>OU611962.1:0-2500000 GCA_914767545.1 Sesia apiformis
GTGCTACAGGCAAACCTCCAGAGAAAGAGACTAGCAACAAACGAGCTTATGATCGAGGCGACGAACCGAGGTGCCATAGCTGCGCTAGTACAAGAACCGTACGTGGGCGGAGAGCGGATACTAAGAAACTACAATGGCGCTAGGATCTTCCAGAACCTTGACAAAGGAGAAGGGACTGTTAAGGCGGCAATAGCCGTTTTTGACCAAAACATAGATGTCGCACAGTACCCGGAACTCACCACAAACAACATCGTCGTGGTGGGAATCCGAACCAGGGCCTGGGAGATCACACTAGTTTCTTTCTACTTGGAACCGGACAAGCCCATAGGGCCATACTTGGAGCACCTCAAGGAAATCGACAAGAAAATAGGCTCAAACAAAATCATTCTCGGAGGCGACGCCAACGCAAAGAGCGCATGGTGGGGGAGTGCAAAAACAGACAGCAGGGGAGAAGAAATGTCCGGCTTTCTGGGGGAATTGGATCTCCACATATTAAACAAAGGGGACACTCCGACCTTCGACACCGTCAGAGGAGGCCAATGGTACCACAGCCATGTGGATATAACAGCTTGTTCCACAATTATGCTGGGCCTGGTGGAAGACTGGAAGGTCGAACAAAACCTGACGAGTTCGGATCACAACGGCATAGTCTTTAAAATTAAACTGGAAAAATCAAAAGGCATGAAGATAGACAGAACAACCAGAAGATATAATACAAGAAAAGCAAATTGGAGCCAGTTTCACGAGAAATTGGCCCAATTAAAGCAAGACAATAAAATCAATATAGAGGAAATAGATAAAATTAGCAATGTAGACCAAGTTGAATTAATAATAAACAAATATAACAATATAATAACAAAAACGTGTAAAAAATCAATGCCAAAGAAGACAAATTCGGAAACAATCCGTTTGCCGTGGTGGTCCGTAGAGCTCGCAAAAATGAAGAAAGAGGTCACCACCAGGAGACGCCGAATAAAATGTGCTGCGCCGATCCGAAGATCGAAGGTCGTCGAGAAGTACCTGGAAGCCAAAAACATATATGAAACGGAAGCCAAAAAAGCCCAAACAGAAAGCTGGAAAGGATTCTGTGAAAAACAGACTAAAGAAGGTGTCTGGGAAGGAATATACAGGGTAATGGGAAGAACGGAGAAAAGAAGTGAGGATGTGCCCCTGGCCGTGATGGGGAGAACACTGAGCGATAAGGAGTCGGTGAGGCTGCTGGCTGAAACCTTCTACCCGGAGGACTCCGAGGAAGGGGAGAACTCAGACCATCGCCAAACCAGAGCTACGGCAGATCAGGTAAACGGTTGGGTACATAATGAAAAATATGACCCACCGTTTACTCTGACCGAAATGGAACTGGCGATGGGAGGCCTCAACCCCAAGAAAGCCCCCGGAGTGGATGGGTTTACAGCAGACATATGCCAACAAGTCCAGTCCGCCGACCCTCAGCTGCTCCTAAGGATCTTTAATAGATGCCTAGAACTGAACCACTTCCCCAAGATCTGGAAGGAGGCAACAGTTATAGCCCTGCGGAAACCGGGGAAGGAGGATTACGGCAGCCCAAAATCCTACAGGCCCATAGGCCTTCTGCCGGTCATGGGGAAGGTGCTAGAGAAAATGGTTGTGGGGAGGCTAAAATGGCACCTCACACCAAAAATGTGCACCCGCCAGTATGGTTTTATGCCACAAAAAAGCACCGAGGACTCCCTCTATGACCTGATACAACACATACGCGGAAAGCTTCATGAGAAGAAGCTAGTGGTAGTTGTATCATTGGACATAGAGGGAGCCTTCGACAATGCTTGGTGGCCGGTTATAAAAACCAGACTGGCCGAAGAAGAGTGTCCGGTTAACCTCCGGCGGATAATGACCAGTTACCTCGAAGATCGTAAGGTACGGGTCAGGTATGCCGGAGAGGAATACATAAAGGACACTCACAAAGGGTGCGTACAGGGGTCCATTGCAGGACCCCTCCTTTGGAACCTCCTCATCGACCCGCTTTTGAGGGGCCTGGAACAGCGAGGTGACTACGTGCAGGCGTATGCTGACGACGTCGTCCTGGTGTTCGCCGGTGGCACTGCGCGGGAAGTGCAAGGGCAAGCCAATGCCGCCCTCGAGTATGTTCGGGGGTGGGGCGTCAAAAATAAGCTGAAGTTCGCACCGCATAAAACAAATGCAATGGTGCTAACTAGAAAGCTAAAGTTTGACGTGCCACTCCTGAGCATGGGCGGGGTTGACATTGGAATGTCCGACACGATTAAGATCCTGGGGCTCACAGTAGACAAGAAGCTGAACTTCAACGCCCATATTGCGAACACCTGCAAAAAGGCGTTGAATGTTTACAAGCAATTGTCTAGAGCTGCCAGGATCAGTTGGGGGCTCCACCCAGACATAATACGTATTATATATACGGCAACGGTGGAGCCCATAATCTTGTATGCCGCCAGCGCATGGGCACCGGCTGCCACCAGACTGGGCGTCAAACGGCAGCTGAACGTAGTTCAAAGAGGCTTTGCCCAAAAGCTCTGCAAAGCCTACCGCACTGTCTCCCTAAATTCGGCACTATTACTAGCCGGGATATTACCACTCGACCTCAGGATTCAGGAGGCAGCCGCCCTATATGAGGTCAAGAGAGGGATACCCCGGATGATGCCGAAAGACGGGGAGGTAGAGCGCAGGGTGGCATTTGCAGACACTCCGCATCCGGCAAAACATATGGGTCTACAGTTCATTAACCTGGTAGACCCAAAACAATGCGACGAAATTACAATAGCAGTAAAAATTTTCACCGACGGCTCTAAGATTGAGGGCAAAGTGGGAGCTTCATTATCCGTATGGAAGAATGAAGCCGAAACCAGAGCCCTCAAGCTTAGACTGTCGCCGTACTGCACGGTCTACCAGGCGGAACTGCTAGCCATATGCAGAGCCTCGCGGTATATCCTCCAATGCGGAGAGTCGAGCTTTGGCATTTTCAGCGACTCACGCTCGGCGTTGGAAACAATCGTCAACCCTTGCAGTCCCCACCCTCTAGCCATCGAAACGAGGGCTAACATCAGTCAGACCGTACTCCAAAACAAAGATGTTTCTTTGTTTTGGATTAAAGCACATGCGGGGCTGGAAGGGAATGAGCGCGCTGACCAGCTGGCCAAACTCGCTGCCAGAAACTTAAAAGTAAAGGCAGAGTATGATAGCTACCCGGTTTCATTCATGAAGCGACAGATCCGTAAGGACTCGCTTGATGAATGGAACCGGCGCTATCAAGAAGGTGAAACGGCTGCTGTAACCAAAGCCTTCCTTCCGGACGCCATAAGGGCGCACAGCATAATCAGAAAGATCCGGATGGAATCAGTCATCGCTCAGGTGTTGACGGGACATGGCGGATTCTCCGAGTACTTGAATCGCTTCAAGTGCAAGGAGAGCCCGGCATGTATCTGTGACCCAGACGTGGCTGAGGGTATATTGCACCTGATAGTGGATTGCCCTGTATATGGAAAGAAAAGGTTTGATACAGAAATGAAAATGGATCGAATTATAGAAAAGAATAATCTCGCGGAATTGATGGACAGAGACGACACGAGACACGTTCTCCTGGAGTTCTGTCGGCACGTGGCCAAAGGGGCCATTAACAGAAATAAATAAAATAGCACGACAGAACGGAAGGAGCATAAGATAATAATGGATAAGTTTTAAACAATAGGACTAGGGCTCTGACCTATACATCAGAGCCAAAAAATTAGACTAAGATAAGATATAAATATAAGATGTACATATTAAAATTTTAAGAAATGACAACTGACCATATACATCAGTATTAACTAAGAAATCAAGACACCGCAAAGACTTCCGACCTGTACATCGGAAGTCGAAAGCGGAGAAAAGACGATATACCGTATATACAAATATACGAGGAAATAAACAATTAATTAGAAGAGCAAGAAGAAAATAATAAAGATAAACACAGACCCTGAATTTATATCAGGGGTTCTTGCAATCGGGGGGTTTTAGCCGGTACAAATCCGGCATCGCCTTCCGCCGGAATACTGAACATCTCATAGCGGAAGGCATCCAAGAGGATTTCCCCCCGAAGAGAAAAAAAAAAAAAAAAAAAAAAAAAAAAAAAAAAAAAAAAAAAAAAAAAAAAAAAAAAAAAAAAAAAAAAAAACCTAACCTAACCTAACCTAACCTAACCTAACCTAACCTAACCTAACCTAACCTAACCTAACCTAACCTAACCTAACCTAACCTAACCTAACCTAACCTAACCTAACCTAACCTAACCTAACCTAACCTAACCTAACCTAACCTAACCTAACCTAACCTAACCTAACCTAACCTAACCTAACCTAACCTAACCTAACCTAACCTAACCTAACCTAACCTAACCTAACCTAACCTAACCTAACCTAACCTAACCTAACCTAACCTAACCTAACCTAACCTAACCTAACCTAACCTAACCTAACCTAACCTAACCTAACCTAACCTAACCTAACCTAACCTAACCTAACCTAACCTAACCTAACCTAACCTAACCTAACCTAACCTAACCTAACCTAACCTAACCTAACCTAACCTAACCTAACCTAACCTAACCTAACCTAACCTAACCTAACCTAACCTAACCTAACCTAACCTAACCTAACCTAACCTAACCTAACCTAACCTAACCTAACCTAACCTAACCTAACCTAACCTAACCTAACCTAACCTAACCTAACCTAACCTAACCTAACCAGTGTCGCTCCGACCGTCCTCGCGTACGCATCGTTTTTGCCCTGCTCCGCAAGGAAAAAATCAAAAAGTGTGGAAAAAGTGTGTGGAAGTGTTAGTGCGATACCTATAAAGTTGCGCGCCAACGCGGCCAATCGTTTGGAGTGAGAATTTAAACTATCGGACTTCAACTTTGGCCAGAGGAGCCCAAAAACCGCCTTGCGAAACACTTCTTGGAAGACGGCTCCGTTTCTGCGGTGGCTGGAAACACCAGAGCGAAGACCTTATCGGGAGGAGTACAACTCCGAAAACCGCGTCGAGATTGGACCAGCCATTGCGGAGATATAACCAAAGTCTGCAACCGTAAGTAAAGTGCCCAAAACCCAAAACTTTCCACTGTTTACAAGTTCGCTACAGTGGAAAGTTTTTAGTGAAGTCATTCGGCACTCAAGGTGCAAGTCAAGTCGCAAGTCAAGTGCGAGGTCGAGTTTCTGGAATAGTCTCGAAGTATCTCGAACATTCCAGAAATTTCCACAGCGTCGCACGGTGACGTCATACGGTGACGCACTTCGCCCACACTCCCTCCGCACCCCTACCCCCCCCCCCTTACCCCCCCCCCTTCACCCCCCCCCCCTTCACCCCCTCCCCCCTTCACCCCTTACCCCCCCCCCCCCTCCCCCCGCACCCCCCCCCCGCGGGGGTTTCATGTGGAGCACTTTTCCTCCCCCCCCTCACCCCTTGACACTTTTACCCCCCGAGGATTATCTCTGTTACGAAGAGCCGTGAGCCCCCCGAGTTTGGGCTCATTTTAAAGAGGACAAGGAGGGCCGTCTTTTGGCCCCCACAGAACTTGACTTTTCGCACTTTTTACACTTCAACACTTTTGGTGCATGCGGTATCCGTTTTATTGAGCAGATACCGCACAAATTTGTCCTATATTTAGGCCCCGATAAAACCTCCAAAACACCTCTCTCCCCCTTAAAATATGTCAAATAGCAGCGTAAGGCGCAGTGTGGGGGAGATCGAGGCCAGGAACAAGTCTCCCAGGCCGGTGCAAAAATCACAAAAGATTGCACCCACCATGGCCCCAACAACATCTACGGGCAAAGCTGCCGGGAGGCCTGAACCCGACTACAAAAGCCGGACCACGGAGGCAAAGGCCTGCCTAGCAAAAATTAAATACCAAATAGGAAACAGCAGGAACCTAAAAACGGAGATCAAAAACGAAGTCACAGAGATGGCCGAAAGGCTCTATTATTTAGTGAAAGAGGCTGAAGAATGTAGAATACAAAAACGAGATGGAAAAGAAGGGGTAGGGGAAATGACGACGAGGGGGGAAGAGGAGAAAGGAATAAAACAAGACACGCTACTAAAGAAACTAGAGGAACATAGTAAATTACTAGAAGACGGGCTTGAAAGAATGGATGGATTGAGATGTTGGAGAGGCAAAGCGAGACCCTGGGGAGAACCACATATGCGGATGTGGCGGCCCGACGCACCGGACCTTTACACCCGGCGGGATCTGGGCTGCACTCCGTAGTGGTGACATCGAGGGACGAAAGCGACACGGGGGACGAAGTCCTTAACAAAATAAGAAAAGCGGTGGATGCGAAGGAGGGATGGGTGAGCGTAGAACGAATTAGAAAGGCTAAGGATAGAAAAAATTATAATGGGATGTAACACCAAGGAAGACAGAAATAAGATCAAAAATAGAATCGAAAAAGCGGGTTGCAACCTCGTCGTTGAGGAGGTTAAAAATAAGGATCCGCTCCTGGTTCTCAGGGACGTCCTAAAAATTAACACAAACGAGGACGTCCTGAAAGCCATAAGGAACCAGAACAAGAGCATTTTTAGCGGCCTCAACGATAAGGACAACAGGGCGACGATTAAGTACACGAGAAAGGCAAGGAACCCCCATACACAACACATTGTTCTGAGCACATCCCCTGCTGTCTGGAGGAGAGCCATAGAAGCGGGAGCACTGCACATCGACCTACAGAGGATAAAGGTCGAAGACCAATCGCCTCTGGTCCAGTGTTCCCGATGCCTGGGATACGGGCATACGAAGCGAGTGTGCGAGGAAAGTGCGGACCTGTGCAGTCATTGCGGAGGCCCGCACTTGAGAATAAAGTGCACCAGGCAGGCAGAAGGAGAGGCCCCGTCTTGCAGAAACTGCCTGAGGGCGAAAATGGACCGCAAGGACCATAACGCCTTCAGCACAGACTGCCCAATTAGAAGACGGTGGGACGCATTGGCCAGAACAACGGTGGCCTACTGCTAAGGGTGCACAGGGTGTGAGCCTCCCCCACATAGTGCTACAGGCGAACCTCCAGAGGAAGAAACTCGCAACAGACGAACTTATAATAGAGGCATCAAAGCACGGAGCCACAGTAGCGCTGCTCCAGGAGCCGTACGTGGGCCGAGACAGACGCCTGAAGAACTACAGCGGCGTCAGGATCTTCCAGAACTCTGAGCGAGAAGAAGGGACTGTTAAGGCGGCAATAGCCGTCTTTGACCAAAACGTAGATATCGTACAGTACCCGGAACTCACCACAAATAACATCGTTGTGGTGGGAATTAGAACCAGAGTCTGGGAGATCACACTGGTTTCCTTCTATCTCGAACCAGATCAGCCCATAGGGCCATACCTGGAGCTCCTAAAAGAAAGCTGTGAGCAAATTGGCCTCAAGCGCCTCATCCTCGGAGGTGACGCAAACGCGAAAAGCGTATGGTGGGGGAGTGCCAAAACAGACGGCAGGGGGGAAGAAATGTCCGGCTTCCTGGGAGATCTTGGCCTCCAGATACTGAACCAAGGGGACACTCCGACTTTCGACACAATAAGAGGCGGCAAACGTTATCATAGCTACGTGGATATCACAGCATGCTCTAACGACATATTAGACCTGGTGGAAGACTGGAAGGTCAAGGAAGGCCTGACAAGCTCGGACCACAACGGCATCACTTTCAAGATAAAATTACAAAGAGAAAAGGGCATAAAAATAGTAAGAACAACGAGGATATATAACACCAATAAAGCAAATTGGAGCCAGTTCCATGAGAAACTGGCCCAACTAAAATTAGAAAATAATATCAAAATAGAAGAAATAGAAAAAATTAATAATAGAGACAAACTTGAAAATCTGGTAAATAAACTTAATGACATTGTTACAAACATATGTACGCAAATAATGCCAAAAAAGAAAAAATTAGAAAAAATTGCTATGCCGTGGTGGACTCCCGAGCTTGCAAAAATGAAGAAGGAAGTCACCACCAGGAGACGCCGCATTAGATGTGCTGCGCCAATACGCAGGTCGAAGGTCGTCGAGGAGTACCTAACGGTGAAAGAAACATATGAAGAGGAGGTCAGGAAAGCCCAAACAGAAAGTTGGAAGGGCTTCTGCCAGAAGCAAACCAGAGAGGGGGTCTGGGAGGGTATATACAGGGTGATCGTAAAAACGGATAAAAGAAGCGAGGATGTGCCCCTGGCCGTGATGGGGAAAACGCTGAGCGACAAGGAGTCGGTGAGGCTGCTGGCTGAAACCTTCTACCCGGAGGACTCCGAGGAGGGGGAAAACTCAGACCATCGCCAAACCAGAGCTCAGGCAGATCAGGTAAACGGCTGGGTACATAATGAAAAACATGACCCACCGTTTACTCTGACCGAAATGGAACTGGCGATGGGAGGCCTCAACCCCAAGAAAGCCCCCGGAGTGGATGGGTTTACAGCAGACATATGCCAACAAGTCCAGTCCGCCGACCCTCAGCTGCTCCTAAGGATCTTTAATAGATGCCTAGAACTGAACCACTTCCCCAAGATCTGGAAGGAGGCAACAGTTATAGCCCTGCGGAAACCGGGGAAGGAGGATTACAGCAGCCCAAAATCCTACAGGCCCATAGGCCTTCTGCCGGTCATGGGGAAGGTGCTAGAGAAAATGGTTGTGGGGAGGCTAAAATGGCACCTCACACCAAAAATGTGCACCCGGCCAGTATGGTTTTATGCCACAAAAAAGCACCGAGGACTCCCTCTATGACCTGATACAACACATACGCGGAAAGCTTCACGAGAAGAAGCTAGTGGTAGTTGTATCATTGGACATAGAGGGAGCCTTCGACAATGCTTGGTGGCCGGTTATAAAAACCAGACTGGCCGAAGAAGAGTGTCCGGTTAACCTCCGGCGGATAATGACCAGTTACCTCGAAGACCGTAAGGTACGGGTCAGGTATGCCGGAGAGGAATACATAAAGGACACTCACAAAGGGTGCGTACAGGGGTCCATTGCAGGACCCCTCCTTTGGAACCTCCTCATCGACCCACTTTTGAGGGGCCTGGAACAGCGAGGTGACTACGTGCAGGCGTATGCTGACGACGTCGTCCTGGTGTTCGCCGGTGGCACTGCGCGGGAAGTGCAAGGGCAAGCCAATGCCGCCCTCGAGTATGTTCGGGGGTGGGGCGTCAAAAATAAGCTGAAGTTCGCACCGCATAAAACAAATGCAATGGTGCTAACTAGAAAGCTAAAGTTTGACGTGCCACTCCTGAGCATGGGCGGGGGTTGACATTGGAATGTCCGACGAGATTAAGATCCTGGGGCTCACAGTAGACAAGAAGCTGAACTTCAACGCCCATATTGCGAACACCTGCAAAAAGGCGTTGAATGTTTACAAGCAATTGTCTAGAGCTGCCAGGATCAGTTGGGGGCTCCACCCAGACATAATACGTATTATATATACGGCAACGGTGGAGCCCATAATCTTGTATGCCGCCAGCGCATGGGCACCGGCTGCCACCAGACTGGGCGTCAAACGGCAGCTGAACGTAGTTCAAAGAGGCTTTGCCCAAAAGCTCTGCAAAGCCTACCGCACTGTCTCCCTAAATTCGGCACTATTACTAGCCGGGATATTACCACTCGACCTCAGGATTCAGGAGGCAGCCGCCCTATATGAGGTCAAGAGAGGGATACCCCGGATGATGCCGAAAGACGGGGAGGTAGAGCGCAGGGTGGCATTTGCAGACACTCCGCATCCGGCAAAACATATGGGTCTACAGTTCATTAACCTGGTAGACCCAAAACAATGCGACGAAATTACAATAGCAGTAAAAATTTTCACCGACGGCTCTAAGATTGAGGGCAAAGTGGGAGCTTCATTATCCGTATGGAAGAATGAAGCCGAAACCAGAGCCCTCAAGCTTAGACTGTCGCCGTACTGCACGGTCTACCAGGCGGAACTGCTAGCCATATGCAGAGCCTCGCGGTATATCCTCCAATGCGGAGAGTCGAGCTTTGGCATTTTCAGCGACTCACGCTCGGCGTTGGAAACAATCGTCAACCCTTGCAGTCCCCACCCTCTAGCCATCGAAACGAGGGCCAACATCCGACATGGTGTACTCCAAAACAAAGAAGTTTCTTTGTTTTGGATTAAAGCACATGCGGGGCTGGAAGGGAATGAGCGCGCTGACCAGCTGGCCAAACTGGCTGCCAGAAACCTGAAAGTGAAGGCAGAGTACGATAGCTACCCGGTTTCATTCATGAAGCGACAGATCCGTAAGGACTCGCTTGATGAATGGAACCGGCGCTACCAAGAAGGTGAAACGGCTGCTGTAACCAAAGCCTTCCTACCGGACGCCATAAGGGCACATGGCATAATCAGAAAGATCCGGATGGAGTCAGTCATCGCTCAGGTGTTAACGGGGCACGGCGGATTCTCCGAGTACTTGAATCGCTTCAAGTGCAAGGAGAGCCCGGCGTGCATCTGTGACCCAGACGTGGCCGAGGGCATATTGCACCTCATTGTTGATTGCCCTGTATATGGAAAGAGAAGGTTTGAAACGGAGATGTTAATGAACCGAAACATAGAGAAGGAAAATCTCGCTGTACTCATGGACGGAGACGACACTCGACACATACTCCTGGAGTTCTGTCGACATGTCGCCAAAGGGGCAATAAACAGAAACAAATAAAATAGCAAGACAGAACGGAAGGAGTACAAGACTGAATAGATAGGATATTTTAAAAGTATGACCAGGGCTCTGATCTATACATCGGAGTCCAAAAAAATTAGTATAAGACAACGCCAAGACTTCTGACCTGTACATCAGAAGTCGAAGGCTGAGATATATAATAGAAAAATAAGAATTTAGAAGATAAGTTTTAAAAAGTACGACTGATGTACAATAGAAAAATAAGAATTTAGAAGATAAGTTTTAAAAAAGTACGACTAAGACTCTGACCCTATACATCAGAGTCGTACAAGTAAACAAAAAGAATAGGCCTAGACTTCCGAACCTAATGTCGGAAGCAAATAGGCAGGACAGAAAGTCAACGATATTACAGTTGACTTTCACGAATTATAATTACAAAGGCAATAGCAAGAACTAACAAGAAATATACAGACTCTGACATCCATATCAGAGGTTTCTTGCAATCGGGGGGTTTTAGCCGGTACAAATCCGGCATCGCCTTCCGCCGGAATACAGAACATCTTATAGCGGAAGGCATCCAAGAGGATTTCCCCCCGAAGAGAATAAAAAAAAAAAAAAAAAAAAAAAAAAAAAAAACCTAACCTAACCTAACCTAACCTAACCTAACCTAACCTAACCTAACCTAACCTAACCTAACCTAACCTAACCTAACCTAACCTAACCTAACCTAACCTAACCTAACCTAACCTAACCTAACCTAACCTAACCCAGTGTCGCTCCAATCGCCGTCGCGAGCGCATCGTTTTTGCGCTGCTCCGCGTTGAAAAAATTACAGAGTGTGGAAAAGTGTGCGAAAGTGTTTAGTGCTACATATAGAAAGTTGCGCGCAGTGAAGACGAATCGACTGGTGCCTAAATCAAATCGATCAGACAAAAACTTTGGCCACAGGAGCCCAAAAACCGTCGTGTGGAACACCTTTTTGAAGACGCTGTGCAAACGCGATCTACGACCCCTCCTTTTATAGGGTCAAATCGTCGGGCTTAGCGTCCTTCACCACACTGCAAAGGAAGGGATTTTTTACACCGTTTTTGAGTGAGATATCGGGGAAAAACGAAATTCCTTTGTCTCCGTATCTCCTCAGCGGCTCCGTTTCTGCGGTGGCTGGAAACACCAGATCGAAGACCACATCGGGAGGAGTAAAACTCCGAAAACCACGTCAAAATTGGACCAGCCATTGCGGAGATACGATCAAAAGTCTGTAATCGTAAGTAAAGTGCCCCAAAACTTTCCATTGTTTACAACCTTGCTATAGGTAATGGAAAGTTTTTAGTGAAGCTATTCGGCATTCGAGTCAGTCGTGACGTCAAGTTTCTGGAATAGTCTCGAACTATCTCGAACATTCCAGAACTTTCCACAGCGTCATACTGTGACTACTGTGACGTCACACTGTGACGCATTTCGCCAGCACTCCCTCCGCACCCCTACCCCCCCCCCCCCACCCCGCACCCCCCCCCCCCCGCACCTTACCCCGCGGGGGTTTCATGTGGAGCACTTTTCCTCCCCCCCTCACCCCTTGACACTTTTACCCCCCGAGGATTATCTCTGTGACGAAGAGTCGTGAGCCCCTCGTGTTTGGGCTCATTTTAAAGAGGACAAGGAGGGCCGTCTTTTGGCCCCCACAGAACTTGACTTTTGGTGCATGCGGTATCTGTTTTATTGAGCAGATACCGCACAAATTTGTCCTATATTTAGGCCCTGATAAAACCTCCAAAACACCTCTCTCCCCCCTCTAATATGTCAAACAGCAGCGTAAGGCGCAGTGTGGGGGAGATCGAGGCCAGGAACAGGTCTCCCAGGCCGGTGCAAAAATCACAAAAGATTGCACCTACCATGGCCCCAACAACATCTACGGGCA
Organism: Sesia apiformis; assembly: GCA_914767545.1. NCBI lineage: Eukaryota > Metazoa > Arthropoda > Insecta > Lepidoptera > Sesiidae > Sesia > Sesia apiformis. The sequence continues at coordinate 12,546 of OU611962.1, forward strand.
AAGCTGCTGGGAGGCCTGAACCCGAGTACAAAAGCCGAACCACGGAGGCAAAGGCCTGCCTTGCTAAAATTAAATACCAAATAGGCAACAGCAGGAATCTAAAAACGGAGATCAAAAACGAAGTCACAGAGATGGCCGAAAGGCTCTATTATTTAGTGAAAGAGGCTGAAGAATGTAGATTACAAAAACGAGATGGAAAGGAAGGGGAAGGGGAAATGACGACGAGGGGGGAAGAGGAGAAAGGAATAAAACAAGACACGCTACTAAAGAAACTAGAGGAACACAGTAAATTACTAGAAGACGGGCTTGAGAGAATGGATGGATTGAAGGGGATGTTGGAGAGGCAAAACGAGACCCTGGGGAAAAACACATATGCGGATGTGGCGGCCCGACGCACCGGACCTTTACACCCGGTGGGACCTGTGCTACACTCCGTAGTGGTGACCTCAAGGGATGAAACGGACACTGGGGACGAGGTCCTCAAGAAGATAAGAAAAGCGGTGGACGCGAAAGAGGGGTGGGTCAGCGTAGAAAGGGTTAGAAAGGCGAAAGACAGAAAAATTATTATGGGGTGCAATACCAAAGAAGAAAGATTTAAAATCAAGGAAAGAATAGAAAAATCGGGCTGTAACCTCGTCGTTGAGGAGGTCAAAAATAGGGATCCGCTCCTGGTCCTCAGGGACGTCCTAAAAATAAATACTAATGAGGACGTCCTAAAAGCTATGAGGAACCAAAACAAGAGCATTTTTGACGGCCTCAGCGAAAAGGACAACAGGGCTGTAATAAAGTTCATAAAAAAGGCAAGAAACCCCCACACACAACACATTGTGATGAGTACATCCCCTGCCGTCTGGAGGAGAATTATAGAAGCGGGGACACTGCACATCGACCTGCAGAGAGTAAAGGTCGAAGACCAATCGCCTTTGGTGCAGTGTTCCCGATGCCTGGGATATGGGCACACGAAACGGATGTGCGAGGAAAGTGCGGACCTGTGCAGTCATTGCGGAGGCCCGCACTTGAGAATAAAGTGCACCAAGCAGGCAGAAGGAGAGGCCCCGTCTTGCAGAAACTGCCTGAGGGCGAAAATGGACCGTAAGGACCACAACGCCTTCAGCACAGACTGCCCTATCAGAAGACGGTGGGACGCATTGGCCAGAACATCAGTGGCCTACTGCTAAGGGTGCACAGGGTGCGAGCCTCCCCCACCGAGTAATACAGGCGAACCTCCAGAGGAAAAAACTCGCAACGGATGAGTTGATAATAGAGGCATCAAAACAAGGAGCCACAATAGCGCTGCTCCAGGAGCCGTACGTGGGCCGAGACAGACGCCTGAAGAACTACAGGGGCGTCAGGATCTTCCAGAACTCTGAGCAAGAAGAAGGGACTGTTAAGGCGGCAATAGCCGTCTTTGACCAAAACATAGATATTGTACAGTACCCGGAACTCACCACAAACAACATCGTTGTGGTGGGAATTAGAACCAGAATCTGGAAGATCACACTGGTTTCCTTCTATCTCGAACCAGATCAGCCCATAGGGCCATACCTGGAGCACCTGAAAGAAATCTGTGTGGAAACTGGCCTCAAGAGCCTTGTCCTCGGAGGTGACGCAAACGCGAAAAGCGTATGGTGGGGGAGTGCTAAAACAGACGGCAGGGGGGAAGAAATGTCCGGCTTCCTGGAAGATCTTGGCCTCCATATACTGAACCAAGGGGACACTCCGACCTTCGACACAATAAGAGGCGGCAAACGTTACCATAGCCATGTGGACGTCACAGCATGCTCTAACGACACACTAGACCTGGTGGAAGACTGGAAGGTCGAAGAAGGCCTGACGAGCTCGGACCACAACGGCATAACTTTCAAAATAAAATTAAATAGAGAAAAAGGAATAAAAATAGAAAGAACGACTAGAAAATTTAACACAAACAAAGCAAATTGGAGCCAGTTTCATGAAAAACTGGCCCAACTAAAATCAGTAAACCAAATTAATATAGAAGAAATAGAAAAAATTAGTAACACAGAGGAACTCGAAAGTATAATAAATAAAATCAGCGACACTATTACAAAGGCATGCATACAAACTATGCCAAAGAAGAAAAAACTAGAGAAAATAACTATGCCGTGGTGGACCCCCGAGCTCGAAAAAATGAAGAAGGAAGTCACCACCAGGAGACGCCGCATCAGATGTGCTGCATTAATACGCAGGTCGAAGGTCGTCGAGGAATACCTAAAGGCGAAAGAGGTATATGAGGGGGAGGCCAGGAAAGCCCAAACAGAGAGTTGGAAGGGTTTCTGCCAGAAACAAACCAGAGAAGGGGTATGGGAAGGCATATACAGGGTGATCATAAAAACAGATAAAAGAAGTGAGGATGTGCCCCTGGCCGTGATGGGGAGAACACTGAGCGATAAGGAGTCGGTGAGGCTGCTGGCTGAAACCTTCTACCCGGAGGACTCCGAGGAAGGGGAGAACTCAGACCATCGCCAAACCAGAGCTACGGCAGATCAGGTAAACGGTTGGGTACATAATGAAAAATATGACCCACCGTTTACTCTGACCGAAATGGAACTGGCGATGGGAGGCCTCAACCCCAAGAAAGCCCCCGGAGTGGATGGGTTTACAGCAGACATATGCCAACAAGTCCAGTCCGCCGACCCTCAGCTGCTCCTAAGGATCTTTAATAGATGCCTAGAACTGAACCACTTCCCCAAGATCTGGAAGGAGGCAACAGTTATAGCCCTGCGGAAACCGGGGAAGGAGGATTACAGCAGCCCAAAATCCTACAGGCCCATAGGCCTTCTGCCGGTCATGGGGAAGGTGCTAGAGAAAATGGTTGTGGGGAGGCTAAAATGGCACCTCACACCAAAAATGTGCACCCGCCAGTATGGTTTTATGCCACAAAAAAGCACCGAGGACTCCCTCTATGACCTGATACAACACATACGCGGAAAGCTCCACGAGAAGAAGCTAGTGGTAGTTGTATCATTGGACATAGAGGGAGCCTTCGACAATGCTTGGTGGCCGGTTATAAAAACCAGACTGGCCGAAGAAGAGTGTCCGGTTAACCTCCGGCGGATAATGACCAGTTACCTCGAAGATCGCAAGGTACGGGTCAGGTATGCCGGAGAGGAATACATAAAGGACACTCACAAAGGGTGCGTACAGGGGTCCATTGCAGGACCCCTCCTTTGGAACCTCCTCATCGACCCACTTTTGAGGGGTCTGGAACAGCGAGGTGACTACGTGCAGGCGTATGCTGACGACGTCGTCCTGGTGTTCGCCGGTGGCACTGCGCGGGAAGTGCAAGGGCAAGCCAATGCCGCCCTCGAGTATGTTCGGGGGTGGGGCATCAAAAATAAGCTGAAGTTCGCACCGCATAAAACAAATGCAATGGTGCTAACTAGAAAGCTAAAGTTTGACGTGCCACTCCTGAGCATGGGCGGGGTTGACATTGGAATGTCCGACGAGATTAAGATCCTGGGGCTCACAGTAGACAAGAAGCTGAACTTCAACGCCCATATTGCGAACACCTGCAAAAAGGCGTTGAATGTTTATAAGCAATTGTCTAGAGCTGCCAGGATCAGTTGGGGGCTCCACCCAGACATAATACGTATTATATATACGGCAACGGTGGAGCCCATAATCTTGTATGCCGCCAGCGCATGGGCACCGGCTGTCACCAGACTGGGCGTCAAACGGCAGCTGAACGTAGTTCAAAGAGGCTTCGCCCAAAAGCTCTGCAAAGCCTACCGCACTGTCTCCCTAAATTCGGCACTATTACTAGCCGGGATATTACCACTCGACCTCAGGATTCAGGAGGCAGCCGCCCTATATGAGGTCAAGAGAGGGATACCCCGGATGATGCCGAAAGACGGGGAGGTAGAGCGCAGGGTGGCATTTGCAGACACTCCGCATCCGGCAAAACATATGGGTCTACAGTTCATTAACCTGGTAGACCCAAAACAATGCGACGAAATTACAACAGCAGTAAAAATTTTCACCGACGGCTCTAAGATTGAGGGCAAAGTGGGAGCTTCATTATCCGTATGGAAGAATGAAGCCGAAACCAGAGCCCTCAAGCTTAGACTGTCGCCGTACTGCACGGTCTACCAGGCGGAACTGCTAGCCATATGCAGAGCCTCGCGGTATATCCTCCAATGCGGAGAGTCGAGCTTTGGCATTTTCAGCGACTCACGCTCGGCGTTGGAAACAATCGTCAACCCTTGCAGTCCCCACCCTCTAGCCATCGAAACGAGGGCCAACATCCGACATGGTGTACTCCAAAACAAAGAAGTTTCTTTGTTTTGGATTAAAGCACATGCGGGGCTGGAAGGGAATGAGCGCGCTGACCAGCTGGCCAAACTCGCTGCCAGAAACTTAAAAGTAAAGGCAGAGTATGATAGCTACCCGGTTTCATTCATGAAGCGACAGATCCGTAAGGACTCGCTTGATGAATGGAACCGGCGCTATCAAGAAGGTGAAACGGCTGCTGTAACCAAAGCCTTCCTTCCGGACGCCATAAGGGCGCACAGCATAATCAGAAAGATCCGGATGGAATCAGTCATCGCTCAGGTGTTGACGGGACATGGCGGATTCTCCGAGTACTTGAATCGCTTCAAGTGCAAGGAGAGCCCGGCATGTATCTGTGACCCAGACGTGGCTGAGGGTATATTGCACCTGATAGTGGATTGCCCTGTATATGGAAAGAAAAGGTTTGATACAGAAATGAAAATGGATCGAATTATAGAAAAGAATAATCTCGCGGAATTGATGGACAGAGACGACACGAGACACGTTCTCCTGGAGTTCTGTCGGCACGTGGCCAAAGGGGCCATTAACAGAAATAAATAAAATAGCACGACAGAACGGAAGGAGCATAAGATAATAATGGATAAGTTTTAAACAATAGGACTAGGGCTCTGACCTATACATCAGAGCCAAAAAATTAGACTAAGATAAGATATAGATATAAGATGTACATATTAAAATTTTAAGAAATGACAACTGACCATATACATCAGTATTAACTAAGAAATCAAGACACCGCAAAGACTTCCGACCTGTACATCGGAAGTCGAAAGCGGAGAAAAGACGATATACCGTATATACAAATATACGAGGAAATAAACAATTAATTAGAAGAGCAAGAAGAAAATAATAAAGATAAACACAGACCCTGAATTTATATCAGGGGTTCTTGCAATCGGGGGGTTTTAGCCGGTACAAATCCGGCATCGCCTTCCGCCGGAATACTGAACATCTCATAGCGGAAGGCATCCAAGAGGATTTCCCCCCGAAGAGAAAAAAAAAAAAAAAAAAAAAAAAAAAAAAAAAAAACCTAACCTAACCAGTGTCGCTTCAACCTCCGTCGCGAACGCATCGTTTTTGCGCTGCTCCGCAGTCAAAAAATCATAAAGTGTGTCAAAGTGTGTCAAAGTGACTGGTGCGCTATATACAAAGTTGCGCGCTAGCGAGCCCAATCGTTTGGTGTGAAAAGTGTAACTATCGGACTTCAACTTTGGCCGGAGGAGCCCAAAAACCGCCTTGCGGAACACTTCCTGGAAGACGGCTCCGTTTCTGCGGTGGCTGGATACACCAGAGCAAAGACCTTATCGGGAGGAGTAAAACTCCGAAAACCGCGTCGAGATTGGACCAGCCATTGCGGAGATATAACCAAAGTCTGCAACCGTAAGTAAAGTGCCCAAAACCCAAAACTTTCCACTGTTTACAAGTTCGCTACAGTGGAAAGTTTTTAGTGAAGTCATTCGGCACTCAAGGTGCAAGTCAAGTCGCAAGTCAAGTGCGAGGTCGAGTTTCTGGAATAGTCTCGAAGTATCTCGAACATTCCAGAAATTTCCACAGCGTCGCACGGTGACGTCATACGGTGACGCACTTCGCCCACACTCCCTCCGCACCCCTACCCCCCCTTACCCCCCGCACCCCCCTTCACCCCCTCCCCCCTTCACCCCTTACCACCCCCCCCCCCGCACCCCCCGCGGGGGTTTCATGTGGAGCACTTTTCCTCCCCCCCCCTCACCCCTTGACACTTACCCCCCGAGGATTATCTCTGTTACGAAGAGCCGTGAGCCCCCCGAGTTTGGGCTCATTTTAAAGAGGACAAGGAGGGCCGTCTTTTGGCCCCCACAGAACTTGACTTTTCGCACTTTTTACACTTCAACACTTTTGGTGCATGCGGTATCCGTTTTATTGAGCAGATACCGCACAAATTTGTCCTATATTTAGGCCCCGATAAAACCTCCAAAACACCTCTCTCCCCCTTAAAATATGTCAAATAGCAGCGTAAGGCGCAGTGTGGGGGAGATCGAGGCCAGGAACAAGTCTCCCAGGCCGGTGCAAAAATCACAAAAGATTGCACCCACCATGGCCCCAACAACATCTACGGGCAAAGCTGCCGGGAGGCCTGAACCCGACTACAAAAGCCGGACCACGGAGGCAAAGGCCTGCCTAGCAAAAATTAAATACCAAATAGGAAACAGCAGGAACCTAAAAACGGAGATCAAAAACGAAGTCACAGAGATGGCCGAAAGGCTCTATTATTTAGTGAAAGAGGCTGAAGAATGTAGAATACAAAAACGAGATGGAAAAGAAGGGGTAGGGGAATTGACGACGAGGGGGGAAGAGGAGAAAGGAATAAAACAAGACACGCTACTAAAGAAACTAGAGGAACATAGTAAATTACTAGAAGACGGGCTTGAAAGAATGGATGGATTGAGGGGGATGTTGGAGAGGCAAAGCGAGACCCTGGGGAGAACCACATATGCGGATGTGGCGGCCCGACGCACCGGACCTTTACACCCGGCGGGATCTGGGCTGCACTCCGTAGTGGTGACATCGAGGGACGAAAGCGACACGGGGGACGAAGTCCTTAACAAAATAAGAAAAGCGGTGGATGCGAAGGAGGGATGGGTGAGCGTAGAACGAATTAGAAAGGCTAAGGATAGAAAAATTATAATGGGATGTAACACCAAAGAAGACAGAAATAAGATCAAAAATAGAATCGAAAAAGCGGGTTGCAACCTCGTCGTTGAGGAGGTTAAAAATAAGGATCCGCTCCTGGTTCTCAGGGACGTCCTAAAAATTAACACAAACGAGGACGTCCTGAAAGCCATAAGGAACCAGAACAAGAGCATTTTTAGCGGCCTCAACGATAAGGACAACAGGGCGACGATTAAGTACACGAGAAAGGCAAGGAACCCCCACACACAACACATTGTTCTGAGCACATCCCCTGCTGTCTGGAGGAGAGCTATAGAAGCGGGAGCACTGCACATCGACCTACAGAGGATAAAGGTCGAAGACCAATCGCCTCTGGTCCAGTGTTCCCGATGCCTGGGATACGGGCATACAAAGCGAGTGTGCGAGGAAAGTGCGGACCTGTGCAGTCATTGCGGAGGCCCGCACTTGAGAATAAAGTGCACCAGGCAGGCAGAAGGAGAGGCCCCGTCTTGCAGAAACTGCCTGAGGGCGAAAATGGACCGTAAGGACCATAACGCCTTCAGCACAGACTGCCCAATTAGAAGACGGTGGGACGCATTGGCCAGAACATCGGTGGCCTACTGCTAAGGGTGCACAGGGTGTGAGCCTCCCCCACATAGTGCTACAGGCGAACCTCCAGAGGAAGAAACTCGCAACAGACGAACTTATAATAGAGGCATCAAAGCACGGAGCCACAGTAGCGCTGCTCCAGGAGCCGTACGTGGGCCGAGACAGACGCCTGAAGAACTACAGCGGCGTCAGGATCTTCCAGAACTCTGAGCGAGAAGAAGGGACTGTTAAGGCGGCAATAGCCGTCTTTGACCAAAACGTAGATATCGTACAGTACCCGGAACTCACCACAAATAACATCGTTGTGGTGGGAATTAGAACCAGAGTCTGGGAGATCACACTGGTTTCCTTCTATCTCGAACCAGATCAGCCCATAGGGCCATACCTGGAGCTCCTAAAAGAAAGCTGTGAGCAAATTGGCCTCAAGCGCCTCATCCTCGGAGGTGACGCAAACGCGAAAAGCGTATGGTGGGGGAGTGCCAAAACAGACGGCAGGGGGGAAGAAATGTCCGGCTTCCTGGGAGATCTTGGCCTCCAGATACTGAACCAAGGGGACACTCCGACTTTCGACACAATAAGAGGCGGCAAACGTTATCATAGCTACGTGGATATCACAGCATGCTCTAACGACATATTAGACCTGGTGGAAGACTGGAAGGTCAAGGAAGGCCTGACAAGCTCGGACCACAACGGCATCACTTTCAAGATAAAATTACAAAGAGAAAAGGGCATAAAAATAGTAAGAACAATGAGGAAATATAACACCAATAAAGCAAATTGGAGCCAGTTCCATGAGAAACTGGCCCAACTAAAATTAGAAAATAATATCAAAATAGAAGAAATAGAAAAAATTAATAATAGAGACAAACTTGAAAATCTGGTAAATAAACTTAATGACATTGTTACAAACATATGTACGCAAATAATGCCAAAAAAGAAAAAAATAGAAAAAATTGCTATGCCGTGGTGGACTCCCGAGCTTGCAAAAATGAAGAAGGAAGTCACCACCAGGAGACGCCGCATTAGATGTGCTGCGCCAATACGCAGGTCGAAGGTCGTCGAGGAGTACCTAACGGTGAAAGAAACATATGAAGAGGAGGTCAGGAAAGCCCAAACAGAAAGTTGGAAGGGCTTCTGCCAGAAGCAAACCAGAGAGGGGGTCTGGGAGGGTATATACAGGGTGATCGTAAAAACGGATAAAAGAAGCGAGGATGTGCCCCTGGCCGTGATGGGGAAAACGCTGAGCGACAAGGAGTCGGTGAGGCTGCTGGCTGAAACCTTCTACCCGGAGGACTCCGAGGAGGGGAAAACTCAGACCATCGCCAAACCAGAGCTCAGGCAGATCAGGTAAACGGCTGGGTACATAATGAAAAACATGACCCACCGTTTACTCTGACCGAAATGGAACTGGCGATGGGAGGCCTCAACCCCAAGAAAGCCCCCGGAGTGGATGGGTTTACAGCAGACATATGCCAACAAGTCCAGTCCGCCGACCCTCAGCTGCTCCTAAGGATCTTTAATAGATGCCTAGAACTGAACCACTTCCCCAAGATCTGGAAGGAGGCAACAGTTATAGCCCTGCGGAAACCGGGGAAGGAGGATTACAGCAGCCCAAAATCCTACAGGCCCATAGGCCTTCTGCCGGTCATGGGGAAGGTGCTAGAGAAAATGGTTGTGGGGAGGCTAAAATGGCACCTCACACCAAAAATGTGCACCCGCCAGTATGGTTTTATGCCACAAAAAAGCACCGAGGACTCCCTCTATGACCTGATACAACACATACGCGGAAAGCTTCACGAGAAGAAGCTAGTGGTAGTTGTATCATTGGACATAGAGGGAGCCTTCGACAATGCTTGGTGGCCGGTTATAAAAACCAGACTGGCCGAAGAAGAGTGTCCGGTTAACCTCCGGCGGATAATGACCAGTTACCTCGAAGACCGTAAGGTACGGGTCAGGTATGCCGGAGAGGAATACATAAAGGACACTCACAAAGGGTGCGTACAGGGGTCCATTGCAGGACCCCTCCTTTGGAACCTCCTCATCGACCCACTTTTGAGGGGCCTGGAACAGCGAGGTGACTACGTGCAGGCGTATGCTGACGACGTCGTCCTGGTGTTCGCCGGTGGCACTGCGCGGGAAGTGCAAGGGCAAGCCAATGCCGCCCTCGAGTATGTTCGGGGGTGGGGCGTCAAAAATAAGCTGAAGTTCGCACCGCATAAAACAAATGCAATGGTGCTAACTAGAAAGCTAAAGTTTGACGTGCCACTCCTGAGCATGGGCGGGGTTGACATTGGAATGTCCGACGAGATTAAGATCCTGGGGCTCACAGTAGACAAGAAGCTGAACTTCAACGCCCATATTGCGAACACCTGCAAAAAGGCGTTGAATGTTTATAAGCAATTGTCTAGAGCTGCCAGGATCAGTTGGGGGCTCCACCCAGACATAATACGTATTATATATACGGCAACGGTGGAGCCCATAATCTTGTATGCCGCCAGCGCATGGGCACCGGCTGTCACCAGACTGGGCGTCAAACGGCAGCTGAACGTAGTTCAAAGAGGCTTCGCCCAAAAGCTCAGCAAAGCCTACCGCACTGTCTCCCTAAATTCGGCACTATTACTAGCCGGGATATTACCACTCGACCTCAGGATTTAGGAGGCAGCCGCCCTATATGAGGTCAAGAGAGGGATACCCCGGATGATGCCGAAAGACGGGGAGGTAGAGCGCAGGGTGGCATTTGCAGACACTCCGCATCCGGCAAAACATATGGGTCTACAGTTCATTAACCTGGTAGACCCAAAACAATGCGACGAAATTACAACAGCAGTAAAAATTTTCACCGACGGCTCTAAGATTGAGGGCAAAGTGGGAGCTTCATTATCCGTATGGAAGAATGAAGCCGAAACCAGAGCCCTCAAGCTTAGACTGTCGCCGTACTGCACGGTCTACCAGGCGGAACTGCTAGCCATATGCAGAGCCTCGCGGTATATCCTCCAATGCGGAGAGTCGAGCTTTGGCATTTTCAGCGACTCACGCTCGGCGTTGGAAACAATCGTCAACCCTTGCAGTCCCCACCCTCTAGCCATCGAAACGAGGGCCAACATCCGACATGGTGTACTCCAAAACAAAGAAGTTTCTTTGTTTTGGATTAAAGCACATGCGGGGCTGGAAGGGAATGAGCGCGCTGACCAGCTGGCCAAACTCGCTGCCAGAAGCCTGAAAGTGAAGGCAGAGTATGATAGCTATCCGGTTTCATTCATGAAGCGACAGATCCGCAAGGACTCGCTTGATGAATGGAACCGGCGCTACCAAGAAGGCGAAACGGCTGCAGTAACCAAAGCCTTCCTACCGGACGCCATAAGGGCACACAGCATAATCAGGAAGATCCGGATGGAGTCAGTCATTGCTCAGGTGTTAACGGGGCACGGCGGATTCTCCGAGTACTTGAATCGCTTCAAGTGCAAGGAGAGCCCGGCGTGCATCTGTGACCCAGACGTGGCTGAGGGCATATTGCACCTCATTGTTGATTGCCCTGTATATGGAAAGAGAAGGTTTGAAACGGAGATGTTAATGAACCGAAACATAGAAAAGGAAAATCTCGCTGTACTCATGGACGGAGACGACACTCGACACATACTCCTGGAGTTCTGTCGACATGTCGCCAAAGGGGCAATAAACAGAAACAAATAAAATAGCAAGACAGAACGGAAGGAGTACAAGACTGAATAGATAGGATATTTTAAAAAGTATGACCAGGGCTCTGACCTATACATCGGAGTCCAAAAAATTAGTATAAGACAACGCCAAGACTTCTGACCTGTACATCAGAAGTCGAAGGCTGAGATATATAATAGAAAAATAAGAATTTAGAAGATAAGTTTTAAAAAAGTACGACTGATGTACAATAGAAAAATAAGAATTTAGAAGATAAGTTTTAAAAAAGTACGACTAAGACTCTGACCCTATACATCAGAGTCGTACAAGTAAACAAAAAGAATAGGCCTAGACTTCCGAACCTAATGTCGGAAGCAAATAGGCAGGACAGAAAGTCAACGATATTACAGTTGACTTTCACGAATTATAATTACAAAGGCAATAGCAAGAACTAACAAGAAATATACAGACTCTGACATCCATATCAGAGGTTTCTTGCAATCGGGGGGTTTTAGCCGGTACAAATCCGGCATCGCCTTCCGCCGGAATACAGCACATCTTATAGCGGAAGGCATCCAAGAGGATTTCCCCCCGAAGAGAAAAAAAAAAAAAAAAAAAAAAAAAAACCTAACCTAACCTTTTTTTTTTTTTTTTTTTTTTTTTTTTTTTTTTTTTTTTTTTTTTTTTTTTTTTTTTTACGTGGGGAAATGCCTTTACGCATACCCGCCGCTCCGGGGGAAGCGGACGGGTTATGTCGGGCTCAGTACCGAAGCACCACTACCGACTAAAACCACCACGATGTTCCGACTTCCTCGGCTATAACGTGGACAGCGGGCCCGCTTTCGCATTCTACCGCTGCCCCGCCAACGCCGCTGTCTGCTTACACGGACTCACCGCGGGAGAGCATCACTCTCCCATTGAACTACTCGAGCGATGCCCAGGAACATAATGGGCATCGTCTCCTCTGAGGACCCCATCTCTGTTATCGTCAATTGCCCCCGCATCCGACGCCCCAGGTCCTCCGAGCGGAGAGGGAGTTCGAGCTCGGTTAGCTCGCCTCCGTGTCCGCGCTCTCCGGAGCGGGTGAGCGAGAGGATTAATCTCTCTTGCCCGCTCCTCCGTCTCTCTTTGTGAGACCACTGTCTCACAAAAGGAGACCATCGCCTCCCAACAACTTTCACTGTCGACCATCTTTGGTAATATTGTCGGCAGCGAAAGGTCTGTCCCAACGACGGCAGCTAAGGACTGTCGCGATTCCTCATCTGCTGGGCAAACTTCCAGCGCATGCTGCGCAGTGTCCTCTGCAAAGCCACATCGATGACACACCGAAGTTGGCTCCCTCCTTGCCACATTGCAAAGGTACCTTCCAAAACACCCATGTCCCGTGAGGACCTGAGTGAGTCGGAAGGTCAATGCTCCGTGTTTTCGTTGGACCCACTCCACGAGCACAGGCCGGACCGCCTCGAGGAACCTGCGAGCTCCAACACCTCTCTGCGTAGGTCCATTTAAGAGCCGCTCTCTCCATGTGACCAGCGCAGTTTCTCTGGCCACTTTGCGCCATCCGGTAACCTCTTGCGGTAGAGGGCGGAGGTCCTGTTCTCGCGCGCGAACTCTGCGCCAGAACACTGACGACAAGACCTCGGCCTCTAAGTCCCACGGTAGTGAACCGGCAAGGACACAGGCCGTTTCGTGCGACAGTGTACGATACCCTCTGCAGAGTCGTATCGCCATAGTTCTCTGCGCCTTGCGGAGTAGGGCATCTCCTTGGCGGTTTAGGGACCCAGCCCAGATCGGGGCCCCATACAGGGCCATCGATCGAACTACCGCCATGTACAGGCGACGACATATCCCATTGCCTCCGCCTATGTTATGCAAGAGGCGGCTCAACGCCGAAGCAGCTCCCACAACCTTGGGAGATAGCTTCCCAAAATGCGTTTCGAAGTTCCACTTACTGTCAAGAACCACGCCAAGATACTTGAGCGTGGACTTGACGTCTATGGAATTCCCCCCCACAATGATCTTCGAGCCTGCTGGAGGTCCCGCCTTTGGGCGATGGAAACAGATGGCCTCCGACTTATGCAGGGCAACCTTGAGTCCCAGCCGTTGGATTCTGGCCACAATCACTGCAACTCCGGCTGTGGCCAGTATCGCTGCCTCGCGATAGCCCCGACCTCTGGCGGTAACCAGCGTGTCGTCAGCGTAACAAATAGTGTTGACGCCACGGACGTTAGCACCTCGTAGTATCCAATCGTACCCGACGTTCCACAGAAGTGGACCCAAGACCGATCCCTGTGGAACGCCGCGCATCATGGGACTTCGGCCTTTTCCTTGCATCATTGGGAAGACTACCTCCCTGTCAGAGAGATAGTCCCCAACAAGACGCTGAAGGTACTGAGGCACATTGTGGTAACTCAGACCCTCCCTTATCGTACTCCATGGCAGCGTGTTGAAAGCGTTGGCTATGTCCAGGGACATAGCCAGCAAAACGCCGCCTTTTGAGCATGCTTCTTCAGAGAGGTCGCGGACGCGTGCTATTGCATCTAATGTCGAGCGGCCTCTCCGGAAACCATACTGAGTATCAGCCAGGTCCGGGCCAACCCTTTCAAGGTGTCCGACGAGGCGGGCAGCGATAACACGCTCCAACAGCTTGCCAGCCTCGTCAAGCAGCACGATCGGGCGATAACCTGATGGCTCATCTGCCGGACGTCCCTCTTTGCGTAGGAGCACAAGCTTTCCGCGCTTCCACCGCTTCGGGAATTTTCCCTCGTGCAAGCACCGATTAAATAAGAACCTTAATCGGGGCTCTAGGGCTTCTAGTGCAAGGGCCCAAACACAGCCGGGTATGCCATCAGGCCCCGGTGCCGTGTTTTTAGCCCTCATTCTCAGCACAGCTGCACCTAACTCTCCTTCCGAAATCTCAGGGGCGGTGAGAGAGTCACCGTTATCCTCTCTGCAATCTCTTCTTCTCATCGTAGGAGGGGCAAAGTCAGTTCCCGGGGCTCCGGGGAACAACCCCTCCACAACGCGTTGAAGGATCACAGGCTCTAGAGTACTGGTGACGGGGGGTGCGTAAGGGCGAAGCTTTTGCCTTGCTAACTTATAGGGGCGCCCCCATGGATCCCGCTCCAGTGTGTCTAGAATCCGCTGCCAGGCCTGCGACTTGGCTTCGCCTATGGCAGTACGGAGAGCTTTGTTAGCTTCTCTATAAGCAGCATATAGAGCTTCAAGCTCTTGTGTGCCCCGCTGTCTGCTCCTTTGGTAGCATCGGCGCTTCACTACACATTGGCGCCGGAGTTCCGCTATCTCGTCCGACCACCAATAGACCTGACGTTTGGAGGGAGGTGCCCTAGCACGGGGCATGCTCGCATCACAAACGTTAGCCATAGACTCGATTAGTTGATCCGTCTCTGTATCCAGATCCGTCGGTTCCGGAGGAACTTGGTTCCACGCCTGGACGATAGCCGCCTCCTGCAGCAGTTCCATGTTCAAGCGTTTGAGAACCCATCTCCGTTCGGTATCCCGTGGAGACCAGGTATCGGGTTCGGTGGTGGGAGGAGAAACACTAAACCGTATGTAACGGTGATCAGAGAGTGTCTCTACTTCGTCCAGCACTTGCCAGTCTCGGACTCTGTTGGCAAGCTCCGGGGTAGCAAAGGTCACATCAACCACTGATCCACCCCACTGCCGTACACAAGTTTGTACTGTGCCCTGATTGAGGACACACAGCCCTACCTCTGTTACCCATTTGAGCACTTTCCTGCCCTTGGGGTCTGTCATCGGAGATCCCCACGCCATTGATTTGGCGTTGAGATCTCCAAGGACTAACATTGGTTGAGGATGATTCTGTCTCACCAATGTCTCCACATTGCCCAGGAGAGTCTCCAGTTCATGGAGAGGCCTATTGGGTGAGTGGTACACTCCCACAACCGTGATTTGCCCTATTCGGGCTGCAACATATCCCCTACCCTTCACCACTCCCTGAAGGGCAGGCGAGGGGGCCGGGGATTGGGTGGTAATTGCTATAAGACCGTCCAAATCCCCGACCCAGTCACTTCTATTTGGGACCACATATGGTTCTGCGACTACAGCCACCGCGACGGATCGCTCAGCTAAGCTTTGTAGAAGCAGATCGTGAGCCCGCGACGCATGATTCAAGTTTGTCTGGAGGAAATTCAACGCCATTAACTTTCCTCCATACAAACCTCCAACTCCGCTGTAGAGTCAGTCGTCTGCGGCTTGGCCTTGGCCTTCGCTACATTCGACTTCCTTCTCGCCTCTGACTTAGACGGGGGCTTGGCACAAGCCTTGCCCCCGGAGAGGTGGTTTGCCGATTTACCCGCAGCTGCACACAGACTGCAGTGAGGGGCGGCGGAACATTCATTGGCCTTATGGCCTTTTTGACCACAGCGATGACATTCGTCACTACGGTCAACCTCCGACTTGCATTGGGCCCTGACATGGCCCATTGCAAGACATCTATAGCATCGGCGCGGTCTTGCATTGAGGATGTGGACCTGTGCCGACACCCATCCGACCTTCAGCCGAGAGCCTTCCGCCGTGATCTTCTTGGCGGCCAAGACAGGGCAGCGGACAAAAGCTGTGCCCATTCCGGCTCGACCCTTCCTAATTGGGCCTGATTTAATATCCGCCGCTGGACATCCTCCGGTGCTGGCAAGAGCCTCTATCAACTCTTGAGGACCTACCGAGTCATCCAGGCCACTCACTCTCATGTCAGTTGTAGTGACCGGTCTGGATACGCGTATTTCCTCCACATTTTGGAAAACTTCCCTAAGTTTCTGGGCCAAGGAGTCCGCTTTCGTCATCTTTTCAGTGCCAGGCACCTCAATGATGCGGGCGCCTGTGGCCGCAGTTCTCATTTTTAGGGGAGGCATCCCCAGAGCACCGAGATCAATTCGGTTCCTCGCTTCTGACAGCACCTTGGCATACGTGATGCCTTTCTCCGCCGCCTCTGGTTGCAGTGAGATAATCACTGCCGCAGTGCGTGGCGGGCGGAGCTTGGGTCCCTTCCCTTTAGTGGCCTTCGCATTCGCAACGGATTGTTGCCTCGAGGCCTGGGATCGCTGAGGAGGAGATGACTGCGCTTTAGCAGTTCCCACAGCTCTACCGTCCTTCTTCTTGGTACCCCGCTTGGTCACTACAGTCCACGGTTCCGACAGTGGAACTGAAGGCTGAGCTTGTGACGATCCAGGAGTTGGCTCAGTGGAGCCAGTCAAATTGGGATTCGCCTTTCCCCTACCCCTCCCTCCGCCCCCACCCTTAGAGGGTTTAACCTGCAAAGGAGTAAGGGCACCAGAAGTGGAAGGCAAAGACGGCTCTACCGCTGACACTCGGCTGCGCCTGTCAGCTGCCAGGGGTGGCCTCAGTCGTTTTTCTGGAGGTAATCGCTCCTCGATCACTTCGCACCGGGCGTTCATCATGGTACCGACCTGTATCATGATCTTCCGCATAAGCGCATCCTCATCTATAGCCTTGACCGGCACAGGGGCAGGAGGCGGTCTCGCTTGAGCAGCGCGCAGTTTCTCCATCTCGCAGCGGAGTGAGCCTAATTCAGCTGTGAGCTTTTTATTGGCTTCAGTCAGCAGGAGCACTTCCTCGGGCATCGTGCGGGACCGCATTTCTTTGAAAGTAGCCCTGATCGTGCCAGCCGCATCTTTTAGGGCCTTAACAAAGGTACCTTTTAGGTGTTTGGACCGCGTGGCAACAAGCGTGATGGCTTGCACCGCGTCGTCCATAACCATATCCAGATGGGCCGCGTCACGCCCTTCAATCTCAGGTGGACTGGCACCGATTGGCTTCTTGAAGAGAGCAATCGAAGCCGACTGCTTCTGCTTTAACTCTTCAGCCAATTCTTTCTCGGCAATAAGGCGCAGTTCCTCCTCTCGCGCCTTTTTAAGCTCGGCTTTGGCTTCCGCCAAGCCTTCGTATTGCCCAGTTGTCGATGGACGCCCGCGTCCACGTGTAGGAGTCACCTTAGCTCTGGTAGCTTCTTCTGAGAGGTCATCTCCCTCCTTGCTCCTGCGGCGTTTCCGCCATCCGACTGATGACGTCCCAGATATTCGGGATTTCCCAGTCCTGATACTACTGGTGTCGGAGTCAGACTCCGACAAATCTGCCGACAGAGACCGAAACAGTCCGTCAGCAGTCTCCTCGTAACGCGTCAGTGATACGCGAAGATCCTTCAAGTTTCTATCATGCCTATTCGTCGAGGCTAAATCAGAGTCCGTGGACATGCCTAAGTCGTCGTTTAGATCGTTTTGATCTTGAGGAGATGAGCGGTTGTTGCCCCCCCCAGAATACGAGGGGCAGCCTCCCGTAGGAGGGCGGGATTTCCCGGCTTCCGCCGGCGTACCCGCCTGGGGTAGTTTATTTCTATTGCAACTCGCCATTTTGGTTTGCCAGTTTTACGGCATGACGGCCAAATTTGGGGGTCTAGCGGCCATCCCAGTGATGACCATGCCTTGCGGCACTCCCCTCGGCAACCCCCGAACCTTGAGATACCATAACGAGAGTGAAGGAAGTGAAAGGCAGAAGACCAGAAAAAGACACTATAAATATATACAAAAATGTAGATAAGATAAATTCTATACATAAATAATATTAAAACATATAAATAAGACATATACATAAAGACAGATTACACAAATAAATACTATTGCTAGGTGTTTCGCTAACGGCAAATAAGAACCCCACGCGGGAGGGGAAGTTATTTGCCGTCGCCCAGGGTGTACCCGCCCCACAGCCTTTCGACTGTGGCCCCAGCCTCCCATTGTTGCGGATTAGGATTCCTAATCCGCCCCTATCACTAATTGGGATCAGGATAACAATCCCGATCCCAAAGCCATCCCGTTGTTCTCCACTGTGCCCTCTGCTCATTCAGAGGGACACGCGGAGACACGCCAACGCCTCGGAGGCGACAGACCGGATTGGCCTCCGCCTCCTCACCTTTTGCCAGGATATTAGCCAACAGCCACCAAGATCTCCCAATAAAGGAAAAGTCGCTGACTGTTGCCCAGGGTGCACCGTCCCGGATCTGTCGTTGAGCCATCGTTCCCTGCGAACGTATCCAGAGGGACAAATGGACCAGCGACAGCCCGGGCACACGAGGAGGTTCCCCGGCCACGCCACCCCTAAACCTAACCTAACCTAACCTAACCTAACCTAACCTAACCTAACCTAACCTAATCTGGGCCGAGACCCATCTCACCAGGAGGCGTCCGCTGTCGGCGCCCTTCTTCGCCGCCGCAATCGGGCATCGCACCACCACACTGGCGAGACCGGACGGGCGGGGGTAGGCGTTCGCCACCCCCTAGAGGCGCTGTTGGGTTTGCGGAGTACTCACCAGTCTACCGCAACCGGAGATTCACACCCCCGCTGTTGGAGCGACCGAGGTTGGAGCGGCGTCCACCCTGCCTAGGAAGGCAGGCTGCAGCCCCCCTCTCATCCGCATACGTTGTGCAGGGTCGTCGCGATGAGGGCAGGGTAGACAGTTATCGTCCCCTGCCGCACTCGGGGAGGGAGCCCTCACTCCGTAACTTCTCCCGCTAGGGACTCGCAGCTCACCACGCTGAGAACCCAGATATCATCCTCTTGCCTACGGTCTCTGTGCGGGTATGGGACCCGAAGGGCAACTCGATTGTTGTTCGTGCCCTTTTGGACTCGGGTGCCCAGGGTTGTATAGTCTCAGCTTGGTTGGTGAGCCAATTGGACCTCTGTGTCGGTCCTTCTCCTTTCCCAGTCTACGGAGTGGGAAACGTTAAGGTGACTAATAGAGTTGGTCACACCTTTGTGGAATTTTCTCCAGTACCACTTGGAACCAGGAAAACCAAGATTCCGGTTATTGTGCTGGAGAATATTTTGAGTAACCACCCGCGCATAAAGCTGTCATAGCTTTGACAAAGGGTTTAGCTTTAGCTGACCCCATGTTTCATACTCAACCCACAAATTGCCCCACTCTCAACTCATCGTCGCCTCTTTTGCCCAGTTTCGCGTTGAAATCCCCCATAACAATACTGTAGTGTGTTTTCGAAGCATGTATGGCTCTACTAATGTCCTCATACATTGCTTCCACTTCGTTATCCGGGTGTGCCGAGGTCGGTGCGTAGACCTGTATGACCTTCAACGAATATCTCTTGGATATTCTGAGTATAAGGTACGCGACCCTGCTCGACACACTCATGATGGCTACAACATTATTTACGAGGGACTTGTGGACGATAAACCAGACACCACCTTGGGACTGCTGGTCGCCCTCCCGGTAATAGAACAAGTTGCCCGACTTCAAGGTCATCGTGTCCTCCCCCTCTCTTCGGATTTCTGATAACCCCAATATATCCCAGTGCAACTTGCCTATCTCCTCTTCCAGCTCAGCGATCTTCTCGTCTGTCCTCAAAGTGCGAGTGTTGTAAGTCACCAGTGACAACCTACGTCGGTAATCCGTTTTAAGAGCCCTGGTCGTTCGACGGTGGAATCCCGCCCGGAGATTCTTAGCACCCCTGGCTCCAGCGCTCGACCAGCGCCCGTCGTCCACGCCGGTGTTGCGACTGGAGCCGCCGGGAACTTGGGGCCGTTTTACTTTTTCTGTCAGGGGGGGGTGGGGGGGGGGGGGGGGGGTGGACAGTAACCCGCCGCGCTGCTCCAGTGCGTGGTGGCGGGTCGCCAGAGCCTCGTTCGTTGGTCGGCAGGGTGCACCACGAGCCGGTGAGGTTGGCTTGGGTCCCAGAGATGTAGGTTGGGACCCCTTACACCCAGTAAGGTCATAGGAACAGTAATGTCATAATTTATGACAATGTAGCCATGAATGTATTTTTATATAACTTACCCGAAGATTTAATCCATATAGTACGGCTAAAAGGATGCAACTCATTAGAAAAGGCACTCAGTATTGTGTTGGAAGAGGTCAACTTCCAATACCAATACAATATAAGAAATAAAATGTCAAAACCCAATAACGTAGTTAGGGCGCAACCCTCTGTTCCGCACAACCCTTACATAGAGAAATTCGGACTTAAACCGTATTACACGCACAATGCGAATCCGTCGCAACAGCAACAAACCCGTAAAAACTATAGGTTTGGTGTTAACCACCAAAGGCAACTTCCGCAACAGCAGTGGAGACCGCAAGCTCCGGCACATAACTTTAAATTTGGGATACCAAATCGACAAGGTTACGGACATAGATTTGGATCACCAAACCCACAATTTAAATTGGGTATTCCAAATCAACAGTTACAAGGGTATAGACCACCGTTGAATCACCAATCTAACCAGCAGGGTCAATTTAAAATCGGTATGCGACCTCAGTATTACGCACCAAGACCTCAGGTGTCTACCGACGTTTCAATGCGTACCGCAATCCCCGTAAAACCCCCACTTTAACATAATACTAATCACGTATATCGGGGTGTAAGAGGCTCACCTACCATCTTTGGAGCCTAAGCCAACCTCACCTGCTTGTGGTGCACCCTGCTGTTAACTGACGAGGCAATGGCGTTCCCTTTTTTGCGGTGGGAGGGTTACTCCGTCGGCATTGCTACCACCCTTCCGTCGGAGTCCGCCGCCATAATGGTGCCTTATAAGCCGCGAGGCCCGCATCGTGTTCCGGCGGTGAGCGGAAGAAGCCGTCCCGAGAGAGAGATTGTTGCGTGTGGAAATGAGGACCGGCGGTTGCGGGGAATTACAGACGCGCATGGGCGTGACATGGTGGCGCGGGGATCAGGGAGACCCGGTGAAACGGTTGTCCGCTGACCGCCCACGGGTTGTTGGGGGCCCGAACCCGGGGATCTTACTTTAATCTCCACCCCAGGAGGCTGCCCCGCCGCACGCGAAAAATCCCTTGGGGTAGCAGTTGTGCCGGAGGAGACCGGAGTGGAACCCGACTGCTGCCCCCGGGGGGGGACCGGGGGCCCTTCCGTACCCCGCGCCAGCAAGTCACACAACCTCTGTGACCTGATTTTTTTCTCCGCCCCGTGCTTTGTCCTTTGATCCACATGCGACCATTTCTCTCTCCGTCCCCCCTCTTCTTATTTTTCCTATTCACACTCACAATGGCCAGGAACAAGAAAATGTATAATGTGCACTCAGCGGCCCATCCTGTAAGTTCCACATTTAAAGTGGACTTTTGCAACATTAGAGGGATGCATAGTAACATCGACGCCGTCCACTACCACCTTGAGACGGCAAAGCCGGCCTTACTTTTCTTGACGGAGACACAGATTTCCTGCCCGGCCGATACATCATATCTTCATTACCCCGGTTACAAACTGGAGCACTGTTTTGTGCGACGTGCCGGGGTATGCATGTACGTCCGGGAGGATGTTTGTTGCCGCCGCCTCAGCCATTTTGAAGACGGGGACCTGTCGATTATCTGGGCGCGTATTGACTATGGACGTTCCACTAAAGTCTACGCTTGCCTTTACAGGTCCCACAGCGGTGATACGGAGACGACTCGTTTTTTTGAGCGTCTACATGAAACGACTGACAGAGTGCTCGAGCAGTTCCCTTGCGCGGAAGTGGTGATCCTTGGTGATTTCAACGCTCACCACGAAGAGTGGTTGGGATCCCGAACTACCGACCGCGCAGGGAGAGCAGCCTATAACTTTGCCCTGGCCTATGGTTTCTCGCAGTTGGTGTCCTCACCTACGAGGATACCTGATATCGAGAGCCATACTCCCTCCTTACTGGACCTCCTGCTGACTACGCGGCCGAATGACTACAATGTTGTTGTTGATGCCCCGTTAGGATCATCCGACCATTGTATCATTCGAACTGCTGTGCCAGCCAAGCAATCCGTGCGGACCCATTCACAGGGAACGCGCAAAGTCTGGCACTACAAGACAGCAGATTGGGATGGGTTGCGCGAATTTTACGCCTCTTATCCCTGGGGGCAGCTTTGTTTCTCGTCGGGAGATCCGGATACCTGTACAGACTCCGTTACCGACGTGGTGTTGCGGGGCATGGAATGTTATATTCCTTGCACCGCGATACCGGTAGGCGGACGGAGCCAACCATGGTTCAATCAGTCCTGCAGAGAAGCCCGTCGTAATAAACGGGCCGCATACAGGGCCTGGGCCAGAGCACAGGTGTCCGAAGATCCGAATACCTCCGACTTGAGGAAGAAATTTAACGCTACCTCGAGGTGCAGTAAGAAGATCATTGTCAGAGCAAAGAATGAGCACATCCGCAGAATTGGCGACCGACTAGCTAGCTATCCTTCTGGAAGCCGGGCTTTCTGGTCGCTCGCTAAGGCTGCTGAAGGTAACTTCTGTCAGTCGTCACTCCCTCCACTGCGGAAACTCGATGAGTCACTGGCCCATGGGGCGAAGGAGAAAGCCGATCTCTTGGGCTATCTGTTTGCCTCAAACTCGACACTGGACGATAGAGGTGCCTCACCACAGTCTATCTCAAGGTGCACAAGCTCCATGCCGGAAATCTGTTTCACACAGCGTGAAGTCCGGCGAGCTCTATCATCTCTTGATGTCCGAAAATCGAGTGGGCCTGATGGTATTCCTGCAGTGGTGCTTAAATTTTGCGCTCCCGAGTTGTCCCCGGTGCTTACGCGACTCTTTAGGCTCTCATACTCTACAAAAAGCTTCCCGTCAACATGGAAGGTAGCTCATGTTCACCCTTTACCTAAAAAGGGTGACCGCACAGACCCGGCCAACTACAGGCCAATAGCGATCACCTCCCTCCTCTCCAAGGTGATGGAGCGTGTCATAAACACACAGCTCCTTGGGTACCTAGAGGATCACCATCTGATTAGCGACCGTCAATATGGATTTCGCCATAATCGCTCCGCTGGTGATCTTTTAGCGTATTTAACACACCGCTGGGCTGACGCCATTGAGAGTAGAGGCGAGGCTCTGGCTGTAGGCCTAGACATTGCGAAAGCTTTCGACCGGGTATGGCACAAATCGCTGCTTTCCAAGTTACCATCTTTCGGGATACCCGAGGGATTATGCGAATGGGTTGCCAGTTTCCTGACTGGACGGAGCATCAGAGTCGTTATCGATGGTAGCTGCTCCGACACCATGTCTATTAACGCTAGCGTCCCGCAAGGCTCCGTGCTGTCTCCAACTCTGTTCCTTCTGCATATCAACGACCTGTTGCAAATTGGTGACATACGTTGCTATGCAGATGACAGTACTGGAGACGCCTTGTACAGGGGCCGCGCCAACATCCCTCGGGTCAAAGTGGAAGAGAGTCGCGCCAGGCTTGTGTCCGAAATCGAAGACTCTTTAGATCTAGTCTCGATTTGGGGTTCTCTGAACCTAGTGGATTTCAACCCCAGTAAGACGCAAGTCTGTGCATTCACCGCTAAAAAAACCCCTTTTGTTGTAGCACCTCGCTTTCAGAGCATACCTCTTAAGATCTTGGAGAGTATCGGGATCCTTGGTATCGACATCTCCAGCAAAGTCGAATTTAGGGGTCATCTGGAAAATAAGGCCAAAATGGCCTCCAAAAAGCTCGGTGTGCTGAACAGAGCGAAGCGGTACTTCAAACCTGGGCAACTCCTTATGCTTTACAAAGCTCAGGTGAGGCCCCATATGGAGTACTGCTCTCATCTCTGGGCCGGCGCACCGAAATACCAATTGGACCCATTTGACTCCATCCAACGACGTGCTGTTCGTATTGTCGACGATCCCACTCTCACGGGCGGTTTAGAATCCCTCAGCATTCGGAGAGACGTTGCGTCTCTCTGTGTGTTCTACCGCCTGTACAATGGGTAATGCTCTGAAGAATTGTTTAATATAATTCCCACCTCGGGTTTCTACAACCGCACCTCCCGTCACAGAAGTGCGGTCCATCCGCATTTCCTCGATACGGAGGTGTCGCGCACTGTTCGGTCCAAAAATTATTTTATACCGCGAACCCGTAGGTTGTGGAACGAACTGCCTCAAGAGGTCTTTCCATTGAGCTACGATATGGGGTTCTTCAAGAGAGCTGTGAATAGGATTTTGCAAGGTCGGCGGCGCACCCGCATACCCCCTGGTGTTGCAGGTGCTCATGGGCGGCGGTAACACTTACCACCACGTGGGACCGCTTGCTCGTCCACCCACTAATCTATAAAAAAAAAAAAAAAACGTATATTATGCGGATTATGAAACAGAAACATCTTTAGCAGATGAGTACTACCCCTGTGAAGAGTACTCAGAAAACCCTTACGCCGAAAATGTAGAAGAGGACTACGGTCATGTCGAACCAGAGGAACCGTTTCAGGATGAATCTGAAAATGTAAATTTTTGTTCAACAGCCTCAGATGGGCCCCCGAAATAATACAACTTAATTGCGAAGCTATTTCTAAACTGCCACATATAGAAATTCCAGAAATCAACGCAAAATTCATGATCGATACCGGCAGCACGCGATCATTCATTAGCCCCCAATTAGCCAATAGATACTTCACTGACTTTAAATACGAAGAACCATTCGAGGTTATAACCACTCACGCAAGAAATCAGCACAATGAAGTCATTTACATTCCTCTCTTAAAGATTTTCAGAAGCCATTGCCAACATAAATTCTATCTATATGACGTAGACAAAAGATATGACGGTCTCATAGGAAGCAATTTATTGAAACAGCTAGATGCCACTATTGATATGAAACACCAAATACTAAAAACTCGCGATACGGAAATCCCTATAATATACAACCCGCCATACGAAGTCGAACTAGACCCTCGTTCCGAAACTCGAGTAAAACTACCACCCGAGTTACAAAATGGCGAAACTATCTTAGAGTTTCAGGATTTTAGTAAAGGCGTACGAATACCTTGCGCCTTAGTAAATTGCGTAAATAGTTTCATGCATACTATTATTCAAAATTCTTCTGCAAACAAAGTAACACTAGGCATCAAAAGACCTTTTAAAGTTACTACATATGAAAGGGACGAATGTCAGCTTAACTACAGACCAATATGAAGTAGACGTACTTTTAGAAGAGAACTTATCAAAATTACGTTTAGAACACATGAATAATGAGGGAAGGGACAGTATACATAAACTCTGTAGAGATTATAAAGACATATTTTACTGTGAACACCTACCTTTATCTTTTACAAATCAGGTCAAACATCAAATTAGGACAAAAATCGAAGACCCTATTTACATTCGACCGCACAGACAACCACCTGTTCAAAATGACGAAATAAAAGATCAAGTAGAGATTATGCTAAAGAATAATATAATCCAAGAATCACACTCACCTTGGAGCGCCAGGTGCACCTTGTTCCAAAAAAAATCGATGCATCAGGCCAAAGGAAATATAGAATGGTAGTGGACTATCGACGCTTAAACGAAATCACTGTAGATGACAAATACCCACTTCCCAATATTTCCGATTTATTCGACAAGCTTGGATATTCCACTTATTTCGCAACCTTGGACTTAGCTAGTGGCTATACCAAATAGAAGTAGAAAAAAGGGATAGAAATAAAACAGCATTCAGTACTCAATCAGGACATTACGAATTCATAAGGATGCCCTTTGGTTTAAAAACGGCATAATACGTGTTTGTTTAGGTAATTCAAAAACAAAAGGCTAACCAATCTAGCCCTCTGACGGCTCAAAAAATACGTTATTTGGTAGAGGTTAAACCACAGAACGCACAATATACAATTTTTATAATAATCAAACAAAAACTCAACTTCACTTCTCGAGTTCCCGTCAAATAGTTCGAATTCTATTCCTTCTAATTTATAAGCGCGTACCAGAACTTGTCGAGCACTTTTTTGCTGAACGCACTCATTTGGACTTTGGTTGTCAATTTAACTGTCAAGTTAAAGTCATTTTGATTTGATTTAATGGTTTGAAACAGCAGTTTATTGAATTTATATTCCTAAATCCGGTACATATATTGATTTACTCAATGACTAGCGTTTACTGTATCTTTGTATAACAGATCAATTCCACTATGGTGATTGTGGCGGCGAGCGTCTACGAGTTAAAGGACGGTTCGAACGTCCAACGCGAGGTATTCTAGTCTATCGTATTTTAGCCAACCCACGATAATATCCAAATAGGGTCAGCTAGGGTAGTTTAATACCTATTTGTCTAGATTTATTGTAGTGTATTTAAAGCCCTGCTTTTTTATAGTAAGAAGGCGGCAGACGCATACAGTCCACCTGATGGTACGTGGATACTGTCGTAAATAGACATCCGCGATACATACCAACATAAGTCCAGAATGACAAATGCCTCCCGGATGTGCTGTCTACCTTTTGAGATGTAGGAATTTGTTTGAAGAAAGGGTTTGGAAAACCCTTTCTCCAGGTTATGGTTAGAAATAACCAGGTTGAGAGTCCATTGATTGTTCCTTTCTGATAAAAAAGTCTGTTGTCCTGTGGGATGGAATGGAACTCCTATATCCTATTTCAGGATATAGTCTTTCTGTGTACCTAATTTCATCTAAATCTGTTTCATCCGTTCCTTCATTATTGAATAATAAACATCCAAACTTTCGAATTTATAATATAACTGTTGCCTGCAACTTTGTTCACATGGTCTTCCAAGTACTAATTCAGAAACCTTTGTGGGCATGCATACAACATTCATTCATTTTTATATATATAGATGTTTATCAGATTACTTCTATCCATCAACCTTATGAACTATCATCAGTAATATGTTGAATGGATAAAAATATTCCTATATTAGTACCTTCATAATTGTCTGTGTTTGTATGAACAGATGGCAGACACGAGTAGCAGCACAAGGACAGGTGTGTCATTGCATGAATGTCTCGTGGCATACGTGCACTCTATTACCGAGGAACCGGTAAGTTCCTACAACTCCTATGGGAAAATATGGAGAATAAAGAGAGAAAAAGAGGAAATATGGGATAAAGGGAAAAGCTAATGAAAGGTTATACAAAATATTTTCAAAAACATTAATTGCATATTTTATATTCCAAATCAGGTCTGAACATGTATAATAATTGTTTACCTTTTATTCCTACTCAACGTTTTGGCTTGGCATGGGTTACACCAGCCGTGGTCACAAGTTGATTGAAGAGGCAGGTAGTCCAGATGGGAGCTGTGAACAGTTCCATCAACTACCCACATCTGATCTTCACATTGAGAAAGGCAGTGACACACTGTCGCTAACAATGTCCATGGTCATATTTGATGGAAAATTGCAAGGTTTACATTTGTTAATCACTGGATTCCACCAGTGGCGTATTTACCCTAGGGCCATGGGGGCCATGGCCTGGAGCGGCAGGTCAGCTTTAGGCGTTTTTTTATTGTTACCTATCTATTACTTTATTGCTTTTTGACTTGGCTTACCTGAATAAATTTAAAAAGCCTACCTAAGTCCCAAATAAGCGAAGAAGGTTTGAACAGTTTAACCATCCTTAATATAGAAGCTGACTTAACAGTATCCGTTAATTATGACAGTGTCATTGATGAATTTGAAAAAACCAATATGTGCATCGCAAAAAAAGATAAATATGTAATAAATGGTGTTTATTCTTTTGTATGGCCTGTTTCATTATTAAAAGATTTTTGATCAATGACAGTTTATCCATGTTCCCGATTGAAATTTTTATATTTCTTAATTTCAATTGCTTCATGGACAGTCCTGGGATAATAGTGACATTCAGTGGAGAGGATTTTGGGAGTGCAGAATCTATCCAGTGATTAATTCCAGCATTGAGAATGTGCTCAGCTATTGCTGATTTACTAGTTTGGTGCTTTCTTACAGCTGCAATGTGTTCCTTGACCCTTTCCACAACTGAACCCCTTCCTGTAGATTTTCTGCTAGTTTGAAGGACTGAGTATATACAGTCTTACTGGCGTATTTTCTCAATACTGTTCCAACTTTGTCCGTCATTCCTTTCACCACGTAGGGCATAAATGCTGGCTGTCTGTTAACTTCAGAGTGTTTCTCCCTCTGATTGCGCCTTGATTGCCTTGCACTAGCTTTGTACTCATTCCATTTGAAAACCTCCTGAACATGTGATAATTCATCCTTTATATGTTCAGGGCCTCAGAGGTCATGCACTCTGTTGTTTAATGTAGCAACGACGATTGCAGGTGTCGACAATGATGATGTGAGGAGGCATGCATGTATCTGTCAGTGTGTGTTGACTTTCTATAAACAAGGGATGAGGAAGTCGTCTATAATTATTATTTTGACACTAAGAAAGCCAAAGTTCTGTCTTTTTCCATTTAATAGGTGAATTGAATTTTTGGGTGAATGGAATTGAGGTGTTTAATCTATCAATAATATATTTAATATATCATACCCGATTTAGAATATAAAATGTCTACAAAACACGAAAGTTTATAAACTTATTATAAATTTATTATAACTTTTTATTGAGATAGCTTATTTGAGATAGATATCATATCAAACCTTATATTACATACCTGAAGAAGATTATGTACCATCATCCTCTTTACCCCTTTCCCAGAAAAACAATTCAAATGAAAAAATCAAGAGGGTTTCACTGTAACATCCTGTGTAACATTGAGTGGTGTGACTACCAAATAGATAATTAATTAAATAAGGGACATGTCATAAGGATTGTCTGTAAAATTAATATTTCTATATGACAACATTATGTTTGTGCATTAGCAACATTGAATTTAAAAATAAAGTATCTTCTTGTTTTGACCACCAGCATGTTTCGTTAAATCCTCCAATAAATTAGTTTTTCCATAATTAAATATAATACACAGGATGCACGGTCGGGCGTGTGGGTCGAACATTCATATGCGCGCGCGCGTAGCGGTCCCGCTGTCGGCGGCGCGACTGACGGCGGCGACGTGCGCGTACTGCTCGCGCCGTATCCGCCCCGTGACTGTGACGACCTCATTGACGTGGAGAGCGATCCTCCTGCGCGGCCCACCCTGCCTGCGCACCTCGACGACTTGCACCCCAAGGAAGACGAAGCGGTTGACGCGATTGTTGACGAGCAGTGGGAGGAGCGTGTGACAGCGCTGGCGCCTAGCGCAGCGCACGCGCGATTGGCGTCAGGTGCGATGGAGGCGATACGTGCGTTGCGTTTGGCGCGGCTGGTGGGCGGGTGGGGGCGGCGTGAAGCGGCACGTACGGCGGCGCGTCGACTGCGGCGCGCGCTGGCGCCGCTATGGACGTGGAGCGGGCTCGCGCAGCAGTACCCGCCGGCATGGCTGCATGCGACGCTGCATGCGCACCTTCCACAACCGCTGCACGCGCTTTACGACGAGGTGGTGGCCGAGTTGTGTCGCTCCACGCCAAGGCTCGCTGAGCGCTTGCTCGCTGGACGCCTGCCGGCACCCTCTATAGATCCACTCGAGCCTACAGGTGGGTATCCTCATAGCATTACAAATAGCATTACAGTGCAATTATGACGTGATTTACAGACGGAAACATGGCTGAGTACACGTTTTTGCAAAAAATATAATGTCCATCAATTTATCGGATGGTGGCTGTTAGCAAGCAGGGAGGCGGAATGCTCCATTCTGAGTGGTGCTTGTCCACCTATTTCAAGGAACTATGGTTAACTATTCTGTTATCCCTGCTGTCATTGATGGCCTCATCTGGCTCGCCACTGCTGTCACTCCGCAAGAAGCGTAATGAATACACTTCCCATATCTCGCTACACAGCTTGTGCATACTTCTCTCAATATAGTAATTACTTTAGTAATTAACTGAATCTTTCGACTGTGACCGTACTCGTCTACATGACTTTTCAAATGATATTTTTCTCTTATTAGGAAATTATAATATATCAAATGCGACATGATTTTCGTCGAACAATATTGACTACCTAACTCTTATTCCAGCCGATAACAATAATAAATCAATAGCGCTTTAAGAATGTATGTATCGCAACGTAAGAAGCAAGTCATTGTCCTATATTTAAGTATATCAGAAAATAAATGTATTTTCTTGGCTTGTTAATAACAATTAGCTTGAGTTTGCTTTTTTAAGATGGCTAATGTCAATTGTTGCTTTTAAATTTGTATGCTGTAGTACATATAAGGATGGCCGTTCTGGCCAAGACGGGCGGCATTGGCCAAGACGGTTCAATTGTAACACGTAACGTATTGAATGTTGTATGTGGGTCGTCAATAAATGGCGCTGTCGCGGTTCATACGTCGCGCTAATACTTCGTTTTTGTGGAAAGTAAGGGGGCCTATGCCGCATAGTTTTTGATTTCATCTTGATTCGGTAGTTTCGTTCACTGAATGCAAGGCTTTCATCGGGACATTGACAATCATATTACACTACTTGATAAGTTATCGCCACCCGGTATACACGGTGATCTGCTCGGATGCCTATAAGCAGCCGTGTCTCGTAAAGTGAGGCCGTGTCTCGTAAAGGATTTACACTTTTTTTTTTATGTGTCTTTATTATTTTATGTATATACTCGTACATGCATGTTTTTGTCTATAGTTGCGGAAATGCCACAGCGATCACTTTTGGGTCCATTTTTATTTAATACCTACATCAATGACTTGTCATTTGGCCTAAAGAACTTGAATCACTGTCATAATATGCAGATGATAAAAAATATTCAAAATTATAAAAACAACAAATGACCTCTTAGTTTCAGAATGATCTCGATAATTTACGAAATTACAGCCTTTTTCTTAATCTTGATAAATGCCATATAATCACTTTTACTTCGAAACGCAATCTCATCACATCTAGTTGTCAATTATCGGGAAGATGTATCACTCAAATGACAGATCTCAGGTGTTTTACTGGATTCCAAACTGCGCTTCAATAAACGTATTTGATCCGTTAATCTCAAACGCTTAGAAGCAACTTGGTTTTATACTTAAAATTTAAAAACGTTTTTCTAAAGCAAGCCAAGCCAAGCCAAAGCCAAGTCTCTTTTATTTTATTTTTGTCAGAAACATTTTTTTTTTGTTTTTCTTAATATTACGTATGTACCTAATATAATGTATTCATTGATTATGTATAAACCTTGTATGTATTATATTTACTCTTATGTACGAGGCGTATTTGAAAAGCAAGGGCCGCTTCGTCATAAAAAAAAATTATAATCATATGAAATAGGTTTTATTAGCACATTTAGTTTACTACAAATCTACTTCACTTTTCCACATAATCGCCGTTCACTTCCAAGCATTTTTCGTACCGCTGCACCAGCTTCCTTAACCCCTCTGCATAGAAGCTCACCGCCTGCGAGTTGAACCAGTTTTCAACGGCGTTCTTAATTTCCTTGTCGTTTTCAGACCTTGTCCTTGTCTTTCCTTGTCTTTTGTAGACAGTAGTGCGTCCAAGATGAGGAAATTCATCAGCCAGGGCACTAATCGTCAACCGACGATCAGATCACAGTTTTTGGTCCACCAGAGAAACAATTTCATCGGTTTGCATACTGGGCCTACCACTCCGCTCTTCGTCATGAACATTTGTTCGTCCAGTTTTTAAATCACGACACCATTGTCTAACCTTTCCTTCATTCATTACAGTAGCGCAGGGCCGTCTTAAGTCTACTCTGCGCCGGGGTGCGGGAGTGTATCCTAAGACAGTCAAACATCCTATTGTGTATCCTATGACAGTCAAATATCCTATTGTGTATCCTATGACAGTCAAATATCCTATTGTGTATCCTATGACAGTCAAATATCCTATTGTGTAATTGTTTACTATAGCGTTATATTTTTTCATTACCTTTAAAAGGTGAGCGCCCGGGGTGCACCGCACCCCTTGCACCCCCTGGTAAAGACGGCCCTGACAGTAGGTCCATAAACTAGGCATAACTCTCGATGAATTTCAGCAGCTGAAGATCCTTTTGCACACAAAAATCTTATTACAGCGCGAACTTCACAGCTGGCGGGAGCAACGATTATCGCGGACATTGTTTACTGTACGCACAGATAGGCAAATGACTACTGAATCAAAACAACACCTGAAATAGCTGCACGAGTAGTGCACATACAGATATGCACAAGTTTAAACGTGTTACGACTTGTCGATTTTGAAATATAAGCGAACGGCCTATATACGAGGCGTAACGGCGAATACGCCTCGTATATATGCATGTGTGTAAGTTTGTATGTATTTATTTTATGGCACCATCTAAATTGTATCTTTCATGCACCTCCTAATGAAACTTCTCTGATCAACCCAAAGGTTGGCTGGTAGAGAATGCCTTAAGGCATTAAGCTCGCCTTTTGTAAGATATTGTGCAATGAAGTGTAAATAAATAAACACAGCTCCTTGGGAACCTGGAGGACCGTTAATATGGATTTCGTCATAATCGCTCGGCTAGTGATCTTTTAGCGTATTTAACACACCGCTGGGCTGACGCCATTAAGAGTAGAGGCGAGGCTCCAACTGTTGGCCTAGATATTGCGAAAGCTTTTTACCGGGTATGGCACAAATCGCTGCTTTCCAAGTTACCATCTTTTGGGATACCCGAGGGATTATGAGAATGGGTTGCCAGTTTCCTGACTGGACGGAGTATCAAAGTCGTTATCGATAGTAGCTGCTCCGACACCATGTCTATCAACTCTGTTTTTTCTGCGTATCAACGATCTGTTCCAAATTGATGATATACGTTCCTATGCAGATCATCTCCAGTGCTATCATCTGCATAGCAATGTATGTCACCAGGGCCTTGCACTTGTATAGCAACTGCGCCAACATCCCTCGGGTCGAAGTGGA
Organism: Sesia apiformis; assembly: GCA_914767545.1. Classification (NCBI taxonomy): domain Eukaryota; kingdom Metazoa; phylum Arthropoda; class Insecta; order Lepidoptera; family Sesiidae; genus Sesia; species Sesia apiformis. The sequence goes on from OU611962.1 coordinate 45,413, forward strand.
AGATAGTCGCGTCGGGCTTGTGTCCGAAATCGAAGACGCTTTAGATCAAGTCTCGATTTGAAGTTCTCTAAACCTTGTGGATTTCAACCACAGTAAGACGCAAGTCTAACCGCTAAAAAGCCCCTTTTGTCGTAGCACCTTGCTTACAGAGCATACCTCTTAAGATCTCGAAGAGTATCGGGATCCTTGGTGTCGATATTTCCAGTAAAGTCGAATTTAGGGGTCATCTGGAAAATAAAGCTAAAATGGCCTCCAAACCTTGGGGTCTTTGAACTCTGAGATTTTTTAATTATCATTTATCGTGAATGGTAGGTGCGAGCGTGCCGGCAGACACATCCGGTCCGTGGGTGGTGTGGGTGATGGGCACGGAGGCGGCACACGAGGCGCGGTGGCCGGCGCGGCTGCGCACGCTCGTGCACACGCGTGCTGTAGCGCCGCCCGCCGCCGCGCGGCAGCCGCCCGACGCGCACTGCGCCGCGCTCGTGGCTGCCACACGCGCCGCGCTGCTGGACGTGCTCGCGAAGGCCGGGTATATACTTCTACAAAAAGTTTATAGCGTTCAAAAAAGGACAAGTTGCCATAATCGTTTATTGAGGATATAGCGACTTATGTATATAGGGACTGTCCTAGATTCAAGTGGAAAGCGAAAATATTAGAGAATTACCTAAAAAATGTAACGATAGCGTGAAGCACGCTCTTGAAAAGCGCCATCTGTTGGCGTTTGATGAAAACAAAATACATCGATCCATACATGGTCGAACATACTCTAGTGTAGAGTTCATTGGCGTGCACTGTTACAAGTTGCTGAAGCGATGCTTACACTTGGATACAAATTAGAGCATTTCTATTTAATATATTTGCGAATGGTACAATGTAAGTAAATGCTTATTTCACAGAAGCATATGTATATAATGTTATATAATTTTTTATGAGCAAATGTTCGACAAAACGCTCGTGTCTCGTGAGCATTTACTCTGTTCTGGACACAGTGTCGACACGGTATCAAAAGCTAGATACAGTGTTTTGTTGACTTAGCAATAGAGCCCAAGCGGCACCGTTCGCCCCTGGTCCCTTCAGGCGTCTCCTGCGCAACCGTTCTGTTCACCGAGGCTTTACTGGAATGTAATAGTCACGTTACACAGCAGAATTAATCGACGTGCAATCGAATCAGAAATTGGAACAAATTTGAATTTAAGTATACATTAGCGGCCGTGTGTTTGTGTCGTGCAGCGATCGCGCGGTGGTGGCGGGCGGCGCGGGCGCGGGCGCCGCATTGGTGGCAGCTGCGGCGGGCAGCGTGAGCGTAGCGAGCCGCCTACGCGGGCTGATGCTACTCGCGCCGCCGCTGCTCACCGCGGAGGGCTCGCGGGACGCACCCGACGACCCGCTGCACGAGGTATGTGTGTGTAGCGAGCGCACGCTGGTGACGGCGGTTGCGGGCGGCGCAAGCGTGGCGAGCCACCTGCGCGGGCTGATGGTGCTCGCGCCGCCGCCGCGCTGGTCACCGCGGAGAGCCGAGATGGAGAGCTGCACGATGTATCAGGAATACATTTTACTTAAAATATTTTATTTTATTATATATGGAAATTTATGAATAGTCACAATAAATTACATATGACGTTATAAAATAAACATAGTGCAAGCAAAGAATAGTGTTCACAAATTGTTAGTCAGAAACATACTTAAACTATGCAATACAAAGAGATGTTGAGAAGCGTTGCTTCATCAGTTAATTTTGTACAACTTATATTATACAAGTTATTTTTATATTTGCCTAAAGTTAAATTAAATAAGTCTATTTCACTATATTTAGAGTTATAGGATTCACAGGCTCGAGGAACAAAAGTATTTTTTGAATAATTTGTTTTGTAAACAGGAACGGTGAAGGAATTTTTATTTCGAGTGCCATGATTAGGACAACGGAAATTATTTTCTCTAATAAATATGCACTGCCGACATCGATATTTTATATAAATACATTTATTTGGTCACGAATTTTTCTGTTCATTGTTATGTTTTATTGGGTACTCTAAAATCTACATATTCCGATGATGCAATTCTCAAATCAGATTATCATTATCATCCCTAATGGTCTTTTAAGAGTCACCAGACATGATTATCATTCTCCTTTTTTTCGGAATGGCTAAATTCTTGTGGCCCTAATGGTCTTTCAAGAGTCACCAGACATGATTATCATTCTCCTTTTTTTCGGAATGTCTAAATTCTTGTGGCCCTAATGGTCTTTCAAGAGTCACCAGACATGATTATCATTCTCCTTTTTTTTGGGAATGGCTAAATTCTTGTGGCCCTAACGGTCTTTCAAGAGTCACCAGACATGATTATCATTCTCCTTTTTTTTCGGAATGGCTAAATTCTTGTGGCCCTAATGGTCTTTCAAGAGTCACCAGACATTATTATCATTCTCCTTTTTTTCGGAATGGCTAAATTCTTGTGGCCCTAATGATCTTTCAAGAGTCACCAGACATGATTATCATTCTCCTTTTTTTTCGGAATGGCTAAATTCTTGTGGCCCTAATGATCTTCCAAGAGTCACCAGACATGATTATCATTCTCCTTTTTTTTCGGAATGGCTAAATTCTTGTGGCCCTAATGATCTTTCAAGAGTCACCAGACATGATTATCATTCTCTCAGAATCATGTCTTTCCTATACGTTTACAATTATTTTCCTTATCTCATATGAAAATCAGACGACCAACAGAAGAATGACAGGTTTAATTTGAATTGCACAAATAAGATTAAAATATTTATATCAATGCTTAATAAATATATAGATATAATACTAATAATAATATATTTCGTGCATACAGCGTTCATGTACACAAATTCTATAGCTATGGCAACATAGTGCACATAGAACACTATTAAATCATGATGCTTCTGTAGAGACGATATAGTGGATACTTTTTCTAACAAAGTCAACTAGATTATTAAAGAACTCTTGCCTTATTATACATACAAAGCGGGATATTATCCAAACTGATTTTCGTCATCTCTTGTAAAGATCATGAAATAAAGGAGAAATACAGAACGTTGGAAGAAACAAAAATCCCAGAGACCAACTGTGCTTTGAATTATTAAGACATAGTTGTTTTAATCTTGAAAAATCTAATTATGTACATAAATTACTTGGCAAAAATTGAGAGTTTCTCTGTGAATGTAGTAATGTAGTAGCGTTTTGGTCCTGTTAAAAACTAAAGGTTCGCTTCACCAAACTATGTCTTAGGTTGATTCTGTCGCTGGAACTCTCCGTGACATACAGGTATGTGATCTATTTGTACGTCACTTATCCTCCGTTTACACATCTAAGCCAGGCGGAACATGATCATACAGATGTTTCGTTCTCTGTCACTTTAACGAAACCAGAGTTTGTCGGTACATACAACACTATTCACTCAATAGATTTTACAACTCCATTAAATAAGCGTTATCGAATGGAAAGTTGTTGAATCCTTAATATATCCGATTTTGTCATCTCATTTGAAATTATTGGTAAAGAAACACCAACACAGCTTTCAAAAAAAAAATCTATATTAACAAATTTAATCATTTATACTAAGGATCTTATTAATGCCATAGACAAATTTAAACAAATAGACGCCGTTTATGCAGATACGAGTAGATCAGAATATAGTATTATCAAAATTAAGTACACTTAGCATACATGGTGAATTGTTGAATTGGATACAGAGCTATTTTTCACCTAGATATCAGAGAGTGGTTGTGAATGTATATGAATCGGACAAGTTTGTGGTAGCTTCCGGAGTACCACAAGGTTCTCATTTAGGACCCATTTTATTCTTTGTTTTTGTAAACGATTTGCCTAATAACTTCCAATTTTCGAAATACTTGTTGTTCGCCGATGATCTATGACTTACCTGGTCGTAGATAAACCAGTGCATTTGCGAAACTTCAAGCTTACCTGAACCGTCTGAATGATTCCAGTACACATAATAAGTTACCTGCTTGGTATAAGTCGAATGTTTATGCCGACGGCCTATTGGTACCTATCAATAAGCCGGTACATAAACATTCGGCTTATTGAGACGTCATCTGTTTCTGACAGAAAACGGTCTGGCAGTCCACGCACTATTCGTACTAAACAGACGGTTAAAGCTATGAGGGAGAGAATCCGAAGAAATCCCGTCCGGAAGCAAAAGATTTTATCCAGAGAGGTGAATATAGCACCCAGAACCATGTCACGTATTTTAAAAGACGCTTTAGGACTAGCTGCTTACAAAAGACGTACTTGTCATTTCTTAACTGATAAATTTAAAGAAAAATAAGTGATAAATCAAAACAACTTTTTCGCCGGTACGCACAGGGAGCTCACGGACATATCTTTTGTAGGGGAGAGAAGAGTCAATATAAATAAAAAAAATACACTAGTTCGGCGGTGAGAGAAAACATCGTGAAGAAACCACATGCTCAAGGAATAAAAAAAAGTCAGGAGCATGTGTATCCATTAATCCGCACTTGGTCTCCTCATAGTGGGACTTTATGGGCTGATATTAGGTGCTTACTTATGAAATGACCGATTTGTATCAGAAATTGAAAAAAAAATCTTTTTTGTAATAAAAATATTTATTACTAGCTGTGCCCGGCCACGCGTTGCTGTGGCTGCCCAACAGATGGGGCTTACCCTGTTTTTAGGTAAAAAGCATGTTTTCACCCTGTGATAGGTATATAAAAACACGAATTCGAATGCAACGTTGTGTCAAAATTTCAAAGCAATCAAGCAAGTGAAGTGAAGAGAGAACTTTCGGAGATTTAAGATTTTGAACAAACGAACGTTTACATTTTTATAGATGTTAGTTGAAATATTGACCCATATTATCAGTTTCGCCACCTCACGGGCAGTTGATTGATACCACTCTTGCAACAGTCTTGTATAAAACCCCCAAACTATTGTATTTTTAATATATGTATATCTTAATTTCTTAAATGGACGAACACAAAAAAAAACGTCCGACAAATACTATTTTAACAGGATAGAACAAAGAGTTCGTGATGTAACTGGCCTTTCTCGTGCAAGTATCCGTAAAATTGTAATAATTCATCACGCCAGCTCGAATTCATCAGGAACTCTAAAACAAGGTAGATCAATAAAAAAATCTTATAAATCTTGACGATTTTTACTATCCTGTTGTAAGTAGAATGATGTATAATTTTCATTTGAGATTTAAGCAAATGCCGACACTCAAGTCTTTAAAATCGTCTTTTAAAGTCGCCGCCGACCTTGCAAAATCCTATTCAAAGCTTTCTTGAAGAACACCATATTGTAGCTTATCTACTATGCAAATATACATAAATAAATACATTAGACCTAAGTCGAAAAAATGTAATACGGTTATCTAAGAATATAGTGACTTATTTAATTAACATATAATGTCATTAGTTTTTCAAGGGAGAATAACAGCTCCATATATTTCTCTGCACTGACTCGTGTCATGTTCTAAAGTTTTGTATTTATCTCGAAATAAATTAGAGGTACACGACGGGGTAATTCATAGACGTGGATGAGGCGTTCGAACGCCTCATCCACGTCTACGTTCGGGTGATTCCTGATTAGCCGATGGCCAATGCTTTCGTAATGTTTTATACAATAGAAAATATATTTATCAACTTATTTTTTTGAATAAAAGATCTAAGTATACTCCGTGCCATTTAGCATGGCAATAGCGGTCATTCAACCCGTACTCATGTATTCGTGTTTTCGATAGCGACACTTGGCAATGTGGGGAACATTGGCAAGTGTCGTGATATTGTGGTAGCAGCTACCTTCGATGTCAATGACTGCTAGCACGATACGATGGCGATAGCTACTTTCGCTCATTACGGGGAACCTTGGCAAATATCGCTATCGTAAAGAGGAGTACATTAGTAGGCAGGTGTGAATGTTGTAATGTTTGACTATGTACAGGTGAAGGTGCCCATGGTGGTGGTGTTCGGCACGGGCGGCGCGGCGGCGCGGCGGTGGTCGGTGCGTGAGCTGGGGGGCGGCGCGCGACGGCTGGTGGAGGTGCGCGGCGCGGACGACGCGCTGCGGCTACCGGCCGCGCACCGCGCCGCGCATCGCCTGCCGCAGCATGCCCTCGACACGGCCATCGCGGTCAGTATCGCCACCGGTACACTGGTAGCGGCGCCGCTACCATACAAGTTTTTATAGTTGCATGTATGGTACATGGTGAATCAAACGAATGATCCCTTGAGGGAAAGACTACCAGTATAGTCTTCTCTCACAGAAGACTACCTTGAACTTTACTGCATTTCTTACTATATCCTATTCCTCAATATACGTACGTGTTTCGGTAGTGAGTGAGATATGCCATTCCCATCCCATATTATCCTATCCCTCCTTATTTTCCCAACCCTTTCTCCAAATCAATTCCTACATCTCAGTAGGCAGCGCATCCGGGGACGTGCCAGCGTTTGTTATTCTGGACTAATGTTGGCATGTATCGCGGATGTCTATGGGCGTCAGTATCCACTTACCATCAGGTGGACTGTATGTTCGTCTGCCGCCTTCGTCCATAAAAAAAAATGATGGAGCTCGCTGACTGTTGTAAAGGCTGTCACGGCCACGCTGCCTAGTACTTATTCACTCGCAATATAAAAAAAAATACTTCTAATAATGTTTGTTTAAAAATAATACATTGTAATTACACTATAATTGGGCTGTTCTAATGGGTCGGATTTGACAGAAGACCTATAGGTCAAATCCGACCTATTAGAACGGCCCAATTATAGTCCTTTTCTAGAGATATATGTATTGTGCAAACGTGTTATTTTCTGCTGTTATGCTCTTTTCAAATTGGTGCTGGTACGTGACGGGACACTGGTTGTCAATTTTATCGCGTGATTTTTGTGACTAACGTTTGCAAGCTGACGCGGATTCCCGCTAAGTATAAACATAGAATAGTGATCTATAAACATGTAATTTTCTTTCCAAGTATGCAAATACTATTTTACTAGAAACAATATTTATTGTATTTATTGCTTGGATTATTATTGTTGTTTTGATTATTGATTATTATTGATTTATTTATTGGATGAAAAAAATAAATATTACACTGACAAGAATTCACTCAATTTTATTGTTAAGTTAGTACGTTTGTGTAATTAGGATTATTTAAATCACAGTGTTGAATTAATATTTTTTTTATTGCTAATAAGAGACGACCGAAAACTATATTTTTTAGCGTCGGTCTCGCGCGATTAGTAGTGGCACAGTAAATGAGTTGGCTCGTGTTCGCTCGCAACGTTCACGCGCACGAACATGCACCCCGTGTCTCGGCGCGTACCACCACAGCGCAACACACGGCAGACGAGCATGCACGTCCGCGATACATACCAACATCAGTTCAGAATGATTTGTCAATGGAACGCTCAGGGATGCGCTGCCTACCTTTGGAAATTTAGGAATATGTAAGGGCCAGTGTCGACACGGTGTCGAATGCTAGACACAGTGTTTTTGTTAAGTTAGCAGTGGAGGTCAAGTGGCACCGTGCGTGCGCGCGCCCCTGCTTCGCTTTCAGTCGTCTCTTGCGAACCAATCTTTGTAACTGTTATTGGTAATTGTATCCCAGTAAAATAAAGTAAGTATTTGGAGGATATTTTAAGTGTCTCAATAAATATAAAGACGCCAGGTTGGTTGCACTCTATAGATTATTAACCCAGAACCAACCAGAACTCTTAAAACTATATTTGAGGAAAGGGTTGGGGAAATAGTGAGAGATAGGATAGGTTTAAACAATGCTTAAAATTCTTAAGCACTGTTCAAACTTGAATGGTTAAGGTAAATAATAAATAAATAAGAATAAATAAATGTGTGTCGTGTGGTTCAGGAGGAGTGCGCGCGGTGGGCGGGCGAGGTGGCGGAGGCGGGCGAGGTGACGAAGGCGGGCGAGCGCGCGCGCGCCGGTACGTACTTGTCTCGCTCCACTACTTGTTCTTGTGTCGTTAACGACATGGTTGAAAACCTACGGTCGTCGATGTTGTATGGGGTTGGGTTGGTAGCTTAATAACGCACACGGCGTTGCCACGACCGCCGTATGCACCGTGAAAACGCACGGCGAGATATCGACGCCTGACGTTTTCACGGTTACCTGTGCTGATTCGAGTTTTGTGTTATGTTAATTATTTTTTCTTAGCTTAGCACTCAAAAATGACACAGAAAGTCTGCACCTAAATTTGTTAACTGTACCTCCACCCGCTTACCCGGCGCGGCGAACTCGCCGTACCGTAGGAATACATGTATACGGTAGCCGTTTAAACAGCGTGGTGTCATACTATGTTTATGGTAATGCTTTCACATGTATGCGGTTTACACATGGTCATAGCGCATTACTACATCGAAAAGTACCGTCTTGCATGTAACGTGTTTATTTTTTTAAAATAATGCACCTTAAAAAATCTGATCATTTGAACGCGGCCATGCTAGCCAATACATTATTGCAAACGCGGTTACCGCGTAGGAACCGTGCTTTGAGTGGATAAGCACGGACACGGCGCGGTCGCCGTGCCATGTGAAAGCTTTCATATTAACTCATACATTAGTACTTTTTACGGCAATCGTATATATTTTTTTTATTTTTTGCATTTTGATATGTCAACATTGTATACATGTGAAAATGTGAAAAGGCACTAACACTACTCACTCGCTTTATAATAAACATTATCCAATATATTTGTAAAAGTGTTCAACATTGGTACAATGAGTCGTGTCTAGAGTGGTGTGCGTTGCGCAGAGACCGGCGAGCTCGAGGAGTACGCGCACCTGCCGCCCGCGCGCCCCGCGCCCGCCAGTACCTCGCACAACCTGACGTCAGTATACACATATACACTATTAATTTTATTTATTTTTAAAGTACATAATCATATAAAATTTCTTTACTATTTAATAATGCAATTTAACAATTATTATTTAATATGCAAATAATTCGTATCCTAACTGTCTGCAAAATACTATACACACATAAGACACATAAGGTGTTACACATAAGAGTTATAAGAAAGCACTAACTAAGTTAGAAGTTGCCAAGGGTGGGGGACCTAACGGAATTCCACCTATTTTCGGTAAATCTTGTGCAAACGCACTTTATCAGCCATTGTGCACAATCTTTAACAAGTCCATGAGGTCCGGTATTTTTCCATTTGATTGGAAAATTGCAAATGTGGTACCGATTCCAACAACCTCAAATGTGAATATCATAAAAGACTACAGGTCTATCTCGATTTTATTCTGTTTGGCAAAAGTTTTTGAGTCCCTGGTTTGTCAGATTTTGTCATCCCACTAGAAATTGTTTTTAAATGAATATCAACACGACTTTCAAAAATATAAATCGACTTTATCTAATCTAATAGCTTATTCTGAAGACCTTATTGATGCTATAGATCAATCTAAACAGACAGATGCAATTTACACCGACATAAGTAAAGCCTTTGATCGAATTGATCATGAAATATTATTAGGAAAACTAAATGCTCTTGGAAATCATGGTGAATTGTTCAAATAACTTCAAAGTTATGCATCATTTAGATATCAGAAAGTAGTTGTATGCGGTCATGAATTTGAGCGGTTTTTGGTTTCTTCTGGCGTACCACAAGGGTCCCATTTGGGCCCAGTTCTTTTTCTTGCATTTATTAATGATTCGCCTGACAATTTTACTTTCGCCAAATATTTATTGTTGCAAACATCATCAATAAATTTACTCTAGAGAAGTACTTTATACCAGTTGTACCCATTAAAAATAAATAAATCTATGTTACCCACTAAAATATTACGAAATCATTAATTAATTAAAATGTTAAGTTATATGTAAGTTAAATTATCCTATATTTATCTGTTATCGGTACTATGACATGATTATAATCCTTGGAACTTGGAATCCTTGGAATTAAACATCCTTAATTGCGAAAATCCTTTTGCAATATTACAGAACTATGGAATTTATCCGTATTAGCTAAATACTCTCCCTTTAACTAAATAGAACGAAAACGACTAGTTGTTTGTAGAAAAATATCTAATGGTCTAAATATTCTCTGCATTTTTGTACGTATTTTATACTTTATACAGATGTGCTTAAATTAAATTACTTATTTAATGAAAAACAGAGCCGCCAAATGTGATAAATATTTATCAAGTAATACAAAGTAATACTGGTTCCGAAAAAATACAAGAAAATCTAAATCGTTTAAACAATTGGTGTTTGATTAATAGGTTACCCTTAAACATAAGTAAATTAAAGCACAAAGTTTACCAAAAGCCACCAGGAACTGGGAACCAGAACCAGAACCACATATAAACTGAATGATCAACCACTAGACGAAGTTACGGAAATAAAGGATTTGGGTATTATATTTCATAAAAAACTTACTTTTAGGGAGCATTACGACCAAATTATTAAAAAAAGCCAATAAGGTTTTTTAGGCTTTACACGGGAAGGGACTTCAAATGCATCACTACCAAATAACCATTATACAAGACATTTGTTCGAAGTCAATTAGAATAGTTTGCTAGTGTTGGAATCCCTTTTACGACTGTCCTGTCACTCGAATCCAACTGAACGACTGCCAAAAATATTTTTATATCTGCTGTCGAAATCAATGAGCAAACAAAATGAACTTCTTCATTGTTGCGACAAAATACGACATTTTAAATACTGTATTGAGACCCATGTTCATTTTGTTTCAGCGGCACGCGAGCGATAGAGATAGTGGGTGAGTTTGAGCGATTACTCACTTTGAGCGATACATTTGTTATAAAAATGTTAGTTTATGAGCGACATTTCAGAACGAGTCACGGAAATAACGCAAAACCTGAAAATTAAAGTTGCGTATCGACTGTTAGATAGTGAACGTTGTGTGTGCGTGCGTTCACAGACGGTCGCGTGGTTTGTCGCGCTGCGCGCGGCGTCGTGGAGCCCATCGACATCATGCAGATCCCCATCGTGTTCGCGGACGACGAGCCCGACATGCACTCCGAGAACGGTAACACGCGCACACACATCCTCTTACATGCACACCCTCTCTCAAATACATACACACACAGAGAGAGAAACAAACAGACACATGCCTACATACACTACACACGCACACTGTCACATCAAACACATCACAGGGGCAAACAGATCAATCACCTCATCATCGATTGTCCTTACTTTTCAATATTTCATAACGTCCTTCTGTTTCACACATTTTATAGGGCCCTTCAGTGCATCTTCAGTTTGAGTCGTAAGACTCCTAAAGATTCATCCGCTTGTCCGCGCGATATCATCAGTTGTTATATCGATCATTTCTGCGCGACCGAACGCAACAATGTTATACCTACCATAGTGTGTTTGGCAAACCTAATAAAATAAAATAGAACACATGTTTAAATACAAAAAAGGTGCAATAATAAGCGTGAATTTGTGAAACTTAACGTCTATGAAATTACTTCATGAAATTGTCTGTGAAATGCCACTTCTGCCATTTTGCAAGAAAGTGTTTTATGTCGTTACCACAGATTATTTAAAATTTTCGGAATCGAAATTAGTTTGAATATGGTATTATAGTCATAATTTAAAATCAAAGTGGCCCGTACATAAAATAGGCATGAGATACGGTATTTAAAAATACATTGCACTCCCTATTCCCCATACAAAACGCGTAGAAAATGGCAATCGCGAAAGACGTACGTCACAAAACGAAGGAATAAGCTTGAGTATGACTTAAAAACTATATTAAAACAGATTTTAATGCGGTTTTTAACTTATAGCAATAAGATATAAAAATAATGAACAGGGTCATGTTTAATGAGGTGTCATGTGATGTTCCGTAGAGCCGAGCGCCGCCGACAAGAGCCCCGCCCTCACCGTGACCAGCGGCAACACGAAGGTGAGTATCTACTTATTTTTGTGGTATAATATTTGATATAATATCATACAACTGTAGGCCGCCAGAATTGTTTCATATTTCTCTTTAGATACAGGAGAAATGTTTCTCACAGCCTCTTGGGTATATTTAAGTGAACGAACAAACAAAACGGTCCAATGACTTTCACTTGTTTTATTTCAACTGGTGGCTAGCACTGGTCTTCACCCTGCACAATAATTGATTTTGTACGTCGCGGATATGTTTCAGGTTGATAGTTCTTATTATAAATGGTACCTCATTGTTCTGAATAGCTGCTCAATCTGATATAACTTGGGATTTTCACTCTCGAGTGTTTCTCTTGAACGATGTTCATGCGACTTTTCTTACCTAAATAAATACAATACAAACACTGTCATCTGAGGTTTTTTCCATTAAGTTGAGGCAAGGGGCTGTACAAGAAAGCTGAAAATAAGATCGCGCGCATCGGCATGCGCATGCGCACCTGCATGCTCCCTCGTGTTGCACGTGTCCATGGACGACAGTGATCACCGTAACATACTTTCTTTTTTTTAAAAGTTGATAAGTATCCCGTAATTTCAGCAACTGCCCAAACTAGATGTGTCGTTAGCACATTCCATTACATAACGCTACAACTCATTAGTTACAAATATCCGCGGTCAGCTAAGGCTGTGTTCCAACCAAGAACGAGAAACGATCAGCGATTAACTATTTTCTCGCCTAAGACAACGTACTAATTTTATAAGACAACGATTGAAAGGCAGATATAGAAGTAATAGTTTATCGGTTTCATTGAAAGCGAGGATCATCGCTCTAGTTTTATCGCCCGGCGATCAAAAGTCAAAAGATCTCATTCAGTAACACTCGCCTGCAATAAGACCGTCAACTTCAATTAGTACGCGGCGACTGAGGGTCGAACTAAGTGAGTTGCTTCTAGCTCGTTGCTGTCGCTCGCTTTACTGATTCCTCGCGACATTAAAATCGCACATTTATGTTTACTGGTCGCGATCCGTGGACTAGGTCCGACCGAGAACGAGTAACGAGGAGCTCGATTGTAATGAGACCGTTGAACTATTATTTCTATATCTGTCTTTCAATTGTTATCTTGTGAAATTCGTACGTATCATGGGCGAGAAAATGGTTGATCGCTGATCGTTTTTCTGTCTTGGCCGGACCGCTGCCTACCCAGTGATCGTTTATTCGTTTTTGATCGGACCGCAGCCTAGTCCAACTAGCTTACACTCGTTTGTTAGAGATGTTTGAACGTGCGCTCGTCAGCAGGTGGGTGGCGTCAAGTACACGCGCGTGATCGTAGCGAAGCGCGGGCGCGGGGCCAGGGTCAGGGGCGCAGGGGCAGGGGTGAGTCCGGGGACGAGAGTGCGCGCGTTGGCGGGGGCAGGTTTGAGTCCGAGGACGGGGGCGCCGCGGCCGCTGGTCACACGCCGCCCGCTGCGGTTGATAACGCGCTCGATCCGCTAACCGCAATCGATGCTCTCTCTCTCTCTCATCAACACATTACATGTTTATTTGTTAAGTATATAGTTTATTTTATTATACAATAAATGCATTTGAAGATTTGTTTTTTCTTTACCAGTACCTTTTTATATCATTGCTTCAGTCTCTCTATTTAAGGTATTCCTACCTTATATGACATTCTACTTGTAAAGTATATCTATAATATATGCATTTACTAGATTAAAGCATTTAGCAATTACTTGTTATATGACTTCAGATTCAAAGCTATTGCGATTTACGATGATCTATGTAATAGTACTCTTAAGCGAATGACTCTGGTGAGGGACCTGGGAGTTACGGTACACTAAATTACATTTTGATGTGCACAACGGTGATGTGCATAACATATTACGTTTTTCTAAGCCCTGGAAAGCCTTGGAGTTTTCTGGAGTTTGGACGTGTCGTATGGAACCCACAATACTCAACTGGGAAATATTGAAAAGAAAGTCTTAGTCACTAATATCTATAAATATTTTGACTCCTTTTTTCTCTACAAAAATATTAACAGACAAATAGACTCTTAATTGCTTATTTATTTATGCATGGTCACCAACAGAGCATGCATCATGTAAATTATAAATGAAAGAGGTACATGCAAGAATGCTAATTACCTATATAAATGTCAGTACTTAAAGGCGACCACAACATGACGAAAGTAAACACAGACAAAAAAGATTTAAAATTCAAATTAGTTATAATAGAACATTAAAATCAAAATAGAAAATTTAAATTGTGTACACAAATAAAAAGAAGTTATAAAAGAAAAGGTCATCGTGTTTGCTAAACTAAATCGCTTTTATTTAGACCATCAGGTCTACCGTCCTTAGGAAGTTGCCTTGTCTCATCAAGCGATTTATCTGTGAAATGTGCCCAACATTCGTCCCAACTTGCCTGCTCTACGAGTTTGAGTCGGTGTGCGGTTTAGTAGCAATAGAAGCATAGGCGAATCCGTAGCACCCCTCAACAGCTTGCAGAGAAATATGGTATCATGGCATGACAAGAATTCCTCAATTCCTATCTTTCAGAAAAGAGCACATCTTACGAGTATAATACTTTAATGTAGTTGCGTAGCAGGGTAGTTTCTCGGCCATATTGTAGCCATAAGATAAATGCCACAGAAACCGGTTCTGTACTGATTCAATGCGTGTACTATTGATATCGTAGTCGTAGTGCGGGTTCGTAGTGCGTGCCACGGAACAATACCTACTCCCATCGAGAGCGAACAGTGGTATTGTATAGAATTATTTTACTACGAGGATCCATTACTATTACTATTTTGTTAGTATTTATTAAAAGTAAACGTATACATTTAAGATCTTTTGGAACTGTAATATATTGTCGATGCGAACATTGAATCTAAGTTTTTAATCTAGAAATAGGTACTCTCAGATCATGGACGCGGACTACTTTATTTGATTGGTAAATTTCCTATATAATAACAACTTTTTCTGGAAAATGGCATGTGATAGCACTTGTCATGCTATCATAGCCATAGCATATCATAGCTAAGCCTCATGCTATTACGATCGCACCAAGCAGTTAAGCGTTCGAGATCGGCCTATAGAAGGTAACTATCGCTAGATAATTGGATCCCTCTAAATATGACGTCATCGGCAAATAGCAAATGTTAGTGTGCTGGAAGCCTATTAGAGAAAACATTTTGAGTTGCACGGGCCTTCTCACGTTTAACAAAAATCTTTCATATTCCTTTGGACAGAACCAATTGCGTAAAAATAGTTATTTCAGATGCGTCACATTGTCACATTAAACTTCAATAAAGAATCCAATACTGTCGATACATCGGGCCATTGCTTCCTAAATTTAAAAAAGTTCGCTGAAACATCATTTTATTAGGTTTTTGTTCGTTTTTATTCAACACTTTGTTTTGTTGTTACGCAACAGTAGATCTGGATGTAAATCTATCCAACTTTATTATGTTCAAATTACTATCTGACTGTTTGTTCCTGAATAAATAAATATATATCAAAGGACTTAAGAATTATTTCACCAATTTTATTTACTGAATCTTCCTTAAAACTTACTTATTGTGAGGTAATCCTTGTAGGTTATACCTTTCACTTATTGATCTAGAGAAAAAGGGAATATCTTCGCTGAAAAACCTTTGCTAATGGTTTAAAAAATCACAGCAGCTCTAAGCAATTAATTCATTGTATAGAGTTGTTGTATCCTGGATTCATATTAGCAAAACAATCGCTAAGCTTCGATGACGTAAATGACATTTTAAAAAGAAGAAGGTAAGATAGCTTTTTATAGTGAAGTAGGCGGACGAGGAAACCAGTCCCACGTGATGGTAACTGTTACCGCCGCCCATGTACACCTGCAACACCAGATGGTATGCGGGTGTGCCGCCGACCTTGCAAAATCCTATTCACAGCTTACTTGGAGACCCCCATATTGTAGCTTGATGGAAAGACCTCTTGAGGTAGTTCGCTATACAGCTTACGGGTTCGCGGTATAAAATGATTTTTGGACCGAACAGTACGCCAACCTTCGGAAACGTGATGACCCGCAGGCGAACGCTTGGGTTATAGGTAATCATCACTGACACTTTCCAATCTGTTAAAAACATACTTAGCATTAAAAACATTCTTTATATACTTAGCTACCTACATACTGCCGTTAGATATTATTTACCGAATTTTAATATTAGTGAACACCACTTTCATAAACATCTTTCTAGAGCAGTATTCAATGATTAGTTGTTCGTAGCGACTTGGAGGACTGAAAACTTTTAATTTTTACGAATTACTCAAACAATGAATCTTTCATGTGACATAGTTTTTAGTGGCAACCCCTGTGGTGGCCGCGCGTGGGTGGGGCGCATGCGCTTCGCGGCCTATACACAGCGGTGTACGTGCGGCTTGCGCGGCGCGGCAGTAGCGCCGCCGAGTCCGCTGGCCGCTCGCAGCGCACACCTCGCTCCTCGCGGCTGCACAGGTACTGCCCGCGTCTCGCGCTTGCCCGCCGGCCCCGAGGCCCCGTGTATCATGCCTTTGCCCCGACATGATACAGCGCTCCTTGTCGCGCCCTACAATTGATTTACAAAATTTATAATAATAAATTGCACGCGATGCACGGTACAGGTCGATCTACTGCTACGCTGATGCAGTCGCTATGTCATTGCGAAAGGGTAGAGTCTGAGGTTTTAAACTAACAGTGGATTTTTACATATTTTCCGTATTCACTGATAGTGTAGGGTCGTGAGATATGATCAGTCACCACTTCATCAGCAGTACTCCATAATTAAATACCACTGCGCGCACAACCTTCCTGATCGTTTGTCAATTACGCCTATTGTTCCAATGTTTTCATACTTTATTTCATACACCAATGGTGAATTCAAATAATAGATACCCTATGTAATATTTAGGCCATTGATAATACATAGTAATGATTGATAAAAATATAGCGAGTTGCATCATAAAATATTGTTGATCCGTTCAACATTGGGACATCAATGAAAGTCATAGATTACATAAAACATTAGATTTAAAATATGGCATTAACTGCTGGATTATGTGTTTTTGTATCTTGGTGTTACGTGCTTAAAAAGACAATGTTTTGAAATATGTTAGGTGGGGTGTGCACGTGTATGTGTGTGCGTGTAAGTGGATTACGAGGGCAGCCGGCGCACTGAGTGGCAGCGAGCGGCCGCCCTCGTCACGTCACCGTCCCAGAGAAGAGTAAAGGCAACGCTACAATTAGCCGCAATCACTTAGCTGTTGGTTGCCTCATTATCGTTCGTTCTTAAAAATACCATCCATATCGATTCAAGAATCTGAAATACAAAACTTCCGCCGTTCTGTAATTAAAGCAATAGCTACCTATATCCAGATTTTAAACAAACTTGTTAAACAATTAAATATCATTATATTGAAATGTAGGCCTTAAAATGTACCACATGGTCTTATACGTCACAGGTGACCTCAATGTCGTAATCAAGTAATCACTAACTATAAGCTTGACATTAAATACCGTTAAAATAACTTGCTCACGATTGGGACTGTACATACTCGTGTGATCCTCACAGGAGGAGGGGATCGATGGTGTTGATTCGCTTGAAATATATACTAACAGTGTTCACGATTCCATCCCGTAGCCATGTGACGTAAACAACTAACAATGTAAAATGTATTATTAGATTTAACTGCCAATGTAAAATGTTTTTAATAAGTGACCTTTAAATTGCAATCTCACTTGTTCGCATCGATTTTCTTGAACATTTCGGGAGTCAAGTTACAAATTTTGATCGTAGAAGTAAATGACTCGTATTGATGTCATTATTGAACTCCGTCGTGAGTCGTGACACGTGCGTGACGGTAACCATTCACCCCCAGTACATGTCGCATGCACATGTACCTACTCGTGCGATGATGCTAAACTTAGAAGTATTTAAAACAAAACAACAAAATTGAAATTCCCTAGTTCGATACACGGTTGGATAGAAGTCGGAGAAAAATATTCTACACAAAGCTGCTTGTTTTATCTACGCTACAAACATTAGTAACGTCTCAGCCTTGGTCAAGTAGTGTTATGTCTACATACCTCGAATACATGCATTCAAACTGTATACCTACCGGATTAAATAAAAATACTTTCTTTCGTGAAACCTAACAACTTTTAATTCACAACTTTTAAATTTTAACACCTTAATTTCACGCAAAACAGAAACATTTTTCTGTTAAGTACCTAAGTACAGAATGTTAAGTGGTTAAGTACCTAATTTTATGTAATTTACTCTGTGAATCAAAAGTAATACGCGCAACGTTGTCGAACCGTTGAGAAAGAAAAATTGAGTGCAGTATATTAGACACAGAATACAAAAGAAACGGGACGAAATTACAAACTTTTTTGGGGAAAAAATCCAGTTCAGAAAAAAACGTAGAACAAAAGATTTTAATGATGAAATTATTTCAGTGTTAAGAGGGTGCAGATTTTTTATTTAACCCTGTATAGTGGTATGTATGAATTCAATAAAGGCTAGCTCCGAACAAACACGAAACATAAACCTAGATACAAGATAGGGTAATATCCACATATTGTTAAGAGCCGTCTGTACAAACATAAGACACGTTGAAAGTCGTGAAACTTTTTAGAATTTATTTTGATTTATTGTTCCTCGTAATTACCTGCCTTTTTACGCCGTAAATACTTGACTTCTGTTTAGATTTCGATGAGACGCTCATTTGGAGTTAACATTCCAATTGACTTCTCTGTACATTTGTCTCGATTGAACTTTTCCGATAGGATTCCAAGCTGCATTCAAGTGAGTGGAAACACGAACTAGGGCTAAATTTCGTAGCACTAAACATCTACGTAGCCCTCGTAGCTGAAGTTTACGATCACCGTCCGTTTTTAACAGCTACGACGGCGCTACGAAATGGCAGTGCTACGAAATGGAGCGTTACGAGCTACAAATTAACAATTTCATGTTGCAGATCTATTTCATAATCAGATTATATTGTATATTACCCATATGTAATAAAAATATAAGTCAATTATATATTCTGAACGCAAAATTACGAATCAAGTGAAGGTGAGCCGATGCTGGTGTTGGTAACAACAGACCTGAAAAGTGTAACAGTAATGTAGTGGTGTGTGTGAACTGTGTGTGTGCGTGTGTGTAACGCGTGTGGCGGGTGCGGGCGGCGGTGGTTTGCAGGCGAAGGTGCCCGTGAGGCGTGAGGCGGGCGATGTGAGTCGGGCGGCGCCGACCGCGAGTGGGTGCGCGGACGCATGCGGCGCTAGCGGCGCGCGGCGGCATGCCGGGCGGCCGCCGGGGGCTCGTCGCCCCGCAAAACACCTTCCTCGAGAACATCATCCGTCGCTCCTCCTCGCAGCGTCAGTATTACATACTCTCTTTGTTATCTTTGTGTTGGATTACAAGTAATTTCTAGTGTTGGCAATATAGAGTGGGCATGCAAACGTAGCACAACGGGGGTTTCTACTTATCTTCGCGAAACCTATCTTATCTAGTTACTTATCCTAGTTACTATCCTAGTTCCTAGCGAAACCTAGTTACTTACCTACGCTATCGTCGGTGAACCGCGAGAGGTTGTTGTTGCTCCTGACATGATGAAGATTAAAATGCTTTTAACCATGCGTAGTGCCGCTATCTATACCTATACTAAACTAGTGATAAAAATCTTACACAATAACGTTTAAAAAACTGTGTAAGGAAAAATATCGATGACATATTTTTATGGCAATTTCTAGTTTGAGGTTTTAGTTGATAAAATTTAATATTAGGTATAGAGTACAAGATAAACAATGTTTAAATTTGAACAGGATTTATATGAAATCAATCAATATAGTGAACCAAATGAGGCTTAGACTGATGTCAGTCACGTTGTTTGTGCAGCAGACAGCAGCTTCTTGTTGGCGAACGCGCAGATCGTGGACTATCCCATCGTGTACTGCAACGAGACCTTCTGCAAGATGAGCGGCTACAACCGCGCCGAGGTCATGCAGAAGTCCTGCAGGTAAGATCATGCTCGTAAGCCCCATGTTAATGTAAAACACCTTCCATATATCTACACATTAACCACACTATAAATGTAATATATCAACATGACTGCGTTGTTTTTTATAATATTTTACACTATTTTATAGGAGAAGGCATACGGGCGGGCGACCCGCCACATGGCAAGTGGTCACTTTCGCCCAAAAACACCGGAGAATGCCGGTGCAGTGGCGAAATCATTAAACATAGATTTTATGATAATATCTTGTAATCTCTTGGCGAGGGAGTAAAGTTACTCAAACGTTCAAGTTAAAAAAAACGGTGTAGAACGCGCGAAGCACGCATATGATATGATAGGACACCGTAACAAATTCGCACTCTTGCTAGAGTCACTAGATTCCATAATTAGAAAATAAATCAGTGTTGTCATAGCGCTCACTTACGATCAAAGGAGATATGGATATTTGGAAGACAGACGATGTTCTGGCTATTGCTTACATTGATGTGTGTATGGGTGTGTGCTCGCAGATGCACATGGATGTATGGCGAGCTCACGGAGAAGGATGCGGTGGAGCGCGTGGACCGCGCGCTCGACCACCACCTCGCCGACCAGTTCGAGATCCTGCTCTACAAGAAGAACCGTGCGTATTCTGTACACATTACTCTTCCTCTGTAAAGTAAGGACCGAATAAATACATGTTTATTAGACCATTATTTGCTTAGACTTACACATAGTATTTTTTAACTTAGTTAAACACTTATCAATTTAATAAGAGCGGCCGTTGGAAGCTAACCACTGTTGAAGGTGCCTATAAACACGATCGGGACTAATTCTAAAATCGGAATCCTCTATTTATCCTGATCTTGGTTCGTCTTTTTGTTTTCTAATTCCTATATCAATTGTAGATCGATTTGTATTATCAATATTTTATGTTAGTTCCATATTTTTCTCAAACTTTGTTCTTGTCTCTCATTTGGAACATAATTTATTCCTGAAAGTCTTTTAAATAAATATAGGTAATAATTGTATATAAGCATAAGGAACAAATGGACAAAAACAAAATAATTAATTAATATGAATCGGAATATCGACACAGACGAAACTTTTAACTTTTCAGTTAGCTTTTTTAAGTTCTATAAACACTGCCAGTAGGTGTGTAACATAATTAAGAGCTGTCGTGTACACCGCGACAAAACAATAACAGTGGCCCCGCTAACGGTGCGCCGCGGGTAGGAGGCGCCAGTAACTGTCCCCAGGGACCAACACGATATTAAATTTGTCCATTTCACTTCACATTTAATTTTATTACCCTCACGATTCGTGCCACCGTAAAAAAATATCATTGCAATGTTTACCTGTGAAAATATAAAACTGCGGTTTTTGCGTCATATTTTGGGTGTACCATCTAAATGTCCACATTTTATTTTGAAACTATGTATCACGCCTGCAGCTGGGGGCGGGAGGGGTGGGGGGTTTGTTTTGTTTTAATAAATTTTGTTTAAATATTTTTTTTTTTGTTTTATAGATTAGTGGGCGGACGAGCAAGCGGTACCACCGTGGTGGTAAGTGTTACCGCCGCCCATGGGCACCTGCAACACCAGGGGGCATGCGGGTGCGCCGCCGACCTTGCAAAATCCTATTCACAGCTCTCTTGAAGAACCCCATATCGTAGCTCAATGGAAAGACCTCTTGAGGCAGTTCGTTCCACAACCTACGGGTTCGCGGTATAAAATAATTTTTGGACCGAACAGTGCGCGACACCTCCGTATCGAGGAAATGCAGATGGACCGCACTTCTGTGACGGGAGGTGCGGTTGTAGAAACCCGAGGTGGGAATTATATTAAACAGTTCTTCAGAGCATTCCCCGTTGTACAGGCGGTAGAACACACAGAGAGACGCAACGTCTCTCCGAATGCTGAGGGATTCTAAACCGCCCGTGAGAGTGGGATCGTCGACAATACGAACAGCACGTCGTTGGATGGAGTCAAATGGGTCCAATTGGTATTTGGGTGCGCCAGCCCAGAGATGAGAGCAGTACTCCATATGGGGCCTCACCTGAGCTTTGTAAAGCATAAGGAGTTGCCCAGGTTTGAAGTACCGCTTCGCTCTGTTCAGCACACCGAGCTTTTTGGAGGCCATTTTGGCCTTATTTTCCAGATGACCCCTAAATTCGACTTTGCTGGAGATGTCGATACCAAGGATCCCGATACTCTCCAAGATCTTAAGAGGTATGCTCTGAAAGCGAGGTGCTACAACAAAAGGGTTTTTTTTAGCGGTGAATGCACAGACTTGCGTCTTACTGGGGTTGAAATCCACTAGGTTCAGAGAACCCCAAATCGAGACTAGATCTAAAGAGTCTTCGATTTCAGACACAAGCCTGGCGCGACTCTCTTCCACTTGGACCCGAGGGATGTTGGCGCGGCCCCTGTACAAGGCGTCTCCAGTACTGTCATCTGCATTGCAACGTATGTCACCAATTTGCAACAGGTCGTTGATATGCAGAAGGAACAGAGTTGGAGACAGCACGGAGCCTTGCGGGACGCCAGCGTTAATAGACATGGTGTCGGAGCAGCTACCATCGATAACGACTCTGATGCTCCGTCCAGTCAGGAAACTGGCAACCCATTCGCATAATCTCTCGGGTATCCCGAAAGATGGTAACTTGGAAAGCAGCGATTTGTGCCATACCCGGTCAAAAGCTTTCGCAATGTCTAGGCCTACAGCCAGAGCCTCGCCTCTACTCTCAATGGCGTCAGCCCAGCGGTGTGTTAAATACGCTAAAAGATCACCAGCGGAGCGATTATGGCGAAATCCATATTGACGGTCGCTAATCAGATGGTGATCCTCTAGGTACCCAAGGAGCTGTGTGTTTATGACACGCTCCATCACCTTGGAGAGGAGGGAGGTGATCGCTATTGGCCTGTAGTTGGCCGGGTCTGTGCGGTCACCCTTTTTAGGTAAAGGGTGAACATGAGCTACCTTCCATGTTGACGGGAAGCTTTTTGTAGAGTACGAGAGCCTAAAGAGTCGCGTAAGCACCGGGGACAACTCGGGAGCGCAAAATTTAAGCACCACTGCAGGAATACCATTAGGCCCACTCGATTTTCGGACATCAAGAGATGCTAGAGGTCGCCGGACTTCACGCTGTGTGAAACAGATTTCCGGCATGGAGCTTGTGCACCTTGAGATAGACTGTGGTGAGGCACCTCTATCGTCCAGTGTCGAGTTTGAGGCAAAGAGATAGCCCAAGAGATCGGCTTTCTCCTTCGCCCCATGGGCCAGTGACTCATCGAGTTTCCGCAGTGGAGGGAGTGACGACTGACAGAAGTTACCTTCAGCAGCCTTAGCGAGCGACCAGAAAGCCCGGCTTCCAAAGGATAGCTAGCTAGTCGGTCGCCAATTCTGCGGATGTGCTCATTCTTTGCTCTGACGAAATTTGTTAAATTTGTTTGTCGCCTCCGACGGCACACAGATTTATCAAAGTGACGATAATGTGGTACAAAAAAGTGTGTATATGAATACATGGTGCGGCAACAAATAGGTCCCCAACTCCCCAATCGACGAAAAGCGCTGATATTCTGTTGGGGCCTCTAATGAAACTGATGTCCGTTGAGTCAGCTGCATTTACTCTATAATTATTTGTATTGTATGTATATAATATGTATATTAGTTATATATAACGTTTTTAAGTTATATGTAGTAATTAAGTACCTAAATAAAGTTAGAAATGTTTACTAAGCCAATTTTATCATAAAAAATATAATACGGAGATGCACCAGGATTATGCCTTATAGGTACCCAGGTTCCACTATTCTATTGTTTTTCATTAATTAAAGCTTTCATTTTATTTTTAAACCTAATCTGGATTGACATTCTAATAGTTATGGATTAACTTTCCCAAAATTCTTCGCAAATGCAATATTAGGTAGGTAATATAAGCTGGTGATGAAGTAGGTACCGGGTACACGGAGTACACGCTTTGGTTATGGTTCCAAAAATTCGGTATCAACAAAACTCTCTTAGCTGTAACTAACGGGTTCGATGCGCTCTTGTATGGTGTGTGACGCTGTTTGAATGCGCTCTTGTCTGGTGTGTGACGCTGTTGGAATGGGCTCTTGTCTGGTGTGTGACGCTGTTGGAATGGGCTCTTGTCTGGTGTGTGACGCTGTTTGAATGCGCTATTATCCTTCTTTCGAACACTGTTCCTTTCCTCTAGGGGTTTACTATATAGCTATTACCTATTTGTAGTAATTATTATAGTTTTTATTAAGAGTAAGTAGTAAGTAGGTTTTGTTAAAAGTTTGTTAAGTAGTGTGGCGTGCGCAGGGACGCCACTGTGGCTGTTGGTGCACGTGGCGCCCATCCGCAACGAGCGCGACCTGGTCGTGCTGTTCCTGCTCACCTTCCGCGACATCACCGCGCTCAAACAGCCCATCGACTCCGACGACCCCAAGGGAGGCAAGTACACTCCGCCTTTCAACCACTGACAAATCCAACTCAATAATTTTATAAAGATTCGTCAAAATAGTCAATCGTAGTAATCATGAGGCTATGAGTGTGAAATAGTCGAGAAATGAACATGTTTCCTACTAACATCGAATAGAAATAGAGCCCATTACTGAGTGTTAGCCTTTTGTTACATAAAGTGCTATCGGTGGCATGCGAATGGAGGTTGAGTAGCGTGTATGTGCGTAGGTCTGTCGAAGTTCGCGAAGCTGGCGCGCAGCGTGACGCGCTCGCGCTCGGTGCTGGTGTCGGCGCTGCCGGCGCTCAAAGAGCCGGCGCGGCAGAGCCACCTGGCGCATGTCAGTACCAACGCACCGCATGTAAACACGCACGCTCTTCTTACACCTAGCTAGACTAGTCTACAGTACTTCCACGCAACTCATGCAATAACACATGCCCACTCTCAGTTCAACCACGATACACTAAGCTGACGTTCGTCTCGTCCATCAATCTAATACTCTTCATGTTGCTATCTTTAGTACCGTGTGCTCATGTTTTGTTGTATGATAGCGCGAAACTTTTCTTTTTCAATTTTTATACAACGGATGATATAAAAACAGAATTAAGCTATCTTTTTCTTCTTTTACTTTATTGCATACATTTATGCACTATTTATCTGCCATTTTAGCACTCTCTTTAATCCATATACCGTTAAAATATTTCTATTTACATAAAGTCACGTAATTTGTTTGATATTGTAACGCTGCGAGTGGCTGGTGCGGGCACTCGAGCGGTGGTGACGCTATGCGCGGCGCGCGGCGCGCGTGTTTCAGGTGATGTCGCTGTCGGGCGACGTGCTGCCGCAGTACCGTCAAGAGGCGCCGAAGACACCGCCGCACATTCTGCTGCACTACTGCGCGTTCAAAGCCATCTGGGACTGGATCATCCTCTGTCTCACGTTCTACACAGCCATCATGGTACCCTACAACGTCGCCTTCAAAAACAAGACCAGCGAGGACGTATCGCTGCTGGTCATCGACTCCATCGTCGACGTGGTGTTCTTCATCGACATCGTGCTCAACTTCCACACCACGTTCGTAGGCCCGGGTGGAGAGGTGGTTAGCGACCCGAAGGTCATCCGCAAAAACTACTTCAAGTCCTGGTTCCTCATAGACTTGCTCTCCTGCCTGCCCTACGACGTGTTCAACGCGTTCGACCACGACGAAGACGTAAGTGAATAACTGTACTCGTATATTATGTGTTCGATAAGAGGAGCAGGATCACTTTATTTCGTCACGTTCACAGGG
Organism: Sesia apiformis; assembly: GCA_914767545.1. Taxonomy (NCBI): domain Eukaryota; kingdom Metazoa; phylum Arthropoda; class Insecta; order Lepidoptera; family Sesiidae; genus Sesia; species Sesia apiformis. The sequence goes on from OU611962.1 coordinate 71,062, forward strand.
TATTGGCAGCCTGTTCAGTGCGCTAAAGGTGGTGCGGCTGCTGCGGCTGGGCCGTGTGGTACGCAAGCTCGATCGGTACCTGGAGTACGGTGCCGCCATGCTCATCCTGCTGCTCTGCTTCTACATGCTGGTGGCGCACTGGCTGGCCTGCGTGTGGTACTCCATCGGTCGCTCCGACGCCGACTCGGGTCTACAATACTCGTGGCTGTGGAAGCTCGCTAATGTCACGCAGAGCCCCTACTCGTACGTGTGGTCCAACGAGTCCGACGGGCCCGAGCTCGTCAACGGCCCCTCGCGCAAGACCATGTACGTGACCGCGCTCTACTTCACCATGACCTGCATGACCTCCGTGGGCTTCGGCAACGTCGCCGCCGAGACCGATAACGAGAAGATCTTCACCATCTGCATGATGATTGTGGCAGGTGCCGACTCTTCTGTTATTAGCCGGAGCACGCGCGCGACCCCGACGCAGCCGCCGCTACTCGCCATTCGCTCCGGCGGCTGCGCGCGGGGCCGCGTCTGACACTCACACGCGCCATCCCTCCCTCTCCTCGTTCCCCAACATTTATTTTCATCCTGTGTTTCATTTTTCACCGTTTGTATTTGTCTTGTTTGGTTTTTGTTAGCTAGTTTCAATGCAAGTCGCACGGTGTGACGTGTTTGTTCGTACATTTTATAATACGCGACTGTTTTTTTTTTCACTAAAAATTTATTACTTCGAAACAAGTGAATATTTTTTAACAAATTCCAATTTTTTACACTTTTATTTTATCCACATTCTAATACAAATTGAAATTTTGATTTATTTACTATCTCTAATACAGTTTTAAACTTGAGTTGTTTCATTATTCCTACGTTGTTTCGTGGCGCTCCCCCGCGTGTCCGTGCAGGCCCACGTAGCGTCGCGACTCGTAGCGCGTCACCTGTGTGGTCACTGGTCACTGTGTGCTCGTAAGACTCGTTGTTACCGCCGAGCGCGCGCCTCGTGTTCTGTTTTTATTTGTAATTTGTTCTTTACGCCTACTTTACTTGTGTGACATTTTTGTAAGATTTCTGAAGCAAACAGTCTTATGTTTCTTTAAGAGTCTCGATCGGTCAACGTGGCATGCGGAGCGTGCTCGTCAACATCCTATACACACTTTGTTCCATCTATACTTTGTGTATTATCACTGCGTTGACTCTCGTCCTACACGTGCTGACCGTTCAGAGTTATAATGTTCACAGCTCTGCTTTACGCGACAATATTCGGTCACGTAACGACGATCATCCAGCAAATGACGTCCGCGACAGCCAAGTATCACGACATGCTGAACAACGTGCGTGAGTTCATGAAGCTGCACGAGGTGCCTAAGGCGCTGAGTGAGCGCGTTATGGACTACGTGGTATCCACGTGGGCCATGACCAAGGGACTTGACACGGATAAGGTGAGGGCCGGTCGCGCCGCGAGCATCGCGCGCGCGTTCCGCCCCGACATGTGTGTTGTGCGCAGGTGCTGAACTACTGCCCGAAGGACATGAAGGCGGACATCTGCGTACACCTCAACCGCAAGGTGTTCAACGAACACCCCGCGTTCCGCCTGGCCTCTGATGGGTGCCTGCGCGCGCTCGCCATGCACTTCCAGATGTCCCACTCGGCGCCCGGCGATCTGCTCTACCACACCGGCGAGTCCATTGACTCACTCTGCTTCATCGTCACCGGTAGCCTCGAGGTTATACAGGACGATGAGGTCGTCGCTATACTAGGTCATTACATGTTCGTTATTATTTTTTTATGAATTGTTATAGCGGGCAATATTTAAAATTTCTAAATTTTCTAAAGACTGGTACCTATATATTTGATGTCGGTGTCGTCATTCAGGCAAAGGGGACGTGTTCGGCGACTCGTTTTGGAAGGACAGCGCGGTGGGTCAGTCGGCGGCGAACGTGCGAGCGCTCACCTACTGCGATTTGCATACCATAAAACGTGACCGCCTGCTCGAGGTGCTGGACTTCTACCAGGCCTTTGCGAACAGCTTCGCCCGCAACCTTACACTCACCTACAACCTACGGCACCGTCTTATCTTCCGCAAGGTATTGTGTACATAATTTACACTTCACTTTATTCATAAGTCAATTCACTTTGAGCAAATCACTTTCTCTGGACATGTCTGAAATTCTGGAGTTATCAGTCTTACGCATAAAGATTTTGCAATCTCTAACTCATAGATAACGATAGTTCAGTTTAAATTTTAGTGCTCGAGCGCGTTTTAGTAGTAACTTGTTAGGATGGGTGACCCGCTTCACACATCTATATGTGTAAAGCGGTCCAGTGATATCGATGTCCGGCGTCGTAATTCCTCGGTGGGCTCGGACTGCAGCAAGTAATTCATCTTTCTGTTGCCGACGAATGAAACGCACGATTATAGCCGGCTCCCGGCTAGGTTGCGCCTCAGTTTGTGATGTTTGTGATACTTTTATGCCACCTTCGGTGTCAAAATTATAGATTGAGAAACGACGTAGTCGATACACTGTGTCTATGTCACTATCTGATAACATGATGCCTACCTTATGTCATAGTTTATGAACTACGGAAAACAAATTTTCTGTTACGGAAGAAAACAAACTGAGACTTGTAAGGAGGTCTGAGTAGGCACATTGGTGGGAAAGCTGTAAAGCCTACTCAGGTAAATAAATAAATAAAAAATATAAAGATGGTGTTGTGGCACAGGTGGCGGATGTGCGTCGCGAGCGCGAGCTGATGGAGCGACGGAAACGCGAGCCGCAGCTAGAGCAAGCGCAGGATCACTTAGTGCGCAAGATATTCTCGCGGTTCCGGCGCGAGCGCAGCGTGGCCGCAGCGCCAGGGCCGGCGCCTGCGCGCGCTGCACCCGCGCCCGCACCTAGCGGCGCGCCACCCGTTCCCGACCCGGAGCGCGGCGACCCGGCGGCAGGTAAGTCACGAAACAAGTATTGATACTCGAGGTACTACTCGATACTACTTTTTTTTTGATCGGTATCAACTTTTGTACTTGATATGTTTACTTATAGGTATAATACCTTAAGGTAGATATCTTATCGAAATGAATAAATCAATACTTTTAATACTATTCACGAGGACAGCCGAATTTTTTTACGAGAACTCAATAACTTAGTTGAGAACTTAGCAAAGTATCAATATGATTTTAAACTTTTGTTTGTGAACACAATAATTGTTATGTAAACGGGTTACTCACGATTTATTAGTTTTGATATTGTTGTATATTGTGTATGATATTGATATTGTTAGTTAAGTGTGTGAAAGCTGTGAATAGGATTTTGCAAGGTAGGCGGCGCGCCCGCATGCCCCCTGGTGTTGCAGGTGTCCATGGGCGGCGGTAACACTTACCATCACGTGAGACCGCTTGCTCGTCCGCCCTCTTCTCTATAAAAAAAAAGGGTGCAAGGAACTTAATCAACAAAAACAAGCTCCATGTGGGCAGGTGAATCAATAACGAACACGACGCAGGGTAGACAGATTTATCTGTCAATAGGAAGAACACCTTCAGCCACCTCCGCAATGTGGCTGCGACCACGGCCCATGCACGGCACCCAAATATCGACTATAATCAATGAATAAATCGTGAGTAACCCCTTTACATAACAAAATACCAATTTTAATTGAATCTTGACATCTTCAGTGGCGACTGCGTTCACTGAACGCAGCCGCCACTGAAGATGTCAACCGCAGTTGTTGACGAAACGTTTGGAAGAAAGAGAAGAGATTCCAGAAGACTTCGGCCAAGTAGCCCGGAAGATTCAATTAATATGGACACCGGCCTAAAGCCTACATTCCACTATAAAGTATCAATGGTTTCTTTTTCTATCAAGATACTTTGAGGATAGGTATCGATGGCGATTTTCTTCGATACTTTGATGAGTGCGACCCTTTGCGATAGATACTACTCACGAGTATAGAGTGCAATGCAAGCAGCCCCTTCAGTATCCACCGCTGGGCACGGGCCTCCTCGTGCACATTCACTTGAGCATAACGGATGTAGCGCTTTAAAACGCCATACTGGCCAAGCGGGTTGGCGAGTCCACTCTTAGAGCTGGTGTAGAGTTCCTCGGGGCTTGAAGTAACCATTTTGTTATTCCTTAATCGCCTTTTACGACAAAAAAGCTAAATTACGACAAATTATGACAAAAATGCCACAACTTTTTTTTTCATAATTAAAATAAATTAATCCTGACTACTTAGCTCTATGTGACGCCTCTCTAGGCATCTGGAACAATCGGGCGTTGTAAGTTGGTCTGCAAGTAAGTTTGGATGGTTTCTAAACCTATTTTTGTAAGAAGATGCGACCGACCTAATCTCTTCCCTTACAGTGGTCATATTGAGGAGTTCGTGAACATGGAGATACACGGTACTCATGAGTAACATTTCGATACTTTTCATTGGTGTCCGTAGCGGCGGGCGGCGGTGGAGGTGCGGGCGGCGCGGCGGCGGCGCGCGGCAAGTGGGGCCGGCTGCTGTCGAGCGGGTCCCTGGACGCGGCCGACGCGCCGCGCGCCGCCTTCACGCGCAGCCTGAGCGCGCGCGACCGCGTCGCGCCGCCGCCGCACGCCACTGCCGCTGCTACCACCGCCACTAGCACCGCCTCTGCGGTCCCTGTCAAAGTACGTCCAATAATTTATTTGTTACTAGCAGCGCCAGTGATTTCGTTCACGTGAACTTGCGATTCCCGTGAGATAGAATCTGGACAAAAGTACACTAAATGTTAATTCAGCGTATAAGCTGTAACTATCCAAATTTAATTAAAATCCGTCTAGTTTTTACGTGGTGCGTTCCGTCAGATGGTAAAAAAAAAATCTAATAATTGTTGTTTTGGGTACTATAAATGTACTATAAATGTTTACAAAAATATTTGTTTGTTTGATAATGTTTATTAAATTATAAAATGTTAACAGTTATAAAAATTTCGTAAGAAATAAAAATGTTAAAAAATATAATGTTCTAATGTTAGTGGTATGAGTTGTGCTGAGCGAGTGATTTGTTCTGTTTTCCAGTTTCCTTGCGCACTTTGACTTTGACTTTTTGTCAAGTACCTAAGCACTTGACAGTTTTTGGGTTTATTTTATTTTATGTTCGCGAACGACACACCATACATTTTCAGTCTATAGATACAAACACTATAATACACATATAATGCGGTAGTCTCTTACAGCAGAACACAGCATTCATATTGTAACAAGTTAAGTTATGGAAAAAGGGGGTACGGGCAAGCCGGAGTGCGTGACGAAATCATTCCAAATGATTAAAATTAACAATTCAATGTTTCATGTTGCCATATTTAATATTTGAACAGTTAAGATATTCAAACCAAAGAATAAAACCAATACAAAAGTAAAATAACAACAAAAAAGGAAATATTTTCAGAATTTATCAAGACTTATCCGCTATTCTTTTCTAAAAATATTAAATGTACCTTCACACCACCTCACCCAGCTCCAAACTACAATTCATTATTAAGTTTAAAAATCTGTTGATAACAGACTATATTTTCCTGCATTAGTTCTATGTGTCTTAATAAAAAAGAATTTGTACTTAATAAAAAAGAAAGGATACCGGAACCATTGACTTTCCATTTATAATTTTGTAAAGAAGTTAACCTGCTATATGACCATATATTGTTTTGGCACTAGACTTGACCTACATACAAGGTTCAATGTAAGTTCACTGTACAGATTACTTATCGTCCGTAGACTTCCTTAGACTCGTAGACTTCGTAGACATCGTTCGTTCGTACACTGCAAAGATTTTTTTCTAAAAATATTCATGTGCAGACAGACGACGTACAGACGGCTCCGTTAGGATTTTATTATATGTGTAGATTTAAAATAAGATATTACGTTATTACCATATGTAGACTTCCACAACGCCTCGTACACCTAACCTCATGTTTATAAATGTGGGCAAGAAAGTGTTCATATTTTTTTTTAGTTCTTTAAGGAATACAAACGTGTTTTACAAAAACAGATGCAGGAAAATTTGTTTACGAAAAGACCTTAATATTTCATACAATCAAGTCAATCATACTTTCATTACTGGATATTCATTAATTTTTGAAAACTAAATTCTAAATTTATATGTATAACTTTTTATAAATATTCAAAATTATATGTACCTATATATCACTCAATCTTTATAAAATGTCACTAACAATGTGAAAGTGGAGTGCATGCTAGTGGTATGCCGCGCTATCACACTGCAAGCAATGTTGCGATATTGTGGTAATACAATAAATTTTTACCAAAAAAAGAAACAGATTTTGAGCATTTTAAGGAAAGAATTCTGTGTAATCCAATATAGCGAAAAATTAATGAATGATTTTTACTACTATATGAAAGTTATTAATATAATTGTCTGCGCACTACCTCCAGTTCAATATTCCAACCACCGTTTCTTACTCAGGGATGATAACATCCAAACTTGTCCAAAACGAATATCTATTCGTAAATAGTGAATAAGGCGTTGTTCACTCATCCGGTTTCAGGCTTCATTCGCGAGTGTGTTGGCGAAGACTCGATCCGTGAGCGTAACCGGAGCGAGCGCCCGACAGGACACCATCGAGGAAGAGTTGGAGGAGAAGCGCACGCCGCCCGCCCCCGCGCCCGCCCTCGCCCCCGCCCCCGCCCCCGCCGGCCCGCTCTCCGTTCACGACGCGGCGCTCGCGGAGCTGAGGCGCGACGTGCGCAATGAAGTTCAGAGGCTTCAGCAGAAGGTATTACATTGTTTTTGTATTATATAGTACACGTCGCAAACTGAAACTATGTAGTTTTACTTATTTATTTTATTTAGATATAAAATACAGTTAACACCGCGCTGCTGTTTCCATGGTGTTCGATGGGAATCAGTTTTCGTTGATGTTGAGTTAGGTATGCCTGTGATCTTTCGATGCCTGGAAAGAAATCTTTTGACATCAAATACTCGGAATACTAAATTGTATATTACTTTTTATAAAACAAGAGCATCGGTGCCATCCAATTATGGGGGCGCACAACTGTGCCTCCTCTTTTGAGCCAACCTACTTTCGAAAGACTGTTCCTGGTATGTTATCAGCAACGTGCCAGAAATAAAGTATACGGGCTTGCTGTTGAATGAAAAACTCACTTTTAAGAAGTACATATATGTAGGATAAAAAATAACATCGCTGTATTGTCTGGTCGCATTGGGAAATTAAATGATATCACGAGGTCACTGCATTTGGATGCCACTTTGCAGATTATTAAACTGGTTTATTATGGTATTTATCAATCCCTTTTTATCTTACTGTTATCACTCAAATTTCATATGATGAATTCCAGCTGCTCACAGTCCGACAAATGTATGTTTTGTTTGCAACTTTAAGAAACGAGTCTTCAGAACAACTGTACCACAAGTTAAGCGTGCTTTTACTAAGCTATGCTTCGGTCTGACCCACTTTCCACACAAACATCCACAATGCCATGAGTACCGCCAAGGACCGAAACAGATGGCGCAATATCGTTCGTGACAAAGTATTTCATGGGCGTGGTTACGACCCTCAATAATAAACACAACGATGCGAGGGACAGGATGAGATACACTTATACAGTTACATGCTACAACATTACTCATTGATGTATCCTTCGTATGTTACTACTTATATCTACTTATCTTTCTCTGCGTTTCGAAAGAATAACGCATCAATTCTCAATACTCGTAGCATTTGGCAAACGCAATAGTAACTATGTATGTAACTAGTAAACACACTTTATTGTACACCAAAGAATACAGTGAAAGTGATATAAAATTTTAAATAAATAGGCCTTATCGCTAAAGGGATCTCTCCCAGGCAACGTTTGGGCGGCAGGAGCTGTCTGCGAACACAGGAATAATATACCTATGTAGATTAAATGTAGATGATGTGCATATTATAATGGATGGTGCAATAGTATAAACAGCGTTGTGATCAATCAGGGATAGTCCAGCTAAACTGTTGACGCTCGTTCTTTCCCAGCTCGGGCGTGTTGAGGAGTTGCTGACGGCGCTGGCGACGCGGCTCGGCGCGGAGCCGGGCGACGGCGGGGGCTGGGCGGCGGCCGCGGGGCCGGACGCGGGGGACGCGCCGCGCGCACCTGACCTCGCCTCGCTCGCCAGGAAACGCCGCTCTAAGGTAACCGACACCTAGAGGCACCTCTACACTAAACAATTATACTTTTTTTTTTCATTTATTGAGGAAACACAGTCATACTATTAAACCATATAACAAATAAAATATATTTTAAATAGACCCAAAGTTGCTTAAATTAAACCTAGTACCTAATATTTAAAATAACAAATTACCTATACTGTGCAATGTTACGGACTGCACAATGGTTTTTATCTTTTAGGGAGTGTATTGAAACTCGTGTGGGTGCAAGGGGTGATTCAATATTCTGCAATGACTATTGTACAATTTCATTGTAGGTTTAGGGGCCGCCTAACACTACCCCGCTTTTTTTGAGCACATATCTGTAAACAATATTAAGCATATGTGGACGGCGGCAGTCGCGGCGTACACCGGTTGTCGGCTAGTGTGTTAACGACAGACTGTTTCCAGTCATGTGAATGAGTAAGAGGTTCCTTGTCTCCAAAAGCCCACCGCCCGATGACGCTACTTCCGATATTGGGCAACCCCCCCCCCCCCCCCTCAGAGTAAATTTTCTCAGGGTAAATTGGCAATAGGGGCGATCCAGATAGTATAGCAACAGTAGGTCCAACTTGCGATGGGATTGTTTGTTCATAAATAAATAATTATGGGAACCCCACAGGTACGAAGCAAAGGCACGGCTCCACAGGTGCCGACGCCGACGGCCACGACGCCGGTCGAGGCGCCGGGCAGCCCGCCGGGCGGCGGTGGTGCGTCCGCCGGCAGCGCGTCGCCGCCGGGCGGAGGCGCGGCGCTGCGCCGGCGCGAGTTCGTGTAGCGCGCGGCGGCGCCCGGCGCGGCGCCCGACTAGCGCCGGCGCGCCCTCTCTCGCGACATAGTGCCTCTCCGTGTCTTAGCCTAGCCGTGTCATGTGCAATGTGCGTACAGTAAGTGCCGCACCTGCAGGTGACGGTGCGCTGCAAGCGGTAGCGGACGGTGAGACGACTCGTCTGCGGTGTCCACCGTACAGGTTTATAAGGTCATTGGACCTTATAAACCTGTACGGTGGAATGCCCACAATACCATGACATGATGACCTATTCAGTAAATCGTCCACTCTCAAAATGTCTAGTGTCCTAAAACGACTAATATCAAATAGTCAAATTGCCGTAATGTGTAGTGGCAAAAAGTCCAGTCTTGAAAAAGCTGGATTATCTAGTTCAGATGTGATAATTAATTAAAAAAATCGTAGGTTCTGGATATTTGTCATTTTCAACCGACCACGAACGAAAGAAACTTGGCAACTCAAAAACAAAAGGGGATCAAGATCCGGCGCTTCGCTCTCATTTCTAAACCAATTTTGAAATGGTTATTTGTTTATTCAAACGAGTATACTTCCAGGGTGATTCCATGGACTACGTATCAGGGTACGATGCTGTACTCCAATATTTAATTATTAACACAAAATAAATGATAGCATATACCTAGGACGCACTGAAAGTTTTGCGTACCTGGCCAACCACAAATGTTTTCAATATCAATTTGAAATTGAGAACTCTCAATCAAAATGGAATTGGAGCGAAAAGATTTTCGAGCCATGATTTTCTACGATTTTAAATGTTCATTAAATGTGAATGAGTGTTGTTCTTGACTTCAAAGTGCTTTTGCTCTTGAAGCACCACATGTGAGCACCGTGAGACGTTGGTACGACGAGTTCAAACGAGGGCGTGTTTCACTCACGAAAGAGATTCGGGAAGGCCGTCCATCAACGGCAGTCACCGAAGAGAACGTGGCTACCATCAAGCATCTGATTGACGAGAACCGACGTATCACTTACGAGGAAATTAGGCGTCAACTGGGGATCGGTATGAGTCAAATTGAAAAGATCCTGCATGAACATCTAAGGGTCAGGAAGGTTTGTTGTCGATGGATCCCTCGTGAACTCACTACAGAGTAAAAGCGGGCGCGTGTGGTCTGGTGCCAGGATATGCTCCGAAATTTCAACCACGGACGTTCAAATTCCGTCTATAATATCGTGACCGGTGACGAATCTTGGATCTATTGCTATGAGTCAAAAAGAAAGCAACAATCTTGCGAATGGGTCTTCGGAGGAGAGAACATTCCAACCAAATCTCGACAGACGAAAAGTGTTGAAAAACAAATGATCGCCTGTTTCTTTTCCAAGTCTGGTCACGTGGACACTGTTCCACTTCAAGAACAAAATACTGTTAATTCGGAATGGTATACAAGCGTTTGTCTGCCAAGTGTTCTGGAAAAAATTCGCGTGAGACGCCCGAAAAGCCATACCATTCTTCATCACGACAACGCGGCTCCTCACACCGCGAAGAAAACAAACGCCTTTTTGTGTACGAAAAGTGTCGAGCTTATGACTCATCCGCCATACAGTCCAGACCTGGCACCATGCGACTTCTTCCTATTCCCGAAAATCAAGGGTTTGATGCGCGGTTTAAATTTTACGGTCGCAAACGAGGCGGTGGTGGCGTTCAACAAGCACGTAAATGACATGCCCTCCGATGAGTGGGGCTCCTGCTTTCAGAAGTGGTTCGAGCGTATGAAAAAGTGTGTCAAACTCAAGGGTGAATACTTCGAGAAACAATAAACATCTTACTTGTACAATAAACCATTTTTTATTCTAGTTACGCAAAACTTTCAGTGTGCCTCACGTATTAAATAAAGGAAAATTATATTTAGAAGTGAACATCATAATAACCACTCATAAGAACAAAATCTTTTTTTAAAGTTATATAATTGTACTGAATAATTACGATCTATTTGTTGTGAAGTTCAGTTTAATGGAAACCATCCTGTTTAAAAACGATATGCTTACCTGGAATTTCGTTCCTCTCAATGAGTTTAAATATTTAGTCCACTGTCCATCAAAATATTAAACATTTTGAAACACTGGACAATTTGGAACTGGACGATTTTGTGAATTGGTCATTATGGTATAGTGGTCATTCTCACAGATTGGACCTTATGGACCTGAATGGTGTCCAGAGGAGGTTTGATATAATAATGGTTTAGGATAAATATATGCCGAGTAGAAGGCGGCAGCACTGCGTTAGATTGCGCCTGTTAGCAGTAGACACAGCAGACGGTCACCGCTGGTCATCACCCCAGGCGTACTTCAGTGCAACACTGTATAAGGGATAGCGTCCATTAGACTCGCCGAATCGAATCGCAAACATTCCTCTACCTATATTTACTACGAAACTGTGTCGGTTGAGGACGCGCCGAGCTAATTCGCACCGATGCATCGTTCGTGGGGCGAATTTCTGCGGCAGTGCATTTTGACTCGGCTAAGACTCGATAAGATAGGATTTTGATAAGGCTCAGCGCGTCTTAATCGACGCAGGGTAGTAGATCCGCGGCGTGCATTGTCGTAATTTCTCGAAAAATATACAAAGTTGAGCGCTTTCTTAAATCAGGGAACAAATGATGAAAGTTTCCGTAGACATTTCTTTTTTGCATTTTACGTGTTAGGTATACAATCTCTTCGTCAGGGCTATCCATCACAAGTTCACGACTTATTTCGACGACGCCTTACGACAACTGTTTAATTCGCGGCGAATCATCTATGATAACCGCACCCGCAACAAATGCGAATCGATTCGGCGCGATTCGTTTCGTGTGTAGTCGACGCTTGCCTTTACACTCGCGAGTAGTCACGCTGCGTTACGCTTTACGACACCGCATTAAACGTTGCCTAATCCTGTGTCGACGGGCTGACACCAGTACCTACATACTAGATGATATTATTTACATCCTAGGAATTTGTAAAAATATTATTAACGTAAGTCATAGATGAATCATATTTGTTTCACGATTAAAAGCAATACTCACATTTCTTTCACTGTATCTATCGTCTCTACACAGGGAAGACCAAGTATTTGTATATAGGCGCAATTTGCAACAATACATATTAATGCAATAATATAATATAACGACTATAATGTCACTTTTATACGCTTACACGAGCAGATTTTATTATAAGGAATTTAATTATATCTACTTGCGAGCCTAAAATTCGCATCGTTATACATAATAAGAGTTTATTTATTATTTAAAGTAAATATGAGGATAAATCAAACTGTTGTTAGAGGCTGATAAAATATTCATTACAATCTATTTAAGAGTCGACAATTTCAATAAAACGTTTACAGTTCGATGTATGCACGTTGAGAAAGGCCGAGAAAGAAGCGCCACACGTTTTCTTTCGCAAGTTCTGCTCGTCGCCAGTGTATCTTTTATTTTGAAAATAAACAGAAAGCACTTGGGAATGTTGAAGCAATAGGGCGGATGACCCTAATAATACACCAGTTAGTTTCTCCAAAACCGCTACTTGAAGGTAATCGATCGCTAAACTTGCTAATCGACTGAACAAGTTAGGTACTCCCCTCACAATACACTACCATGAAAGGTTCCCAAAATGCACGTACATATTTCAGTAGTGAGTGAGTTATGCCAAAGCCCATTTCCATCTCGTCCTATCCCTCCCATTCCTAAATCACCAAAGATAGACTGTGCAACGTTGGCTACATGTACCGATGTTGGCATGTACCGACCGCGCATGTCACAACTCGCAGGGCTGCGACGTGAACTGTCTCCACGTGTGGCACCTTTCTATAGGTACCTATAAAAACGATATTTATTTTATGTCATAGAATATTCATTATCGTTTACTGTGGAAGTTTGAATGCAGATGAGAAAGATCCCTACCCCAATAAAACTTTAACTTGGACATTGTAATTCTATTTTAATTCAGCTGTGTGCTCGGTGACGTCGTTTAGCGCGTCTTTCTCTTCGTGCAAACTCACACTTGACTGACGGGTGTGCCCAGCACAGAGGCCTATCACTGGGCGAGTGGTTGGTATGCAAATAATGTAAATATACATTACGTCAATGTTCACAAAATAGCATACTTAAAACGTAAGCATATACTTTAGAGGATATAAAAATATTAAGTCTCTAACACTTTTTGATTCATTTTCGTACGGATTTCATCATACTGGAGCACTGATGAGAAGAACATTTTGAACTGTAATGTAAGGCCTAAGATGTTTACAAGAAATAATTAAGCTATCCAGTATGAAAGATCCGTGGAGAACGCGGCAGTGTACGAGGCACTCGCCGCTGCCGCGCCCTACATATCTCTTCGTCGGTCGGTCCACAGAACGCCCAACTGGAATGGAAGCTACATATGGGTAAAATAGATAGTACACTAGTCTGTTACATAGCGTATCGATGTGTGAGAAGCCCTCACCGATAGAGGACAAAATCAAACATGTCGCACGTGTTATTAGTTTTAAGAAAAACATATATCTTTTTTTAATTACTTATTAAAAACTGTATCTTAATGTCATTTCTTTAAGACGCGGTATCCCCGTTGCGTTTAGTAAAATTTTAGATCTATGATAATGACAGGGGCTACTTTTATATCCACACAGAAAACTACAAATTCTAGAAGTGGTCCTTTTTTGATACCAGCTATGGGTCCTCAAACCAGACGCACTTGCCATTAAAGTAATCAAGAACCAATGTGAGATCATTACTCCGAGTACATTCTTGTACTAGAACCCCACATCTTGTGCGCGAGCTTCCCTTCTGCGGCAGCGTGGCCGACCGACGCGCTGCGTCTCTTGTATATAACTCGTGTTTATCTCTAGGGCGCGCACCGCCGCGACCGTCCGATCGCTTGTTGTCTAATAATTAGTGATCTATTGTTAACGTTTTTGAAAGTTTATCTGAAGGTTCGATATACATATTCGCATAGCGACTCCGGCAGACCGGACGACGGTCGACTCACACTTGTGTACGTGAATAACAACATGTCATTGAATTTCGTTTATCGCTAAGCCACAGCTCCATAACTATGGTCTTTTTTATTGGAAATATACTAAGATGGAAATTATGTTTGTAGTTTTATTTTGCGGTATGCACTAAATATTCCACACTCGCCTCACTTAGGTACCAATGCGTAGCGGCCAAAGGTTCGAACCCCTTTATGTAGTAATTAGCATAATGCTGTCATGAAGAAAGCATGAAAGGGGAAAAAAAGCAGAAGCATGAAGAATTATTAAGATAAATTCTTCATGCATGTCTTTGTTTATTTATCTAAGTAGGTATTACCTACGTGAATAGGCTTTTTAGTGTTGCCACCGACCAAGACCTCTCACTCTGTTATCAGAATAAATATTGAATAGCAATTCTCTCTACTGTTGAATATGGGCCTCTCCAAGCCCACTACCATCTCCGCTTCCACTTTCGCTCTTCTCGTCTACCAACTGGCGACTTTTTGTCAGTCCACCTGGTCGGGGTACATTTTCATAATTTTAACAGGTAATGATTAATGTAAAGGGGGGAATCAATGATAGTTAAAATAGGGTGTCTATTTTAGATTTATATTCGTATATTCCGTTCCAATCCAATTTGTCCGGTTAAAAGAGAGGAAACTGGCGAAAGTTGGGTTCGAATAAAAGACGTTTGCGCTTTAATCCTTACTTTAATATATACAAAAGGAAATACATCGACGGAAGCCGTCGTTGCCTAGTAGTGAACTCGGCGGTCCGTTATATAATGCAGTGCTGCCCGGGCGGCCACGGGGCGCCGGCTCACACGCCTGCAGGTCCGTCCATTTCCATTTATCCACCCTGTAGGTCCATTGAATGACCACAGTATCAAAATGTCATACAAAAAGACCAGAGTATCTAATTATATAAAGTGATCAAAGTATCCGTTTTTAATTTCTTATGTAGATGATGGCGTAGTGGCAATATAATTTGAAACTCAGATTGCACAAAACATTGAATAACATTACAGAGTACCTAAACATATATTTTGGGGGTAATATATCATATATAAAAACGAAAAAAGCATATCGTCTGTCATATCGGGGAGAGACTAGGTGGTTTAGAAGCGTGTGTTAAAATAATAATAATAATTCATTTATTTCAGACCATAGTAATTGTATAGTAAATCCATAGTAGTCTTAAGTATTATTTTGAAAACCCACCTTCCATAGGATCCCTCAAAAATCAGAACAATTATCAAAAAAATAAAATAATGGTTCCCTTGGGGCTTCAGCACGCAACTAAGTTTAAAACTTCGTTGAAAAAAGCAACTCCTTAACTTTTTAAACTGATAAACGTGTAACAAGCAAATTTCAAAATAAAACACTACATTAATTCAGCTTTATGTGTAAATAAAATTATTAGTAGTTAAGATGTAAAAATTTAAATATTTGGTTATTGTAATATTTATAAATGTAAGCTAGATAATTATAAATATTAATAAATACTATTACCGCAGTAGTTGTAAGACGAGGGACATCAGATCCAAAGTTGCTCTTTGCTCTTGCTCTTGCAATCACTGTACTATTGCTTTACTATGATTGCAAGTTTGCAATCATAAGAGTCTACTTTTAACAAATTTGCACTATCAGCTTTAATAAAAATATCTTCCATTCTGTGTAGAGACCAAGAACAATCGATAAAATAAATTATATACGCAACGCATAAAAATACTGTGTTGTGACGTCACGCGGTAATCAATCATAGCTTTGCGCGTTTTGGGTGTCTTAAAACACATAAAATTATCTTTAATAATTATCTCAATTAACATTAATTTATAAAAAAATATATATTTGTAATTCCTTTCAATGCAAAAAACGCATATTATAATTATTGTCGGCGTATCAAGCCGTATGGTTAAAAGCAATGTATCAGCGTACGGTCACAAGTAGGGTTGCCAACCGTCCCGTGAGGCGGGATGTCCCGTTTCTAGAGCCCTAGAGGATGCGTCCCGCGAAAGATGCGTGCGGGACGGCAATTGCCCCGCTTTATGGTACGGCTAAACTTTCGGCCAGAGGTATAAGTGAACGCACGTTTTGTTTTCAAATGAAGCTCGCGCGTGTCGCGTGGCCACCCGCTCCCTTCTCCTCGGCCGCGTCGCGCTATCCACGTTGCTGCTCGTCTAAATACTAACTGTACCTACCTACGCTTGGTTTTAATGTTGCGAATTATAATCTTGTGTTTACGTACGAGTAAGTGATTGGCGCTCATTGTAAGTTACTCTGTTATTCAATTCTGTCATATTCATATTATAATGCGAGTCTCACGCGCGCGCGCGTGCGTGCGTGCGTGCGTGCGTGCGTGCATGCGTGCGTGCGTAAGACACATAAGGAGTAGGTTATTATGTCGAGTAGTGCACGTCTTGCAGCTGATATAAAGTAAAACTTTATTACTTCATATCAGCCGAAAAAGCTAGAAAGAAAAGCTTAATTCGTAACTATGGACATTTAGATATTCTGGATATTTTAATATTTAACATTTTTATACTTAGATCACTCTAACACATTGGACCTCGTGGACCTAAACGGTGGCACGGTGAGGCGGTCACTCGGGCCACTCGCCGGCGGGCCCTCAATCCCACTGATTATTAAACCTACTCGTCATATAAACTCTCGTTTCTTCCCTATACGTCATTTTAATATTCCGTAACTAGTCTTCTAACTGTTCTCTGCACTAATTCGTCCCATTCCTCACGCGTCCGACCATGTGCAATTAAAAACATGTTCCATACAAAAAAAGGTTATTTATTTTCTGTTTAATTGCACATGGTCGGACGCGTGAGGAATGTGACGAATTAGTGCAGAAGACCTATGAAATTGACTAGTTACAGAATAGGACGTATCAATAAAACTTACGTCTAGCGAAGAAACGAGAGTTGATATGACGAGTAGGTTTCAGAAGCATCGCACTACCGGCTACTGTCGAGGCCGTTTGCCGAGAGCGCTGAGAGCGCTGCGAGCGCTGCGAGCGCTGAGAGCGCTGAGAGCGCTGAGAGCGCTGCGAGCGCTGCGAGCGCTGAGAGCGCTGAGAGCGCTGAGAGCGCGGGCCGTCGCGAGTTTCTGATGAACTGATCGCCGCGTTACTATCATTAATATCAATATCACAAAAAGCCTTCGTCGACGCAAACATCAACAAACCCCATCCGACATTCTATAACTGTTCAAGTTACAATAGGTTTTCGGTTATATTCATTCGTTATACCAGCGGTAGGTTTTGTAATAGAAATGACTTGTGGCGCGGAAACTTCGCCAGCCGCTCGCACCAGGCGGAGGACATTCACGCCGAGATGTGGTCCATTTAATAATAATTTCATTAAACGTAACAAAATGGTAACGATCCCTGTAGAGAGGACGCTAATTTATTAGCTTATTTCAAGAAAATATATAACATTAATTTGTCAGGCGAAATCAAGTGAGTCCGGTGGCGGGGGGGGCGCGGTGTAAGTACACTTAAAGGCGGCTTTCTTGACCGCGTTTGTTCTCTACACATGACACAAATACTAACCAAAACACATCTGCTTCTATACACATATGCCCTTTACTCTCAAATTTTTGCTCGATTTTTTAAAAACTATCTGCAAAATGAGTTCGGAAAACACGCTTTCAGTTTTAGCGAGACTTGATCAAGACAGAGCAGTCTTGTGCGAAGCAACTCGTACATTTTGCTGTGTTAAGCATTTATATGACATAACTTCTGTGTGGAACATCAAGCAGTGACCCGCACATTTTTGTTGTGGTATTTTCCCATAGATCGCTGATTCCGAGTGGAAGGACCCAAATCTGTGCGGGACTGCTTGATGTGATTCCGCATAGAAGTTATGTCAAATGAAACGCGTGCGACGTGGATGTATGTACTATGTATGCACTAACTACAGGTTAGCTAAACGTCAGGTGCTTAACGCAGCAAAATGTATGAGTTGCCTCGTACCAGTCTACTTAAGGTCTCGGTATATTTGTTAATACCGATATGCGAGCTGTGATTGTACCTTCCTCTACCTGCTGGGATAACCTCCGTCCATTAGGATCCTTGGAGGATTCATTTGAATTTTTTCTCCAAATGAATCCCCTGACTGACATGGCATCCCGTGGGGATTGTTTGTGCAATAAAAATAAACTATCAAAGGCTACGAAATTAAACAATATAAAAAGAGATAAAATTCAATACAAGAAAAACAATTCCAAATAATTAACAGAACTATATACATACTGCCAAATAAGTACCGGGAATTGTTCATTAGAAAGGCCGACGCAAGTGATAGTGATAATTTCCTTTTTTTGCTATAAGTCGGTAACACTGTATGTATTCATCACGTAAAGTTCTGGTGCGATTTGTCGGCCTATTTGTTTACAGCTGTTGGTTAAATTAGTCGACTTCAAGCGTGCTCTGGAAATTTTATGATGCATAAAAATATCGAACAAAGAGTTTTGTTTCGCCAATGAATTTCTTGTGTTGAATCGTTGAAATTGTTAGAGAAAGCCTATGGCGAGTCTGCTTTGTCAAGAACACTAGCATACGAATGGTACAATGCTTTCAAAGGCAGAGATATGGTTAAAGACTTGCCTCATTTCGGTCGACGTTCAACGTCTTCGACGGGCGAAAACATCAACAAAATGACAGAATATTAAAAGAGAATCGCCATTTAAGCTAATGTCTGGATAGACAGATTCATAGACATGTCTAATGAATCTGTTCGCACCATTTTAGTTGGTTTTGAGCATGAAACGTGTCACGGTACGACTCGTTCCGAAGGAGTTAAATTTTCTTCAAAAAGAACACTGCGGATTTTTGACTAAAAACTCAACGAATGTCATCGACCATGCACCGTATTCCAGATATGGCCCCATGTGACTTCTTTTATTCCCGGAACATAAATTACCACTTCGTGAAAGACGTTTTAAGTCCATTGATGCCATAAAACATAAATCACTGAAGAAGCTGAAGGCCATACCGGAAAGTGCCTCCAAGAAGTGTTTCAACTACTGGATTATTCGTTGGCGTAAATGTATCGCATCAAATGGAGCCTATTTTAACGGTAACAAAATAAATTTTGATGATTAAAACAATATTTATTTGTTTTATTTAAGCATTCCCGGTATTTATTTGAGAGAGCAGTATATATATATATCTCGAACACTTCATGGAAAAAGTAATATAAGTGATAAATGGTGAAGTAAAGTTACTAAAAAGGGCAAAAAGTTCCTTAGTTTAAAAAGGGATACTAAAGAGATTTTTATTTAGTTAAGAAAGGCTTACTAAAATAATCGAAATTCATTACAAAAATATTATAATTGTTTATTACGCTTAAATCCAAACATTCCTCTTGTCCGGGGAATCCTGTACATAAAAAATCCAATTGAATCTCGCATAGAATTCTGCTTTGATTCTTTTATCCAGGAGATTCTTGTGGAGAAAAATCCAAATGATTCTCCCAATCCCAAATGATATCAAGCGATCCTAGTGGACGGAGGCCTCCGGTGCGGATCGACCCAGCTTTTAATGAATGTGGCGAGAACGGGAACCAATTGCCGCCATCTTGAAACGTCAGTCCAGTGACAGTTTCACCTCTGGATGTTGTCGTGAGAGAATACAACTACGCACATATTTCGACTATTCAGATCCTGCTATTTAAATTTCTTGTAAATAGAAACATTATATTTTTTTACTTAAATACGCTATTCGTTCAAAATACACATACGGAGTTTACAAGTGTTTGAATAAACCTAATCAATGTGTAACTTGGCCTCGCCATCCACGTTTACCCTAAAATATAGAAGATGTATTTAACTTGGCAACCCGTAGACGATTGTCACGCCCTCCTTCAGATTCATTAAAAGCGTGGCCTGACTGTACAGTCCCTACCGCTGCGGAAAACAAAACGAAAAACAGCGAAACATGTGAGCTACGCTAGTGTTTCGCGAGTGGCTAGTGGCGCTTGTCATCGGCGACGGAGTGGTGCGAGAGGTGCGAGAGTGCAGAATGCGCAGAAGAACAAATATCCTGGTAAGAAAACTGAGGGAATTGCTCTTCCTGAATGCGAGCCAGATTCGATTCTGCTTCAGGTGGTGTGAGTTCGACCGATTCGCCGGTGAATTCTGAGTCGAAGTATCTCGTGTCCGTCTCTGAGTCGACCTGCGGCTTGAAGGGGGGTGGGATGCGCTTAGCGAGCAAGTCGCCCCAGTTGATAGAAGCGAAGAATGGGTGTGCCATGATTTCGTGCGCGTCGTCGGGTCCGGCGCCGAGCCGCTTGGTGGGCTCTTTTGTGAGCAAAGCGGCGAGTAAAGCGCGCGCCGCTGCTGACAGTGAGCGAGGGAACTTGACCTCCTCGCTCACGATCAAAGAGAATAGCACCTCGTGGTCGCGGTTATAGAACGGCAGCCGCCCGCACGCCATCTCATATAGTACTACGCCTGTGCCCCACCTGTACATAAGCACACACAGTATCAGCACTGTATCTCTAGATATCAAATGTAATCCAAACAGCTCTTTCAGTATCCACTGCTGGACATGGGTCTCCTCGTGCACCTTGTGCTTGTACATGATATACTTCTCTAAGATTTAAGATCTCTAGATATACTTAAATGGAAAAATTAAGTAGACCCATGAAAATGTTGATCAATTTCACGTTTGATTCGTTCAAAAGAACACAGCTTTGCAAGCTAAAATCACAAGAAAACGACGCTTAAAATTGATCGAGTTATATCACCACACGATACTAATATAACTTGATCAATTTTAAGCGTCGTTTTCTTGGAAGCGTTGCGTCTATGGCAATTAATATTTCACATCGGTGGATTATATGGTTCGTCATATGTCAAATCCGACCTATTAGAACGGCCCCATTATAGCACTTATGCTTTTCCTAATCCTTCCTCCAATTCCATTCCGCTGAATCTTCAAAGGCAGGCATCCAGCGTGTAACGTTTGTAATTTTGGACTGTAATTTGGCGTGCCAACGGTCGTAATTTTGGCAGCGTGTCAACGTTTGCAATTTGACATATATCGCAAATATCAATAGATCTCCTCGAGCACTTCGGGCGCGAGGTACACGGACGTGCCGGAGGATGTGTTCGTGTAGTGTGTATCAGTCGACGGCGGGATTGTAGTTGGTGTCCTCTCTCAAGTTGGGCGAGAAGTACTCGGGCGTGCCGCGGCACGTGTTCGGCTATTGTGTACGTACCAGTCGACGGCCGGCCCGTAGTCGGTGTCCTCTCAAGTGGGGCGCGAGGTACTCGGGCGTGTGGCGGCGTGTTCGTGTAGTGTGTACGTACCAGTCGACGGCGGGCCCGTAGTCGGTGTCCTGTTTCACATCGGGCTCGGGGTACCCGAGCGTGCCGCAGCACGTGTTCGTGTAGTGTGTACGTACCAGTCGACGGCGGGCCCGTAGTCGGTGTCCTCGAGTACTTCAGGCGCGAGGTACTCGGGTGTGCCGCAGAACGTCTTCGTCGTGCGCCCGTACGTTATGTTCACCTGCACACCGTATATTCAATTTATTTATAGTCACAAATAAATACGAACCTCTTTCAACAATAAAAATATATAAGTAGAGAAATAGAGAAAAGAATAATAAGAACTTGGGAAAAATACTAAGGTATGAAGGAAATCTTTATGAATAAACTCGCCATCCATTGAAAAGCAAAGCAACGGAGACATACTTAACATATTATCAAACCCGAACAATAACAAAAAGATCACTCAACAGACCGTGAAGCTGCCAAAGGGGTACAGAAAGAAGCTTTATTGATCTGCGTAAAATGTGTGCTAATAAGACAGCAAATAAAGGGTAGAGATGTGATATGAGCGCACGAGTACCGTGATTAAGCAAAAACTACCATCATATTGTGTAAGTAGGCATAAAGCATTTTATTTTAGAACAAATTTATAATTGTGTTTTAAAACGTATAAAACTACTATAATTAGTTACATTATAATTATGGGTGACAACCCTTGCGATTCATGCACGAAGTGCGTTGTGTGCGTGGCCTTCAGCGGTTCAGTGTAATATCGCCTTTCTCCGATGCGCAAAATTAAATTTTATTTTGTAAGTTTTATGGAGCGCTCTTGGGGAGTGAGTCTTCTGTACTTGTACTATTAGTTATTCTGTGACTATGGGCAAAAATTTCAACTGGATGGAATGTATAGGTGATGGAATGATAAGTTGATAACGTAATGGTAGTTAGACGGAAGTGGAGCTGACAAGCCGGGGATATAGAAACAATCGAAGGTGGGTTTTTATCGCAATAGGTAGTTCCAACACGAAAATGTAGCAATAATTTATAAAATTGTATGTACAGTTGGCCAATGAGCACTTCAAAATTGAGTCTTAATTAACATTTCTAAAACATAAAGGCGATTTTCGCTTGCTAATCCATCTCATCAATTTGCATCAATCTCAGAACTTTATTACTGTACAACGTCCGTGTTTTCAAACGAATTGAATGTGAAATTGCTCAACATTTTCATAGTAGCCTTCGCCCTTCGTACAATCATACAACTGTGAGAGGAATCTATCTAGAGGAAAGCTTACAATAATAAAAAAAAACTAAAGTGTATTCAAACTTTTCCCGAGGCTTGAAACCATACATTGTGCTCATAATTTTGAGATTCATCGGTACGAAAATCTTACTAATACTTTTTTAAAAAAAAAAACATCAAATTGTTAGATACGCCAAAAACAAAGGCCAAAAGAAACGCATCAACCAGCAGAAATGTCTCACCTTGCAGAGTCCGAAGTCAGCGATCTTAATGTGTCCGTCCTTGTCAAGCAGTAGGTTCTCTAGCTTGAGGTCGCGGTAGATGATGCCCTCGGCGTGCAGGTAGCCGAGCGCAGACACTATCTCGGCGCCGTAGAACCGCGTGCGCTCCTCGGAAAAGGCCTTCTCGCGCGACAAGTGGAAGAATAACTCGCCGCCGTTCGCGTATTCCATTACGAAGCACACGCGGTCCGATGTCTGGAAGGAGTAGCGAAGCGCCTGCACGCGCCAAGGTACAACGTTACTCTCACACGTAAAGAGCCATCAGTCACGAGCTTCACAAAAAGCTACTTCAATATATCAGCTCTTCCATATCAAAACTTAGTATTTTTTTAACAAATTTTAAAAGAGACCGCAATAACATTCTACCAGAAAAATTAAAACATAGGAAGTTAACATAAAAATTTGATCGTTATTATTACAGAATACAAAATATTGTATATATCACGGCTAATATATCACAGTTATATCATATATTACAAGATTTTTTAGTGTTTATGAGAGCATACCGTGATACATCTACTAATTTTCGATATATTCATATCTCATACGGAAGGTTTTAATATGGATATCTATATTGTTTGGAGGCTAGCTTTGTAAAAAGAAATATTCCGTCATGATACGTGGCACCTTCGCTATATATTTTTTGGGGTTTCAGAGCGAGACACTGATTTAAATGGTTCATACATGCACCTCTTGAATGTAATTTTACTACTTTAGAATTTTGTAAAGAGCGGAATAAATGACAATCCGACTGTATGGAGGATGCATTAAAACTTTCCAGCCAAGGTCCATCAATTTTTGGTTAGTCATCAAAGATGCATGCGGTCGAGCATTGTCGTGATGGAAAAATACACCTTTTGTATTCATTAATTCTGGGCGTTTTTTTCAAGTGTTTGTTTCAATTTTACTAATTGCTGACAGAAGACATCAGAATTTATCGTTTGGCGATGTGGCAAAAGCTCGTAATACACCAATGCCTTTCCAGTCCCACCACATACGTAACGTGACTTTGTTCAGAGTGAGGTCTGGTCTGGCTTTGGGACTATTGATGATGGTTCACCTCGCTTAGACCAAGATCGTTTTCGAACATTGTTATCGTAGGTGATCCACGTCTCATCGCCTGTTACCAATTTCTTCAGAAATGGATCAATTTCATTTCGTTTTAGCAACATCTCGCATATGGACATTCTATTCACAAAGTTTTCGTCGTTTAAATCATGCGGCACCCAAACATCTAGCTTTTTTACAAAATTCAGTTTATGCAGGTGATTCAAAACTGTTGGGTGGTGAATATTAAGCTCTTCCACAATTTGACGACTGCTTATTTGTATATATGCTTTAATTTTTTCAATGACAACATCAACATTTACCTTAATAGGACGACTGCAGCGAGGAACATCATTCACATCAAAATTATCAGACCTGGATCGAGTGAACCATTTTTTTGCAGTAGTTTTAGATAAAGCATCTTCTCCGTAAACATCAAAAATCTCTTTTCGAGCACTAGAAGCATTCATACCCTTGTCGAAAAGAGAATTTAAAACATATCTAATTTTCTCCTCGTTAATATCCATTTTAAAGTTGTTAAAAAATATGAAAAGATAAAACTTTTAACTTGTAATTTCAATTTGCCGCCATTAGAAAAAATCAGCTGTTAAAATAGGATGCTAAATAAAAATAAGATGTTAAAATAAGATAAATAAATAATTAATATATACAAGATGCTGACCGTCAGAAAGGGGTGTTTCGTTTTCTTGAGAACGTGGTTCTCTGTGATAGTGTGCGCGACCTCATCCTTCTGTATGATGACGTTCTTCTTGAGGATCTTCATCGCGTACAGCTTGCCGGTGCCTTTTTCACGCGAGAGCACCACCTTGCCAAACGTGCCTTTGCCAAGTACTTTCACGAATTCGAACTTCTCCAATGTCTGTTGAAACAAACGAGTACACAATGCTCATTATTTTGTCCAGGTTTGGATACAGGAATAGTTTTTGGGATCATTGTCTTGCCAAATTTACCTTTGTGCAATACAAAATTTAAAACATCCATTCGATGCTGGGCAAGGCTTCCCGTTGAAGCGGCGCGGGGGTACAAAGAAGGCCGATTATACTCCGTCCACTACGTTATTTTCTATTTGACGTATGTGTATACGTATGCCTATCCTTATTTCTTGACAGTCAAGTGTATTCGAAATATACACTCGAGTTGCTGCGTAGGTTTTAGGAAGGTTTTATTAATTTTAGAAATCATAATTAATTTATAATAATTTTAATTAATTTTTCGGACAAAACCAGATGCAAAGCGGGCGAAACCGCGGGCAAAGACTAGTTCGCAAATGTAACATCAAGTACTATTTTTATCGATATTTACTCGCGGCGATCGCGATGTATGAGTCAACCCTCTGTCATTTCGCTATCTATAGAAACACATCAATATCAAAATACGATTTTGCAACGTGTGACGTGCGATCAAAAGAAAACAACGGTAGGTACTTTTGGGTACCTTACATATGATCCAGGCGGCGACTCATAAATCTCACGAGTCACGACATAAACAATGAAGAAATCGTAAAAATGTATAGAATGCAAATAGGCGCTATGTCAAGGATATGAAACAGAATTTGTTGTCAAAGTATCCTTCGTAAAGATATTAAAGGAAAAGTTGACAGAGTTTAAAGATATATTTAACTTATTGCAAGAAATAAAATAGACTTGTAGTAAATTCTTAGTAATATGATAGTTTTCTTTTTGTTTGTTATCTAATAACAATGCAACAAATCATCGAATCGCTACCAAATTTGATACACATGTAAATTGTGAGACATTAAACACATAGGAGTTTTCAATTCGACGCCGGCCAAGTCGAAGACAACGGCTAGAAATAAACATAAAACGAACTCGATCGAAATTGTACCACTAGGTCCTGCCTAGAGGAACTCCATAGCACATAATAGTGATGTTGGGAGGGAAGCTTAGTATTATAAAAACTTATTAAAAGTTTATAGAAAAGTTATCTGAGGGGGAGAGTGCACGCTGCAATCCAACAGCCGCTGGGCGCGCTCGACTGGCCACGTTACCCCTCTCTCACAGAAGACTACCTTGAAATGTACTGCATTTCCCACTTTATCATATTTCCCTAATGTACGTACGTGTTTCGATAGTGAGTGAGATGTGCCAGAGCCCATTCCCATCCTATCCCTTCCCATTTTCCCAACCCTTTCTCCAAATCCATTCCTATATCTCCAAAGGTTGGCAGCGCATCCGGGGGCTTGTCAACGTTTGTCATTTTAGACTAATGTTGGCATGTATCGCGGGTGTCTATGGGCGACAGTATCCGCTTACCATCAGGTGGACTGTATGCTCGTCTGACGCCTTCGTCCATAAAAAAAAATGTACCACATTTATCTTCAGGGGAAGTAAGTAATCCTTCCGAATTCTCAATCATTTAAATTCAATGGTATCTTTAGTATTCCCCTGAACGTGCTCTCTGAAGACGATATACTGTCAGTCATATCTAAATAGCATATCTGTTAGTCAAAGAAGCCAGTAGTCTTCTGACGTGAGTGATTTCCAAAAAACTCGTTTTGTACCTTGTCAATTAGTGTTGTAAAAAGAGTGCTAAGTGCTGGAGCGCTAAGTCAGTGTTGAACCTAAAGAAACTTAACGGTATTACACTCGACCTCAAGGGTTAAAAGGTGGTTTAAAACCACTAAACGTTAAAAATTTGTACTACAACATTCGCGATTGTTTAACGCTCGTGCTAGGATAATTGTGGTCCTTTTCCTTTTCCATCTACATAATAAATACAGACATAGATAACATACGTTAAATACCGTTAAATGCGTTAAATTTGGCAAATTTCCAAGTACAGCTTTGTATTCATTCCTTTTTATCAATTTCAGTTTGTTTCGTGACGAATGTCTTTTTACGGGCGCAGCTTAGTCTACTGCGTATCATCGTCAAAGCGGTTGTAAAACAGGCCATTTATACGCTTGTTTGTCGTGCCGCCGCGCTTCCCAGAACGTTCTCTGACTCACACGGTGCAGTTTTCCTGCTCTTCACATGGTGTTTCATCATTCGACGTTATAGTATTAGCTAATTTTATTAAGCCTATTGTATCGTTATCAGAACAAGAGCGTTCATAACGCATACGTATATATAGATTTTGTAATCTGTGGTTCTCACTCTCTCAATCATTCTGTGACGTTACTATTGGTTTATGAACATTTTTTGTTAAAATAAAATCAATTATAGTGACGAAATCAACAAAGTTTTATTTACTTCAATAAAATATGACTGTAAATCACATACAAAGGAGTCGGTTTACACATACTTTAGCTACAAATAGAAAAAAAAGACTCCCGTAGTTGAACTCGAGTGTTTGCCCGAAAAATTATCCATGGCCGCACCGGTGGAGCCTGAATGTGGATCCATGTTAACGGAGGGTTTAAAAAACTATGTGGCTGAGTGGTATGGCCCGGCTTGAGAATAGCACCAGCCACCGCATCTCTTCCAGTGGGCGGCATGACAAGCTACTAAGGGATAACAAAGCCACTACCACGAGTCCTGAGAAACTACGAGTACATCACCTTTAAAGCAGTGAACCCGTCAATCCGCTTGAGCAGCGCGGCGTTTTACGACTATACATCCCTTATCACAGTTATCACGCATAACACAACACGCGCGAGCGGAGGCCCGTGCCCGGCAGTGGACGGCGCTGGTTTCCGTTTACGCTATAAAGATTGAATAGTTGTTAGGTCAACAGTTTAAATTAATTTGTCAACAATTGTAAATAAAAATTTAAAATAAATTAGGAATATCAGATAAACAATATTAGTGACGTTAAATTCTGTCTACAAGATATGCCGTTATTGTGTAAGGGGCCATTCATAAATTACGTCACATTTCATGATTTTTGGAGTCCCCCCCCCCCACCCCCGTCCTTGTCACAGGTGGTCACATTTGTGTGACCCCCCCGCCCTGGTGTGACGTCACATATTTTGTAATTTTAAATTTAGAAATTATTAAATTAAAACAACCTCATAATAATATTGATATAGTTGGTAATATTTTAAAGTTTTTCGTTAGAGTTGAAGTTTAGTTTTAATACTTTAGATTTATACATGTGACGTCACGAAGCTTATGACTCGTCCGTCCCCCCTTGTCACACTATGTCACACTTTGTTGACCCCCCCCTCCCCCTTAATGTGTGACGTAATTTATGGATGACCCCTAATGATGACAAGTTTTCTTAATTAGCAATCATTTTAATTTTCTCTTAAATATTCCAAAGAATGTCATTCAATACAATAATGCCTTAAATGCTGTCAACGAAATATTCATTTATAATTAATTGAATTTAAATAGCAACTGTCCATTTCATTTAATACGAAATCAAGGGAACGGTATCGGATTATATTCATGCCATTAGCCTATATTAAATGTGTAGTAGTACGTAAATATATGTCGAAATGCTGTTTGAAATAATAAACAAACCACTGGGTTTTCCAATCCTGATGTTTATAAATACACGTAGCTAGAAGTATTTCAAATCATTTAAAAATCATCACGTACCTTTGATCAGGGTCGATTCAAATAAACACCACTAGTTACAAATAAATAAATATATTTAATTGTTTATAGAAGGTGGCGGATGATCGTGCAGCCCACATGGTGGCAAGTGGACCGCCACCAAGTGCAATAATTATATGTCAACACAAATACAAAATTTCTGACTGTAAATGGAAATTATTTGATTTTTCATAACAGAAAATGATCTCCTTATTCACTGCAGGCAAGAGCACTACCAACTGAGATAAGTAATATGGTTAGAGGGTGACGATCGTAATTAATTTTTAATTAAATTAAATTGTTTGGCGGCTTTGGATTAATTTCAAGCTTTATCTAAGTATATGCTGTTGAAACGATTCATGTCATGTCATCTGTTTGATTTTTGAAGCTTGGAATTCACCAAAGAGTAGACGAGTAGAAATAGCCGTGTAAATACATACACATATACAGTGTAAACTCCATTTAACGCCACTCGATTTAACGACATATTCCCTAAAACGTCGAAATTACTTGACTATGGTAGGTTTACCTTGTTGTCCATACAATGATACACTCTATGTAGCATCACACCCACTCTAAATAACGACAACAATAGGTCATTATTAAACAATAAACAGTACTTTTTAAGTTGCCGAAATAAGAACTGCAGCTGTGTACGTTCTTTTTGTTGCTTTATTGTCTAGCCCGTCGTTTACTTCGACTATCGGCATCATATGTATCATACGTTTGGTGTGATTACCTTGCACGTGTTTACCTCGGCTACTAGACTGTCGTTAGGTTGTTATGTATACATTACCATATTCTTAGTTGCACAAACTTCAAACTGTGAACATGGCGAGTAAATGAAAATCTTTGTGTGTTAACGAAAATGTATTAATACGCGTAAGATAAGTGAGAAAAGATAAGTGATGTTGGAAGACGCTTTGGATTCAGTCGCTCTAAAAATGCAAAAAAATTCGCACTCGCACAAAAAACGTCAGACGAAGATAACAGACTATACGCAATAAGCATTGTTATTTGTATCACTATTAATGTTTGTTGTTTGTAAATGTTATATATACTTTATTAGTAAATAATATTATAATAGTAAAATAATATTGATTTTTCTTCTCTCCATTTAACGACAACTCTCAATAACGCCATAAAATGCGCAGTTCCTTCAGTGTCGCTATATAGAGTTTACACAAAAATTCCCACTCACAGTAGCACAGGAAAGTATAATGGTTTTTCCCGTACAAATGTTACAACAACAACAACCCGTACAAAAACAACGAATTTTTATGACTTCAAAGTATGAGTCTTTGTGATCTCATCGGTTTACTTGAACATCAGAATTTATGAAACATTATTATTGATATGCTTAACTGAAATATCATTAATTTTATTGTAAAATTTGTATTTTTTTTATTGTAAAAGATTTTTGATTCAAATCAATAATGCAATTTTGAAAACATAACAAAAAGATATTGTATAACACGGAGATTATAATTAAACAATTTGTCGAGCGAATGTGGAGTTCGGAGAATGTGTGGAGTTGGAAGATGCCGGCTGACGCCGATTCAACACAACTTAATTTAACATTTGGGCCGGTCGGTTACAGACCTGCTTATCGCGACTGCGCCCGCATCTTTGTTCTCTCACACTAAGGTCCGGATAGACGATTCTTGATCTTAGAATTAGTTCTAAGGTCGGATTATTTATTCCCGTCACGGATATGACATGTAGAACTGTCAATAAAGTGTCATCTCCGTACAAATTTCACTCTATATGTCATATCCCAGACTCGAATAAAAAATCCGACCTTAGTTGTATTTATAGGCACCGTAAGCAGTCTACATAAAGGCTAAATTGGTCTGTCTGAACCAAAAACGATATAAGATACGTATATTATTATCTTGCCCTCCATCACATTCCAATTATAAATGCAATTTCAATATAAATGTTACAATTGCAATTTAAAAATAAGTGCTAGATGAACACAGGAAAGCCAAAACGTTTGTTGGCGGCAAAATTTAATTCACATAAGTACGAGTGGAAAACTAATATGAGCAAAACCCCTCATTTAACCAGTTTGTTACATTTGCTAGAGTGCCAACAGAATGCCAACCCTCTGGTTGGCATTCTGTAGATTCAATTACTTTCTTTCCCATCTGGCCCGGTACTGGGGACAGGCCACCGGAGACGATGGGAGTAAATCCTTATTTCATACTAGAAAATTTGCTTAAGATTACTTTAATGCAAAATAATAAGTACATGTATGTTATATATAAATGTAGCAACATTAATTTGATGCAGGATGGATAAATACGGTTTACTCAGCAAGTTGCAAGTTGGTTGCGGTGACACAATTAGCAAAATATTTATCCTACAGTAATGCATATTTGTCAATCTGTTTAATATTTATTCATCAAATCCGGTTAGTTTTAATTTAATATAACTGTAGTTTCTAATAAACAGACGTTGGCTCTTGTACAACCGACTTTCTCCCTTATAACCTTTAAAGGTATATCTACAATATACATATCGCTGAGTTAGTCTGTTTAAAATTTAAGCCCTTGTGTTACTACGGGCCACCATGTTTGTTTACATTTTGGATCAATTGGATTCGAATAGGATATAAGAGTATTGCATTTTATATGTGTACTCACGATACGTCGCGGGTCGCGGAAGCTGGTGCCAAGCTGTGCGATGTCGAGGTCCTCCTCGAGGAGCGCGGCGGTGCTGGGCCCGCCCGACGACAACTGCGACGATACGAACCGGATGGCCGCAACCCACTCCTCACTGTACACACCATATAATAGCTAGTTTACATACCACGGTTTCAGTTTCAGAATGGGGGGGAAGGCGTTGCTGCAGTCAATGGCCGAATGGCCCAGTTACCCCATTTTCTTTTTTACTAGCGACCCGCCCTCGCTTCGCTTCGGTTTATAAGTTTTTTTTTTTTTTTTTCAAAATTTCAATATAAATATAGCCTATATTAGACACGGATAATGTAGCTTCCTATTTGTGAAAGATTTTTTGAAATCGGTTCAGTAGTTCCAGAGATTACCCCCAACATACCCACAAACAAACACACAATTTTACCTCTCTATATATTAGTATAGATATAGATTTAAACAATAATATTGCATTTAATCATACAAAAGACGAGCTTCAGTCTGGAGGCATTCTCTACCAGCCTAAACCTTTGGGTTGAACAGAGATTCGTTGGGATGTGCAATGAGATGTATAAATATAACTTATACGATGGTTAGTAAATATTTTACACAAATATTTACAACAAATACTACTGCACCGAGGTAACGGTGTACCTGACTCCGATGAGATAGAGAGGCAGTATGGTTAGCATAGAAAACAAAGATCAATAAATTGTAATAAGTTTTGTACTTTTATTGAGTATTTTTTAAAACAATCAAGCAACATGATGTTTATGCATATCTATATGCATTTATTCATTATTATTAATCATAAAATTTACATTGATACCCGATACGAGGATACCCGATGTTGAGAGCCACAGCCATCCTTGTTGGATCTCCTGCTGACTAAGCATCCGGACCATTACAGAGTCACTGTCGAGGCACCTCTTGGTTCATCTTACCACTGTCTCGTCCGTACAGCGGTGCCAGCTTCGAAACCAGCGTCCATCCAATCTCAGGAAAGCTGACATTAGCTGACTGGGGTGGGTTGCGTGAGTTTTACGCATCCTCTGGGGCCAGCTTTGTTACTCATCGAACCTGTACAGACTCCGTTACCAACGTGGTGTTGCAATGCATGGAACATGATATTCCCAGTTCTGTGGTGCCCGTTGGTGGGCGGAGTCGGGCCTGAACTAACCGATCCTGTAAAGAGGCCCGCCGTAAAAAGCAGACTGCGTTCAAGACCTGGGCCGAAGGTCAGGTGTCTGGCAATTCAAACGCCTCTAATTTGAGGAAAAGATTCAATGCTGCCTCGAGATCCAACAAGAAAATGTCTGTCTGCCAAGTCCAAGTTTGAGCATGTCAGCAAAATTGACGATCGTTTAGTGAGCTACCACTAAAATCGTCAATTTTCCTCTGGGAGCCGAGCTTTCTGGTCGCTCGCTAAAGCTGTTGAGAATAGCTTGTGTTGATCGTCCCTTCCACCACAGTGGAAGCCCGATGAATAAAAGTGAGACTATAGCCGTTAGCTTAGACATCGCAAAGGATTCTGACCGGGCCTGGCATTTATGCCTTTAGTAGTGCTTTAGCACTACTTTCCAAGTTACCATAATTTGGGTTACCCGAAGGACTATGCAAATGGGTTTCCAGTTTTTTGGGCTCCGCATCAAAGTCGTTGCTAATGGTAGCCGCTCCGACACCATGTCAATTATTGCTAGTGTTCCACCATATCAATTCTCCCACACTGTTTCTACTGCATATCAACGACCTGTTACAAGTCGATAACATACGAGTACTTGTTAAGCTAACGACAGTACTGGGGAAGCTTTGTATAAGGGGCGTGCGAATATCCCTCGGGCCGAGGATCCGCACTTCCTTGATAGATAGTAGCTTTGTACAGTGCGGTCAACCACCGGTGACCACTTACCATCATGTGGTCCACCCGTACGTCTGCCATCTATCCTATTAAAAAAAACATTAAAAAAATAATTTTTTATGACATGTTTTTATCACATATCTGTATCTGTCGACTGGTCTAATTCGTCCACAAAGTATAGTTTTGGTGGCTTATTTGTTTTTATTAGAAGATAGACTTCTGGATTGGTCATTTTTTCTCCAAATGAAATATTGTGTTCCTTCAACCATGCTTACAAAATACTCTTTCTGGAGTTTGATGTGGGTGGCTTATTGCGCTGTTTACTGTGGTGCAGTGCATTATGTAGCTGCTAGATTCTAGCACTACATTTGCGCCTTTTGGCATATTTAGTATTCATTCTTCTTTTAACCATTTTGAACATATTTTTTGGCATCCATTTCATGGTTATATTCACCTTTTCATTATTTCAATGCTATAACGAATGAGCGCGCGCTGCGCGACGCGGGATAATTGCGGGGAAGGACTAGGGAGGAACGCATTTCACGTGGATACAGAGTAATGTTGATGCTCACGAGCAAATCAAAGGCGCGCTTGCCGTTGACTTCTGGTTAATTTCGGGCCTGTGGCAGACCATTTTTGAGTGAGGGTAGCTTCCTTTAAGCGTGTTCTGACTATCCACTCGCTGACAGCCACCCTTCGAACTCGCCTCAGCTCCTGCTGCACATCGACACTGGTCAGGTACCGATTCTGCAGTGAAGTAGGGACAATATAACTGTCATGCCTGTCAGAGGTACACATGTGTCGGCGTGCTCTTGGTCTCCCTGAGTAAAGAAACCAGTCTCTTGAAAGCTTCTGTATATCCTTGACACAGCAGACTGACTTAAAGCTGATAAGGGATTGCTCGCTGACTAAGGCCATATTGCAACAAGGCAACAATTTGAGCGGCTTGTTCTGTTCAATAAAAACAATTAATGCAATTTGTGGAGATATGTACAGGTCAACATCTGATAAGCGTATGATAAGAAAATTTTGGTTGCAGTTTTTAAAGATGGTTGCAACACGCAACACACATTGGCAAAGAGCACATTTTCCTGCACTTCCATTCAGATAGCAATATTTAAAGAAGTACTAGATGGATTTTCATGGTAATGATACCATGTTAAAACTTAAAGTATGTTAAAGCTGGAGCTTGAAGTTTTTCATATATATATCAGTTTTTTTTTTCTCGAGAAAAGCATCTCTGTATAGCTTAGGGGGTGAGTCGATTTGGTTGATCTCGCGAATGTAGAAGAATGCACCAACATGTTTCAGAAATAAGTGAGTTTTTGTGCTTCCCCAATGCAATCCCCATGTTTTTTTTCCCATATCATTGTGTTTCCCTTTTTCAGTGGAATAGAATGAGAAAGTATGGGATAGATTTAGTTTCATGCCATCCTGACAGCATTCTTTCATCCAGTGGAATGAGGAGAGCTAGGTGGGATACCATGAAAATCTCAATCTTTAACAGAAATGAAATAAATATGTAAATAAAATAAATGAATGTAAGATTTAATGTGTGTATAATATATTGATTATTTTTATTTGGTGTATTAATTTTATTTTTATTTTTTTTAAATATTTAAAAAGTAGGAATATTTGGAAATTCCAACTTCAGATTCATTACTCAATTTCTTGTTTCTTCATATGGAATTAATCTGACTTACCTATGCCAAAAAACTTAACATACGAGAAGAAATCAAAAAGTAGTGAGAATGAGATAGAATATAATGACTATTGATAACTTAACAATTTATTTTTCTACATAGTCTCTGAGTCTCTCTACACACCGAGTCCAGCGCTTTTTCAAGGCTTCAATCCCTTTCAAAAAAAAAGTTTTTTCTTGGTCCTGCAAAAAGCTCTCCACGGCATCTATCACCTCGTTATCGTCTTCGTACCTGTTTCCCCTTAAGTATTCTTTCAATTTGGGGAACAGATAAAAATCGCTAGGCGCCAGATCTGATGAATAAGGGGGATGGTCAACCAATTCGAAGCCAGCTTGTTGAATGGCAGCCATCGCAACTGCCGAGGTGTGCGCGGGTGCGTTGTCGTGATGAAACAGCACGCCCCTTCGAAGTTTCCCTCTCCTTTTCTCTTTGATGGTATTCTTCAACTTGGGAATTAATGCTGCATAATATTGGCCTGTAATAGTGGTTCCACGCTCCACGTAATCAATCAACAATATCCCTTCTGAGTCCCAAAATATTAAGGCCATAATCTTGCCAGCCGATGCCACGGCACGAAACTTCTTCGGGGTCGGTGATGATGGCCGTTTCCATTGTGAAGATTGCTGTTTCGTCTCGGGATCGAAATGATGGACCCATGTTTCGTCCATTGTTACGAAACGAGACAAAAAGTTTTCAGAATCTTCTTGAAACATGTCCAACAATGTCTTCGAAATGTCAAGTCGATTTTGTTTCTGACTGTCTGTTAACATTCTCGGCACCCATCTTGCGGAGACTTTTCTCATATTCAAAGATTGTTTCAATATGGATTGAATACTTCCATATGAAATGCCCGTTTCTTGAACTAAGTAACGGATGGTAACTCTTCGATCGCTCAATACTATTTTCTCGACTTTAACATTTTCTTGGGTGACTGACGTCGATGGGCGGCCGCAACGATGTTCGTCTTCCGTGCTCGTTCTCCCTACTCGAAATTGAGAAGCCCACCTTGCGACAGTGGAATACGGCGGAGCAGACTCTCCTAATGTTGCCTCCAAATCGCAGTGAATCTCTTGCGTCGTTAACTTTTTTAAACAGAGGTATTTAATAACGGCTCGCACTTCGTTTTTCTCCATTTTCGAGAACACGTTCCGACACGAAGCAAACAAATGACTACATTCAGAAAAAAAAAACGAAAGAGAATCGAAGACTTTTTCTTTATTAATATTACAAATATCTGAGCTATGCCTGCCAGTATTTTTTTTTTTTTTACCAAGGAGTATATATGTCGTTCTCACTAATTTTTGATCACCCCTCGTAGTTGTATCCTGGATTAACATTCAGGATATTACAATGTTCCTGTGGGAACCACCATTAATTCAGTCATTTCTGCAGCATTACAGCAGCCAAATTTAATCATACTATGTATAGTGATTTATATCTTAGATCAACATAGGATATTTTTAATTCAAACCATTACATCACATAACAAGCATATGTTTTGAGAATATGAGGTATAATGAAGTGAGATCCCATCTCATTTTACAGCATTTTTAATGAGATTGAATGGGATGGGATGAAAAAGCTCTGGGAAGTCTTATTCACTTCCAAAATACTATGATTTGTTTCATTGTCATCCGGTGTGGGGAACAGAAGCAATCAAATGCATCTAGTCTGATTAGTTAATATATGTCTATTGATTTATTTAAAATATTATATATTAAAAAAAAATTAAAAATGCAGGCAGAGAGGATGAAGAACTGTAGGTACATTTACTCATGTTTTAGGTTAATAGTAATTCTTTTGTCCATTTTTCAATATTGTTATGTTCCCTTGGATGTCTTGGTATTAAGTATTAATTAGGATTTCTAAAAAAATTATAATAGTATCATCTGCAAATAGGGAGAACAGTAGACATAGGACATGATGCAAATCTGTTGGGTAAAGAATAAATGTAATGGGCCCACTATGCACTGGATAGGGATTTGATATTGCTTCACATATTCGGACACAGAATCTTCTTCCAGTCAAGAAGTCACTTATCCAGTTCAGCAGATTCCCTCATATGCCAAAATGTTATAATTTGTGAATTAGTTTCTGGATGCATACTCGATCGAAGGCTTTTTTATAATCTAAATAAATATATTATGTCAGTTGATTGGTGCTGATTACAATTTAAAGTGCATCTGTGAACGCAACTTAGCAGATTGGTGACCACTGACCATTGTGGCACTAAACCATGTTGTTTGGCTATGATTATTTGTCCTTTCAAGATGAAGTTCTTAAGACTCAGCAATATTTTATCGGTAGTTTTAAATAGTATACAGAAGTAGGACTTCTTTTTACAAACATACTGCTAAATTTATGCAAGCCTACTGTACCATCCTTAAAAAAAGGCAAAAATGTATTCTCATAACATTTGGACAAAAATTTAAAAAAAAATTGGTATAATTTTCATTAATTTAAAAGCAAGCTAGATACTTAGAGTTATGGAAAAAACAAAAAGAATAACTGCTGTTAGTTCCCTTCTTTTGTTTTTAATTTCCAAATATAATGTTATTTATGTTTTTGCTAAAAATGGTACTGCAGTCCAGTTATTATAGGAAGAGCTCTGGCAGCCGATGAAAGTCTTAACATAAATCTTTAATTAATTGATTAATTTTGTTTAACTTATGTTTTGTTTGTTGTCTTTTTTTTGTTATGTTATAACTTAAGAAATGGTATTTATATAAAATGAATTAAATATAGAACTGTCAGCACTCTTCCTATGGTAACCGGACCATAATGCCTT
The DNA here is from genome assembly GCA_914767545.1 of Sesia apiformis. NCBI lineage: Eukaryota > Metazoa > Arthropoda > Insecta > Lepidoptera > Sesiidae > Sesia > Sesia apiformis. The sequence goes on from OU611962.1 coordinate 108,368, forward strand.
TTCTTCCGAGAGCAGTATTATAATGGGTAAGTTTATCACAAATTATGCAGTGAGGAAACCATACTCATTGTGGAAGTTCAACTAAACTGATAACAGAATAATACACAGTTGTGATATGTGCTTGCAGTAGTTTGTAGGTTAGGTGTGAGAACAGTAATAGCCAAGTCTGTAATAGTGTAACAGTGTAAATAATAGTTAAGTAACAGTAATAGCAATATACTCACCGCTCCTTCTCAGTGTCGACGGAGAAGTTGCGCTCGATGACTGTGGTCCACTGGAGGCCGCGGATGGTGAACGTATATGGCCGTGGCTTGTCAACAGCCATGATCTGGCAGTCGCGCACAGTGAACTTGTTCAGAGGGTCGTTGTATCTGTTACGCTCCGGTTGCGTCTTGAAGCCCACTAGATCGCCATTATCGAACAGGATGAAGTAGCGGTCGCGCCAGTTGCGGATGTGCTCACCGCGCTTCTGCAGCCAGCCCTCCTTCACGATGCTGCCGGGCGCCGCCTCCGCCATCGGGCCACCCGTCACCGCCCTCGCGGTGCGCTGTTTGATAACAAACCACCACTAGCCACCGCACCACGTTTCCCCTTTCTGCCGAGGCGTGACACTCCGCGTGTTCACCTCGATTGGATCGCACCGCGGGCACACGTACAAAACATTTTCAGGTCTGAGAACACAATTATTCACTAATTTCAACGTTTTATTCACATCGGAATACGACACGCACGTAAGCGACGTAGCCTGGCGGTAGTAATGTAACAAAATATAGTTTTCCTGTCTGGGCCGTCAAAACAAGGACCTAGCTTGTTTACACCCGTAGATAAGAAAGAGAGATCCGAGTAATGCGAACTTTGAAAGTGGTTCCGTTTTTTGTCGTATAGTAACCTATTTTGACAAATTAGTTCCGTATGTCTGCCGCTAGGCGTATGTAAGGAATTGTGTAATTTTTTTTAAATTACGTTCTGTTCTACGTAAAATGAAATGTTGTTGATAAATGTCAGATGTTAAAATATTATGCAAAGCACAAATTTTAAAACTCAAGTTATAGGAAAAATGTTTTGGATGATTTGGTGCAATTGGTTGCTATACCGGATATATTTTTGATGATTACGGCGATGATATGAAGTTATTAAACAAGCCAATGAAGTTAGTATGCTAATAATGATATTGAAAACTCAAAAATAAAAATACGGCTTGTTATAAATAGATTTATAATAGGTATTTAATGGAATTTAGATAACCTTTACTTCAATATAGTACTGTTGAGGACACTTTTGTCTACTGCGATCTCTTCAACAGATCGAGGACAGTATTGTCCTACAACCTTATAGGTCGCCGGGGGATGTGGACTGTATATATAGGGATGTTGTACAATAATAACGCCTTATTTCCTTTTCTTCGATAATATCAGCAGAGCCGGGGGCAGGGGGCAGAGGTACTTGTTGTTCTACTACTTGTCCTAGTCACTTGGTTGACCGTTTGTAGTGTTCGGAGTGGTGCCGCTGATCGGAATGCCGGAAGCCCAAAATGGTTCGTCTTTTATTCCATTTTGGCTTCCCCTTCTACTTTTCTACATGTGTACCCCTCCCGCTACCCCGCGGGGGATCATTTATTCATACAAGACACTGTTATACATTTTTATACATTTACAAGATTCTTATTAGATAAAACTTAGATGTGAACTAGCCTAAGAGGGATCTAATAAGATCATGACGCTATAACGTTCGGTTTCGAGTGGACGGGGTGCGCGGTTTGCGCGACATATTTACGTAACCCCGTCCCCCGCTTCAGGACTATAAATATTATATTCGTCCGCCAGGTGGCGGAGCGCTCAGTTGTTTCCCGAACGCCATAGCGCCCACAACTTATCCCTAGTATGCCCTACTTACCCTATTCATCAATAATTATCCTAATAGGGTAATAAAAGACACACTAGGGATCATTTTAATATCAATTTACACAATACATAGTTATAAAATGGACATTATACAAATAGTGTAAACCTAACGATATTAAGAGATATTCATATATTTTCATACATTTATAAGACACTAAAGAGAAACAACTATACAAGCGAAACTATTATCTATACATATGCAAGTACCCTAGCTTTTTACATTTTCATTTATTCCGTCGTTAACATACTCCCGCCGTCGCCGTCTCGCGACCTAACCGGTAGAACGACGATCTTCTTTGTGGGTCGCCGCAGAACGTGTCCGTTGCTCGTTTGTAGGTCGACGACGCGCACTTCGCCGTCTTGCCCGGGGTACGTAGCGATGACTCTTCCTCGCGGCCATGTGTTCCTCGGTAGATTTGCGTCGCACACGATGATTAAATCTCCGACGCGTGGTGCCTCGCCGATCGTGCGGGGCTCCCGCCGGTATTGAAGCAGGGGGAGATACTCTCGTACCCAGCGGCTCCAGAAGGTGTCGGCTAGCCGCTGGGCGCGCCGCCAATGCGCGCGTGCATCTATGTCTTCTTCGGTGAAGGCGCCCGGTGCTGGGACATGGGAATTGGGTCCCAGCAGCAGGTGATTGGGTGTGAGCGCCTCCGGTTCCCCTGGTGTGACTGCCACGTGTGTGAGTGGACGGGAGTTGACCGTGTTTTCTACTTCGACGAGCAGTGTGTGGAGTGTCTCGTCGCTCGGGTACTTTTCGTGTAGCGTTGCTCGCAGGCCTTCTTTTACCGTGCGGACCATGCGTTCCCATGCCCCGGCCATGAAGGGGGCGGAGGGGGGAACGTGACGCCACGCGATGTGCTTCGTTGTTGTCTTTTCTCGGACCGCAGTGAGTGCGGCCTCGTTGAGTTGTCTTTCCGCGGCTTTGAAGTTGGTGGCGTTGTCGCACCACAACTCCTTTGGGCAGCCGCGTCGCCCCATGAATCTTCGCAGCGCAGATATAGCAGAGTCTGCGCTGAGTGATGCCGCTACTTCCAAGTGGACGGCCCTTGTCGTCATGCAGGTGAATAGGGCGACATACCTTTTTTCTCGGTGTCGGCCCACGGTTACTTCGAGTGGACCGAAGTAGTCGAGCCCGGTGAAGGTGAACGGGCGCGCGTGATGTGCTACACGCGCGTGCGGCAGATCCCCGGTGGCTGGACTCGTTGGTTTCGCCTTCTTCAACTTGCATGTTATACATACCTTTAAAACGCCCCGTACTGTAGGGCGAATTTTCATAATGCAGAATCGCTGTCGTACTTCATTCACCACTAGCTCGACGCCCCCATGATGCATCTTCCTATGTACATGATCTATGTACATCTTCGTGTAGTCATGTGCGCCGTCTAGTATAGCTGGATTTGCCGTTTCCTCGCTAATCCCTTCTGTGGCAGCGATTCTTCCTTTTAGTCTTAGTAGTCCGTCCGTTCCCATGATAATACTTAGACCGGCGAGTTTGTCGTCTCCCGCCGGTGTGGTGCTACGCTCGATGCGTTTGCGTTCGCCTGCGTAGCTGTCTTCTTGTGCTGCCTTCGTCCAGAGATGTTCGGCTTCAATGAGATGATGCGCCTCTAATGGCACGAACTTGCGCTGGTCGCATGCGGATTCTCTTGCCGTTGCCGCCTTTGCGTCGCCCCTTTTTGTCCTTGACCATGCCGGGTCCGATGTCGGGTTGGCGATGGTCCTTTTGCGACGCGCTGCTGCCACGGTGTGTCTCCTTTTCCGACATAAGTCGATGAATTGTAGTACGCGTGCGGTGGCCCGGATCAGGCGCTCCCATTTTGAAAAGCGCGTGATATCGGGCAAGTGTGCGTGCCCCTTTATGTCGTTCGTTGTTGCGCAGCATCTCTCCCTTTCTTCCCCGGTGCGTTCCTTTGTCGTGCTTGTCTCGACCGGCCATTGCTCTTCAGGTGATAGTAGGAAAGGCGGGCCGGTGAACCATCGGTGTTTTTCGTTGAAATCCGCGGGTGTCGCTCGTGTCGCGTCGTCGGCTACATTGAGTTGTGACGGCAGCCATCTCCAGTCCTTTTTCTTTGTAGTATCTTCAATCTCGGCGACGCGATGTGCGACGAACGTTTTGAACGTCCGTGGTTCGGCTCGGATCCACGCGAGAGCGGTGCGTGAATCACTCCAATACACCTGTCTTGCGGCCATGAAGTCGTGCTCTTTCGCGACGTTTTTCGCTAGTCGTGCTCCGAGTACCGCCGCCTGTAGCTCAAGTCGTGGTATAGAGACGGGCTTGAGCGGTGCGACGCGGCTCTTTGCAGCGGCTAGTGATATTCTTACGGTGCCGTCGGCTCGTTGTAATCTCCAGTACACGGCGGCTGCGTAGGCTTCTTCACTTGCGTCTACGAAAGTGTGCAGTTCTCTTCTTACGGCTGGTTCTACATCATAGCAGCGGGGAATGCGAAGTTCTTCTAGAGCGCGTAGTGTATAAAGCCACGCGCTCCATCTTGGTTGCAGCTCTTCGGGAAGCGGTTCGTCCCAGCTCGTTCCATGACTCCATGTATCTTGCATAAGTCGTTTCGCCGGAGTAGTTATTGGCGATACGAGTCCGAGCGGGTCGAACAGCGACATTATCACGCTGAGTGCTTCCCTCTTGGTGGGTGGACGTCTACCTTCTATTACGTCGGGTGGTGTCTTCATAGCATTTATGTGGAAGCCGATGCAGTCTTCATTTACCTGCCAAAGGAGGCCGAGTGTCTTCTCTATCTCGCTCCCGCCTATGGTGACTGTCGTGGTTCCGGGATCCGACGAAAATTGTTTGACGACGGACTTCTTGTTGGACACCCATCCCCGTAACTGGAAGCCGGCTCGACGGTGTATCTCGTCGACCGACTTTACGACTCTCGCAGCCTCCTCCTTGTCTGGGAAGCTGGTTATGAAGTCGTCCATGTAGTGGTTTGTTTGGATCTCTCTGGCGGCGCGTTCGTTTACATGTGCGAACTCGGTGGCGTTGCGATTCTTGATGTACAGCGCTGTGCACGGTGATGACGTTGCCCCGAATATGACTGACGTCATCTTGTACTCACGTGGTGGTGTGTTGCCTCTTTCGTCTCCCCTCCATAGGAAGCGTAGTGCGTCTTGTTCTTCCGGTCGTATCTTTACTTGCATAAACATTTCCTTGATGTCCGCTGACACTGCAATGGGATGTTGACGGAATCTCATGATGACTCCGGGCAGTGATTGAAGTAGATCAGGGCCTGACAGCAGCATATCATTCAGGCTGCGGCCGAAGGATCTCGCAGCGGCATCGTGGACGACTCGGATCTTCTCCTTTGCCGGGTTGATGACGGCGAAATGTGGCAAGTACCACGTCTTGTCTGCAGGTGGCGCTGTAGTTGCAGGCTCGGCGTATCCGGATACTAACAGGTTCGTCATACGTTCCTTGTATTTCTCCCTAAGCTCCGGGTCGCGGTCGAGTTTTCTTTCCAGGTTGTGCAGCCGTTTGAGAGCATCCCCATAATTGTTAGGGATCTTTACATTATCCTCTTTCCATAGGAGTCCGGTTTCGAACCGCCCGTCAGGTAACCGTCGACTTTGCTTACTCAAAATGTCGATAGCTCGCTGCTCCGGGTCATCCTTTGTTTGCCTCGGCTCGATGCCCAGTGACTCCAATTTGAAGAAGTTCTTCATTAACTCCTCCATTTCGTCGCGCTTCTCGCTGATGTGGCCGCAGAAGGTGACGGGTTCACATACTGAAGTGCGGCATCCATGCAGTACCCATCCCAGTAGCGTTAGCGATGCTACTGGTTTGTTCCTTTTTCCCGCTCGGATCTGACGGGAGACGATCAACTCCCAGTTGTCCTGTCCGATGAGAATCTTAGGGCATGCATTTTTATAGATGAGCTCGTCCTTGACGTCATCTAAGTGTGTGCAGTCTTCTAGGTCCGTTTCTCCGACAGTCTGCGATGTGAAGTTTAGACGTTTGATGGTACGTGCGCCTTTCAATGTGTGCACGCTGTCCGAATGTAGCCCTTGTATTTTTACGTCGATAGTGCGGCTTTTCTCGTGTTTTGTTTCTCCGCCGTTGATGCCCTGTATGGACATCGTGTCAACTGGCCCGTTGATGCCAAGGGAGTCTACTATAGCATCCTCAATGATGGTGACGGTGCTGCCTTCGTCGAACAACGCGTACGTATGTACCTTCGCGTGTGGTCCGGCAAGCACTACGGGTGCTATCTTTAGATACGCTCGGCGTCGATGTGGTATTGAATTTGCGGAGGTGGCCTTGTTGACAACTTCCGTTGTAGACGTAACTATCTCTTCTTTGGGCTCTTCTGACTTCACTATTGGCGATGGAGTCCGACGCGTATGATGTAACAGCCGATGATGTGCCATCCCACAACCGCTGTGCCCACATGGCTTAACTCGGCAGTTGCCCCGGCGATGGTTGCTAGACAGGCAACGGAAGCAGATGTTATTTCTTTTTGCTATTTCCCAGCGGGTGTCGATATCGCTGTCTGCAAATTGTTTGCACGAAGGCAAGCTGTGATCTTCCTTGCATAGTGGGCAAAGCTTCATTTTTCCGTCGGTTGTGGCGCTGTAATCATGTTTCCCCTTTCCGTTGGCAGAGGCGCTGTATTCAAACTTGCCTTTTCCGTCGGTAGAGGCGCTGTGTTCATAGTTCCATCTTCCGTTGGTAGGGGCGCTGTATTGGGGCTTCCCCTTTCCGTCGGTAGAGGCGCTGTGTTCATACTTCCATCTTCCGTTGGTAGGGGCGCTGTATTCGGGCTTCCCCTTTCCGTCGGTAGTGGCGCTGTATGTACGTTCGGTTTTCCTCCTTATTGCTTTTTCTCTTATATTCGCAGGTACGGACCTTTCTCTTGTAGGTACGGCGATGGGATTAATGACTTCGGGTGGTGCGTAGGCACTGCACTTATCGGCTTCTATGTTCAGGAACGTCGATAGTAGGTTTAGTGTAGGCACCTCGTGTTCCCATGCGCTCGCAAAGTCGTACCATTTGCTCTTCAGTATTGGGGTGAATTTGTCCATTATAGCCCGGACTAACTCGGGGCTATAGAGGTAGTTCTCCCTTTTCATTTCCTGTATGGTGGCCACGGCGTTGGCCACCTTACTGGCGAATACGCAGAGGTCGCGGGGCTCGTCGGTCAGCTTGCGCAAATATCGCAACTTTTCTGCCTCATAAGCGACGAGTGCATCCGGCCTCCCGAATCTTCTTCCGAGAGCCTCCATAATTTCGTCCGGCTCTCGGTGGGCGGTGAACAGGCTTGCTACCGCCTCCATAGCGGTACCCTTTAGGCTCTTTCTTAGCCGTGCCAGGTTGTCGCTCTTCATGAAGGCGCGCCTTGAATCCTCATACGCGCCCTTGAACCCCAACCATGCGCTGCCATGTCCGTCGAACGTAGGCAGCTCGGTTATATACCTTGGTGTCTCCCTCGCCGATATCTTCACCGCCTTGGAGATCGCAGAGGCCATTTGCTCCACGATGTCTGCGGTAGGGCGTGCGGGCCGAGACGTACTATGCTCTCGGTGCTTATTTCCGTCATCTTCATCATTGGCGGTGTAAGCTCCCCGTCCTCGTCCTCCTTCATACTTTATCGGCGAGATCTTGCGAGACTTAGGCTCCGCCTCCTGCGGGGGTACAGGGGGGGGTGCGTCGTTCCGGTTCAACCATTTTTCTAACCGGAACGATTGGTCTTTGTCTTCCTTTTCTTCATCATCTGCCTCGGAGCCCGATTCTAATTCCGCTAGCCTGAGTTCCTGCTCCTTGGCTTGCAGGCGCAGCTGTAGTAAGGTACGTTCGACCTCCAGACGTTCCTTCTTCTTGGCGGATGCGGTAGAGCGGTGTGACCTCGCCGTGACGCTTGCGGCTCGTGGAACGATCGTGACGTCCGCTGCCGCCGAAGTCGTCTTCATAGTGGCCTCGGTGCTAGTAGTACCGCCGCTGGTGGTCGTCGTCCCTGTCGCTGTGGTGCCTGTGCCCGTGGTAGCGGAAGTCGTGGCTGTGGACTCCGTGGTGGCAGATGTTGATTCCGTAGTGGTTTGTGCTCCGCTCTGCGATCCCGTCCGGCTCTGTGATCTCGTTGTTGACGGCATTGTGAAAACAACGGTTTGTAGTTTTTGACGTGGAAATTGAGACGTTTATGATGTGGAAATTGAGACGTTTATGACGTGGAAATTGAGACGTTTATGACGTGGAAATTGAGATGTTTATGACGTGGAAATCAGGACGTGGAAATCAAGACGGAAATCAAGACTTGTATGCACGGACGAGTACGACGCGTCGTCTCTTCCCGCTGTTTCTTCCTTAAACAACGCCGTGCAATTCTTGACTTGGCGACTTGATGAACCGTGGACGCTGATTCTTCTTATCCGGCTGCTCGAAGGACCATCGATGTTGAGGACACTTTTGTCTACTGCGATCTCTTCAACAGATCGAGGACAGTATTGTCCCACAACCTTATAGGTCGCCGGGGGATGTGGACTGTATATATAGGGATGTTGTACAATAATAACGCCTTATTTCCTTTTCTTCGATAATATCAGCAGAGCCGGGGGCAGGGGGCAGAGGTACTTGTTGTTCTACTACTTGTCCTAGTCACTTGGTTGACCGTTTGTAGTGTTCGGAGTGGTGCCGCTGATCGGAATGCCGGAAGCCCAAAATGGTTCGTCTTTTATTCCATTTTGGCTTCCCCTTCTACTTTTCTACATGTGTACCCCTCCCGCTACCCCGCGGGGGATCATTTATTCATACAAGACACTGTTATACATTTTTATACATTTACAAGATTCTTATTAGATAAAACTTAGATGTGAACTAGCCTAAGAGGGATCTAATAAGATCATGACGCTATAACGTTCGGTTTCGAGTGGACGGGGTGCGCGGTTTGCGCGACATATTTACGTAACCCCGTCCCCCGCTTCAGGACTATAAATATTATATTCGTCCGCCAGGTGGCGGAGCGCTCAGTTGTTTCCCGAACGCCATAGCGCCCACAACTTATCCCTAGTATGCCCTACTTACCCTATTCATCAATAATTATCCTAATAGGGTAATAAAAGACACACTAGGGATCATTTTAATATCAATTTACACAATACATAGTTATAAAATGGACATTATACAAATAGTGTAAACCTAACGATATTAAGAGATATTCATATATTTTCATACATTTATAAGACACTAAAGAGAAACAACTATACAAGCGAAACTATTATCTATACATATGCAAGTACCCTAGCTTTTTACATTTTCATTTATTCCGTCGTTAACAAGTACTTTTAAGGCTCTGTCAATTAAAACTTAAAGAAAAATAATCATTTGAAATAGGTAATAAAAAAAGAAATTATTATAAGAACTCAATTATTAGAATATGTACCTACTCCTTTCGCTTTCCTAATACAAAAAATAATACATAAATAAACATAAACGATCTGTGACCTATACGAACTATACCCATGTTTATTATAACAAATATTAAAATAAGTTTATGAGATCAAAAGGAAATATGTATATCAAATTGGTGAAATTCATATGTTGTGTCTTTGTGTATGATGGTGTGCGTGTGTGTATGTGCGATGGTGTGTGTGGGTGCGTCTGTGTGTGAGTGTTTGAGGGTGTCTCTCTGTGTATGGGGGTGAATGTGTGTCACTCTTATTTTACTAGAATATGTATATTAGTCTTAGGCACTATCATCATTATCGGAAAAGTTTGTCTGTCCTCTACTGAAATTTTCCTTATTATTATTATTTTATTATATAATATAAACCTTTGAAAATCCGATTGATAATCTTTTCTCGAAACTTTCATTTTGTTTCCAATGAAAGTAGTAGGTATTTTTCCAAGTCTGTTTTTTGTGTTTGAGAAAGATTTTGTACCTACGTTGTGTGGAGATTATATTCGGACAGTTCGTCTACAGTTTAATATCGGACAGAATTTGAATTTTGTTTGACGAATATGTGACCTCTCGATGCACATTTGGAGGTAAAGGAAATCATTCATATTGGGCCCAAAAGTTAAAGTGCCGGCCAACGAAAAAATGGTATCACTTCTGTTGGGGAAGTCAGCACGAGCATTTTTCACTATGGCACCAAGTCTGTAAGACCATTCCTTCAGCTGATTTTTTAAGCCCGAAAATCGAAAAAACATTTTATAAAAAAATAAATCGACAGGCTGGCGAAATAAAGTGATATGAGCATGTTGGAAAGATGATATTGAATAAGTAGGTATGGCACCAAACCTCTGCGAGTATTCCTTTAGCTGCTGTTTGAGTTTTAAGTCCTAAAATCAGATTTTTCATAAAAAAATATTATTATCCCCCTTCTGTTCGTACAATGACTTCCTCTAAGCTCGATGCCGAAGGGCTTATGTGCGGCTCATGCCTCGCATAAGTCATGTAGATACTAAACAATACACATGACATGCGAACAACGCCCTACTGTTCTTTTGCCAATATTACCTACACGTGCAGTAGTAATGGCTGATAGCGTGCTGATCGTTCCTCGTCCTATCAAAACCTACGTACACATATTAGGTTTTAGCCCTGATGTGACGGGATTGGATTCGTCCTCGGATTATGCACAAATCTCCTCCTCCCAACTCTCTAACATGTGATTCTGGCAATGTGTCGCCTAATTCAATTGTGAATATCCCATTCCCATTCATGTTCGCCGTAGTAACTCCTGGCTTGTTTTAGTTGGTAAATACCAAGGCCTAACAATATTAAATCTTCTTCCGTGAGTTGGGGCAGATTATCGAATCCAGGAATATTTGCCGACATTGGACGGAACAGAGTCCTCCTGCGTTTATAATTGTGCCGGTTAACAAGATCGGCCAACGTGTTAGGCACTAATAGTCTCTCCTGTATTATTTCGATGAATGCTGTAGCTCGCCTATTGTCCTCGATCAGTACATGGTAAGCATTTAACAGTGCCGCAGCTATTTTAAAATAATTAAACATATACTCCAAAGAGCAGTTGTTGTAAATGTTTCTCAAAAGCCGGAAGTCCCCTTTAAAGCGTCCGTTAATAAAGTCCCTAACGTTAATAATCCAAAGTCTCCACGGTGCCTCTAAACCCGCGATCCAATATAAATATGTCGCCATCTCGAAATAACCAATTGAAGACATCATCGCCGTGATCGGTTTCATTGCTTTATGGAAAATCTGATTTTAGGACTTAAAACTCAAACAACAGTTAAAGGAATACTCGCAGAGGTTAGGTGCCATACTAATACTTGTTCAATGTCACCTTCCCAACATGCTCATATCAGTTTTTTTCGCCAGTCTGTCGTTTTATTTTTTTATAAAATGTATTGAAACCCCGATTTTCGGGCTTAAAAAATCAGCTGTAGGAATGGTCGTACAGACTTGGTGCCATAGTGAAAAATGCTCGTGCTGACTCCCCAACAGAAGTGATAGGTACCTTTTTTCGTTGGCTGGCATTTTGACTTTTGGGCCCAACTTTATATGAAACGTGAATGATCGTGAATGATTATATTAAAAAAATACTGTAAATGTGGTAAATCGATATATTCGAGGTCGTAACCATGGGAACACTCTTCTCCATTTTGACATAGAAAACAGCTGAGCTTTCTGAAGGTCATTCGCATGCTGTTAGTTGACCAAAGCACCTTATGTCGAAATGTCTGTATTGTTGAAGGGAACGTTTTTTCATTAATATCTTCTTTACGTTGCTCTGCAGAATTATCAAGAACTCGCCAATAGTGCCGATATTTTTGCCAAATCGAACAAATTGATCTGCGGTTCGCTTTGTAACTGCGCCGACACCATCAGCAGTCCCCTTGCAGTGGCTACTTTCCACCAGGTAATTCTAAGTCACATAATTTATTTCAGGAAAGCTGTGTTGTAGTTGGCTTATGAGTTGACAAAAGAGATGTACCCGCCGATTCCTGTATTGACTCGACTATCTAAAATGAAGTGAACTGTATCGATCAGAGACGGAATGTTTTTGATACACTCAAGTACCTATTGGTATAAGATGTGTCCATATCACTCTGGGATCATGTCGGGTACATTCACATATACATAGTGTAAATACTTTGAGTCCTAGAAACACTCGTTTTTGCATCAATAATGTAAATCATTGACGTATGAACAGTAATCTGCTTCCGACTTCTACCAAAATGGAAGCTTTTTTTTCGGCTTTAATGCACCACTGATAGCAGGTACCTACTTGAGTAGTCTCCCATTGCTAGTCTATGAAATTAATTACACTTTTATAACGATTATCACACGTTCGGTTTAAACATTGTAACCTGTTCACGTCGCAGCAAAGACTTTCAAGAAGGGTACTCCCATTCGTTTCCTTTATAATTTTGTTATTGTTAAGACATTTAATTAACCCATCAATATTAACACGTTGTTTGCAAGAACAAGTTATTCTGTTAGATTCTTTCTGGACGATTCTTGCACAATGTGCAGTAGCTAATTGCGCCTGTACTAATTGTACCTACGGTTCTGTGAATTAAGGAATTTTTATGGAGATTAATCAAAATATCGTTTTTGCTTTCTTATTTCATTTCGTGTGATGCTACTTTTTTTTTCAGGTGATATCCTACTATTACTGTCGTCCACTGATTTTTTCCTAGTAGTCTGGTTGAATACTGCGACCAGACGACTTCTGTGAACAAAAAGTCTCGCTAGACCAGACCGGTCATCCGGACTATGAACCGGACCTCTGGGAACGGATGTAAAATATGATACTCCCCATCAGTTTAGGTACCTATTTTTTATGTAAGATTGATCATTAAAAATACGAAGTTTATAAACATTTAAACCCCACATTTTTTATTTTATTTCTAACAACATTTTTTTTCTTGATAAGGTGTTTTCTGGTAATGGGGGTCACATGATCACCATTTCCCGCGATGAACGATTGAGATGAACGCGCTTGAATTCTGCAAACCAGCTATAAATTGTCGTCTTCCTTGGTGGTGCATCGCCAAAAGCAGTTTAAAGCTCTGCTGAGCTGTCAAATTACACTTAAAATCGTAGAAATTCATACAGTGAACATTTTCATGAGTTAAATCCATGGTAGGTAATGCAGATACGCATGGTAGGATGAAAGGGTATCGGTCTCAGCACAAGCTGTATATCGTACAAACAGCATACAGCGCTGATTTTCAGACGGAACCAAGACGCGTGAAACGAGTGTAACAGTGTTGTGCGCCGTTGAACATAATTTTTGGGCCTATAAGGTGTGTAGATAAATGTAAATGTAAAATTATAATTATGAGAGTGAGTGTTCAAATATGTACATATTTCATTACAATATTTAAAATACAGAAGACAAACACACACACATTATATATATATATATATATTAGATAGATAGATATACATAGGTAATATATAAATATATTTACTTTTATGCTACCTCAAATAGTCAAATATTAGTTGCAGTACAAATAACCGTTATAGCAGTGGTTCAGCAATATCAAGCTTTAATGGAATACGACGAGTGGTTCCCCCACCAGGAAATGACCAGTAGTCAATACAAAAAGCTCATTTGGATCCTCTACATGTGACATTGGCCTCGAATTTAAACATGCCTCAATTTGCGTTAACACTGTGGCCATCTCCTCATAAGTCAACGTAGAGTTCCCTATGACTCGCTTAAGATGGAACTTCATGGACCTTATGCCTGCCTCCCAAAGTCCCCCAAAATTGGGTGCGCGAGGAGGAATAAAGTTCCAATGAGTCCCGTTGCTCGCGAGATATTCTGCCAGATCCGGCTCGAAGGACCATGAACAGACTTAGGGCTCCGTTAGGCGAGAAATAATAACACTTCAGTACAACTCACTAGCAGTCAGCGTTTATTCTTTGAAACGATTCTCCTTAAAAATATTCCTTACGCTACTTATACTAGCAGAGGTAACGAAACCATAGCGACTTCTAACCTCGACGTCACAACGCCATCTATCGAGCGCATAGGTAAACTCTAATATTTAATGAATAAATATTAGAACCCGCCGTGGTTTCGCTACATACTTAAACATATACTTAAACATATACTTAAACATATACTTAAACATATACTTAAACATATACTTAAACATATACTTAAACATATACTTAAACAGTTAAATACCAGTTTTATAGTTTTCAAGTTTTTTTTTTAACGTCAGTGAGAATAGCTTTGAATTTAACTCTGAAACAATTTAAACTAATGGACTGTCTAATAGGTGGGGGAATATTGTTGCAACACTTGGTCGCGGTGTATTTGAAGCTTCCTCTGAATGCAGCTGAACTGTTCCGCGGCAAACAAAGTGGTGGTGCACAGAGACGAATGTTTCGTCCAGCATGTTCCCCTAACCACGTCAACTTGTTAAAGAGATAACTAGGCTGTTTATATTTAACGACGCCAAATAGGAGACAAACCAGATATAACTTTCTTCTCGCCCTCATATTCAAGAAATTAAACCGATTTAAATAAGGTGTGACATGATGTCGTGGCGGGATCGGGAAACAAAACTTTGCGCATGCGTTCTGTACGCGTTGAATTGACTGAATTTTGACGGTTGCGTTAAATTTTTTAGACTGTTTTAAATTATTTTTCATAATTAATCCTGCAGGTAAGTTTGAAAATTAATAGACAAAAGTAAGCTACCGATTATTATAAAAAAATATATTTGGAAGCGCTTCACTTAATACAAAACTAGATATTTGCTTAGACATGTCATATGCACGAAATTGGAGAAACCCCCTTTTGTAGTAGAAATAATTTTAATTAAAACATAGGCTGAACTTTATCTCCTTATTTGGTGCATTTGACGCATTGGAGGATCGAGTTTGTGACTTGAGTTGTGAGATGAAATTAGAACAAAAAAAATTCCGTACGTGGCGGGAAGTCAAAAACAAAAATTACTTAATATCTAGGATATACCTAACTTTATTGCCAAAATCAATTTCTGTGAAGCTATCGAGTATAGGAAGACAAATTTTGTATTATAAATTCAAACTGATACAACTTTTTATTTTGTTAATATTTTAATTTTCTCTATAGATGATATAAAAAACATAGGAAAATAATATGTTATGAATTACTGACAGTAATAATATCAAAAAATGGTTAGAGGACATCTCTGAACTTTTTTTTTAATGAGTAAGTATGAAACCATTTTGAAACCTTTATGATTTTGTAATTATAGTAACCCAATTTTGTGCACACTCAATAAAAAAGAACAAATAGGTGCCTACCTACTTAACATTATGTTTACCAGTAGCAAAGCTTTTATGTGCGCGTGAGTCAGTTTGGTAATTTATACAAAATTACTGAAGTGTTGTGTTGCGTGTAGGTACCTAAGAAAAGGCTTTGCCACTGGTAAATATAATACTAAAATATACAGTCACCATTTTTGTTGACTGTTAAAAGACTATATTTTATTAATAATCCTAGACAGTGAAAGCTTCATTATTATGTAAGTACCAATAGTATGAAAGACTTAACAAAATTTGAAGCAGTTCAATTCTTTTTATAAACAACCATTCTATTGTATTGCCACAAGAATACGACATACGACACAATAAACAAGGACTATATAGATGACGAGCTCGTTTCTGAGTGTTGCATTAGCATAGTAGGTTGCCACCTAAATCTGTTTTCACTTGCAATTTTTGGCCTAAACTTCGCTGTTTAGTCTACAACGGACGAGTATAGTTGTCTCATTACAATGGACTAATAGGCCCGACGCGGCGCACTCTTAAATGTACCTACCTAACAATATAAATACAGGTATAGTATTTATAAATATAGGAATATTAATATATATAAAAATATCGTATAACTAAATAATAAACCCATCAAATTAACGTAAAACCATTAAATTCTGTTTAATAGTTGTGAGTACGTAGGTAGATGTATATGACCATCGAGTTTATTCTCTCTGATGTATTTTAATCCTAAAGGCTCCCCCACAGTTGCGATAAACCGGCCGCTAATATCGCAACGCGGTAATGCGATAATTTGTCTTAGTACATTTTGTATGGTACCGCATGAAATTTTAAACACACCGACAATTATTACTTATTACTCTGCGGTAAAACTAGAAAGTCGCAATACCAATTACCGCAATATCGCGTTATGATAATACCGACCTCAGGTAGGTATATCGCGTCTGTTTGGGAGAGCCTTAACTCAGAAGGTATTTTTTTTATTATTAAAATATGGAGATATTTTAGTTTCTATAAAAGTAATTATTGCAATTACGATAATTTGCCGGGGTCAGGTCAGCAGTGGTATTTTATGGTAGGTATTATTAAGTTCTAAATTTTCTACATGTACCTACCTACTCATTAATTTTATCTATCTCGCTCTGTTATACAGTTTTAAATTTTATAGAACTAGTTAAGATCATTCTATTGTGATATAGCAGTGATAAGCCAGACGTAGGTGTATATATATATATAGATATAGGTACCTACCTAACATTTGTGATATAACTTATGGTGCGGTTATCATTGGAAGAGCGCTGACAGTTCTGAATTTAATATATTTTAGGTATAGGTATACCGTTTCAGTCTTCTCAGAACATACCACAATAAAATTAAAAAAAATATTCTTAAAGAACTGTCGAGTTGTAAAATGATGTTTACTGCAGATTTGTGGAGTTGTGTCATCTGTCATAGCTCTTCCTATAATAACTGGACGATAACTACCATCGTGGGGTCGTTAGTTCCAACTATTATTGAGTTTCTACTTAAGTAAGGATCTTTTAATCATCTCTAGCTCGCCAGTGAAGGAAAACATCCTGAGGAATCTGACGTGCTCTAAAATTTAAAAATCTGTTAGGTACATGTGTAATTTCCACCAATTTGCACCGGCTCCGTTTCATAGAGTTTGGTCCGAAATCTCGTCGTCCCTAAATGTAGACTGAGGCTTGTCCTACGGTGCAGTTTATAACCCGATATCGAGATATCAAGTTATGAAATCGTACGGACGCGCTCTGCGTACGGTCGTGTTTGCTGCGCTCTAAAGTGTTTATACTTACTTGGTTACTTACTTTACTCTAAAATAAGTGTTTCAGTTCATAGTAAATATCCTAAAAATGGTACAGTGTAAAAAGTGTAAACTTTTTGTATCGACCAAAAAAGACTATATATTACGGTGTAAAGGACGGTGTGAAGGTGTATACCACAGAAAATGTGTACAAAACATGAGTCAGTTTCTAAAAAGTGAAGTATGTGATAGTTGCGCTAGAGGTGAAGATAGCCCAGGAATTCATCCTCCTAAAATAGCCATCGACATGAACAAGGCGACCGTGGAGACTGTCCTAAGCGAATTGAATAACAAACTTGAAATAATATTCAACTTGAGAAATCAGCTGGAGGAATTGAAGGAGACAGTTGACTTCTATTCGGAGAAATATCAAGAGATGACTGAATTTAAGGACAGTGCTCAGAAAAAGATGTCTGCATTGGAAAATAAAAACACCTACCTGCAAAAAGTGAACGAAACACTAGAAGAGAGAATTGCTCAATTGGAGGTGAAAGAAATTGAGAAAGAAATAGAGATAGTAGGCCTATACCAGCTAGAAAAGGAAGATACTAAAAAAACAGTCATTGAAATTGCAAAAAAACTTAAATTAAATCCCAGGGAAATAGAAAATGCAAAGAGGGTAGGCCGAGAAAAAATGGACGACGGTAGGCCACGACTGCGTCCCATTGTAGTAACGCTTACTTCTCAAAATGCCAAAAAGGAATGGCTTACACAGAGGAAAGCAAAGTTGACTAATAAAGATCTACTTTCGATTGATAATGAGCAAAGTGTTTACATAAACGAAAACATCACTAAGCAAACGCGTAAGCTATTTTGGAACACTAAAAGTGCATTAAAACAAACATATAAATATATTTGGGTGCAAAATCACAGGGTTTTGGTAAAAAAGGACGAGAAGGCGAAAATAAAAAACATAAAATCGGATGGAGATCTAAACAAACTATTATCCGCGCAAAGTACTGACTAATAGATAAGAACGCCACACAATAGTGGGCGCTAACACACTACGCGATTTCTTTAACGCATAAAATTCAACGATATATTAAGCAACATTAATGAAAGAACAACAAAATATAAAAAATTCTATGATTTAAATAACTGGAGTACATACATTAAGAACACGAAGGACGAACTAAAAATAATTCACCTTAATATTAGATCGATGAGTAAAAACTTCGACGATTTTCAATGCCTGATTAAGCCTTGTAACAACTTAATGGACATTATTATACTAAGCGAAATCAACATCAAAAAGGAAGAAATATTTATGTACAATATGCAGGGATACACCATGCATTCGCGCACACGGGAGAACAGAAGAGGCGGAGGATTATTAATATACACCAAAAACGAATTAATAACAGAAGAATTAAGTACGAGTGGACATTCATCTGAAATAATACACATAGTAATAAAAAATTTCAAAAACTCTCTCCATATATTAGCTATATACAGACCGCCAAGTAACAGTAAAAACTGTTTTGTACAGGAACTGGAGAATATCTTGAAAAATATTCCAAGTACCGATAATTTAGTAATTACAGGAGACATGAATATCAACCTATTGATAAATAATAATATCACCGAAACTTATAAAAACATACTGTGTGAATGCGCCCTAGAGTGCGTCATCAACGAGTGCACGCGGGAGGAGATACTAGACGGGCAGCTTGTGACGTCATGCCTCGACCATGTGTGGGTGCGCGCTGAGAGAGACTTGCGAGCCACAGCGGCGCACATGCTAGCGTGTAAGGTGTCTGACCACTACTTAGTCGGTGTCAGCTTATCTACGACGGCACATGTTGGCTGTAGGCAACATTTTAGCGGCAGCGGTCATCAGAAACGGGAAGTCCAGGTATTGAATAGTAGATTAGTCAAAACAGAACTAGAAAATATAGACTGGTCGGAGGTATACAGGATTGATTGTCCAAAAACTATGTACGAAAGAATTTTATACATCTTTAATAAAATATATGATAAATCAAAAACAAAAAAAATGTACACAAATAAAAGAGAAACACAGCCATGGATAAGTAATAATTTGAATAGCATGATAATACGTAGGGATGAATTATTTCGAAAATGGAAAGCTAGTCCTATGAACTCAACTTACAGATTAGATTATACTAGATTTAGAAATGTAACGAATAAATGTATATATTTGGCGAAGCAAAACTATAAGCAAAACGAAATTAAGAATTGTGAGAGTGATTTAAGAAAACTTTGGGCTACAATTAATAATTGGCTTGGAAACGACAAACCAAATATAGACAATGTTATAAAAAAATATTTATGTAAAAATAGCTGTATAGAGACGGTGTGCACAAATTTTGCCAAAACTTTTACTCTGGAAATTCAAAAAATAAAACACGAATGCATTGAAAAATTCCTAAATCGAGAGAACTATGTTAAATACTGTGATGTGTCATTCAGGTACCAAAAAGTGTCACATAAGGATATAGAGAAAATTATAGATACTTTAATTTGTAGAAAAGCTCCGGGACTAGATGGCATAAGAAGTACCGATTTAAAGCATATAAAAACAAGCATAAGTCCCATTTTGGCAAAATTTGTGAATAACTGTGCGACATTTGGTGTATATCCGGATTTATTAAAAAAGTCAATAATTCGACCTATATACAAACAGGGGAATCACTTAGACTACACAAACTATAGGCCAATAGCTATACTATCGGTAGTCAATAAAATAGTCGAAAAGGTAATTGTGACACAAATAAGCAAATTCTTGGACCAAAACAATATAATAACGGACGCTCAGCATGGTTTTCGGCGTATGCGCAGCACCTCGACCGCACTGACGCAGTTCACATATGAGATTAACGAACACCTAAATAATAAAAAGTATGTCGTTACCTTATACATTGATTTTAAAAAAGCATTCGATACGCTGGACCACGGGCAGCTGATTCTCGCGATGCAAGAGTGTGGCATCCGTGGTCCGGTGATCGAGTGGTTCAAACAATACCTAAGTAACAGGACTTTAACCACTGTGATCGACGGCAGAAGCGGTGAGGAGGCTAAGGTTATCTATGGCGTTCCGACCGGCTCTGTATACGGACCCATAGGTTATATAATGCACGTTAATAGCATGAGTAACATTGTCCAACATTGCTCAACATATATGTATGCTGATGACACATGTATTCTGTATGCGGACGAAGATATCAAAACTGTGGAAAGAAATATACAGGCAGATTTTGTAAACATAATTAAATGGTCTCACGATAATGGCATTATACTAAATACTGAAAAAACAAAATGTATGTTAATTAAATCACCGTACCTTCGGGAGCCACGTGAAAGTATTAATATTATAGGACACACATATAACTGCCTACATAACAATCACTAAGATTGTAATTGTTGTGGCATTCAGTTTGTGGATAAATATAAGTATCTAGGGCTAACTATAGATACTAAGTTTAGCTGGAGTATCCACATAGATATAGTATGTAATAAATTACGATTAATAATGTCAAAACTAATTAGTCTAAAAAATATTGTAAACAGAAAAATAATGTATACCTTATACCATTCGCTAGCCGAGTCAATAATTAGCTATGGTTTAGTTGCATATGGACGTACTTTTAGAACTTATCTTGATAAAATATGTAACATCCAGATTCGAATAATAAAAAACGTATTAGTAGATAAAAAAACTAGGATTAGTTGTAACAAAAATTATAAGTTGTTGTATAATAAGTTAAAGATATTACCTGTTCACGAAAAAGTAAAATACTTAATGTATATTGATGATTATGGCCAGGATAGCATTAAAACATGTAGAATACCGATACGCAACCTTAGAGAAAACTCGCAAAGAAGATATGTAGAATATAATATGAACAATTACTTTGGCAAAAGAACTCGTAAATACATGATTCCTAAATTATTTAACCAAATTAGTCCAACTGTGGAACAGTGCAGTGATAAACAGGTATTTAAAAAAAGGCTAAAAGCGATACTGTTAAATAAATTAAATATAGATACCTAGAAGTGTACTTACTGTTTCATGTAGTACTCATGGGTTGTACATATATATACTTGTTCACATCGTAGACTAGTTGTTAATTAGTTAAGCTAACCTAAGTGGGTAAGACACGGAAAGTTAAAAGTTGAGAGCGCACTATTCGCCAACAAACTGTCATCAGTTTGGCGGAAATATATGTATACCTACTATTTAAGTTTCTTTTGAATAAATAAATAAAAAAAAAAAAAAAAAATGATTTGTATAAAATTATGAATATTTAAATAGAAAAATAAGTAGATATTGAATAAGATTATTCTGTGTAGCATTCAAGGTTGTGTATATGCATCCTTCACTTCCTAACAAAAGTGATTATGTAACGGAGTGCAAGATTCCGAAGGTGTTGTGACACTTAGAGTTTGCAGTGCGCGGTGTGGGCGTTGCGCGCGCAGGGCGTACAACTCGCGCAGGTCGATACGTGGCCGAGCGGCGAGCGAGCCGCGGCCGCGCGCACCGCCCACCGCCAGTACCGAGGAGTAGGCGCCCACGAGCGCAACATCCCCCTCGACCTCGCGTACCTACCGAGCCCGCCGCGTCTTTCCATGTGTTGCGATGAAGGTAGACACCCTTTACCCATAGCGGTAGCGGTATGATTTAGCTGTAAGTAGCAGCGGCTGGATAATCGGCCCGGTAGGTGTCCGTAGCTAGCCGCTGTTTGTGTATCTGTGTCGTCGGAGGCCGCCGCCCTCGACACTGGTCTCACCCGCTTGACCATCACCGCCATCAGAAGTTACCATCCCTGTTTAAGTATTCTTACCTACCACATTATCAGTGCTCGGTTCAACTGCGTACCTATATGTACTCACATCCGCCATCGCAGCATACAACACTCTTTGCTGAGCGATCGATTGTTTATCATGCTATGTATTTCATAATTTGACTTTTTCATCTAAGAAAAGTAGAGGACGACATCTTCATTACACCTTGTATTTTTAACACTTTTTTGTATTCCTATTCACCTGATAGGTTAATGTTTGCTAGGAACAATTTATTATCTACTTCGTACAAAAATCAATAAAGGTGTCTTATACGTAATACATTAGGTTATTGTTATAAATGTATTGCTAGATTGTCATTTCATTTCTTGGAAAATGTTCTAGATATTTGTGAGCTATTACAATCTTAATGAAATATTTATAAATGTTATGTTAAAACGCAGGTAATTATTATATTATGGCAAATCGATGTTGAACACTCAGATTTTTTTTCTTTGTTTCAGCAACACAAAGAACTGTCGATAAACACGTATAATGCTAAAATTACCCAAAGGCCTTAAGAAGAAGAAAAAAGGAAAAAAATCTAAGCGGAAAGGGGACGACGAACTTTTCACAGAGGAAGAATTAGAAAAGTATAGAAAAGAACATCAACAACAACAAGTAGAAGCCGGGGAGGGGTCAGTAAAAGAAAATGAAGAGTGGTCTAAATTCAAGGATTTGACAACTGGAGTCGATACAGTACTCAAGAAAACACAGGGCGATTTAGACCGTATAAAATCAACTTCATTTTTCCAACGTATACCCGCTGGACCTAAAGAGGTCGTGCCTCCTGTTAAGGAAAAGCCGCATAGACCGGTAGTTGAGATAACAGAGGCGGACTTTCCTCGACTAGTACAGCAAGCAGCAGCCAACGGTGACGACGACGATAAGAGCGAATACGGTGTAACAGACGACGAATCCGAGGAGGACGATCAAGACGATATCTTTGACACATCTTATGTAGATGCAGTTGAACGAGGTGAAGTTAAGCTCGCATATGTGCCAGATTCGCCAGAACAATTTCAGGACGACGATATATTCGATACATCACATGTAGATGCGCTAATTAAAGGTCAAGAATCAAAAAGTTCTAAAAGGTGTAAAAAAGCTCTAGACATTGGAGTAGCCGTTGAAGTTCTTACTGGAAGAATAGATAATGTGACAGTAACTACAAAGAGAACAAAGAGAGTTATACCTGGAGATTTGCTGTTAGAAGATACCGAGAAAGAATCAAATCCAGTGGCAACTTTCGCAGTCAGTGAACCTGTTCAAAAAAGTATATTAGATACTGACGCAGAAATACCGATTACAACTCCAATAGATTTAAGCGTTTCTTTGCATACTTCGCTAATACAACAAAGTAAGAAGAGTAATAACGAAGACACAACTAATTTTGATAATTTCCAACAAATTGAGCCATTAGCTAATGAACAGCAGGAAGATGAATTTGATGAATTTACTTTATTAGCCACAGAGTCGTTAGAAGTAAGCGCAGAAGTAACGAAATTAGAAAAGGAAGAAATTAAAGTTGAACCGGTTTTACAAGAATCTTGGTCCGCATTTGAAGCCGATAAAAACGAATCCGTGTTTGCAGAGGGTATTATCGAAGATCAAATCGATGTATTAGATCCATACCTTGATCAAGACGATCCATTTGACACAAGTTTTGCAAATGCTATATTACCTTCGTTGCAATTACAACAAGTGAAAAAAGAAGCTGTGATATTAGAAGACGACGACGATTTCGATCCTCGAGCAGACGAGGTAAAAGCGAAATTGAACAACAGACGAAAATCATCAGTTCGTATCCATTTAACGGATCCTTCTGGTGTAAGGGAGTCTATAACGTCAGACGGTACAGAGAGAGAAGAGAAACCAGCCTCTCGCGATTTGTTAGCGGGAAGCACTACTGATTTGACCCAATTAGGTGACTCTCCTTTAAATCCCGTCGAGATAAATAACACTGACATAGATCCGTTTGATACCACCATCGTTGATAAGATTGTTGCTCCAGGAAAAGTAGAATTAAAGCTTTTGGAAGAAGAACTTATCGGTGCTACTCCGGTAATAGCGCCGGTTATCTATCGAGTTCTAAGCGATCCAGATTTCGATCCACGAGCAGAAGAACCTAGAAAAGAGGAAAGACGCGCATCTAGGCCTGAAAATATTGCAATCGGTAAAAGTGTTGTTTTTAACATAGATTACGCAAATGCTCTTGATGTAAATGACAAAGTAAAGTCTAATAAACCACTTACGCCGTATTATACTCGAGAACTTTCAATCACTGAAGATTTAAACGAAGAGGCTGAAAGCACTGATACAGTTCCTCAAACTCTTACTCGTACACGTTCAGACGAAGAATTGACACCAAAAGTAAATTATCAAACAAAAAGACGACATTCAGAATATCCGCAGGCGAGTCAGGTTAAACTAAAAGCGACTGACTTACTTGAAGGGGGACAAAGCGATATCCAGGCGATAGTATTGACCCCCTCAGGACCACCTCAACCAGTACAATTCTCCCAAGAGACAGAAGTCGACCCGTTTGATACTTCTTTCGCCACTGATATCGCTCCGAGTAAAACTGAATTGAAACTTTTAGCTAAGGAATTTTCTTGTGAGGATTCTACGAACCATTTTGCGTCTGAAGGTCAATCTGACTTGTTAGAACCGTCTGACGATATATTTCAAGTGAAAGCCCTGACTCCTGAACCATCAGAAAAATCACGTATTCCGGAGGAGAACATTGATCCCTTTGATACTTCATTTGCTACTGGTCTTAATCCAGGTAGAACAGAACTCAAATTGTTAGAATCTGAATTTTTGAATTAATATAAGCAAAATAAGAGTAGAAAATATGGCTTACAATCCGTTCTTAAGTATGAATGAGCCAGCGGCTCCAGTTACCGCCGAAGCACTCAATCCATTTATGCTGTCAGATCCTGAACCAGCAGTTATTACCGGAGATAACCCATTTGCTGCCAGCAATCCCTTCTCAGATTTTGGAGGCAGTTATCAACCACCGGCTGGTGACACTGTTCCCACCGATATCTTCGGTACCACAGAACCATCTAACACAGGCGCAAAGCTTTTTGAGGAGTCTGTTGATAATACAAGTGCACCCTTCGATGTCTTTGGTACACAAATTCCGGACAATGAGCGACTCGTGAAGCCGACTGAACTTGAACTCATTACGACAACAGTCGACAGCATTTATACAAATGAGGAAGCTGGAGGTACTCCGCAACCACCTGCTCATTCTTTACCACCAGAAACGCAAAATTTGATACTCAGTGTCACGGGCCAAATGGAGTTCACAAGTTCACATCTGCTCGATCGCATACCGCTGACTCGTACTCCAAGTCCTGTATCAGTTCGAGATATTCACTCGCCTAGTCCCACTCCGGAACTCGAATTACTGGAGGAACAGACACCGGCAGATTCTTTTGATATTAACCGCAACAAGCCAACCCGTCCACCCCCTGCTCGGCCTCCTCCAGTGGCACGACCACCTCCGCCGCGACCAGCGCCACCGCCACAAGCACAGCCTACACAACCGCAACCACAACCTCCACGTCCACCACCTGTACAAAATACATCTGACGAAATTAATCTGTTTGACGCTCCTGTGCCTGTTATGGTTAAACCAACAATGGAAGCCATTTTAAGTTTGTATTCAACTCCCAAAAAAGAGGAAGAGAAACAGATTGATTTCTTAAGTGATGACATTTTAGAGGAAATACCCGCCAATACAGTTAATGAAGTAATGCCACAGGTTTCCAATGAAGATACCACAAAGATGTCGCCAGAAGTTAAAGTAATGGACGAAGTTACTGCTATATCCGCGACCGCTGCCTCTTCAGAAGTGTCATTTACTGAAACCGCATTTCTTACGGAGTCAAATCAAGCAGTAGACTCGGTTATCCCAATGGACACTTCAGAGCCACCCAACGAAATTACATCTGCACCTTCAAACAGCTCGCCCTTTGCAGATACAACAGAAGATAGTTTCCAAATTCAGCACACGACGGAAGCTGAAGGAAACCCATTTGAAACTGTTGGCACTGCAGATTCAACAATGCCTTTCGGAAACGGCGCATCAAATATTTTTGGTGCAAGTCAAGACACATTTACATCAACGAATATTGACGTTATTAGCACCACGCAACATGATACTTACGCCTCGCCACCGACTGCAGACGTCGAGATGTCACAACAAAAAGATTTATTTAATATGGAAGCAACAGATGCATTTGGTGCAGATACCACCGATGCCTTTGCTATGGACCAAACTGATAATTTTGGAATGCAACAAACTGTACCTGCTACCGATCCTGGATGGGGAATACCAGAGCCAACGGCTAACGACGGTTTCCCAGAATCTCAAGATGCATTCGATGCTTTCTCCGCAAAGTTTGATTCAACAGCAGCAACGCATTTAAATACTGGTAAGGGTAAATGTTACAAAATTGTTAACAGAACATTAATCAGAGGTTAATATATTTTTCGGTGGATGGTGCAGGCGCATGGGGAGACGAGGGTACTGCGGACACTTGCGCGACTGGCTTCGAAGCAGAAGCGTTCGACCCATTCCTCAGTATGGGCCCACCTCCACCACCCGCTGCCACGCCGCGTCTCGATCATCAGGCTTCACGAGACTCCACGGACGACACGTTCTCTGTGTTTATCAAGTGAGTTTTAATAACAAGAAATATATTCCATAAAACAAATTAAATCAAAGTATAAGTAAGAAGAAACAATAAAGTTAAAGTTAGTTAATAAGTATTATATTATATTTTTTAGTAATTTATTCATTCAGTCACATTGAACTATTTTCAACTAATTAATTAAACTCATTCTAATTTGGCCTCTAATATAATTATCTTTCAGACCAAAAGAAAACGAAACAAGCGGAGAGGAAATGGCCGTGCCGGCGCTGGCGCCCCCGCCCCGACCGCAGATGTTACCTGAATCGCCTCGAGTTAATCCATTCGAACAAACCGCTGAGCAACAACGTTTTGAACAGAGAGGTAATCCGACTTCGCAAGAATACGCATATACTTTCACTTCTCTACTCTGTACTTTTGTACTTTTTAACCCCTTGGCCCCACAATATTTCTTCAAACATTTTGAATTCTTTGCTTCACAATCCAAGTACTTACGTTCTTTTGAAAGTGTACTTCATAAATTTTCTAAAGATTCTTCAAATTTCTTTACTAACTCTCACTGTGCAGGCTGTTAGGCTTTGGAATTCTTTACCAGTTGTCATTAGACGTGCTTAGTCGCTGTCTAGTTTTAAAAGGCAAGTTAGAAATCATTAATCTATTAGTTACTTTGATGTTCTACTTTCTTTCTTTACCAAATAATTTACTCTCGCTACCATTTTGTTTCTAAACTGTTTTATTTCGTCTATTTCGAGACCTCAATTCCCTCTTATTTTTCTATGCGTGTCAATTTTGATTCTTATTTACGAATTAATATTGGGTGCAGTGTAAGTGTAGATATGTATGTAGAAATTGGGTGTCCAGTGGCAGATTTTAAACTTTGAACGCATCTAGTTTTTGTACGTGGCAAGGGAGAGAGGCGGGGGGGGGGGGGCGTCATTCAAGTGGAGGTGATAGCAACGCGCTTTTGCCGTTGAGGCTTACATTTCGAGTGGTTTTTCATTGTATGAGGTCCGTCATCGATTTAACAATCAATACCGTATCCATCGTTTGCGTGATGGACCTTCGATTAACCTCATCCAGTCTTCAGTAGCGAGGTTTAGAGGTACGGGATCAGCAATGAATAGACCCAGATCGGGACCTACGCTCACTGTAGCTACGAATGAAAATGTTGAAGGTGTTACGAGTATGGCTTCCGTGACTGGAAGTACCCCCGTTTATCACTCCGTGTGCGTTCGTCGATATTGGGAATTCCAAAATCAATATTGCAGGTTGATTGATCAAATTGACCACCCAAATTGATCAAAAACTACACGATTCTGACTTTACATTAAGGGAAACTTATGCGAAAACAATGTTGTCGAGATTTCGTATTGATACTCGTAGGGTAACATATTCTTTAGCAACGAAGCCTACTTTCATATAGGAGGATATGTAAATAAGCAAAATTTCCATTACTGGGAAGTCAGCAACCTAAAAAAATGCACCAAGAGCCTCTTTACACAAGCCCAAGGTTTCAGTGTGGTATGTAATGTCTGCATCTGCCTTTATAGGGCCTTATTTCTTCGTAAATCAGCGTGACCAAAATATAACAGTGAATTCGGAGATCTACGATATTCCACGATAATAAGTGATTTTTTTAGGCAGGAACTAGATAATAGTCCATACTTTAACCGGAACACGTGGTTCCAGCAAGATGGGGCAACAACTCATACGGCAAATGTGTCCATGGATGCGGTGCAGTAGTTATTTCCCGAAAAAAACATATCCCGCAACGGCACCATACCGTGGCCACCCAGGTCGCCCGACTTATACCCTTGTGACTTTTCTTTAT
This sequence comes from Sesia apiformis, assembly GCA_914767545.1. NCBI lineage: Eukaryota > Metazoa > Arthropoda > Insecta > Lepidoptera > Sesiidae > Sesia > Sesia apiformis. The sequence continues at coordinate 136,594 of OU611962.1, forward strand.
GGGGATGTTTGAAATCCGTGGTTTACAAGACCAATCCAGGCACTGTCGTGCAATTAAAAGAAAACACTCGTGCTGAAATTAACAGGATTCACCAGTCGCTCTGTAAACGTGTTTTTCAAAATATGCGCGCTAGACTCGAAGAGTGTGTGAGGCTTGATGATCGCAATTTAGAAAATGTCGTTTTTAAAAAATATATTCTCCATTTATCGTTTGTAAATTACAATAAACATATTTTATACAACTGGTGTAGATTTTTTTTAATGATTATTCAAAGTTTGAAATCTGCCACTGGACATCCAATATTATTATTAAGTCATTTATTATTATAAGTATTTCCTTTGCTATATTTATTATCGATATTGTCAGTAGCTATATATTGAACATGATTCATTCTGTGGATTTCGGTCATTTTGCACTACCTATATATCTCTTATTTTTCTCTATCCCAAGGTTGCCTGCAAGAGATCGCCTTAGCGATAAGGTCGCCTATTGTATTCTGTCATTTATTATTTGTGCACATGTAGTAACTATTTGTATGCAATAAAGAGTATTTATTAAGTTTACCGAATGGTTCTAATGGCGTGAATGTGGAATTTAAAAAATCACGGTAGTAATATATTAATTAATATATGTGAAACAGAAGAGAGCCGACAGCGGTCCGGCAGCGGCGACGACACGCCTCCGACGCCGCTCTTCGACGACGACGTGTCGGTGCCGCTTGAGGACTTTCCACGGACCAAGTACACGGGCCCCGGGTGGGAGATGCAGTTGCGACAGCCCAACAAGAAGAAAATTACTGGACAGAGGCTAGTATTACCACATATTCAGTTGTTCACATGGGATTATTCAAATAATCTGTGGTGGAGTGTAGGCTTTCTCGGCCGGTGTCCATATTAATTGAATCTTCCGGGCTACTTGGCCGAGGTCTTCTGGAATCTCTTCTCTTTCTTCCAAACATTTCGTCAACAACTGCGGTTGACATCTTCAGTGGCGACTGCGTTCACTTTCGGAGAGATGTTATCTCTTCGGCTTCTCGAGCGCAGATCTGCAGTTGTTGACGAAACGTTTGGAAGTAAGAGAAGAGATTCCAGAAGACCTCGGCCAAGTAGCCCGGAAGATTCAATTAATACAAATAATCTGTATACAGATTTCTACAATTTTAACTAAGTTATTATCATATTACGGTCACGTCATGCGCAGTGAGCTACCACCTATTACAACGAGTAATGCAGAATTAAGATATACGTACCTGGCAGAAGACAGACATCTTGGCTCGGCAGACTTAGAGAATGGTTCGGGATGAACACGAAGCCTTTGTTCCGAGCAGCAGTCTCTCGTGGATGATCGCCAACCTCCGTTAGAACATGGCACCAAACGAAGGCGAAATTACTAAGATTGGTTAATGTGTCGTGACCTTGCAATTTTCGCAAATGTCCACAAAAAATTAAACGTAAGAAAACGTTTTAAAACATTTTTTTATTAATATGCACTAAAGTGAAGATAATGAAAGTTAGATAATGTTTTTATGTGATTTAAAAGCTTGTCGTGAGATTTTCGTACCAATCTGGATAATTAATTAGAAATACAATTATTTCAAATTACAAATGTCGCAACAAGCTTTTAAATTACATAAAACATTAACTTTTATTATATTCACTTTAGTGCGTATTAATAAAAGCTTGCTTTTAAAAAGTTTTTTAAGTTTTATTTATTTATTTCTTTTTAGTACCAATACTAAGATACCCATCTTGCCGAACCAGACGGTCAAGCTCATGTCACTAACGTTTTGTCATCAAAATTGCGAAGCCATCAAAACGAGTTTAAACACGAAATGTCTACCGTTCGCCGTTGGAGTTCCACAGTGTGCTGGCCTTTCTGGCTACAGCATCAGGTCAAGGTCATCAGATTATTGTACCGTCATCGATTATATATCCATGTGTAAAATTTCAAGGCAGTAGTTCCAGTGGGAGTGGGTTAAAATCGACTTGCAAGATTTGACCCAAACAAACAATGGTATAGCAATTAAACAACTTTGAACGGTTTAAATCGCGTATATTTGACATTATTTATATCCCGACGTTTCGAACACTTTGCAGTGGACGTGGTCACGGGGTGACTAATTGATTTTATTTGTCACTTGAGTTATTAAGAAATTATTTGGACTACCGTCTGAAATTTTTTGAACTGCCGAAATCCAATCCAAATACTAAAAATCCAGACGTTAGTTCAAAAAATTTCAGACGGTAGTCCAAATAATTTCTTAATAACTTAAGTGACAAATAAAATCAATTAGTCACCCCGTGACCACGTCCACTGCAAAGTGTTCGAAACGTCGGGATATAAATAATGTCAAATATACGCGATTTAAACCGTTCAAAGTTGTTTAATTGCTATGTATAGTAATCGCGAAAACCTAAGAAAATATTAAACAATGGTATATTCTCAATTAATATTAATATGTCATTGTCACCAAAAACTAGAACGCTTTTACAACGCTGGTGTATTTCCATAGGTTTTGGAAGAAGATATTCGTGCGGCTGACGTACCAGGGCGACAACCCGGTAGTGCAGTTGTTCAACACGGCGAACGACAAGGAACCGTTCCAAGAGCTGCCGCTACAAGCTTGCTACTCGGTCTCCGAGATCGGCGCGCAACAGTTCGATCAGTATGGCAAAATCTTCACGGTTAAACTGCAATATATCTTCTATAAGGAGCGTCCGGGCGTTAGGTATGAGAGAATTGGAAAATTCATAGACTTGTTAAAAATGTACTAACATATTACCGCAATCAGCCCTCAAAAAGCAGTCAAAAGAGGACTAGGTGACCACGACGAAGTGGCAACTTGTTTTTTTATGGAAATGTTAGCTTTTGTATCAACTAACAAAAAGAAAAAGAGAAAGAGAATAAAAGCGGGTAGTTTTGAGGGGTGATTTATCCCTTCTGCTCTTGAATTGAAACAACTCATATCGTTCCTTTATCTACGATGCAATAGCTATTATTTTCACAGAAAAACAATTTCCCGCCTCGCCGTGGTCACCTAGTCATCTTCAAACGGAAGTTTGAGCGTTGATTGCAGTACTGTGACCAACATGTCACAGAACAAAGATGATTTATACATTTATAAGAATGTATATGAATATCTATTATGAATATCCACAGAAGACATTACTTTCGTACAGCAAGTTTTATATGAACACCAAACAATTAAACATTAAAAAAATAATCTTTAACAATGTGTGCATGTTACTATTATTTATTATATATAGTTGTTAATTAGAAAAATACATAAATATATTGTGAGGTTGTATGTGCCTGTGTGTGTGTAAAATATATAAATACATATATAATTCTGTAGTATATGTCACGAGTAAAATAAATAAACGTGTCAGGCCGGGTCAAGTGACGAAAGCGGAGCGCATCACGAACAAGCTGTCTCAGTTCGCGGCGTACGCGATCCAGGGCGACTACCAGGGCGTGAAGGAGTTCGGCAGCGACCTGCGCAAGCTCGGGCTGCCCGTCGAGCACGCGCCGCAGGTAACTGCCTGCGGGCACACTAAATATACAAGGCCACAGACAGGTTCAATTACTCACAATAATTTGTACAAACACTGTCCAAATGATATAAATCACAAATAAATACCTAACTTAAGAATGAAGAAGGTTTAATGAATCTTTGCAGGCGCGCAGCCGTCTCAGTCAAGTTCACTTTTCCATACTTCCGAACCGGCCCGTTTGTAGTACATGTTCGGTTTAACATTAATTAATTATTTATTCAAAGGAAATCTATTGACTCTCTCTCTCTCTCTTCTCAGCCCTTGGACGTCCACTGCTGGACATAGGCCTCCCCCATTGTCCGCCATTTAGACCTATCGGCAGCGACCTGCATCCAGTTGACGAAGCCGAGGACGTCCATCTATTGACTATCACAAACTATTGTTCGTGATGCTGATGGCCAATAGTTTAAGAGGCATAAGCCAAGAAAACATGAGCCATTTACAATTTTTCAACTTACAATTTACAATTAGAAATTAAAACTGCCAAAGGACAAAGTGAATAAACAAATACGAGTATAGAGTATAGAGGCGGGTGGAGTGAAATAACCAAAAAAAATTATACACACAAACAAATAGCAACAAGTTATCACGTTTAAGAGGATGTTTGAGAATCAGGAAAAGATAAAATAAATTTGTATTTAATGGAGTATAAACTATCATAAAATCAGTCTAAATCGGTGGTTTTTACGAATTCACTTGGGTAGTGATTCATTTGATGCGCCACATAAAGGAATTCTATTTAACTTTTAAATTTTCACGTTTTGTACACGTTCCATATTCTACATCAAAGTTGAGTTGAGTTGAAACAACTCGTGACCACGGCTGGTGCAACCCGTGCACAAACGCCGAGTAGGAAGGAGTAAATGGTAAACAAACACCTTTATCATACGCGTTCAGATCGGATTTTGAATATAAAAAGGAGTAGAGTTCTATGTCGAGTGTTAAGATGCGTGGTGTAATAAAATATTTTCCTTAAGATCTCTGGACAATCTACATCCTTGTTAAGATTTTTTTAAAATAGGCATCACCAACAAAGACTCTTCTCACGTTTAAAGGTAGTAAAACTAGTAAATGATGTCTTTCACACAGAGAACCATAATAATTGTTACGACATTTAACTGCAATTGCAAATGTTTCAGAAATTTACGTTGAACATTATCAATACGATTTTTAAAGCAATAATAATGTGAATTACAGCAAAACAATTGAAAATGAGTTTGGAAGCAAACAACAAACGGGCGATATCTGGGAAAATATATTAATTTATTTGTTCGAGAAAAACCGGTGACGCGCTGCAACATCATCACCACACCGCTCACCAATGCTCCATTTACATAACTCTCCTGGGCCTTCAACTAGTATAATGAGGTTTCATCTTCTACCTTAGTTGCAGTCAAAATATCGTAACCAGCCATTTATCACCCACGAGGGCCACACTGGTCAAGCTGGTTAGCGGATCCACTGTTTTAAAGATGCAGTTTCTGCAGGACTTGTGGTACCGGCTTTGTTATTCCTCATTCGTCTACTCGTATTATGACACTCGCTGGAAGAGACAAGGATGGTACTAATTCTAAAACCAGCCAACACTACAAAATGGAAAACTTTAATGAAATCTCAAAGTCTGTTACTGTATTTGATTGTTACATTGTTGAGTAACTGTATGATTTTTGGATAAATAATTGAAAATATAAGGATTAATATGTTTTGAATTCTGCTCTATGCGTCATGTAAACCTGCTTCAACTTCAACTTTCACTTACATGGCCTTTATTGTGACAGCATGTAAACCTGTTAACTGTGTTTATTAATGCAGGTGTCGCAGCTATTCAAGCTGGGCTCGCTGGTGTACGAGGACGTGAAGCAGTTCTCGTGCTGTATCGAAGAAGCGCTGTTCAAGCTCGCGGCGCATCGTGACCGCGCACTCACTTATAAAATGGAGGAGGTAACTATTTATTAAAATATAACCAGTGGTACATTCACATATAACTTTTTAAACTTTCGCGGTTTGTACACATTTTATATTCTAAAGCGGGTCTGAACGCAATAAAGATATTTGTTTACGTTTTATGACTAAAAGGTAAACAAATAGCTTTATTATACGTGAAGGGATCATATATCTCGCAGATGATCACGCTGCCATATTCTGTGGCATTAATATACAAGGTGGTAAGGGTCGATGTGATATTTTTTTGCGATTTGTTACCCTGTCACCGCTCCCATCGTTTTAGAAATCGACTCAGTAATTTCCGTATATCCTATTTCTTTTTCAGTTACTTGATTATCAACTTAGTTCTTTACTTTGTTCTGTCCTCATTTTAATTAAATTCTATTCTTTTCCCATATTATATATGTATGTACATACATCATATGCATCTATGTATTTTTGTATTGTATTCATCTTAAGTGTATATGTATAAAATATTATTATTATTAAGTTATATGATGTTGATTTTATATTATGTAAAATTGCATCATCTACCTATTTTTACAAGCTTTTATTTAACTTCACCTGTTAGTTAGTATGTTTGGGACAAATCTTGCAAACCAAATTTGAACCACTTCCTCTAAACTTACGACTTTGAAATTTTGCATAATTGTTCAGTTCTAATGACAATACACTAAAATGATAGAAATAACCTGATGCTGCAGTCAGGATTGTCTCCTCACGAGGGCACTCCTCAACGGTTAGTAGCACGGACACGAAACTTTGCATATACGTTTAATTTTGATAGCTAAACATGATCTTCACCATGAACTGATGCTGCAGCCAGGATTGTCTCCTTATGAGGGCACTCCTCAACAATTAGTAGCAGAGATACGTAACTTCGCGTGTAGGTTTAATTTTGATAGCTAAACATGATTTACACCATGAACTGATGCTGCAGCTAGGATTGTCTGTTAGTAGCATGCACATGAAACTTTGCAAAACAAAACATAATTTTCTACTCTAATGATGCGTTACTTGAAATGGATAGATTGAGAAATATTTCTAACTAAAAAGGTGTAAATATAATAATATAAAAAAAAACGTTTTTTTAATAACAAGCTTTTATGCAACTTATGCTTATTCATAAAAGTAGGTAGCATTTACAATTCGGGCGACAAGCTTGTTGACAACAAATAATTCAATATAAACTTATTTTATTCGTTTTAGTACATGGCTTGCATAAAAGCTTGTTTTTAAAAATACGTTTTTTTTATATTTTATTTTTTGCTATTGTTATCTGTTTTCTCGTTACCACCCAGAGGTTGCCTGAGGGAGATCGCTTTGATGATAAGGCCGCCTGTTGTAGGTACTTTCCGTGTCACTTACTTAAATTTACTTTTTGCAACAAGTATTGGTGTACAATAAGGAGTTTATCTATCTATCTACGGCTAAATACACTTTTGAAAAACGCTCACTTTAATTACCGTTAGATACCCTTTATTACAAATAGATAGATACAGTCAGAAGCAGTAAGTAAGATGGCAAACATATTAAATAAAAAGAGACCTCATACACCGAAATACAAAAACTCCTAATTACTCGAATGTTGATATTTTATTAAATTTTACAACAAATGAGAATACATTTCGTATAAGTGTTGTCCAACTGTGTATTTGCTTGAGAATGTGCAATTAGTGTCGTACAATTTGTTATGTTTGGCAGTAGATGGCATTGTATTGTATGGTAGATGGCAGCTCTGCAATGCGGTGACAAAATTCTCATCAAAGTTATGGAATAATTGACAATTAAATATATGTTTAACTTATGTTGAACGAGCACAAGGTAGGTTTATTTAATGCTTTCTTTGTAGTTTGAATTCTTTTTGAGGAACTTAGATTATGCCTTATGCCCAACTTAGATACAGTGTGAAATCACTTAAACTTAAAAAAAAAAATACAAAATAATACAAAAATGTTTGTTTCTGTTTCTGTAGTAGTTTCTTAGTAAAATTGAGATTGTCTCGGGTTGTTTACGTCACGTACAATAAGTGTTGTACAACTGTGTAGTTGCTTGAGAATGTGCAAGTGCCGTTTATTTGTTTAAGTTTGGCGATAGATGGCGTAGTACCACGAGCTGCAGCGTGGAGAAAAAATTCTCAGCAAAGTTATGGGATCATTGAACATTATAGATATGTTTGATTTATCATGAACTAGCAAAAGGGTTATTTAATCCTTTCTGTGTAGTTTGAATCCATTTTGGTGAATTTGTTCACATTTCAGAAAGAAAAGAAGAAAACGCGGATTAATGAAATTGTCGATCTATAATTTTACTTACCTATTAATAAAATGTTGGGATATTTTTGTTCTTGAAACGTGACAATGAACAACTAAATCTCAAATGAAATAACATTTCTTTTTACAATTGTACTGAAAAGTGTATCTAATCTATCTAATAGTAGTGTATCTAATAGTAAAGATTACACAGATCTTTAAAAACTGTATCACTGGGGAATTAAAGAGAGCGTTTTTTCAAAAGTGTACCTAGCGGGAATGTGTACCTCAGGGTAACAAACCTGTTCTACAATAGCCGACATTGTAACCACGTGTTTTGATGTGGTAAACGTGTTGAAGTTGACGTTGTTGAGGGGCTGCTACATTTGTAACTAATTTACTTTAATTCCAGGTGCAAATAACGGCGGTGGATGAGCTGTACGTGGAGCAGGACGCGGAAGGCTCGGTCATAAAACAAATCGCGCGAGTCAGACTATTCTTTTTGGGCTTCCTTAGTGGTGAGACCATCTCTTTTATTCTAATTTATTGATTTAGAAACAAACAGTCGCATAATTAACACTGAGCTGTTTAAATTTTATTAATAATATACCACTGCATATATATATTATATAGGGACGTAGGCGGACGAGCAAGCGTTCCCACGTCAAAATAAGTGTTACCGCCGCCCATGGATACCTGCAACACCTGAAAAATGTATTTATTTATAGTAATTTGAGCATAATGAAGTTGAATACATCCAGACAGTAACAACAACACAAACCGTTGAATCAACACGTGCAGTGCTACCAACTTAACAACACGTACAGTGCTACCAACCTAATAACACGTGTCACGTACAGTGCTACCAACCTAACAACACGTACAGTGCTACCAACCTAACAAAATAAAGCTTAACTCACTTTTTAATTTAAGCATCGATATCCTAACAATATCGATGTCATTTAATTCTTTATTGAAGTATTATTTTTCATTATTTAGAGACTTCTCTCAATGAGGTAGGTATACACAATTTTAACAGTAATTGTGTAGTAACTGAATATTAAAGCTTCACATGCGTTTATATGGTTTTATTTTTTATTTGCACTGCCGCAGCCATGTAATTAGATATATAAGTTTTCTTCCCATTGTATTTTAACTTTTTTTGTCAATAATCATATTATTATGGCATTAATAAATAAATAAATTTATTATTATTAAAATTTATCTCAATAAATTGAATTACTTAAAACGTCACTTATTTAATTAATATAACCATCAAATATTTTGTTTCCATACAACCTTTGTTACCCTGTTTCATCCCTTTAAGGGTCTGGGAAATCTCTTCTTAGTATGTTATTCTTATGTTCTTATGTTTCTTCTTCTTGTTCTCGTTTACGTCATAAAAGGAGTCTAAATTTCGTGTTTGTAGCTTTAGTGAGGAGATTTCTATGTGAATTTCACAATTTAGACAGGATTTTGAGATAGATACTCGTAAAATCCTTTACTGCACACCAAAAGTTTTGATTTCTTTCATGAATGTATTAACATACACCTGGTTTCATGAACACCAAGTTTCCTCTTATCTTATCTTATTTTATTTTATTTAAACATAGCACACCTTTTAACTTTGCAATCATTACCATGTACACCATAATTTTGGTTAACAAGACTTATTTGATTAACTAAATATTGTAGTAGTTTAAGCATAACACATACTCATGTAACCTAAAGGAAGAGCGGAGCCACCCAACACAGGCATTTTTGCTTACCGGGTGGCTCCATCACTTAGATCATAGACAATGTGTGTTTTATGAAATAAAGAATTTTAAATTTTGAATTTGAATTTGAAAAGAAAACAAAACACTAACAGACATTGTAACATATGAAATGCACAAAAGGCGGTCTTATCGCTATCAGCAATCTCTGCCAGACAACCTTTGGATAGAGAGGAAATAAATATTTTAATGACGTAGATGATGTACAGCATACACATATAATACATATATATCAATATACATAACATACACATGTGACAGCCCAGGGATATCTGTACTCGACTCACATTCGTGTAATCGTGAGTTGTTCAAATTATCGGCGAGTACAACTGAGTTTCTACTTAAGTAGGGATTTTTTACAAATTACACTAGTTCAACGGCGGGCGGGGGGGGGAACATCGTTAGAAAACCCACATGCTCCAGAAATAAAAATATAATAATAACAGGCAGAATATGAGAGATCATATGAATGTAAGAATATTTTAAAACTTGTTGTATCCCATATTCTGTAAATAAACTGTTTGAGTTTGAGTATGTGATCCACCAATCCCTAGAGGGCCCGTATGGTGGATTACTGCTTGAAACCCTCTAGTGATTTACTAGGGGAGGCCTGTGCCCTGTTATTGGCTGATACAAGTATATACATATACACACTAGATTCAATATATATAGAATAGTAAAATTAAGTATATAAGTAATTATAATAAGAGGAAATGTAGTAATTAATGCAAGCGATGAAAAAAAATGAAGAAAAATATAAATTAATTTAAAAATAAATGTTTGACAGAAATTGTGAGAATGTTGCGTATGCGTAGGTATGCCGGACGTGGAGCTCGGCGTGAACGACCTGCGGCGTCAGGGCAAGGAGGTGGTGGGGCGCCACGACATCATCCCCGTGGTCACCGAGGAATGGATCCGCGTCGAGGACACCGAGTTCCACGCGTGTGTGCAGCCAGATGATTTCCACAACACACAGATCATCAAGTGAGTGTACTGTGTATAGTCAGTAACATGCTAATGTACCGAAAACCAATCAATTTTAGTCCTCGTTAGTAGGGTATTAAGCTACCGATGGGTATACATGGTCCTGTTGCTGACTGTACTTGTGTTCTCACACCTTAACGGTTGCAGTGACACTGTCTAGTTACAATCAATAAATATTTTTAATCAATAAATTTAGTCAATAAATTGCAAAGATTGAAGTCACGATTGGAAACAAAAGTCGTTGAAAATGAAAAACTGGCCGCGTGGGTTAGTATCAGTCACGTTGTGCATCAGAACGCCTCGTGCTGCCTCGTGCTGCCTCGTGTCGCTCGCAAACTGTCGTCGAGTAAATATCGCACCCTCAGTGAAATAAAGACAACTCAAAAATTATAACTTTTCACTACAATAAAAAACTCAAAAAGGTTGAATAACTTTTTATTATATTTCTCGAGCTTTTGTATAATCTTTAAAATATAATAATACAATCATCGTTACTTTCTGTAAAGTGATATATTTGTACCTATATCTATTAGTTTTAAAAACTTATTTATAGAAAAAAAAATTAGCATACGACTAAAACGTTTTTTGGTCATAATTTTCTCAAATTTCATGATAAAATAATAAAAAAATGCGTGTGTAAAAGAGCACTTCTTTTAAATAATGGTAAAATCTAAATTTCGATACGATATCACTTACGGCTTTGTTAAACTGGGGGTAATGTATTGGCGTGACTCGTTAGCGATCGTCCAAATTAGGTTGCAAATTAGTTTACATATTGTTATTTACGAGATTTATTAAAGTTCACCAACAGAGCATACGTCGTTTACCTAAATGTTAGAGTTACATTAAAGAAGGCTAATTAATTATATAAATGTTATTGTACTTAAAGACGAACACAACATTTATCTATCTATTCTACTCGTAGGTACATATATACACATATAAAAAGAAATGTCCAGACTGCTCGATTCACATCGCCGAGTCGAAACCGTTGAAGTTAGAAACATGACATTTGCACAGTGGATAGGTTTTATGATTTTTAGGATATCAAAAAAAATTATCAAGGAAGGATTTTTAGAAATTTGACTGAAAGGGGGAGATGATTTTGTATACAATGTGTATCACAAGAAGTATTTAAGTTACATGAAATTTGGTATACAGACATTTCATTTAAAATAATTGAACACGTATATTGACATTATTTGATATTTGACTTGGAAGGGGGCATATAGAGATGAATAATTTTATATGCAGTGTGTGTCTCATAAATTAAATGTGCGGTCAGGGGACCCCCGTCAGGAACGAAGATCCTCACGTATTTTTTTTAAACTCCGAATGTAATTCGAAATAAAATCTGTATAGTACATGTATTTTTTTTTATTTTGTATCGTATTTTCAATGCAAATAATTTAAAATAAGGAATCAAATAAAAAATCAAAAATTTAGGTTATACAACCGGCCACGCACTAGTCTGCACGTCTGTTATTCTGCTTGAATCTCGCTCTCGATACTCGCACGCACACACACACACACAGAAAGAGAAAGGCATATGGAGGGGCTAAATATCTTACGTTACGTTACATTTTCTCTCGAATCACACCTACCGCAAGCCGCGTAAAGGAACTTGCTTCCAAAAACTTTTTAAGTTCGGTACATAGACTTCTCATTTTAGCCAGAAATTCGGAAATACCATTAACACTTTTTATCCCGTATTTTTTTCCAGGCAAAGCAAGTGGCTTAATATTGTAATAAATACGAATGTGTGTGGTACAGGTTCAAGCCGCCGGACGCGTGCTACATCGAGCTGATGCGGTTCCGCGTGCGTCCGCCCAAGAACAGGGAACTGCCACTGCAGCTGAAGGCCGTCTGGTGCGTCACAGGGAACAAGGTGAGGCACACACACCTGTACCTACTATACATACCTACATACAACGTGTCACCAGAATAACGCAAATCCTGAAGCATGCCGACCAATTTAAAATATATAAAACCGTTCTAACGAAAAATATCATTATTTTAGGGAATAAATCCTAATATGAAGAGGAATGAAGGGATGAAAGTGGATGAAGAGGGTACATCCCAATTTTGACATCGGATTCGAGTTCAGCAATCCAAAAAACCTAATGGAACTCATTTTCAAGCCGATTCATCGCAAATAAAAAGAGAATAATAGGGGGTAGTTTCGAGGGGGTAATTTACCCCTCTAACCCTCTAGAACCGAAATAACTCATATCGTTCCTTCAACTATGACGCAACAGCTATCACTTGTATGAACAACAAGTTATCACCTCGTCGTGGTCACCTAGTCCTCTTTTGCTGGCTTTTTGGGGGTTGATTGCAGTACTATACTTACCTACTGATGTGTGGTTAGGGATGATCGGAATATTCGTATATGTTTCGGCGAATACTAGCCAATTTTCAAATATTCGTCATTTCCTAAACGAATTTCGAATAATAATCGAATAGTAAAAACCCAACGTGAAAAATAGATAAAAAAAATTTTTGACAAAAATCAATGCTTTTAGATCAAACGTTTATTTGAAAATCAGTTACGTGTTTTTTTTTTTAGTTTAAATGTGTATAAAATATGAATAACATAAAATATAAATTTAGAGAAAAAAAAAATGAAAATATCTTTCCATAGAGAAAAGACAATGGCCCCTTGTTTGTATCAGGTGGAGCTCCGCGCGGACGTGCTAGTGCCGGGTTTTGCGTCCCGCAAGCTCGGGCAGGTTCCGTGCGAGGACGTGTCCATCCGCTTTCCCATCCCCGAGTGCTGGATCTACCTGTTCCGCGTCGAGAAGCACTTCCGCTACGGCTCCGTCAAGTCCGCGCATAGGTACCTACACTTATAGCTTGTTTACAAGTACTTAACTACTGGACGATGCTAAAAACTTGACATTGACTAAGCATGACAATTGCAGCAGTCACAGAATAACAACAATACATTTTCAACACCGTCCAGTAGACAAGTTCTTGAACACAAGTTATACTTCCGTAACGAGCCCTTAAAGTCTAAGTTACTGGTGGCCACAGACCTCTTCATCCACATTCTCTTGTGCACGAAGGGTGTATGGCCTTAAAACGTCACACTGGGCAGCGGCCTCAGGGCTAATGGTAGCGGCTTTGTTATCCCTTACTTGCCCCGACACGGCACGACAACTACAGGAGGAGATGGAGTGGTGTTTTTCTACCCCACGGCCACACCGCACTTACTTATATGCGGTTGTACTTTACAAAAGTTCATTAAACAGTGCACCGCGTCATGCCGCTCTATCTTTCTTATACTTGTTCTTAAGCCAATAGCGATATCGCCATTGGCTTAATCACCAGTCTTCCATCAATAGCTATTTTCCAATTCACTTGACAGCAAAGTAACTCCCAGAACAGATAGTTCCAACAGCAATATTCCAAGACAGCGGAGTAAGGAGCCCTTCGTGTTTTCTCTTAGGTACTTCTATCAGCCAATGAGTTCGCGTTTTCGTCTACAAAGTCATAATACAGTTTGACTATTATCATTGTTGTAGGCTTAATTTATAGCTAAAGTATATCACTAATACTAATACTCGCGACATATAGTATTTACTTAAGAAAATCTCTTGAATATGTCTACATAGTTATGCATATAATTTGAAGTAGGGTTAACATTAAATAATGTTAACACCAATACTGATGAATACATCGTATACGTTGCAGACGCACCGGCAAGATCAAGGGCATCGAGCGGTTCCTGGGCGCCGTGGACACGCTGCAGGAGTCATTGATCGAGGTAACCTCGGGCCAGGCCAAGTACGAGCACCAGCATCGCGCCATCGTCTGGCGCATGCCGCGCCTGCCCAAAGAGGGACAGGGTATATCTTCATACACACTACTTTTTTCTTATTTGATTTCAACAGCAACTTTCGGACCAATTATACCTCCCTTTTAAAGACAAGCACACGTCAATAGACAGAAAGTGTACATAGATCATAGCTATCCAAATAGACAAGAGCCCGTGCTAGGATACAAGTATAACTCACGGACAAATTTTTGTGGGTGTTTCTTTATTTTCAAAAGAATTGAATTCGTGAAATAACCTAATTCTAAACAGTATATTGGCTGATATTTATATTAATTTTCAAATTGTACACAAATATACATTACATACATATAAAATAATAATAAATATTTATATACAAATTCTAAAAAGTATATATTACATACGCTGATTGTATTAAAAAAAAATCTTGTCCTGTGCCTTTTCTTCTCTCAAATCTTCTCTTTCTTGGACTTGACGACACAATGGCGACACAACGACACAACACAATTATTTGTTGGTAACAACAAGTTTATATGGAAACGTAAAAACAATAAAACGTAAGTTTTATATGGATCCCTCGAAGAAAGTATCATGAATATCTATAATACATAATTAATTACAATACATAGGAATTTTATTTTAGAACAATAAATATACATAATTTAATGAATTTGCGGTTTAATTATTGCATCATGTTTTACGACCCCTGAAATGACCTCGATATCAACGTGGCTGCTACCACGATTCGCTGACATTACTATTTTCGCCCATTACGTTATACATTGGCAAGTGTCGCTATCGTAAACACGAGTACATTAGTGGGGAGGCGTGAACGCTAACTATTGCCATGATAAATGGCACTAAGTGTAGAAATTGAAACACCCGAGCACCGCACACGACCGACGCCGGTTAAAAGCTTAGTGTGACGCGTTTGTTGCAGGCGCGTACACGACCCACAACCTGGTGTCGCGCATGGCTCTCACCTCGTACGACCAGATCCCGTCGGAGCTGGCGCGCTGGGCGCATGTGGAGTTCACGATGCCCGCCACGCAGGTGTCGCACATGACCGTGCGCTCTGTCTCGCTGCAGCACCACGACGCCGACCCGCCCGAGAAGTACGTGCGCTACCTCGCGCGGCACGAGTACATGTGAGTAACCTTAGATGAATCAATAACCTTACCATTGAGCAACTGCGCTTTTTCTATAAGATACATATGTATATAGTTCACCTGGGGGTGGGGTCAGTGGATCGGCGATTCAAGCGACGATTGGACATGAATGACAAATATTGGCTCTTTACTGGATACAATCTTTACCTTAACTGAACGTCTTCTGCGCTCGTAATAGATCAAATACATTCGGAGACTCTAACCTCTAACAACCAGTGTGATAATTTAAATGAGAACACCTAACCCTGCCAACAAATCACCATGTAGTTTGACAGAAAAGTAGTTATTCTTTATAATGTGTGCAACTGCAGAAACTATAAAGAATAACTACTTTTTTCTGCTATAAATAAATAAAAACATATATTTATGCATGTTCTGATTGTAATGTCCAGCGTGGGCATCGAGCGCACGTCGGGTCAGTCGGCGCCCGCGTACGCCATCTCCACGGTCGTGGAGAAGCCGGTGGAGGAGCGCGCGCCCGAGCCGCCGCAACCGCCCTCATCAGACTCGGACTCAGACTAGACTCACACACTAACACGGTACTAAATATACACGCTGAAATTTTTATGGATTTAGATAATAATAATAATTTATTTATTTCAAAAAGCTCTTGTATTTGAACGAGCAACAAAAACTAATAAATTGGCAGCAAATCGTGTTTAATAAAACAATTTATTTTTGAATAACTCATATAAGTAATTTTAAATTAATAGGAATGTCAACACGAAATCGATCGGGACTCCAATATCTTTATTGTTACTAGAGAATCTAAAGCTATCCCACTTTTAATTTTGCTAACATCGAACATTTCACAATTTTTTAGTATTGCTGCTCGCCATCAAACTTGTTGAAATCATTTTCCTCTCTTTAGTCTTAGTACCGCCTATCTTACGCGTGATTTGTAGAGCGAAGTATGACCTTAAAGAAGAAAGTAAAAGAAGTGAGTAAAATATGAGTATAAGAAACATCGATTTCATGAATAATTACAAAATACAATAACATACCTCGATAATTACGTAAGATGTAATTTTGTGTTATGCTGTGTTAATTTCACACCACAGTTCACGTACTGAACTGGTTATTGACAAAAAAGAATTAGAAAAAAATTGAGGACCCAATTATCATCAGCGTCATCAGCAAAATTAATAAAAATAATCAGCATTAAGAATTTTATTATTCTTTAATTTTATTTCAAGAGTGGGCAAGGAGGCAATGGGAAGTAACGTATCTCCAAATTTACCCGATTGTTATGAATATAAGTCATGATATTTTACGGAATTGAATGTAAAACGTTAAACATTTATGATAAATGTTTGAGCCAAAGTAAAGTCGTACTTGGCTCTATGTGTTCGTAGCGCCGTAGTCGCGTAGCAATCGTAGCATCGTAGCACAAGTTTGCTACGGATGCTACGGATACGTGACGTAAACTCATTCTACGATACTCTGATGAAGCCGATCGAGAATTTTGCGAGTTAATCCAATTGTTTTTTTATAACTTGCATTCACTTCTGTTCTTTATAATTTGAAAATATATTAAATAAAATAAATAGTTAATATATATATGAATAAAAAAGTGTTATCAATGTCATGCAACCCCGAACTATCGGAATGATCATCGTTTTTGCAAAAAATGTAATTTATTAGGTAGTACTATAATCATCTAAATATGTAATTCCATTACAAGATTATGCATGATATTCATATCATATATGTTTATTTAACCGAAAGCCCTGTATAAAATAAGTATAAGAATATATTTTTATAGCGATCTTAATTTGTTACAATTTAGTTTGTGACGTCACCGATTAATTTATTTCTAAGTATACTTTTATATGACAGTAAAATTTATCAAAGGAATAGCTTATGTCGAGAATATTGTACATAAATAATATGTATGTATGAAATAAGCATATTAATACCGCCTCGTATTAGTGATGTGATGGACTAGTGGTGGACATTAAAGATATTTACAGTTGGGATGTTTTTTAACGAAAGGTTTTTGTTATCTATTGTTTGACAGCTTATCGAGAAGTTCAAACAATCGAATTAGCTATTCCGATAATTTTATTCGTTCAAGATTGGATTGTTAAGTTAAAAATAAAATCAAAATTCGTAACACACAAAGTGTGTATATGTACTTATGTATGTAGGTATGTATCTACATGTTCTTATCGCGGGATTATCGACATTACAAATTTGGAATTCCAAATATCCGAACAGTCAAAACCATCGATAGGAATCTCTCGTATCAGCCCATCACTAGTACCAATATAATTACACATAGTTGTAGCGTTGGTTCTTTATAAGAAGCTTTCGGACGAAACTCCACCGCAATGACTAGTGGCTATATATTCTAGTCATAACTATATGTATTATAATGTTAAATATCAGTATTCTGATTATAAACTCCATTATAATTTGGATACATGTGTATTTAGTGTCCACATTCCAATGTTATGCTAAGTATATCCGTCGGTTGATTGAGTTTCATAGGTAAGTATGTAATTGTTTGGACACTTAGTGTGAAGTATTGTGTTATTGTTTGATATAAGGCTGTATATAAAGTCGAGTGCAGACGCAATAAGCTTGTCCTGTAGCAGCTTTAGACGAATATAATAAATATGAAGAGTGCCTAGTGATGCGATGAGTCGAGGAAACGCTTCATGTCATGCCAATATTCAATGGTGCTGTACAACGGTGAAACGAGTAAAGATTTAATAAATTACTTATAATATGTATTAAATATACAGTATATGTTCCTTGAAATAAATCTAAAAACACGATAAATATCAAACATCAGATTTCGTAACACGATTTTTTTTTCGTCCACCGGTGGCCTCGGCCTCATACACATTGTGTCGTGCAAGAGGGATGTATGGCCTTAAAACGTCACGCTGGTCAAGTGGACTCTTTTAGAGGTGGTGTGAGGAATGTAAGGAATTAGTCGCGACCCGACACCCGTGGGAGGAGATTGCGTGGTGCTATTTTAAAGTCATACGAAACCATAGGGCCATCAGCATGAGATAATGTTTTAAATATATGGTTATGTGTACACATAATCATATAAGACATTCATTAAAATAAGCATTCATTTACTTAAATATTAGAATCAGTATGTTTCTACCTTTTAATAATTTCGACTCTAGTCAACGCTCGATTCTTTTATGAAAGCACTCGAGTCGACTCGACGGTCACAGGTGTCGACTCGTCGCATCACAGAGTGTAGTGTAGTCGAAGTGTAGCCGTATCGCTCCAATACCTGCGATTGTGATATCATCCCATTAGTTGTTGACATTTGATTACATTAGAAGTTTTAGCAATAAAGTTATCATACTCGTAGATACGAGGATGTGTGTGTGTGTGTGTTCCCATGTTCTTATTGTGTATATTGAGGTATATTTATGATGAGCACAAACATTTCATATCCAAATCTACTATATGACCATTAAGGCTTATACGAAATTATTAAAAATACATAAAAATAATGGAATATAAATTAAGTCCTAAGATAAATCAAGTATCAACTTTAATCAACGCAAAAATATTAGTGAATATATATAAGAGTAAATTGAAGAGAATATATTTTCAAATCTAAAATTACTGTTTTGCCATGGTCCAGTGTACCTACGTCATAAAGTAGGTGTATTGGTACAAAGACGGACTCTCATTTGTATACAATAATAAATGCAATTTGATAGTTACTTCGTATTTCAAGTGCAACATTTATATATGAATAAGAGTCCGCCTGTGTACATTATTAATGTTTTTCGGCTGCGGTTTTCAATACGGTTTATCAGTCACTAGAATCAAGTACCTATAACTGTTATTATAAATAAGTAGTTAAGGGGGCTTAGATCACATGATGTAAAAAGCTTCAATACATGTAATAAACTAATAAATTTAACGTAGGTACCCACGCGTGGTCGCATTCACCAATACCTACCCTGCCCTTGTGTACATCTAACATTATAATAAACTACACATTCGTACACTGTAGGTGCATATTACGATAGCTATGGCCATGGTGGCTATTTAGACGCTGTTGGAGATAATTATCTTTGTTGTATGTAAACTATACCTACCTGTAAACAGATGGCCCTATGTTTTGTTGTCAGTAAAAGATAAATAAATTATTACGATTGTCGACCGTTTTTATTTACACTTTATCCATAGCAGCCTGTCTCTCTACCTCTGGACAGAAGCTTCTCCCAAAGCCTACCAACACACACTACCTTCCGATTTTCTCATCCGCGACAGTACTCGTCGGTTGTCGGCCCCGTGATAGATATTTTTTTTTATAGAAAGGACGTGACAGGACGAGCAGACAGTCCACCTGTTGGTAAGTGGATACTGTCGTCCATAGACATCCGCTATACATGCCAACGTTAGTTCAGAATGACAAACGTTGCAAATTCTGGAATGGATTTAGAGTAAGGATTAGGAAAATGTGTAGAGATCGGATAGGATGGAATGAGAATGAGCTCTGATACATCTCACTACCGAAACGCATATGTACATTAGGGGTACCTATACGATAAAGTTAGAAATACAACACATTTACGAGTGTACCTACTCGTAACTTGGCAAGTTGAATGCGTACACTAATTGTTAGATTGCAGAGTTTACTTTCCTCCCCTTCCAGATTTATGACTACACATTCAAATCTCAGATATGACCTACGAGTACTTACTGTCATTTCAACTTCCTGATTCTTTAAGGTATGTAAAAATTTTACTTTCTTGCGGAAGTTCTTTGTTCCATAGTTTATAAATATCGAACATAGATAGCCCTTTCTGTAGCTCACTGAGTTACTTTGGAGTTCACAATTCGACTTAATAAGTTAACCATTTAAGACGCACTGGTTTGAATTAAGTCCTTCCTCTTAAAGCTTCCGTTTTTAAACTAAATGCCTATTTAATATTGGACACCGTTTAGTTACGAATTTTTATATGAGCTCACAAAACTCGGCCATGGAGACGTCAAAATGTAAACAAATAGAACTGAATAGACACTCGTATTTTATTTAAATCGCTTTATACTCACAGACCAAAAGTATGTTTTAAGTAGGTATACAAGTATAGAGAGGTACATACAACAAGCCAGTGACTTTATTTTGCTTTGAAGCTTCTTTGTAAGTTACTGTCTGTACGTGTTTTTTCGTGTTTCTACGTGTTGAAGGTTGATCCGTCCCAATATACATAGTCAACCGTGTATTATAAAATTACGTGATTTAGATGTCTAAGAATAGAAGTTTGTAAAAATTTATTTTTAGTGATCGCTGTTGCCTAACAAACGAGGTGGCGTAATAATCGATTTAACATACGAATTAGTATAGCATAGGTACTAGCGCGTTCGTTCCCTTCGCACTAGGGGAAATTACATCGCGTATCATTGCAGAAAGCGACGAGTCGAGCTACACTCGATAACTGATTAGGTACCTGATAGCACTTATTGCAGTATTATACAGATCGCACAGAGTAAAATATAGCACGTTGCATAGCGACTCCCGACAGAAGCAACAATTACAGCTGCGTGGTGAGGAATTGGGACGAAGGCGGTACAAAGGTGACGAAGGCGCGTGCGTGAGCGACGCACATGCGCGCCGCCGACGTCGATGGCGCTGACATCACAGTGCGAGCGTCGCGATGAGTCTCTCACCATCAGGTACGTGCTAACATTCGGCTGCACCTCGCCTCACGGCTCGACGGTGATCTTCTAACGTGGTTTACTTTTGCTATTAGCACAATCAGCTATTTCTGAAGCGCAGCTGATTCCTCGGTCGCGATGAAATCGTCGGGCTCGTTCACCCCCGACGTCAAGTCGGAGGCTGGGCCCCGAGGCGCGCGCATAGGTCGCGACCACATGTGTTGTAACCACCCTAAACACCGATACCACACTCGTTGTTAGATAAAGTGAATATACAGTGATGAATAGAGGATATAATAGGATAATAGTGATGAATACTGACATTAATCGCGTGTGAGTGCCACATAATTGCCATTTACCTAATAATAACAGCAAGCAGTGCTGTTATCTTTAAAAATGAAAGAAAATAAAATGTACGCAAATATAACATGTATATCTAAAACTTATGGATTACAAATTATATATCTTGATCGAAGCCACAAACCGATTGTGACTTCGATCAAGGTATAGGTACAAATCAAATCCATAGTTTGAGACTTCGATAACATCTGCAGTGGTCTACAATTTTTCTTCACGCACCTATGGCAATCCTCTTTCTATATGGTGAAGTGTAACATTTAAGAATTCCTGGGGTTTTTTTGAGGTTTTCAAATAAATTGTAGGATTTGAACTTGAATAACTTGTAAATAATTTGAACTTGGCCAATAATGGAATATCGCTTGGGGACCACGACCGTGGCAGTAGAATTAACTCCTTATTCTCAATTTTCTCTATCATTAAAAATGTGGGTAGAGAACGGTAGGTCTG
Source organism: Sesia apiformis (assembly GCA_914767545.1). NCBI lineage: Eukaryota > Metazoa > Arthropoda > Insecta > Lepidoptera > Sesiidae > Sesia > Sesia apiformis. The sequence continues at coordinate 158,524 of OU611962.1, forward strand.
CTAGTCAGTCTGTCTGGAATTCCAACCTTATAGTTTTCGTAGAATTCTTTCTGTAGGCGCCAACTCACTTCGAACTCATTTTAAATATGTGAAAGTAATGTATGTTGTGTATTGTGGTATTTTGTAACTGTAGAGCGTGTATGCGCGAGATGAGTTCGCGGCAGTAGCAGCGCGGATGTCGGCGAGCGGCGCGCCGCGGGCGCCGGCGGCGGGGCCCGCGCCCCCGCGCCAGCCGCGCCGCGGGCCCGCACCCTTCGCCTCCTTTGACCACGATGTCTCTGACGAGGTGAGACCGACCGTATGTATCTCAATTTCTCTCTCACTATCTCTTTTTGCTATTTGAAAATCGTTGATATTCGCTTCCGCACTTGTAACGCAAGTGTCTGGTATAATTACATTATTGTTTTCAATATTTACAGTCAAGTCCGGAGTCAAAACAAACATACCAGTTGCCGGAGATCCGTGAGGATCCGGTGACATCATCGACGTCGGTGGCATCCGCGTCGACCGCCGCCGGCGATGGGCTCGCGCCGCCCGAACAGCGCGCGCGCTCGCATTCTTCTCCCGCCGTGCACACCAGCACCAATACCGGAAACGGTGGTCTTCAAACTCCGGCTGCGCCGCGTATTGATATCTCCCGTGCGTCAAGTTCCAGCCACCACGACTCGCGTGATAGCTCGCCAGAGCTAGCCCTTTTCGCCGGTGGCGGTGATGATTCTCGCGGTCGTCTCGAACTCGGATTTCGTGAGGATGGAACACTAGAGTTACGCTCATCAACTGAAGAATTGGCATTTCTGGAAGGCGCACCAGGGGAACCTCGTGCACCAGCGCCAGCACCACCTTCGCGACGTCACTCGCGCAAGGACAGCCAGGGTTCCGAAGCGGCACTTTTAGGTGTGTCAGGTCGCACAAGCCGCCTCTCTAGTATCGGATCACAGTGTTCGGCACACTCGGCGCTCTCGGGATTCAGCCATGCCAGCCGAGTGTCTCGCCTATCTGTCGTGTCGGGCACCTCGCGCTCGCCTTCGCCGCACAAGATGTTGTTAGAAACCTCTTTTTGTGGTCCAAAACCGATCGAGACTGATCCCGAAATTTGTGCAGCTGCTGTCGAGGAGCGACTTCTTGAAATGGTAAAAATGAGCTCTGAGCAACCATTGTCCGTCGCGACGTTACCCGCTAACACTTGTGATCGTCGCGAGGTGCGTACCGAGGCCACTGTCGAAACTACCAGTACGCGTCCTGCAAATTCAGCACGAGTGACAACCCCCCCAACGTCGGTTGCAGCTCCTATACCTTCGTCCGCTGTCGCACCTCCATCTTCTGAACCTGTTGTAGTAGTTGCTTTGACACATGATTGCATGACAATGCACGACAGTGAAAAACAATTAAAGGAAACGAAAAACAGAGCACGAGCGGAAGAGCGACGTGCAAGGTCACGAGAGCGCCGGCAGCCCTCCGAACCGGAAGTGTATAACACTAGAAATCGTTCAAAGGACATAATACGCATAAAACTTAAGCCCGATGATGAATACGACAATGACGACGATGAGGACGACACGAGCGAACGCACTCTGATAAGTGGTGATGCAGTGCGTAAACCAGCGACACTCGACCTGAATGACCGCAGCAAAAAGCCCACACGACTCACTGAACTGGTTGGTATGATCGAGCCGGCACCGACTAGTCCCGCTGTTAGCCCGACACCTTCACGTCGCCGCACTCCTTCTCCAGCCGGCGTCACAGCGTCGAGGAAGTCTTCCTTCTGCTCGTTATTCAAATCACGTGAAACAATCACCTCGCCAGATTCACCTTCCAATGCGTTACGACGCAAAAAGAGTCTTAATGAGGGACGCTCACGAAGTAAAAGTCGCGATCGATCCGCAACGCCAACATCTGCTAATAAAATCAAAGGCTCTGTGCTCTCTCTCTTCAAGACTCCTCGCAAAAGTGTAAACTCAACGTCTCCAAGCTCACGGGATGGTTCGCCAGTTGTGCAGCCTCAAAGACAGTTTGTACACCAACAGGTCCAACACACGAAACGTGGTCAAAAGCTGAAGTATTACGAGGATGCAAAAGATGGCATAATTCACATACCTTTGCATACACCTCCTGACGAAAAGCCAGGTTCTAGTGGCATCCGGAAAGCAGAGGTCCAGGCTGAATCGCGAAGTGAAACGAGAATAGTTGAAGTGACAACACATCGGGAGCCCATACGGCCTGCCTCTGCGCCGCACTACCCTACCTCCGACTTTTCCGAACGACCAGCTGCACGAGACACGTCACATGCTCCCCAAAAACCAATAAAACGTACTGTACTGCCTGATGGAAGCATTTTGATACCTTTACACTCACCTACGGAGAAATCAGTCGAATGTAGTCTTTCCGGAACAGCGTCAAGCGCCGAACCAAAATCGGAAACCGGGTCGGATCTTGGTGTAATCTCTTTGGAGAAAGTAGAAAAGGATGCAACAACTACTAAAGACAGTGATGAAAAGACTGAAACGAGTTCTGACGATGCGCGACTGGGAGAGGAGTCGACAAGCGATGTGACACCGGCAGCATCTGCTCCAACTACTGAAAAAGGTCGACCGAAAAAAAAGGAACGTATCATTTTCTCAACGCATGTCGGTAGTAGAGAACAGGTGTTTAGCACACAATTCAGTATTACGAAGACACCAAGCGTTACGAGCGAAATTTCAGAATCATTTCCGAGCTTCCATGAGAATGAAGAGATCCGCCCGCCCTTTCTACGTGATACGCACATAACCAATATTGAACCTCCTCCTCCGTCGACTGAAATCGGTATAGATCCTCCGCGAGTGAGTTCTAAAAATTCTGTAGAAGTACAGGGATCGCGTTCAGTCACTCCACAGGATGTGTCAAGGGATCAAGAACGGGATTCGTCTGAGTCGGAGCCAAGTTCGGAGGCGGCACCGGCTCAGAATGGCAACGATGTGGAGCAACGAGGTCTCGTGGTGCAGGAGTCGTTTGAGGAGGAGTTGCCTTATGTGCCGACGACGCTTCCTTTGGAGCGATCGCTGGCGCTGCCAATGGTGCCGGTGCGCGAGCGCGGCGACGTGCGCGTGGCGGGTGTGGAGCGGCCGCGCGCTGCGGCTCCGCTCCCCACAGGACTCCCGCGCCCCTCATATCCACCTGCCGAGTCACAGACGTCACCCGCCGAAAAAATTCTAATCCGCCTGCCGCTGCGCCCGCGCACCGCGTCCACAACCACGAACACCATGCCACTGCGATCAGAACGAACGCGTACGAGCAGCATTGGCGAACGTAAGTATAGAACTTATGGGTTTTATAGATAACAAATTAAGAATGAAAAGGTCTGAACTCTCTATTAGCTGCTACTAAAAAGTTACTTGTAGATAGTAGAAGTAGAACCCCAAATCGATGCTCTTCATTTTCATACTTCAATGAAGGTACCTACAAACTTGATGTCTCGACTGGAATGGTGGTCTATTTATTTATTTAATAGGTTCAAGTTCAAATAGGACAAGCTTCAAAATCATTTTATAACACGAACCCGTAGGCTGTGGAACGAACTGCCTCAAGAGGTCTTTCCATTAAGCTACAATATGAAGTTCCTCAAGAAAGCTGTGAATAGGATTTTGCAAGGTTGGCGGTGCACCCGCATAGCTCCTAGTGTTGCAGGCGTCCATGGGCGGCGGTAACACTTACCATCACGTGGGACCGCATGCTCGTCCGCCCACTTCACTATTAAAAAAGCTACCATACCATATCAATTACTTATAAATTGACATATTATTATATGGCTAGTATATTATATTATATGGCCCTTACAGAAGAACACAGCATGAGAAAAATAATTTATTAGAACAGGTGGACTGCATCACAGTTGGTTAGAAAAATAATTTATTAGAACAGGTGGACTGCTTCACAGTTGGTTAGAAAAATAATTTATTAGAACAGATGGACTGCTTCACAGTTGGTTAGAAAAATAATTTATTAGAACAGGTGGACTGCATCACAGTTGGTTAGAAAAATAATTTATTAGAACAGATGGACTGCATCACAGTTGGTTAGAAAAATAATTTATTAGAACAGGTGGACTGCATCACAGTTGGTTAAAATTTTTTTTTTTTTTTTATGTTAGAAGAGACAATCAAGGAAAACCCTGCATGGTCACCTGGTACCATCTAGTCTAGCTAGGCTAAAATAATTTATTAGAACGGGTGGACTGCATCACAGTTGGTTAGAAAAATAATTTATTAGAACAGGTGGACTGCATCACAGTTGGTTAGAAAAATAATTTATTACAACGGGTGGACTGCATCACAGTTGGTTAGAAAAATAATTTATTACAGCAGGTGGACTGCATCACAGTTGGTTAGAAAAATAATTTATTAGAACAGGTGGACTGCATCACAGTTGGTTAGAAAATAATTTATTAGAACAGGTGGACTGCATCACAGTTGGTTAGAAAAATAATTTATTAGAACGGGTGGACTGCATCACAGTTGGTTAGAAAACTAATTTATTACATCACAGTTGGTTAGAAAAATAATCTAAATCTAAATACAACTGAGTGTAGATGACACTGAAAGTTTTTAGAATTTATAAAATGAAATCAGATGGAAGATGAAAGTTGTTTTATTGTTTCTCGATAGATACGCTTTTTCATGCGATGAAACCAATGTGTGAAGCATTCAGCCCACCCTTCTTTAGGTACCTCTTCAAAGCCGTTTGGAAGGCGGTTATTGCCTCTTCTGCATCTATAAAACGTATTCCTCTGAGTTTATTCCTAATTTTAGGGAATAAATGAAAATCACAGGGCGCAAGGTCGGGACTGTATAGCGGATGACCCATTAACTCTACATTTACAGTATCTACTCAAAAATTGCTTCATTTGTCTGGTGGATTGTGCCGAGGCATTGTCGTGATAGAGGATCATTCTGCTTCGTGGGCGTCGTTCTTTTACTCTTTCCAAAAGTGAAGGCAAGCAGCTGTTCACATACCATTCCGCATTTACTGTTCTTTTATTTTTTAAACTTATAGCAGTAAAGTGGCCCGATCTGCCAAAGGGGGCAATTGTATTCTTTTCAGCACTCCGTCCTTTATTGACTTTTGTCGGCAACTCTTCGAAAGGAAAGACCCACTGCGCAAATTGCATCTTAGTTTCAGGCTCACAGCAGTAGATTCAGCTTTCATCACCTGTCACTATATCAAAAACAGCATTCGATTGACCATTTTTGAATTTTTCAAGCATTTGGAGACATCATTCCACGCGGCAGTGTTTCAATGTTTTTGAGCTTCGCTCAAATTGCGAGGAATCCATCTAGTACAAAGCTTCCTTACCCCTATGTGATCGTGTAAAATAGTTTGAACTTGACTCATACCTAATACCAATACCTGATGATAATGATGCCCGTATCTGCTGCTATGTCGTTCGTTGGTCTGTTTCAATTCACAGTCACTGAGCTGGGAACGACTACGTTAAAATTCACTGAACCAGTTATAAACAGTGGCACTGGATGGTGCTTCATCACTAAACGTTAACTTAAGCCTTCGGAACTTTATTTCTGGTTTAGATCGCCACGAAAGTCATAAAAGTCAAATAAAATTATCAAATTAAATTAAAGAAATAAAAAACAAATGACAGCTTTGAAAATTTAATGGCGTTTGACAAGAAGAGTTCCATTTTCGAAATTTGTACAGTGGCCAGTTTCAAGAACTTTTAGTTCAACCGATCGTACACAGCAACTCAATACAAGAAACACAAAATTAAGACAAGAAACATTGAAATTCTTTCCTCGTTCATTGGAAATTTGTTTCAAATTATGCGCATTATGTGTTGACTATATGTTTTTAAACTGAATTTTTTCAGTATTTTTATAACTGATTTTTGTGCTTTCAGTTTTATCACAAGCTTTTACATTAAGTTACAATATAAATCGTATTAAATGAGAAGTAGAGTAAAAATACACTCCAATATATCTACATTCGATTTAATAAGATAAGATTTAATAAGATAATCTAAAGTAATCCCAGGTCCATATGTTTTATCCGCGATACGCGGACTCAAAATTAGAGATGAAATCAAAAGTTCTGACCTTCTAACCTCCTGCTCACCCACTCTCGATATTCCTGGGGGCTCCCGGGATTACTGAACAGGGCTGCGCTTAATAGCGCCCTTGCAAGGTCGTCGTTACACTACACTGTTATACACCAACAATCGACACTCGCGAACCCCAAGGTCTCCCAAAAATGTGCAGCCTACTTGCACAACAACAGATTGCGATTGTACCGCACAAGGATCAATGGCCGATATGTCTCGCCGAAGGGTCATAGGCTAATTGACGATCGATCCGCGCCCGCGCAGCACTTGAATTCACCCCTCATCCCGCAGTCCCCGAACAATACCGAACACTATACGAAATTTCAAATAGGTATCTGTTTTATTTCTATTTGATGATTTAATCGCCTATCAAAACTATTTGCAATGATTTTTCATTACAATTAAAACTTCTACAGCGGGTAACTCGGAACAACGTCCGAAGCAAGAGTGGATCGACTTCGAAGAGGTCCCGGAGCGACGCAAGCAGCCGAAGCGCATCCAAACGTTACCAGCGGCGGCAGCGAGCGGCGCGGGAGGGCGCGAGGCTGTCGTGTTCAACTACGTGGAGCCGGAGGAGTGCCGTTGCGAATGCCACGCGCGGCCTGACGACGAACTGCCTCTGCTTCACGACGACGCGGACGCGACTCACGAACACGTGCGCGTTAGGTGCGCGATCGTAGTATTAATCCACTTTTTTAAATGGAACTAGCGACCCACCCTCGCTTCGCTACGGTTTATAAGTTTTTTTTTTCAAAATTTCATAATAAAATATAGCCTATAATAGACACGGATAAGGTAGCTTCCTATTTGTGAACAGTAGTTCCAGAGATTACCCCCAACATACCCACAAACAAACATACAATTTTACCTCTTTATTATATTAGTATAGACAAGGCAGCATACGAGCACACAGTCAACCTGTTGATAAGTGGATACTGTCACCCTGCAATTGACACACTTAGGAAAATGGAGAGAGATAGGATGGGATGGGAATGGGCTCTGGTATATATCACTCACTACCGATAGGTACATTGGGGGAATAGGATAAAGTGGGAAAGTATATTTTACTTACGTCTTACGGAAAGTCTTCCGTCGATTGTACCCAGCGGCTATGTGACCGCAGCGTGCATCCACCCCCTCAAATGTTAGTGATTTTTTGTTATATATAATAGATGGCGGACGAACGGGCGGGCCACATGATGGTGTTCACCGCCGTCCAATAACATTTGCAATAACATTTGCAATAACATGCACTAACATGCAATGCAATAACATTTACTTTGAATAGTATTTAAGATAGATGTAATGCATAGTATGAAGATTAATCGTGTGTGGTGTCGTGTACCCAGCTCAACATCGGTGGAGTGCGGGGAACAGGAGGCGCGCGTGCAGCTCAGCGTTCAAATCGCGCGCCCCTTCACCGCAGACCTCGAACTGCACCGCGACCCTACACACGATAGGGTAAGGAACTGCCTTTGGTTTTTTTATCAGATTTATTTTATAAAATGAAGACGGCAGATGAGTACGAGGGCCACACTGAAAGATTCCGGAATGAATAAAAAAAAAATACAATGATTGCCCAAAAATCAATTTGTTGTTTCTCAAAATATTCTCCGTGAGCGTCAATACACTTTTTCATACGAATAAACCAATTTTCATAACATTTATGCCACTCTTCTATACGGGTGGCTTCTATACCTCAGAAACATATTTTTCATACTCTTCGACAGCCTCTTCTAAACGATGAAAATCGTTGACCGCGTAATTGGTGCTTAATTTTTAGAAAGAAGAAGAAGATGCCTAAAGATGCCCGAATCTCATGGCGGGTCACATGCCTGTCTGTTTCAATCATATGGCGCACAGCATCGATTTTTTTGTTGTTGACAGCGGTGGACGGGCGATCTTCACAAAATTCGTCACTGAGATTGAGACAACTACGATTGAATTCCGCAAACCAGCTATAAATTGCCGACTTGCTTGTTGCTTCATCGCCAAAAGCAATTTGAAGCCGAGCGAAGCTCTGCTGAGCTGTCAAATTACACTTAAATCGTAGAAAATCATACAGCGAGATTTTCACGAGTTAAATCCATGGCCACAATGAAAAAACATATGACTGTTAAATGAAACAAACTTTATTCTACAGCCAAAGAGTAGGGTACCATTTTCAAACATTGTAATTACTTTTTAATTATTGTTTATGTAGGTAAGTGGCCAGTTCCGGTGTGACCTATGTATACAGGCCACCTGGTGGTAAATAGATATTGTCGCGGTGCGAAATCTGCGATACCTACGTGCCAACGTCAGTTCAGAATGACGTTCCGGGATGCGCTAACTATCTTGAGATTTGGGAATTGATTTGGAGAACAGGTTGAGAAAAAATTAGAAGGGATAGGAGAGATGGGATGGAAATTACAAACACGAATGTCAATAATTGAAATTCATGGTGACTTTCGATAGAGTACATTACTACCACGCGGGCCCAATGGAGATTAAGGTATACTACATATGCCCCAGATTATTTTTCCTTCCTCATCAAAAAATCCTTACTGAAACTCAGTGGTACGTAGGGGCCGGGGTTTGACGTCACGACCTCACAATCGACAATGCGAATAAATCATATAAAACAGAGTTGTAAAATGCTATTTTTTATAGTGAAGTGGGCGGACGAGCAAGCGGTCCTACGTGATGGTAAGCCCATGGACACCTGCAACACCAAGGGTTATGCGGATGCACCGACGACCTTTCAAAATCCTATTCAAGGCTTTCTTGAAGAACCCCATATCGTAGCCCCCCAATCGTAATAGAAAGACCTCTTGAGGCACTTCATTCCACAGCCTACGGGTTCGCGCTATAAATTAATTTTTTGACCGAACAGTACGCGACACCTCCGTATCGAGGAAATGCGGATGGACCGCACTTCTGTGACGGGAGGTGCGGTTGTAGAAACTCTAGATGGGAATTATATTAAACAATTCAGAGCATTCTCCATTGTACACACAAAGAGACGCAACGTTTCTCCGAATGCTGAGGGGTACTAAACCACCTCTGAGAGTGAGACTGTCGACAATTCCAACAGCACGTCGTTAGATGGAGTGAAATGGGTCCAATTGATATTGGATAGTGCGTCGACCCAGAGGTGTGTACAGTACTCCATATGGGGCCTAACCTGAGCTTTGTAAAGCGTTAGGAATTACCCAGGAGTGAAATACCGCTTCGCTCTGTTCAGCATACCCAGCTTTTTGAAGACCATTTTGGCTTTTATTTTCCAGATGACCCTTAAATTTGACTTTGCTGGAAATGTTGACACCAAGGATCCCGATATTTTCCGAGATCATAAGAGGTATGCTCTGATAGCGAGGTGCTACGACAAAGCACCTATGAGATGCTACGAGGGGCTTTTTTAGCGGTGAATGCACAGACTTGCGTCTTACTGGGGTTGAAATCTACTAGGTTTAGACAACTCCAAATCGAAACTAGATCTAAAGCGTCTTCGATGTCAGACACAAGCCTGACGCGACTCTCTTCCACTTCGACCCGAGGGATGTTGGCGCAGCCCCTGTACACAGCGTCACCAGTGCTGTCATCCGCATAGTAACGTATGTCACTAATTTGCAACAGATTAGGAAGGAACATAATTGGGGATAGCACGGAGCCTTGCGGGACGCCAGCGTTAATATCCATGGTGTCGGAGCAGCTACCATCGATAACGCCTCTGATGCTCCGTCCAGTTAGGAAGCTGGCAACCCATTCGCCTGGCAGCTTGGAAAGCAGCGATTTGTGCCATACCCAGTCAAAAGCTTTCGCAATGTCTAGCCCAACAGCTAGAGCCTCGCCTCTACTCTCAATGGTGTCAGCCCAGCGGTGTGTTAAATACGCTAAAAGATCACCAGCCGAGCGTTTATGGCGAAATCCATATTGACGGTCGCTAATCATCTGGTGATCCTCTAGGTACCCAAGGAGCTGTGTGTTTATAACACATTCCATCACCTTGGAGAGGAGGGAGGTGATCGCTATTGCCTGTAGTTGGCCGGGTCGGTGCGGTCACCCTTTTTAGGCAAAGGGTGAACATGAGCTACGTTTCATGCTGACGGGAAGTTTTTGTGGAGTACGAGAGTCTAAAGAGTCGCGTAAGCACCGGAGATAACTCAGGAGCGCATAATTTGAGCACCACTGCAGGATACTATCTGGCCCACTCAACTTTCGGATATCAAGTGATGCTAGTGCTCACCGGACTTCACGCTGGGTGTAACAGATTTCTGGCATGGAGCTTGTGCTCGTGATAGACGGCGGTGAGGCACCTCTATCGTCCAAAGTCGAGTTTGAGGCAAAGAGATGGCCCAGGAGATCGGCTTTCTCTTTCGCTCCATGGGCCAGTGAGTCAACGGGTTTCCGCAGTTGTGGGAGAGATGACTGACAGAAGTTACTCTCAGCAGCCTTGGCGAATGGCCAGAAAAATCGGCTTCCAGAAAGATAGCTTGCTAGTCGATCGCCAATTCTGTGGATGTGTTCATTCCTTGCCCTGACAGTGATCCTCTTACTGCACCTCGATACTTACTGCACCTAATGGCATAATTAAATTTAATAAATGATAAAAAAATATCTGGAAGGATTATGAAGGATATTTAGGTATTTTTACACTACATTGCACAATATCGTACAAAAGGCGAGCTTAACGCCTTATTATTAAGGCATTCTCTAGCAGCCATCCTTTGGGTTGATCAGAGAAGTTCAGTTAGGAGGTGCATGAAAGACACAATTTAGACGGTGTGGTAAAATAAATATAATACATTATACATACATACAAACTTACACACATACATATATGCATGTCTGTGTTACAGGAGCCAGCGACGAGTACGTCCAGGCGTCAATGACCCCTCCCTGCGCCTCCGGGACGCTCCCCGGTCCCACCTTCCACCACCATGGCATACTGACACACTCAAGTACATCTAACGCCGAATAATATAATACCTAACAATTCCTCACCGAAATGCTTTCTCTCTACTTACGAAAGCCTTCCCCAAGTGTCTTTGTAGATGGACCCACGGGCGCGCCGCGTCTAGACCCATCTCCATATCAGTTAGCCTTCAACGAATGAAAGGAGGTGCCGCAGACCGTAGCATTTCGGTCACAGCGATCGGGTCGCGTCCGTTATTAGAACTTTAAAACTTTTATACTTAATTACTTAAATTATAATCCTGTATTGATTGACTCGGTGCGAGATGTTATCATTTTTGAGATGTAAATTTACCTGTTTCATATTTATAGTGTCGTTTATATCTCTCCTATTGGCCGCCGTTGACCTTGCATTTTTTGATGTTTATTGACTTGTTCGAGGTGTATATTGCGGTTTTTATGCGATAGACGTGTATTGTAATGTACCTATATTAGTGACGTATAGTCGACTCATAATAAGTATATGTCCCAGCGAACTGCTGCCTTACTTTATTCAAGTGTATAATTTAATTGTGTAATTAATTGTAACGCGTCCGTCGAGTACCTAACGCTAGGGCCGTCGCACACTGTAGGTACCTACCATTGTGCTGTTGCCGACTTCTTCAACTGGATGGTGGAGCATTGTAAGCGCGGTGTAAAGGCACCACGCTATTCGTTATAAATACGTTTAGATTGTGAATGCACCGAGATGTCGTGAGATGTTACGTTTTTCGCTTTGTATTTATATACTTCACTGTTGTGTTACTTCTGTCTATATATACTGTCTGCATTCTAAACCTAAGTAGTTCTAAACATAATATACTAGATGTAAATGAAATGCAATAAAGTTAGTTTCCTTAATGATGCAATGATTTTGTGATATACGCATGTTAAAAATAAAATGCATTATTACAATATATTTAAAATTTTAAAAATACTTATTGTTGTACATACATTGAATTCCTACGATATAAAGAACATGAATTGGATCCAAGTAACACGTGTTGTAGGTATATATAATTAATTCAAATGTATATTTAATAAAGAATGCTTTGTCGCAAAGTACAATTCGAGCGTGTAAGAATTGAAACTTTGAAACATTTGAATTGTTTAATTTAGGTACCAACTTATTATTTATCTAATGTTTGGGTAAAGTTTACACAAAGTTCAAGGGTTCCGTAGCGGCACTTATAGGTTGTTGAATTCGTGTCTAATTTTTAAAGCAGTCCTTTGAAGTAGGTACTAAATATGCACCTACAGAGACGGACTTTTATTTGTAGATATACACTTTGGATTTTAATCTTGCAAAGTGTAGAGTGGCATGGCACAGGTAAAATGCTAATACTTTTTGTCTTATTTCGTCTTACAGAATGACATAATTATCGTGCTTGACATGCGATGGCGGGAGAATCTCTTTTGGTCAAAGATCTATCAAATTGTAGGTATCTATTGTATATATATGATTGTCCGTTTATGTACTAAACTACTGCGGTATTGATTAAGACCGCAGCTTTTGTTAATCCCTTAGACTGACGTCGTTAGTATTTTCATTTTGTAGAACCTGGCTTTAACTGGAGCGGAACGCTGACTAATCACCTGACCTCATGACTTTTTAGTATCTACATAGACATGAGTTCAATTACCTAGATAGGATTGATTTTATAGAATAAGATATTAAATGGATCCTCTGCTGCCATTGTGAGTTCATCGAATAAAATTTTACATCGATTGTGACTTGTAGAAATACCTAGATCATAGTAAACAAGACAGTGGCAGACAGTCAAAAACGTACAATATGTGTGGTCTACACAAGTGTTATTGTATCGTGAAACTTCTAGCTACGGCTTGTTAAAGTCCTAACATAAATTACGAAGCTCTTGAATATGTTGTTGCAAGCTCTTGTTTGGAGATGCGAGGCATTTCCTTGTGAACTTTTGTTAGTTATTCTAAAACTCGAGAGTCAAATGTACCTAATAAATAACTGTAATAGTGGTGTAAATGAATAACAAAGTAAATTAATGCACTTATAATTTAGTGTCGTATCTCGATGTTCCCTTTCTTCAATGTGTACAAACGCGAATCGTCTCCCGCCCCCCGCCGCCCGCAGACCGCAGCCTACCGCCACACCAATCTACCAGCAAATAGCGATTTATCGTAACATAATATTTATAGGTACGTTTTATTCATGCGATATTATCTAAGAGTGTATGTATCTAATGTTAAAAAATATTCTATCAATTTAGGCAAAAGTCTGAAATACATATAAAAATATAAATATTTGCTTTCCATTGTCAATTGTTTTATTTAGGTAGGCACACAACGTGCTGAATGGTGTGGTCCTCGAAATATGGCATAATACAAATTTGTACCCTTGCCTTAAAAAATCTTTACAATCTTACAGCATAAGACATGGCATAATAAAACAATATTCGAACAAGTCGATCGCCAAAGCCAGACCCGGTCGATCGCGAAACGAAATTAAAATTTTTGGCCGGTATCAAAATTTTCGTAGGTTGACATTATCAAGGCAATGAAAGCACAACAAACTTCTCATTATTTTATTTGTTATCTATTGATATTAATTCTACTATCATATTATTGATATTCATAAAAAGCTATCTAATTATTGTTTTATTTATCCCACTAAAGCACAATTAAGTCGATCGCAAGACGTCAGATTTCTTAAAAGTAGAACACTGTTCTGAATAAGTTGGCCACCCCTGCTATAGCCAAATGTTTCCCCGCCTCGCCATCATTCGCTTGCGTAGCGCACAAGTCGATCGTGACGCACGATCATGATACCGCCATCGAGAGTAGAGTGGCCAAAACGTGATGCAGTATCGATAAAATCGCGAAATCACTGATGCTAAAAAGTATCGAGTGTGCTTAGTTTAACAGATTTTTTACGTAGCACTAAATTACTTTGTGTTATCACTTATTATCATTGTAACTTCGTTCTTAACAAACTGACAGTACATATTATATCGCTCAAATATTGAAATACTGTTGTAACTTAAAAACATGATTTTAAAAGAGTGCAGTTTTAAAATAACTTGTTCTTTTGTCTTGAAATTCAAACATATAACAATACATTTTTAAGTGTAGGACTAGTGAGAAAGAAAAGTCCTATTAGTTGTATTATTTGGTAGAACAAAACGTAGGACTAGTGGGAAAAAGTCGCATTTGTTCTACTGTCGAACTGTTCAGTAGAACTAATGGAAACAAAAGCGATTTTGGTGACAAGCAAAAATAGCCAGTAAACTAAGAAGCCTGTAGTGAAGGTATCTTTATGTGTACCTACGCCGAAACCATGAGTTTTTTTTTTTTATTGACGAAGGTGGTAGACGAGCATACAGTCCACCTGATGGTAAGTGGATACTGTAGCCCATAGACATCCGTGATACATGCCAACATTAGTCCAAAATGACAAACGTTGGCACGCCCCCGGATGCGCTGCCTACCTTTGGACATAGAAATGCATTTGGAGAAAGGGTTGGGGAAATGGGGAGGGATAGGATGGGAATGGACTCTGGCACATCTCACTCACTACCGAAACACGTACGTACATTAGGGAAATAAGATAAAGTGGGAAATGCAGTACATTTCAAGGTAGTCTTCTGTGAGAGAGGGGTAACGTGGCCAGTCGAGTGCGGCCAGCGGCTGTTGGATTGCAGCGTGCACTCTCCCCCTCATATATAGAGAGTATATAGAGTGCATAGACAGTTCAATGTGCCCAGTGATATTAAAGTGAAATGGACCATAAACTGTGATAAACAGTTCATACGTAACAAGTGTCGTAGTTTCGGAACAGTGAGTCTACGAAATAATGACAATGGTACGTTCGGTGCATGTGTACCGTACCTACTAGCGTTCCGAATCTCAGAGAAAATGGGGGTCTAAATGAGGTTACGCAACACGCAAAGTGCATGGGGAGCGCTTTTGTTGTAATGAGCATGCGCAGTAGATATTATAACAGACAAAAGTTCCCAACCTCTATGTTCGGAGATTGCTTTTTTATAGAATAGCTGGCAGACGAGCTAAATGGTGCTTACATGCCTATTTACCATTTCAATGTTATGTCATATGTTCTATGTGTATAATTATATTGCGTTTTATATAGTTTATATGTATAGTTATATTGCTTATTGCGTTTTATTTTCCTACTTAGTTCCCTTATTTAATGACTATTCAATGTTTGGTTAATCTTTCATGTCTTTTACACGTACTTTCCATTTATGTAGGTCTAGGTTGTAAGTTAGGTCTTTAGCGTAGTCTAGGAACAAATAAAATCTACGTTTGCTATACTTTATTCTGTAAATAAGATGTGAAAATATAAAGAAGCGAATCGTAATAGTCCTCCGGTAAGTGGGGGATCGCTTGACAACAGACTCCTATACATTTGGGAGGACCGACCGTCCAGTCACAGGCACACTTGAATTCCCGCGTAATCGGTGTGTAAAGGCGAAACCTTCGTTGTCAATTGTTGCTCTCCCTGCGGCCTGGAGGTATGTGATATCCATGGAGTTTCTTTTAGTTTCTCCTCTACAACTACCGTTGGCCCCCACCGTCAAGACTTTGACACATTTACATTTAAAAAAACATATATCAATTAAGGGTACTGTATAAGACCAATAGATGTCGCTGATCGCCTTGTACATCGCGCTGTTAAGATTGGCTGTAGTTTGGTCATGTCAATGCATGGCCAATTTTTATGTATCCAGCAAGTATTTCCAATAAACGAATTCAAGCAAAGTGAAAGTGTGTGATTCAGTACCAGGGACCTTTGGGAAACGTCTACAGGTACATTTTTATCAATAACTCAAAAATAGTTTTTTTTTTTTTTTTAATATTGACACTTGCAATAAATGAGCGCTATGTCAATTGGGACCGGACCGGAATTACCGGTCAATCTAACCCGAATGAACGGACAAGAAAAATCAAACAGAAAAGTATAAATAAAACAATTTTACTTTATATTTTTCGTACAAATGAGACGCATTGATCGTTCGCGGACACGACTGTATGTATAAATGCAGTTTTTACAGTATAAATTATAGTTCAAGGAGATCACTTGAAGATCTTGCCTTGGTTGAACTTGCGACCCTGTTTGTCGGTGGCGGTCCAAGAGAAGTAATCTTGGACTAATTTCTTCGTTTCCTCACTGTTCGGGTCCAATTTCTTCCATTCATACGACTCGTAGTCAATCTATAGACAAAAAGAGAAAATGTTATCCACACTAATATTATAAATCCAGGTGTATGTTTATTTGTTACGTTTTCAGGATTAAATTGCTAAATCGTTTTTAATAAAATTGGTCAGAGAGGTAGCCTGAAATCCAGATGATATAGAAAGAATTCCAGAATCTTATTCCAGACTAGTACCTTATTAGTTTTTAATGTATAGACATGCAAACCATAGTGGGAGAACTGTGCGGCAGGCACTAGTGCGCAGGCGTGGAGAAGCGAGGGAGTGCGGGCCCGCCTCGCGCGTACCTCATACCCCGACCGCCACGAACGTAGTCCCCAACTATAAGTTACCTGTCATTGCGGCGACTGTGTGAACATGCCTGACGACATTAACAGTGTGAGTGTCAATGTGTGTCAACGAGAGTCAATATGTCAGTGTCAAAGAATGTCAACGCGTGCCGCCAAAAGTATGTGTGTGTCAACGCATGTCAATGTGTGTCATTACCTGACAGTCGGGTGACTGTGTGAAGGCGAGATCGTGTCCGCGCCACACCCACACGCCGGATATAGTGGAGTTGTTGTCCTCGCCGAACAGACACACTGAAGCGAATGCGGTCTTGCGCATCTTGTCCAGGCGTTGGAACATGCCTAGACAACAAACAAGCACATGATACAACCTTCGATTCAATAGTGCATATTTTCTATACATCGTATCACTAAAACAACAAGTATCTGAGTCATGCGTATGCCTAAGGATCCCCGAATCTCATGGCAGGTCACATGCCTGTCTGTTTCGATTAAATGGCGCACAGCATCGAGGTCTTTGTTGATGACAGCGGTGGACGGACGGGGCGCGACCTTCGTGAAATTCGTCACCGACATTGACACGATCGCGGTTGAATTTTGAAAACCAGCTATAAATTGTCGTCTGCCTTGGTGGTGCATCGCCAAAAGCAGTTTGAAGCCGAGCGAGGCTCTGTTGAGCTGTCAAATTACACTCAAAATCGTAGAAATCATACAGCGACAGTTTTCACGAGTTAAATCCATCGTAATGCAGACGCAATATTTAAAATGACGCCACAATGAAAAAACATATTACAAAACATCTAACGATGAAACAAACTTTATTCTACAGCCAAAGAGTTTTCAACTTTTGTAATTACTTTTTAAATATTATTTATGTAAGTGGCCAGTTCCGGAAATTTTCAATGTGACCTATGTATTATATTTATTTATTATAGATTACTTTTTTTTATGTACAAAGACGGCAGACGAGCATACAGTCCAGCTGATGGTAAGTGGATACTCTCGCCCATAGACATCCACAATTCATGCTAACATTAATCCAAAATGACAAACGTTGGCACGCGCCCGGATGCGCTGCCTACCTTTGAAGATATAGGAATAGATTTGGAGAAAGGATTGGGTAAATGGGGAGGGATTGGATGGGAATGGACTCTGGCACATCTCACTCACTACCGAAACACGTACATACATTAGGGAAATAATATAAAGTGGTAAATGCAGAGTACATTTCGAGGTAGTGGAGACAGGTGTAACGTGGCCAGTCGAGCGCGTCCCAGTGGCCGTTGGATTGCAGCGTGCAGTCTCCCCCTCAAATATTTTTACATATTGCATTATATTTGCGTGAAGCAATTCATATGATAATAGTTAGGTGTAATAAAGTAAAAGTTATCTTATTATATTTTGTGGAAGTAACGAGTAGTCATTGATTACAAATAGTTCACAACGCGAAAATCGGTTGCGAACAACACTAGTCACGGTGTCAGCCGCACCCTGCTACACAAACATGATTATAATAAACTAGCTGATATCTCGCAGCGGTGCGCGCAGGATTCCCGTAATCCCGTGGAAACTATTGACTTGCCCGGGACATTATAACACACCCTATGTTAATAATATTACAGCTAACTCGAGGGATTTTTAAAACCAATCGAGTTTTCTGAGATCACCTTTTGCAAACAAACCAAATCAGAAATGCTTCTTCATAATCTTACAGTAGACATTTCTATCAACTTGCACGCTAGCATAGGCAAATGATAGAAATGCTCACCAAAGTATAGATTGCTTGGTACCTATTTATCCGATAATTATCTGGATAATTTCCAACCCTGTTTCTGAAACAGATACACAATATCCATTTTATAGCAATCTTTTGTGAACTCTTTTGTGATCTTGACTAAATCGTGACTGTAGTTACTATCTGTAGGCGTAAAAAGAGATTCTATGCTCTTCAACACTTAAAAAGTGTTAGGAGCAGAATGGCCATTTAGTAAATTGTCTAATTGCCACAACATTTATTTAGCAAATCATCAAACTGGCTGAAAGTGCAAGAATTCTAAATGTCCCAACAGCTAAAAGTTTAAAGTAGCCAAATGTCTGTTAGTTGTTAGTTAGTATGTTTTTAACTGACCTGTGATAAGATTGCAGCTCATGAACACCTTGGCGAGCTCATCGGGGTACTTGTACTCTGCGTACCAGATGGACCAGTTCTCTGGGTCAAACTTCTGCCAGAAGTACGGAATGGACTTGCTCTCGTCCTCGTTCGAGTAGCACCGTTTGAAGTCGTCCATGTTGAAACTGAGATACGATGATTTATTAATTATTATGAAATTAAAAAAAATCAAGCATCATATGTCGAAAGGACAGTGAGTAGTTCCAAAGATAAATACGCTTTATTGTACACCGAAAACATACAGAGAAATACAAAGCACTAAGTAATTGAAAGTACAAGAGGGACCTTATCACTAGAGATTTCTTGCAGGCAACCTTTGGGTTGCCTGCAAGAGTTGAATGGGGGTCACTTAAGTGGTGACACGGCGACACGGTGTCGCGCGACTCGGCGGCTGGTCGCGGAACATGTGCCAGTTAGTCTAGGCTATCTCGTTTATGATAAATGTACTATGATTTAAATTTTTGGTCTGTAACCTAACACGGCCTTTACAAGGTGGTCGCTATCAAAGACCCGGTCACAACTAGAGCAAATGGTGAGTTTGATGACTTATCTCCAATATGATTATTGTCCAATACGTAATTTGGTCCAAGCAACGACAAACATCCTACAAGAAAATTGGCCAAAATAAAAAACAAATTTGTCCGAAAGTAAATTCGTCCAATGTAAATGTTGTTTTAAAAATATGGGTTACCTTTTATTATGGTCTGAGAGCACTTGTGAATTAAAAATACGATTGATACGACTGGTAAGTAAATAACTAATTTTAAATTTTTATTCCATTTAATTCTATATATAAAGAATACATTTGTTTGCATTTAATTAAGAATAAATAAGTATAACTCATTAAATCAATATTTAATTTAGACAATATTGAGTTTAAACAAACATCAATTAACATTTTGGACGTCATTACTTGTCTCTGTCGCTCGCACACAAATATATTGCCGTCGCGCTCGCACAGATACGGCGACCGCCGTCATCACAGTTCGCTAACCTTTTCTCATAATAATACGTGTTCGTCTGTTTATCTTGTCATTGTCCTTCTAGTACTCGGGCGCTACCTAGACTTGAGCTAAACGCAGTAGTAGTTATGGATAATGTGCCAGCTATCACTCAAGACGCCGGAAGAAAATACCAGTAACGAGCTGGAAAAAAACATGACATCCAACAGTGGTTGTCCTGGAAGGTAATTTTTTTTGGGGACTATGAGACAAAAGTTCAATTATTGGAAAAACTGAAAGGTGTAAAAGCTAGGTTAGGTAATTGACGAAATGGCGAAAGCAGATGGCGTGGAGGTATTAAGATTACTTCCTTAACACTGCGAGCTCAATCCAATAGAGCTAGTCTGGGCAAACATGAAAGGATATGTGGCAAGAAAAAATACTGCATTCAACAAGGCAGGTGTGAAAAAACTACCCGAAGAAGGCTTGAATAACATCACTGCTGAAAAATGGCAAATTTGTATAAGCCACGTTAAAAAAGGAGAGATGAAATTTGAGTGTAGATAATCAAATAGACAAAACGATTGATTCCTTCTTAAATATAAAGGGCGAGATATCTGACAGTTCCTCATACACCAAAGCAGAAACTGATTCTAATTAAATAATTTATTTTTAAGAGCAAATACTTGTTTTTTTTCTACCAAACGCTATACAGGTACCGATTTTAGTAAATGACACTGCCGTCGATTTGTCAGTTCTAAGCCATGCCAAACTGGAAACTCGAGAAATGTAAGTACATACTCATTACCCACACAATATTATGCATAATATATTTCGATTTTTATTATAATACAGGATATTACATTTATTCACTCTTTACAATTTACTTTGCTTCGCGACCGAGGTATATACATATAATTGTAGCTTATGGCCTGTGTTAACTTACAGTTAATATTTTATTCTGAGCCGTTATAAAGTATCTATGGGAATTACTCCAAAATTAAGTTCACGGGAACAAAGTCGCTGATACCTCTAGTATGAAATATATTATATGAAATAAAAGAAAAACAAATAGATTAAATTGTATAAATGTACGCTCTCACCCTTGTTCCTGCGGCGCGGGCTCCTCTTCCTCGACGGCGTCTCCTGCGGGCGCGGCGGCAGCGGGCTTCTCTTCTTTCTTCTTCTGCTGCTCCTTCTTATTCTTCTCTTTCTTGCCACCTTCCTGCTATAAACACACACAATGCTATTAAACTTTAAAGGGCTAAGAAAGTTCCCATCATTTCAATTGGCACAAAGATAGAAGGGTGACAGTGAATTGCTCGGCACTGGCGACGTAATCGTTTATCCGTTTAAAGGAAGTTGAGACAAAGAAATTTCTCATTTCGTTATGCTTCATATCCTTTTCATCCACTTCTACATCTCAAAAAAATTATCTTACTACACAGATATCGGTATGTATCGCATACAATTATGGGTAATTTTTGAAAAAAAATCCAAACATTAAAATTTATGAAATATATTCTGTAAATTTTGGAAATTTTCTGTTTGAAATTTAGGATCCATCCCATTAGTCCCATTGTGAAGTCCCATGATGGGACTAATGGGACTTTTTCATTCCAGATGTCCCATGGGACACCCACCACCATAAACATATGAATAAACATATGTTTATGTGTATATGAAGTATCCCGCATGAGGTATATGACGAAATAGTGATTTGACGAGCAGCAACATATTTTGTACGCCTAAGTGTGTGTACGCAGAGGCATCGGTACTAATATATACAGAATCTTTGGCATAGGAAAACAAATAAGAAGGCTACGGCTAGGTCGCAATAATTTTTCCAATATTAATAGTTAAAGTATGAATGTAATCTTTGTTGTTTAATTTTTTTCATGTGCATGGAATGAAATACACACTGTCCCGGAATGAGCTAAATGCGCGCGCGGTGTGAGGTGGGGACACGAGCCCACCCCCTCAACCCAGCCGTCCGCCGGACTTGTGGCTGATAGTTAAGTGATGCGCTCGCTCGCTCGCTTTCTATTGACTCTCTTGCGTCATCGATATAATACGTTGGGTAGTTTTTTACTATACTTGCTTGTTAAAATGAGCGACCAAACCTGATTCTGACTTGTCTGAATCAGGTGTTACAAGCGATGATTGTAGTGACTAATATTCTTTCAAAACAATATGATAAGTCTTTTGTGTATTTTAGTAGTTTTAAGTTATTTTTTATTATTAATAATAATGTAATGAGTAGTAGATTTTTGTTGTTACAATATTGTTTTTTTTTTATATTTCTCTCAATTAGTAATTTTTGTATTTTTTTCTTTTTGTTTTTTAGTAACTTTATTTTTCAAAACTAAATATTAAATACCTATTTAAAACTAAAAATTATGTATACCTACTTACTATATTATCTAATGTGTGATAAATAATAAATAAGTAAATAATGAAAGTAAATAAAAATAGTGGAAAATAAGTGTTTTTTTTTTTATAATTACATAGTCGTGTTTCATTTTTGACCGCGATATTTAAATTAAAAATATCGACTTTTACCAATATCGATATACCTATCTTTCACTAAGATCATTGTAGTACAACACTAAAAACAAGTGACATAAAACGGTCACATTCCTTCCGCGCGCATTCAACTCGTTCCGGGACTATACCTATATCATTATGGTAGTTATATTTCACAGTACAAGAAGTGGGACATATGGGAAACATATGGGACAAGTGGGAGTAAATTAAAGTAAAGAAATTAGTTTCACTTGTCCCATTAGACAAGTGGGACGAAAAAGTTTCATTAGTGCATGGGACTAATGGGATAGATGGATAATTTATCGTTGAAATGTTCAAAATTAGAAAAAAAAACTAAAATTACTCATTAGTAATCGGAATCACAGATGACGATGTGCAACAGTATCCACTTACCACCAGGTGGAATGCTTGTATGACACCTACCATAAAATTCTTTCAAGGTACAAGGTGTTTGAGGTGGAGGGGGCATATGGAGATAATGTTCTCTTTACAAAGAGTAACTGTGCTATTAATGTATTTAATTTAAGTTAATTTCTAAGAGCTTAATATAAATAATGGTATTTAAAGTAATATAATCATTGCATACGACCCCAAGAAGTACCAAGAGCTCACGCAGAGCAAGAAGTTGAGTTTGTGTGAGTGAGATATGCCAGAGCCTATCTCCATCCCATCCTCACAATCCCCATTTTTCCAATTCATTCCTTAATCTGCAAAGGTAGGCGGCAGCGCACCCGGGGGCATGCCGACATTTGTCATTCTGGACTGATATTGGCATGTATCGCGGATGTCTATGGACGACAGTATCCACTTACCATCAGGTGGACTGTATGCTCGTCTGCCGCCTTTTATTTATAAATAATAAAATAAAATATGACATTGCAGTGATATAAAATTTGTGTGTCCACCAAATGGCTGAACCTACTCATCGTCACACAGATATCTATGTTCACAAATAATATTGATTTGATTCAAATTACATTTAAAAACACTTACATTTTTCTTTCCAGTCTGGACGCAATACAAAACAAAAATAAATACTTAAATAAAAAATACTTCTCTCTATAAGTTTACATTGAACTGAAGAATATAGCAAACCTTTAAAATTATCGTGCATTGTTTTAATTGGAATAACGTTTTGTTATAACAATAATACTAGATTTTTTTGTTTCAATTCAAATGCTACAAATTGCAATTCAAATAATATATTTTGCAAAAGGTGTTGTAATATCTCCCATCAAGTTCCATATTTATTTCTAGACTTTATAAGAAAAGTATTTTAAAAGAAAAGATTTAAAAGAAAAGTTTTATCTTTGGAATTCGAAGATACATATAATAAACTACCGAATTGTATTAAAGGCCTTACTGTGATTAAATTTAAACATCATTTAAAACGATGGCTCATTGGGCACGCTTTTTATAATCTGGATCAGTTTTTTTTTTGTAACAGTCAAAATTAAAATGTAATCATTTATCAATTCCAAAATTGGATGGTTAATATTGTAACTATGGTATGTTAAGAAAGTAGTATTTCTAAATTAAAAATTTATAGTCAGATATTAAAATGTTAAATATAAGTTTTTTTTATTGTATTTATTAGCTTATTATTAATAGGTCTATAAGTTGAAACCCGCTGTTTGCAATGTAGGTGTCGCTGCTATGTGCTGTCATGAAATTGTCATCGGGCAACTATTGCATGTCAAAGTACGTTTCATTAGCTTCACATTTTAGTTCAGTTTGCGCCATAATTGCCTCAACAACGCTTTTGTTCTGTCCATTGAAAATGTCAAGTTTCGAGGCAAAAAAACACCATATGCGGGAAGTACTTTTGTATTTCTTCAATATCAAGAAAACGGCCAGCGAAAGCCATCGATTGCTTGTGGAGGCTTACGGTGAGCATGCTCTTTCTGAAACAACATGCAGAGACTGGTTCCGTCGCTTCAAGAGTGGTGATTTTGACGTAAACGACAAAGAACGTCCGGGTGCCATGAAAAAATTCGAAAACGTCGAATTGGATGCATTATTGGAGGAGGACGATGCTCAAAGTCAACAGCAGTTGGCAGAACAATTAAATGTGACACAAGCTGCCATTTCTAATTGTTTGCGAGCCTTGGGAAAGATTCAAAAAGAGTCCAGATGGGTGCCATATGAGCTGAAAGAACGAGACATCGAAAAGCGAAAAACCACCTGTGAAATTTTGCTTGAAAGGCACGAAAGGAAGTCATTTTTGCATCGGATCGTGACTGGGGATGAAAAATGGATTTACTTCAGTAATCCCACACGCAAGAAATCATGGGTCAACCCAGGCCAACCATCCAAACCCACTCCGAAGCGCAATATTCACGGAAAGATTCACGTTCCACTACGAACTGTTGCAACCGAAACAAACCATTGACGGGAAGCTCTACCGACGCCAACTAATACGATTGAAGCGTGCCTTGCAAGAGAAACGGCCGCAATATGCCGAAAGACACGATAAGCTGATTCTCCAGCATGACAACGCCCGGCCACATGTTGCGAATCCGGTCAAAACATATCTGAAAAGAACTGGATGGGAGGTCTTACCCCACCCGCCGTACTCTCCAGACGTTGCTCCTTCAGATTACTACTTGTTCAGATCGATGGCCCATGGACTCTCCGAGCAGCGCTTCACGAATCACAGAGAAGTCGAAAATTGGCTTGATACTTAGATCGCCTCAAAACCGGATAAAAATTTTTTGGCACGGAATTCATAAGTTGCCGAAAAATTGGCGAAAAGTTGTAGAAAACGATGGCAATTACATTTAATAAAAAATCATGTACCGTTTCTCCGCAATTGACGTTTGATTTTTGTGAAAAAACAGCGGGTTTCAACTTATAGACCTATTATTTATTAGCTTTGCCCGGCCACGCGTTGCTCTGGCAGCGCCAACAGATGGCGCTTACCCTGTTTTTGGATAAAAAACATGTTTTTACCCTGTGATAGGTATATATATAAAAACACGCGCGTATTCGAATGCAACGTTATGTCAAAATTTCAAAGCAATCGGTGAAGAACTTTTGGAGATTTAAAATTTTGAACAAACGAACATTTACATTTTTATTTATATAGATTGTATGACTGTATTGTATATTGTCAGTGATCAGGGTAGACTGTTTCGTTTCTAACCACGGCTACATTAAACACTAACACTAACATTAAACCGTCAATCAATAAATGCAATTCTTATTCTACAATTGTAAAAAATGTTCACTATACAGCAATTCGAATTTTAAATCATATACCCAATAAAAACAACAAATCCGGACATATTACCTTACCGTATATTGTTCACATATATTGTACTCATAAATAAAACACAGTTCATTATTCAAAATCACTATACCACACCAACGGCCACTGTGTCTCTCCACTGCTGGATATAGGCCTCTGCCCAGGACCACCACTTAACACGGTCTCTGCTCATCCACGTGAGTGGATGAGCAGAGACCGGCAGTGATGCCGGGGACTTTCAGCAAGTCAATCCACGTGTCCACATTGCGCGTCCCACGCTACGTTACGTAATCTCCATTCGAGGACTCGTCCGTCTCCTATCAGTGCTGTAATATACATATATACTCGTAGACCTTGCCTACTGCCACTTCAGCTTGTCGATTCTTTGAGATATGTCAACAATTTAAGTTCTTCAAAGAACTAAATATACACTCGAAAGTGAATTCTAAACGGACACACCAACTCATCTTCTTGTTCTGCGTGAGCTCCTGGTACTTCTTGGGATCGTATGCGAGGGGGGGGCTGTACAGCGACAACTCACCCACTACCGCGGACACATGTGGTTAATGTGCTACCGTAACGCACGCTTGGGTCTAACATATGCTGGTCTATAAAGTATAAACCTACAGATCTAACGGGGCACATCAACTCACCTTCTTGCTCTGCGTGAGCTTCTGGTACTAAACGCTTCAGGGGTCAAGCAATAGCGCGCTATGTTAATATTGTTGAACCTTAACCGTTAAGGACTGGAGTTTTTAACTATAAGTTTTTAAGACCGCCAAACATGAAAATTGGACTATAACGCTCATTAGCCTTTAACGCTATCTTAAAAGTTCATTAGCGCTCAAACGTTGAGCTCAACTAGTATTTTTTTGGGAGAGGTTTTCTTTTACATGACATCTACTTACCTCCACATCTAAATAGTCACACCAACTCACCTTCTTGCTCTGCGTGAGCTCTTGGTACTTCTTGGGGTCGTATGTAGGCGGTGCGGCGCACAGCGACAACTCGCCTGCTACGGCGGACACTTGTGGTTGGTGTGCTACCGTAGAGAACCACCGCACCACGTTCACTAGTTGAGATCGCACGCTTGGGTCTAGCACGTGCTGGAAATAACACGTATATGGTCACAGTGGAGGTTCAAAACAGCGGCGAAAATAAAAAGCCGAAACTTATCCAGAGAGTCAGGCACAGAGATTATGGGGCCCGTTAGTTTACAGTTCTTAGTTTTTTTTTAGTGATGATGTATGTGTTAACTCCAGACGTTTTGATCGTGTATTTTGTACTAGACACTATCGTCTTTTTGATATTAGGTCCATGTTTATTTCCTATAGGCATCCTAAATGGCAGTGCACTATTTTTTTTTAATTACTTTAACATTATAATGTAATTTTGCAGGAATGCTCTCCAATTATTTGTGCGTGAGTTTTACTGAGCTACCTTGAGAAGAAACTAGGGTCTTCGGAATAAGAATATTTATTTAACCAACGCACAGTACTACGTTTGTAGCGTTGGGTATAAGCTTGATAAAAACAACATACATTAGAATTAAAACAGTGTAAATTAATATGGTAAGAACTTCCTTCTAGTCTAGTGACATGAGTATGTACTGAAAAATTGTTGACAGGACATATCAAAAATAACAAAAGTAAAACTTATTGTTAACGACGGAATAAATGACAATGTAAAAAAGCTAGGGTACTTGCATATGTATAGATAATAGTTTCGCTTGTATAGTTGTTTCTCTTTAGTGTCTTATAAATGTATGAATATCTCTTAATATCGTTAGGTTTACACTATCTGTTTAATGTCCGTTTTATGATTATGTATTGTGTAATTGATATTAAAATGATCCCTAGTGTGTCTTTTATTACCCTATTAGGATAATTGTTGGTAAATAGGGTAAGTAGGGCATGCTAGGGATAAGTTGTGGCCGCTATGGCGTTCGGGAAACAACTGAGCGCTCCGCCACCTGGCGGACGAATATAATATTTATAGTCCTGAAGCGGGGGACGGGGTTACGTAAATATGTCGCGCAAACCGCGCACCCCGTCCACTCGAAACCGAACGTTATAGCGTCATGATCTTATTAGATCCCTCTTAGGCTAGTTTACATCTAAGTTTTATCTAATAAGAATCCTATAAGAATCTTGTAAATGTATGAATATGTATAAAATGTGTGTTATACGAATAAATGATCCCCCGCGGGTAGCGGGAGGGGTACACATGTAGACAAGTAGTGGGGGAAGCCCATTTGGAATAAAAGACGGACCATTTTGGGCTTCCCGGCATTCCGATCAGCGGCACCACTCCGAACACTACAAACGGTCAACCAAGTGACTAGGACAAGTAGTAGAACAACAAGTACCTCTGCCCCCTGCCCCCGGCTCTGCTGATATTATCGAAGACAAGAAATAAGGCGTTATTATTGTTTAACATCCTGTATATACAGTCCACATCCCCCGGCGACCTATAAGATTGTAGGACAATACTGTCCTCTATCTATTAAGAGATTGTAGTAGACAAAAGTGTCCTCAACACTTATAAAAAGAACACTCTTAAAAACAATTAAATAAATCAAATTAGGAGCTCGACCAAAGAGGTCGGCTCTCGACGCCACATAATTACAAAAATTTAGTGCATTGCAATTCAGAATTCCTAAGTTATTGTTATGATTTATGTACTACTAGCTTTTGCCCAGTCTACACAAATAGTAGCCTGTGTTAATCCAGATTACAATCTACCTATTCGGTAAGCTTTAACAAAATCGGTTCAGCCATTTCGACGTGAATGACTAACAAACATGCATCTATTCATAATATTATTGGGATTAAAATCAAAATGACAAAAGACAGAAACATTATAGCAAAACAAGATAAGATATTAATAACATATCGATTGAGTGCAAAACAGCTACTTTCACTTCCAACATTCTGTTAAAATATGCTGTAAATCACATATAAACTGTTTTAATAATCCTTAACATGTTGAGCGCCGTGAAGGACACACGTTATGCGAAAGTGTACTTTCCGTTTGGGCCATATGAAATATTGCAAGTGGCAATTTTAGTAAGTGTGTTAATGGCAATTTAATGGTGAAAATGAATAAATATGTTTCATTTCAGTTATGGGATATCGCTATTATAATAATGCATATCTGAGAAGAAAACAGCTGTCGGCCACCCGTGTCCGCCATAGCCTATACGGAACTCCTCCTCGCCCGTGCATC
This sequence comes from Sesia apiformis, assembly GCA_914767545.1. Lineage (NCBI taxonomy): Eukaryota > Metazoa > Arthropoda > Insecta > Lepidoptera > Sesiidae > Sesia > Sesia apiformis. Next base: position 187,175 of record OU611962.1, read on the forward strand.
CGAAACGCATTACCCTTCCGCGCCTACTTTACCTTTGCTCTGATGCTTTGCTTTAAGAGATGATTCGCAAATGGAGCACAAACGCTGTTTCTCCCGCCTTTGTTTTACATAAATTCATTTTATCACGCACTCTTACACACATCCAAACCCACCCATGCACAGACATATATTTACCTGAGTCTTACGCGATAGTTCATGTATAAGCCCATCGCGCGGTCACCAGTGTGCGACGCGGCCCAAACGGAACAATCAAGTGTCGGACACACCTTGTCCGTCATAGCCTAAATGGAAAGGTACTGTTTCTTTCTTCGGCGTTTAACGTATTAACTTTAACAGATGTAGAACTTTAAAAATGTAAGTTGTTCGGGATCATTATCTAAAGTTTTAGAGAATGCCGCTAGGCATTAAGTCGGCCTTTTGCAGTTATTAAATATTTGTGTACTAATCTAGTTGTTTATTTAAAAACTACCATCACTTGTCCATGGGCGGCGGTGACCACTTACCATCACGTGGCTCGCCCCCGCTCGTCTTCCATCTATTCTATAAAAAAAAAAAAAAGAAAACTTACTTGAAAAGCATGCAGTAGTGTGGAGAACACGATAATATCGGCCAGAGTGATCCTCTCGGTGACTAGGAAGGTGCGTGTGAGAAGATGTCCGTCCAACACTTTTAAAGCCGCTATCAAGTCAGTCTTTGCACGTTCCACGTTCTAGAGGAAAAAAATCAGAGTAGAATGTTCACAACTATAGAGTAATAGTACTGAGACTGTTAAGGGCTGCTTTCGTCTTGGCCCCTGTCTTATCTAATTTTAGATTATTGTAGTGTCTTGGCATTTAGATTGAATATTTCTGTCACGAACTTATTATATTTCTATTAAATCACCTCACACATTGCACGGATTCTTAGTATACATTTTGATAGTGGTCTGCAATAACTTTTATTGCACAGACCTTTGATCTTACCCTTACCTTGTAATCACAAGAGGTTACAAACTATAATTTATAAGCTCCATTTTTTTTTTTATTTTCCAGCACATACTTGGCAATTAAAAGGAACTGTACTGTCTAGTGATATACATAATTGAAAAATTCATCCTCAAGTAGAACTCAGTGGTAATTCAAGATGGGAGAGAAAGTCAAGGGTTAAAGTTGTATGATCTTAAAAATATACAATACAAATACTTTATTGGCCGAAATCCTTAGATACTAGGTACACAGAGTTGCTATTGGGCCCCGCACTATGAATACAGAATTTAGATCGCTAACATGGCTATAACAAATCTACAATTTTATATTGCATCATCTTTGTGATTCAATATAATGCAATGTAATATTCTAAACAAATATTTTCGATTTTCAAAATTATACAGCCGATATATGTATTTTTTTATTTAGTCTCAGATAAAGATAGTCAAAATAAAAATGTAGTGGCACTCTCTTATGACGCTAGTTCCAAGACCAATTTTTTTGTAAGCTGGTGGGATTCTCTTTGACTACCTCTGGTACGGATCGAACCATATCACATATCCCAATCTTGAGGCACACATGCAGAGCTTGTACCCCCACCTAATTGGTTTTCCTCTAATAAATTGCTTGCAACTGTGACTGCCATAATACAGTACCATTGCTTCATCAACAGTGTGGTGCCATATCTTGAAAGTGTTTGTTGAATAAATCAAAGGTCTAATTTTTGCAAATTTATCAGTAGGTGCTTGTATAGCCCTATTCTCACAGCAATGAATATGCGTCATAATAAATGTGAATCAATCTCTAGACATAGCATTGTACAGATATCAAAATTGGTGACGGAATGATTTCTTCAGTAAATCTTCGAGTAAATTTTCGAGTATATCCACTGAAAAGAAGAATACTAAAGAAACACCTCATGTCACACCCCATGAGGTGTTTCTTTGGTATTCTCCTAGATCTAGATGTCCCACTGCACCAATTATTCGATGATGTGTTCTCCAAACAGAATCAAAGTAGCACAACAGTGACTGCAGATTTTTAGGACCTTGATTATTTTGCCGTTGTGGCTGATCACAAGGATTATGGTGGTTCTTCCAAAAGTATTTCTGATTTTTTTGCACACTTGGTATTACAAAAAGACTACGTTTTCCATTGGGGCCCAGCTAGATGTAGATGGGACAGGTTCATTACACTCTTCAGTCAATAGTGCGTCTTCTTTTAGCTAGACTAGATAAAGGCAATTCATCTTCATCCTCTGTTGAATCATTATACACAAGCTCTGCTGGGGCTCGTGAGTTGAGAACCTAGGAGATTGTGCAATGTTATCACTTTTTCATCACCAGAATCTTCATCTTTTACCTCAGAGTTCACCTTTTCAGGTGGTGGTACAATTGTAATTGCATTTGGCAATGGCTCTTTAACCTCAGAATCTGATTGTTCCAATGCTTCTAATATTTGATTGAATGTCAGTGGTATCCTGACGTGTGATCTAAAAAGTAAAAAAGGTACAGACCTATATAAGTAGGACATTGATTTTACTACTGATAACGATTGATGATGCTACGTTGATGATGTAGAATATAATCACGAAAAACAAAAATCGATGAATAAACCTATCATTTTTATTTACTATCAATTAATCTTTTAAACCAATATAAAAAGTATAAAATTATTGTATCTTCAGTAAAACTTACCTTTTTCAAACATGGTAGAAACAAATTAGTTTGTTTATTTTCGAAAGACCCAAACACTTCAATTTGAGCTTTCCTAATGACTCATTGTGTGCTGACCCTTGAGACAGAATGTTATTGTTTAGAATAATGTCAAACATCTGCTGTAGGTCCATAAAAAGTAACTCTCTTAATTACAGGTATATAAACACGACTTTTTTGGGCTTAGGTGGGTAGAATAAAAATAGAACTATTATTGTTCTTAAAACCCTGAAAGAAGTTCTGGATGCTTTGATTTTTTTTTATAAAATATCAAAGTTTTCAGTTTTAGAGAAAGCTGAAAAGTAACTAAATTTGAAATAAATTGTCAAAATACAGGCAAAGGAATGCTATTGCATTAAATAAATTAACTACTGTAATATATATTCTGCCCTCCTCTCTGCCTTATAAAAAAAGGCATTACTAACATTTTTAATATTTATACATTCAAGGATAAACACATAGAATAAACAGGGATATTTTTTTGTTTTATTCAAAACTGCAAGTTTTCTAGCTTCATTTAAAATTAAAAATTAACAAAAATTTTATCAAATTCTTTTGCATTTTTCTCCAATGTCATCAAAATGCAATTGTGCCTTTTTTCTAAGTACTATAATCAGGATTAAGGATATACCTAATACTGACTACTCTGTTTAACTAACCTGTTTCTGAAACTGCATAATGCCTAAGTAGGGGAAGACCCAGGCACAGGAGGCTGGCAGCAACTCGCTGTCTGCCCACGACGCCCACTGCAATACCGCCGCTTGGGTTGCCAGGTCACTGCCGCGGAGCGCAGCATTTGCAACTAAAACCATAAGGGTAGTTAATAAATTTTATGTAATTGATTGTGTGGTGTTATAGAAGACAAATAAAGGATAACAATGCTCGTACAACAAGCCCTGAGGACCTACACCACCTCTAAAAGAGGGGACTCTTCAACCTATTTGGCCAGCATGAAGTTTTAAACCCATACATACCTCATACACCAATATCTTAGAGCACAAAAACAAATATAGATGCATCAAGCACAAGTTGCTTGGCTATCAAATAATAATAATACACTTTATTTGCAATATCAAAAATACAAAAATAAAGCTATCATTAGACAGCAAATACAATCATATTAGATAGCGCAGGGGTTCTACGAGCTCTGTCCAATAAAAGAGTGACAAGTGGTTTGATAATGGAACACCACCAAAACCTTGAACAGATCAGTAAAGAAAATAAAGTGATACTATACACAGTGGATCCCTAGGCAATGACGCCACAGACAAACTGGCCAGAAAAAGCTTAAATATCCCTTAGGATATTTAGAGCCCTTAGAACCCACAGTCTATCCATCCAATACCTTTCACTCAACTTCAGAACTGGCTATGTGAAATAACAAAGATTGAACATGGTCAGATATAGAAAAACATTACAAATGCAGTTAGGCACAATGAGATGAAATACAGCATGAGATGGAATGGGGCTTTTCTAAGGCTGACTGATACCATACAGTTAAACATTAGGCATCAAAATGTACAGGGACTAAAACGGATGACTTTAATGATAGCACTCTGACATCTGATCAATGATTTAATGATAGCCATATGATCTTCATGAATAAAACTGGGTTGTTCATTAAATAATTTTACATATAAAAGTATTCATAGTTTAATTTCAGTAATTAATGAATATTATGGATTTATCTTTTGCATGCAGTGTAATAATAACAACCAATAACAGGTGTAGACCTGACCCTTTATTGTTCTTATTACCTAACCTAAGGTTTTCTCCAGGGAGGAGCAAATATAAATTTTAAATAAAGATTGTATAATGCAGTTTATTACTTATAAAAATAAGGGAAGATCGGGGGGGGGGGGGGGGGGGAGCGCCGTGTTCTTATGGGTGTAGCCACGATGAGGACAGCCCCACCATGGCTACGCACATGTCACGAAACACTGTCATTGTAATGAAAATTGTTTATATTATATGCCTGTTAATATTAATTCTGTTGGTCATATTAGTAAATTTCCCTATATACTCTTATATATGGTATCTTACGACCGTGACACGGAAACCATAAGAAGAAATAAATTCCAAATCCATTGCAACAAACAACAGAAAGTTATCACTATCTATGGGAGGTTATCGAGTTTATGTAGTTTGTAATCAGACTTACCATAGTAAGCAATGGCATTGCTCTCGGTCAGAAAAACTTTTCCATCGGCACTTTCATAAGCTGGAACCTAAAATAAACGGCAAATTAATACACGTCAGCGCTACAAACATATGGAAGTTTGTCAATGTATACACTATACTATTCGCACGCAACAACACTCACTTTACCGGCCGGGAACTTCTTCAGGAAATCAGCTGACTTATTAGTTTCACCGAACACGAAATTAGGTGACACTTTTACGTCGGCTCCGGAGTACTGTGCGGCAATCAACGCCTTATAAGCGCGGAAGTTTTCCGGATAAGTGTAAAGTACCTACAAAAAATAAACACACGCCGCTACAGCATATTGACAAAATAAGCTCACTTTATTTATTACAAGCACAAAAACGTTTCGATTGAGGTAATAATCCACAGTAAAATTGACCTACCCCGGCCGCCATGGTTGAGTTTTTCGAGAAAAGAAAATTGACACTTGACAGATCAGTTTGACAAAAAGAACACGTTACATTCCACGTAAATTATTTTTTTACGATTTTTGTTACAGACAATGTATGTACATTATGGTTATAGTAAATAGGTATTTGAAAACTGATTATTCCATTCCCCATCATTCAAATAGAGAATATCTATAATATATAGAAAGAAACTTTTATTATTATGTTATAATAGGGGTTAAAGTATGAAATTGCCGTTTTATAGTTATAGATACTTTGAATTGACATAAAACCTTCATGGTGTGAGATTTTCGAGTGAAACTTTTTCACATGATACCTATGAGGTTCTTGTTTTAAAAAATGTGCAACATTCGATTTTCGACTTTCAATTGTTTTTTTTATTCAGCTTAGACGGGAAAGATGGATACTTCGAAAATCCGAGTAATCTTTGAATACGAGTTCCGACGCGAAACTAACGCGGCAGAAACGGCTCGCCATATCAATGCTGCGTTTGGAGAGGAGACTGCTAATGAACGAACCGTGCGTTTTTGGTGTAAAAGCTTTCGTAATGAAAACTTCGACTTGAAGGAATGCTGAATGGTGGAAGCCGATCCGAGTCAAACTACCCAGGAATTAGCGGCGTGGTTTAACGTTACCTTACTTACAATATTGACTCATTTGCATCAAATCAATAAGATAAAAAAAAATGAAAAATGGGTGCCTCATGATTTGACTGATATGCAGAAAGAAACGCGTGTTGAAACTTGCGTTGCCTTGTTGAATCGGTACAGAAATGAAGGAATATTGGATCGAATTGTGACATGTGACGAAAAGTGGATTCTTTACGATAACCGAAAGCGAAAAATGCAATGGCTGACCCAAAGGCAAAGCTTACCAATAAAAAGGTAATGATAACTGTTTGGTGGTCTATTCATGGTGTTATTCACTATAGCTTTCTCAGGTCTGGTCAAGCAATAACAGCAGATGTTTACTGTGCCGAACTTCGAACAATGATGGCGAAACTAGCAGTGAAACAGCCCCGACTCGTGAATCGATCTTCACCATTATTGCTCCATGATAACGCAAGACCTCACACTGCACGAGAAACCGTTGTAACTCTACAGGAGCTGCAGTTAGAAACCATACGTCATCCTCCGTACTCGCCAGACTTTGCTCCAACGGACTAATTTTTCGTGATTTGGACAATTTTCTACGTGGTAAAAAATTTTCTTCCCAAGAGGCAGTACAAAATGCTTTCACACAGTTTGTCGAATCTACATCCCCAGAGTTCTATCGCAAAGGCATAAATGAACTTCCGATTAGATGGCAACAATGTATATATAATGAGAGTAAATATTTTGATTAAATAAATATGTTATATTTTAGAAAAAAACGAGTTTTAATTTTTCAGTACAAATCGGAAATTTCATACTTTAACCCCTAATACTTACTCTTTAGTTCTCATCTCATTCCAGCCCATTCCCAATTCAAACAGAGTTCTTTTTAGCAGATGAGCGGGCGGGCTATGTAATGGTAAGTGGTCACCGCGGTCATGGACACCTGCAACACCAGGGAGCATGCGGGTTCGCTGTGGACCTTACAGAATACTATCTTGTTATAATTTCTATTCTCCATCCTTCCGAATTTTTATTCACTCCACCAGACGGCACATTCGGAGGTCAGCTAATATTTATTGTTTTTGACTGATGTTGGCATGAGTCGCGGATGTATTTACTTATTCATATCAGCTGTCTGATACAATAGTTTTCTATAAAAATGTAGCTGGATTATTTCTGCTTTTCAACGAGTAATCAAGTTATGTTTTAAAGCGCCTTGTAGCAAGTTTTGTTTATCTATTATTTTATTTAAATCAAACTTTGTAAACGCGATAGCTGCCTACTTTGACATTAATATTTTTAATTTAGCAACATTTTCGTATTTCTAGATCGATGGTGGAGTGAAATTCTTTTGCGATTGAATATAATATTAGCGAATTCTCAAATCTTTGACTTGATTAGTCAGTTCTAATTGGTATTTCAGTGTAATCCATTTTAAAAACAAAATGGTAAGTTATTGATAAAAGGTTGTGCTAATTTTAACTCTCTTTTTGTCTTGGCAGGTAGGTGTTGTCGTATCTAGAAACAATTGGGATGAAAACCGGTGCTTTTGTCCTTCTACAAGTTTGATTTATAGTTTAATAGGAGCCGTAGAATAATAATTACGTCAATAAAAAACAACTCCTTGATCATAGTGACACTACTCGCCTTTACACATTTATTGTATTTAGAAAAGTTGTCCTGAGATTATATTGGTTTGTAAACGATCAGCAAAAAAATACTAAATGGGCACCAAATCATGATCAGCAAAAGAAACTATTTTTGAATAATGGAAATAAATATTTTTTAATTACTAAGAATGTCAACAGAATGTCGACGGAGACTATGGGACTCCTTTATTGTCACCAGAGAACCTAAAACTAACCCACCTTTAAATTTTACTGTCATTTACTGTCGCTCGTTTAATTATTTCCCAATTTTATTATGGTTCACATTGAAGTGATGTCCAAAAGGTCATTTAAACCCCATCGCGAGTACAATGGAGGCCCGTGGCCCGCAGTGGAACTAATAATATATTATCTTCATTTTCAGACATTTGTCCATACATTTAGAATGAAATAAAATTAAAATATAATACTAGAAAGTAAAATGAAAAATTTACTTAAGTAATTCTTATTTATGCACCATTGAACACCAAGCCAGTACTTTTGAAAAGCACTAGAGAAGTCTTCACCAATGACCTTAACAATAACATTATAATGTTATTAGAATTACATATTCTTTCCCTATAGACTGATATTGTACTACAGAGTATAATTATTTTTCAGGGCAATGAAAATTCCATTCCTATGGAACTATGTTCAAACTGTGAGTATTTACGTTTTTGGTTTTGGCTTTATTCTTTTGTACTCCATTGCTATTGCTCAATAATAATCTTGAAATCTAAAATTTGTGTGCAGTAATTAATTTGAACTTTCTGAACTTGAGTTGAAATCTCCAATATCTATATCAATATCTAAGCTACCTATTGAACCATATTTCTTTTTTCTTAATAAGTTACTTTGGACTGTACACATGAAGTTCGCCTTCTATATTTGCTTTGTTTTTCCCGTCCACCCATTTGCTAATGAAACATTTGTAATGTAACAGTACTGCAGTGAGGTGTTGGCATAGGGTGTGTAATGAGTGGTAACAGGAGGTTTGTTTTCAGCGCGTGTTAACTGCATTGATTTTAAGGTGGAGAACTGTGAGTGTCGTAGTGTCACTCGCGTATAATGTTCATCCATGTTAGAGTACCGCACGTCCACTCAACGCGTCCAGAACAATTTTTATGCTCATTATTTCATAATCTTAAAAGTTTTACAGTTGGGTATATGCTATCTTAGCATATTACAGCAAAGTGTTATTAAATCCATATTTTGATCCTAAAAAATGCTGGAATTGGTTGAGATTACATTAAAGAACTTATTATATAAAGAGATTTTAAATTTTATAAAGGGAGTTTCCTGTCATTATAAAAGGTTTCTACTACAACAGCAACAGAAGAAATCATTATCTTACTCATTGCTGGAATACAACAAACAAAAAAAAATTAAACATCAGCTCGCCACTGTAACAACAGTGTAATAAACTAAAATTTGGGCTATTGGGGAATATTTAGGTATTTTTTTGTAATGATAGCCAATGTTGTTCAGAGACTTAAAAAAAGTCTGACACAGTTTAGGCCTGCTGATGGAACACTTGTTTTTATAAATTCAAGGAATTATTGATTATATCATTCAATGGAGAGGGAAAACCTGTCCTCAGTTGACATTACAAATGTCACCTGTACTCTACACCTTTTATTTTGTTCTTCTTCCAGCTCACACTTGACTTCAGTTTAATTTCACATCTATATCTAATATTTTAATTTACTCCCTAACTTGCAATTTCCTCTCTTCCTTTTTATAAAAGTTGCTGTGATTTGAAAAATGTAAAACTTGAATAAATCAATGGTCAATGTTTCATGCATAATTCCTCCACCCTGATATGCAGACATTGAAAACAAAAATTGTTCTGGATAAACATTCTAGAAAAGTGCATAGTTATGTTTGGTTAGTGCATCCCGCGTCACGTCTCGGCCTCTAGTTGACAATATCATTAGACATTACATTATGAATGTTTGTTACAAATAGATTGTTATGATGCTACCATTCAGGTGCGAGGAATATATGCACGTGAGGGAGGTCAGTGCAGCCAGATCGCACAGGAGTATTATAATTTAGTGTGAACATAATGTCATGTACAGTATACTACTTTGCTCCAACATTCAATGTTAACTTAATTCTGCAAAAACTGATTTTACTATTAGTTCTGTACATTTCCAGTTTTCTTTCAGTTACAGTACAGTACAGTTACGAGCATGTCTATCTCATTATGAGTATCTGGAGCTGTGATTGTGGCACCATGCTGTTAAGTGTATTTATATCTGCATAACTTCTCCATTATTTACAGAACAGCCTTTGTCACTTAGTTTCCTATTAAACAATGGACTTTGAATGAATGCCTCAAGGTTCATTTCTATTGTGCTCTCTTGTTGACATTTCGTTTAGCAGGAGGAAAAACTGTAAATATTTGTTAGTAACATTGTTCACCGCACTGACCTTTCTCATTGGATGTTTTTTTTTGTAAAGATGTTGTGTGCTAATTTTGTTACAAAATGACGCTTAGCTTTTTCATTAATTTTATTCTGTTGGTTTTATGGAAATATGCCACTGATCAATAAGAAGATGAATGTGTCATTTAGTGACAGAACTTGGTAGGTGGTGTTGGACGCTGCATTTGCTGTCACAGGATCATTTATAGGGCCAAACTATGTGTAAGCAGCGCGACAGTATGTCTTGCCACCTTCTCTTTTACTTATTAGTATTAGTGAAGAGTACTAAAATATGGTGATAGATATACATTAGCGGTGATATCAGCTACATAGTAAAGTGCTCGAAAAACTATGTCACAAAGTAAACGAAAAATAAATGTCACTTGCTTCATTGAGAACTCAGTTGGAATACATAACGACATACGCTTTCTGCACACTGAATATTCTTGTTTTAGATAACTGCTTTATATGTATAGCATTAGTGACTCTATGTCTTACAGATATGTGTATATATGTGTTTTATATGATTAACATTAATTTTAAGAGTAACATTTGTACTCAGGTTATTAATTTCTGACATTACAAAAGTAGGAACCTCTCCAGATTTCTATCAAGATGGGGAGATAAAGAGATAATTATTTGAATTCAACACATCACTTTGTTATTAAATATCCATCATAATGTTTAAGTAGTCATCTCTCGATTATAATTTAAGTTATAATATTACATAGTCGTAATTTATAACTCAACACAGATGCAGATTTTACAGATAAACTGCCTACATGAATAGTATCATTTATTAAAAGACAATTGCCATACTGAAACATTTGATGGAGGAATTAGTTATAGATGTTATTTTGCGCGTGCTGATGATGACGGGATATAGCGAGATATAAAAAGCTAAAATCACTTTGAACACTCGTTTATTCAAGGGCGATGAATGCTACAATTTTTCAGTTAGAACTTACAACATTTTGGTCTTCTGAATATCGGTATAAATGGCGGAGGTTTTCGCGCCCATCGATCATATCGATGCGACAAACTTGTTAGTTTTTCTTTTTTTCGGAATGGCTAAATTCTTATGGCCCTAGTGGCCTTTCAAGAGTTACCGGTCGTGTTTAATTTGGGGCGAGCGCGAGCGAGTTGCAACACACAGCCTAAGGGCTCCCCCGCCGATATAAACAAACTCGTTAGTAATTGCAATGAAAATATTTGTCGAATAGGAGTAGTTTTAAGTTAGTGGCAGTTCTTCACGCCTAAACTGCGATCGAATTACAAATTCACTGCATACATAAAAGTGTGTTAACTCAAATCCATTGTTATAAAGGTAACCAGGGTTGAGTTTACAATAAAACAGTGCAATGGTAATCATGAAATTTAAACCACTGAAGTTCTTTATCTTCCGTTTTAATGCTTCTCGTCTTCGAGAGTAGTCTGACAGTTCGTCGAAGATGTAGATCAAACGAATTTTTGAATCTAGCAAATCAGGTAGACCAAGATGTTTAAATTATAAAACAATGTAATTTATTTCATTGCTCGCCCGTCTCATCCGTCACACCGATTGTACCACTTGTACGAGTGAGAAATGATTGTGACTTTATGTGTAGTCGACGCGGACGAGATCCGTCGACTGGGCAAGCGTTTCCGCAAGCTGGACTTGGACAACTCAGGCGCGCTGTCCATCGATGAGTTCATGTCTTTGCCGGAACTGCAGCAAAATCCGCTCGTTCAACGCGTCATAGATATTTTCGACGCCGATGGAAATGGAGAGGTAAAATACTTAAATATATATACTTAATTAATTAATTCTACAGATGTAAGGCAAGGTGATTTACACGATGTATCGAGGTTCGTACTAATTTCAGTATTTCTGTCGTTTTTACGATTTTTAACATTAATGTGTAATATTTATTACACAGTTCCAGTATACACTGGAAGTTTTCCGGCGAATGATACGTTACAAAGTAGGTACAGTCAAATAAATCATTGAGACATGCTTTTTGCATTGCACTACACTCATACAGAGTGTAGTGCGGCGACACATTCCAATTCCAAGAGAGTGAAGATGATAGTGGAGTGTAGGCTTTCTCGGCCGGTGTCCATATTAATTGAATCTTCCGGGCTACTTGGCCGAGGTCTTCTAGAATCTCTTCTATTTCTTCCAAACGTTTCGTCAACAACTGCGGTTGACATCTTCGGTGGCGGCTGCGTTCACTTTTCGGAGAGATGTTATCTCTTCGGCTTCTCGAGCGCAACTGACTCGACGACTGTGGCGCACCGGTATTTATAGTGGGCGAGGGTAGTTGTGATTTTGTGGTGTGTACCGAGTCTGTTTTGTAGCCCTTTTCAAGCCTACGAGCCAACTCAGAAATATCATCAGATCAGTCAAAGATCCCAGGGATCCGTTGTCCTCGACTGGAGTATATAAAATACCATGCTCCTGTGGGTCAGTGTATTTGGCACTACAAAACGAAGTGTTAATACCCGCATTAAAGAAGATAAAGGCAATTGTTGAAGAGGAGAGACTGAGAAGTCGGCGGCCGTAGCTAAACATGCTTCGAACCACGAAATCGGCTTCAGGGACACAAAGATCTTGTCAACCGGGAATCATTATTATTCCCGTCTCAATAGGGAAGCTATTGAAATCTACAAGCATCCCAACAATTTCAACAAAAAAGAAGAAAATCTAAGACTCCGTAATATCTGGTACCCAGCACTACGAAGACATCAAGCTCACGGGGAAGAGAGACGAGAGGGGGGGACAAAAACACACTCGGTACACACCACAAAATCACAACTACCCTCGCCCAGTATAAATACCGGTGCGCCACAGTCGTCGAGTCAGTTGCGCTCGAGGAGCCGAAGAGATAACATCTCTCCGAAAAGTGAACGCAGCCGCCACTGAAGATGTCAACCGCAGTTGTTGACGAAACGTTTGGAAGAAAGAGAAGGGATTCCAGAAGACCTCGCCCAAGTAGCCCGGAAGATTCAATTAAAATAGTGAAGATGATGTCGCAATGTCAGGTAAATCACGCCCTACGAGCAGAAGGATTTCGGTCATTGACATGAGATCAGTGAAGACTGGACGGAAAAGAGATTTGTATGAAATCGTCGATCAACGACCACTATTATTTAGACCCCTCATATTAATGAATCTTAATGTAATTTTAAGGTTATTTTTTTGTCTCACTCTCTTTTCGCCGTGCACTCACAGATACAGAAACCATGTCTCGATGATTTAATTGTAAATCCTCATGGAATAAACCGTGATATTGTGGGCTTCAGGCCACCGCCATACGCGTTTGACTTCGTGCATTATACCGACCAGTCTACCAGTTGACATTTTTGCCGATCCTTGTGTCAATTAAAAAAGAAATTTTCAAAGAAATAATAAGCTGCCAACGAATAACTTTTAACACTTTAACTTTAACACTAATAATCACTTTTAACACTTTTATCACTTAGTAATACAGAACAGAGCACTAAAACACAATATTTTTAACATTCGATGTCAACTATGTAAATATATATCAACATTATCAAGTTCAATGAGGGTAGAATCATTAAATTCGGAAAATGTCAAGTATCGCAAAAACTTAAACTTTTTTTTTTTTATAGAGAAGAGGGCGGACGAGCAAGCGGTCCCACGTGATGGTAAGTGTTACCGCCGCCCATGGACACCTGCAACACCAGGGGGTATGCGGGCGCGCCGCCGACCTTGCAAAATCCTATTCACAGCTTTCTTGAAGAACTCCATGTCGTAGTTTAATGGGAAGACCTCTTGAGGCAGTTCGTTCCACAGCCTACGGGTTCGCGATATAAAATAATTTTTGGACTGAACAGTACGCGACACCTCCGTATCTAGGAAATGCGGATGGACCGCACTTCTGTGACGGGAGGTGCGGTTGTAGAAACCCGAGGTGGGAATTTTATTGAACAATTCTTATTTGACTAAGATTACATATTAATTTTTTGACGTTTATTATTTTTTATTATTTTTTAATTTCTTTATTGATCATTATTTTAAAGACAACATGAATAATTGTATTCTTTTGTTGCTTACATTTGAGTGCCCTAGATTAGAGGTGGAATATGGCGGCATATTTTACTGAATATTGACAACTATTTATGTACCCATATTCAGTAAATAAATTATTTGATTGATTGATTGAAATATGAATCGTCTCCACTAATAGATTCAATTAGCTCCCGCTTAAAACAAACTCGGTTTGGTACATGTACTTTTGCAGGTATTTGCAACTCATGTTCGGAGTAAACCTTCTGTTCGTAAGTATTGTTAGGTTTTTTTTTTTTTTTATAGAATATAGCTGTCGAGCTAACTGTCCACTTTAAGTGGATACTGTCGTCCATGGTCATTCACAATATGCCAACATCAGTCAATAATTTTGATAGGATTGAGATTGTATTCTATGACATTATTATCCGGTGGTGGAATAATAGTCGGTGGGTGGATAAGAAGAGCAGAAGATGTGTGGTGGCGCAGGTGGTCCATGTGAGTAGTCTATATCCAGCACTGGAGAGAGAGGCTGATGCTATGGTACGACCTTGTTAACAAGAAAGTGAGCTTGAATTCGGTTTATCTCTTTCAGACTTAGACTCTTAGGACTTCATGACTTCATATGATTGTTATAAACATTGGTTGAAATATGTATGATAAACTACATAATTATTTATACCGCATTGTGTCGCATTGCCGTCGTGATAATGCCCGTTGATAACAATACGCACAACAATAGTGTTATAATTGTAACATGTTTTCATTATGAAGTGAATATCGGAATTAATACGAGTAGGTACTTGTTTTATCCTTTCCGTATGAATGTGTCATTAGTGATTACAGCTGTTAGCGCTTTAATGAAAATATAAATGCCTATCCTGCAGGCAATTATATTTTCTGAATGGCTGTAAGGCTTAGAAATGATTGATTAGAAACGCCACAAAGTATGTTAATGGAACTAATACAGTAGCACAAATACAACTCCAATGGAAGAGTACATGCCGTTTTTCGAATTGCGTTCGAATTCGAAAACGTTAATTCGCGAACAGTCAATTAATCCTATTCGTTATTATAATATTCTGTTATGTAGAACAGTCACTTGTAAACACGAAATCTACATAAATAATAATGATAATTTATATGAAAAATGAAACTTGTTTCAAATTCAATTTTAGTCATTTAAAGTATTTGTTATTATCTTATTATAAGTAGTTACACAGGGTGCGATCCATTCAGCGCGTCCTTCAAATTAGATACTTCATACAAGAAATTGCCCTCGATCGACATCATAATCGTCATAATCTATATAGTAGTCTACAAACTGTTTACCGTGAATCCGTAGTATTTTTTTTATAGAATAGGTGGCAGACGTGCGGACGGGCCTCATGATGGCAAGTGGTCACCTACAATATCAAGGGCCTTGCGGGTGCGCTGCCGACCTCGCAGAATCCTGTTCACAGCTCTCTTGAAGAGCCCCACATCGTAGCGTAATGGAAAATCCATATCGTAGTATGTAGAACGATTGCTCCATGAGATTTTTTCGCTATACTAAGACAGTGCTTCGCACCCTTTTTTCACTTACGGCACATGTATTTTCTTTTCTAAATTCGGCGGCACACATGAACTAAAAATATAATTAAATACGTGCATTATACTAATTCATTAATTAAAAAGTCAAAAATCACTGAATAAATAAAAAGTGTGTAAAACCGCTGAAAATTGTCTCGCTCGTGATCTTAGTTACATCTCCTTGCTGTGTGATTCAGGTTACACTGCAGCACATTTAGCATTGTCTCACGGTACACTGGTCGTGGAGCACTGTGCTAACCTTCTTCAAGAAAACCGTGAATAGAAACTTGCGTTACATGTGTAACTTATTCACACATACACCCATACATCAACTCACACGCAATTACCTTACATTATTGACTGTATGCTATTTTTTTCTAAAATTGGATATCTAAAATCACACTCCCACACATTCACATACATAAAACACACACAACGTACATATTATACACAATAATTACCACCTGAATAAACCGTTTTCTTAAATAACTGTAACTTAGTATTAAGAATAGATCTAGGGGAAGGAGTTGACAGCTGTCAAACAGATTATTCTAGTACAAATGTCAGCACCCCTTGACATTTGGAATACCACGGAGGACTGGGGAATATCTACTTGTAAATAAAATTATTATTATGTTAAAAACATCAAAGCTGCGAAGCATGTTCCTGCTGGTAATTTCTAGGTGGACTTCAAGGAGTTCATCCAGGGCGTGTCGCAGTTCAGCGTGAAGGGCGACAAGCTGTCCAAGTTGCGGTTCGCGTTCCGCATCTACGATATGGACAACGACGGCTTTATCTCCAATGGCGAACTCTTCCAGGTGCGTATACTGCTTATATGTTGCTGTCCGATATTGTTGAATGTAGACGTTTCACCGGCAAATGTTAACAATCGTCAATATGAAAGACCTATTTCTCATTCCATCTCAATATCAAGCATGGGGAGTGTAGTGGCAAGAGGAAACACCTCTTGCCGTCATACACTTTTCACAAATGCTCTCTTAGTCTCCAAATGTAGGCGGCATATGCGCAGTTTGTACTAACTTTTGTCATTCTGTGCTGATGTTGGCATATATCGCGCATGTTGCAGGGCGACAGCATCCACTTAACCACCGGGTGCTGTCTGCTCGTGTCACACTTTCTATATAAAAAGCCTTTGCAATAACTTATTAAAATGAAGGAACGAATTTATTATTTTTACTAGAAATGTCGATAGCTCGATCTAGCTAGAAATGAAGGAACCAATTCGAATTCGCATGCGAATTTCGAAAAATATTTCAAGCAAAAACCAAAGATCGCTTCGAAATACAATGTGCCTCGTTCTAATTTTAATTGTTTAAACAAGGATGGTGAGTTGTCGAAGCTGCCAACGCGCCACTAGAGATACATATCTCGACAATTAACCTTCTTTAACAGTACAAAATGTAGCTTTCTAACCTGGGTTAATTTTTTAACAAACTCTTAAAAGTTATAAATGATCCTTATGCAGTATTTCAATTAGATATACCTATACAGGGTGTCTCAGGTGTATTCCCGAAGGCTGAAATCTTGGATTCCGTTTGTGGTGTTCACATAATTGACATGAAAAATAGACGCTATTTTTGTGATATTTTTCATTTATGCTCAGTTTTCCTAAATTATTGTTCAATTCAAAGTATGATATATTATTTTTAGGTAAATATAAGTGCGTAATATTTCTTAAAGTAAACCATGACGAAACATATTTGATTGTTGTATTAACTTTACGTTTGATTGGTAGGTTGATTGCGTGCAGGATGCACGTTGCAATCCAACAGCCGCTGGGCACACTCGACTGGCCTCGTTACCCTTTTCTCACAGAAGATTTCTTTGAAATGTACTGCGTTTCCCATTTTATCATGTTCCCCAATGTATGTACGTGTTTCGATAATGAGTGAGATATGCCAGGGCCCATTCTTATCTCATCCTATCCTATTCTATCCCTTCCCATTTTCCCAACCCTTTCTCCATATTCATTCCTTCATCAAATTAAGGTAGGCAGCGCATCCTGGGGTGTGAAAATGTCATTCTGGACTAATGTTGGCATGTACCATGGATGTCCATATACGACAATATCCACTTATCACCAGGTGGACAGTATGCTCGTTTGCCACCTTTTCTGTAAAAAAAAAATCATAACAAATAAATACATAGGTCACACTGAGAATTTCCGGAACTGGCCACTTACATAAAAAATATTTAAAAAGTGGGTAATTACAATATTTGAAAATGGAACTCTGGGTGTAGAATAAAGTTTGTTTCATCTAACAGTCATTTGTTTTTTCATTGTGGCGTCATTTTAATCATTGTGTGTCTGCATTACGATGGATTAAACTCGTGAAAATTTTCGCTGTATGATTTTCTACGATTTTAAGTGTAATTTGACAGCTCAGCAGAGCATCGCTCGGCTTCAAACTGATTTTAGCGATGAAGTACCAAGCAAGACGACAATTTATAGCTGGTTTGCAGAATTTAAGCGCGGTCGTATCAATCTCGGTGATAAATTTCGTGTAGGTCGCCCGTCCACCGCTGTCAACAGCAAAAACATCGATGCTGTGCTCCATATGATCGAAACAGACAGGCATGTGATCTACCATGAGATTCGAGCATCCTTGGCATAGACGGCTACTTGCATAAGTCAGATACAATCAATCTTACACAAACATTTGGCTGTGCGAAACCTGTGCTGGCGGTGGATCCGACACAATTTGACTGAGGCTCAAAAAACGGAACGCATCATTTGGTGCAATGCCATGCTTACAATATTCAACGAAGGGGCGTCAAATTTGATGAGGAACATAGTAACAGGTGACGACACATGGATTTACTGTTACGACCCTGAAACAAAGCAGCAATCGACCATTTGGGTCTTTCAAGGTGAGCTGAACCGCACCAAAGTGGCGCGCGTGCAAAGTGCCGCGAAGCAGATGATCGCTTCTTCTTTTAGAAAAACTGGATACGTGGCTACTGTTGCTTTGGTAAATCGTCGTACCGTGAATGCTGATTGGTACACGACCATTTGCTTGCCGGAAGTTATCGACGAACTCTGTGAAAACAACCGTAAACGCCGCATAATCTTGCACCATGACAATGCCAGCTCTCAGACACGGCCAAACAGAGAAACTAATTTTTGAAGGCGAAAAACGTAGAACTCATGAGCCATCCTCCATACAGTCTCGACTTAGCACCTTATGACTTCTTGTTTCCAAAAACTACGAATCAATTATGCGGTCAACGACTTTCATCACCAGAAAAGGCTGTCGAAGAGTATGAAAAACATGTTTCCGAGGTCACCACGGAGCAGCGGAATAAATGTTATGGAAATTGGTTTATTCGTATGAATAAGTGTATTGACGCTCACGGAGAATATTTTGAGAAATAATTAATTGATTTTTGGCCATTAATTGTATTTTTTTCTTATTCATTCCGGAAAATTTCAGTGTGGCCCTCGTATGTGTTATGCCGTTTTCCAAAATTCTGCCAGGAGACTAAAGTACAAGCGAAACCATGGGCAACAGCTAGTGTGTTTATTTTTAAAATTTCGTAATTGAAATTGGGCAAATTTTGCGATTGTATGTTAATATGCGGCATTTCAAAGCAAATTACACAACAGTACAAAGTTTGCCCAGACAGGTTATGGTAACGTTAATATCATAAGGTCGCAAGTATCAGTATTACACGAACACTTGTATCAAGCTTGCGGACAAACATTCCGCTGTGGAATGAGATTATCTTTATGTTAGATCGAGATCACACTGATTAAGATACGACCTTTACTTGTAAAAGCTGTATAAATTTAAACTAAGATTAAAATCTTGTGTTCTCTTTTCGAAATAAAATTTTAAACCGATTAGACAGTAACAGGGAATTATAAGAATACTGATATTTCTTTTTCTCATTCATCTCTCAAAACTCAGTACAGGGCATTAATTAACGGTTTTTATTTATTAAACTCCCATTGAGTATCGATTTTGTATTTGAAGTTTCCAACCATCGATTTATTTTCCGAACGGCTAAATTCTTGTGGTCCTAATGGCCTTTCAAGAGTCACCGCACATGTATAGTTTAGGGCGAGCGCAGTAGGCGCTCAGCCAGGAGCGAAAAGTGTGTGTAGCCACGAACCTAAGGGCTTCTTTGCCGCTAAACTGGCGGAAGGTACCGCGGGATCGTGGGAAACAGCCAACCTTCGAAACAATCGAAAGAACATTTTGTAATCGCCTTGTTTTTATTTAAACAAGGTGGTAACAGTTACATATCCACAGACTGAATGAAACCATGAATTTTATTCATGATATTGAGTTAATGGCCCTGAAAATATTTTTTTGTACAAATTTCTTTTTATTTTTCTGTTGAATTTTTCATACATATTTGCTAAATACAAAGCGCAAAAAGGGAAATATCTACAAAAGAAATACATCCGTACAGTAACCAGCCCTTTTAACATCCATTGCTGGACATGAGGCCTCCTCTCCTCACATTGTCTTGTGCACGAGAAATGAATGCCCTTAGAACGGCAAGCTGGTTGGCGAGTCCACGCTTTTAGAGGTGGTGACGTTTAGACTTTTAAGAGTTGCTCAGCGTTTGTGGTTGGGGGTTTGTTATACCTTTAGTCGCCACGACACGACACGACACCCGGGCAGTATATCCGGTAGACCGTGTACAACATGTCACCGGAGTAACGCAAAACCAGAAACACGTCAACTAATTTTAAATAATTTCAGCGTGTATAAAACTTTTAACGAAAAATAAAATTATTTAGGGAATAAATCGAAATTTTTATTGTTCTATCTAAAACGTTGGTAGCGCTCATAACTCGGTACAGGTTAATGACCGGGCGTCGCGCCCGCTAGTTATACAATGAGTGTATTTGTTTTGCGTAACTGCACGTAGAATTAAAGATGTATTAGAAATGGACAATAAGTTAAGAAAGAAAAAACCTAATGTTAAAACTGGTAGAATTGATTCTACTCCGGATACTAAACAATCTATTTTCAACTTTTGCATTATTGGAGTGACACGTATATGCAACGTTTTCCACAGGTACTGAAGATGATGGTGGGCAACAATCTGAAAGACACGCAGCTGCAGCAGATCGTGGACAAGACGATCTTATTCGCGGACAAAGACGAGGACGGCAAGATCTCGTTCGAGGAATTCTGTAGCGTGGTTGGCAACACTGACATACACAAGAAGATGGTCGTCGACGTCTAGACGCCGTCGTATCCACTCTAGCTAGATCACTATTCAAATTGCGGGCCCCTCGCCGACGGGAATCTCTCAATTTCCTATAACTTCATTGTACAATCTCCTATACTTCATTGTACAATCTCCTATACCTTATTGTTCAATCTCCTACTTCATCCTTTCCATACCCTTCGTTCTCATCGTTCAATATCCCACCATTGTTTGTTCTGGCCGAACTACCCTTCAAAAAACCCCATAAAATGAACCATTTACGTCTTTTGAAAGTGAGATTTGCCAGAACCTAACCTATACCATCCCATTCCTAAAGAAGAGTGTGAGGTGTAACAAAATAAGGGAAAACTTCCCGTTGTACTCTCTATTCCACTATTCTTTCTAATCTATTCCTGCAATTCTCCAAACATAGGCGCATTCATGTATGTGCCAATATTTGTCATTTTTGACTAACGTTGGCATGTATTGTGGATGTAGATAGACGACAGTATCCACTTACCACCTGGTGGACTGTCTGCTCATCTGATTTTAATTGATTCGATATATGATCCTATAAATCAATTATGATTTTAATGATCCCGGCTCAATACTCGTACTTAGACAGGAGGAAGTAAATATATTAGTATCAGTGATGTGTAACAATTAACGTTTGTATATAATCGTGTATATAAAATACACAGACAGTGCCATATCTTCGTTAATAACGACTAATTGACATATATAATTCATTTACTTTCATATTAACCAAATAGACTCAATTATGTATAGAATATGAAAATATACTCAATTATCTATGTTCAAGTTAAGAAAAGACGTCACACCGATTTTATTAGAGAAAAAAAATGAAAACAGTAAATGAACTTTTAATTCAAAATTAGTATTCGCTTTTTGTTTTACATGTAATGCTGTTTGTATACATTCATTTCAGATTTATTCATATTTATGCCCAAAGTATGTGTCATTTCTCAGAAACGATACAAGGACAGATGACAGGACAGCTGTCAACACGAAAATTGACACTCAAATATATCAAAACATATTTGAGCTGTGTTCCAAAAAGTGTGAAATTCGCGCTTTGACAATCTTATTATGATGCATCTTTTTCTATTTTAATGTTAAAGAAAGAGACGCAGCATTAATTAGGATTCACACATAGGGCACACTTTGACAAATTGTATAATTTTTTGATAATTTGCAAGTTGTGTGAAAAGAATTATTTTCCTAATTTTTAATTTAATTTAATTGTACAGAAAAACAAATTGTAGTATGATATAATTTCTTTCTTAACTCGAACATAAGCAGTCTAAACTTATCTCTTACAAGGTTTTTAATTTGCGCAGTTGCATAAGACTAACGTTTATAGATTGCGTTGAGATTATTTTACTTTTCAATTAATATTTGATCAATATGAAAATATCAGTACAGGGCTTGATACCGGCTCCAAACTTACTAATAATATATTTTAATAAACCGGCAAGTAACCGATATTTGGACTTCTCTTCTTCATCAAGTTTCCACTTAATTACCGATAACTCGATTTTTGAAATGAACGATACGTCCTTCTAAAAAGAATTAGAATTATTTAAATTTTCCTCCAAAAATGAAATGGAAAACTGATTTTAAAATAAATCGATTTGTAAAAACCACCGGTTTGTAAGAAAAGTCATTTCGCAAAGGAAACCGATTTGTAAAAAGTCTTATCGTAAAATAACAGCGGTTTCCGAATGAAATTTAAAATTGTAAAAACCGATTTACAAAAACCGAATGATGAAGAAAACCCGGTTTATAAAAGAAACCGAGTATCGAGCCCTAGTATTAGAGTCGGACGTACACTACACAGTTCCCGTCGGCGCGCGGTTCGCAGAAAATCTATTATAATTCATTTTAACATAAACTCTACCTAACTATAAGATATACATTTACTTATATTATAGTTATATACGTCAGTTAGACAATCGTAGCGTCTCGTGGAGTATACATAGAGGTTTTTTTTATATTTTTGTTGCGATAGTTTTCGTTTCGGTATTGTTATTTAGTATTTTATTTCCATAATGTTTTTGTTTGTGGGAGTGTTGCGAGTCCATCACAGGATAGTTTCGCTAAGAGTCACTGTTCATTGTTTTAAATCGTGTCATATCAGTTAGACGTCCACCCGACTCATGATAAAAGAGACGAAATATACAGCAATGATGCTGTATATTTCGTAAACACTGTTAAAAGAACAGCAGACGTGCAGTGTACTGTTCAAAAGTGTCGTCCGT
Source organism: Sesia apiformis (assembly GCA_914767545.1). Lineage (NCBI taxonomy): Eukaryota > Metazoa > Arthropoda > Insecta > Lepidoptera > Sesiidae > Sesia > Sesia apiformis. The sequence goes on from OU611962.1 coordinate 210,200, forward strand.
AAACAGTTCGCCGTGCAAGGTAGTCATCATCGTGTCGACATTTAAAAATGAACTTTATTTTTGAAGTGTTATTGTTGACTTTTATTCGTGAATTCAAATTGCCAACCAGTACCAGTGTTTCTACTTAATGATTAGGGATTCTTAAATTATCACTGTAGTGAGACTGAGATGAACAGACCTAAGAATCTAAGAACCACTATTGGTAAAAAGACTATTGGTATTGTCCTTCCCGATGAGTCATTCATTGTATTCTTAACGCGCTTAATTGTATTCTTAGATCATAGCTGGGCGGTGAAGGGTAACATCGTTAGGAAACGATGTTTAACGAGGTCCTTAATCTAAAATTATAAATTTGTAGCATATGTTTCCACCAATCCTCAATGGGCCAGCGTGGTGGATTAAGACCGCATCTTAATTCAAAGTCAAATTATTTGGAGATCCGTCTTACATACTTCAAATGTCTGCATACAGAATTGACATTTAAAAATGAACATTTTTGTTACATATTACGGTCGATAATTTAATTATACAAAGAAACTGGTAACACTGTTAGGAATTGCATATCTATTGTTCTTCTACCAATGTTCGAGTACTTTTATTTTTGTTGCGTTGTCGCTACGATAGTTAGTTTTTCTCAACCATAAGGGTCAAATTCCCATCAATGGAGTGGTAAACAAGCGATCTACGTCATAACAATTTAATTTAAACTTCAACGTCTTAAACATACCGTTGAAAGTGGTATAACACAAGTGAATTAGATTCATAGCGGGTCCGGTGCACACATTAAGCTATTTTCAACCGTATATTAATGTCAAAGTTCAGTTTAAATTGTTATCAAAGAGGAATCTTTGAGTGGAATCACTTTGTGGAAATGATTCCTAACACACATGTAGCCGTTATGTGATAGATAACGGTGCCGACTTTAGTATACAGATAAATAATTACAAGGGGTTTTAGTAGCAAAATTTTAAATTCTCAAAATGGAATACGAATCTCAAATAGCGAATTCTCAAAATGACAAGTTTTTAAAATGGCAAATCTCGATATGTCAACAAAACATATGAATACCTACACAAAAATTCATGTGCGATTTTTAAGTATTTGTACTGATATCAATCACTTCGTAAAAACTGTTTTGTTGCCATTTCGATTTTTGCCATTTTAAAAACTTGTCATTTTGTGAATTAGCCATTTTGAGACTCGTTTGCAATTCTCACTTAGAATGGTTTAATAGCAAAGAGGTTTAGTTTCATTCAAAATATTCAATAGATTTATTAAGGAACATCCACATTAATTGATTGTATCACGAATTCACCAAAACACCCGAGAACAAATTTCCGACCTGTGTAATTGTGTGTTTAATAGATATTCCTACGTATTTCATTCTTGCTCTCTTCAATTTAGAATTTCTCTCAATTTATAACTAAAATGAAGTCTGTTTCAACTACTTGTTTGTAGGTGCGGTTATAATTATTAAATCTTTTCCGAGATATATACATTTTCAAGAATGCTTTTGCATTTAAATAATTAATTTTGTCAAAAACACAATTGTAATTGAAAATGTTACAAAATCTTAAGAGTTCCCCTTCAAAGTGGTGGTCAGGTGACCGCTTCAATGACAATTTAAACTCACCCTTTATTAATGGCATCAATATACGCTTCGAAATCGCATAATGATAAATTATACAGAACTGCCATTTTCAACTTTATATTCAGGACATTAAAACTGATTTTAAATTGTTATCGATCACTTCACCGCTTCTTCGAAAGTGAGAATTGAACCTTCGGGATTTAAAAATTAACAACACCTCCCTAACTTTTTAAACCACTTTTTATCATTTAAAGTCGGCACTGTCCCTTGTAAGGGCTCATTCACACGAGCGAGCAACGCCCGTCCGTGTGTAGATACCTTTACGAAATAGTTGCTGTCGTTAACTACACTTACTTATACTGATCTTATCGCCTTATCCGAATTTTATACAATTAAACGTAAATCTTTATAATGTTAGCTTGTTTTAGGTCTCCTTTTAATTATATTACATGGTGATAGTGTGAATGGTTGATGACTAAGAAATAGTGACATCAAGTTTTTTGCCGACGAACGACTAAATTTTTAAATTCACAATTGTTAAATTTCACCGACAAACATTTAAAAGGACGCGGCGAAAAGAGGTGCCGCAGGCGGCCATCTTAAAATTTCTGTTGACAGATCTACGGGCATTTGGTCCCATGTGATAAATTAAAAAACATCCTCTTTCAGTATTTGAAATACTGATATTTCTTGTATTTTTAAAATAATATTTCCCATTTTAACAAGGGCCCGCTTCTGTTTATGTAAATGTTACGTAGAATACTGTTACACACATACGAGTAGATGAATCGCCAACTATTTATTTTTTAATGTAATAAAACAAATCATGAAATGCATGTTATTTTTTTTAATTACATATATACAATATTTTTAATGTACATATTACAATATTTTACACAATTTTTGTAGGACACAATACACTCGTAGCATATTAACCTTATATACTCCTAAAATATAGTGACGTTTGGTTTAACTGGTAAATCACATGACTATCACGCCCCCTCATGTTAATTTTAACACTTCAGTTCTATAAGAAAATACGCTTGACGTCACATGTCAAAAAAGACAAATATTAAAAAGACATTTTTACCAACGACTGCGAGACACTTCAATTCAATTTACAAACATCTCGTATCGTCATTGGTCCAAAAGAAGTACAGCTTTGTGACGTCACCGTTTTCTCAAATTGAACAAAATATAGATTTTTCGGCAAAAAAATTGGTGGCATTAAGTCGTTGCTTCCCTCAACAATCCACGGCTGTCCTACCTATATACCTTACACGGGTCCGTTTACCCACAGGTAATCTATTCCTATCGGACTATTTCAACGTAATATCTAAAGACGCATGCAAATCAAAACATACCATTTTTAACAAAACATCGAACATTGTAGGGCCAAGTTCACAGTTTACGTCCAATCAGTAATGATTGACGTGATTAACCGTAAGGCCAGTCCTAAATTATCAGGCTAACAGTTTCTATCAATCCGTAATATGAGAATGTTCCTCTCGTATATACCGTACAGACAGTTTAGTTAGACGTCGCATTGATCAGTTGATCACATTGATCAATGAGCCTGCGAAATGACTTATAGTAAGTTTCTGATTGAAATTGCGACATGGCTTACAATAAGTTTCTAATCGGAACCAATCACCCTTGAAAGTGACTTCCAGTAAGCTTCTGATCGAAACCAATGAACATGCGAAATGGCTCACAATAAGTTTTTGATCGAAACCAATGGACCTACTAAATGGCTTACAGTAAGTTTCTAACGAGCTTGTGATTGGCTTACAGTTACGTTCCGATTTCACTCAATGAGCTTGCGAAATGGCTTACAATAAGTTTACGATCAAAACCAATAAACCTGCGAAATTGCTTACATTAAATTTTCGATCGAAACCAACGAGCCTGCAAAATGACTAAGTTTTCAATTGAAACTAGCGAGCCCGCAGAATTGGTTACAACAAGTGTCTCATCGAAGCTAGTGCGATGAATTACATACCTGACCGTAATTATTATTAATTATTTCTGCGAACAATTCTTTGCTTTACTGGCTCACAGTAAGCTAATCAGAAAAATGACTAAATGCCCATTGACCAGAGCGAATAATTTAAACTGAAAGTGCGTCCAAGAAATTGCTTACACAAGACAATGCTCAATTTTTCGTTACAAGTGACTGTTTTAATTAATGTGCAACTTATATCAGATTTTACGGACACAATGAAACTTGTGGGAAACGTACTCAGAGTTGAAATATGTCCACAAATGTGTCATGGCGATTGTAGCGATATCGACGAGGTTTAATATAATTAATTTGCTTGCTGTGTGTTTTTAAATTATAAGCGTGAAGTTAAAAACCCTTGGAAATGTGTTCAGAAAATTCATACTCATCAGTTTTTTTGAAAATTATAAGTAGGTACTTTTCCCATATAATATATGGTACTTTGTAGGCAATTTACTGTCTTCAGTCTTATGACGGAAAGCAGTAAATTGCTTGAGTCTTTTTTGTCCATTCAGGTGATAGACGCCATCCGCCAGACGCTATTTTTTCAATTTCTAGTAGGAAGTTTACAAACTTATTTCCGTTCCCAAATTCTCTATGACTACATCATGCTATATGTCAGCCTTCCTGAAGGATGACGCACCTGGTGCTTCTTTGTCCTCCCTAAAAGATGTTTGATGAATCGTCTATGGATCTATTAAAGGTAGCACCATATTTCCACAAATATCTTTTTGTGGAGATTTCTTTGCATTACCACAAGAATATTTTGTTAACATTTTGAAGGGTTGAATCGCAACGTGAATCGTTAGTTATACAACTTGTACATGTAGTCGCTGTGACATATTGATCCCCCCCCCGTCACCCCGCTGACCCGTTCCCCTCCCCGCAGATATTCCAAGGCTTGAAGTGACCTACCGCCGGGTGCCAAACGACATCGTGTGAACCGCAGTTCAGTGTCTTACATTAGTACAGCTTAGTTAGCGGTAATGCGTTACTGTGGCGTGACGGTTGCGTGACGTATGCACATTTTTAAAGGCGGCGCGGCGTTTACGCGGACGTGCCAACGTTAGTCATTTTTGACTGGTGTTGACATGTCGCAGGTGGACTATTTGTTCGTATGCTGCCTCTTTTTTAGAAAAAAAGGTATAATAAATATTTGTAACTTACGTTCCAATTCTCACACAAGAATGGGGTCATGTTGTCAAGATTTTTTTTAAAGTTTTATGTCAGCGTTATAAATAAATATATATAACAAGAATGTAATATTAATAATAATCAGGTGAAGCACATCTGGTTCACGGGAATCGTAAGATTCCCGTTAATCTTAAGATTAAGATTACGTTAACGTAATAATTGAGCTAGAGATGGTAGCATTTTTATGTTTACTGGAAACTCTTGCCTTACTTTGCCTTGCATTATTAGCAAGAACTTAGGATGTCGTGGATACTGCAATATTATGTGCAATATTTTATTAATAACATAAGAGTTTCAACATAAAAACGCTCTGTTCTTTAGATTTATTTACAATTTATTTTTTATTGTCGCATCACGTAGTCATCCCGTCATGTGTAAACGCAGATAGATCTATCAATCATTGTACAAATAATTGTAACGGTATTTGTGGTGTTTTTTTTAGTATATTGTACGTAATAGTAGTGTTGGTTCAATGTGATCGAATGCTGTCGATAATGGGGATTATCTATCGATAATAACCGTCAATAGTATCGAAAAATAAATTCGTTTGATATGCTTCCACTTAACATTTTCGAAAATCCTTATTATTCAAAATTTATCGTCCATGGCAATTGATAATTAAACTTGAAAAATCTATCAAATATCGTCACCCTTATGCCAAAACCACGAATGTGCTATGGCATAGTTTCGAGAAAAAACGATTTTAAAGTTTCTATTCGCTGTGAAAAATCGGGATTATGCTTTAACCCAGTGATTTCTCAGAAATTAAAGTTCTACACGCCCTATTTATATTATGTGAGGTTCATGTTATGTGCAATATCTAACAATAAGCCCTATAAATATCGCTTATTGTTATTATCTAACATTCGGAACTTGTTCTACGTTTAAAATATTACAAAATACATATTATACACAGCAAAATTCGTGGTAAACTTTTTTGAATAATTCAAATTGGACCAACAAACGGTCAATTTAAGACTTCATAGTGATTTTAAATTATCGATAGTCTCCTATAGGATAACATTATCGATAGTGTCTGATCAATAGTTAATGCAACGGGTGGGTTCCGGACAGTGAGAGTTAGCGAGAGATCGTTGATGGGTTGTATGACCAAGCGATGTTCACTGTACGAACATCAGTGCGATTATCAACTTTCTCTAAATTAGCGGACATTTAAATACAGGTTTAAAATCACTAATTGAACATATTTATTGGGAAAACTTGCGTAAAATTGTCATGTCGGAAGTGTAAAATTGTCTATTGTCAATATTGAATACTTTGTAATGCAATACTTTGGTTTTTTCGCTATTATATGCTTATAGCAGCTTTCAAGTACCTACTGCAGTTTGTAGCAATGCTGTACCCATTAGAAAATAATGTGAGTGTACTGTGATTCGTCCGGTGAGCAGTGCCCGAGCGGGTAGTAATACAAAAAAAATCCCCTTATAATTAAATGCGTAAATTAATGCGTAATTAAATGCGTATCGTAAGTTCCCGAAAACTCACCAGCTTCAGAGGCCGCTGCGGTACTCCTAATGTGGTACCCATGCCATATTCCAAAATTTTAGAATTTTTTCTAATAAATATTTTCAGCCATTGATTCTAAGTCATCATTTAAAATGTGTCTGCTCATTTATGACGATCCCATGAATCGTATTGTCGTGTTTACAAAAAATATTTCGATTGAAATAATTTGTGTAAACTGGCGTGCCTCGTCACCACAAGAGAGGTTATTCGAATTGATATTGCAGACTGTATTTAAATCACCTACACGAAGTTCTTATACATATAGATATATCTTGGGCGTGACATTCGCAAATTTCAATGATTTGTAAAGACAGGTGGTAGGAAAAGTAACTTTAATGATAAGAGTCGTAGAGTACAATTTGTTGTATCAGTCGAAACCTTTCTTGTATAAGAGACTTTGTTAATATAATCTCAACTCTCTTCCGAATAGTTGGTATAATTTGTATCACAGAGATTATAATTATTTAGCGTACCGTAGTCTATAAATTATAAGGTATTCGCGCGGAAGTTAATGCACTCAAGACCTCTTGTAAGATGTCCCGCTAGTTCTACGGTTGAACCACTGAAAATCGGTTTGGTACCGTTCTCCGCACCGACACACCCCACTGGTGGGAATGACGAGAATTGTAGACAAAATTTTGATTTAAAATTTGTTTTTCCGTCGACCCCACTGTAATTGTTACGAAATAAGTGGGTCAGAATATAAATTAATTAAATTTGGACTAGTTTCAATTTTATTTACTGTCATATTGGGAAAATGCGTCGGCTCTTCTCGTCGCCATCACCACAATGTTTGAAGACGGAAAGTCTTCAATCAGTGCGTTCTGCGAGTTGTGACGTGTGATGCTGAAACGTGGTCTCTAACGGTAGGCCCGATCGATAAAATACTTTCTTTGCGGAATAAGATCCGAAACGGATCGAAATCACGGACATAACTCGTAGATGTCCCCGCTGATGTCAGGTAATAATTCTGTCTAAAGTTCCTGTTGTCCCCACTAATCACGATTGCCAGTGGGGACAACGGTACCAAACCTGAAAATCATTGTTAATGCAGTATTTACTAACCGTGGGTGTACCTTAATACGTAGTATGTTAAAGCTAGATAACTGAATAGTGTATGTTCGCGTCGCGTTCGCGTTGGGCGGCACGCGGCACCTCAAGCGGCAGCAGCGAACGCACCAGAATCTTGAATATCTAGTCACAGCTGTTGTGCATATAAATATAAAATCATTGGCTTCCGTCCAATAGGATCCCCTGTGGCATATTTTGAATTTTTTTCCCACACGGATTATTTGTTCAGTATCGTTCGCCAAACGTAGTCCTCGATGACTTTTTGAATCACTTATCTATCTCATTTCAAATCTAGTGATCCATCCTTCAGGCAGTACTTCTACTGGCTGAAGAATGGTTGAGAATGGAATGTTACCTCTAACGTAGTGCATAATAATAGATACGCCTGTCACTTCTAATAAACCTCGTAGCTTTTCCATGCTCCCTAATATTTTATCCAAGGAAATTCTAGTGATATCAGAACGAACAGTACATTGGAGGATCCGTGAGGAGAAAAAATCCAAATAGATTGGGTATCCCCCCCAGGAGATCCTAGTGGACCGAGGCAATCATTGTAATCATTCATTCTAAGTCCCGACGTAGTTCTAACTTCGCAGTCGTGCAATCGTGTTGCATTGTCGATAGTTTTAATACACATGTCGTAGGAAGATTGTGCAATCCCTACGATTATAATTTTCCTAGTATAATAGCAGTATTTTCGATTACGGTCAATCGTTTATTGACAAATTTAGGATGTTTGCCAGCCAGTGTCTTTTGAGGGTCATTTTAACATTACTGATTGGTGTCAGGCAAATTATAATATTTCTAGGAAGATTGTGAACGTCAGCTATTGTGACGCGTACTTCAACTAATTTCCGCAAATTTTTACTGTTTGACCTCTTGATCTTCGCACACGCGCTGATCGGTGACCAATCGGTAAAACTTACAATTTTCTGGACATAATCTTATAATATGCCTGAAATTTATCAGTAATATAGTAATTAAGAAACGACATTGATCGAGTAATACGGATATTAGGATTTTACTAGAAAAATGATCGCAGGGATTGTATTAATGTTCCTGCGACAGATACCTATAATAAATCTTTCTTTTATAAGGATATTATACTTGTTCACAGATTTAACATTTAAATTTTTAATGTAGCAATATACAAAATTTAACGCCTTATTTGGGCGGCGACGCTCGCCACTACACTGCACGGAAAAGAACAGTCAATTGTCACGGAAGCGAATTCATTTAAATTGTTTTTACATTATTATGCCATTTACATTAAGTGTAAATAACAGGCATACATATAGGGTGGATAGATGTTAATTATAAAGTAGTGAATTTCACATCACTGCGAGAACAATACTTTTCTCAACGGTCACAGAACCAGTAGCTACAACTGGAAGTAAGACGGTTTATAGCTTGGTTCGTGCTTCCATTTTTGGTTGTGTTTATTATTTAACTGTTATCTATAATTGTAATAATGCTATAATTGAAGAATATAAGAAAAAAATCAGTATTGTAGGTATTTTTAAATCATCTAAATATTGCAAATGTTCGACGTGTTCATTCAACTGCATACCGTCTGTTGGGAGCTTATAGCTTACTTTACGCCGTGAAATGCCTTGCAATTTTGTACTGTGAACGCAATTGAAATGCCACTGACCCACCTCCTTATACATAAAAACGCAGCCCAACCTATTGCTTAAAATTCTATGTCACTTTCTAACGAGTTGAAATTGTAATCGCAAGAAAAGGGCATAAGATTTTATGTGGTGACATCTTGCCGTTTCTGACAACTTTATATACGCGACAAATGTTCGACAATACAATCAAGGAAGACGCGCGGTCGTGAATTGCAAAAACAACGAGGTTGAATTTGTAAATTTGTCTATTAACCATAGACTATCAAATGGCGCTCAATTGAATATCGTAATGTGAAACGAAACGAGGCAAAGTAAATCCGTAAATTGGTTTGCTTGGACGGTTTTTTAAAAGTGTGCTAATGTGTCGTGTAGTGAGGCCGTGATTCGTGTAGTGGCGGGAGGCGCGCCGCCCGTCGTGTGATGTGAACTATACTATATTGTACTTACCTAGAGGGATATGAGTTATAATGATTATACTGTAAAGTGTTGATGTCGTCTCGTCGCTCGTCTCTGTCGGTAGGTAGCGTGTCCTAAACGAAGTCTACTTACTCTAAAGTGGAACTGAATTTAAGTTTTATTAAATTTTCAAATTTCAACGCTGTTTCCATTTTCGATGTTTTTATTTATCGCCTACCCACACGATTTCGGAACAATTTTACAAATTCAGTAATTTTGTACAACTTTGTGCAACACAAATTGCAAATTTAGTGGATATACATTGCGACATACAATAGTGGTAATGATATAAACAAAAAAATATATACACAGAGAATCAAAGGCATCGGCCAGCCAATGTGCGGGGGGGGGGGGGGGGGGTGAAAAATATGAATAGTACGTACAAATACATTTTTTTTTTTCAAATCTAGAGGGGGCCCTCTCCTGCCCCCCTTGGCGACGCCCTTGCGGAGAATAGATAATGTTCATGGTTTTCAGTTAAAATTATGTAAAAAGTGTTATTTTTTCAATTTGTGCAAAATTTTCCATACGTATTTACTATATACAAAGAACAAAAATCTAATTCTTAAAAAAATGTAACATGATTCAATTGACTTATGTCATTGGAAATACATTTGTTTCTTTTCTTCTAGAATCTTTTCTAGAAAATATATAACTTTTAAACTGGTTAGAAAGTGATAAAGAATTTCAAGTAATTATTGAGCCATTATAAATTGAAAGGGAATAAGGCGGATAATATTGTAATAATATAAACATAGAATAGTGTAATAATTCTGTTATATATTATACAAGTGGATACTTGTTTGATACGATGTAATAGCGCTGTCGCATCTCGAACATGTTATGTCTACCAATAAGGATATCATCCATTAGGACAGCAATACCTGGGATATCTGCATTGATCGATTTTCCATTTGACGCGGTACAAGGCGTGTTACCGGGTTCTCGTGTGGTAGTCCCTGTGTCGTTACGTAGAGCTACTTTGCGTATAATACACAACACGCATAATGGAATAGTACAGACAAAAGCCCTCGTATAGAAGTTATATTTGTGTGGCCACGTTTAAATGATCACATGATGCCTTAGTAAGTGGCTGCAATAAATGCTTAGAAAATCAACATATGTCTCGCAAAACAACTCACGAGTGGATAATGCCAGCAAGGCCTCGGTCAAGAATACACGTTGACTTTGCGGAGCATTTCCACAACAAACCTTTTTTTTAATAATTGTAGACATGTACTCCAGATGGCCAGAAGTTTTTGTAATCATTAATACAACATCTTAAATATCTGTAATACGATATTTAAGAATGGTGTTCACTACATTGGTTACCAACAGTGGAACATCATTTGTATCGAGAGAAGTTTATCAATTTTTGGCATCAAATAAAATACGATGCAAAACTACAGCGCCATATCATTCGCCCACAAATGGATTAAAGAGAATGGCACAAACCGTTAAGGATAAGCTACCTAAGATGGACATACCATGGGATGTTAAAATTCCAATGTTACTAGGTTTGTGTGACACCAGGTACATAAACTAATAAGAGTCCAGTTGAACTTTTGGTGAACAGGCGATTACTATTAGATGTAATTCATCCGAATAATATGCATCGTAAGAAAATAGAACAACGAATTGTCAACAATACACAAAAGATACGTAGGGAAATACAAGTTGACCAGCAAATAATGTTTAGAAATTATGGTAGAGGGCAAAAGTGGTTACCAGGTACATTAATTGATAAACAGGGTCCATCTAGTTACAGAGTTGAAATACAAGATGATGTAGTCGTCACAAGATGTGTCTGTACATTGGCCAACTTGTTAAGACCACTTCACAATCCTCCAATACAGGACAGGAAAACGAGATGACAGAGCTTAACACAGAAAATGAAGCTGTTGGATGAAGATGTTGGATTTATTAAAAAAGTAAACTGAAGCAGGTGGGTGTAAAAAACTGTGACGTTACCTAAATTAGTTGTGAATTAAACCTTAAAAACTCACCCAAGCTTTGAATGTTATTTATTCTGATAATAATCAGATTTTATTTATACTTTTAATAAATCTATTGAAATAATACCTCAGTAAATCAATGTTTTTTTACACTGTGTAATCATAATTTTATTAAATGTATCTTGTTGAATTTTCAGTATTTTTGTTCCTTTATTTTTTGATAGTTATAAGTTCAGATTGTAATTGAGGTATCAACTGTGAATTTGTGCTAAATAAATAATGTGACGCTCAAGCCTCCACACTAGGATTTCCATGTGGATACAAAAATGGGCACACCATCCAGACCCAAACAAACATGTCTTTAAGCAAATGGATATTGGGGATATTGGGAATCAAACCTGGTAGTTTTTACACAACAGGCAATACGTTAATAAAATGAAATTTATTAACGAAAAACGAACGAAATTTATATTATTATGAATTATCCCATTAATAACTATGAGAAATAAAAATGGGCTTGTAAAAATGAGCACTGAGTCTGCACTATTGAACCTTATGTTTTAGATTCAAGTTTTTAACTTCCAATTTAAGACCATCAAATATTAGTAATTTTTACTATATGGCTCCTAAACATTTAATGCATAGTCATGCAAGTTTAAGACGTAGTGCTCAAGCATTGAGGCCTCGAGGGTCAGTTTTATACATTGATATTATACAGTTATAGAGAAAAAATCATTATAGATATGATTGTAGTTTATTTACAATTAACACTACCTGCTAAACCCTATGATATATTAAACAAATTTAGATGCTATTGCTAATAGCTTGGTGTAATCAGCTCCTTTTGCATGTGTCCTTTCTTTAAGTATGGTCCGCAGTATTGTAGGGATGGGTACATGGATACGAGTGCCCAGTGGTGTCCCATTGTCATCGATCAAGACAACATTGTTGCTATCAAACTTTGGCACTTTGACCTTTTGCGTTTGCTTCAAACCCACTAGTATGCCTTTTTTCTTCTGGCCTTTGATTGCAACCATCACCCTGTCACCAATGTACCCTACACCTGCAATTGAAACCAATCATAGATTATCTATACATATAATAAAATTGTAACAAAGCTGTCTCTGTACAAGTTAAAAAAAGTTCCTGTGTAAAGCAACAGAGCCTAAAACAACAATTTTTGTCTATCTTATGCATCACACAAAATATATCTCAATGTCTGTCTCTCACAAATCGGTCCGTCCGTAGTCGTCATTTATCCACTATAGAAAGTCACGGCCAGTGTGAGGATAGAATAGACTGCAACATAACTTATGGGCCGGATTAACATTCAGGCTACTTTTTTTACTAGATCAATAATAAAGTTCCCACAGGAATCAAACTACCTTTACAATGTATATATACATATCTATATATCAAGCTAAGGTATATATGCAAATATATACCTTACGTCTACGCGCACAAAGTCGCGGGCACTGCTAATTTTCAGTACGAATAGAAATTGAAATACTCCAACGGAAATTGCAATATATGGAAGAGTAATATACCTGACACTCAAGTACACACGTAAATGCAAGTAAAATCTATAGAAAATGTGTAAGTACTTACGTTGTTTATTGTAAACGCAAATAATTTTGGGTGGTTTTCCCTCTGCCATAGCTTGCTTGCCTATCTCCGAATTATCCACTACTCTCAGTCTAGTGAGCAATCTCACCTCATTCAGACAGGTAGTCGTGTGGAAACCATGTGACAAAATAGCTGGGTTTACTTTATTTAACATGGATTTTAACATATTGTTTTTCTCAATTTTAAATTGAGGTTATATCTTTGATATTGACTTGACAGTTGAAAATTGACAAATAGCAAGAAGTGCGTTTAGTGAAATGGAGCGCTTAGCAAGCGCCCACGAACGCCGATGTGAGCTAATCATTCGTCGATTTATCAATGATTTGATAATAATACAAAACAAAGACTTAGTTTTTATGTAAGAAGTAATTTAAGAAAACTATTGGTTTTAAAAATTATTTTATTTTTAGAAAGCTGAATTAGTTAATGTAGGGGAAAGTATGGTGTTTTTAGCGGTGAAGGCGCAGACTTGTCTTGGGTTTGAAATCAACCAGATTAAGAGAATTCCAAATCTAGACTTAGTCTAACTAAGGTGTCTTCGATGTTGGGCACAAGTCTAATGCAACTGTTTTAACTAAGAGACAGTCCAACTGGTGGTAAGTACTCAGAGTAGGTACTTAGGTGGTACTTACAGTAGAAAGTCCACCTGTGTCACCAGTGGCGTAACTATGTCGCTGAGGCCCGGCAAATTCTTAGGATGGGGCCCTCCCTCAATGTAAAGAAACTCATCCAAAGTTGTTGTTTCTTTTCAATAAATCACTACGTAAAGTAAGTACGTACGAATCGCTGGTATAATATTGTGTGCATTTTCGATGATTTTGTAGTAACTCCTAATATAAAGGGCGTAGGTATTGGATTGAAATAAAAAAAATATTTTTACTCAAAATTATAATTATTAAAATTTCTTTTTTCGGGCTTTCTGTTCAGCAAAAGTATTAATGACATCATCAAAGTTTAAATTTCGAGCCATGGACTGTTCTATGGATGTAATAGCTAAATTGCGTAACCTTTCTTGCTCCATAGAATCTCTTAAATATGTTTTTATCAATTTTAATTTTGAAAAAGATCGCTTGGCACTAGCCGTAGTCACAGGAATAGTTAGAAATAACAAAAATGCAGTGCACACTTCAGGAAAGCTTGAAGACATGAAATGATTCTTTATGATTAGTAGATCAGCAAGTTCTCTTATAGAAGATGACTTTTCGATTTCGTGTCTATAAGTGGATCGAAAACTAATAATTTTCTTGTAAAACGAGACAGATATGTCTTTTTTATATAAATCGACAAATTGTGAAGCCTTTTCCAATAAATCGGCGTCATTTAAATTTTGCAGTGGCAGGTTGCAAGACACTGAAATTGGATACAATTTCATTCATTCCAAGGAAACGCCATCTCAGTTGATTAATGAGGATGTCCAATACTATTAATTGAATATTGTCATATTTTCAATTAATTTCCGGTTTTCAATTAATAGAAATATTCCAATATTTCAATTAATTGAAAACAAAACTATTTCATATGAATTTTATAAAAATAAATGTCAGAATCCTCCCGTGCTCGCGGCCGTCTCGGGTCGGGTTACGCCACTGTGTGTCACAGTAACAACGAACATTAAAGGGATCAACAATTAAATTACTTTTTTTTATAGTAAGTAGGCAGCAAACGAGCATACAGTCCACCTGATGGTACCTAATATAAGTGGATACTGTCGTCCATAAACATCCGCGATACATGCCAACATTAGTTCAGAATAACAAACGTTGGCACGACCCCGGATGCGCTACCTACCTTTGGAGATATAGGAATGGATTTGGAGAAAGGGTTGGGTAAATGGAGAGGGATTGGATGGGAATGGACTCTGGCACATCTCACTCACTACCGAAACACATACGTACGTTGGGGAAATACGATAAAGTGGGAAATGCAGTACCTACATTTCAAGGTAGTCTTCTGTGATACACTACCGTGCTGTGCGCACTGTGTACCATGCGCTGTGCACACTGTCTATTAACGTCTGAATATGAACTAAAGTGGCATGTTTGCAGACAGTGGCCTCATGGCCTGCCACAACACTCGCACAAAGTTCACTGTGAACAGTTTTAAGCCACGTTCGATTATCCCACATGACTCTACCATATGCCATTTCTTCTTAGGAGTACAGTAGGTATGCGTATGTTACTTACACAATTCTTGAATAAATAATAATTGACGGAACCGGTAAACGGAAGCAGTGGCAGAGGTCGGCATTTAAATGATTTAGGACGATTAAAGCATGTTTTGGTAAAAATAAACCAGTTTCCGGCGGAATGTCGCGCTTAAAATAAGATTCAATTACTCATTTTTTATTCCGTTGAATCAAAGGAGTATTGATTACACAATCAGAGCAGAGGTGCCTATTGATTGAGAGGTCGGAGAGAGAATCTCGATTTCACCGCGTTCGGCGTCAATGATTAAAGGCGGTAACTCAATAAGGAGCGGATTGCGAGCGGTTATCGGAAACAAAACAAAAGAGTGCTAGCTCGATTTACGTCATTAGAGGCGCGGGCCGGCGACATGACACCTCAAAGCTTTTAAGGCTCTTTATCGCGGGATCATAATTGTTCGTTTTCGCGTTCGCATCCGGCGGCATTATCTGGTTGTCCAAACACTCCCCCCCCTCGACCTTCACGGCACCGCGCCTCACCCCCGCCCTCTTCCGGATCCATTACCTACTCTATCTTTGAACATCTTGAATTGAATCCAAGAAATCGCATTGTGTTCCTTTCGGTTTGTTTTGCTGATGGCTTGTCTGCCTGTCACTTCCTTTTATTGGTACAATGCGTCTTTCAGTGATTTGCTAGACGATAGAGCTAAATGTTTTGATATCGATTACAACATTTAATTGTGGCTCATTAAAAATCAAACACTATTCTTATCATAGGATAGCAAAAATCTGTGATTTTAATTGAAAGTAAACTTTTAAATTTGTGGGTAGGTAGGTCCCTATAGATCTGCTAGCTATTTCTGGGAATCATTTTTTTATATTCTTAAATAATTAACAAAATGTATAGTTTAGACTAAATGTTATTGTAGCCGATAATAAAAATTAACATTATTAACTCATTTCAATGTGCTGTGATATTCATGGGAGGGGGAGACTGCACGCTGCAATCCAACAGCCGCTGGGCGCGCTCGACTGGTCACGTTACCCCTCTCTCACAGAAGACTACCTTGAAATGTACTGCATTTCCAACTTTACTATATTTCCTTAATGTAGGTACGCGTTTCAGTAGTGAGTGAGATGTACCTACCAGAGCCCATTCTCATCCTATCCCTTCCCATTTTCCCAACCCTTTCTCCAAATCCATTCCAAAGGTAGGTAGAGCATCCGGGGTCGTGCCAACGTTTGTTATTCTGAACTTATGTTGGCATGTATCGCCGATGTATAGACATCGTCTCCCATAGGGGCGACAGTAGGTATCCACTTACCATCAGGTGGACTGTATGCTTGTCTGCCACCTTCGTCCATAAAAAAAAATAGGTAAGTTGTTTATTTTGTTTACCTATATCTACCTATATTTGTTAATAAAATTGTATCGTAATCAACAAAACAAACAATTTTTTGAATAACTGAAGTAAATAATGTTTAATTGTTAAGAATATAATCACGAAGTCGATTATTTCTTTATTGTTTACCAGAGAACCTAATCCTAACCCAACTTTACCTAAATTCGCTCATCGACTTGCTGCTCATTCAGTACTTTTTGTTGCTCGTTCAATTATTTCTCTTTGGATAATAGGAATCAATTAGATAAGTATGTATATAACAATAAACGACGACATTTCTGAGTACGTACATAGTGAATGTTTCCTGGAATAGTGAATTTCTAAGTACTTAATTTGACATCATTAAAATTATAGTGTTTCAGTAATATCTACGTGTAAACTTTAATAAAGTAAGTACCTACCTACCTATTTACTTGCCAACATAAGCTAATAGAATGCATAGGTAGAGGAAGGTCGGGGCAAGATAAGGTTGACCTTAAGGTAGGCTACTAATCATCCTCACTTACTTTTTGGCATAAATTGTCGATTTATGCCAAAAGACAAGTGCTAAAAGCAAACCTAAAAGCATTGCTCATCCGCCCACTAATCTATATAAAAAAAAAAAATTTTAGGCGGTTTTGTGGATGATGTTCTGACCCCTGTTTTTTTTATCCATATTGTAAATCATATCTGGGTGAATCTGCTCTTTCTCTATGGTACGTTCTATTAATCGTAGAATCTTTTGAGTGTTGCTTAATTAAAAGATTGTAACCGTGCTATGGATGTACGGCTATGGATCTATGGATGGATGTAACAGCTCGAGCTCTTCATTTTCTATGAAAATAGGCTCGAATCTATCGAGGTGCTTCCTACAGGAAAGTAAAGTATGCAAAGTACTATAGGATATTCAATATATTTCAATATTTGGTTAGTATTTGGTTTTGGGACTTAATTGATTGCTTCTTTCATGGTAAGCTCTGACCACGAAGCTCGTTGCGTATTTCTTGTGTAATTGTACACCATCTATAATAAACATATGAAATAAAAGTCGGTAGATAAATAAAATAAAAGTAGATATTCGTTTAAAATAATACGCGGACAATAAGGGTCCATCTTGGACAATCCATCTTGCCCGACGCCCCCAACTGAGCCCATGACAAAAATTGTTCACGAATCAAATATTTTGTAGAATAAATGCAATCGTATCAGTTAACATAGAAGCCAAGCTCCACCATGGTGTAAATAGATGAAAAATATGCTTTACAAAAAACATAACAAACTCATCGTACTTACCGTTCATATTTTTTTTTTATTTTTGGCAGGAAACCTGGTACCTATAGGCAGGGCCGTCTTAAGTCTATTCTGCGCCGGGGTGCGGGAGTGTATCCTAAGACAGTCAAACATCCTATTGTGTATCCTATGACAGTCAAATATCCTATTGTGTATCCTATGACAGTCAAATATCCTATTGTGTATCCTATGACAGTCAAATATCCTATTGTGTAATTGTTTACTATAGCGTTATAATTTTTCATTACCTTTAAAAGGTGAGCGCCCGGGGTGCACCGCACCCCCTGCACCCCCTGGTAAAGACGGCCCTGCCTATAGGCTTCTGTACACTCGACTATATTGCGCGGCTCGCCGCGACAGATTATTTTTTTTGATGGAAAAATACGGTAGACGACCGTACAGCCCACCTGATGGTAAATGGATACTGTCGTCTATACATATCCGCGCTACAATCCTACATTAGTCCAGAATGACAAACGTTGGCACGCCCCTGGATGCGCTTCCTACCTTTGCAGATTAAGCAATGGATTAGGAGAAAGGGTTGGGAAATTGGGGAGGGATAAGATAGGATAGGATGGGAATGGGCTCTGGCATATCTCACTCACTACCAAAACACGTACGTACATTAATGAATAAATAATAGACAAAGTTTTAATTCTTTCAGTTTAGATATTTATAGCTATAATTTTACTAACTTATAACTTAACTTTCTCTATTATGTGACAAAACATTGTTCAATAAAAAATTATGTAAAGAACAATTCTCATTAAATGTAAATAGTATCTACTAGTAAGTAGTCATTGACAACTTTTTATACAACACTGACTAGTAAAATATAATTTTTCACTTTGTGATTTTGCTGATTATGTAGATACATAATTTGTATTGACATGTAAAATTGATTTGTGTTATAAAGAGATTTACTTATAGGAATATATCAATTGTTATTATATTTAATGACATCCTTTTCTAATGGTCGGCAGTAACACTTACCATCACGTGGGACCGCTTGCTCGTCAGCCCACTTCTCTATAAACGTTTTCTAATATAGGTACCTACTCGTACCTATTAATTTATGTGAATGCATATTTCATTTTATAATGTAGGTACTTATTAATTTGATGCACAAATGTAGATAATATATTAATTTATATGATACTAGCCGTGTGCCCGAAGAGAAACCTCATCGGCAACACATTTCAGGAACTTTTACACCCTTAGGGGATGAATTTTCAATAATCTTTTCTTAGTGTTCACCTACGTCACAAAAGAAACTCCTGTGCAAAATTTCATGCTTCTAGACCCACCGGTTTAGGGTGTGCGTTGTCTGTCAGTCAGTCAGTCAGTCAGTGTTCGATTTTTATTAAGTAGATATACTTATTGATATACTTATGTGATATACCTACTTACGTGATACCCGTAGGTATATGTGTAATAATTGTACTCAAACTTTGTAACATAATAATTATCTATACTATTATAATATATACTAAAGAGGTAAAATTGGGTGTTTGTTTGTGGGTATGTTGAGGGTAATCTCTGGAACTACTGAACCGATTTCAAAAATTCTTTCACAATTAGGAAGCTATATTGTCCGTGTCTAATATGGGCTATATTTTATTTTGAAATTTTGAAAAAAATAATTCAAAAAAAAAAACCTATAAACCGAACGCGAAGCGAGGGCGGATCGCTAGTGTGATATACCTACATGTATTACGCCTTACGGCAGAACTTAATACGTTCACAAATAAACGGATTTGGTTTTGGATTTTAGAATGACTGTTTCTACGATACACGTCTGTTTTTATATTTGGTATTAGGTAGTATTATTTCCTTGGAAAATCTTATTGTAAAATTTAAAAAATCTTTTCTTTAGATAAATAAATCTAAATTTATCTCATCAAAAATGCATATTTCGTAAATGTATCTAATAAGTATACTTAGGTGCATTGGACAACAAGTAAATTTAGTTCTTAGTGAATCGTAAAGATTCATCAGATATAGTTCGTGTGCATTATTTTTGAGCTATGAAAACTATGTTTATTTTAACTGAGGGATAATACAATTCAGTACCACCAGGGTGTGTCTTTCCACTGCAGGATATGAGCAGTTACCGCTACTCGCTTTCACACATGATCACTACAGCCGATCTTGTCCTCCTGGTC
The DNA here is from genome assembly GCA_914767545.1 of Sesia apiformis. Taxonomy (NCBI): domain Eukaryota; kingdom Metazoa; phylum Arthropoda; class Insecta; order Lepidoptera; family Sesiidae; genus Sesia; species Sesia apiformis. The sequence continues at coordinate 230,236 of OU611962.1, forward strand.
GGAGGGCGTCTCACGTTACATTTCCCGGTCCTCAATAGATTGTTAATTGATACATAAGTAAAGCACGCGGTATCCTTGTTGGAGGACCACCTGTGGCATTTCCTAACACCTGTCTTACATTAAACCATATCGCCAGCCTATGTGTCTCAATTGCTGGATATAGACCTCTCCCTCAGCTCGTCACCACACAATCTCGGCTCTGCTCATCCTTTTTTTGTCATCGCTCCACCTGGCCGGAGGGGGGGGGGGGGGGGCGTCCAGCGCTGCGCTCGCCGGTACGTGGTTTCCATTGGAGACTCTTGTCTACCCAACGGTTATCAGTCCTGCTACTTACAAATATGTATGTTTCTGTACGCTTGAATGGTATAAATAGATAGTGTAAGTAATAAATCAATAGTATAAGTAATAAGTAGTACAAGTAATAAATAGATAGTATAAGTAATAAGTAGTACAAGTAATAAATAGATAGTATAAGTAATAAGTAAGTAGTACAAGTAATAAATCGATAGTTTAAGTAATAAGTAGTACAAGTAATAAATAGATAGTATAAGTAATAAGTAGTACAAGTAATAAATAGATAGTCTAAGTAATAAGTAGATAGTATAAGTAATAAGTAGTACCTACAAGTAATAAATAGATAGGCAGTATCTAGTCATCAATAAAATTTCAAGTAAGTTTAAAAATACGAACCAGCTTTAGGCCTAAGTGTGTCGTATATCTCTTACGATAGGAGTACGAGTAGGTATTGAAATCGGCTTTGTAAACTGTATCGATATTTCGTAGCATGTATACGCTTTGTAATCTTCTACGAGCAACGAATATCGTAAGCAATTTATTTGTCTTAATTTAGTTTCATAACACAAACATAGGTACCTAGTTAAAACTCTCACAGGTGGTTTAGAATCGCTCAGCATCCGTAGAGATATTGCGCCTCTCCGTGTTTTCAACCGCCTATAAGTATAATGGGGAATGTTCTGAAGAGCTGTTGAATTTGACGCCAACTGCGGGTTTTTACGATCGCACCGCACGTCATCCGCACTTCCTTGACATAGATTTTATACCGCGAACCCGAAAGTTATGGAATGAACTGCCAGCTGAGGTATTTCCATCGCTCTACGATATGGGGCTCTTTAAGAGAGCCGTGAACTGGATTCTGCAAGGTCGGCAGCGCACCCGCAAGCCCCCTGACGTTGCAGGTTTCCATGGGCGACGGTGACCACTTGCCATCATGTGGCCCGCCAGCTCATCTTTCATAAAAATGACATACCTAACAATAAAGTAGTAGATAAGGGCAAAATTAATAAGAAAACAGAAAAGAACTGCATAAGTAATTTAATCACCTATGTACCTATTCGAATTTGTACAAAACACGCAATAGTTGCCTGGAAGAAAAAAGGCCGCCGGTTGTAAATACTTCTAATTACTTGTAGGTACTTTGTACATATTTCTCTGTATGTTTATGGTGTACAATAAAGTATATAGGCATAGGTATATATATATTTTGGAAAGACCTTGCAGTATTCCTATAGATTTCTTGTATTATTTTATTGATATTTTTAGTTTTTTTCTTCGTAAATAAATTTTCTTTTCTTTTCTCCGTAATAATATCTTTTTCAAAGCATCGGCACGATTTTTATTAAATCACATTTTAAATAAACGGTAAAAATGCACAGCTACGATTCAATTTAAGTAAAGAAATAATTTCTATTTCTTTTTCTTTTTATAGATAAAAGCAGCAGACGAACATACGGTGATGGTACGTGGATACTGTAGCCCATAGACATCCACGGTACATACCAATGTCAGTTGAGAATGACTAGCATTGACACGCCCCCAGATGCGCTGCCTACCTTTGTAGATTAAGGATGGATTCGGAAGAAGGATTGGGAAAATGAAGAGGGCTAGGATAGGATGGGATAGGAATGGGCTCTGGCATATCTCACTCACTACTGAAACATGTACGTACCTACATTGGGGAAATACGATAAAGTAGGAAATACAGTACATTTCAAGGTAACCTTCTGTGAGAGATGGGTAACGTGGCCAGTCGAGCGCCCAGCGGCTGTTGGATTGCAGCGTGCACTCTCCCCCTACAATCTCTTCTACCTCTTTTCTAATTTCTATAGAAATGTATACCTACTACCATTTATCTGCGTAGCTACCTATCATATTAAATGTAATTTTCGGTTTTCAGATTCTTTACCCAGTTAAAAATATCTACCTAGCTACGGATTTTTCCTTTTTTAAATTATTTGCTTAATGTTACTTATATCAATATGCAGGGCATAAAATGACATTTTAATCTAAATATTATTTTTTGTAATGAACTCTTCACATATACTTTGATACCTTAATTAATAGGTCAATTAAGCCCGTGCCACTCGGTCACACTCTCCGGAATTATGCGGCGCGATTTTAGCCGCCATTTTGAAAAAGGTGGCGAATCAAATAATGCTGAAATAATTTAATCAGGACGATCACGTGGTCGTTTCGATTCTAACGTGACGCGTTACGGTGTAGTTTCGTGTGGTTTGTCACGCGAAGGGTGGCGAAAAAAGTGTGTGGTTGTGTCGTGTGTGCGGCGCCTTAATAGGTGGGACCTTTCTCCCCGCGAACTCCCCCCCGCCCCCCCTCGTCACCCCGTCAAGTCTTTGCACCCGCAAATTGAAATGAAATTGCATAATTCGCGTACGCAGCGCGACCGCCGGAGTGAGACGTTTTTGCGCCTAATGAAGTCCATTTAAGTCCCATTTGAAGCGCTGGAGGCCTCCATTTTGCATGAATTTTCATTGCGTCCTGAAGAAAATAATGTCGTCGCTTTTATTTTTAGTGAATGCAGACGACAAATTGTGCCTATTATTTGAAATTCAACCATTTGTTTGGTATAAAGTCAGTTCAAGAGATGAATTGCATTTTCAGACTTTCCAAAGTTCTCACAAATCTATTAAAAACCTTTGGTGAATTTCTTCGTTTCGAAGTATCTTTCTTAAACAGACTGAGCACAGCACGCCCAACGGCAGCACTCCCAACGGATTTTAATCTTATAGATTAAAGCCAAACGTTGGAGTTCACATTTTGGCACTCACCGTTTGTCAAAATTGGCAAAGCGCACTTACTCAAGATTTTTTAGTACAATCGAAATTGGTACAATTGGTACAACTGTAGTCAAAGAACTAAAGTCACCGACATAGCTCACAGAAATAGCAAGCTGAAGTGGCAATGGGCAAGTCATATTTGGCACAGAACCGATAACCGGCGGGATAGACGAGTCCTTGAACGGAGATCACGTATCAGGAAGAGCAGTGTGGTACGACCTGGCGGCCTGAACTGACGACTTGAAATAGCGTGCCGGTAGCAGCTGGATGAAAGGAGCAGGAGATCGTGTGTGGTGGCGACCCTTAGGAGATAGCTATATCTACCAGTAGAGAGACATAGGATGATTTAGGAGGGGGAGGGTGCACGCTGCAATCTAACAGCCGCTGGGCGCACTCGACTGGCCTCGTTACCTCACTAGTCTCTCACAGAAGGCTACCTTGAAATGTAGGTAGGCACTTACTGCATTTCCCACTTTTTTCTTATTCCTCAATGTTCGTGCGTGTTTCGGTAGTGAGTGAGATATGCCAGAGCCCATTTTCATGTCACCCTATCCTATCCTTTCCTCTTTTTTGCAATCCTTCCTCTAAATCCATTGCTACATTTTCAAAGGCAAGCAGCACATCCGAGGGCGTGCCAACATTTGTCATTGTGGACTGAAATTGGCACGCACCGTGTATGTCCACTTACCACCTTCTACCTATAAAAAAACTGACGATAGTATTACAAATCTAGTTTTTTGTTCAGGTAGGTGCCTATTACATAAGTGAACAGAACATCATTAAATGAGTGATAATTATTAATGTACCTACTTAAAATGTACTGCATTTCCCACTTTATTTGATTTCCCTAATGTACGTAGGTACGTGTTTCGGTAGTGAGTGAGATATGCCAGTTCCATTCCCATCCTATCCCTCCCCATTTTCCCAACCCTTTTTCCAAATACATTTCTATATCTCCAAAGGTAGGCAGCGCATCATGGGGCGTGCCAATGTTTGTCATTTTGGACTAATGTTGGCATGTATCGCGGATGTCTATGGGCGACAGTATCCACTTACCATCAGGTGGACTGTATGCTCGTCTGCCGCCTTCTTCCATAAAAAAAATTAAGGCCCAGTTTGATTAGATAGAGCAATAAAGCAATTTAGTTAATTTCCAGTATTTATCTTTTCTTATTATTATCTACATTATTATGTCTCAGAAATATTTATTTACATATTTATTAAGAGAGGTTTATGTATTAAACACATACAACAATTAAATAGATATCTACACAATACAAGATCTTTTTCTATATGTGCTTAATATTACACATCTATATATATTACATATTTTTCTATATTACACATAGACCATAATTCATAAACAAATGTAATAAGTTACAGTAATAAGAACGCATGAAATAAAAGAACAAAAATGGCCACCGCGACAAGAGGAAGAAGAAAGAAAATAATTTTAAATGTGATGCTGCTTAAAAGTAGTTTAAAATATCACTTGATGTATTGAGAACAATAAACTAGAAAACTCTGGACTTTTCTCTGGAGTTTTAAATTTTTATGTTGCGAAGAGGTTGCAACTTAACAACTGCTTTAACACCCAGTATGGGCTTTAACACCCAGTAGGTACAACCCGCTCGACGTTCGAGCGCTCAATAAGCGCTAATAAACTTTTAAATCACTATTAAAAGCTATAAACAGTCCAAATTTTTAATGCTTTATATTATTAAACGCTTGAAGTTAAAAGATCGAGTCTAAACCGGTTAAGTTTAAGGCTCAATAGTAGGTACAAACTTAGCGCTCGCTTTAACAACACTAGTATGATCGTTTCGAACTTATCGTAGGTATGAATTTTCACTGCTGTGTAGAATAAATCGTGATGGATACGGATTAGTACTTCTCTGTAACGTACGAGTACGCGTGAAGATGAAAAAGCCATCGTACACCATCGTCTACTCTCGTTTCTTAGTCCCTTTTTCCGCAATTACACTAATCGTAATTAGCTGCCTTTGAGACAGTGTAGGAGTAGGTCTCCTTCAACTATGAATATTTATATAGAGCAGTTATAATATAAATTAAAAAATAATTATGGTACTATCTGATTTTAAAACAGAGAAAATTATTCATTCACAAGCTCGGGAAGATAATAAATTGAAAAAATATTTTCTTAAAAATTAAAAAAAAATCTATAAATATATTATAATAAAGTCACGTTTCAAAAAGGTTTTTTATAAACCTAATACCATCACATACCATTGTAGTGGTAGGTACTCCTAACTATCCCTCATGAAACATATAAAGAACGCTACGAATGGTTAACGATTAAGTATCCAATCTTATTAGATTACATTGTCGCACTTAGTTGATCATATCGATTCAAATAATGTTCTATGAAATTTTGATAAACTTTACTTATTCACAATCAACGATAACAAGTGACACATGTGACATAACAATTCTGAACTTTATTGCTGTTATAATAAAGTATTTATTTAATAATTTATATACGGTTAGGTACTAAGATTTTTCATTCATTTAGCGTACGTTCGTGGAAAAACGAAGAGACTGATGTCTTGTCCCATTACACGATGGCTTTTTCATGTTCTCGGGTGTTGTAGTGACGTCATCGTTAACATATATAAGAACATGTCATTATAATTCAGTTTTATGCAAATGTATAGGTAAGTAATATGTCTAACTGTTGGTGTTATTAAAATAAAATAGGTACTTACATAAAATAAATATCCAGGTTAGCTATGCGGGTAGATAGATAGGATATTTAAAACTCTTTATTGTACAAGGAACAATGTTTCAGGAAGAGAATACAACCAAGGTAATGAATGATGTTTCGATGATATTGAAGCACTTGTTTATTAATACAAAAATAAATATTAATCCGTTAATAATTAAAAAATATTTTGTCCATCTTTCAATGGCTAGATAGGTACTGGGCGGCATTAAGATCGGATTTGGTCGAAAACTTTTATTTTGACACTATTATGTACCTATACTAATTAAACCTAATTATTTACTTAATTATCTACTTAGTTTAATTGCTTAGTTCAGCACCTACCAAATTGTTCTTTTTTTTAAGTTTTTTTTTTCGTATTAGGTGAATTACACTGTTACACTGTAGATACGAAGTACATCCTACCTACCTAATAACTTTGGCGGCAGTAAAAGATAGATATTTTTATGACAGAACAGATATTTTACCTGTTAAAGAGTGAGGATTTCGGTGGGGGTACACGCTGCTGGGCGCACTCGACCGCAACCGGTATCCACTACTGAACACGGGCCTCCTCGTGCCTATTATCTAGTGTATGAGGGATGTATCGCCACGCTGGCCAAGCAGCTTGGAGAGTTCACTCCTTCAGAGGCGGTGTAGATCCTCAGGGCTCGTGTTAGCCGTTCTGTTAACCCTTAGTCGCTTTTTACGACACCCACGCGAAGACATGGGATGGTGATATTCTAAAGATGGTCCATACGTCACGTGACGGTCATGTGTAACGGCCGTAAAACACTACCGTAAAATGTATTGCATTTCCCCAATTTATCCTATTCCCCAATGTACGTACGTGTTTCGGTTGTCAGTGATATGTGCTATACAGCACATTCCTATCCTATATCTATCCTCCTCATTTTCCAAATGTTTGTCCAAATCCATTCGCAAATTTCTGAAGGTAGAAAGCGTGTGTCACTTTGACCGATATCGGCATGTATCTTTTCTTTTATGGACGAAGGCGGCAGACGAGCATACAGTCCACCTGATGATAAGTGGTTACTGTCGCCGATAGACATCCGCGATGGATGCCAACATTAGTCCAGAATAATAAACATTGGCCCGCACCCGGATGCGCTGCCTACCTATGGAAATATAGGAATGGATTTGGAGAATGGGTCGGGAAAATGGGAAAGGATGTCTTTTTTTGGTACATTTTGATATTGCGATGAACATGAGCATTGCGGATGCTACACTCATTCCTTACTTATTAAGAACATATTAAAGTTGCTCCACACCTTAGTATAGAAGCGGACATTAGTTTGTATACAATAAATATACATACATAAATATAGTTTGATAGTTCTTCGGTAGAAAAAGATCCATTGTCGACCAGACTAGTATTGGTATAGACTAATCCAATAGTATAGTATAACTATTGAATACCTCTTATTTGTTTGGAATGACGGGCTTCTATGGAAGTACTGCCACTTGTTGTGCTCATATATTTACCATACCATACCATCAGCCAATCTATTTCCACAGCTAGATAGGTATATATATAGGCCTCTCACAAGGCTCCCCACACACACGATCCTCGGCTCTTCGCGATTCACCCATACACGCTCACGACTCATCCAAACGCCACCGGCGAATTTTTTGAAGTCCTCGGTCCACCTTCCCGGAGGGAGTCTCACACTGCGCTTCCCGGTACGTGGCCACCGTTCCAGGACTCGTTTGCCCCATCGGTTATCACTTCCACATGCCCATTCCACGAGTTATGTACCGCTTTACGATTTTGGCGAATGTCTTTGTTTCGGATCCTATCCCGCAAAGAAACTCCGAGCATAGCTAGAGAGCTATACAGCTAAATTGGTAGCTAGAGAGCTATACAGCTAACGAGTTACGGAGAGCCGTAGCTCGTTATGGACGCTGAATAAATTAAAAGTAATAGTTTTTTAGTAGTATCTAAATATTAAAAAAAAAAAATCTAACAAGAAAAGGTTATCAGTGCAGTCAAGTTAGTATACCTACCTACCTGATATCAGTGTGCACATGTCAACAATTCTCTGCTAATCGGTTGCGTATATTCCCAGAAGCTAAACTGCTTACCTATATAAAATGCATAGGTACTGGGCTTAGTGGTCGTAATGCTCCGAAGAATTCTTTAATATAATTCCCACCTCGGGTCTCTATAACCGCACCTCCCGTCACAGAAGTGCGGTTCATCCGCATTTCCTCGATACGGAGGTGTCGCGCACTGTTCGGTCCAAAAATCATTTTATACTGCGAACCCGTAGGCTGTGGAACGAACTGCCTCAAGAGGTCTTTCCATTATGCTACGATATGGGGTTCTTCAAGAGAGCTGTGAATAGGATTTTATCAATACCCTCTGGTGCGGCGCGCCCGAATACCCTCTGGTGTTGCAGGCGTCCATGAGCGGTAATAACACTTACCATCACGTGGGACCGCTTGCTCGTCCGGCCACTAGTCTATAAAAAAAAATCAATAAACCACTCGAACCAGTCAAGATCACCATCGAACCGCTCGAACCATTTTTCACGAAGCATGGTCCATAGAACGTAACCATACATAGAATGTGAATTGATCCCTTAAAAAGCTTAAATATGTATTATGTAATTTACGTTTTATAAATTAGTTAAAAAGCGATATATTACATATATTTTTTCATTTTATTTTGTTTGGGATAACAAATAATTGAACAATAATTAATGAGCACACCACGCGGCCCTTACTGATAAGTAAAAAATATTTAGGCCATCTGAGGAATATCTAAATACGCAATCAGCCCTCGAGGTAGAATAAGGTCCACTTGCCAATCCACTTGCCACTTCCATTGCCATTGCAAGGGGCGGCCTCAAAAAGAACAGCGGCTCTGTCTGTCAATCTGTCAGTTTCTTTGTAAGTGATAATCTCGCAATCTGCCACCGAATTTGTTGCATATTTGATTGATGTTCAGCGTGTTTATTCTATAAGAATATAGTCTATTTTTATCAAAATTAGTGTAGTAATTTTAAAATTAACGAGCGCGGTTATGATGGATATGGATATATCCAAATGATGTTATAAAATTTAAGGATTTTTTAATGAAATAATCTCGATGTATCTAAACATATTTTCAAATTAATTTAAAAATCAGCTTTAAATAATTTGAAACGGTTTTACAAATCTCGGACAAATACTGAGAAATATTCTAACCAAAATTCTTGTATCGGGCAACCACAATTTGATTATATTCTGGTAAAAATCGCATATACATATAATGTGCTTTAACAAATACTAGAGACAATGTAGGAATCTCGAAATCAAAACCAAATTGCGTTGCTCTGAAAAGAGATTGTTCTTATTAAACCCAATGTGGCAATATATTTGACATAAATTTATAAGGTGTACAAATCTTACCTGAAAAGAGAAACAACATTTAAAGCTTATTGATTCTCTATTTAATTCTCTCTATCTCTCTATGAAGTTTATTTCAACATAAGTAAACAAATCCCTTTATTGTATTTTGTCACTAGATTCAATTGTAAACTTCGAATAATATTAGATATAAAAAAGACAAGCCCATCTGTCAAACCTCCATTTGCCTCAACCATAGAGTAACCACAGACTGGCACTAACTCCATAGAGCCACCACCAAAGTGAATTCAGAATGAAGTGCGAAGATCTTCATTTACATACATACAACAAATATGAAGTAACGTTAGGTGTCGGCTGACTTCAGAATAGCATCACCTTATCTTTTCCAATAGCATCAATAGCACAAGCTCTAGAAGAGTGGACTCGCCAACCCGCTTGGCCAGGGAACTGTTGTAAAGACACATCCTTGATGCATAAGACAATGTGCACGAGGAGGCCCACGCCCAGCAGCGGACAATAAAAAGGCTGGTTAGAGATACGGATTAGACTACCTTTTAATTTAAAAAAAAACTATGTATATCCACATTATACACCAATAGTGTCCGTGTTGTGAATAATGGCCCTATGCTGTGAGACGTTTGAAAAGGCTGAGATCCTCATCACTATACCTAATTATCTAAGAGAATTGTATGTTGGTGTTGAGAGCAATTGAGACAACGATGGTACGGGGAATAAAGAGACGCGCGTGAATGATTGAGAGCTCGTTGACTGGTTGACGGGTGATCTGTGGGAGAGGCCACTTGAAGCCGGCAGCCAACGAGGAAATCTTGTAGTGATAAGTAGGTGTTCTAGGGTTACGCACTTACGCTGTGGTTTACTCTGAATCGCACGTGATTTTTTTATTCATCAAATTGGAAAACTAGACAGCATATAATTTTACTTTACAACATAATTCAATAAATCATCAGCGTGTGTCTCTCCACTGCTGGGTAAAGGCCTCTCGCCGCTACCCCCCCCGCCCTCCCCGACCCACCCCCGCCCCACCACACACGGTCTTCCGCTTTTCTCATGCAGCCACTACCGGCGACAAGTGGTCAGTCCACCTGGTGGGAGGGTGTAGGGCACTATGCTTCCCGGCACGTGGTCTCCACTCGAGAACTCACCTGCCCCATCGGTTGTCGGTCCCGCGGCATATATGGCCGGCCCGCTGCCACTTCAGCTTGTTGATTCTTTCAGTTATGTCTGCAACTCTAGTTCTAGGTACGTCGAATTTCTTTGAATTTACCAGGCTTGTCCGCTATTGATTGCAGAATTGCATGTGCATATTGTGATTCAGAAGTTAATACCTAGTCGTTATTTTATTGAATTGTGAAATATGTTTTGAGTTGTGAACTATGTATTAGGTACCTATTTTAGTAAGAAGTTACTCCTTGAATTTCTTCGTTTTTTACGAAAATAAATTCATATATATATATATATATAATTTTGATGTATCGTTCCGCTATTAATTTGTTTATTTTTCTCCAAAAGAGATGGCGTTAAATATTTTGAAAAGCGGGAAGTAAATATATTATAAATGATCTCCCAAAAGAAACCATAATTATTTGGGAAACGAAATGTTCTCAGATTGTCGAAAACGCGGCTTTAATTATCGCGCACGCAACACCACTTTGCTTTCATCGCGCAACTACTTTACATAATATTTTCCATAATAAAGACGAAAATACGGATAAAAAATAATAATTCGCGTTTGAAGGAGCGAACTCGGAATATTCCCCCAATGATTAAAGCCTAGGAGTCACTTCGCTCCGCACTCCATTATACGAAACTGTAATCATGGAACTATCTACAGAGCCTCACCACCGATCAACAAAGCATTTTTAACGTTAAAGTTTACGTTATAATTCCATATTGAAATCTAAAGGTGTGTAACGCGAACGCGGCGCGTGGTTGATGGTGACTTCGCCGCAGCCACGAGTTCGCCTACATAATTATTTAAGTTAATGATATACTACACCTTTCTTGCCGTAAATGATTTCTTTTTGCGGTGCGCCCGAGCAAGACACCGATATACGTTTGCTGGGGGTGTGACAGAGAGAGTGTTAGATGAGGGTGGCACCTCCCCGACCGGAATGCCTGGATTATAATATTGTACTTTGTACGCGTCCACGGGTTTCCTCTCTGAAAGCAGTGGACTGCTTTTAATTTTGCTTGCTTATGTATATCGCATTCTGTTTATGTACAGTTTTCTCAATCACAGTAGTGTGTGTGTGATATATTTTTATATGTAGATATTAGTTAAAATTAAAATGTATGAATGTTTTGTAAATTTGTAATGTTTTGTAACCTAAGTGGTTCTGGATTTATTTGGGATAATTAGTTTTACTAGTTGGTATAAAAATATGGGCGTACTTAATATCAGTAGTGCGTTTATTTTTTTTTTCATTGCACTTAATTGTACAAAAGGCGAACTTAATGTCTGGGGGCATTCTCTACCAGCTAACCTTTGGGAACAGAGGGGCATATTGGGAGGTTCGATGAAATGTATAAAATAAATATAACTTAAAAGATAATTAATAAATATTTTACACAAATACTTGCAATAACTATGAACCTACTTATAATTAGTACGGTATTGCAACTTAATACATACCTACATAAGTCTTCCATACAAAATTAAATTCATATAATATATATATATATATAGATATATAAGGTCGGGGGAAAAAGTTTCTTCGTATTTTATATACAAATTCAAGACATTTTTTTATAACTTTAATTACATTTAATCATAATATATATGTGCCGTTGTGTTCTATAACTTGTTGCCATCTTGTAGGTAGTGACATGATCCCGTTGCTGTAGAAATTTTGGGATTTTTTGGGGGGGGTCAATAAAAATTGCGACAAGTAGTTTTGACTGTCCTCTCTTGATGTTAACCTTACACTACCTAAAGAATTCTGAAAATACCGAAACAAGTGGAAATCTGAGGGCGCAAGGTCAGGGCTGTATGGTTGGTGCATCAACACTTCCCAATCAAGCTCTCTCAATTTTTGCTGAGTGGCCAAAGATGCGTGTGGTCTGGCGTTATCATGATGAAAGACTACACCCTTTCTGTTGATCAATTGCGTGTGTTTTTTCTCAATTTCTTGCTTTAGTCTCATCAGCTGTTGGCAGTAGAGATCCGAATCGATGGTTTTGCCCGGCGGTAAAAGCACATACTAAACGATGCTCTTACAATCCCACCATACACACAACATCACCTTATTGCGCCTTAATCAGGTTTTCGCCACAGTCTGTGGAGCTAGGCCGCACTTAGACCATGATTTTATCCGCACGTTCTTGTCGTAAGTGATCCACTTCTCATCACCAATGATCAAACTTTTCAAAAATAGTTCGGTTTCATTGCGTTTTAATAGAGAATCGCAAACGAGTACAAGGTTCATTAGGTTTCATTCGGTGAGTTCGTGTGGTACCCAAATATCGAGCTTTTTTGTGAAACTAGACTTTTTCAAATGAGTCAAAACTGATTTGTGGTCAATGCCCAGTTCATCAGCAATGTCATAGCTACTTATATGCCGATCTTGCTGCACTTTTTCACAAATGGCATCAACTTTATCGGTAACCGGGCGACCGGAGCGAACTGCATCTTTAACATTAAGATTTCCTGACTGAAAACGCTCAAACCAACTTTGTGCTACTCTTACTGACACTGCATTAACGGCACAATTTTTTTTCGCGGCTTGTGAAATATTTTTCCCTTTTTTGTAATAAAACTTTAAAATGTATCGCATTTCTTCGTTAAATTCCCTCTTTCGCTTGCACAGAAAAACAATTGAAAACAGTTTTTTATTTTTTTATGTCTTTTTTTAAATTTTACCTTTTTAGTGGTATCATAAGAGGTACAAACAGGTACAAACAGTTCCATCAAAGATATTGGATCACAACTTCATACATACAAAATACGAAAAGACTTTCTCCCCGTACCATATAATACATATCGAATGGTTAATTAACAGACAATTTTAGGGTAAAAGCGACCATGTCAAGAGTACCTAATAGTTAAGTAGAAGGGAATAGTGAAAGCAAGGAGAAAATACAAAACCACTAAGGCTTCAGTGATGACCATAATAAGGCTGGTTAACGAATAGTTTGTATGTAACCGGTTAAACCTGATTTTATATGTAGTTGTTTTTAATAGAAAGATATCAGACGATTACAGTTCTTCTGGTGGTAAGTAGATACGACGCAGGACTACATACGACATACACGCAGAATCAGTTTAGAATGGCATTGGTTGGCACGCCGCTGAATGCGCCACCTTTGGAGATGTAGACACAATGTTCCTTAGGAATATAGCAATTAACGCAATAAGCTTAAGATTTTTTCAAGGAATATTTAGGCTTTTAATTCTCGATTGTGTAGGAGGTTTTCGAAAATCTTTGAATGCAGCTTTTTCTGCAGTATACAACTCAAAAATCAACGCTCCGGTTCTTTAGCGTATATTTTTCTATTTCTAATAGTTTCAGACCTTTCCACAACTGACCCGTCTCAAAAATGGCCCTGTGTATAAATAGATGTTTTCCTACACCACAGAGTTATTGATAATTTAAAAATGAGATGCATAATAACAAACAATAATAACAATAACAAATCCAAGTTTGTTTACCTTGAACAAAACAAGTAAGTACATGGGCTCTATATTTACAGGGAATCCAAATTATTTGAATTATTATCTCCTTACGTACCAACAGTGAAAAAGAGTCAATAGTAGCTAATTAATATGTATTGTTTGTCCCCTGAAGCTTGCAGTCCATCGAACAGTGGTTATTCACATTCGGCGCTCTCCGAGATAGCCGTGTAATACAAATATTACCAATTAAAAATACTCACTTGCAGTGGCACAGGAAAGTATCTTACTTTCTCCGTACAAAATTAACTCACGGGAGACTACCTTGAAATGTATTGCAATTCCTACAATACTTTATCGTATTTCCTCAATGTACGAGTACCTACGTACCTACATGTTACGGTTATGTTAACATTTGAGATTTTCGCGTTTTTCACACATACCTATTTAAATTTCTATTATTTTATATTTAAACGGGTCTTAACGCGAATGTTTACCTTATCTATTTTACCCGACGTTTCGGTTGCGTTGCACCGACCGTGGTCACGGGCTGATGGTCAGCTCGTAAACGTAAATAAGGTAAACATTCACGTTAAGACTCGTTTAAATAGATAAATAAGTGAGTGAGATATGCCAGAGCCCATTTCCATCCTATTCTATCCGTCCCCATTTTGCCAACCCTTTCTCCCAATCCATTCTTTAATCTGCAAAGGTAAGCGCGTATCCGCGGGCGTGCCAGCGTTTGTCATTTTTTTTTTTTTTTTATAGATTAGTGGGCGGACGAGCAAGCGGTCCCACGTGATGGTAAGTGTTACCGCCGCCCATGGACACCTGCGACACCAGGGGGTATGCGGGCGTGCCGCCGACCTTGCAAAATCCTATTCACAGCTCCTATTCTGGACTGATGTTGGCATGTATCGCCTGTATACATGCCTGTATACACCGGCATGTATCGGATGTCTATAGACATCCGTCTATAGACGACAGTATCGACTTACCATCAGGTGGACTGAATGCTTGTCCGCCGCCTTCTTTTATAAAAAAAAATACATCAAGATATCATTAATAACGTCTCAATGTATTTTTCGCTGCGATTTTGCTGGCGGTAAAGTTATTTCGGCAAAATCTGTTTTTCCTTTACCTATGTTTATTTGTTCTTATATAAGAGATGGCAGACTAGCTGGTGAGCCACATGATGGTCAGCGCCGCCCATGGACACTTGCGATACGAGTGTGCTGCCAAACTTACAAAATCCGGGCAACCTTTGCGTGGTCTGTACACATGGTACAAATTCGTATAGGTACCTAAGTGATTAAATTGCTTATGCAATTCATTCTGCGTTTTTCTGTTTTATTATTAATGTTGCCCTTATTGTTAGGTATGTTATTTTTATGGTACACGAGCGGGCGCGCCACATGATGGCAAATGGAAACCTGCAACACCAGGGGGCTTGCCGACCTTGCAGAATCCTGTTGACAGCTCTCTTGAAGAGCCTCAAGTCGTAGCGTAACGGAAAAGCTCAGTTGGCAGTTCATTCCACAACTTTTGGGTTCGCGGTATAAAATGTCGTGATGACTGCAACTCATTTTAAAGGTACACTGTACGCAGCGACTCTTTATCAAGAAAGTGAGAGTGAACCGCGTGACGATGACGAGCGGAGCGATGGTAAAAACCCAAATTTGGCATCAAATTCAACAGCTCTTCAGACCCTTCTCCAGTATATATAACAATGTGCACAGAATTCTGAAATATTACTTACAATTTCATTCTTACTGACGGTATAGACACGTTATTTACTTAGATATATTGGTTAAATACACACAAGTCATGAAAGTAAATACCTACCTATTTAGTAAATCTTATCAATGCAACAAATGGAATACCTCCATTAAGAATACTACCATGGAACTAGTGCACGTGGGATCAAACGAACATTGAGGCAGAACAAAAGCTGAACATTCAAAGTTCGTATTGGAGAGAAGACCGCGAAGGATGAGGGGACAGTCCAGCAGGATTTGAAACTATTAAAAAAACCCTGCTTCGCCTGCGTGGAGTTTATTAAAAAAATATTTTCCAGGAAAAAAGTAGGTATTCTATGTTTTTCTCTGGATTTACGGCTGTATCTTTGTCAAATATCATTAAAATTGGTTCAGTAGTTTAGTCGTGTAGGTAGACGTAACAAAACGAACAAACAAACGTAACACACAGATAGACAAACTCACTTTCGGATTTATGATATTAGTGTTGAGTGGGGACGTAGATTTTCTGCTTTTACTGATTCTAGAAACATTTATTATTACAATTATGACCTTTTCGGAGAAACAGTATCTAACAAAATCTTGAATTAAACGAGTGTCTCTTCAGTATTGTATATCCCATGCTCTCTCCAAAGACCAGACACCACACACGACTTTTCTTATCCACCCACTTGTTATGACTTTTGTGAGGTCGCCATTTCACCTAACCGGAGAGCTATTTCAATGAAAACGTGAAACACTGTATATTACGGAACACGTTTACTGAAAATATAGGTCCAGAAGCTAGTTGTACTTGTATCAGCCTTTAATGTCCCACTAAAGGGCAAAGGCCTCCCCTGGTAAATCACTGGTGGGCTTCATGCTGTAATCCACCACGTTGGCTACATAACGCGACACATACTCCAAATTTTATTTTTTATTTCTGAAGAATGTGCTCCAGAAATCCAGACGGTTCTGAAGGTAATAATAGTAGTAAAAAAATCTATCCATTATGGTTGAGACACACTAATCTACTTTATTACATCAGATTCTAGCCCTTAATACAATGGCAGGCTTCTATATGTAAACCACTTTTTGTATGTATCAAATGCAAGTAAGATCATTTAATTACTTTCATTGCAGATAAAAGCCTACACAAATACATAGATAAACAAAAATGTCTGTATACATCACACATAACAAAAGCAGGTATATAATGTAATTCATGATTATGTACAAGCAAGGTACTTGCCTGATGTTCCTTACATATCATTACGCGGAGTGCATGGAATGGTGAATACATGAATAAGTAGATGAATGGCACGCACACCAATATAGCTCGGGGGCGGTTGTAATGAGGTTTACAAGTGATGTGTGAGACCTCAGTAAGCACATAGTGTATGAGTGTGGCCGTAGTTGAGCCATACCAATACAAGGTTTGAACCGCCGCTTTAGTTACATTGAAGTGCATTATAGTAGAGATACTAGTTTTAGAAATAATGAAATGCCAGTGAAATAATTTGATGGTTACTTATCGTTTACCAGAGTACCTACTTTAAAACAAAACGAAGAACGAATACGGGAAATATATAAATTACAAAAAACACTTTCGGTACAATGTGTTCTTTTTTACTCCTATTCAACCGGTTTAACAGACTTTAACATTGATAAATGTATACATGCAAGTATTGATTGCTAATTGATTGATTAATTGATTATATACAAAAGATTTAAAGGTCACTGATCTAGCAAAAGGGACTTACATATAACTTTTAAGATTTTCGAGTTTTTCACATGCCGATGAATATACTTACATGCTAGTAAAGAACGTATTTGGTTTCCAGTCGCTAACACACTCAAAATTAGTATTTGCCAGTTTTATACATTTACTTGTGAACCAGTCATACATGTGCATGAGTACATACATGTGAATGAGTACATACATGTGAATGAGTACATACCTACATGTGTATGAGTACATACCTACATGTGTATGAGTACATACCTACATGTGTATGAGTACATACCTACATGTGTATGAGTACATACCTACATGTGTATGAGTACATACCTACATGTGTATGAGTACATACCTACATGTGTATGAGTACATACCTACATGTGTATGAGTACATACCTACATGTGTATGAGTACATACCTACATGTGAATGAGTACATACCTACATGTGTATGAGTACATACCTACATGTGTATGAGTACATACCTACATGTGTATGAGTACATACCTACATGTGTATGAGTACATACCTACATGTGTATGAGTACATACCTACATGTGTATGAGTACATACCTACATGTGTATGAGTACATACCTACATGTGTATGAGTACATACCTACATGTGTATGAGTACATACCTACATGTGTATGAGTACATACCTACATGTGTATGAGTACATACCTACATGTGTATGAGTACATACCTACATGTGTATGAGTACATACCTACATGTGTATGAGTACATACCTACATGTGTATGAGTACATACCTACATGTGAATGAGTACATACCTACATGTGTATGAGTACATACCTACATGTGTATGAGTACATACCTACATGTGTATGAGTACATACCTACATGTGAATGAGTACATACCTACATGTGTATGAGTACATACCTACATGTGTATGAGTACATACCTACATGTGTATGAGTACATACCTACATGTGTATGAGTACATACCTACATGTGTATGAGTACATACCTACATGTGTATGAGTACATACCTACATGTGTATGAGTACATACCTACATGTGTATGAGTACATACCTACATGTGTATGAGTACATACCTACATGTGTATGAGTACATACCTACATGTGAATGAGTACATACCTACATGTGTATGAGTACATACCTACATGTGTATGAGTACATACCTACATGTGTATGAGTACATACCTACATGTGAATGAGTACATACCTACATGTGTATGAGTACATACCTACATGTGTATGAGTACATACCTACATGTGTATGAGTACATACCTACATGTGTATGAGTACATACCTACATGTGTATGAGTACATACCTACATGTGTATGAGTACATACCTACATGTGTATGAGTACATACCTACATGTGAATGAGTACATACCTACATGTGTATGAGTACATACCTACATGTGTATGAGTACATACCTACATGTGTATGAGTACATACCTACATGTGTATGAGTACATACCTACATGTGTATGAGTACATACCTACATGTGTATGAGTACATACCTACATGTGTATGAGTACATACCTACATGTGTATGAGTACATACCTACATGTGCATGAGTACATACCTACATGTGTATGAGTACATACCTACATGTGTATGAGTACATACCTACATGTGTATGAGTACATACCTACATGTGAATGAGTACATACCTACATGTGTATGAGTACATACCTACATGTGTATGAGTACATACCTACATGTGCATGAGTACATACCTACATGTGTATGAGTACATACCTACATGTGTATGAGTACATACCTACATGTGTATGAGTACATACCTACATGTGCATGAGTACATACCTACATGTGTATGAGTACATACCTACATGTGTATGAGTACATACCTACATGTGTATGAGTACATACCTACATGTGTATGAGTACATACCTACATGTGTATGAGTACATACCTACATGTGTATGAGTACATACCTACATGTGTATGAGTACATACCTACATGTGTATGAGTACATACCTACATGTGTATGAGTACATACCTACATGTGCATGAGTACATACCTACATGTGTATGAGTACATACCTACATGTGTATGAGTACATACCTACATGTGTATGAGTACATACCTACATGTGTATGAGTACATACCTACATGTGCATGAGTACATACCTACATGTGTATGAGTACATACCTACATGTGTATGAGTACATACCTACATGTGCATGAGTACATACCTACATGTGTATGAGTACATACCTACATGTGTATGAGTACATACCTACATGTGTATGAGTACATACCTACATGTGTATGAGTACATACCTACATGTGTATGAGTACATACCTACATGTGTATGAGTACATACCTACATGTGTATGAGTACATACCTACATGTGTATGAGTACATACCTACATGTGTATGAGTACATACCTACATGTGTATGAGTACATACCTACATGTGTATGAGTACATACCTACATGTGTATGAGTACATACCTACATGTGTATGAGTACATACCTACATGTGTATGAGTACATACCTACATGTGTATGAGTACATACCTACATGTGTATGAGTACATACCTACATGTGTATGAGTACATACCTACATGTGTATGAGTACATACACGTGTATAGATAGTCTTTATAGGTTTCTAATAATCTTCTTTTCTTCAAGGTATTCCTCTTCACCATTCTACTTCATAATCTTACTTTTTTACTGAGCGAACGTGCCTAATCTTTATCCAACATCAGAAGTCAACTTACTAAATATATATATATATATATATATGTGTGTGTGTGTGTGTGTGTGTGTGTGTGTGTGTGTGTTGATATGTAATTTATCTACCTACCTGTATATATGTCTGTCTACCTGTAATTAAAATGTTTATTTCCTCTCTACCCATAGTTTGTCTAGCAGAGATCACTAATAGCGATAAGATCTCCTTTTGTGCAAGTCATATGTTACAATGTCTGTTACTGTCTTGTTTTTTTTTTTGGTGTAGAATAATGTGTGTATGTGTAGCCATGTCTTTTTTTTGGTGTAGAATAAAGAGTTTTATCCATCTATTTATCTATGTTTTATATGTAGTTCATGAGTAGGTACTTTTTAAGCATGTTTTTAATAACATCTGAGTGCAAATGCTAGTAAGTAACAACTGTTAAATAATAACTATGCTACTAAGTAGTACCAGTTTTAAAGTGTACCTAGATCAGTAGGATTGATATCTTACCACCGAGACCACTTATTAAGTTATAATGTAAATAAAGGTATTTATAAAACAATGATTAATTGATGAATAACTTTTATATATATAAATAAAAATGTAAACGTTCGTTTGTTCAAAATCTTAATACTCCGAAAGTTCTTCATCGATTGCTTTGAAATTTTGACACAACATTGCATTCGAATACGCGCGTGTTTTTATATACCTATCACACTGTAAAAACATGCTTTTTACCCAAAAACAGGTAAAAACAGTGTAAGCGCCATCTATTGGTCAGCCACAGCAACGCGTGGAGCTAGTTATAAATGAAATTCTTCTTAATTGTGGTTTAACTAATCTTTTCTAACTTGTAAGTTCTAAGCTCTTAGTCAGTTAGTTTTTAAGATATTGCGATTTTGATTTATTAGTCGTAAACCAGGTTAAGTGATGACTTGAAGACGTTCGCCAGTGATGGTTGGATGATAAGAGCCGGAGATCGTGTGTGGTGACGATCCTTGCGACTGTTTAAAAAAACGACATAAGAAAAAAAAATACATTTACTTTTGTTTCTGTCGGTACTTCATAATCACGTGGTGGGGACGGAGTGCGTCCTTGCTCTATGTGTGGAGTCCGCTCGCCGCGGCATGCCTACCGTGGCTATATGCCACCTCCCTTATAATTATCCTTGAGTTACCTAGGTAACCTGAGTATTTTATGTACCCGCTTCTTGTACACATATAATTTTGGATGTATGGCTTCACTTGAATTTATTTACATAGATTCTTGTGGCATGTGACTTCAGTGAGTGTTTTATTTCAGTATTTTTTTCATAAAATGAAGGTGGCAAACGAGCAGACAGTCCACCTGGTGGTAAGTGGATACTGTCGCTAATGGACGTCCACGGGACATGCCAACTTCAGTCCACAATGACAACCGTTGACACGGCCCCGAAAGCGTTGCTTACCTTTGAAGATGTAGGAATGGATTTACAGGAAGAATTGGGAAAATAGGGAGGGATAGTATAGGATGGAGTGGGAATGGGCTCTGGCATATCTCACTCACTACCGAAACACGAACATACATTGTTTTTTTTTTATAATAACAGTATCTATTAATAACAACTCATAATGTCAGGTATTTTGTCAAAATTTCTTGCCATGTTTTTATTTCCATGTCCATGTTTTGCCATGTCAATCAGCTCCGAATATTTGTCCACTCCCGTATGTTACACAGCCATGACTTTTTCCGCGACCACCACTCCTCTTTACAGCAATCTTGCTTATCATAATTAGTTTTAAAGAACATGTTTAAATGTAGCAATTAAACAACTTTGAACGGTTTAAATCGCGTATATTTAACATTATTTATATCCCGACGTTTCGAACACTTTGCAGTGGACGTGGTCACGGGGTGACTAATTGATTTTATTTGTCACTTGAGTTATTAAGAAATTAGTTGAACTACCGTTTGAAATTTTTTTTAATTAAAACATTCCCTATGCACGCAGTTTTCGCTCACGGTGTCCAGAGGTCTTGCAGTATTGCGTTGGCCTTGGGATTTAATTAATTTAATGACTGGATCCCAAGCCGGTGGTACTTGCCAACCATCTTCTCTATTGAATTTTGGGTGTTTCTTGATTTCAATAGCATCGCGTAACAAATGTTTAAATGTTTTTTTATAACATTTAAAACCGTACAAAATCATAACGCAGTTCCTGTCGAATATCAATTTTTTTATGACACACGATGATTTGATTCAGCTCGCAAAAACTATGCAGCGAAATATGAATTTGGATTTTTTGACAGTCATAGTTTTAATTGACATCAAAACCAGCCAGTGTTCTATAGATAAAACTCTTTGTCGCAAAACTGTCTGAGTAGCCTGGTATGCCAACATCAGTCCAGAATGGTAAACGTTAGTACACAACCGGATGAGCTGATTACCTTTTGAAATTTAGGAATATATTTGGGAAGAGGGTTGGGCAAAATAAGTAGGGTTAGGATAGAATAGAATGGGAATGGACTCTGGCATATCTCACTCACTACCGAAACACATTGAGATAATCAGATTAAGTGGGAAATGCAGTACCCACTTATTACGTTAGTCTTCTGTGAGAAAGGGGTACCGTGGTCAGCCGAGTGCGTCCACAGCGGCTGCGGATTGTAGGGTGGACCGGCATCCTACTCTATTTCATTTATTTTTAAATTTGGAATAAAAATAGTCAAATTACTCAACTGAGAGGCGACACTTGACGCTTGGAGTGAATTTGAAATTAGGTTTGCTTTAGGGCCAGTCGGGGTTCTTAGGGATTTATTTATTTAACACTTTATTGCACAAAGTACAATGAGCGGGCTTAATGCTACATGACATTGTCTTTCAGCCAACCTTGAGGAGAGGAAAGAAAGACGGAAGATTTAGTAGCAAGAAGTTCAGTAAAAGACAATAGCTAGTCGAAAGAATATAGTTACAATCTTACCCAAAAATACAAAAAAAAAAGGTACAAAAAGGTCTCTTCGTTTGAACAGCATTACACATTATCTCGCCGGTTACAAACTGCGATTTTTATCATTTTTCCTTTGCCCTCCATCGCTGAATCAGCCTTTGCTCATAGTAAATGTATTTAGCCTCAACATAATTAGATGATTCACGCCATCGTCGCATTTTCCCGTCCTCTCTATCTCCTGTAATCTCGTGAAGCGCAACGTTCTCCACGTAAAGTCACAAAGCACTCGATTAAGGGAACTGTAACTCTATAACAAAGACAATAAGGATGTAGATACCAGCAAATCATCATGGCATCGGTGCGAGGCAGTTAGGGATGTCAATAGTGGAGTTATTTCCGATCATGTTAACTTTTATTTAGGGATAGCACCTGAGTATATTATATAAAAGGGATTTATATAAAAAGCTTGATGATCAGTATTTTTTCTGTATCGGCTTTTAATGTCTAGCTGCAGGGCACAGGCCTCCCCTAGCACATCACTGTGGGAGTTTCTGTAATAGCGTACCTACTGTAAATTGTAAACACAATGTCAACTCGTAATACAATATCATAATAACTACAACGTAAAGACCGTGTAGTGTCTTCCAATCTCTTCACGTGGGTATCGTAAAATAGCAAAACTGCTACCACAAGCCCCAAGGGATACATCATTCTTCTTTTTGTTACCATCTACTAACGGAGGTTGGCGATCAAAAGTCTCTCGCGTGAGAATAACCACCGAGTCTTTACTCGGTGTGCATTGCGAACCATTTTCTGAGATTTCTGTGCCAAGATATCCGTCTTCTGCCAGGTTCACGGCGACCGTGTATGTTACCCTGCATTCTTCTTCTTCTTCTTCTCAGCCCTTGGACGTCCACTGCTGGACATAGGCCTCCCCCATTGTCCGCCATTTAGACCTATCGGCAGCGACCTGCATCCAGCGGGTGCCCGCAACCTTTATGAGGTCGTCTGTCCATCTAGCAGATGGACGTCCTCGGCTTCGTCCGCCGGTACGTGGTCTCCATTCGAGAACCCTTCTGCCCCATCGGCCATCGGTTCTTCGAGCTATGTGCCCTGCCCACTGCCACTTCAGCTTGCTAACCCGAGAGGCTATGTCGGTCAAAAAGAGCTGCAAAAGATGGTAAGGAATTACACCACCTGCAAAATAGTTAATCCGCCAACCCACTTGGCTAGTGTGAAGTTTACGGTCGTACATCCCACACGCACCAGTCAATGTGCAAAAGGATGTTAGGGCTGGTTACAGTACAATCTAAACAATTTTAACATCTAGTTGGGGTGCGGACAACCCTTGTTCAGTATTAGGGTGTCCTTGTTCGCATGTAATGCGGTAATTCGCGGCGGCCATTTTGTCCGGCCGCACCAGTAGCTCGAATTATCCAATCAAGGGCAGGGACCAGTAAAATGTCACTGGCTCTTACGCAATTTGTTATTAACTGCATTATAATTATTCTGATGAAGCGATTTCTGTATATCCTATCTTGAGTTAAATGTGATTTTAGTTTATATCTTGACTTCTAAACTCTTAAATTGGAAAAGATCAACATTTATTGTAATAAATAGATGAAAGACTTAAAACTACAGTTTTCAGACTTGCACTAATAGATATTTGAAAATAATCAGAAATATACGTATTTTTTTTTGGATGTCTAAATTCCTGTAACTTTAATGACGTGTTAAGTTTAGCGCGAGTCGAAAAAGGGTGTGTTGTAACGAGCCTAAGGGCTCTCACACCGACTAACCGGCGGGAGAAATGAATATCAGCTTAAGGCATTGTTTTGGGAAGGTACTATAGCGAGTCTATGAGAAGAACCTGGTAAAAGTGTTGGCTGAAGGCTGGTCTATGTTAACGGTGTCGCGAGTAAATTTTTGGTGAGTTGAAACTCTGGCCTGTGCCGCTGAGTTTCTATTTAAGCATTTATTTTACAAGAACCATTAATTCCGCGGTCAACATCCTCAGGAAACTCGTTCGAGCACCTATTTAAATAAATCTAAGTATTGACTTAACCTCTATTGATTCGTGTTGAACCCGCGCGATGAATTATAGTTAGAAACTCACTAGTAATTACATAGCAATTAAACAACTTTTAACGGTTTAAATCGCGTATATTTGACATGATTTATATCCCGACGTTTCGAACACTTTGCAGTGGACGTGGTCACGGGGTGACTAATTGATTTTATTTGTCACTTGAGTTATTAAGAAATTATTACTACCGTCTGAAATTTTTTTGAACTACCGTCTGAAATTTTTTAATCATAACATTCCCTATGCACGCAGTATTCGCTCACGGTGTCCAGAGGTCTTGCAGTATGGCGTTGGCCTTGTGATTTAATTAATTTAATGACTGGATCCCAAGCTGGTGGTACTTGCCAACCATCTTCTCTATTGAAATTTGGGTGTTTCTTAATTTCAATAGCCTCGCGTAACATTCTTGGCATGTACCGGGTCTCTCTAGCGAGGATTTGTGGATTATCAAATCGAATGTAATGGTTGGGTTTGTCCAGAGCATGTTCACAAACTGCAGACTTGGTCGAGCGTCTGTTCTTCATGTCAGCTATGTGTTCTTTTATCCGGATACCGATGCTCCTCTTTGTTTGCCCAATGTATGATAACCCGCATTCACAATCAAGCTTGTAAACACCTGCATCTTGTAGGGGGATATTGCTCTTGACCGGTCTTAAAAATTGGCTAATCTTCTTGTGCGGCTTGAAGTAAGTTTTAATTGAAGCTCGTCTTAAGATATTGCCAATTTTGTCAGTGATGCCCTTGATGTATGGTAAGATGGCAGGTTGTCGCTCAACTGTAGGAGGCTTGGGGCGGCTTCTGTGACGCATTCGTGGGAGTTTGTGATTGTTGCTTCGCAGTACTTGTTTCACATGCAGAAGCTCTTCCTCGAGGTGGTCAGTGTCACAGATGCCGTGTGCTCTCTGTAACAAAGATTTGCCTACGGTAGTCAACTGACATGGATGGTGATGGGAGTTACCATTGAGATATTTATCTGTATGGGTGGGTTTCCTATACACAGTATGACCAAGAGAGTTGTCAGGATTTCTGATGACTGAAATGTCAAGGAAAGCCAAGGAGTCTGAGGTCAATAAATCCTTGGCTTTCCTTGACATTTCAGTCATCAGAAATCCTGACAACTCTCTTGGTCATACTGTGTATAGGAAACCCACCCATACAGATAAATATCTCAATGGTAACTCCCATCACCATCCATGTCAGTTGACTACCGTAGGCAAATCTTTGTTACAGAGAGCACACGGCATCTGTGACACTGACCACCTCGAGGAAGAGCTTCTGCATGTGAAACAAGTACTGCGAAGCAACAATCACAAACTCCCACGAATGCGTCACAGAAGCCGCCCCAAGCCTCCTACAGTTGAGCGATAACCTGCCATCTTACCATACATCAAGGGCATCACTGACAAAATTGGCAATATCTTAAGACGAGCTTCAATTAAAACTTACTTCAAGCCGCACAAGAAGATTAGCCAATTTTTAAGACCGGTCAAGAGCAATATCCCCCTACAAGATGCAGGTGTTTACAAGCTTGATTGTGAATGCGGGTTATCATACATTGGGCAAACAAAGAGGAGCATCGGTATCCGGATAAAAGAACACATAGCTGACATGAAGAACAGACGCTCGACCAAGTCTGCAGTTTGTGAACATGCTCTGGACAAACCCAACCATTACATTCGATTTGATAATCCACAAATCCTCGCTAGAGAGACCCGGTACATGCCAAGAATGTTACGCGAGGCTATTGAAATTAAGAAACACCCAAATTTCAATAGAGAAGATGGTTGGCAAGTACCACCAGCTTGGGATCCAGTCATTAAATTAATTAAATCACAAGGCCAACGCCATACTGCAAGACCTCTGGACACCGTGAGCGAATACTGCGTGCATAGGGAATGTTATGATTAAAAAATTTCAGACGGTAGTAATAATTTCTTAATAACTCAAGTGACAAATAAAATCAATTAGTCACCCCGTGACCACGTCCACTGCAAAGTGTTCGAAACGTCGGGATATAAATCATGTCAAATATACGCGATTTAAACCGTTAAAAGTTGTTTAATTGCAATGTATAGTAATCGCGAAAACCTAAGAAAATATTAGTAATTACATATTTCGCTTGTTCCTGAAGAGTGGGAGGTATTGGCCTGATATCAGTAAATAAATAACGGCACAATCAATGACTCATACAAGGATTCCCTGTTTCGTCCAGAAACACATACAGTTCGTCACTCACCATCAAGACCCATACAAACATTTGTCTTTAAACAAGTGAATTGAACTCGGGACCCTTTCTTCAAGTAACTATCTCTACCAATTGCGCTAATCGTTCGTTATACTGATTTGTGGAATCAGAAAATATATACTACAATTTTGCGAAATAGAAAGACGTTTTTGTTGCGATCTCGAAAGGCTATATTCTATTTTAAAAGAACTCAATCACGTCACAGGTAGTACTAAAGAAATACACCACACAATAAATATCTCAAAGGTACTAAAATAATAAATTCATTATCAATTTTCTCATGTCGCTGACTTTACATAAAAAAATATATATTGCAGTTCAGTTGGGGGAGTATTTGATCGTGAGATTAAAATGGAATTCAACGAGACTGAATGGAATTACTTGCGATTCAGCGGGTGATTAGCGAGATGAGGGGTGGTGCGGGGGGGGACGCACAGTAGGTACCTATTTACGAGCCCTCGTTTAAGGTGGATTGGTACTTATCTAGTATGTAAGTTAGATAACTATTACTACAGCGATAAAAAATGTTTTTGCAAGAGTGTGGTCAGACCGATGACACTACCGTGTAAATTGGGCCTAGTGTATTTAAAAATCATCCGAATGCAATAATGACAATATATACATCATTCAACGACATAAGGCAAGAGACAGTTGTGTGAAAGTTTAATTACTTAGTTTAATTTTAAAGAACATTTCGTAGGTGCACGCTGCATTGTCACAGCCGCTGAGCCTACTCGACTGTAAATATATAAGTATAGAATATAAGTGTTAAATTTTCTATACAATTCCTTAAGTAAATATTGGACGGCGGTCTGATACATTTTTATAATACGTAGGTACTACATGAAGAAACAAACATGGTTATTACCATCTTAAAAATTGTTTTAAGATAATTAAATCCACATGAGCGAAGCCGCCATCAACAGGTCGGCGGCGCGCCCGCATACCCCCTGGTGTTGCAGGTGCCCATGGGCGGCGGTAACACTTACCATCACGTGGGACCGCTTGCTCGTCCGCCCACTAATCTATAAAAAAAAAAGGTAGTCTTGTATATTTTGACCACTGTTATACGAGACTATTATGTATAGTAGCTAGTATATAATGTTATGATCGCAGCGCTACGAAGGTCTACGATATTTCGTAGCCGTGCTACGGCACATCAAACTTTATTTTATAACCGCCTTTATCACCGCTTCCTCATAAAGTAACTGTTCACAATCTGATACATAATTTATCTGCCTATTAAATCTAACTGATAGTGACTTTCTGATAAAGTATAACTGATTTTCTGGTAAATTACCAGGAAGTGGTGAGAAAGGCCCTTATAGTTTCATTTTTTTATAGTGAAGTATTGTACGAATATAAAATCCAATAATTTTATATTGTTTTTTTTTTTATGGACGAAGGTGGCAGACGAGCATACAGTCCACCTGATGGTAAGTGGATACTGTAGCCCATAGACATCCGTGATACATGCCAACATTAGTCCAAAATGACAACGTTGGCACGCCTCCGGATGCGCTGCCTACCTTTGGATATAGGAATGGGTTTGGAGAAAGGGTTGGGGAAATGGGGAGGGATAGGATGGGAATGGGCTCTGGCACATCTCACTCACTACCGAAACACGTACGTACATTAGGGAAATGAGATAAAGTGGGAAATGTAGTACATTTCAAGGTAGTCTTCTGTGAGAGAGGGGTAACGTGGCCAGTCGAGCGCGCCCAGCGGCTGTTGGATTGCAGCGTGCACCCTCCCCCTCATATGTATGTTACTAATTTTATGTCCTTTTATATCACTACTGTCTCTATCTACGAACAATTATTCCGATTCTTGCCATTTCTTTATAGATGATGTACTATCGAATATTTCCAGCGAGTGACATTAGGGGTGAAGAAAGAGGGGAGGGGTGTGCGGTGGCGAAGAGCCCTCTATCACAGCCTAATGGCAATTTATTTACCGGCGCAGATAAATCCACAATCTCTTCCAATCCCCTTCAATTGGACAAGGAAGGCGCCCCTGCCTTGCACAATGATGCATATGACAACAAGTTTTAAAAAAAATCAAACTTAAAGCTGACATATCAATATGTTTTTATAGATATTAGGCGGCAGACGAGCAGATGGTCCAACTGGTGGTTCTTGGAGTACTTAGGTAGTACTTAGAGTACAAAGTCCACGTGTGTCACAGTCACAACGAACTTTAAAAGGGTCAACAATTAAATTACTTTTTATAATAGTAAGTAGAGAGCAGATGAGCATACAGTCCGTCTGGTGGTAAGTGTATACTGTAGCCCGTGGTTATCCGCAATAGATACATGCCAACATCACTCCAGAATGACAAACGCAGGCACGCTCTCGGATGCACTGCCCACCTTATGAGGTGTAGGTATTGATTTGGAGAAAGTGTTGAGAAAATGCGAAGGAATAGGATAGGGTGGAATGAGAATAGGCTCTCACTCACTACCGAAACATGTACGTATATTGGGGAATAGGATATAGTGGGAAATGCAGTGTATTTCAAAGTAGTCTTCTGTGAGAGAAGAGTGACGTGGCCACTGTCACAGGTTTTTAAATAATTTTCTTGTACTTTTCCAATTCATTTTGATTTATTTTGTCAATAAAAATCGTATTGTACCAGAATGTTTTGTATAAAATACAATTTTCTTCAAATAATTTTGATTAATAGACATAAAAAAACTGTTTGTTAAGACCTCGTTATAAAACCTACTGTAAATATACCTATGCGACCTCAACATAAAATCAGGAAGCTTTTAGCTTCATTGCTAGTTGAATGGTTTTCATGTTGGTATTGGGGCGACGTAGTGGCTCGATAGATATAATGGTCCACAGAGCAACA
Organism: Sesia apiformis; assembly: GCA_914767545.1. Taxonomy (NCBI): domain Eukaryota; kingdom Metazoa; phylum Arthropoda; class Insecta; order Lepidoptera; family Sesiidae; genus Sesia; species Sesia apiformis. Next base: position 260,362 of record OU611962.1, read on the forward strand.
ACAAATGATGCAGAAGGGACATCTTGATGCTCTCTTCTTGCTCTATACTAGTCTATGGTCTTCTTCCGATTGCCATTTATTTCTGCAGATGGGGTTCGTCCTGCTTCATTCTTCTTTTCCAGTTCGCTCTACCCTGGACATTGTTTGTGGAAAGATAACTATTACTGAGATTTTTCAAAAACATTTAACTATTTCAATGTGAAATACAAACTATGTTCAAATACTTGACACATACTAGACTATTCACAGTAAATGCTATTGTATGTATATCTATACTTATATATAACTTGTTTTATTTTGTACCTTATAACATAACAGATGAGTTTTACTCATTGTTCACGTACAATTATTTATTATAAAAACTAGCTCTTATGGTACAGGAATTTGTTTTATTAACTCGCCTTGTGATACGCGGACGATTGGCTAAGATACACCTCTATCACAGAAAAACGTGAAATATAATGTGTACCATAAAATATGTATGCATGAGATTCGTATTAAGTTTCTTTGTGTTAGATCCCGAGCCCACTGCTCTAGACGCGCTACTCCTACTGAATACGTTAAGATTTCGCTTTGCCCCAGCATATGTCGCCTCTGTATTTGTTAATCTAGTATCTGGAAGTGGAGAGCCGTCGACCGCAGCTCACACTAATACGTACAAATCGCCCGCTCACCGACGATTTCCAATAGATAAAACGTTTAATTTCCTTAGTGGAGATTTCTTATTTATTAAATTGACTTTAGTACAGAAAGAGAACTGGAATTTTCTGTACCATCTTGTAAGGCAATAGTTTACTTTGAATTATGTTATAGGTACCTGTATATGTATATCTCTATTTGCCGAATTTGCTCAGATTTGTCCAGTCATATCAATAAAGATAATCGAAAAATCCACTAGATACCTATATTATTTCAAAGTAATTTTCAATTCAATTTAATTATATTTAATAATTGTATAATTCTGTTTGTATTATTAAGGTCGGACGCCCCAAGTACAGCTGGAGAGACGAAGCGGAGAGGGATCTGCAGGCTTCGGCTTTTCTTGGTATCGGAGGCCAAGATCCACTTGGGATCGCTGAACCAACGGGATAAGTAAATATAAGCAATATATTATAACTTTTTAAACATTCGAGTTTTGTACACATTTTGTATTTTAAATAGGATCTGAACGCGTATAATAAAGAAATTATACTCATTCAAACCCGATTTAGAATAAACAGTTTATGAAATAAATAGGTATTATTAAAATTCCTCTGTACATAAGAAATAAGACAACGCAAGCTCCTAGAAACTAATATCCGAAACGTCATTACGATTACCATTACAGGGAATGCACAAGTGATATGTTTAATATCATTACCGAGCCATATAATTACGATATGCATGGTATTCGCCATATAATGTACCCAAGTACATAGGAGCCTCATGTGGCGGTAGAGGGGTGGCTTGATCACTGTACTCATTATCAAGATGACGAGTGAGGAGGGGAAGGGGGTGGGGGGGGGGTAGCGCTGACGCGGCGATGACGAATGTCGATAGCGAATATTTTACGATACGAAAACGATATTTTTTTGTGGTAATGATGAGAGCAGACATAATGTTTGATAAAAATATGTTTGATTGTTAATTATCTGATAATTTTGCAACAAATAAATTAATCTTTACAGAATTAGCTTCGTGTAATCTTTGACTTATTTATTTGTTTTTTTTCTATTTGTTTGTGTTTGTGTGTATCTGTTGTGTTTATTTGGGGGAGAGTGTACGCTGGGCGCACTCGCCTGGCCACGTTACCCCTCTCTCACAGAAGACTACCCTGAAATGTACTGCATTTCCTACTTTAACGTATTTCCCCAATGTACGTACGTGTTTCGGTAGAGAGTGAGATATGCCAGAGCCCATTCCCATCCCATCCTATCCATCCTCATTCTCCCAATCCATTCCTTAATCTGCAATGGTAGGCAGTGCATTCGGGGGCGTGCCAATGTTTGCCATTCCGGACTGATGTTGGCATGTATTGCTGATGTCTATAGTCGACAGTATCCATTTAACATCAGGTGGACTGTGTGCTCGTCTGTCGCCTTTTTCTATAAAAAAATCCATTGAGTGTGGCGTTATTATTATTAATGAAAACTTGTCATTAAAATAATTCCGTTACTAATCTTAAAATAACAATTTCGCAGTTTCGAATTGGATATAATAATAAGACATTTTAACGCCATATATTATTGAAAATTGTAATCAAACTTATAGATTTATTAAACATGATTTTATTATAAATTATTAATTAAATTAGATTTATTAACTTATGAAAAAATATTTTTTTAAAAATAAGTGGGACAGAAAGTTATATTTAGCACCGTAGCACTGAAGCCGTTCCGGCTTCAGTGCTACGGTTAAACCCTGGAGGTTTTTGTAGTATCTATAAAAAAAGAACATTCTATAATTTGATCGTCTTCTATGCAGACTGTAAAAACTCTAAAACTGTAGAACCAGCGTGTCTGTACATTGAATATATTTACAAAAAACTGATGAAGGAAGAGTATCGGAATACAAAAAGACGAATTTGAAAATTTTTGTCTCTCTGTCTGTTCGAACATGCTAATCTCCAAAACTACGGAACGTATTTTCATAGGGTTTAAACGGGTTAATTAAGATTAGCTTGGCGCTTCGAGTAGGTTTAGTTTCATCGAAATCGGCTGGCGGGAAGAAAAGATATCCCAATTTAGAGTTTAAAAACTAAAAATCCACGCGTATGAAGTCGCGGGCCCAGCTAGTTACTAAGAAAATAAAAAAACAAATTATTTTAATTATGAAAATGTGTACATTATTCATTGACTGTTGTTTAAAAAGTGACAGTGACGTTTAATTTTATGTTATTTTCAATAATGGACTGAAGTAAGATGTTGTGGATAGAATGGCAACTGATGCAGTATACGGGTACGTACTATTAAATACCTACCTACTTATAATTTAAATATGTATTTACTTTAAAGAAACTTTTCTTACAAATAAAAATTTCTACTGAAATCGTAACGATATCCACCTGCTAAGCTCCCGACAGCTTTCCACATTACTTCATAGCGATTTTTATATATTTTTACATTTGCTCGTGTAAAACATAAAGCGCTCATTACAGAATGCATTTGATAACGAACGAGACGATGTCTCGCCACGGTTCGTATATAATGTAGTCATAGTCCGGGAGACAACAGATATTTTTGGATATTTTTGTTTTTTGTAATACCAATACTGTGTCGTACTATCAGTGCTGGATATAGACCTCTCCGAAGGACTGCTGCCATACACATTCTTCTCATCCAACCACTATTGACGATTTTCTTCAAGTTATCAGTCCAGTTAGCCGGAGGGCCTACGGGATATACCTGAATAGCATATCTGGCTTCCATTTACGTGTTATTTACTTGTCTAGATATAGACATAAACATCACTTTATTCCGTCTCAAAAATAAATGTTGGAATGTGAAAGGAACAAACAACTACACAATTTCCACCTCGGGTTTCTACAACCGCACCTCCCGTCACAGAAGTGCGGTCCATCCGCATTTCCTCGATACGGAGGTGTCGCGCACTGTTCGATCCAAAAAATATTTTATACCGCGAACTCGTAGGCTGTGGAACGAACTGCCTCAAGAGGTCTTTCCATTCAATTCCATTCATTTCAAGAGAGCTGTGAATAGGATTTTGCAAGGTCGGCGGCGCGCCCGCATACCCCCTGGTGCTGCAGGTGTCCATGGGAGGCGGTAACACTTACCATCACGTGGCACAGCTTGTTCGTCCGCCCACTAATCTAAAAAAAAAAAAAAAAACAAATAAAAGAAGGAACATATAGAAACAACAAAGAGACTTTTGGAATCAGATCTGTATTTTAAGGCTGGAAATGGTCTCCAACTTAGTATTAGTTGCGGGTAGATCACAGAGCTGATTTTCAGTGAAGCCATATGATATGCACGGACCACTGCAGGGCATGGCCCTCTTCATATACCAATGTGCATGACAATACACGACACAATTATTGTGCATGAGGTATAGATGGCTTTGTAAAGGTACGCTGGGCAAGCGGGTTGGCCATCCCACTCGTTTAGAGGTATATCCATTAGTCGTCTATCCAAGAATATTATTGTACACGCAGCCAGTAAAACTAGATTTATTCCCGGGGGTTTTATTAATGTATTGATAATATCATAACCAACTTACCTAAAAATTCGGTATTATTAATGCTGCACATCATAATAAATATGTGGAAAAGCCTCCGAATTCAAATATATTGAAACAATATGTGATAAACTGGTTGGTAAAACATGACATTAACGTCGGTCCAACTTGGACAAAGCCACAAATTTACCAAGTTATTCTTCGTGATAAGGAAAGATGTGAGTAGTTTTCTATTAACAAAATTTTAAGTGAATAGGGACTGTATTGAGATTAATGCCATATCATCGGAATTTCAATCCGATTGAAAACATATGGTCGCATCTTAATGGTTATGTAGCTCAAAGAAATGTTGATGTGAATACGACCACAGTAAAAAAAATGTTATTGGGAAGAAATTGATATGATTGGTCAAGAGATGAATGGAAAAAAAGTATGTCATCCATCACGCAATCAAATGCGAAGTTGAATATAGAAAATATGAACATGCCATGAATGATTTTATGGATAGGATAATAATTAATACTTCTGAGAGTTCCGATGATTGTGAAAGTGACGATGAAGACTACTATTATTCTGATTATGAGATGGAAGATATTGAATACATACCACCAGAGGGTCAACCAAAATCTCTTAAATGATCTATAACGAATGATAATAATTGATATATAGGTGCTGTGATATAGGTGTTGAATTTGTAAGACATAATATGAATAAGGCTAATAAAAGCAATATAATGTTATATCTACATACATCACACATACTACATACATTTTCTAGTATGCAAATATATATAAATAAATAAATAAGATCTAAGTTGAAAAATGTAATACGATTATCCAGCAATATAGTGACTTGTTTAGATATGTCTAAACATATGTAGAGATATGTTTAGTTTAGACATGTAAAGATATGTCGTTAGTTTTTCAAGGGACAATAACAGCTCCATATATTTCTCTGCACTGACTCGTGATATTTTCATAAAATTTCGTATTTATCTCACAATAAAGTATGCAATGGAGGTACGGCAATTCATAGCCGTAGATGACGCATTCGGGTGTTTCCGGATTAGAGGCTGACCAATGTTTTCGTAATATATCTGTACCTAAATTGTAAGGATATTTAAAATACGTTATGTATCCAGGAAAATTTGACTTTCAGCTGCTGCACTAGGGAAAACACAAAAATGGCCGGCTACATGACGGAGTCTTTGTCTATAGGTAACGACGTAGTTCCGCCCAGTAACGACCTGCTCGCGGTAATGACGCGCCGCTCCGCCCCGCCCCCGCGCCGCGCACACCCGCTCTCGCCCGCAACAATGACATTAGTGTGGAGTAGTGTTTTAATAATTGTTGAAAATGGCGGCGCTCCTTTAACATAATGAAGAGGGTTTCGACTGTAATATCGGATAGTGCTTAAAGCTTCAGGGAGAAGGGTTGGCTTCCGTCAACCCTTCTCCCTGAGGTCTAGTGTTATAAAATTACTTAAGTTGAGATGAAAATTTAAAAAAATATATTTTAGTTCTAATTCCTTTGTTTTATTTAATTACAATGTTCCATTTTGTTCCAGATGTGCAAAATGATTAGAAATATTCGGTAACGATGTGTGATATCATATGCTATTCATATTAAAAAAGGGACGTCATCCGCTCAATGTAGAATAATAAATACAGTGTTAGGTGGACACTCTAGGAACTCATTTATTGACCAATTACGAGGGGGATCTCGTAATTGGTCAATAAATGTAATCACGTAACTAATATGACATCACCTTTTCCTTAACTTGGACAAAGTACTTGAAGCAGCCTTTTAAGGTCCCACTGCAGAGCACAGGCCTCTCCTAGTGAATCACTTAGGCTTCGGGCCGTAATCCACCACGAAGGGCCAGTACATATTGACGGATATACTTCAGTTTTTTTTATTTCTGGAGCTAGCGTGTTTTTTTCATGATGTTTTCGCTCACCGCCGAGCTACAAACAATTTTTAAAAATCCGTACGTACTTAAGTATAAAATCGGTATCAGAAAAATATGTACCGCATGTTTAGCAAAGAATGTTTTCCATTTACACTTATTTCATGTTCCGATTCTCACACAGTATACATTTCTATCTCTTTCCTGTTACCCCTCTCTCACAGAAGACTACCTTGAAATGTACTGCATTTCCTACCTTATCGTATTTCCTCAATGTACGTACGTGTTTCGATAGTGAGTGAGATATGCCAGAGCCCATTTCCATCCCATTCTATCCCTCCCCATTCGCTCAATCCATTCCTTAATCTGCAAAGGTGAGCAGCGCGTCCGGGGGCGTGCCAACCTTTGTCATTCTGAAATGATGTTGGCATGTATCGCTGATGTCTATAAAAAAGAAATAAAAAGAAAAAAAACCTAGGGTCACTACCGACTAGGCTAACTCGTCATAAACTGCTATATATGGTAACCATCAGAATCGTAGTAACTACCCTGGTTCGTGTAGGCATTGATAAACACAAGTACTTAGGTGTTTACCGTTGGTGTAAAAATACATGGAGTCATACAAGTATACACACAATAAACAACTTCCAACTTCTGAACTCTTCAATTGACTTGATTCCGAAGTTGTCGACACAAGTTCGCAAGTTATTTCATATTCCTATAAACTTGTCGTCACTCTGCTGCCTACATTATAAATCAGAGGGTCCGTGGGGGCGCGCCATGTTTACTATACGTCGATAGTTAAAGAGGGTCTCACTGTAAGCGACGACATCTAATATTACATTAGAAATATCTACTTTAGAAAGTAGAGATGGATAATAGATATATACATAAATATAATATGCTATATTATACACCAACACATACAGAAGACATACACAAACTTACAAGTAATTAGAAGTATATTCGGAGGCCTAATCGCTAAGCGATTTCTTCCAGACAACCTTAGTATCGCCATTTGTACGAATAATAAATAATTATGGACGTATACTTTCATGTTCAAGAAATTATATACAATTATCCACACAAGATTATAATATATTTACTTACTAAACATATACAGTTTGTATAACAAATAACCACTGTAGTTTTTATAGATCAAATATTGGAAGTTGCGACCCTACGCTTACATGTTCGAAGCTCCTTCGGAATTCAATTGAATAATATTTATTGAGAATATGATTTGGATAAGTTGCTTCAACTTCGGAAATAGCTGCGAAAGAGAACGTTTACATATTTTGAGATTTTAGAAATATTATTTTACAAGATAAATCCTGATTAATAATGTTTTAAATGCTTAAATTGGTTCCTATGTTAATTATTAAATCTGTAATAAATCAAGGAATCGCTCCCAAATTTGGAAAACTTACATGTAATTCATGAAACAGTTTAATACATTAGATAATTTGTGAATATGCACGAAACCGCGAGTAACAGTCACTATTTTATAACTGCAAAGATTGGTTTCATAAAGAATTAACAGTATGTAAATGCAATTGTTCAAATGACACGTATAAAAGACATCAACGCTTACACGAAGTTGGCAGTACCTACCATTGTAGTACACATCGAAGAAGTTTTTCCTGACAGCTTCGTCCACGTCATATTTGAAACTTTTCATTACTCTTCAAACATTTCTCATTTAGGGGGTTATGAATTCTATCTATAGGTACATAATGGTTGACAATTTTGTTCATATTGAAAATTAAAACTACATTAATAATTTATATTAATATTCTCTTCTCCACAACGTTGCAACGTCCGGAGGTTGGTAATTATTAAGTTGATCTTAAAATACTCCTGGTTGGTACGTAATGATATCATTGGCGTAGCTCTTTTAGCAAAGATATTCGGCATCTGTTTTTTTTTTATAGATTAGTGGGCGGACGAGCAAGCGGTCCCACGTGATGGTAAGTGTTACCGTCGCCCATGGACATCTGCAACACCAGGGGGTATGCGGGCGCGCCGCCGACCTTGCAAAATCCTATTCACAGCTCTCTTGAAGAACCCCATATTGTAGCTCTCAGGAAGACCAAAGACCTCTTCAGGCAGTTCATTCCACAGCCTACGGGTTCGCGGTATAAAATATTTTTTGGACCGAACAGTGCGCGACACCTCCGTATCGAGGAAATGCGGATGGACCACACTTCTGTGACGGGAGGTGCGGTTGTAGAAACCCGAGGTGGGAATTATATTAAACAGTTCTTCAGAGCATTCCCCATTGTACAGGCGGTAGAACACACAGAGAAACGCAACGTCTCTCCGAACGCTGAGGGGTTCTAAACCGCCCGTGAGAGTGGTATCGTCGACAATACGAACAGCACGTCGTGGGATGGAGTCAAGTGGATCCAATTGGTATTTCGGTGCGCCGGCCCAGAGATGAGAGCAATACTCCATATGGGGCCTCACCTGAGCTTTGTAAAGCATTAGGAGTTGCCCAGGGGTGAAGTACCGCTTCGCTCTGTTCAGCACACCGAGCTTTTTGGAGGCCATTTTGGTCTTATTTTCCATTATTTTGGCATCTCGAGTTATCGTGTTCTGCCTAATACATATATTATTATATTTATATTTATTTATACATATATAGACTATTTTTATTTCATTGTATGTAAATATACGTGTTTAATACCCGTTTAGTCTATATACGTAACTATATTTTTCCGACAATAACCCCACAACAAATTAATAAAATTTCTAATCGAATATAAAATGTACATTTGAGGTAACTATTACGTAGGTACTCTTAAATATCAAAAATTACTGCAATGCGCTCGCGTCCATCATCTGTAAAGAAAATATATGTAGGTACATACTCACAAATTCAAACGTTTTCGCACATTTTAATAAACAATGTAGTTTTAGTATTCAAGATCTAAATATAAAGCATTATACTTCATTTATATTCCAAATACATAACAACTACATAAACCTCACAATGAGATCATCTCGGCGTCCAATTTTCAAAGAGAAGTCCTCATTTCAGTAGAGGGAGGCCCTGAAAACGTCTTTGATCTCGCTCGTTAGCCGCGGGGCGAGGACTCCGCAACAGATGGAAATATGTCCGGAAACAAAATAATATGGAAATGCGAAATGGGAAAACATCAAAGGCGATCCGCTCCAATAACAGCACTTCTTTGTAGATATCGGAGGAATACTCTTTACACAGCAGGACAAGTTAAGTGTGCTACGTAATATTATGACTTTTAGTTTGTTTGGCCGATTAACTACCTACCTATTTATATTATCCTATTAATAATATTATAAATGCGAAAGTTTGTGAGGATGGATGTATGGATGTTTGTTACTCTTTCACGCAAAAACTACTCAATGGATTTTAATGAAACTTTACAATAATATAGCTCATACATCAGAATAGCACATAGGCTATATTTTATTTTGAAATTTTGAAAAAAAAACTTATAAACCGAAGCGAAGCAAGGGCGGGCCGCTAGTAATTTATAAAGGTGCTTATTTATCATGACCAGAGAATAGAATTGTTTGCGAAATCGGGCTAAAATATTGAGTAAAATAGATTAACAGGAAATTTGGTTTATTTAATATGTAAAAATCTGAGGTATAGGTATGTAAAAAATATGTAAAAAGAAATTGCACTAAGTTATGACATCAAAGTTCTTCAAGAAAGCTGTAATCACTAAAGAAAGGTGGAATCCTGTAATGTCAGCAGTGTACAGACCTCTTATCGTGGATTTGCAAATAGATATTTGTGACCACTTATAGCATCGAGCGAGTTGCATTTGCTTGCTCTTATATAAAATACTTATATAATCTTATATACTCTTATGTAAAAAAGTATACAAATGTTCACTTTATAATTTATCCCCCCCCCCTCTATTCTCCTGAAGGTGATCGATCATTTAGAATAGATGGAATGATTAACGGTAATATGACCTATATTATCCATGAAAACTTTCATTTCGAAACGAGTATTATGTATTATTATTTAATTATAGTAAATTATAACAAATTAAGAATTTACGCAATGTAAGAATTACAATAAATTTGACCTGTCAGTGGGTCAAATTTAATAGTACCTTAATATTTAATAGTACGTACAATTCTCTAATGATGTAATAATTCTGTTTGGCTGCAGATTGAGTAAAAATGAAAAGATTTTTTATTTTCTCTATTTTTATTTTATAAATGTTAGGTACATAATGTACAAGGTGTACGTTGGTTATATGCGTACGTAATGCAAAATAAATGAATTTCAATGTATACATATTTTCACGTCCCGCACTATATTCGCATCATTGTGTATGCCTACTCCTCCCTCCAGCAACAGTGAGCTATTGTCCCGGAAGCAGCGCATTGTGGCGACTCCATCGGCAAATCTGGACGACTCTGTTATTGCTACGCAATGGAACTGTGAGCTATGTAATCAGGGGGATGTTTTGACTTTATGTGAGGAGCTCTAGTAGGTGCTTTGTATAAAGATTAGTTGTAGATACATACTATATACATTGTTCCAATCGAACTTGTCCAAAATGTTATTAAACATGGCGGCCTGAGGTAGTAACAGACATGGCCTTAAATTAATTAGTGAAGTGATAAATGTTTACTATATTTACAAAATGTCCATATTTTGATTTATTCATGCAAGTTTGCCGATTGAAAAAGCTAAATGTTGAGATATTTCATCGATTTGATTCTATTTTCGGCAAATTGAGGTAGACGTTAAGTAAATCAACACGAGTACATCCCCGTCGTACAGCGGTTAGCACAGACCAGGCTTCAGCCACTACTTGTACCAGGTATTGGGACTTGCCTGGGCGCTTCTCACCGACTCGCTACCCCGCTGTACCTTCCCTAAGCAACGCCCTAAGCCGAGTTCCGTTTCTTCCGCCGGTCTACCGGGGGAGCCCTTAGGTTCGTTGCTGCACACACTTTTTGCTACTAGCTGAGCGCTTTCTGCGCTCTCCTTAAACCACACATGTTCAATGACTATTGGAAGGTCATTAGGGTCAAAAGAATTTAGCCATTCCGAAAAAAAGTTAAGTACATCAGAAATGAAAAGATTAAATAAAGAAAACTGCTTATGAGGTAACTAAGAAAATCAAGATAAAATATATAGTATTTGCATACACGAAACAGTTGAAATGGCAATGAGCAAGTCATATCTGTTGAAGTACCGATAACCGATGGGGTAGGCGAGTTACCGGTACCGGGAAGCGCAGTGTGGGATGCCCTTCTCCCTGGTGAACAGACGAGTTTAAGAAATTCATTGGTTACAGTTGGCTGAGAAGAGCCAACGAGTGTGTGTGGTGGCGAGCCAAGGGAGATGCCTATATCCAACAGTGGAGAGACATAGGCTGTTGGTATCATAGGACATTCTTATAATAAATTAAAATTTCTTTCTATTTTTTTTATGTTGTTCAATTAAATAAATTTATCGTTTTGTAACTTATTGTAAGCATCTCAAAAAGCTTTTACAGCCGTTAATAGCAATTATCTTTTCGAGCATGATGCTCGTTTCATGGCTTTAATTTTAAAGTTTACCAAGTTAAAGTGTTCTTAAGTGTTCTCCTCCTTTCACTATAAATTCTTACTTAAATTAAACACTATTTAATAAGTTTATTTATTTATTTGTCTGACAGAAAGTGAAACAGCGAGAAAATAAGTATCAAATTATATTTAGGTATTTATTTGTTTGTTAACATGAGTAGATGGCGACAACAAGGGCTGTCACACCCACTAGACCCGCACCACAAACAAAAGGTTCCTATTTCAACAACAGCGGCAACACTGCACAATGGGCACATGATGTGTTGTGATACGACACGCATCTGTCGAAACACGGAGTGAAGACAAGAGGATTACTATTATTACACAACAAAAACATGTCATTTTATTACTATAAGTCTAAGACCAGACTTCAATCAATTTCAACCAATTAAATGGTTAAAAGACAAGTTCCTCTTCAAATAGTTAAAGCACAGATTATGTAATCTTTACATAAATAAAGCCGATGGCAGGCGTCAGTTGGATAATAAATTACGCATTTTTCGTACGTTTTAGAAAAAAAATATTTAAACACAAGCCTTTAACGCATCTGTAGGGCTTCACGATCCCTACACATTCCAACGACCTCATTTAATGGACATTGTATTTTTTTATAATTTTTTGATATGTATACACCTTTTTTGATTGACACGTCAACATTTAAAAAAATGACTTAGTGTGTTCAGAGGCACAACCAGCTGTGACTGCGGGCGTAATTGTCGCGCGGCCGCGCGATTTCTCTATCAACTGTCGCACTAACCCGTGTGATCACTTTCAAGCGAACCCAGGCGATGTACCAACGACTTCTTTTATTTCAGAAAGTACTTACACGCAGTGTAAGTGTCACCATTTTTCTCAGTCATTCCCATTGGAGACGAAACAGGTGGTAGAGAGTAGGAATAGATGCTTTCGAGCTATTAATTCAATTTCCTAGTAATTAACTAAGGAACATCTGTGCAGTAGGACCTCACAGCCTGATATCTAAAGTAGTTCAGATAAAAAGGAAATTAAATTTCTATCTGTAATCGTGGTCATTGTTTATTAGGCCGGAAAATGTTCTACCATCACTATTGTTCTGTTGAGAACAATTCGTACAAAATGAACACAACGACGCGCATTTTCTTGGTGACAAATTGCGTAAAGTACCATAGTTACAATAACAGTTATAGAAAGTTAAGTATTGTTATGGGATTGTTAGATTTTATAGTGCGTTAAAATTAGAACAGTCATAACGACATAAAAGTGTTGTTTTAATGAATACTTTTATTCATTAATATACACTCGGCGCATATAGTAGACAAAAGAGAGTAAAATGCCAGAGTCCATTCTCATCTCATCTCATAGCGCGAACCCATAGCTTAGGCTGTGAAATGAACTGCCTCAACAGGCCTTTTCATTACGCTACGTGAGGTTCTGCAAGAAAGTTGTGAATAGTATTTTGCATGTACAGCAGTGCAGTGGCATACCTCCTGGAGCTGCAGATGTCCACGGGTGGTGGCAGCCACTTTCCATCATTGCTATAAAAAAATCCTATCACTTTTCTAACCCTATCTCCAAATCCATTCCTGAATTTCGAAATGTTACACAGCACATCTGGGAGACAACGTTTGTCATCTTATACTAATGTTGACATGTATCACGGTTGTCCATAGACGACAGTATCCACTTTCCACAACGTGAGCTGTCCGCTCGTTTGCGACCTTTTTCTGTAAAAAATATTGAAGTTGTGAAGTCCGTTCATGTTTATAAGTCCCAGAATAATGAGTAGAATCATGGTTTTAATCTTCGGAAAAAATTCGGACACACTGCACGTAGGTATATTAAAATAGCATACCACCAGCTCATGTCTCTCCACTGTTGGATATAATCCTCTTCCAAAGCTCGCCACCACTCACGATCTTCGGCTCTGCGCTGCCAGACATCAGACACCACCAGCGAACTTCTTCGAGTCGTCGTATAGTAGGTATATTAAGTTGATTAAATATATTTCAGTTGATTAAACAATAAAAACTGATAGCTTTATGAGTTAAGATGGTGGCCGACTAACACTAACGTACACATTCGTACGGAGTGACAATCGACTACCAACCTAATGGTTTGCACCGACCCCGACAGAGACGGCGCACAGATCTACGAAATCTCAGATCATAGAATGGACCAATACCTTAACTCCAGCCAGGATTATTTGAAAGAGCTTCTAAGCATTTAGAAAATGTAATAAATGTATGTACTCGTGTAATGATAACATACTAAAAACATATTGTGTTTAATTTCATAGGAGACGAAGTTATTTTAGATTTTAAGAACACAATATATTCTGGCAAATAATCAGATATATATCATATATGTGCCGTGTGATGTCGGCCGACTATAGAATAGTACCCCCCCCCCCCCATTTCTTCCCGAGGGTGTAGAAAAAGGCGACTAAAGGATAACAGATCTAAAAGGGACTCGCCAACCCGCTTCGCCAGCCTTGCGTTTTTAAGGCCTCTCTGATACATGACGGCCTCCTCATGTCCCTCATGTCCCAGCATGGATACTGAAAGGGCTGGTTGCATTGCATGTTATAGAGACGTAAATTAGCACATGTACAAGTAACACATGCTGTCGTAACAACATTTAATTGTTGAGTTACCATCCTTTATTCATAATTTGACAATAGAAAATTTGTTTAATAACATAATCGGCAACATAATATGTATATGATTCAATAATTATCACGTCACAGTCGTATGTATCAAAAATGAACGGCATTATATAGACATGACACATGCCTATGGACGACAGTATTCACTTACCATCAGGTGAACTGTATGCTCGTCTGCCGCCTTTTGCCAAAATTAAGAACAATTATTTGTTGCGAACAATCGACAAGCGAGAATCGTCGCACACCTCAGGGGACAAACTCGAATAATACAGTTCTGTTACTCGATTTTTATGGTACCTAAAGCACCTGACGATCATACAGCGGCTACCACACGACATCTTCGGCTCTTCTCATCCAGTCTCTACCGGAAAATACCTTCAAGTTGTCGGCCCACCTGGTCAGTCAGAGCTTCTCGGTGCATGCTCTCCAATTAAAGATTCGCCCACCTACATCATCAGCTATCGATCCTGCCCATTGTCATTTCAGCGCACTGATTCTACGAGTATCAGCTATTCTGGTGACTCGTTCTTTGGTCTTCGTGTCGGATTTTTACCCGGAAATAAAAATGAGTACTTGCATACGACTATCATAATCAATAACATCCAAAAAATTTCACACTCCATGTCGGCCCGCGAGCGCGTCTCGGCGGCGATTTGCGATTTTCTAAAGAGTGCTCGCACCCTGAAGCACCCTCCACGTAACCGTGCACCCCCCCCCCCCCCACCTACCAGCGCCTTCCTGCGACCCCCGCGACACTCATGCCGAGGGGGGGTGGAGAGCCTCAACCGGAGTCCTCCTTTAATCGCTTCTTTCGACAAGTGTGTTTGACTTCGATAACTTTTATTATGACTATTTGCCAGTTATGGAATTGATAATTGGAAACTTTCACTGCAAGATGAAAGACTCTTTATTAGAGAATAGTTATACAACCTTATACAGAACCTTATCAATGATGATGATCATAAAACTATTCCATTACGGTACACCTACGAATAATTTCACATGAGAATATGATACATTACACCATGTTATGTACGAGCGGAATTTTGAATTAGGAATGAATTAAAATGTTAGTAGTTAATAAACTTTCTTCAAAATTAATAAAAATTATTAAATTTTGTATATTCTTGTATTTCTAAATTTATTTATTTATTTTCGCTGAAACTTTGGTACGAATCTAGATGAAATGTAGCCTTTGTTCACCTAGTATTCTCGTTTATATACTTATTAATATAATACGGTATACTGTATAAATACTGATGGTATGGTATAACCATATCATCAACCAATGCTTCCATATGGGATTCTTCCAAGGCCCGCCACCACACACGATTTTCCGTTCTTCTTACCGAACCAGTAGCGGCAAGTTTCTTCAAGCCGTTTCCCGGTATGTGGTGTCTCCTTTTGAAGACACGTCTATATCATCGGTTATCAATTTTGTGACTGGCATATTAGTGAAGTTTGATTAACAGTTATTGTTTTTTATTGTTGTACAAATAGCTGCCAGTTAAAAGGCTTTGGTTTTAAAAAGGAATTTTCCTCAAAAGTAGATACACGTTTTGTGATTATAGCAGCAATATCGCGAAGGTAGTCACGAGTGTAGGCGCAGAGGGTTGGAATGGGCGCGTAACTCGGTAATCGTTTTTATTGCCAATCTGCGGCAATCACGCACCCTTCGCCGATATGCGAATGTACGCACATGGTCGTCTATCTACACAGTTTCATATAAGCTATTTTTTCCTATAGATATTATGTATTGAAGTATTGAAAAAGTAAAACATATATTGGAAATAAAAACAGCTAATCTATTCTACAAGAAACATTTTGTAAGGGGTTGCAAAATTTACATGAAAGCTAACGACATCAATGTAAGTAGAATTATTTATAAACAACTAGTTGTGGCACCTGCCTTTACCTGGGTTTAATTAAGTATTTATGTAAGTATATATAAACTATGTATACTAACTATATATATATAGTAATTATAAACTATTTTGTGTCCTACAAGAGACACGTATATAACAAATTGTTTAACAATTTGTTCTTAGCCTTTTTAACGTCCCACCGCTGAGTACAGGCCTCCTCTAGCAAATCACTACAGGGATTTCGGGCCATAATCTATCGCGCGGACCCAGTGTAGATTGGTGGATACACATGCGCAAGTTTTTTTTTTTATTCTGGAGCAAGGGAGCTAGTTATATATTTTTTAAATATTCGTACTTAAGTGAAACCTCAATGGTACGGATCAAGGATTTGAACTAATGACCTCATGAATGAGTCGAGAACCTTATATGACTACTTTATCATTTAAAAATTAAACATAACTTTTATCCATGACTTTCAAGTGTGACAAACGATATTCAAGTATTTTTAATCATGACAGAGTTTTATTGTTTGTTTCCATTGGGAAACTTTTAATTATTCACTGCTAAATAAAAAATGTATTATTCCTTGCATGTTACAATAAGTCACGTATGAATCATAGTGTTCAATTTGATTACAGACATGACGTTGAACTGTATTCAATGGACAACCCTTTTATAGACACGACAAAAGTATTCTTTATTAAAATAACAAAATTAAAATATTCCATTGTATTCAGAATAGGTATATGGAAATATTACCCATTGAAACTCAATTTTGATGTGCTCAACATTGTCATTGATCGACTGTACATAATTTTATTATGTGGTAAATAAGACCGACATAATAACGATTTAAAAGTAGGCACCGGTAGTAGCTAGATGGGAACAGCGAAAGATAAAATATTGTGGACGGGTGTAGACGAATGTACAGTCAGCTAATAAGAGACACACATATGGCATGACATGATCTGCAGAACATCTGAAGTACGTTTTGAGTAGTTGATCCTTTGGTACATTTGTTGTAAAGTAATCATGTGGACACTTGTAATTAAGTACATTAAAACATATTGCCAAGATGAGACTTCTAACAACCACAGGTAGTGAGTTAGAGTGAGTAGTGAGTTGAGTGAGTGAGCCTAGTTCACTGTATTTTGGAACGAATGTTCCGTTTTTCGAATGGTAAAGTAAAACATAGTTTGAAAACCTGCGTGCCGTGTGATTCCACCAATTAAGAGTTAGTGGCTGAGAAGAGAGAAACATCGCCTGTGGCGGCAAGTCATTGGAGAGGCCTATCTATAGCCAACAGTAGAGAGACATAGGTAGGTAAATGGCAATGGCGTGCATTGGTTTTATCTTCGTATCTACGTATATAAAAGGTGTATTTAATCGACTAGAAAATGTGAGTAGAACTAATAACACTAAGTTCACCTACATGATGGTACAGTTCACCTAATGGTAAGTGAATATTGTCGTCCATAGACATCCGCGATACATGCCAACATTAGTCTAGAATGACAAACTTTGGCACACCTCCGGATACGCTGTAGGCAGCTCTGATTTGGAGAAAGGGTTGGGAAAACGGGGAGGGATAGGACGTGATGTGAATGTGCTATAGCATATCACATCTCACTCACTACCGAAACACATACGTACATTGGGAAAATAAGATAAAATGGGAAATGCAGTACATTTCAAGGTCCTGCCTACATAGTCTTTTGTGAGAGAGACTCGCCTACAAAATGCTTTGATTAAGCTTACATTTATTTGCTTATATGATATGCTCGCTCCTGACTAATGGTATGTTTCAAGAAATGAAATATAGTAAATAGCAAGAACTGAGAGTAAATAAGAATTTACAATTCCTGTTATAAACACATGTTTTATTCACTTAATTCTCTTTTTTTAACCTATATTATATATGAAAAAAAGTCTGCCATCAAACCTACCAGTTTATTTCATTTATTATATTTATCATCGAAATCTTGACAAGCAGTTTATTATCGTTGACGATCTGTAATGGGGTGTTAGGTTACTGGCTGTTAGTTCCCGAGCCTGTGGGCGGAACAAACAAACAAACAGTTTTGTTATTACTTCGTGCTGAATGGTTTCAACCCCCGACGTGTCACACAAATTATTATATTTAGTTATTTACATAATAAGGTTTTTAACAATAGATGTGACGTGCGATAAACATTTAAATAATTTTAGAGGGTAAACCCATTATACTTTCGCTATAGTACATATTCGTATGTGATGAAAGTTCTATTGTTGTAATCGTGTAATAGGTATCAATTATTGGTATGTAAGTTGGGGCTGTGAACCAAACATTATTTAAATGCTTGAATTAACAAAATTTATGTGCAATCCTCCTAGTTTTACTGAGCAGTAATGATAATTAGGCGTCGAGCACACGGCGCCAGTGGTGGTGGCGACCACGTGCTAGCTAGTCGCTCAGACTGACCGCCCAGTAGTACGCGAGTACGCGACTCCATGTGAACATATCCAAGCTATTCTCTGTGACATATTCATTGGAACTATAAGGTTTTATACTTATGTCGCTTTATCTTATTCTTGGTTCTTTTTTTCTAGAAAAAGGCGACGGACGAGCATACAGTCCACCTGATGGTAAGTGGATACTGTTGGCCATAAACATCCGCCATACATGCCAACATCAGTCCAAAATGACATACATTGGCATACCCCCGGATGTGCTGCCTACCTTTGCAGATTAAGGAATGAATTGGGAGAAACGGTTGGGAAAATGAGGAGGGATAAGATAGGATGGGATGGGAATGAGCTCTGGCATATCTCACTCACTACGGTGACACGTACATACATTGGGAAAATACGATAAAGTAGGAAATGCAGTAGATTTCAATTTAGTCTTCTGTGAGAGAGGTATAACGTACCCAGTCGAGTGCGCCCAGCGGATGTGGGAATGCAGCGTACACTCTCCTCCTACCAAAGCCGAAAGCCTTAGTGTTTTCATTAAAATTGTGTATACTTTTGCACGTAGGTATGTATAATAGTGTTGTTAAAACGAAGTTAGATATTATTGCTATTGAATCTTAACAGTTTTAGACTCGAGCTTTTAACTACAAGGGTTTAAGCTTATCAAAAATTAAAAATGTGGACTTTAACACTAGTCTTAAAAGTTCATTAACCCTCACTCCGCGCCCGAGCGTCCAGCGCTCAACGCTCGTTTTGACAACACTAAATCTGATTTAATTAAAATTGATTACTCCTGTTTCATTCAGGGCCTGTCTATCCCATCTATTTATTCATCGATCTTGGGGAAGACATAGCTTATGCACTGCTAGTTCAGCTTACTGCAAGAGTGACTTCAATTGACTACATGCTAGTGTCAAAGTGTCAGAGAATACGTACAGGAAATAAAGTGTGGGATGCTCTCCGGTCTTGTGACGTGTATGGCGTAGAGAAACATAGTCTGATGGTATAGAATGGTATGTAATTGTGAATTAATTGAAATTAGAAATGTATGATATTAACAGAAATGTTTGCAGAGAACGTTCCGCAACGTCCGCGTAGCAGTTCTACAGCGCTACACAATGAGCTACGCGGCTACGACGTAGTGAGATGACGTAGCAATGTTAATTACGCTGAACCAATTCAAAGAAATACAATATGTTTTTTAATTTAACGAAAATCTCATACAATGCGTAATTATTGAAATTAAATGCTATTATTGTTAAAGTATCCAACTAATTAATCTCGCACTATGGCATATCTACTTCTAATTATTCTGTATGTTTTGGTGTACAATAATAGTTATTTGTTATACAAGAGTGCAAAGTTGCTTTTTAACCGCGTGCTCAATTTTGATGACCGAGCAAGCGAAGGATTCTAAAATTGAATCACGAGCGCAGCGAGTGATTCAAAAATTAGAATCCTGAGCGTTAGCGAGGGAATCAAAAGAGCACGAGGTGAAAAATCTTTGCACTCGAGTGCAACACGTAACTTTTCATCCCCCTATCTCGGAAAGAAAATGGCGCGCGCAAAGCAAATTAAAAAAAAAGTACACCAAGAAGGTTCCGAGTCTGAGTTTTTAACAAATTAAAAAAGGTTGTATGATAAATTCGGCACCATGGAGGTAGAAGTAAATAGGTTTAATGATGTTTTGAATTCACAAACTTAGTGCACACGATGTTCTAAATTCAATTTACTTTATCCTCTAGCGGATAAAAACGGCTTTTGCATTCAGATATCGAAGAGCAAAAATACTCTTTCCGAGATAGGGGGATGAAAAATATATTTATCTATCTTTTATGTATATATCTTATCTAACTTATTTCTAACAATCTTATCTAACATCTAATCTTATCTAACATATACTTATATGCACTTTAGATTTTGGAAAACGCGCATTGGAAAACTTGATTGTAAGGCACGCAATAGTTTTTTTGTGACATCGCGTAGATTAAAATTGAATGTATAAAACGTCAACGAATGTGCAATGCCTTTGGGAGCTTAGAATCAGCATTGCGAACAAGGATTGGAATGGAGTTGAACAGGGGGTAAAATGGGGCGTTAAATCTATTTATCTGGCTGATTCATCACCACCCACCTCACATACATAGTAGAAAACCGAAATTAGTAGTGTACTTTTTTATAATTTTTTTTTTTTTTTTTTAATTTCATTCTCACTAAGATAGGATTTAGTTGAAGTTGAAACGTCAAGGGAATGAAAAGGAGGAGAAAGTTTTTAAATTAAAATGGATAAATCGAATTATTTTAATAAGATGTGAAGTGAAAATTGGTATTTATATACTCTCTTGGAATTGTAGTGTTCCTTTAGTATAAATTATAATATTGAGGGGTAAAATAGCGTGGAAATTAATATGGTTACTCAGACACGGTGAGTAATAATTTCGACAGTTGTAATCGTCGCCGTAACCAATGTAACCGTAACCGTAGTTGTACTTGTAGCTGGTGAAGTCAGGCCCTGTGGTAGCTGGCGACAGTGCAACGTATAAAATTACCGCGAAACACTTTATTTAAAAAAACGAATTAAATAGAACATCCGTAAGTTCGAAAAAACGTGAAAGCGATCGAAGACAAACCTCTGGATAAAAACTATTGATTGCATTCACCCTTTGAGACAAACCGATCCATCGATCAAAACAAAGCGTTCGATCGGAAGTATCGCGTGACGTACGCTCTATTTAGTGCGGTCGCACGTTTTTATCGATAAATCCCATTGACAGTCGACACCTGTCAATTAGTGAACTGTCACAACTAACAGCGGCGGCTGTCAGCGTCACGCCCGCACAATGACCACAATGGCCTCGTCTATTGTGCTCACAATGATAATAAATAATAATACAATTAAAGAAACGGTCAATTCATCATTTTGTAGGAGCAGCTGCATACAGGTATGCGGTTTTTATTTTCTATCGATTGTTGGAACCCGAGTATTTTGTATCGGTCAATGGCGTATGTGCCGACTCATCTCGTGTGATAGCATTGTAACGTGAGGATTCTTTTGAGTTTATTTGTTGTAAAATTATGCGACAAAGCCTTTGAGGCATTGTTGTGGCCATTTTGAAGTGCGCTGTCAGAACTCGAGATGGTGTTGATATACGGGATTAAAATAGATATACGTAAACTAAGAAAGTGCATCGCGAAGTAAATCCAAAAGATAGAGAGTATGGAGAGTGTGTATGTAATTTTTATAGTGGGTATGTTTTTATAATTGTTTCAATGAAAAGAATTGAAAAAATTAATGAAATTGGTAAAATTAAAATCATGAAAAACACAATAACATAAATAATTGAGGTACGATCGTAATTTCGTTAATTTTGATCATTGATTTAATTAGAATGTGAAGTAATAACCTATGGATTACTGTTCTCAATTCTCAATTTTGCGATGGTGAGTTCGAGTAGGTACCATTGAGTTTCTACTAAAGTACGGGTTTTCTACTATCACTCTGCGGTGGCGGAAAGCATAGCGAGGAAATCCACATGCCCGAGGATCAAAGAAAAATAATTAATTCATCATTCACACATTCGCGTAGTGGATTTGACCAAAAACGCCTCGTGATCGTGTGGGAAGGGTAGTATCGTGCAGCGGAACGTTATACTTAGTCCGAAAACAATAGTTTACCATATAAACATACATGACTATATACTTCCATAAATGTAAACTAAACTTGTGAAGACAGATATCTTTATTAATGACCAAAATTTTCAAGTTCAGTTTTCTCAATTTTGCAGATATATATCCACGTAGATATACTCGTATATATACCTACACGAAAGTAATCGAACTTATAGCTCAATAAAGATATTACTTCCGCTCCGTTTCATGATTTGATTAACCGTGCGTGTTCCCTCCTCGGCGCCATTTGCAATCATAATCACAATTACAGTCGCCCTCCCGAGGCACCTTGTCATGTACCATCATCTCATTCGTACATCGAAAATCTTATTACTTTAGTTGAAAGCATAAATTCCTTCGCTAACTGCATCTCTAAGTGTGTATGGAATCGCGACCCACAGCCCGAGGCTCAGTGAAAACACGAGTGGTGAATTGAGCTGAGTATAATTTCGATTTTTTTTCTGAAAACTTTTCACGTGATTGGCGGAGGCGTTGGACGACGCTGCGTTGTGATTGGTCGAAGCGAGCGCGAGGAAAAAACCCGCGCTTTGTGTCGACTCGAGCAATTTATTCACAACTATTAGTTATGGTTGGATGAGCGGACGCCTCGGGCGCTAGTGATGGGCCATGTCAAGATATCGATGTTAATTTATGCGCTATAAGTATTCAAATGTTAATGAAATTCTGTAATTAATGTAATGAAATTTTTTGTTGATGTATTTATTATATATCGATCAATAATTAATTGATTAATAATAATAACTGAACTTGAGATTAATATTAATAACTGAACTTCATTGATTAATATTGAGGGGGAGAGTGCACGCTACAATCCAACAGCTGCTGGGCGCGCTCGACTAGTCACGTTACCCCTGATTCACAGAAGACTATCTTGAAATGAAGGTACTGCATTTCCCACTTTATCTTATTTCCATAATGTACATACGTGTTTCGGTAGCGAGTAAGATGTGCCAGAGCCCATTCCCATTCTAAGCCTCCTCATTTTCCCAACCCTTTCTCCAAATCCATTCCTATATCTCCGAAGATAGGCAGCGCATCCCGGGGGCGTGGATTACGTTTGTCATTTTGGACAAATGCTGGCATGCTGATGTCTATGGGTTAACAATTTCATATTAACGAATTCCAATCTTAACTACGCGCCAACCACGTATTGACGCAACTACGAGTATGCTCTGTGCAATTATGCAGCTCCTGGTCACGTTCGCATTATGTCATTGTTACTTGTTACGTTGATGAACATGTTATTTTAAATAGATGCATAGAAGGAATGTAGATTAGTAGCACATATAAATATACTTACACATACCCGCTGCGGTGATCGGTGAAACTACATCAGTATAGATGGAATGGCCTTTGAACGGCCCTCTGACATGGCTGTTAGACAGAACTAAATCGAAGAATTATTTACAAGGTAATCGATGGATCGATTATAGACAACGTTCTTTAACGTACAGACATCCACATAGATTGAAGGATATTACATATTATTATTTAAAATATAACAATGCATTTAAATTGAAAAAGTGCATTTATTTTAATGGTACTAATAGTACTAATAGTACTAATATTTAATAGTAATAGTACTTTTAGATAGGTTACTGCTATTTACAGAAAATAAATATTAAAATCATATAAAAATAGGGTCGCAAGTACTTTTTTCAATTTTGTTTTCTAAATTTCAAAATTAAATATAGCCTATGTTATACACAGATAATGTAGATCCCTAGTTGTGAAAGAATTTTTCAAATCGGTTTAGTAGTTCCAGAGATTACCACCAACATACCTGCAAACACACAATTTTGCCTCTTCATTATATTAGTATAGATAGAAATATTTTATAGGAGAAAAGAAACGAAGCTCTTGGAGCTTTCATTGGAAAAGTTAAAAAAGTTCGTCTGCCTCTTAGCTAGCTAATATTGCTAGTAAAATTATTGTCAAAATTACAATTACAGAAAACAAATGTTTATGGTAAACAACCTTCGAGTTCAACGGATTTTCAAACTTATATTTTATTGAAAAACATTTTTTCCGTTCGTTTTATGCAGGCTTCTTTAACTTCAGAAATCGGAAACCCGCATATTAGGTGTTAGGTGCTTAGGTGCATACTTAGATGTTTCCAAAGTGCCATTGTTACAAACGTCGATTATCGGCCTTTCTGTCACCCCATCACTACCAGTGTTTACTATTCCCGAGGTATAATGGGACCAGTGGCAGTTGGCAGTTACCGTCTCAATCATCCCACCTTTTACTTACTGCCAGAGCGAGACAACAGTATCACAACCCTATGAAAGAGCAAGAACGGCGATAAGCATTCAACCGGGCAGCGCATTCAAAACCAAGTATGTGAGAAACTGAATTTTTATTTTAAACTTTATTGTACAAACTTTAGGATAGATATTCGTGTGTATGGTATTTAGGGTGGTTTGCTGACGCAATATTTAAGCATGTATGTTTTCTTTAGATATGAATGCAAATAGTAATGGCGCATTTTATATTCCGAATGTTTATATAGAGGGGTTGCGGACGAGGGCGAGTGTAGCGGGTAGATATGGAACGCCATTTTGTTGTGAAGTACCGTCAGCATATTCCTGTAAGGGTTGGATAAGTAAGAGCTACTGTTCGTGACGAGGAGTCCTTGGAACCCTTATAATGGATATTCGTTCATATCGCAAGGTGAGATTGATTTTTAAAACGTTTGACATTTCAATTGGTCGATAAGTAAGTATGCGGGTTAATAATAAAGGAACCTCCACGGCACCATCAACCTATGTCGCTGCCTGTGGAGAGATATAAGCTATATCCAGGGCTGCTGGGTACTCATAGGATGTAGGCTAAGGTAAGTTATAAGTACGTTGTATATAGGAACTTAACTACCTCAAATGAAATAAATATTTCCCAACCGATTTAGATACCGGCAGATATTATTAAAATATGATTAAGACCTTGTTTTCCTCACTGGTGAGGTCGTAATTATGCACCATCTGTTTCTGACCTTGAAGGTATTTACGGCATCGTGGATGTTGTTGTTGAGAGCGGTGCGGATCTGGTCAGACCAACGTATCGGGCTACATCCTCGGGGTCATTTTCCTTCCACCTTGCCAATTACTATGAGTCATTATGAGGACTTAAACTATTGGTTGGTAATTTTGCCCGATATGTTCGGGAAACTGATACATGTCCATAGGAGTGCACGTCCGTGATATCTGTGATCGATATCAACCTAAACGTTCCACTGTAATACAAAAGTATCCTTTTGTAATGATGTGGTAATGCGGGGCTCAATATGAACCGGCGAATGTTAGGTATCGTCAATATGAACTTTATTGACTTTGGTTAAGATTTTTTTAACTTAAAATTTAGGTATTAAGGATTACTGTTTAAATAGAAACATGCTTCAACAATAATACGTGGATAAAGATAAATTAATAAGAAGTATGTTAGTTTTTTTTTTAAGATATCCTATAATCTGGGAAACTAGAACGATAATAAAATCTCTTTTATCGAAGTAATATTCGAGGTTTTTTAATTTTTGTGCGCGCTGCAACATCATCTGGGCGTGTTGGACACGTCACCCCTCTTTAACAGAAGACTACCTCGAAATGTACTGCATTTCCCACTTTATCGTATTTCCCCAATGTACGTATGTGTTTCGGTAGTGAGTGAGATGTGCCAGAGCCCATTACCATCCTATGCCTCCCCATTTTCCCAACCCTTTCTCCAAATCCATTTCTATATCTCCAAGTTTGTCAATTTGGACTAATGTTGGCATGTGTCGCGGATGTCCCCGTTGGCTGCAGTATCCACTTATCATCAGGCGGACTGTATGTATACTCGTCTGCCGCCATATTCAATAAAAAGCAATTATAATTTTCGCGTAGCTTTACCAGATAGTAGCTACATACTCCACCTTATACAGCGATCCGCAAAAAGATGTCACTACTCACTGTTCTGCCTGAAATGAGCCCTTGAAAGCGTGAAAAGTGAAAAGGGACGCTCTCGTCAGTGGCTTTTCACTAACAAGAGCGTCCCTTCTCAGAACGAGTGGTAAACAGACGTGTCTATGAAAAGGGCTTTGAAAAATAGTCACGTAGGTACTATGCTAGGTCTAGCATTACATACTAGACGTGAAAACCTGTTTCCCCTACTGCAAAAAAAAACACGTACTTAATACAAACTATTTGCCAAATATTATTTGCCGTATTTACCATGTGGTGTCGGCCAGCACCGACCCATCTCATCCTGTGGATGTCGTAAAACGCGACTAACGTTCGGAGAGACATTGCATCTCTCTGTGTGTTCTACCGCCTGTACAATGGGGAATGCTCTGAAGAATTGTTCAATATACTCGTAATTCCCACCTCGGGTTTTTACAACCGCACCTCCCGTCACAGAAGTGCGGTCCATCCGCATTTCCTAGATACGGAGGTGTCGCGTACTGTTCGGTCCAAAAATTATTTTATATCGCGAACCCGTAGGCTGTGGAACGAACTGCCTCATAGAGGTCTTCCCATTAAACTACGACATGGGGTTCTTCAAGAAAGCTTTGAATAGAATTTTGCAAGGTCGGCGGCGCGCCCGCACACCCCCTGGTGTTGCAGGTGTCCATGGGCGGCGGTAATACTTACCATCACGTGAGACCGCTTGCTCGTCCGCCCTCTTCTCTATAAAAAAAAAAGGATAATAAAGCCGCTACCGCAAGCGTTGAGGAAATACACCACTTCTAAAAGAGTGGACTCGCCAGGGTGATATTATTAGGCCATTCATCCTTCATGCCCAAGACAATGAGCATCAGATGGCCCGTGTCCCGCAGTAGATACTGAAAGAGCTGGTCATAATTAATTAAAACAGGTGGAACCCTTGATTTAACTTATGTTCGTACTTCTTTCGGTAGTGACTGAAATATGCCAGAGCCCATTACCTACCTATCCTATCCTATCCCTCCCCATTTCCCCAACCCATTCTCCATCCGCATCGTTGGCGCATCCGGGGGCGCGCCAACGTTGGTCATTCTGGACTGATGCTGAAATGTATTGCGTATCTCTGGACGACAATATCCACTTACCACCAGGTGGACTGTACGATCGTCTGTCGCCTTTTTTCTATAAAAATAAAAATAAAAAAAATTGCTTTCGACCAATAAGATTCCATTATACACCTTTAAGGACATTGTTATAAAACAGGAACATTTTCATATTTTACCAACTTCTTTGTATCAGTGATATAATACAAAAGGCGAACTTCCACTATGCTACAATCTTAAACTCAACTAAGTGTAACGTCTTATTTATTTTTTGCCAGTCAACATAACCAGGGCCGTCTTTACCAGGGGGTGCAAGGGGTGCGGTGCACCCCGGGCGCTCACCTTTTAAAGGTAATGAAAAAATATAACGCTATAGTAAACAATTACACAATAGGATATTTGACTGTCATAGGATACACAATAGGATATTTGACTGTCATAGGATACACAATAGGATATTTGACTGTCATAGGATACACAATAGGATGTTTGACTGTCTTAGGATACACTCCCGCACCCCGGCGCAGAATAGACTTAAGACGGCCCTGAACATAACCAATTCAAACAGAAAATGGTGCAAAATGCAAAACAGAAAATGGAAAAACACTGGTGCAATCGTAGTTTAAATATTTATATACACTCGTATACAAAATTAATAATATTAAATTACGCCAAATAACAAAGTTCTGTACCTACACAAATATAGGTTTTTAACATGAGTATTGTAAACGTATTTTTTTTTACAAATGTCTACAAGTATAAACCGAGTCCATTAAGGGGTATAATCGAGTAAATATAAAAATGAATTGTTAAAATGTTAAAGTATGAAAATGCAGTGGAATTGTTGAAGATGTCTAACGCTTGTTGGTGGAGTGTGTCTGGAATCAGCAGGAACGGGAGGCCTTAGAGAGGGCTCTCGAACTAAACAGGAATGATATTTGTATGTTCCATAAGATACTTGGAGAACCTAATTCACGAGCAGCGTTCAGTTCGTACAGATTCGTGAGCCCTCACTAGGGTTAATATATTGGTACCTACATTAATGTTGTACAATGTAAGTTTAGGGTACGATGGAGCTGACATGTGGCAAGGCATAAAAGTTCCTTAAAAAGAAGAAAAAAAGAAAATGTATAGTATTTTAACGCCTAAGATAGTGTTTGAAATATTGCAGTCACTTTTTTACGATTTAGAGTAAAATTAGTATTTTCTCAATTCATTAAAAGTTGATTGCTTTCAGACAATTCTTATTGAAACTGTTTTTAAACATTTTTTAGTTAGATAATACAGAATATCCTACTTATAGATGACATGCGATTATTACCGATAAAATATAAAAGTGAAGTGTTCTAATATCTATACATACCTACCTATAGTAAAACAATAAAAAGGTTGAGTCTGTACCATGATTTAATTTAAAATAAAATAAAATTGGGGAACTCTTTACAAGCTACAGAATCCAAAAAAGTAGTTTTAAAATTTTTGTATGTATATTTCTCTGTATGTCTGTTTGTTTGAGCATAACGTAAAAAATACTGAACGGATTTTTATCAGATTTTCATTAGTGTATAGCTAAGAATCCAGAGGGAAAACTGGTGTATGTGCCATCTTCATATGATACAAGGAAGTTGAGTTATAGAGGAAAATAAAAAATGACTTTTAATAGAACTACTCAAAAACTACTGGATGGATTTTCATCCGTGAAATGCCGGTGCTTTTACAGGTGTTAAAAATATTTTACGGGTGCTTAGTCCATGGGAGCAAAGCCGCGGGTAGAAGCTAATTAAATATAATATTTTAACGCCTAACACAATGTTTAAAATATTGCAAACAATCATTTTACGATCCAAAACTAGACAATTAATTATCAAATAAGTAATCTATTGGTATTAGTTTTCTAGAGTCATAAAAGGTACACTGCTTTCAGTCAGTTTATATAGAAAGCGTTTTTTAATTAGAGAACACAGAAAATTGATTTGAAGGTTTATATTTGTCGAGATGGACCATTGGGTCAGTCAGTATAGTGAAAGCCAACGCAACTTCTTAGATAGATATGTGCACGGAACTATCCACCACCTCCCGAGACACTTAGCGTCTGTTATCACATCACTTAAGTACGCACCAATCGCGCTTACAATCTATGCGATGAGAAACATCTGTCAGGTGAGTTACAACATGTAGATGGAGTGTTACGGAAGGATGGTCACGCCAAGGCGTTCAGAATACCACAGCGAAGACCTGAGCAAGGGAAACGAACTGATAGTCTTGATAGACGGTCAGCATATCCTCCTTATATAGAAGGAGTAACCGATAAGATTGGCAAGCTTTTAAGGAGTAAATACGATATAAAAACAGTATTTTCTTCTTGTCAAAAATTAGCAAGCTGTCTGCGTTCTCCTAAAGATACCCTACCCTATCAATTACCTGGAGTCTACAAAGTGAAAATAGCTGTGGAAGCTCATACATTGGGCAAACCAAGCGAACCATAACAAGCCGTGTAAATGAACACATAACCGCCGAAAAATAATAACCCACACAAGTCGGCAATAGCGGAGCACCTATTAGAGGCAGGAACCAAACATTGGATTGAATTACGCAAATCAAAAGTAATTTCAACTGAACGCTATTACATACCGCGTTTGGTACGAGAAGCAATAGAAATTAAAAAATGCCGAAATTTATATCGCTAGGTTGGATTCAAGTGATTGAACTTTGTAAACCCAGAAAAGTAGATGCGTTTTCAAACTCGCGTGTGTGTGGTGATATTGTCAGTATAATGTGTAAGAAACTTAATCAACAAAAACAAGTTCTGTGTGGGCATGACCACGACGGAGGATAGATAGATTTGTCTGACAATAGGAGCAACACCTTCACCCGCCTCCGTGGTCTGGCCGCGACCACGGCCCATGTAACTGTAACCGAAATATCGGCTATAGTAAATAAATAATAAATCATGAGAACCCATTAACATAACAATTGATATTTATAAATGTTATGCGTTATAAGTAGATACTGAATGTTATAAGTAGATACTGAATGTTATAAGTAGATACTGAATGTTATAAGTAGATACTGAATGTTATAAGTAGATACTGAATGTTATAAGTAGATACTGAAATAACTCTTTTATATGAAAGAAGTGGCATAAGCGCTGACAGTGCCCTTATTGATAAACGTTTGGCATCTGCGAATTTGTGTGTACCTACTGCAAATGAAAGGTTTCGCCATTTTTTAAAAGTAAGTAAGTAATACCTACGTTATTTTCACATTTCTGATTTAATATTCAACATATTATGATATTAAATAGGTATCTAAGCCATTTTTTCACCTATATCCGTCAAATACATTTAGGACTTAGGTACAAATACGTTCTCTCACACAAGACTTGAAATGTACTGCATTTCCTGCTTTATTTCGGTAGGTATGTGTTTCGGTAGTGACTGAGATATGCCAGAATCCATTTCCATCCTATCCCATGCCACCCCTATTTTCCCAACCGTTTCTCCAAATCAATTCTTACGTCTTCAAAGGTAGGCATCGCATTTAGGGACGTGCTATCACTTTGTCGTTCTGGACTGACGTTGGCAAGTATCACGGGTGTCCATCTGCGACAGTATCCACTTACCACCAGGTGGACTGTATGCTTGTCTACCATCTTCTTCCTATAAAAAAAAATGTTAACAAGTCCTAAGACAGAATTATGTAACATTTTCTAAAGCGTGAATTAATTGCAGATTTATTAAATAAGCTCGAAGTTATTCATAAACGCTTAACGAGGGCTCGTGCCGGAGTACCCAATGGGAAGTTACGTTTCCTAATATATATATATATATATATTTATATAGATTACTGGGCGGACGAGCAAGCGGTCCCACGTGATGGTAAGTGTTACCGCCGCCCATGGGCACCTGCAACACCAGGAGGCATGCGGGCGCGCCGCCGACCTTGCAAAATCCTATTCACAGCTCTCTTGAACAACCCCATATCGTAGCTCAATGGAAAGACCTCTTGAGAACTAGTGAACAAATCTTTCGGAAACTGATAAAACGTATCCTATCGATGTACAGTTCCGTCGAAGTAAGTCAGGAGTCGCTCAATAAAGCGATAGTAGGTTCACAGAGGAGAGAAGGGGACTCCTTCGAAGCGCACGAAAAACGCTTTTATTTGATTATCACATTCACCACACAAAACACACACTTTGACGTTTAATAAACTATCACCGTTAAACCACAAAACATGTAATACACAATTTATACAATAATAAAAGAAAAACTCAACTTCAATTCTCATATCCTTAAATTTAAAATTATTTAATCAGTTATTTAAAAATAGTTTATTTTGTTGATCAGGATCTCGTTCGTGTAAATACAAGCCGAAAGTACAATCTGATCAATGTATTGGATCTCGACTCCTGGGAAATGACGTGATTACTGTAGAGCTATACCTACCTACACTATACACAGATATAGGTAGGTATTATAGATGCTGAGTGGGGGATAGAAACACTATTTCTACGAGTACAATGTGGACTGGCAAGGGTGGGGGGAGAGGTCCCTTTTAGAATCGCCCTCATTATTAATGTTAATTTCTTTCGCCCCTGAATTAATGGGGTACAGGTGTGTAGCAGTGTTGCCAGCAACGCAGGGCCTAATGTCGCCATTTTTCACAGCTTAAGTAGCCTAATGTAGCCGAATTTCAGCTGCGGTAGCCTAAAGTAGCCCAAACGCCAAAATATCGATAAGAATAAAATAAAAATATACTAGTTTATATCAATTTATTTATACCTACTTTAAAAAACACTAGAACCTTATATGTAGCTTAAATTATAGAACAGTATTCTTAGGGCGTCCGCTACGTTAGACGTGTGTGTACCCGCGCCGTGCACCCACGCGCGGGCTTGTTTCTTCAAATCAATAGCGTAAATCAATAGCGTTGCTACGTCACATTTGCAGAATCAGACACGCGCGTGGGTGCTCGCGGTTTCCACTCCATGCAGCGGATACCTAAAATAATACTAAAATTTAAAATAAATTAAGCAGAATCAAATTAATTTATTAAAAATTAATAAATCAACTCGATTCTGCTTCGTCTGCTGCTAGCAATGCTAAGGCATCAACAAGACTTTCGTCGTCAACGTCATCAGTGGCAGCTGTTGTTGTTGTAGCTGCTGTGCTAGTACTGGCGCAAGCTCCGCTGGAGACGAACATTTTTCTGCCAGCATGTAAACTAACCATGTGATTACTTGGTTGAAAGCTGTTGCAGCAATTACTTCTTACATTCATATGGGTACGAATTCTAAGAATGGCGATCAGCATGGGTAGTTGCATTCGGTTCCTTAATTTTGTCTTTATCGTAGCCATCACACTGAAAATTCTTTCAACTACGGCATTACTCAAAGGTAATGAAAGAGAACGTAAGGAAAACTCCGCTAAATCTTTGAACATGGGATTCCCTCCTGCATTCTGCATTTTCAACACCTGTACCCAAAAATTTACAATATTATTTTGAGAAGCTGTACCAATTATTTCCTCGATGCGCATTGTACTTAATACGCGCCATTGGTTCATAATAGCTTCCCGGTCAATATTGGGTTCACCCAACTGCCAGGGAAAATCTTCAATGTTGGGTCTGCTGGTTGAAAGACACACGTGGCTTGGTGACAAGAGTTCAATTTTTTCCACCACTGACACATTAAGTGGTAGCCTGTCAACTAATTCCCTTACTAAACGCACTAGGAAAGCAGTGCATCGCTGTTTGACTTCTTTGGCTTTGTTGGCAGAAACAGTCTCTTTTGCAAGTAAATCATTGAACTTTTCTCCAAAATCGATTGAGTTCAGTGGAAGTAACGAATTTTCAAATGATGCTTCGGCTTTTTCTAAAGCTCGCTTAACGGCTGCTATATCTGCTTCATGAAGCATTGTTAATGAGGCGTTTTCAGATAGACTTCGACCTCTAAGGAATACTGGTTTGAAAACACGTCTAGCAGTGGAAATAAGAAGAATCCGAAGGTCGTTGTATATTTTTGTGATATTTGCATCACTTGCTTGAAATATAACATTTACGTTTGTTACTTCTTTTAATATCGGAGACAGAAACAACAAATATAATAAATTTGTGTCATCATTATACATGCCAGCAAGCTCCCTTGCTGTATAACATCTCTCTCCTGATGATTTCACCATATTAAAGTGAGTTTTTAGCTCAAGCCACTGGTTAATGTTAGTATTAACAGCTGCATAAAACGCCAACCATCTGGTTGTGGATAGTTGAGTTAGTTTCAAGGGTTTTTTGCCATCATTAATAGTTTCAAATAAGGTCTGATAGACTTTCATTCGCAGTGGACTGTGGGCAAACCAATTTCTGGTTTCTCTAAGTAAATATTCCAGAGAACACGGTAATTCAGTGCAAGCTTTGGATGCACATAAACTAAGAGAGTGGCACACACACTTCAATAGCTGTAAATGGGGTATATCTGCTTGCAAAAGAGTGAAAAGGGAATGATGTTTGCCACAGAGGTTACTTGCTCCATCAGTTCCTATTGCAATTATATTTTGAAGATTTAAACCCATTTTTGACAAAAAGTTCTTGAATGATTTATAAAGGGCATCAGCTGTTGCTTCGAACACTTCTTGAAAGCCTAAAAAATCAACAACAATTTTTTCCAGTTTTGAATTGTAATATCGGATGCAATATGCCATGTACTTTTCTGTTGTCACATCGGTGGATTCATCCAGTATTATAGAATAACTTTGGTTACCAACTTCTTCTAAAAGTTCTTTAAGCATGGCTGGTTCCAGGACATTCTTTATAATGGCAGAACACTTTGTTCTATGTAATCGAATGTTTTCAAGAGGACTTCCTGTCCCAAAGGTTTTTAACACTTCTGTCAGATGATCAATACTGCGGATGGAGCTATGAGCAGCGATATAAGCAGAAATTTTTATGTCCATTTCTTTTTCTTTTGAACTGTCACTAGCTAAAGAGTAGTCAAATGATGTAAGCTTGGGTTGCTTTTTTGAAAACCTCAATTCCTTGTCTCTATGTCTTTTAGTTTTCATGTGCTTTTCCAAATCGGTTTTGTGCGCACGGAGTGGTGTGATACATAATTTACAAAACGCCTCACCTTTACCATTATCCGTCATTTCAACAGGTGCTCGAGTAAGCCAATCTGTAAAAGAAATATGCGAAATAAAATAAATAACCTACCTCACTGGACAAGTGCGAGTTAGTTGGTGATCATATTTCTTGACAGTTGTCTAGGTGATCAGCCTGCCTACTACATCCTAATCGGACTGGGACAAATCTAAAAAAATATTGTCCCATGCGGGACTCGAACCCGCGCGCGACCCCTGCGTTATGTCCAGAAGTGTTAATCCCTAGACAACAGCAGTCGTCATACCTACCTACATAGGTATCATAAAAGCAATTATTTGTTCGTACTCGATGCTCTCTCTATTAGTTTTACTTACTTTTAAATACTGGTATTTTTTCCCATTCATCGCGATAATATTTCACATATTTTCCGTGTTTTCCCATGTTTTTGTCACAGAAATAATGCCTTGGAATTGAATTTTGGAACTAATTTAATATGATCATGCACTTACGAAGAAGTCACAAAGCGAAAGTGACAAAAATTAACCCGAATTTACGCGAACTATTTAGTCAGTATAATATAGATAATTGTGGTAGTCATTAACAGCAAAATGAATACATATCACTTTATTGTATACTGAATTTGGTTACATAATAGTTGTATACAAATTTGGTGTATTTCCCGAAACTAACCAACCATAAACAAATAGTGAGGCCCTCTTTTTTCTTAATGTCACAGACCTTTTACATTTGCGTGGGCGTTGCTTTTTTCTTCAGCTCATTAGTGATTCGGTTAATTTAAATACCTTGTCCCTGCTGCCATCAATTCTGACGATTATAAGTAGCCTAATAGGCGACCAGTCGCCTTTCAGATTTTTTCGTCGCCGATTCTCGTCCTGAGTAGCCTAAATGGCGATAAATCGCCTACGTTGGCAACAGTGGTGTGTAGTGGTAAAGTCTTGTGATTATCTGAATGCGATAATTTAACGTACAGGTAAGTAGTGATTAGAGTTTTAACTCAAACGAATGTTTACTACTCTATTTACTTACTTATATTTACTTTTTTTACTCTTACTCTAACGAGTAAAAACGAACATTGGAAGAAACTGGACCGATACTGAACATTAGTATGAGTATGAGACCTCTATATAGACTGGGTGTGACGTGTTATCTTTGTTATTTTCCCATTTTATAGGATTATTTTTATAATATATATTTCATTTTATGTTTTTATAGGAAGACGTCCATATAGTCTACCTGGTGTAGGTATATGTCGCCCATCTTAGTCAAACTTGGCAGACATAAACAAGTCCCTGGATGCGCTGCCTACCTTTGGAGATGGAATGATGAGGGATAGGATGGAAATGGCTGGTACATCTCACTCACTACCGAAACACGTACGTACATTAAGTCAATAAGGTGAAGTGGGAAATGCAGTACATTTCAAGGTAGTTAGAGAGATAGGTAGGTACTTCTGTACTGTATACTTCTAACAGAAGTACATTTCAAGGTACTTCTGTTAGAGAGGGGTAATGTGGCCAGTGGTCAGTCAAGCGCGCCCAGCGGCTGTTGGATTGCAGCGTGCACTCTCCCCCTGACAAATTTCTATCAACTTAAAATTATTTAGGTATTCTTTTACAAATGCACAAGCTTCATAGATATATAACGATGGTAGGGTCAATATTTTCAGCTTTTTAAAATATAAAACGCAGCTATCTCTTTGATTTTCGCCAAACATAGCCCCGATACATTTCTTTTGAATTCTAAATAGGGGTAAAATGTGCGCAGCATGCCAACATCTATTAGAATGACAAAAATTGGCACACCCCCGAATGTGCTGTCTTTAAGGCCTCCGTAGACGGTCATAATTACTTGTCAAGCACGTAAAGTTTGACGATGCTTGTAGTAATGTTTGAAGTAAGTATAGAATCATGATTGACGTGCTTGAAGTAATTTTTGATCGTGTAGAATCATGATTGACGCACTTGAAGTAATGTTCGAACGTTTAGAATCATGATAGACGTGCTTGAAGTAATGTTTGATTGTATAGAATCAAGATTGACGTGGTTGAAGTAGTGTTTGATCGTATATAATCATGATTCACGTGTTTTTTTTTATAGACTAGTGGGCGGACGAGCAAGCGGTCCCACATGATGGATGACAATTGTTGGATATTGCTTGAAGAATATTAATATTTTTGTGTCAAGCAAACTGTTTCAGGTGACGTGAAGCGTCATGGATTCACATGGCGTGGCGTGAATGCTGAATGCTTCATCATCCATTTTCAGAAAATTCGTGTAGTCCTTGGACTCTACGAGTATAATTGACATTTTGCAAACGTTATTCCTTTCTTTTATCTATAGAGCAAAAGCTAGAACAAGAAATAACTTATTTGCATTTGATGACATCACTAATCCAACTCTGAACACATGCATTTGTTTTTTATATTTTTTATGACCATTTTATATTTATCCCATAAACGACGACTTAAAGACGACATATTCAGATGACTTTTGAACTTACTTGTCGTGTCGTAACGTAACCTACACATAAACATGTCGTGAATGAAACTGATTGCTTGACAAGCATGTTTGATGACTTATCAAGGAAAAACAAGCATTCTTGTCGAGCACGTAAATGCTTGATAAGCAATTTTGAACGTGTAGTTAGCCCTTTAGAGACTAAGGAATGGTTTTGCGAAAAGGGAGAATAGGATGTAGAATTTTCCTCATTTCATTACATCTTCTAATACTCTTTGGATGGGATGGAGTGTGGTGGACAGTTAAAAGTGGGTATAATGGACCAAGCAGTTTTATTTACGCCATTATACTCCCCGTCCGATGGAATGGGAGGGGATAGGATAGGATGAGGTGTGTTGGGATGCCAAATAGGCTCTAGGATATCTCACTCACTCCCAAATAAGAACGTAGTACACTTTACGTCAATCGTCTTTGAAGTCGAGGTAATACAGCCAGTCGGGTAAGTCCAGCAGCTGTGTGATTGCAGCGTGCCTCCACCCCTCAGCTCAAGAATAATCATACAAAAGCTAATTAAACTCAGCTCATGAATCCAAGTCTATCCACCAACTGCTTCGTTAAAATTTGCGATTCCAAATACATGAAAGTGGCCGTGCCGCGCGTGACACCCGCGTCCCACTCATTAGCAACTTGTCCAAACTCGTTATAACTTGATATTCGCCGGGACGAGGCGGTGCGGGACGAGGCGGTGCGGGACGTGCGGGACGCGATTGACTCGCTCGTTACCGTTATCTGTGTAAAAACTAATTCGGAGTTACACTGCTAAGGTAGGGTTGTCACTAAGCCGCCAATATTGCTATTTGCTTTTATTATCGTACTGTATGGTTGAAGCGAGTTGTGTAACAAGCCTGTGTGCCTCTCACAGGCAAGCAATATTGCAATGTCGCCAATATTGCTATTTGCTTTTATTACCGTACTGTATGGTTGAAGCGAGTTGTGTAACAAGCCTGTGAGAGGCACACAGGCTTGTTAAACAAACCGCTTCAACCAATATAGTGTTGAATATAGGCTTTCTCATCAAGCCACTATCAATTGCTGTACGGAAATAAAATACAATTATATATCAAATGTGTATTGAATGAAATACTGTATAATTTTTGACTTTTTAATTGGTCATACGACAAATAAACAGTGTAGTCAAGAGCTGAACAAAGAATGATGCGTCATTTTAGCCGGTATACTTATCCAATAAAAAAACACATAAATATGAAATGAACTCTATTAATATAACCTATAATTTGTATTATTGTAACAAGGTCCTAAGGTACCGGAGAAATGAGATATCTGCCTTATAAGTGTCTCCAAAATGTAAAAGGGAGAGAGAGATATTATAATCACCGGCGGAAGCACAGTTGGCCAAAGTACATTGCCCTAGGTTGTGCATCGTGTGGAGAGACATGGTTGAGCGGACTTCGCTATCCAGTTAATTTAGCGGGCGTTTAATTTGGTCTAAGACCATCTTGACACGCCAGAGACATGCGTGTACATGAGAGCGGGCATGACCCAGTCGGTATAGGCTCGGATCTAATAAGGGCTGGATTTTTACTATTCAGATTTTTATTTACCAAGCACCATTTTTATCGAAACCCCATTAATCTGGGAATTAAAATATTTATTTTTGATAAGTGTAGGATATACTCAATAAGCTGATATAGGTACATTAAAATTGTTTTGGTTAAAGACACTTTATACCGCGAACCCGAAAGTTGTGGAATGAACTAACAGCCGAGGTTTTCCATTACGCTACGATATGGGGCTCTTCAAGAGAGCTGTGAACAGGACTCAAGTGCAAGGTCGTCAGCGCACTAGCAAGCTCCTAGATGTTACAGATGTCCATAGCCGGCGGTGATCACTTACCATCATGTGGCCCGCCCGCTCTCTGCCATCTATTATATAAAAAAAGAAATGTGCTCAGGTCATGTTTCATACAAAAGTGCCCGTCATTCTATATCGTTTTTAAACAAAAAAAAGTCAGAACAATGATTAATTTCGTTCAAATAGATTTGTCAGAGGAAACAAGAACGTACCTACAATTCATGCAATACAACGATACAATTCATACAATACAACGATACAATTCATACAATACAACGATACAATTCATACAATACAACGATACAATTCATACAATACAACGATACAATTCATACAATACAACTATACAATTCATACAATACAACGATACAATTCATACAATACAACGATACAATTCATACAATACAACGATACAATTCATACAATACAACGATACAATTCATACAATACAACTATACAATTCATACAATACAACGATACAATTCATACAATACAACGGTACAATTCATACAATACAACGATACAATTCATACAATACAACGATACAATTCATACATCAGTTAATATTTTCACCAGGTATCGACAGGTGTCTGTGTAATTCTTGTGTGTAATTCTTCGTGCTCAAATAAATGTTCTTTTTTTCCTCTTTCTTTCTAATAATAAATAGTTTATGAACCCGCGATCCGGCACTGCTTATTCAAAGATAGCTCTTAGAAGAAGAAAGCCTTGGAACCCTTCGAAGAGGACGAAAAATAAGGAAATAAGAACCTTGTATCGGAAGAAAAACACTGTTTAAATTATTCATTTAAAATAAAATTCTTTCTCAACAGTATCCAGAAAATTATTGCAAATGGATGAAAGTAGTTAAAATTGGTTGCGACAACCCTGAGGCGAGTTTGTCTTTCGGGCGAAGCTCGGTCTCGCCCGGGGGCGAACTCTGCGTGAGATCGTGACATTCGACCGCGTGCCCCCCCCCGCGCCCCACTGCGCCCCCCTGCGACAGCCTCGTCAAACACTGCAAAATTATTTTATATCATAATGTATTGGCGATAATTTACTTACCGGGAGCTACAGGCTGCTCTGACATATTGACTACCATTGACAAAAGATCCTGAGCAAATAATTCTGAGTCTTTCACAAGACTTTCGAGCTCTGGTGTTCAGATTTAATATCTTTTTAATGACATACGCTGGCAAGAACCAAC
Source organism: Sesia apiformis (assembly GCA_914767545.1). Classification (NCBI taxonomy): domain Eukaryota; kingdom Metazoa; phylum Arthropoda; class Insecta; order Lepidoptera; family Sesiidae; genus Sesia; species Sesia apiformis. The sequence goes on from OU611962.1 coordinate 300,341, forward strand.
TGAAATCGCTACATAAGGAGGGTAATGCTGTATGCTGCATCCGACAGCTGAATGGAGTTGCCCGGCTGGTATTACCTCTTTCTGACAGAAGACAAACAGCAGACGAAAGATTGAAAAATACTAACCTGTTTCAGGAATGAATGTCAGAGTCGATTTTTCATCTTATGTTGAAAAGGAAGTACGGGGTAAGGAAAGTCTCTCATCCCTACCCATTCATTCACTCAAGTTGGAGTATAGCTAATGGGGAAAAGATAAGCTCATCTCATTATATTTCTAATCCCTATCTCATCCTGCGCAATCCCATCGATAAAAACGTGTAACAGGATTAAAGAGACTCCTTAAACTACACTCTTTATTCTCATCTTACCCAATTATCTTCTCTCGAGAAAAAACAAAAAGCAAGTGTACCCAACAACAAGTACCTAACAAGATGAGGATAACTCTCGATCGTGGTGTACTTACTCCAGTATTTTCCCGTATTCCGCATTCGTGTAGTGTCGGTCGACTTTACAATAACATTACCCCATTGGATTCCCCCATTTTCTTCCTATGGGCGTCGTAAAAGACTACTAATTTATAACAAAGTCGCTACCCTGATGAAATGCAGCACCTGTAAAAAAGTGGGGTCGCCAAACGTCTTGGTCAGTGTGACGTTGTTATTATTCATTAAAAGACCGTTAAGTAACACATCTCAAGCATGCTCTCTCAAAATATTCACCAAGGATATCCGCCCGAAGCCTGTCAAAGATAACCACCGACCCGCACTGAACTCGTGTTACGGAGTGAGAAGATTACGGTCTGGGATAGCGTGTCCACTCTTTTAGAGGTTATCCCGCAGTCTCCTTTTACAACCCTCACGGGAAGAGATAGGATGAACGGAAAGGACATAGAGGTTGTTTGTACTTTAGCGGTATGCGCTTTACATTCTTGAACTTAAAGTTTTCCTACATATTATTTTCAAATTTTTTCGTTTGGGTACACGCTGTATCGCGCTGATTGACGATATCGCGCCGAGGGCGGATAATAATTCGTCGTTTGTCGTTCGTCGCCGGTAATGAGCGTCGGTCGTCACGCACAAAGTAATTAAGGTGATTTGCATTTCACACTTACGTGACCTAGATACCTACGGTTTATTTGATCGATTTGTTTTGTATCTCAAGGTATCCTATATGGGATGCAACCACCACTGATAACTATGTCTCGTTTGGGTGTGACGTTTTTTACGATCTAATCAAAACCTAATTTGATTAACTGTCCATCTCTCCTGTCAGATTTAAATTTAATTGTACCTACCTACCTAGATTGTTTGATTGTAGGTATCTACCTAAAATCTTCAGTGAAATTGATATAGATATTTTCTCTGATAGCTTTGTAAATTTCAAAAGAAAGATAAGCTTGTTATTTATATTAGAAAAAGAAAAAAGAAATATAATAATTTGTTGTTCTGGCTAAGTGGTTAGTTTACCTAATACCCACGTTTTATTATTTATTTTCTGTTTGATCTGGTAGTTGACCAGTAGAGAATGCCGTAGGGTACACCGCCATTGGTACCCATACCCATTTAAATAAACAAATACCTCTTGTACGATGCATTGTTTGTTACTGAACATTTTGCTTGTAAATTCCTAAGAACTTCTGTTGGCACTACTGGCACTACTGTCTGCTGGAACCTCTGCTACTCCCCAAAAAATGACTTTGCTATTCTGTTAAGTATTGGAAGCAATTCTGCACGATTTATTTGTCTCATTTGTTTTAACTTTAACTAATCTGTGACGACATGCCTACGTAACTGCACTTCCATATTTTGGCCTTCAGTGCCAGTCAGAAGTCTGAGCAATACAGAAGCAAGAAGTTCAAGGTATTGTTACACGGTAAGTACCTAAACACATATCTACATACCTACTTACACGTAAGTAATGGATAGGTAAGACATGACGTGGGATCTCCTGACATAGGTGTTTCATACTTAGGTAGGTACTTAAAGGAGACTGGTGGTATCTACACGTGTATTAAAATTGTATGATTAAGTTAATGAGATAGTTTTTGATTTTTTTTTGTATTTATAAAAAGTAAAAATAAGATAACTACATATTAAGTTGGTACAGGTTGAATTATAGGTACTTTACATACGAATACAAACTTAAGAATAAGTATAGATATATCTATACTTGTAGAATGGATTAAGTACCTACAACCGATTTACGTTGATTGTATTATTGTTACGATTGTGATATTAACTATTAAAAACTTAAGTTGTTGATGAACTGTCGAGATTAGGCAAACTTCTGTTCCGTTCTTTTGGCCTTTCACTACATTTCTTTATATCTATACCTAAAATGTAACGTCTACTGTTCTTCTGTCTGCCTGTTCGCTAATAAATTAGGTAAGGGCAGATTTTTTTGCGATTTTCACCATCACGTCCCTAGGTTATTTCCTCTGGAAGGTTTTAATATACGAGTAGAAGTGTTCTTATGTACCACACAAGCGGATCCGGGAACAAAAGGCTAGTTGTCAATAAAAGTGGTAAATCATTACGTTCCTATGTAAAGCCAGGGGAGACGCGGGTACCTACATTGTTAAAATAACCATTTTCCGGAAATGTCGTAGGTAGGTCATTGAAAACATATCTAAAGCAGTTCGTTTCACAAAGCCGTAGGTACCTACACCTACACAGAGAATAGGGCTTTACAAGACAATGCACCTAGGCAATTGTATATCTCCCTGGTGGAGTCTAACGACAACGGTAACCACTTACCACTATATGAATTGCATGTCCAAGAGACTTCTGAGTTTGCGGTGTTATTTCATATAATGTAGGTATCTACGGCTAACCATTCTTGCTCACCTGTCGCTCTACCACATTTACTGGCAGAGACCTCCTGAGGGGATTAACTGTTCGGTCCAAAAATTATTTTATACCGCGTACCCGTAGGCTGTGGAACGAACTGCCTCAAGAGGTCTTTCCATTGAGCTACGATATGGGGTTCTTCAAGAGAGCTGTGAATAGGATTTTGCAAGGTCGGCGGCGCGCCCGCATACCCCCTAGTGTTGCAGGTGTCCATGGGCGGCGGTAACACTTACCATCACGTGGGACCGCTTGCTCGTCCGCCCACTAGTCTATAAAAAAAAATGTCGTCTTTTGTACTAACGTATCTACCTATCTATTGTAACTATTTTTTACCATTTGTGAGTACAATAAAGTATATCTAAATAAATAAATAAAACAAACTATATACCTACTCAAGCGCTAAGATTCTCGTTGTCGTGCACCCATACACATATGAAGGCGCTTACCTATACTTAGCTAATCGGTCGACCAATCGATTAAGGTAATTAACACAATAAGAAGACCATACAATTAGTTTTTAAAAAGTATGTAGGTACATAATAGTGATAAAAATTGCTTGAAGAATATCTTCTTTAATAAATTAGCAACAGTAGAAAGAAAAATAAATACCTACCTTTCTTATTTAATCGGGCAAATTAAGAAGAAACCATGAGAAATTAGAATTCTAAAAGGATTTTCTAACTGAAAAGCTCCTAATATAAAATTAAGGCGTATTGAAAATTTAACAATTGCGTTAACTGCCGGCCGCCGGGGCCGACCGCTCGCTCGGGGGCTTCCACTCGAATGAATGTCCAATCAATTTAATTAGGGTTTCCCGCGCCAGCGACATTTTACTGTTTAATTATGAATTTGGAACGCGGTCCGGGCCAATGGCCAGAGCGTGCTAATCGCGAGCGGCTCTGATTGGCTGCCACCATGCCCGCGACTAATTATTGGCCGCGGTAAAACAATGCCGACGGTTGATTTCGAACGTATCGCCGCCATTTTACGTGTTCGAATTTATTGTTTTTCAATTGACGTTCAGTTGCAATGGCGTCACAAGGTTAGACAGTCGCTACATATTAGTGAGTATCTATTTCTTAGTGCTAAGAAGTGCTGTTTTGTGAGCTTGTTGGAAGGTTGAAAACTGAAACGGTTGGAGAACATTAAATATTGGTGAGCATCGTTACAATGTTTATCAGTCAGTGTAGTCACAGTGAATCCACTGTTCTCAAGGTCTCAAGATACTCCTATCTTTGATAATTTTTGTCCCATTATGTATCCTACTCTTCATCCTATCCCACCCAACCCGTAATTCCATAAAATTCCTTGTAATAGGTAAGGTAAAAATAAAGACAACTGCTTGTCCATAATTCAAGAGTAGGTATATCCTATATACTTACATATATACAGGTATATCCTTCATAACTGATCTTCAAAGGTAGACAGCACATCTGCGGGCGTGCCAATGTTTGTCATAATTAACTGATGTTAAATGCTTCGTGGATGATCATGAGCTACAGTATCCACATAGGTACCTACTACAAGGTGACCACCTTCTGCCTTGTGCCACATTCTTTCTATAAAAGAAGGTCGCCAAACCGAAATTATAAAGAACAATTATGCCTACCAGAATATAAGATGTAGGTACGTAAATTAACCTTTGTTTGTTAAACTTTTCAGTTTATCTAGATTTGGATAGGTACCCACATGATGATATGTGGTCGTGCCTTCCCACGGACATCTGCAACATCAGGGGAGATGCGAGTGTATCTACCGCCGACCTGGCAGAGTCCTATTCACGGCTTTCTCGAAGAACCACATGTCGTAGTCTAGTGGGAAAAGCTGGACAAACAATTTATGGCACAACATTCGGGTTCGCGGTACGTCTTGATGATCGCAGTAGATATAGGTATCTACCTACATTGCTTTTACGATGTTTTTATAACAATTTTTTATAAGCTTATAACCAACAGTAAATAGAATTTCTTTGGAAACTTACAAAGACAACATATTATTGAGGTCTAAGTATATATTTTCAAAGAAGTAATAACCGTGTGTTTCCTCACAGTATACAGATTTAGATGTCACGGAGGTACCTAAACTAGACGCAAATGTGAATACGAGTAGAATCAAGACCGATCATGTTTATTGGCTAGTAGAAAGGCGCCTTAAAATTGGGGTTTATTGTAATTCTACCATCAATTCTGTGTCTATCAATACCATCAAGCGGACCTATATTTTATATACTGGTATGCAGTACTGGACTCGCTTTATGTATTAGGTGAAAATGAATTAAGCATACCTAATTGTTCTTTATAATTTCGGTTTAGTGAGTGATATTACCTACATTTTTTGTTATGTAAAGAAGGTGACAAAAGAGCAGACCTTGTAGTGAGTGTACTGTAGCCCATGAACATCCACGGAACATTTAACATCAGTTAATTATGACAAACATTGGCACGCCCACAGATGTGCTGTCTACCTTTAGAGATTAGGAGAATGAAGGATATATATACCTATTCTTGAATTATCGAGAAGGAGTTATCTTTATCCTTACCTAACCTTTTACAAGGAGTTTTAAGGAATTGGAGGGGATAGGATGGAGAGTAGGATACATAATGGGACCAAAAATCACGTTCCCATCGTGATGGCTCAGTGTGCATTGTGAGCTTTCCTGTTTTCTCCACTACTTTAGATTAGTGACAAGTTCAAATTTCAATTTAAACTTAGGTAAGTTTCAAGAGCTTTGTATTATCTACCTACTGGGACGCTATCTCTCATAGATGACTGTGCTATCATGACTGTGCAAAACTGAAAAATTATAAAAATCGATAGGCATTTCCTTTAATATCTCTAGTGTCATTGTTAATTAAGTTCACAGTATGTTAAGGTTAACAAATGGTAAGTACAACCGATGGCGTGCATTGGTTTTGAAACTTGGTAGGTGCCTACTTTAAAATTTGGTGACTATATGCGGGTTGCAGTATAAAGATTTTTTTTAATCATTGTTGTTGATTATTTTAGCAATAACAACATTAGCGATCGCCCCCAGATAGTCCGCTAGCGTAGGTTTCGCGTTGATAAGTACCTACTTACCTGATAAGCTGATAAGGTTACCTAACCCACCTGGTAGTTAAATGGTAATCTCCGCCTGTGTGCTTGTATGAATGTGTAGGATAGGTACATACCTATGTTACTTACAACATACATATGTTGCCCCAGGTAGCCCAGGTACCTAGGCAGGTCAAATTTCCAGTGTAACACTATTTTTTTTTAAAGAAAGTTAAATTTTCTTATTTCTACCAGTTTTCTTGTTTTATGTCCATGGTGCGTTTCAATCGATATCATCCCATAACGTCCCACCTCGCGTGTGTAAGAACTAAAAATACACTGGGGCATATCTATTCCCAATCTGTACTAAGCCCGGGTAGTGGATTATAGCTTCCTAGTAAATTACAAGGGGATTTCCTTTTTTAATTACTAGGAGAGGCCTGTGCCCTGCAGCGGTACCTACGTTATAGATAAATATCGATCTAGATAGGTACTGAATAGATCTACTATTGAAACAAATATTTTGAGTAGGTACCTACCTATTATTATGACTATGTCTCAATCTTGACAAAAGGCCTCGCGTTCAATCAAGTCGTTCAGACTGAAACTTCTGCCAATTTGACCAAAGAATTTAGCATAAAAGCATTTATTTCTCTACCTACTGTCTGAACTGCCTTTACGTGTATTAATTAAGCGCGAATACAATTATCATCTGCCAATATAGGATCAATCAATCCGACCAAAATTTCCATATCTCGCGGTGACAACCCTAGCGCCCCTCCGGCGGGCGGCAGGGCCGCCACGCCCCGCAACTTAGGTTTTTTAATCAACCGCCCTGTGTCATTAGTATTTCGTATAATGGAGAGCTCCGCCACTGCACCTGTACTATACATACCTACTTATGACGAATACGTAATGCATTTATGCATATCCATGCATAAATATCCATACGCGACAGGTTTAAATAGGTATAGCGATGCGTTAACTAGTTAACAGATAACAAATTAATCAAATTGATACTTACCTGTACCTAAGTTAGTGGGATTATCTTATTTCAAGATTACCATACAATTACAATTCGGTATACCTAAGCTTAACCATATTAAGTATGCTATTTCTTTGTTATAAACATAGGTACTACCAGCCTAAAATGTAGGTACCTACGTGTGATTGTAATTTTCAATTTGTTTTCAGAAATGATTATTTTATGTTGATTTCATATATGTGTAGGTATATAATCTGACTAATGTTAGATAATTTTCTACCAATGTTAGATGATTTGTAATGTGGGATACCGCAATTGTCACTAACTAAATCTATTTATGAAATAATAATAATTTATGAAATAAAGAACTTGCATGCTAAGATAACAAGCACCACAAGTAAGTAACATAAAAAAATACAACCTACATGATAGAATTTTACATCGTATCTGAAAGAAAAAGTGAAAAAAATAATGCATGTCCCTACGAACCCCCATTGAATAAAATCCAAAAAGTAAGTTCATAAATCATAGATGACATTACTTGTAACGACTTAATTTTAAAAATTAAACCTTAAAAATTTCCACCACTCAACCCTCAAAATAATTAAGATTTTTTTTTTTATAGACTAGGGGGCGGACGAGCAAGCGGTCCCACGTGATGGTAAGTGTTACCGCCGCCCATGGGCACCTGCAACACCAGGGGGCATGCGGGCGCGCCGCCGACCTTGCAAAATCCTATTCACAGCTCTCTTGAAGAACCCCATATCGTAGTTCAATGGAAAGACCTCTTGAGGCAGTTCGTTCCACAGCCTACGGGTTCGCGATATAAAATAGTTTTTGGACCGCATAGTGCGCGACACCTCCGTATCGAGGAAATGCGGATGGACCGCACTTCTGTGACGGGAGGTGCGGTTGAAGATGAAAGTTTATCAAAATATGTATAACTAATTAACGTAAGTACTCACCTATTAATCACACATTGAAACGTAAAAATGTCGATTTTTTTTTTAAATCACTAGATTTAAACGGATTAAATGATAAATAATTCGCAACAGGTATTTGCTCGACGCTCGTAGGAGGCAATATGGTCGATTGCCAAGTTACGGTGAGGGGAGGGGAGGTAAGCTTAGACAGTGTCCATTTGCCCCGGGGTTACCCTATTCATATTCCTATTTCAATGATGTCATATTAAATAAGTAGGTATAGTCAAATTATATAAAAGAAAATTAAGACTTTAGACACTTATAAACATTAATCTTAAATTTTGTGATGGAGAGAAAAGGATTAAGTATGTAGAGTATTTTATTAAACGCAGTAGCTATAGTAAAGGAATATAACTAAATGAATTTGAAGTTTAATTAGTGCTGTTTAATTCTTCTTCTTCTTCTTCTTCTCAGCCCTTGGACGTCCACTGCTGGACATAGGCCTCCCCCATTGTCCGCCATTTAGACCTATCCTCATCTCCGCCCGTGGATATCGTAAAAAGCCACTAGGAGATAAGGAAGCCGCTGTCAGAAGCGCTAGGGAATTACATCTAAATGAGTTGACTCGCCAACCCACTTGGGTCAACCTGCCGTTTCCAGACCTCACATCCCTTATGCACAGGTCAATGTGCATGAGGAAGCCTATGTCCAGCAGTGGATAGTGAAAGGGCTGGTTGCATTGGATTTTTTTTTTTTATGGACGAAGGTGGCAGACGAGCATACAGTCCACCTGATGGTAAGTGGGTACTGTAACCCATAGACATCCGGGATACATGCCAACATTAATCCAAAATGACAAACGTTGGCACGTCCCCGGATGCGCTGCCTACCTTTGGATATAGGACTGGATTTGGAGAAAGGATTGGGGAAATGGAGAGGGATAGGATGGGAATGGACTCTGGCACATCTCACTCACTACCGAAATACGTACGTACATTAGGGAAATAAGACTAAGAGGGAAATGCAGTACATTTCAAGGTAGTCTTCTGTGAGCGAGGGGTAACGTGGCCAGTCGAGTGCGCCCAGCGGCTGTTGGATTGCAGAGTGCACTCTCCCCCTCATAAGCATTTCTTCACAAGGATTGTTAAGTAAAAAGTAACTAATGAAGAACTTTGATAAAGATCCACTTAGAGATGTCACTAGTGTGTTTTTATAAGTAAATTAAGTTTCTTTTTATATTCTAAATCGAGTCTGAATGCGTATAATAAAGGTATTGGTTTACGTTTTATTCCTACTGGACGTTTCGGCGCGTGTAGCCCGTGCCGAAGCGTTGAATAGGAATAAAACGCAAAGAAATACCTTGATTATACTCGTTCAGAACCGATTTAGAAATTTAGAATATGAAATGTGTACAAAACGCGAGTTTATAAAGTGTTTCTTTTATATTTCAGCACAAATCTTTTAAAATTAACTAGACTTTTACTCGTAATTTGTTTTATCTAGACATCTTCACGTCTTTAATAATTAATATCGTGGGAGAATCTAAGAGGAATTTAGACTCTAACCACCATAACCGGTGGTGCTACAATGTTTGTAATAAATACACAAAAAGAAGAAATAACTTCTAATGACTAAATTTGACAGAAAAATTGACGTTAGATTGACAAAACAAGATTTGCGTAAATTGGTATTGAACAATAAATGCAATATATAGCCACTACTGGTGAACTTCTTCAAGTTGTCTGGCCACCTGACTAGTAATACATCAAAGCAGTGGACTTGACTAGATTTACAAAAAAGCATTTGTATGACAATAATACATAACTTTCCCTTCTAGACGACTAAAAATAGTATCTGAATGAACATGTCCACCAAATAATGGAAAGTAAATTGCATACAAGACATCATCAAACATCAAAGCATGTAGAAGTCCATTATACCATCTTGTCTCGTTTAAACCAAGTCGACGGCGCGAAATGATAGATTCTCCCCGCAAAATGCCTATAACTCGGTTTCCTCAGCATCATAGGTTGAACACAGTTTCAGTGGTAGCGCAATTATGCATTTCCCCCCCTTTCCCACCCACGTCCTGCGGCCCCATCCCCCCAGCGGCCATGACACTCAATAAAAAGTAGTGTCGCGCGAATTTGTGGTGGCCCTTGCTTAGTGTGCGTGCCCCTTATCTAGGGTTGGCACTATCGACAATTTCCATTTTGGAAACGAAATTAATATTTTATTTTATTTAGGAAACAAACGGGCAAATATGTTATAGGTATCATAAGCAAACTTAAATATAAAAAATACAGTAAATCCCAAGTATTTTCCACAAGTTACTAATACACTTAAAGATGCACTTGAGTGTGTGTGTGTGTATGTGTGCTGTAATAACTATAACAATTTAATATTTTAATTTATTACATAATTGAATTCAGGATTACAAGAAATTGAAACTAATATGACTTAATGAGTCAAAATTACCTATTGACTATTGCATCTTCAGAGAGGGACATTATTTAATAATTGAATTTTAAATATAAAAGTCGACTTCAAATATTATGTTGAAATAAGGTAGGTGAAACTTATATGTACTTACTTGTACTTGTATCAGCCTATAACGTCCTACTGCAGGGCACAGGCGTCCTCTAGTAAATCACTGGGCCATTTCGGGCCGTAATCCACCACTGGGGCTCAGTTATCACACTTATTGGTGTGGATCTCATACATGTAAACAAGTAGAGCGTACCGTACCGTACCGTACCATGCCATTAGCCTGTGCTTTCTGCAAGTTGTCAGTCCACCTGGCCCATGGGCATCGCACGCTTCATTCCTTTTCACCCGGTCTCCATTCGGGGATTCGTCAACACCATCGATTGTCCGTATCTATCACCATATCTGCAACAGGTATGGCCTATCCACTGCCGCTTCAGCTTGCCCTTTCTTTGAGCTTAGTTGGCAATTTTAGTTTTAAAAAATGCATTAATAGTCAATAGTTTATTTGCTAGAAATGTGCAGTAAATAATAAAGGTCTTATTCTAAAAAATATGACCTGTGCCGAAATGTGGTCTCTGACGGTGGTAGGTCTGATTAACAAGTTTAAAGTCGCTCGGAGAACGATGGAAAAAGCTCAAAGTCTTTTTGCTGGATAAAATCTAAAAGAAAGAAATTCGACAGAGGATTAAATAGAGGGCTTACCGAGCTATTAGATACGTGCCTACCATTCAGCTATCTACGCTAATGTGAACAAACTATACAGCGTTGCTATTACTGATCATATTTTGAATTCGAGTGAAAAACCATTATATAACAATAATAAATATATAATATCTAAGTAGGTATCTGAAATCCTCCTATTACACTTAACCCAGTTTCCTAGCTAATGCATATACCGATACCGATTGTCCATACCAATTGTCTTATAGGTAGGTATACCTTTTGCCTACTTACTATCTACTGCTAAAACACTTATACCTACTTATAAACCTGGAAAATATTTTGTTTATTAGTCAACACGAACGTGTCAAAGTGTCAAACTTTTCTATTTAATTTCTGGTGTTTGTTATTCAATGCCTCTCAGCTACATATATCATTTACAGACTACAACGGAAACTATATGTTCCCCTAGGATACACGTAGAGTAATATAGAACATGCCAATTAAAATACGACAATCTGGTAACAGGGATATCCTTGCCAACAGTGCTTACTCTGAAACAGCTCGCAGTCAACTGAAACAATTATTTTAAACTAGAACTAGATTATACCGGTTAATTTATAGACATTTATTGCATCGTGTGATTACAAAGGCTCTATGCTATAATTAGATCGCTAAATGAACTAGAACTAGTTTAATTTTTTCATTAATAGTTAATTAAAACTTAAATAAAACTCAATTGTTCCGCTGTGGTTGAGGTCTCTTCCTCTTCGTCAGCCTGTGTCTGTCTACTGCTCGATAGACTGTTTTTTGGAAAAAGGCGCCATACGGGCATGCAGTCCATCTTGTGGTAGGTAAGTGGATACTGTCGCCCATAGACATTGTCGTGTTACACACAAAGAACTACCGATAGGAAACTGCTAGGAAAGAAAGAGATCAGTGATTGTTCCAATAGCTCATATTAATTAGAAAATAGCCTAGGTATTACAAAATTTACAGCTATATTATAGAGTTCGTGATTAGGTGTGAGCGGCGGAAAAGTGTCCGTAGCGCAGGATTGGAACCACGTAACTCATGGATGGACACGCCAGTTAATATATGGAAAAATATTAAATAGTGAAATACAAGGGTTAATATGATAAGCGAATTCAAACAGAATTACATACAGAATATACAGCATACAGAGATTATAAAGGATGAGCTCTTGGAACAAATGTTACAACATCCAAATCCATTGACCAAAATGCTTTATCGTTTGCCTTCTCCATTCAACCGCCACCTGCTACCCTCTTCTGATCATCAGTCCATCTAGCCGAAAGACGACCCACACGGAGCATACAAGCACGCACCCTGCACTGGAATACTCGTTTGCTCCAGCATCAGCAGTGATTAGTACCACTTACATGACCGATCGACATATCCTATTAGGACAAAGGCCTCTAAAATAAAAGAATTAAAAAAAAACTCCCCTACACAATGAAAATACATGCTATTGTGTGTAATGGTTGAATAATGATAAGTGGTAATGTTAGTTAAGTAGCAACTTAATGGTACGAGCCGGGATTCGAACTCACGATCGAAAGCAGACTGTCACCACGTGTCGTAATATTTCGACATAGTCTTAAAGTGAATAATAGCGGTAAGTATATATTTTTATTATCATTACGAACCGTGGCACGACGCGGCTGTAGTGTGTACGAGCCTTTATGTCATCAGGCCATCAGCTCAGAGAGCGAGAGCTCCTCCAATAGGTACTGCGCTTCGTGGTAGATTGCTTTCATACTCGTATTCGGCTATCGGTTCTGCGACATATATCGCCTGCCCACTGCCCACTCATCTAGTAGGTATTCTTCAATGAGTATGTACCTACGTTCAGACATTTTACATGTTTGATATATTATACATGTACATAGACAGCTATTGCCTGCAGTTTTTTTACGCATCGGCCAGGAAAATAATTGTTCCGCACATATCTTCTAAGCTGTACTACTAAATATACATATACTATTAAATTCAATCTTTTACTTCCTTTCTGCATAGTATGAGTATGAATATTTATAGCAGTCCGATGCAAAATATCGCTTAATCAATATTTTTTTTTATGGATGAAGGCGGCTAACGAGCATACAGTCCACCTGATGGTAAGTGGATACTGTCGTCCATAGACATCCGCGACACATGACTACCTTGAAATGTACTGCATTTTATCTTATTTCCCTAATGTAGGTACGTTCGGTAGCAAGTGAGTTGTGCTAGAGCCCATTCCCATCCTAAGCCTCCCCCTTTTGCTCAACCCTTTCTCCAAATGCATTCCTATATCTCCAAAGGTGGGCAGCGGATCCGGGGGCGTGCCAACGTTTGTCATTTTGGACTAATGTTGACATGCATCGCGGATGTCTATCGGCGACAGTATCCACTTACCACCAGGTGGACTGTATGCTCGTCTGCCGCCTTCGTCCATAAAAAAAGTATCTCAAAAATCAATGTGGGTAGAGACGATTAAAGCGGTGCATTCTGTGGAGAGACATTGTTGAGCGGATTTTTCTATCCAGCGTCTAATTTGATCTGACACCATCTTAGCACGCCAAAGGTCATTTCTTTGCGCCAAGGTCGCCAAAGGTCATAAGTACCTACGTAGGTACATGAGAGCGGGCATAATCCAACCGTTATAGGCTTGGATCTTATTAGGCCCCGATTTTTAATATTGGGGATGGCTGCAACAATGAATAATACTTCGCCAACTTACCTATACTTCTTCTTTTTCTTCTTTCTCAGCCCTTGGACGTCCACTGCTGGACATAGGCCTCCCCCATTGTCCGCCATTTAGACCTATCGGCAGCGACCTGCATCCAGCGGGTGCCCGCAACCTTTATGAGGTCGTCTGTCCATCTAGCAGATGGACGTCCTCGGCTTCGTCCGCCGGTACTTATATTTGGATAAATTGTGAAAATGTATCTGTATTTGCGAATTATTTGAAGTAAATAAGATTTAAATTTAAATTGCAACTATTATTGGTGGTCGGGCCAGGTTTCAGACAAAAGTGTCCACCATTCTTTATAGAAACTTTAAAAAATTATATTAATAAAAGTAAAAATTAATACCAATAACGTTGTTTACGGTTTAAATAAATATTAATCATAATTATATCTATGTCAAACGTCAAAGTAGGTACGTTAAAATAGTTTACCATGATAGTGGAGTGTGGGCTTCCTCGGTCGGTGTCCATATTAACTGCGGTTGACATCTTCAGACTCGAGAGGCTCGAGTTGCGCTCGAGAAGCCGAAGAGATAACATCTCTCCGAAAGTGAACGCAGTCGCCACTGAAGATGTCAACCGCAGTTGTTGACGAAACGTTTGGAAGAAAGAGAAGAGATTCCAGAAGACCTCGGCCAAGTAGCCCGGAAGATTCAATTAATAATTACCTATAATGATTATGTCAGTTTATCTAATCCTTTTTTGGAACTCGTCACTTGTGTAAAAGCTTTCTTCAATCAATCATTCACGCAAGGGACCAACAAGTTTATTTAAAATAAATTTTATTGATTTTGATTTTAAATAATATATTAAATTGGTCATGTAAACACAGTTTCATCTATATAGCAATGTCATAAATGGAAAACAATATTTGACACACACACTTGGCAAAGAAATGACCATTGAAAGAAATATTTGTGCTCTCGTGTAGGTACCTGCGCGCCGAGGGGTGTCACATTACACAGAGCACAAAGCTTGTGTGGTGACGCGCGGACACACAACACATCATTGTGATATAATCCCTCCCTTTCGTCTCCACACCTCCTGCCTCAATAATCACGACGAGCAATGTTCACACGCAGTCTTTTATACCACTTCTAATTGTGCTGTTTAGTTCAATCGCTATTATCATGTCAAAATGTCTTCAGTATTGCCATTTTTCTTTCATAGAAAGACAGGTGGCAAACAAACAGATAATCCACCTGGTGGTAAGTGGATACCGTCGCTAATGGACATCTGGGATACATGTCAAGATTAGTCCAGAATGACAACGTTGAATGAATTCGGTGAGAGGATTAGAAAAATGGGAAGAGATAGGATAAGATGAGATAGGAATATCTCACTCACTGTCTAAACACGTACATTGGGAGAATATAATGAATTGGGAAATGCAGTGTATTTTACGGTAGTCCTTTGTGAGAGGGGGGTAACTTGGTCAATCAAGTGCGCCTAGCGGATGCAGGATTACAGCGTACAGCCTCCTCCTTTCAAATATGGACCTCCCTATACTATGGACTATACAAATAAGTCTATGAAAAATGATTAAAATCGGACTATTCAAAAGTTTCTAATAAGCTTTGTGTTCTTCACAAAAAGGCCTTACATACGGCACATATCGCACGTCTACAAACTGAGATAGGACAACTGACTTTTATTGCAGGGTGCGACAGACTCCTGAGACGTAGCTACCAATGTGTTTCGGGAATGAGTGACAGTTGTCCATTTTCCATTCCATCTCATTGAATATTGATA
Organism: Sesia apiformis; assembly: GCA_914767545.1. NCBI lineage: Eukaryota > Metazoa > Arthropoda > Insecta > Lepidoptera > Sesiidae > Sesia > Sesia apiformis. The sequence goes on from OU611962.1 coordinate 315,787, forward strand.
ATGGAAATCTCTCCTCCCGATTATACTTCTACGCTATTCCATCTCATCCAATATCATCGAGTAAAATGTATAAAAAACTAAAAAACTAAAGGCAACCCTTCATCTCATACTCTCTACTCCCCATGCCACTCTATACCCCCCCCCCCCCCCCCTCCCCCGATGAAGAATGGAGAAAGTAATGAGAGAAACTCTCATTCTCATATCCCTCTTAACCCTTTTTGCAAATCCTCTCAATAACTTTTCAAACGTGTATTCAGACCTTGGCATGTATTAGATGTCACAGGGCAGCTGTATTAATCACCAAGAGAACTGCCTATAATGCAATGCAATGCAACCAGCCCTTTCAGTATCTAGTGCTAGACAGCATCCTCATTCACATTGTCTCATGCGTGAGGGGTGTAAGACCTCAAACACCACGCCGGCCAAGCGGGTTGGCGAGTCCACTCTTTCAGAGGTGATGGTGACACACAGCACACTGAGAGAACGTTATAGAGAACTGCCTGCTAGTCCACAAATCTCTTTCTATAAGCCTAAAGCGATTCAATTCAAGTCCTATGTCGGGAATTGGAATGTAGGACGCCCTCTGGCGTGAACTAACAACTTGATATTTACAGGAAGCGACTGGATCAGAAGAGCCTCAATATGTCCAATCTGCTTCTATTCGATACACGTGGGTGATTACTTAAAATTAGAGATACAAAAAAGATATTTGGGTTACAACGCAATTTTTTTATAATAACTTCTCAAAATACTCTCCCCATTGACTCTATTAGTCTCTATACAGCGATTCATTCGTCTAAACTAACATTTGAAGCACTGGCAAGAAGAAGCAAGCAAGAAGGCAAGCAAGAAGAGTATCCTTCTTTAGCGAGGTCCTCAACAGCTATCATAAAAGCATTCCGAGCGTCTTCAAGGCTGTCGAAAAGAATGCCATGGCAACCAAGCTTCATTTTTGGAAAGAGAAAAAATTCGGGTGGAGCTAAAAATCAAGGCTCAATTTTTGGATCTCTGTGGTCTTCAAAACTCTTGGGTGTGTTTTGCTATATGAGATTCAGATGATGCATTGTCATGATGGAAGAGCAGCCCTCTCAAACCTGTTATAGGTAAACACACTTCACTGTACCATTGAGCAATAACAGTTTTTTGAGCGTCTAAAGAAATTGAAGCTAAATTTTTGCCCACACTGCGTCCACGTTTGACCTTCCTGGGAGGCTCTTCGTCTGGAAACACCCATACCGTTGATTCTAATAGATCGACCTCTCATTTTCAATAATAATATTAAATATATTCCATCTCTCTCCATTTTCGAATTTTACAATAATTTATTTATCACATAGAATCCACTTTTCATCACAAGTGACAATATGAATCAGAATCCTTTCATTTTGTGCTGATTCTGCAAAGTAAGGCAAGCTTCGACGCTTTGCAGCTGACTTTCATTAAGCTTATACGGTACCCGCTGTCCGAGCTTCTTCACTTTCCCTATTTGACACAAATTATTCAATATTGTTTTATCACTTACGCCTGCTGCTAACTCAGACGTGGTTTGAGATGAATCCGCTTCCACAATTGGTTTTAATTCCGGTTTTGGTCCTTACACATCGTTGATATTGCAGGCCATCTGTGCTGCGTTGCTACGAATATGAGTTGTTTTGACGACGCAACTCATATTCGAAATTAACTCCAATATTTATACTTTTTCATGGTCGCAAACCAACGACATCTAAGTAAAAAGTCGTTTGACGGAAACTTTATTTTTGTTTGTTTCAAAATAACTGATTTTGAAAAAAGAATGTCATAGCTTCAAATTGAAATTAATTTGAAATTGGAATTCCAAACCAAACGTAAGATAATTATGTTCAAACTGGTTACTATGAACAAACGGCAATTTCATTCGTAGGTGAACTGGATTGACATTTCATTTTAATGTAGGTCGAGTTGTTCCACCGTCTTACAAGATAAACCTTTTTGAAACTTTCATCTTTCTTCTGGTTATCTAATACGTTTTTTTAAAGTATAATCAGCGCTGCCGTTGATTTTAATTACAATAGTCCAACAACAGCAGGGATATTTTCAATATAAATATTATTCTTTGCGCCTTGTGTTAGAATTTGCGTTTCGTTCCATTTGTTGACTATTATTAGACTTAACACAGACGGACTTAATTAAACCAATCCACAAAGCGACAATTGACAATACCTACATACTTGAAATGGAAAAGATACTCGTAACATATTTATTACAGGAAAACAAAGTACAATATAAATATCAAATTATATCAATCTCTCAATGTATGTCTCTGATCAACCCAATGGTTATCTGGTAGAGAATGCCTTATGGCATCAAGCTCGCCTTTTGTGTCATAATGTGCAATAAAGTTTGTTAAATGAATAAATAAATCATTAAAAAAATATCATTACAACATTTATATACTACCTACTTAATACTTAAAATCTATTCATACCCAGACGCGTATAAAGAAAAATGTTCTGACTGACTGACTCACTGAGTAATTAACGTCGATCCAAACTATTACGACTAGAAACATGAAATTTGTACAGTACCTCCAATTAATAACACTTACTAAGAAAGGATTTATCGAAATTCAACTCCTAAAGGGGTGAAACTGGTTTCAGAGTTTGTATGGAAAAAAACATTTGATGGACCTATTAACTTGAAACCTGGTACAAATATTCAACAATAGGTACAAATAATTGAACATGTAGTTTATTTAACGTTTTCCAAAATTCCGCCAGCGGCTAAAATACAACGAATTTTAGAAGCTCGTGTGGATTTAAACACGATTAAGCCACCTACCGTGCGTACTTAGCCCATTTCTCAAAACTAGGTGGTGCGTTTGTGAATGTGTCAACGTTCGTCATTCTTGACCAATATGTCAGCATATGTCGCAGATATCATGGGAAACAGTAATGACTCACCGCCTTCTATTCTTCTGACGCCTTATAAATAATATAGATTTGAAGTTGTGCCCATATGCCAGCAACCACTGTTTTGTGGTTGCGGTGTGGTTCTGAAGTGGACGGTCTGAGGTAGCCTTAATTGTTGATTTCTGTCAAACCACAACAGACAATAGAGTAAGAACATAGATATATAGGTAGGTGTAGAGGGATAAAAAAACCCGCCGATGTTAGATTGGTTTTCTCCTTGTATTTATTGCAACAGACTCCTTATTGTTTTGAAAGCTTTAATTTTCAAGAGGTTCTATTTCACCAATCTTTAAAAAGGCCGGTATTTTTAATGCAGGTACCGAAACTGCATCTTTATATGTAGGTACCTATAGTGGGTCAACGATAAGTTGAACAATTTCGCGTTTGATTCGAAGGACACTGTTTAAGTTCCATATATAAATGGACTAGTTAAATTTGCAAGCGAAAATCGCCCTTATGTTTTAGATTTTTTTTTTATAGGGATTTAGGCGGACGAGCAAGTGGTCCCACGTGATGGTAAGTGTTACCGCCGCTCGTGGACACCTGCAACACCAGGGGCTATGCGGGTGCGCCGCCAACCTCGCTAAATCCAATTCACAGCTTTCTTGAAGAACCCCATATCGTAGCATAATGGAAAGACCTCTTGAGGCAGTTCGCTCCACGGCCTACAGGTTTTTGTACCGAACAGTACCTATGCGACATCTCTGTATCGAGGAAATGCGGATGGACCGCACTTCTGTGACGGGAGCTGCGGTTGTAGAAACCCGAGGTGGGAATTATATTGAACAATTCTAATTGATTTTAATGTTAAATTGAAACTCAACTTTCGGCCAATGATAAGGCCAATGACTTCAATGTGTGACCTAACCTAACCTAACCTAACCTATAAAATCAATAAGATATTTGACACTACGGGCTATAAATTGTAACTAAAATTCTTTAAAAATTAGGCTCAAATTTCGAAAATGCCCTTGACCCAAAAAGCTGTTCAGGATTTTTCGCCAGGACATATAAATCTCACCCGCGTTCTGTAATCTGTTCGATCAGGTGGTTGACTGGTAGAGATTGGAAGCATTAAGTCCGCCTATTGTACCTACATGTTAAATAAATAAATACATATATAGATTGTCTGACAGAGATCGCTAATAGCGACATGACCGTTTTTTGTGCATTTCATATGTTATAATGTGTGTTACTGTCTTATTTTGTTTTGGTGTGCAATAAAGAGTTTAAAAAAATGTTTATATGTACCTTAGTACCTACTACAAAAATCCATCATTTACCTATATATTTGTACTCGTATTTGTACATCAAAATGGGATTAGGGACGTACAGAATTTCATAAAAAGCTACTAGATAAAATTATTTATCAGGCACTTTAGTACATAAGTTCTTACCACTAGTTCCATAGCGAATAGGATTTCGAAGAAATGCACCATATCTATTGTGTTTTGATTTTGGACAGCAGAATAGATAGGTACAGCGCACAACCACTACATTTAGTACCTAGCTAGTACTTAGCAAATAACACTACCAGTCCGTACAAAGAGATTAATAAATGATCTTCACATTACAGATGAACGAAAAGTAAGGCCAACTTTTTGTGAACAATTTGAACAAATGTAGACGCATTTGGTAGAATGGAGGCAGAATTTATTAATTAAGTATCTTTACCTTTATAAATATACCTACTTATATGCTATATATACCTATTTATACATATATAAGCATATGACTTATCTACCTAAGTTAGTTACTTACGTTCTATAATCTTTTCTCTACCGAGTTTCGTTTGCTCTACCAAAGCCGATGTGTACAACATAGTTATTATAGTACCTATGGAATGAATAAAAGAAAACTAGATATTGTTTATTCTGATAATTTAAAATGAATTTTTAATTTGTGTCCAAGTCCAATTGCATAAGTATTTCTTTATATAATTTTTGTTCAATTAAGTAGGTATACCCAATAGCCTAAATAGAGTATTTTTTTTTTATGTAGGTAGGTAATCTACCTAATAAGATATTTACGATAATTCAAAGCAATTTTGTTATTTTTAGGTAAAATTTAAAAAAAAAAGAAGTACCTAATAAAGTACAGTTCATGAGTCCGAAATATTAAAGAGAAACCTTATGTTTGGAGTTACTTTATCTTTTAAAAACCTACTACCTATAGGTACCTACCTACCTATCTGAGATTGTGCTATTATTATGTTTGTTTCGTTTATGTTACACTACACATAATTTATATTTTATTTCGGATAGTTTTACATTTAAATACCTATATCTCCTCAATTTTTATTTAATACCTAGATCAGATAGGTAGGTAGATACTTTTATAAAGTTTAACTATGTAGGTATTTTTTGTTTTTTTATTTTGCATTTATAACTTTTAATTTTTGAACGCTTCCCTCCTTTCTTTAAAAAATGAAGTCAGTACTCACTTATTTGTTTTTTTAAAGGTACCTACCTACTTACTTATCTTCCTGTAGTTTGCACCTATGCGTACCAATTAGGTCCATATTAGCGTACCAATAGGTTTATCAATAGCGGTTTCATAAATTGTAAGTACCTACCTACCTATCATATCTACTTATAATTACCTATCTTAATTAGTGACAGAAATATATGCCTAAGTAATAACAGTAATAACACCTAGTAGTAGATACTTAAAACTATATAAAACTAATAAAATTCAAACTAATATTTATGCGTTGTAATATACGTATGATGGAGATTTATGAGGTTGCTGTAGATTAGGTACCTAACGTGGGAATAAAGTTTTATAATCAAGGTGTTAATTTTTTTCTAGAATTGAACCTTTCACCTATAATACCTATTGGTAATTACCTGACATTGGTGACTGAAAAGTAAAATTATCCAAGTTTCTGTAATGGTATCTAATCATGGCAGACAGTTGCCTCACCTGATACGTCTTATTACTATCAGACATCTTTACATTTTCTTTCTACATTGGTTGAAAGTAGAATAACAGGTAGGTATACTACAAAACTGTAAGGTGTAGCTAGAGCCATTATATAAAAGGATATTTTACACTCATGACGTGAAAACGACGGACGTGTAAATTAATACCCCCTCAAGGAGGCCATTGAGACTGCTGGGGACTGAGTAGAATAAAAAAAATTAAATACAGTGAGTGAGAAATTACGCGCCAATCCACCTGCCGCAATGTTGAGCTCTCTCCGCGCCGAATAATACGCACCTTGTCCGAGAAGCGGACTCCTGCGCCCCGCGCACACCCGCTCGCCCCGCGCACGCGGCTCTCCCTCGACCGCGGACCTATTCATTTCTTACAATTAATCAAAATTAAATCAAACTCCCGCAACGCGTCCGACTTTAGAATTTAACAATCCAACTGTACAGTTCCATTTCAACTGGCAAAACGTTGAGTAGGCGTGTCCCCGCGAAGAAATCTGGCCAATAGAGTGCGGTAACAAAATATCCGTATTGGCTATTAGCAGGCTCCACCCGCGCGGGGTGGGGGGCTAACGTTCCGATTTCGAAAGGGCCTATCGCAATAGCGGTGATGTGACGCCAGCGCCGTTTTCGACGTGAGCGCTGAATTTGCAGCTCAATTTGAAAATGGCGTATGTTGTACGCGAAGGGTGGTGAATTAGGATGATTCAGTAGTGAAAGCGTGGTGTCGGCGTATCGAGGGGGTTTCTCGTTTTTACAAGGCGGCGGGCGGCGCCGTGGGCAGAAGCGCTTCGGTCGCCGCGGTGAGCGCTCGTGTCGTGATTGACATTGAGAGGTCAAGCCGTGCGATTTTTCGCGATTTTCCACCGTCTTGAAAAAATTCTTATATGTTTTTTAAATTTTTCGAATTGAAGCCTAAAACTATTAGCCCTAATTTTTAATATTTACCTGTTAGAAAAAAGTGTTTGGAACTTTGTTGAGTGTTTTTATTTCAATAAGACTTAAAAAAAAAAAAAGGAATTGTCGATCAATTGAAAATTGTGAATAAAAAAATTAAGGCTGCTGAATTAATCAAAAACCTAAAACGCCACAAAATGAAACAGCACTGTGAAAGTTAAGCTTACAACTCAAATAGCTCAGAATGCAAGCGATGAGCGCAAATGCGAGCGCGCCTCGAGCGCCGCAACGGTCGCCGTTCGCTATTCAAGAGCTTCTAGGCCTCTCCGATAGCCGAGAATCAAGAGACCGATATTTTGAACACCGGGATGCAGACAGAGTACTTAATTTGTCGGAAAGTAGAGAGCCAAGAACGGCGTATACGCCACAGTTTCCTTTACCTGCATCGATGGCCAGTCGGGTGGCCTATGCAGCAGCATTTAATGCTCAAGCTGCAGTTGCTGCAGCCTTTCTGCCGGCGCCGCCGCTTCTACATCATCCTCCTGGTAAGTGTTAAGCTGAAGACAGTTATAACAATACATTCTCCTTTATAGCAAACATGTAACACCTAACCCTTTTGACAAGAGACTATAATACGTGATGAATATGTCAAAAAATATACCTAGATGTGTGTTTATCGTTAAATACAAGGTTTTGTTGCATCACGTTTTCAGTCTTTCCTTAGTCTTATGAATTAGAATTATCGTATATCAATTATACTTACTTGAGGTACAAAGCTTCCTATTATTTTTGGAATCTAACTTAATTTCTTGTTCAACTGTAGTTAAGAAATAAAAAAGTGCCGTGAATTGCTGCAAATAGTTTCTACTTGGAGATGTAAATATATCAACGAATATATGTAGGTAAAACTGGCCATATTGATCGTAATAATAATAAGTGAATTATTTCAGATATGAAATTTTTAATCCATTATAGGTAGGTACCCACACAATAGGTACCTATATACAAATTTATAGACACCTAGGTATATATTTTGCCAATAGGGAAACAATTGATAAATTTTGAAAGTCCTGGTTCGCATTGCAATAACGATTTTTAGTAGGCATACTATCGCCGGCATTTAGTAGGCATTTAGATTATTTGAAATTAGCAAAATTTTCTCTGGTGTAGGTACCATGCCTTAATTTAATAACACACAATTTCTTTAAATTTGAATTGTATTACTTTAAAATATCATAAAATTTTATCCAATGCTGACATTCATATTTGTGCAAAATTCTTATCCCGAAATTATAAATTTTGCAGTTCAATTGAGGACAATCAGTACCTACCAACAATAATGAGTGACGGTTAAGGGTTTTTAGGTCTGGCGTCCCCGACGGCGGCAGAGGGGCCATTGTTCCACCAGTTCAATTTAATTTAATTAGCATTTTTTATTTATAATTAGCGTCTTTAGTGAGCCAGACAATATACTCGCCTTCGTTAACTCTTTTGATGGACACCGGCGCGTCACACGAGCGATCAGATTACCTGCACACACACTTTGTTGAAGACAGTTCTTCAATTCCTTCAACTCTTACTTTTCATTTATTATTTGTCTGTGGATATTTATTCATATCTACTTATCTAACTATAGATAGTTTGAATGACAAAACGAAATAACTGAAAGTGGCGAAATGAATGATACATTATTAATTAGTTAATTATGGGTAAAAAAATTATATTTATTAATTAAATTGCACGGGTATTGCGAATGATTAGATTATGTTAAAAACTTTATATTTTGCCGTCGTACAATAATAACTAGAGTACCTACCTACACTTTAGATTTGAATTGGTACCTATGTTTGGTATCTTTATTTTTTGTTAGATTGGCTCAATGATACTTAAAATACAATAGTAATTGCAACTAGTAGTGTATAATGAATATATAATTATAGATATTGCATTCTATAGGTAGGTACAGATATGTTGAAATTATTTGAAAATCACTAGTTACTCGCGAAGATTGCGCGCCGACGGAAAGTAAATTTAACGAATGTTCGTGTTATTTAGGCAGATAGGTATTCTTAATGAACAAACAGGCACCTAAGTATGTTTTAGATTAATCAGTGTGGTAGCGAGCTTTGGGAAAGGCCTGTACCCAGCAGTAGCTTATGGTGTGCAGAAGAACCTATAAGTCCCCACTTAGGTAAAAAGTAGGTATACCTATCTACTTATATTAATAGGTATATTCTATTTTTATGTTTTAATTATTTCTTTTCCTCTTTGGTTTTTATTCGTAGTTTTATCTGTAAATGTTTCGGCAATAATAATGAAGTAGGCACAAACTGTATCTACCTATCTACTAGTTTCTTAACAGGTTCCTTTGTTAAAAGTTTTATCAATATTGATGTGGGTGTTATTTAGGTAGGTACCGACTAAATATACTTATATTTTTTGCACCCCCTATATATTTTCACCCCCTTCAATTGAACATAGGTTATGAACCTATGTTCAATTTATCTACTTAGGTAGGTACCTACCTATCTTTTTGTTTTAGGAAATTAATACTTAATTAATTTCATAATTGGTATTTTAAATGCTTTATTTTGGGTAGATAATTTATAATCAAGATAAGTTACACGAAACTTCTATTCTATTTGAACTTTGGGGAAAATAGGTAGGTAGGTACTTAAAGTGGGACTTGTACGTACCTAGGTAAGTGTTTGAAATATGTACCTAGTAGGTAGGTAGGTACTTCCGTAAATAGTCTTATCGACACTAAATAGACCATATCTCATTTATTGCGAACGTGATATAATATTCGCTGTTTTCATCTCTGAGATTAGTAAACAATCCGAAATCTCTGTTAAAAACTACTAGATTATAAGAAATCATTGATTGTTTATTGGTAGATATTTAAAAAAAATAAACGTTATTGCACATTACAAAAGGCGAGCTAAGTGCCCTAAAACATTCTTTGTCGGTTGACAGAGAGGTACCTACCTAGGTATACCTACCTACATAGGGTGGTACGATGAGAGGTATGTTTTTTTTAATTTTTTGCACAACAGCGTAAACAGACAGAAATAATTAATATTGTAAACATTCTCCAAACACATGCCTATTAATTTTCAACAAAAGTGATTATGCATATAATTGTTGGTAGGTATATAATAAGTTTTGAACTAGTGCCTTTTAAATGTGTATAAATATATATCCTATATCTAATAAACATACAGAACTATTAAAAGTAGATACCTACCTACTAAATCTGTGATGGAGCATGGTACCTACCTAAGGATGGTTCGAAAAAACGGATGCTCTAGCAGAGCATCCGTTTGTTTGAACCCTTTCTGATGTCAGTTGAGAAGTAGGTACCTACCCATGGTAAGAAGGGATTTGGACAACAGAATTGTCGGCAGAGCGAAGAAAATTTATTTACTTACTAGGTGTGCCCGGCGCGCGTTGCAATGCGTTAGAATTTTTTTTTGTCAGTAACCTTTGCGGGCGCGCGTACAACAACTCATCAAAGTTTCATCGAAATCGGATGAATGGTTTAGGGACGCATAGAAGACGAACACAAACAAACATTAATTTGTATATATTAGATTTAGACATATCATCAGCATTATAACAGCGGCAAAGACATATTAAAGTATACAACTATTACAGATATCTTACGTAGGTCAGCAATGACAAAATAACCGTGCTATGTGATTAGGTATACAAAAAAAAATGCATTTATAAATTTTTTTTTTTTTTTTTTTATAGATTAGTGGGCGGACGAGCAAGCGGTCCCACGTGGTGATAAGTGTTACCGCCGCCCATGGGCACCTGCAACACCAGGGGGTATGCGGGTGCGCCGCCGACCTTGCAAAATCCTATTCACAGCTCTCTTGAAGAACCCCATGTCGTAGCTCAATGGAAAGACCTCTTGAGGCAGTTCGTTCCACAACCTACGGGTTCGCGGTATAAAATAATTTTTGGACCGAACAGTGCGCGACACCTCCGTATCGAGGAAATGCGAATGGACCGCACTTCTGTGACGGGAGGTGCGGTTGTAGAAACCCGAGGTGGGAATTATATTAAACAATTCTTCAGAGCATTCCCCATTATAAAGGCGGTAGAACACACAGAGAGACGCAACGTCTCTCCGAATGCTGACAATTAAACAACTTTTAACGGTTTAAATCGCGTATATTTGACATGATTTATATCCCGACGTTTCGAACACTTTGCAGTGGACGTGGTCACGGGGTGACTAATTGATTTTATTTGTCCTTGAGTTATTAAGAAATTATTACTACCGTCTGAAATTTTTTGAACTACCGTCTGAATTTTTTTAATCATAACATTCCCTATGCACGCAGTATTCGCTCACGGTGTCCAGAGGTCTTGCAGTATGGCGTTGGCCTTGTGATTTAATTAATTTAATGACTGGATCCCAAGCTGGTGGTACTTGCCAACCATCTTCTCTATTGAAATTTGGGTGTTTCTTAATTTCAATAGCCTCGCGTAACATTCTTGGCATGTACCGGGTCTCTCTAGCGAGGATTTGTGGATTATCAAATCGAATGTAATGGTTGGGTTTGTCCAGAGCATGTTCACAAACTGCAGACTTGGTCGAGCGTCTGTTCTTCATGTCAGCTATGTGTTCTTTTATCCGGATACCGATGCTCCTCTTTGTTTGCCCAATGTATAAATTTATAAATGCAAAACAGAAGAGTGAATTAATGTACCTACCTATTTTTAGCAACTTGGACACTTTATATTTAAACACTGAAAATCAATCGTGGAAGATGTTGTCATTAGATTGCAGATCGTCATATATGCTCATGCGCTCAAGAAATTGATTAAACAAGATTATTGGTTAAACGATTACCGAAAACACCTTTAGCGCACTATAAATTGAAGGTGGCGAATCAATCAGAGTGCGTGGAGCTCACATTGAGCCGGCTGGTATACAAAGGGGGCGCACAATGCTGCGCCGTCTGCGCCGCGCGCATTCTTGCTTAGTATTATTACTTACTAGTAGTGTAACAGCGCACAGGGAATGCCTTGTGTTCAAAAAATAGTTTCAAAACATTTCAAAAAGTTCTTTTTAACAGTCTATACTGAAAATCACTAGGTGGAAGATATTCCAATAGTATAAAAAAATGTACTAAATCGAATCAGATAATTTTTATGCTAGAACGTGAAATGTAAGACTTGCGGTGCCAGCGATTTCGTTCGGTGAACATTTGATTCCCGCGGGAACTTCATAATTAATCCGGATAAAAAGTACCTACCCAGCATATAAGAAGTAGGTATAGTAACTGTGCCGAGTTTCATTAAAATCTGTCCTGCAGTTTTTGCTTGATACGCGGTCGGACATAGGTACAAGGTAGACAGATAAAAAATCTGAAAACGTCTTCTTTGGGTTCTGTATCATCTATACATACATAGATCTGTTACGATTTTAATAGCCGTGTCCGCGATTTTGTTCGAGTGGACTTTTGATTAGGTACATGCGACTACATTGGGCCGTAACTATCCTTTCCGTAGCTTAATCACCTGAAGCTTAATCACCGTAGCTATACCCTCAGTATACTCGAATACTCATTATACTATACTGGATCCAAAATTAAACGCCTACATAAGGCCTATACGAAGGTAAAGCTCAAACAGACAGAGACAAAAATTACTGAAAATATCGTTTTGGACACTCTCTTTTTAAATATAAGTATACCTATCTCTGTTACGATTATAAGTAGATGGAGTATAACTGATACTCGATTAATCGCACTTTCTGTTTCATTAGTATTTGCCATGATAGTAACCGAACCCAGTCTCTATTTAATCCTTAACGGACTTTGAAGCTTCCACAAAATAGTAACAATGAATACTAGAGAAAATCGGGTGATAGTAGAAAACAAGGTAGTCAGATCTGATAGACGGATATCCACAGTCATTGAACTCTTGAGAAATACAATATTTTAAACACACAATTTTCTAAAACATAGGAAAAAGTAGCTACGGCTATCAGCCAGTAGCGGAAGTTCAGCATGTAGATAACTCTAATAAGATTCATGCCAGATTGACAGGATAGTCACAGCGAAGACACACAGGTAGGTACAGCAGAGTATTAATATTGGTAGGGTAAAAATATTAGGTATAAGGTCACTACCCTCGTAGTTATCTTTTTATACCTATGTAATATTTTATTTTTACTTAATTTTTATATCCTCCTGTACATGTCGTTGCTTAATTCACCGGGGCTCCTCTGCCACTGTACTTGATTATAATGATTCAAAATTAAAACCTCTACTCCTGTTATGATTATAATTCCTCCGTGCATACACATATTGCTATTGGATTTTATCAGGCGAAGCGTCGTGATTATGATTCCGGAGAGAACTTAGAATAGTTCGGGATGAAAATTATTTTATGAGTCGAACCGGGACATAAACTATCATTGTAATTAGTTTCATTAAAATCCATTTATTGTTTTTTTATGTAACGGCTGATATTGTGCATGCATATTTAATGATCATTCCCTCGGAAACTAATGTATATAACGGATCGGGATAAAATGTACCCTTTAGCATTAACATTTGTGTTAACCCAGGTTGTAAGCTATGATTATGACATTATTCATTAAATTCTGTCTAGTAGCTTTTGCGTGATGCGTACGACAGACAAACAGACAAAAATTCAAAAATGGCTGTTTTGGATTGTACGAGTAGGTGTATCGTTCGTAGCACTGCAATGATTTTTTTCAAAATAGGGATTTCTTGTCCAGACGCGGCTCTGTTACGATTTGATTATAAGTACCTATAGATTATAGGTATGTGGATTTAGATTATGTTAAATACATTGCCCAATATATTCTGCCTTGATAGGGGTGCAAAATTGTTTCATCGAATTTAAACAATAGCTACATTGTATAATTAATTACAATTACAGAATATTACAACAAAATTATAGCAGGATTTCAATACAATGGCCTAATGAATTCATATTATGACTCATATTTTTCGATTTCTTTCTGTGATTTTTTTCTGACAGATTCTTTATTTTCTTAGCTAGTGGGTTATACTTCTAGGTATATTTTGAAACACACGATATAGCAGTTTTTATGGAAAAGCTTAGTTTTATCACAAAAAATAAAATTATACGTTTCATTGGAGCTTTTTCTAGGGATAATCTTGTCTGATTGTGTTATGTTTTTGTTGTACCTACGAGTATAATATATTTACCATACGTGGAGGGATATATAATTTTTTTGAACGTCGTTTTTTTAGGAATTTAAAGGAATAGGTACTCCAGGAATTGCACGCGCACATTTTTTTCTCAAAATACTTAAATAAAATAAATAAATAAATCTACCAGCCCCCCAAACCGACAAGACATACCTTAATATCAATGCGACAAATACCTGGCCAACAACATTGTATAAAATATTAATTGCATAAATAATTAATTGTATAAAATATGTATTATTGTATAAAATGTTGGTCTACCAAATTCCAACCAAGATATAGTCGATTGTGAAACAACGATTAGGTAGGTACCTATAATTAAGTAAAAAGTAATGTTTGGCAACTCGTGACTACTTTTCTTGCTATTAACGCGTTGTAATGTAGTCATAAGTCATAGTCATAAGTCATATGTTATACCTGACCGAAAGACGTGTAAGTAGGTATATCTACTGATCAATACTTTTATATGGGCAGTTATTTTGTTATATTACCTGTTACAGTTATTTATTTCATTTATCTACCTGTGTCTGAAGCCAGTTAGGATGGTAGCTAACTAGAAAAGTCAGCTTTCCACACCTACAGCTAAATCTTCAAAATTAAGCGGCTCATTCGCTGGCGTCGTTCTGGACTAATGTTTGATCCACAATACCTATCCACTTACGTCTAGGTGCATTATCTGATCGTCTTTCACTTTCTTTCCATAAGAAAATGCTTTAGATTCGAACTGTACCTCGATGACTCAGCAAGACCAACGATTTACAATACCAATAGATTCGTTTTAACACTCAAATTTGCTAGTAATCAAAACCAGTACAAATCCAACCGTTTTTATTTTCCATCCCAGCACACGTCAAACACAATCAATGACACCTCCACACAAAACCGCATTCAGTGGACTCTTTTATCCTTAATACCAGTTGTATACCCTGACAAGACAGGCCCTTGAGCTCACACCTTCCAGAATGGACCTTTGTGCGCGAACAAAAACGATCGAAAGATAAAAAACACGCATTTGTTTCTCGGAGATTTTGTCAGTTCGATCAAGGTTTAGTGTTGTATAAATCTATTCACGAATTAGTGGTTACTCGTCCAGAGACTATTGTTTTGAAGTTTTTGTGTGATGAGGAACAAATTACTTTATCAAGGTTTTTATTTCGTCTTCGTTTTGTCCTATAAATATAACTGATATGTGCTTAGCAGTACCGAAGCACCTATTTTTTAGTTTATACATTTGATGCCTAATTTTGATACATTCGCCAGTGTCTCAACTCTCATACATTTACCTACAATAAAGATTCTATGAATATCGCAGATATTGATATATTTAACGATAATTTGTCGAGATTTAAACAAAAAACCATGTCAGCTCAGCCAATTGCCTCCATTGTCACTAGCAGCTGATTTTAGTTTTAGTAATTATGTGTCAGAGTCCATGTTCGGCACCGATCCGCGAGGCGTCCGCGGAATGCAACAAATTAAAGAGGCGTATCAGTGGGGTGATAGCGGCCCGGTACTGTCATGCCAATTTGGACTTGGTGACCATAAAAACGGGCGAACGCAATCGCCAGTGATGCCAACCTAGGATTTCAAATTACCATATTTGTCGCAAAATATACTATCTTCTGTATAAATAATGGCCGTGTACACCACCTCGTCTGTTCACGTGGGTCTAGTAAAAAACGTACTAAGGGATAACAGAGCTGCTACCACGAAGGACACTGAAGGACTACATCACCTCCAAAACAGTGGACTCGCCAACCCTCGTGCACAAGACAATCATGCACATGAGGAGGCCCAGTGGACGGTAAGAGGGCCGGTTACCGTGCCAGTAAATATAACAGAAATTGAATTAATGCAGTCAATGATTTTCAAAAATTATAAAATATGTTCATATTTTTCTCATCAGCTCAATATTTTTTAATTGGTCTGTCTTTTGCCCTGCAATGCAATGCGAGCTCTTTCAGTGTCCACTTCTGGACATCTGTGCGTTGGCGAGTCCACTCTTCTATAGGTGGTGTAGTGTAGTTCCTCGGGGATTGTGGTAGTCGCATATTTATGCCTTAGTCGCCTTTTATGACGCCCACAGGAAGACAGGTGGTGTTATTCTATAGCCGGTCGTCAGCACACGGCACACGGCTAAGATTCCCGCTCAATGTCAATTATTTTCCCATAGACTTCTGCTTCTGTAACAGTTTCCGCTTTCGCTTCTAAACAGAAGCTGGTATAACAGAAGGTTTTTTTTTTTATGGACGAAGGTGGCAGACGAGCATACAGTCCACCTGATGGTAAGTGGGTACTGTAGCCCATAGACATCCGTGATACATGCCAACATTAATCCAAAATGACAAACGTTGGCACGCCCTCGGATGCGCTGCCTACCTTTGGATATAGGACTGGATTTGGAGAAAGTATTGGGGTAATGGAGAGGGATAGGATGGGAATGGGCTCTGGCACTCTCACTCACTACCGAAACACCTACGTACATTAGAGAAATAAGATTAAGTGGGAAATGCAGTACATTTCAAGGTAGTCTTCTGTGAGCGAGGGGTAACGTGGCCAGTCGAGTGCGCCCAGCGGCTGTTGGATTACAGCGTGCACTCTCCCCCTCATAAATACATAGATAGGTATGTAGATACATAAATAGATATGTAGATAGGTGTAGATAGATATGTCCCCTCATAAATAGGTGATGTAGATACAGAAAGTACATCACTTTCTGCTATACCAATTCTGTTACATCGCAGACAAAGTGTAAATCTTTGAATTATTCAAATTCAATGGTGCATCTTCCTCACGTCCCAAATATAAGTTTGCACATAATCGCATGCACAGAGGTGTTTCATTTGCCTAACTAGGTAGTGTCAGTCGCATATAGGCATTCGTTTGGGCGTGCGGCATGCAGCGAGACGTCTGGTGTGAATATCGTATAAATTTGCATGACATTGCCTATGATGTCTGATGCAAGGGCGGCGGAGGGCGGAATTAGTCGTCACACTTATGTTGTGAGGAAACTAGAGTGTAGGTAGTCTTCTGTGAGAGAAGGGTGTGCCCAGCGGCTGTGGGGATGCAGCGTGCACTATGCCCCTACTAATAACGTGAAAAGTACAACAGGCGGTCTTATTGCCAAAAAGAGATCTCTTCCAGACATCGTTTGGGTGGTCAGGAGAAAACAGTTAACAATATCACAATGTTAAACTTAGATGACTTAGTCATTATTGTAACATATGGAATATGCAATGTTTGGACCCGGTTTAAGAATATTCGAAATAAAAAATAAATTTCGCCCCTAATGGAATACTGATTACGTGTGGTATACCTACCTCTTGATCGGTGCCTGTTTCAACTGGACCTGTTTGGTTCTTTCCAGCGACATCGCGCTGTTAAAGTTGTCAAAGATCACACTCTCATAGACGCTTTAGATCTCAGGGTCCGCGGAGACGTTGCGTTATTCACAGTTCAACTCGATATCAACCACGGATTCCCATCACCGTATCTTCCGTCACCGAGGTGCAGTGGGGCACTTATTCAAATAAATTTTGTAAATAAATATGTGAATTAATTTTTTGGAAGTTTTCAAATTCAACACCAATTTCAAATCTAAGTAGGTATTGTACGGTAGACATGTTTCCATCTTCTACAATTATTATCATCGTTGTCGTCCAAAATTGGAATTAAAAATATAACAAAATAATCTACACTAATGTTTGCTTTAGTAATTTAGAATATGTCAAACAGTTTTAAATTCTGCACGAATTTTGTTTTATTTTGTGTTTGCCTAAAAAAATTGTTTACGTAAGAACTCATCTAGTGAAAGAGAACTGGCGTGTGTAAGAAGAGATTTTTGTAACGCAAGTGCCAACAAACCTCTACTATGTTACTGTATAATTGTTACTAAAAGATTAACGATTAATTAAATAATTATTAAGTAGTATTTATAGAAACTGTACTTACCTACATGATATCTATATGTAAAGTTAAATAAATCAACTATTTAATGAACGTAAAAATAAATAGGTCATTATAAAAATTATATCTTGGGCGCAGCATAAATACTGAAGCGCGGATAATTAGACGATTCTAGGTCTTAGAATTAATCACAGTTTTATAGCACCTTATGCAGTCTGCATAGATGTTAGTTTCCAACGACACGGTCTAATCTCAGCGAACCACGGTATTAGAATCTTCTATTTATCCCCGGACCCTGATGAGCAACAAACCGTGATTATCAAAATAATCTAGTAAATAATTTTAAACTAATAAGAATGTTTACGACTTTTTTTTTCTTCATACAGTTAGGGAGGGCATCGGTGTATTTAGCACATTCTGCCCGTGTCAAGTTTTCTGCGCAAGTCAAAACAATTCAAAGCATCCCGTCAATGTCCAGTCACGTGGTAGCAAGTCAAGAGTCGTTCAGTAATGTGATAGTAGGTGCAGTATTGCGTTGGCCTTGGGCTCTCTTCTAGAGAAGATGGTTGGCAAGTACCACCGGCTTGGGATCCAGTCATTAAATTAATTAAATCCCAAGGCCAACGCAATACTGCAAGACCTCTGGACACCGTGAGCCAATACTTTTATGTATTCGCTTTTATTTTAGTATGTTATGATTAAAAAAGAAAAAAAAATTCAGACGGTAGTTCGAATAATTTCTTAATAACTCAAGTGACAAATAAAATCAATTAGTCACCCCGTGACCACGTGACCACGTCCACTGCAAACTGTTCGAAACGTCGGGATATAAATAATGTTAAATATACGCGATTTAAACCGTTCAAAGTTGTTTAATTGCTATGTATAGTAATCGCGAAAACCTAAGAAAATATTGTGTCTTTCATTTGTTTTGGGTGTCTTGTTTTATTTTTTTAATACCTTTTACTGATAAATAAATTGTTGGAGTGAAGACTGAGTGTCATTCATTTCCTAAGAATCCCTCTACCGTCCGAGCAAACGTCGCAACCAGAGAAAATAAATCTAACCTTTAAATTTGCTATTACCTAACGATTTACTGCCCATTCTGCTATTTTCTGTTGCACATTTAAATATTTCTCCAAAATGGCATCTCAATAACATTACCTACTTGTATCAGCTTTAAGCTCCCTCTACTACCAACCCCGATAGTAAATGACTACTACATTTCGGGCTCTAATCCACCACGATTGGTAGCTTGGCTACACATACTCCGGATTTTTTTTTTAATTTCTATAGCATGCTAGTGACATTTTTTTATTAAAACTTTCTGTTCTCCAAAACGGAGCTGATGGCGACAAACAACACATTTCAGAGAAAACAATAGCTTTTACAGCTTTAGTGGACATCCGACTTCACCCGAAAGGGTTGGTTATGGGTTCGCGCTCACTCACGCACACACATGCACACGTGGACACGCACACATGGCGCCTCCGTGTTGTGGAACGTAATGTGCAAGGTGGTGCAGTTAACCCTCCGCTGTGGAACCAGTTCCATGTTAGCTGGTACAAGGTATTAAAGAACGATAGGCCTCTTAGGAAGTAGCGAAATTTTTCATACTATGTTTACTATTTGTTGCTACTTTTTTTTGTAAATGATTCTCTCCTTAGTTATTTTTATTATTTATTTTTCAATTACACGAGCATTACCTATTCGGTTCTTTAACATCTACTGTTTTAGTAATTTCAGAATAAAGTTTCTCATATTTTTACAAGTTAGGTATCTTACTTTCATACTGTCCTTAGTTCAAAATCTCACTAATAATATAAATGCGAAAGTTAAAATATTTGGATATTTGTTATACAATCACGTCGAAACGGCTGTACCGATTTGGTTAAAACTTGGCATATAGATAGCTTATAATCTGGATTAACACATACCTTTATACATTCATGTAGATCGTGCGAACAAAGTCGCGGTCAAAATCCGATTTAAAATATAATTGTTGTATCTATTTATTCGTATAAATGAACATTCTTAATTGTCAATATATATGTTATATAGTACTTTCTATTATTTTATTTATAACTGAGTTATGTGGATTCTGTAATAATAAAAGAAAAAAAATAGAAAGTTACTGCTCGCTGTAGCTATATTTAATGAAAGATTTCATTTTGATTACAGGGTTAATGATCTAAATCAAAGATGGAGCTGATTTCAGTAGCTCTTTATACCTGTACCTATTTTTAGTCGTTTAAAAAAACATAGATACATCTTTAGAAATCATTTTAGAATTTTGTGTAGGTACCGGTAGCGCTTGTAACTTGCACCATAGTGCAATTTGTCGTGACGTCGAACTTTGTGTTGCGGGGAGTGTTTGTGCGGAGGTGTGAACACGTACACTCAGACATGCATTAAAACATTCCTCGAATTATACACGCTAATCTAGCCCTTCAGACTTTACAAATAAAGGCCATACTTTGTGAGGGTTCATTGAGTAGTCTCTTGTGGCGGACTGTACACGGAGACGGCGCAGCCTGCAGCATGGTAATAGATGAGAAGCATAAAGGAAGTCCTAGGCAATCACTTGTAGATACTCCTCCGTTGAGGATTTCCGCCGCGCACTAGATTAGGTGTTTGATACCCGTGTTCATAACACAAGGATTTTCACAAGGCTTTTGTTCAAGTCGCAATGAATTGCTATGAAAAGATCGTCGATTTGTAGGACGTGTGACGTAATTTCACATTGGATAAAACATTTATAGATTATATCTAAGGTCTAACATCTACGTAACATCTAAGATCACATATTATGTGTCAACTTCCTTCAAGATGTTTCGATGTTTCATACAGTAAAAATTCACACTGTCTTTTCGATGCTTTGTATAGTATATTTCTTCGGCTTGCGTTCATATTCTATATTAAACTCAAATTAATGTCTACTCTAGTTGTTTCTCTACGTAAGTCAAAGTGTTACCAATTAACATCTTCATTCATGAAACACTAAGTAAATCTAATAAAGATCCATTGGGCTTCGAAAGGAAAACCAAAATATAAAGAACGAAATAGGTAACGACAGGTTATACGAACGAATAGTTTTATACGACCTAGGATTTACTGTTTTTTTTTTAAAAAAAACGTGTGCGGTCAGGAGACCCCCGTCAGGAGCGAAGATCCTCACGCATTTTTTTTAAACTCCGAATGTAATTCGAAATAAAATCTGTATAGTTCATGTATTTTATTTTTATTTTGTATCATAGTTTGTATCATCATAATGTAAATAATTTAAAATAAGGAAACAAATCAAAAATAAAAAATTTAGGTTATACGAGTACAACCGGCCACGCACTAGTCTACACGTCTCTTATTCTGCTTGAGTCTCGCTCTCGATACTCGCACGCACACGCAAACAGAGAAAGGCGTATGTAGGGGTAAAAATCTTACGTGACGTTACATGTTCTCTCGAATTACATCTACCGCAAGCCGTTCCAAAAAAACAGTATGAATATATTCTCAAATGTTCTCTGAACATCATTCATATAGAATCATAATTTGTCATGTAGATACTCGTAGGTAGACCGGGTGATTATTAATCTTAGTAAGACAATTAATTTTTGAAAAAAAAATATATTATCTCTAAAGGCTATAGTAGGCTTGTTTGTTGTCGCATTGAGTAAGATATACTCGTAAACAACACTCTCTTAACAACTTGCTACCAAATTTGGCATGCGTGTAGTCTGTGGACAGAATTTAGTTTTCAATGATTTAGCTTAATTCTACACCGGCGAAATCCAGGTCACCAGCTAGTCCGTTTATAAATCCTACTTATAAAATTATTACCTATAACTATATAACTATGAACAACTATTGGTGATAGACCTCCTTTCATACATTTCATGTGTTACAATGTTTGTTACAGTCTTATTTCGTTTGGTGTGCAATAAACAGTTTCATCTATCTACTCGCAACTAATGTCAAAGTTACGTTTTCATACCAGTTTTATTATCCCTTGTTTTAAAACTCACACAGCGACATACATGCACATACACGTAAGCTGGTGTGCGTGTCGGGGTGTGAAGTGAGTTCGGCCCGACACCTCGACACAAAAAACCTCCACGCCACTAATAGCTAGTTTCACACCACTAGTTTCAGCTACTGGCTTTGCGTGCGTTTCACTCTTGAATCTTGCATTTTTGACAGAGTAGGTAGCCACTTGCTTGTAAATAATGGTCCGTACGGGAAAAGTAACGTTAGCGTCAATGTGTTTGCTGTTTATTCTGCAAGGAGTCAAGGCAGTTACTTGGAGATAGAAAAAGACGTCCACCGCACTGCTCGCCTTCGCGCCGGTTGACTTCAGAACACCACAAAATCCACTTTGCGTTGAAGTAGAAATTATTACTCGGTGATGCTTTCTTGAAAATTGCGGTTAAACAAATAGGTATATGCGTTATAATAGATTTTTGTAAATCTAGAAAGCGTGCGTGTTCGCGGAGAGCTCATAGAAGCGACTCTTTGAGCGAACGAGTGATGAACGTAACAAACGGAATGTCGTCCATCTCTGTCTGTGCCTTGTTTAGGGTAATAGGGGAAAAGGGATAAATATATATAATATGATCTTGACTATAATTGAATGGAATGTGTTCAAAAATGAGTAAAAATACGTTAACCGTGTTCAAATGTATACATATCTATTGTGAAGGATATAAGGTTTCATTTTACGTATACAGATAGGTACCACTTACCACTACAAGCAAGGCATACGTGCGCTCATGAATAGCGAAAACTATACCTACTATTGACGTTAAAAGTGACTTTTGAGGTTTTTCGGCACCGGCTTCTGTTAGAGGTAAAAAAAAGAAGACCCGACAAATTATACCATACCAGACCATCGGCTTGTGTATCTCTACTGCTGGATATAGGCGTTTCCCAAGGATCGCTACCACATACGGTCTTCAGCTCTCTCATCCAGCTACTATCGGCGACTTTTTTCGATAAATATTCACTTTAAAAATTATCAAAATAATATTCCTTGCTGGAGTTTATAGAGAGAATAAACTATTGTACTTTTTTTCATATATCTAGAGAAGGTGTTATTATTTTATCAGATATGTACCTTAATATAACGTAGCTACGTCGGCGAAGAATTAATGTTGCCGACACCTGAAAGAATCGGCAAGTTGAAGTGGCAGTGGGACCCCGTATATGTCACAGGACCTCGAATGGAGACCACGTACCGGCTTGACCACTTGAAGAAAGTTGCCAGTAGCGGCTGGATGAGAGTAGCTTTGTGATGGCGGTCCTTAAGGAGGAGGGGCCTCTATTCAGCAGTGAAGAGACACCAGCTAAGGGTATGGTACTTTACCATAATTTTTATTTGTGATTCATGTTACATGATATGTCAGAGGATTGCCTCTGGATTATCTAAGTTACCTAAGTATTAACCTACCTAGACTCTATATTTTAAGATTTTTATGTCCATATCTTTTTCTCCCCCTATGATAGACCTAGATATGAGTAACACATACATCTATAGGTAGGTACATCTATCTTTTCTCCGCAGTGAAATCTCTGTTGCGTTTGAACTATCGTGCTAGAGATTAGGAAACGATCTCAGATCTCTTTACACACGCCAAACTGAAGAACATGAACAAACCTACTACCTTCATGTCATTCATGGTACACATTACAGCACAAAAACCTTTTAAGTAACAACAAACCAATTGTAACTTTAAGCTTGTACGCTAAGGTCCAATATAACTTGTAACTGGCAAGTGCTCTCCGCGTCTCTAATTAGCCTCAAAACGAAACTATCTTCCCACTATACGAATATTAGCTTTACTTAGACGTGTTAGGGTTGAATTTTAGTTGGTTTTGTAACAACAATGCTGAAGCACACTCGACCTCTCCGGGCGTGAGTTTCCCGCGGATTTCGCCTTAAAGAGTTGTTTGTGTACTGAAAATTGAATTTTATTTGGTAGATGTACGCTACTGTCGTTGCCGTGATCGCTGTCAGCATGTAGTGGTAAAGGTATACTAACTAATCATGTCAGTTTATGACCCTGAGGATCCACGAAGTATACTCGTATCTATCGACAGCTGTAAGTGGGTAATCCTTCTGACCTACGAGTATGAGTATGAGAGCTGTATATGATCCTTTTACCTTTGCTACCAAAGTTTGATACTAGTAAGTACCTATAAACCATACTTTGGTACGAGTATATTTTCCACTTCAAAAAATATATCAAAGTAGGTACCTACCTACCTACTCATTTTGAATTCAATTGCCTTTCGTTGACATGCGCTTTTAAAGGGAGGGTTATATGGAACTGTGAATCATTTTTTTCATAATAAGTTGATGCATGACCCTGAACAACTTAGAAAATAATTCTGAATCCCCGAGTGAAACTTTCAATAGATGTGTCCAAGTTAAATTTCTAACTTTCAATTCTTAACTTAAGGGTTAACAGTATCTTCAATGGACTTCTGTCATTCTAGTCTAATGTGGGCATGGATCGCGGACGTTCGTGGGCTCCATTTATCTATAAAACAGTCCGTCATGAATACAATACAATGTGAAAACAGTTAATTTAACGTCAATGTAGAACATTCTACACATAAAACCTATAACCGGTTTAACCCATTCCCATCCTATCCCTCCCCATTTTCCCAACGCTTTCTCCAAATTCATTCCTATGGCTCCAACGGTACGTAGCGCATCCGGAGGCGTGCCAACGTTTGTCATTTTGGGCTAATGTTGGCATGTATCGCAGATGTCTGTGGGCGACAGTATCCACTTACCATCAGGTGGACTGTATGCTCGTCTGCCGCCTTCGCATATAAAAAAAAGTACAAACTTTGTTCTACACTGATGCTACACATATTATATTAAATAACAATAAGTTCCAGAAAATACTTACGTACTTAGGTGCGTACTTACGTACTTACGTACCTTATATTAATTGGTTTATTATTATTAATTTGCGAAAATCTAGCTTTTCAAGACAAAGTGGTGTAGAAACCGCCAGAAATTTGACCAACATTATTACTTCAGTTCACAGTTCACATTAATAGTCCTCTATGCAATAAAGCCTAACTTTTGGCAGCTCCTCAGTTCCCAGCCGCCAAATAGCTCAATACTCTGTCCTTTTCTCGCCCAGAGTGGGATGTAAAGCCATCCCTTTCTAATGAGATGTGAATCGCCGCTTATGATAATTCGCCCCTGGCCTGAATATGAATTGGGTGCTTATTTACAGTGAGTTATTTAATGTTAGGCGTATCATTATATTATGTAGATTTTATTAACGCTAGCACAGCCTATTGTGTATTAATTCATAGGTAAGTACATATTTTATGGGTATATTTATTGATGGTTTCACATTATGTGACATAGACGCCCGTAGTAGCTCGTGATAACCGCTTTATTATGTTGATGTTGAATGCCATATTTCTTCCAGCCTTACATATTTGTAACATTGGCTTGTTTTGTTTTTCTCGTTAGTAAACATTAAAAAGTAAGTAAGTACTATAAATCTGAACAATTTGAACGGTAAAAACCTCACAATATTATAGAAACATACATATCTTTAAAATACCCTATATGTCGCGGGTGCAAATCCAGCTCGAAGGACCAAAATTTTGTGCTTGGTTGTGATTCCGTACAAAAGTTTATTTCAGGTACCTATGTCATTGTCAATGAATAACACGTGTGATGTTGAATACTTTTATTGAAATAAAAAATACCTTCACATCACGAAACGGCTTAATTCGGCAAAATGTACCTAGGTAGATAAAAATACCTACAAGCAAAATAAAAAAAAAGAAAATAAATTATGCATAGCTATAGAGTATGTATGTGTACATACATACTCTATATAAAGATATATAAAGATCAACTCTAAATCAACAGTCAGAATCCAGTGCAGCCTAAAGTTATTGTACAATTTAAAGCCAAAAACTAATTGGCATCCATGCTGCCGACGAGGTCCCCGTAATCGCACACAAACCTATACATTCACCCACTACACTAGACAGCGTATTTTCTTTTCCTACCTCGTTTCTTGATATTGTATTGGCTATACGAGCATTCGCACAATTATAATTTCTTTTTTCATTCACGAGTTATTACTCTGACTTTCAAGTTCATTTTCGTTATTCCAACTGAAGGAGTTGGTTTGTTCTACAATTCTTGATTTTAATAACATAAGTGTTCAGTTCATTTTAAGTACTTACCTAGTTATTTTTCCAAAAATAAGAAGACATTCTCTGGTACCTTTCATCAGTAAAGATAGCTATAAAGAGTATCCGCTGTTCTGGCAGCTAAAGTCGGTTTGTGTGCTGTTTTTTTGAAGTACACCAACTCAGAAATGGTGGACTCGCTAACTCCTTTGGGCAGCAACATACCGCTTTAAGGTCATACATTCCTCATCCACAATACAATGTGCACGATGAGGCCCATATTCAGTAGTGAATGTTAAAAGGACTGGTTATGGTTACATACTGCTTTTTACGTATATCGTGGTACAAACGTTTGTGTATACGCATTTAGCAGATTTCTGCGGACAATACATGTAAGAAACCGGTTTTTGGCACTGGAGCGTGGGGCGAGCAAGTGCCGCGGCCGCATCAAGAAAAGAGTTATCGAACCCCGGGTCTAACAGTGACGAAAAAATGTTAGTTGCACACATATTCGCGGATATTTATTTATTTAAAAGAGCAAATCTCGACGTCGGATTATCCGCCTCTTTAGTCAGCTGGTCACCATGGTTGGTGCCAATCAATAAGGCAAACATGTGCGTTAAGAGCCGTTTAAATAGATAAATGTGGTTACGGTTATTATTAAAATCCCATAGTTTGTTTATTTGCTGTCCGTACGTGAAGACAAGCTCCAATCGACGCCGCCGCGCGTAATTAACAAATAGTCAGCTTTAATTAACAGATAATTGAGAGCCAACAACTTTACACTCGCCTCTCGCCCCCATTAATTAATTTAATTGCGACAATCCTACATTTTTAGGCTCATCTGGCATAGTTCGGCACTTTGTAGAACGGATTACGGAACCGTTGTGACGTCAGTCAAAGAGATTTATTTACATAACATGTATAATTTACCATAGTACACCATAATTAACTCCCGTGAGTGACACGCCGTTGGGTTGTCATGACAACGATTTAAAATGCAATAAAAATGTATTGAATTTTTTTTTCTTTGGCGTTATCTGTATTCCCCTACAAAGTCGTTCCCTTTAACAAAAAATCGTTGTAATAAAATCTGAACGAATTCAAAAACATAGCTCTTACCATGCCATACCTTCAGCCTAATGTCTCTCCACGGCTGGATATGCCTCTGCTTATCCCGCGGACCGTCACCACATGATTTTTCCGCTAGTCGCATCCACCCACCGCGGACGAACTTCTTTTGATCGTTGGTCCACCTGGTCGGAGGGTATGTGGCCTCTATTCGAGGACTCGATGGGGACACCGGTTATCGGTGCTGGGGTAAATATGACCCGCCCATTGCCACTTCAACATGCCGATTCTACGAGCTATGACGATGACTTTAGACCTTTGGCGAATGTCTTCGTTTCGAATCCTAACTCTCAAAGAATAGAGCTCTTAGTAAATTGAATGAAAATATAAAAACCAAGAAAAATATTTGAGAAACGGACAATCAGAAATAGAAAACCGATATAATCCAAAAAAATATCGGTTTTGAAACCGGTTTGCTACAAATACAAAAGGTCGGACCTGTGCAAACGTGCCGCCAGCCGACACAGTCTCCGTGCGGTACTCTAGGAAACCCTCATTAGACTACTGGATCGCCTCACTTCACTCTTAATAAGAAAATAGTGATTTCCCACAGAGGCCTCGTGAAACCATTGCTATAAAGATCGAGACACACTAGAGCAACGATGATTTATATATTTATAAAAATAACACATCAAACAAGCAGACAACGTCCATATAGGCACATCTACGATACATACCTACATGCATTCATCAATAAAAAATGACAAATATAGACCTTTGTATAAAGAAGTATATATAAAGATTAAGAAAAAATTATCTTTGAAGAAATAGGAGTAAACTCCTAATAGAATTATGGTTCATTTACACAAGGAGAGTTCCTCGAGCAACTATAAACAAGTTATAAACTATAACTATAATATAAGTAAGTATAAGCAACTATAATCATCACCTGATCACTGTTACCGTCGAGCTTTTATCATCATGTAATACAATATTCTCGTCCGAACGTGTAAACGAGCCTTTAGAGTTTAGATATTTCAAATAATAATACTACACCACTCACACACCACAAAATCCATCAATCCAATCAATTTGTGGTGTGTGACAATCCATCACACACCACAAAATCACAACTACCCTCGCTAACTATAAATACCGGTGCGCCACAGTCGTCGAGTCAGTTGCGCTCGAGAAGCCGAAGAGATAACATCTCTCCGAAAAGTGAACGCAGCCGCCACTGAAGATGTCAACCGCAGTTGTTGACGAAACGTTTGGAAGAAAGAGAAGAGATTCCAGAAGACCTCGGCCAAGTAGCCCGGAAGATTCAATTAATACACATATGTATCTATGACAGAATACAATGAGCGACCTTAACGTTAAGGCGTCCTCTTCTGGGCAACCTTGGTAATATTTATCTATTAAACGACGTTGCGGCTGGGTTGCACCAACTGTGGTCAGCTTGTAGAAACTCATTTGTAAGTGCTGAGGATTTGTACTCACGACCTCACGAATGAAAGTCGAAGATATAGATAATACGTTTATTCAGAAGACAGTCATGGGACACTACAGTTACAATACAAAGGAAAATACAGACACATTTAAATACATATACAATGCAATCAGCCCTTTCAGTATCCACTGCTGCACATTGTCTCGTGAATGAGGGTATGTATTGTCTAAAACGCCACGCTGGCCCAGCTGCAGCGGGTTGGAGAGTCCACTCTTTTAGAGATCCCTCAGTGCTTCTGGTAGCGGCTTTGTTATCCCTCCTTAATGGCATTTTACGACACGCACGGGAGGAGATGGGGTGGTGCTTTTTTATGGCCGTCCGGACATCACGCGGCACCTTAAACACATAGCAGCAAAGAAATTTTCATAAATCGAATAGGAAAAAAAAAGATAGGGATTTTTTTTTTCTATTTAATTTCTGAAAATTCTGGAAATATACCCACCCCTAGGCTATCGTGTGATCAAATTGGTGATTAAAAATAATCATTTTAAATTCTGAATCGAACCTGATCGCGTATAATCTATACATATAATAAAATGTAACTGATCGCTGTCTGTACATGGAAGATATATGAGAAAAACTATTATTGGGGGCCTTTATCAACGCAATAGAACCCAATACAATGATTGTTAGAATTTTTGTCTGTTTCTCTGTGCGTTTGTGCGCGCTAATCTTAGTAACGGCTTAACCGATTTGGGTGCGGTTTTCACTAGTGTATTGTGGTAAGCTTCACTTAAAATTTAGTGTTTGTTTTATTTCAATCAATTTATAAATAAAAAAGTTATATCAATTTAAAGAATCACGTCGAATAAAGACCGTGATCGAATAAAACTAATAAAGTTTACGCGGACGAAGTCGCGGGCAACAGCTAGTACTTAATACTAAATCTGAAAGGTCTGAACGCGTTTACAAAATTATAAAAATAATCATGTTA
Source organism: Sesia apiformis (assembly GCA_914767545.1). Taxonomy (NCBI): domain Eukaryota; kingdom Metazoa; phylum Arthropoda; class Insecta; order Lepidoptera; family Sesiidae; genus Sesia; species Sesia apiformis. The sequence goes on from OU611962.1 coordinate 345,387, forward strand.
CGATACATAACAAACGGTATAAATCAAAATTTAGATCCAATTCTACTGAAACTTTAGCTCAGTATGCCACACGTAGCTATCTGGAGCGATTGTCAACCGTAGGTAGCGTTTGGAAAGTTAATCAACAATACGCCGGAGCGGGTGCCGCCCGCCCCGGGCGTTTCCGCCCGCCCTCCACCCGTCCACCTCTCCCGCCTAAATTGGAACAGCCTTTTTGAAACTTACAAACAGATCCAGCGATGTTAAAAAAGCTTATGAGGCTGACAATCGCCACTCTTAAATGGGGTCGCTTTATTAGGAATTTGGGAGAGCTTAATTCGACTCACAGGTTTAAGGGTTCCGCGTCTCAAACTGTGAAATGAAGCTTTATGTTGACGGGTAGTATGTAGATACAAATAATTATATTTAATTTTCGAATTCGTCATTTTTTTATTGATGTTGGCATGTATCATGTATCACGGGGGAATTCTTTTAGACATCGCAGATGTACAGTCGGTGACAAGTCGACCTTATATCCATGGATATCTTAATAAGCTAGGAATAATGATTCGAATCGAATTTTTCGGATACATTTTATTTTGTATGCGCGTTGCTTTCGTTAAGTTTCGTGTCAAGTAAATACGCTTGTAGGGAAGAGTGCACGCTGCATCCTCACGACCGCTGAACGCACTCGATTTGACACGTTACCCCCCTCTCACTACCTCAAGAGATACGACATGGGGTTCGTCAAGAGAGTTGTGAATAGGATTTTGCAAGGTCGGCGGCGCGCCCGCATACCCCCTGGTGTTGCAGGTGTCCATGGGCGGCGGTAACACTTACCATCACGTGGGACCGCTTGCTCGTCCGCCCACTTGTCTATAAAAAAAGACTACCTTGAAATGTACTGCATTTCCTACTGTATAATATTTCCCCAATCGTATTTATCGTACGTAGCTATGTTCGTGATTCGGTAGTGAGTGGATATGCCAGTGCTCATTTCTGTCCTATCTTATCCCTCCTCATTTCCACAACCCTTTCTCCCAATCCATTACCTAATCTGCAAAGGTAGGCAGCGCATCCGGGGGCGTGCCAACATTTGTCATTCTGCACTGATGTTGGCATGTATCGCGGATGTCTATGGACGACAGTATCCACTTACCATCAGATGGACTGTGTGCCCGTCTGCAGCCATTTTTCTATATATAAAACTTATGGGAGTCAGTAACTGCATTTTTTTTTTGATAAAAATGTACGTTTACAGATGCTTACATTATCAAAGATGGATTCCTTCCGTATACCATAAATAGCGCCTAAGTACTCCTAATAATTGGAAGTAAACGTATTTCACATGTTAATTAATTAATTTCACCAAACTGAGTCGTGGGAGTTGAATTGAGTGAAAACGCTTTAATTACTCTAAGTAATTCAAAGGCGTATTTATATAAGATCTAGAACGTACTAATTACTGTGTTATAATTATACAAATGCCTATGAAAGCGACGTGAAAACCAATGTCCAATTATATAATGAATCATTCCATCTCTTGTCAATGCTTCATACAGCCTTCAATGCTTCATACAGTAAAGATTCCTTTTTGCTTTAAGTGTGTAGACTCAATTTTTTCTTAGTGCAACTTATCCTAAGTAATAGTGTTATACATTCATACTGCTGGGGACGTGTAGTCCAAATCAGTGAAAGCATAAAAGGGCAGTCTAACCTGTCTCCTATCACAGTCTAGGTGCGTGCCGTACACTACATAAACTGTACCATGGAGTGGGACATTATAGGCCATATGCCCTATATGGCCCTATAATGTCCCACTCCGGGGCACAGAACTCCCCTAGAAACTAGGAGAGGGTTTAGGAGCATAATCCACAACGTGGACCCACTGCTTTATAGACAATGTAATGAAAAGTATGAATTTATTTTATATACACGATATTTATATACAGAATGTGTTAGATGTAGATATTCCCAAAAACTGAAACCATGAATCCTGCTTATTATTCAAGTTAATTGACAGTGAAATTTAAGATTTTTTTTGTTTGCAAAACGACCTGTTTTATAATTTGTGTGTAACAAAACAAATATAAACATGAAATATTACACCTCGTGATGATAAGGGTAAGCCTGTAGTGGGACGTACTAGGCTATTATTGTTTATTATCAATCGAGGTTGCTCCTACAGCGCCATAGCAGGTAGGCACCACTGCTTTATGCTCGTCTCTATGCCATCTTTCTCTCACCCTTTATTTCCTCATGGTACGTGCCTGCGCCAGGTGTCTGCTGTTTTCCACCTTACATAGTGGTAATTAAGTAATGAAGCCGCGGCAGTAATTGTAACATTCCGGAATCGGAAGCGATGTCACCTGCGGCGTTACTACAAGTTCGAAACCGAATTACTTATCCCTTTTATATTATAATATACTTATATATTAATAAAATATTTATATCAATCTGTATAAGACAAAACTGTGTCAATTTTTTTTTATAACAAGTCTGGTCGAAACGTGTAGGTACAATTAAAGGATTGATGACATGTTTCGAAATGTCGAGTGAAAATGAAAGGAAAATAAAATCATTTAATTGCTCGCATTTGGACACAACTTATATTAAAAAAAAAGTTTTTGTTCATGTTGGCTGTTATGAAACAATTTGTATTTATTGATGATATTTAAAATTAGAATAGAAGTATTTTGCTTGCAATAAAGTTTAGTTAAACTTTCACCGACAAATATCGATCGAGATCTCTTAGTAGCCCTCCACGAGAGACTGTGATGCAGTTATTTGACCAATTAACTTTAATTGTGTCGAGTGTCATGCTGTTGGGATGCTGAGATCTTATTGTTATCATTAGCCTACAATATTTGACCTGGATATGACAATTTTTTTAGAAAGATTTTAATAGTTGAGTAGACATTTCATTTCATACATATTGTAGCCTATGTAATACATGTTAACATCATAAATATACATTCCACATTATAAATAACTGAGGCAGAGTAGACCAGTAAGTGAGTACAACAATTGTATTGCCCGTTTCAATCCAATGCCGGAAACAAAATCAAATCAATAAAATATCTCAACATTAGTTAAATAACATTTATCGTAGTCAATTTAATGGGCCACTTTTGACATTTTATTGACTTTGTGACGATATAACTTTGCATCGGTCCCATAAATCAATTTAAGTTTATAAATGCATTACTCAACACTAAAAATATGTAACATTTTTAATAAAAAAATATATACTTGTATATATAAAAATATAAACTTATATCAAATTTAATAAGTTCGAGGGTTAATTTAGTTGCTAAACATCATTATCAATTTATATTTCAAGAAATTCGAACCCCACTACAAGAAATCGAAGCCTGTATACATTTTTTCTTTTTTAATAATAGGGATGTGATCTTTATAATCGAAGTAACTTATAGAGTGAAAGGAATATCGATGAAAATTACAGTTACGATAAATAAACAAATTAAGAGAACAATAAAATTATTAAATAATTGACATAATTTAAATAAATACAATTATTAATTAGTAAATACATTAAAAAGATATATGTAATTAATTTAATATATCTATACCTCATTTAATATATTAAAGCTATATCTGAAATTAAAAAGAAAAAGGAAGAAAAGGAAAAGAATTATGCCAGTTGTCGATGTCGATAGTTTTAATGCCGATGCAATTCGCAACCACATTTATGGTTATTTATTATATGTGAAAAGAGTATCCATCTAGAAAAAAACATTTATGTTCATTAAAAGAAGCAGGCTTATTTTCTGGTAGAATATCATTTTAATGAAGACTGCGTGTACTAATGTTTCCAAAGATGATTGGAAGAAAGTGGTAGAAAAAACAAAAAAAATATAATGGTAGATTTTTAATGTGATTTAAGAATTGATAATAATAGCAACGATAACAGTTTCAACGAATCTGATAGTTCCAACTAATAAATAATAATTGATTACATAGATAAACTGGTTTCATTATATTTCCCATAATTGCACTTAACTTTGAGGTCATGTGGAATGTGTAGAAGGTTTCTAATGCTGTGTATACACTAAAAATATTACTGAAGAATTATTTTTTTATGAACACTAAAATCGATTCACTAATATTACGACTTATATATCGATTTTTGTCTTTAATCGATAATTTCTGTTAGATTACCAGTTTGACACTTGTCAAAAGTGGCCTATTAAATTGACTCTACTATAGTTTTCAATCTAGGTCAAACTTGCAGTCTCAATGAATCAAATCATGGAAACAATCATCACCTCACTATTAAATTTAAGGTCGTATCAGTTAGTCCAGGCCGCCACGTTTGTTCACATTTTAGACAAAATAGATTCGAATCGACTATATGTACAAGACAACACAGCCCACCAACGCAACGTTGAAAAACAATTTAAATGCGAGTTAAGCAATTAAAAGCACTCGAGCTGAACACTCGAAAACAAAGCGGTTCTTGATAGCAGTCCGCTGTCGCGGCACTTGCTCGCCCCACGCTCGAGTGCCAAAAACCGGTCTCTTACGCGTATTGTCCGCAGAAATCTGCTAAATGCTAATACACAAACGTTTGCACCACGGTATACGTAAAGAGCAGTATGTGACCGTAACCAGTCCTTTTAACATTCACTAGTGAACATGGGCCCCATCGTGCACATTGTCTTGTGGATGAGAGATGTATGGTCTTAAAACGGCACGCTGGCCAAGCGGTTAGGCCTGTTCACTCTTTTAGAGGCTTAGAACACAAGCTCTGAGCTAGCGGCTTTGAGCTAGCTCTTATTCTCTTTGGTGCCTTTTACGATACCCACGGGTCCCCCCGTCCTCATCTCCTGATGAGGAGGTGTTGTTCTATGGCCACTCGGCCAACGTGTGTCATCTTTATATACAGTTTCTTTCAAAACGTACGTGAAATCCTCTTTTCGACTCTCTATTGCTATCGGGATTTTGTAACGGTCTATTGCTATAGGGATTTTGTAACGGTCTATTGCTGTCGAAATTTTGTGAAGTAGGGATTTTTAAGTTATCAAATCAGCGTAGAATGCTCTCATAGAATGTACAGAATATGATAGAATATATATTTTTTTTATTGAAAGTTGCGACAGACGAGCTTACAGTCCACCTGGTGGTAAGTGGATACTGTCGCCCATGTACATCCGCGATACATGCCAATTTCAGTCCAGAATGACAAACATTGGGCACGCCCCCGGATGCGCTGCCTACCTTTGTTGATGTAGGAATGGTCACTTAGGTAATTCTGCAAGAATATCGTTGAGATCCCTCACTGCTTGTTGACGTATCCTATGCGTTTACCCCCAACTCTCCGCCCCGACCTCACCTCCCCCCGGTTCACTGATCGCGATTCTAATGGAGTTTTTTAAGAAAGGTAGAATAACGGGAGAAAATTAAGCCATCTTGGGTTAAAAAGTCCAAAACTGGCGAGTGGGCGCGCGGGGGTGGGGTGCGGGTGGAAGGGAGGCAAAGGGGGTAAGGTATAGATTTTTCGGGGTGCGATTTGGCGTTTGCGAAAACAAGTGTTTAGTGTGGGTGATACACTGAATAAACATTGGATGTGTATCTTGTTATTTTTAATTCGCGAATATAATGTTTCTTATTCTTTCGTTAAAAATGTTACCTATCTGCAAAGGGCAGGGCATATAGGGGCGTGCCAACGCTAGTCATCCTAGACTGGTGTGTTGGCATATAGTGTCGCTGATGTCTACGGGCGACAGTATCCACTCACCGTCAGGTGGACTCTCAGCTCATCGGCCGCATTCTTCCCATAAAAAAATATAAAACTTACGTGAATGAAGTCGCGAATACAGCTAGCTGGTAGTAAACATTTTAAATTATTTGTAAAACGACATATTGCTGGCATATTCCTTGACAAAGAGTCGCTGCGCGCAGTGCCGTCGTCAACACATTTTATACCCCGAACCCAAAACTTGTGGGATGGGTTTTCACGCTACATTACGATAAGGGCGGTAGCGCACCCGCATATAAACTGGTAGTTGTAGGTGTCCATGGGCGGCGGTAGCCACTTACCATCACGTGGACTGCACGCCCATCTGCCACCTTCACCATAAAAAAAATCCTGAGAGCATACATGGTAACACGAGCACAGAATTTCGAATTTAGAAAACATTCGAGGTCTCACTAAACAGGTTCCAGAGTGGAGTATTCTCATTTTTGTCCAGCCGTCCTTGACCCTTATAATCGCACTGTCCTCCCTCTATTTGTTCTGTTTTGTTTGATAACAGGGGGAGATGGTAGGTCGCAGTGAGTTGGTGTTCAAGGAGCAGTGTTCGTGTGTATTAGTGTTCACTTCACACGTACTATAAAGCGCCCTAACTGCCAGCTATTAACACTGCTCAACCCCCTCCGGTAACGGTATTATAGTGTTGTGCCGACCTTGCAAATTAATTTCGCAAACAATACGTTATTTTGTAAAAAATAATTTACAAATGCTGTGGTAGTATTCCATGGTAGTAATAAAAATTAACAAAAATATTTTTAAGGACGGACAGGACGGTATGAAGATAATTCGAAATGAGGACTCGTCTATCAGTTATCGGTGCTGCCATTCAAATTCAGATTATTTATTAGCCAGAACACAAGGTAAAACAAAGTTAAATAAGTTAAGTTAATAAGTCTAAGTTAAATATAATGCCCAACATGTTCTGCCTTAATAGGCACGCAGAAGTTTTTAGTCAAACTTATGCATTATAAGGATGTCAGATATTTGTTATAATTACAAATATGTCATATGTCAAGATAATTACAGATTAAAATGTCACGATAAATTCACATTATTATTATTTAATCATAATGTATGATATACAATCCATGATATATTTATATCATGGATTGCATTGCCACTTCAAGTTGCCGAGTCTACTAGCTGAGCTAGTTTTAATTCTTTGGTAAATGTCTTCGTTTGGGAACCTATTCCTCAAAGTAACTCTTAGCATAGCCCTCTCCATAGCTCGCTGTGTGACCTTGAACTCATAGATCAGGCCTACCGTTATAATCCACGTTTCAGCACTATATTTTGCTTAGCTTAACGTCATAACTGGCAGGACCCACTGATTGAATACTTGAAGTAACAAATGAACAAACAACAAATTCACGAAATTCGTCCGCGGTAGTTGAATGAGGGGGGGCCGAGGATCGTGTGTGGTGGCGAGCTTTCGGAGCGGCCTATACCCAGCAGTAGAGTGCAGTGCTATATACGGTATGGTATGGTAACAATCTATAATAGCATCCTAGTAGTATTAGGAATTTATAAAAAGCTGGACCTTGCCCCGACAGATTTCCATTTCTTTCGAAATTTGGACAACTTTTATGCAAGATTTTTTTTATTCTGAAGTAGCTGTGATTGGGGATTTTGAAGAATTCATTGATACCCATCCATCCACGAGACTTTTACAGGAGTAGCATCAATCAACTGACTGTGAGGTTGCGAAAGTGTGTTTTTTTTTTTTTATGGACGAAGTCGGCAGACGAGCATACAGTCCACCTGATGGTAAGTGGATACTATAGCCCATAGACACCCGCGATACATGCCAACATTAGTCCAAAATGACAAACTTTGGCACGCCCCCGGATACGCTGCCTACCTTTGGAGATGTAGGAATGGATTTGAAGAAAGGGTTGGGGAAATGGGGAGGGATAGGATGGGAATGGGCTCTGGCACATCTCACTCACTACCGAAACACGTACATATATTGGGGAAATAAGATAAATTGGGAAAGGCAGTACATTTCAAGGTAGTCTTCTGTGAGAGAGGGGTAACGTGGCCAGTCGAGTGCGCCCAGCGGCTGTTGGATTGCAGCGTGCACTCTCCCCCTAGGTAGTGTAGATAATATAGGACAATATTTCAACTAAAATATTTTTATAACTAAAACAAAATTTGCAGTTGCCTGTACAAATTGTATCTACGGCATTTCCCACTTTACCATATTTCCCTAATGTACGTACGTGTTTCGGTAGTGAATGAGATGTGCCAGAGCCCATTGCCATCCTATCCCCTCCCATTTCCCCAACCCTTTCTCTAAATCCATTCCTATATTTCCAAAGGTAGGCAGCGCATCTGGGGTCGTGCCAACGTTTATTATTCAGGACTAATGTTGACATGTATCGCGGATGTCTATGGACAACAGTATCCACTTACCATCAGGTGGACTGTATGCTCGTCTGCCGCCTTCGTCCATAAAAAAAATCAGTCATTTCATAGGTGAGCACCTAATAGTAATCACTAATTATTTCATAATTACTTTATGAAATACTTATTTCATATTTTTTTAAATACATTTTCATAATGTTTTATGAATACTTAAATCGATATCAGTCCATAATGTACCACTGCATCACTGTAATCACTGAGCAGCTTTCAGGCCATAATCCATCACGAGGTGCCACTATTGATTGATTCTGCTGATTTTTCTTTTAATTCTCGGACACGCGGATCCCTTTACGATATTTTGTCCGACGAGTAAATAGTAGGCAATTGAGAAAAAAAAAACCTAATTAAATCGTAATTTTGATGACTTTTCGAATAAGTATAAACATACTTACCTACCTATCCTTGACTATGGTAACCTTTATTATACTGATCTGAATGAGGATCAACTAGATAAACTTGAGCGTCTTGAAAACATTTGCATTCGGTGTATATTTGATCTCCGATAATATGAACCAGTCTCTCAGTTACGCCGACAGCTCAAGTTTCTCTCCATTCGCCCATTTGCGAATCCTCATACCTATCCTTTCAATTCTCTACTGCATAGGTACCTACTCTTTAATCCGTCAACTTCTAAGTATTTAAAAGAACTCTTTCAATATATCTGCTCTCAGTTGTTTCACCTTCGTTCTTCTAATAACCTTCTTCTCGATATTCCTCTTCACCGGACAACTTTCTATTCTCAATCCTTTACTGTGCGAGCAATTCGGTCGTGGAATACTGTTCCTGTTAACATAAAACGTGCCCAATCTTTATCTAGCTTCAAAAGTCAACTTATAAAACACTATTTATCTTTGTTAACTCGCAATTCTCTGACACTCTCACTTTTCTTTTATTATTTAGATTTAATATTGTCGTTCATTTACAGTATGATTTATACCTTTCTTCATTTCTGTCACTTGTATTACAACTTTTCCTCTTATTCTGGTTATCGTATTGCTTCTACTAAATATGTTACTACTTTATGTATACCTATTGTATAAAGACTGAGGCTGTGTATATACTCGTATGTATATTGTCTATTATATATCAAGTAATTATGTATACTGTACACCATCTACCTGTTATCAAAATATTTATTTCCTCTCTACTCAAAGGTCGTTTGGCAGAAATCGCTTTTAGTGATAAGACAACGTTTTCTGCATTTTTGTGTTTCTATGTCTGTTATTGTTTTTGTTTTGTTTTTGGTGTGCAATAAAGAGTTTTATCTAGATAGGTGGATATTTATATACAATTATTATAATTTTCAGTAAGTATACAAGTACCTACAATGATAGGCATTATGTATCTAACATAGATTTCGTATTATTTTTAGATGTAGGTTATAAAAATAATAATCATAAATAAAAAAAAAATAACAATTATTAATTAACTAACCGATTGATGACAATAAAATTTTGATTTTTTCAAACGCACACGTCTTAATTCATCATCATCATCATCATCTCAGCCCTTGGACGTCCGCCATTTAGACCTATCGGCAGCGACCTGCATCCAGCGGGTGCCCGCAACCTTTATGAGGTCGTCTGTCCATCTAGCAGATGGACGTCCTAATTAATTAAGACAAATTGCTATACAAAATATTATCATACAATACCCATCACTACTTCTATCGCCCGCGGCTTCATTTCTTTTACTTTTTCATCCAAAATCACACCTAATGCACTTTAAAATAGGATTCTAAATCTTTTACTCAACAATTTTATTACTATAATCCAATAAAAAACAAATGAGTTAGTACGCCATGGCGCTATATATAAAGTGCATATTTGTTTGTATGATAGTTTATATGAGGATTTCGGTACAAGACAAGGGTATGAGAGCTGTCGACCCCTCAATGGGGCCGATAAACGATCCTCCGAGTTGTTTAATAACTCATTAGACGTCATCATTATTACAATTAGAAGGAATATTTGTAGGAATTATGTTACCATTCAATTTAAAGGCCAGTGATAACATAATAGGTATTTTCAAGTGAAAAATTATAAACATTGGATCTGTGAGTTTTCTATATTCCTTTCCAATTAAAATAAAAACATTTCGCACTTACATGGATAGTTACTGACATGGATTACGTTCAAAATGTAAACAAACATGGCGACCTAGGGTACCTGACACTAACTAAAATTATTGAAATATTTCAACAATTAGCTTTAAATTTTGGGGAAACTCACTGGATGAATCAAATTAATATCTAAGCTATTACTACCTCACTATTTATCTAATGTAAGACGGGTGCCAACAAACCTCTCCTATGTTATTGTTAACTTATTGTTTATATGCGATTGTAATCTGTGATTTCATGATATCTCTAGGGTATTCTCCATTTACATGCGACTATTATAGGACTTCCTTTTTAACCGACTACTGCAAAGCCAAAGGAGGGTTACGATTTCAGCAGCCTATGTTCATTCGTTCCCTCGTGGCTTCTAAACTACTCATCACATTTTAACAATTGTCGTGTCGTCTTGATGTTCCACGTAATATAGGCTATATGACGTCACTTTACATATAATATGGCCGATGAGCGTGATTTTGGTAGGTATCTACAAAGGTAGAAATCAAATTTAGCAATCTGTCTCAGCAAACACATCGCGGGAAATGATGATCATGTGACCCCCATTACCCGAAAACATCTTATCAAAAAACAATTTCTAGCTTTAGCTATTAGCTATGGGCACGCTCGACTGGCCACGTTACCCCTCTCTCTCACAGAAGACTACCTTGAAATGTACTGCATTTCCCACTTTTATCTTATTTCCCTAATGTATGTAGGGGGAATCCCCCTAGCGCCGGACAGCACCTAGTACCGGACAAATATCGTCTAAACCCGAAATAGCACTATTGTTCGCTCTTGTGTGTAGAAAAATATCAAACTCAATGGAAAAAACCCATGCGCGACGCGAGCGACCTCAGTGCCACGCGATACGTTGTACAGGTGACACGTTAGTCATTTTGCGCGGGAATCCTTTGCACCGAGGAACATTGGCAATTACTTAAATTATTATTTAGAGAGAACAGACCATCTGTATAATTATCTGTTTAAGCATTGGTAAGTATATTTTGTATTGATATGCTTTGATCGCGTATATATCAACTGACTTTATCATAACAAAAATGTTACTAGAGTATAGTGTGCCCCTACGTTCGGACAATTACAGATTCCCTAGTACCGGACAAATTTATTTTGACCGATTCATGTAAATGTTGTGCTTGTCCCATACGATATCATTTTATAAGTAATTTAATTTATCTTTTCAGAATATTCACATAATGGAGAGAAAAAAAAAAGGTATTTGGGATTCAAAAAACTTGAAATTAGCAATTGATAATGTGTTAAATCAAAAAATGACTATAAGAGAAGCTTCCCAGCGTTTCAGTGTACCAAAAAGCACTTTATTCGATAAAGTAAAATTATTAAAACAGGGAAAAGAAATTGAGTTGAAACCTGTCATGGGAAGATTTAAGAAAACATTCTCGGAACACTATGATAAATTGTTAGAATGTCACGTCAAAGATTTAGCTAACCGATGCATGCCTTTGACCAAGAAAGAGTTCCTAAAGCTTGCCTACGATTTAGCTGTCACGCTTAAATTATCACACCGTTTCAATGTTGAAAAGAAAACTGCGGGAAAACATTTTTATGATGATTATCCAGATTTAAGTTTAAGAACTGCAGAATCTACGAGTTTAATGCGCGCGGTTGCATTTAATAAAACCCAGGTTGATATTTTCTATACTAATTTAGAGGCATATTTACAAAGATATAATTTCCGTGCATCAAATATCTATAACTGTGATGAAACAGGAGTTACAACGGTCCAGAGACAAGAGAAAGTTATAGCAAAAAAAAACATACGACAAGTAGGCAAGTTAACATCTACGGAAAGAGGAAAAAATATTACAGTAATGTTTTGTATGAGTGCTATGGGACACTTTATTCCCCCTTTTTTCATATTTCCGCGTATGAGATCAAATGAGCGCTTAATGATAAATGCCCCACCAGAAAGTGAAGGTGTAGCTCAGCCTAAAGGGTGGATGAATAACGATATATTTATGAAATGGTTGTCATATTTTGTGAAATTTACTAGACCGACGAAGGAAGCACCAATTTTACTTGTTCTTGATGGGCATAGTAGCCACAAGACGTTAGAAGTCATCGACTTTTGCAGGGTCAATCACATACATTTAATCAGCACCCCACCTCATACTACACATAAGCTCCAACCATTAGACCGATCTTTCATGAAACCTTTCAAAAACGCTTACAATGAACGCTGTGGCATGTGGATGCGGGCTAATGCTGGAGCAAGAATAACTGAATATGACATCGCCGGCCTTGTAGCAGAAGCATTTAAAAAAGTTGCACGCTTTGAAATAGCAGAGGCAGGATTCAAATGTACGGGAATCCACCCATTTGACAAAAATATTTTCACGGATCTAGATTATTTACCCAGTGATGTCACTGATATTCCTCTTAACAGCAATGAACCAACAAATGAACCAGCCGCAACGAATTCCCATGGTGGGAAATCAATTGATACTGTAGCTAATGATACAGATTTAAGCCCAATTCTACGGCCTGAGATTACACAAAATAAACATCAAGTGGATGTTACAGCAACTGACTTTGCAACTCATGACACTGTTCAGTCAATACCTATTTTGTCGTCTGAGATAACGCAGAATTCACAACAGGAAACTATTGCTCCGCAATCACCACAGCCTTCAACCAGTAAAGCGTCTCTACAAGCTGTAAGCCTGAACCAAAAGTTGGCATCACAGCTGGTCGACATAACAAACATAAGAAAAACCATTCTAAATATCTCACCTTTGCCAGATGCTGCTACAAAAAGAGCACAAGCAAGAAAACGAAAGGCTGAAAAGAGTGAAATTTTGACTGATTCGCCATACAAATTACTTTTAGAAGAAAAAGAGAATGAAAAAAGAAAAAAAAATAGTTTAAAAGAAAGAAATCTTAAGTTTAAGAAGACAAATGATAAAGGAAAAATAAAGAAAACCCGGAAGGTACCATTGATTGAAAAGCAACAGGAGACTTACTACTGTGTTGTTTGTTGTGAAGACTATAACGAAGACTGGATCCAGTGCGGGTTGTGTAGAGAATGGGCTCATGAAGCCTGTGCGGATATCCCAGAATGTTCCGACGTTTATGTTTGTGATCGTTGTAAATTTGTCTAATTTGTCCCTATCTAAGTTAATTTAAATTGCAAAATTAATGAAACTGTCCGGTCATAAGGGTTCGAATTTATACTCGTCCGGTACTATGTGCCACATTTTAATAATCCCAAAATTATACCAGTGATTAGTTCCTCTATAAGTGATTTGAAATTATTTAATTGATGTTTATGTTGATTTATTTGAACGCCTATAATAGTTGTGTATCTCAAAATGTTAATTGCTATAATAAAACATGACTACTCGATTTTTTATTTCTGAAAAACCTTAAGAGTCCGGTACTGGGGGGATTCCCCCTACGTGTTTCGGTAGTGAGCGAGATTTGCCAGAGTCCATTCCCATCCTATCGCTCCCCATTTTCCCAAACCTTTCTCCAAATCCATTCCTATATCTCCAAAGATAGGCAGCGAATCTGGGAGCGTGCCAACGTTTGTCATTTTGGACTAATGTTAGCATGTATCGCGGATGTCTATGGGCGACAGTATCCACTTGCCACCAGGTGGACTGTATGCACGTCTGCCGCCTTTGTCAATAAAAAAAAATAAAAAATTAAGTGGTTTGTAAACTTTGTACTTTTAATGATGAATCTTACATAAATAGATAAACTGATGGGTAGTATCATATTTTGTACTCGCCTATTATTTCGTGCACTCGCAGAATAATATCGACGACATGAAAAAATGAACAGCACGGCTCATTGGAACCTCCGCGTAGCCACAACTGAGCAAGACTGTGGCAAGCCAACAAGGAGCGTGTAGCCAACTGCTGCCATCTATACTCGCGACTATTAAACCTTTTTTTGCCCAACCATTGCGCACTATTTATTACCTACCTATTTATAATATTAATAAATACTTTCAAAAATGAAAAAGTCTGAATATCAGTGAGATAATGGTGTATCTATATATATTATAGGTATATTATGTTCATAGAAGCTTTATGTTTAGGCATACCCCTTAGAACGATACAGATTAATTCTATTAGATCTTATAAGTAGTCTATCTTACCTATCTATCTTACCTTATCTTATTCTATCTTACCTACCTATAGGTAATTAGTTAAGCACCTATTTGAATTTGAAAATCTATTAAAATATAAACATATGTACCTATGTACTAAATAATAATTATAAAAATTCAATAAGTATAGAGTAGTCATTTTCAACAAAAAAAAGGCGTTATTCTGCAACATTAAAATGGGTGTTATTTCAACCCTTGCCCCGAGAGGGCGCCTTTGTGCTCCTATTCATATCCAAAATATTTTGACAATGGACACACCTAGAACTTTCGCCTATTATTCAAGATCCGGGTTTGTGTCACGTTTGTGCCACTTCCTTGCGATCACAACGACTGTTGTTAACTGTCACCTTTTTATTCAACAAAGTGTCATTTAATTCAATTTTGTTAATAAAAGTAAATAAAATACAGTGAAAAGAATTAGTTATCATAAAGAGTTACCAACTTCTCGCAATAAGTCTGTGTATTGAATTAATTAAAAAATAAAATTGAGGTAGTCTCTTTCGAAGCTCTGTAGCTTCGAAAGAGACTACCTCAATTTTATTTTTTTACCTCAATTCCTTTAGAATTTTTAGTAGTTTTAGAATTTTTGTCTGTATGTTTGTCTGTAGGTATGTCGGGTTGTATGAGCTTCGCGTAACTACTCGTAAACTACTCAACGGATTTCGATAGAGTTTTCACTAATGTATAGTTAAATGTCCAGAAGGAAAACTGTTATACTTAAGTCTTATCTTCATATGTTACAAGGAAGTTCAGGTATACAAGGGAAATAAAGAAATGACTGATATTAGAAGTACTCGAGACTACTGGATGGATTTCAACGAGGTTTTCACTGTTGTATAGCTCAGTATCCAGTCTAATAATGCCCAATATCCTATCCTTAAATGCGATATATCAAGAGTAGAATGAAAAAATGTCATTAAAATATATATTTTAACTTTGTACAAAAACTATTGTAAGTAGGTAATGAATTAAAGATTTTGGCTATATGTACCTACAATTCGCTATTGTAAGCTCAGTGTAGGTACTTATTGAAAAGATGCCGAGCAGTAGGTACTTACAGGAAAAAACATTTGAAATAAAAATTTGAAAATGAACATTTGATACATTTCTTTTGGACAGATTCTAATTGTTTAATACATATATTTTTGAAAATAAGATTCCAAACCACAATCACAGACCTACTCAAATCTAGGACATGTACCTACAGGTATCTACCTACAGAAAAGTCTGAGGGATTAGTAAATTATTTGCTGGCACTGTAGTAGTGCTGTGGCTGTCGTGCTGTGGCGATGATATTTGAGATATGAGACTCAAAATGAAGTGAAGAATGAAAAATGATACCTAGATCTTGAAAAGTTGAAACAGATACAAATTGAGGTTAACTATTGCATTAAAAGAGTGGAGATGAAATTATGTTTCGATTCTTGGTAAATGCTATGTGTTTGCATTTTGGGTAGACTGAGCTGTAGTTTATTGTTAACATAATATTGATTTAATTTATCAAGATCAAGGTGAAAATAAACAAAATCCTCTTTATACTGAATTTTGTGACATACTTTTAAGTCGTCGGCATATATCTAGAAATGACAGTAATTAAAACAATATGTCTGAAAAATCTTACTTAAAGTCTGTCTGTCTCGATAAAGTCACATTTATGTTATACCTACCTGTATAAGTACTTACAACGGTTTAATAGGTACATAGGATTAATAGATTAGGTAATACCTATAATATGTTCGGAGCAATACCACCGAATTGCTCCGAACACACATCCCAATAGTTTAAAAGTATAAAAACAATGCTTATACTTACAATACTAGAAAAGTTTTGGCTGAAATATATCTCTTAAAAAAAATAATTTGTTCTTTTTTAAACAATATTTACCTACTACCTATACAATTTTATGCTAGAGAAATCAATTTGATATTGATCAATCTCAAAGATAAACAAAACGAATACAAATATTTTAAATGAAATAAGTATTTAACTATATTCTTTCATATATCTAGGTGCGTCTTCATTCGAGGTAGGTAATTAAGTGATTAGTCACAACTGTGCAAGGGTAAGAATATTTATTAGAATGCTCCTGTCAAAATACTTGCAATAAAATTTCAATTACCGGCGACCGCGAGCTGGCTTAGCAGCTCAAATTATAAGTGCTCCTTTGTTCGGGGATTAGCCGGCAAAATGAGGAGGGCACCGCGCTCCTACACCCACGGTAATTGAAATAGCTCTGCGCGTTAGACGGTATTACAACCACCAGCTGCAGGCGACACACCTCTCCCTCCACCTTCCCTTATATTCCTAACGACTGCGGGTTAATTGCAAACCTTATGAGAGCTCTAAACACGCTGGTCGTGAGTGTTGGTACGCGGCACATTCTTGCAGGATTACAAGTTTTGTGTGAAGCGACTCCAATTAAATTACCCCCGGCGAATGTCGATTGGATATTAATTTATTGCCTTTATTGTAGTTCGTGATGAGATGTTTACGTGATTCTATATTCCATAAGTTTGTCAGGTCGGTAGATATACCTAACGTGACAATTTTACGTATCAAATTTGACGCGACACAAAAATTATCTCATTTGAGCTCTCGTGATTTTATATAGCCAGTTGATTTTTAGAATTTTAGTTATATGGGTAGTCTTTTATATAGTCTGTATAGGTTGTTTAACGCAATACCTAACTTACCAAACTCTTATTAACAATAGGTCATGTGTATCATTTTGTTACCCATAATGGTAGTCATAATTTCGTAAAATTATAAACTGACGTCTTCGTGGCTGAACCATAGACTACAACTGAACTAACATATCTGTTCTTATATGACAATATCACAATTAGCACATTCTGCAAGTGTAGTTTTCTTAGTTATTAACAATTTTAAAGTCAAAACAATTCAAAACATCTTGTCAATGTCCATGCCTGTCGAAGCAAGTTGGGAGTCGCTAAATAAAGTGATAATAGTTTTACTGAACACTGAGGTGTTGGGACTCCTTGGAAGCACACAAAAATGGAGTTTTATGCTTTTGTTTATCACAAATATTATGCTTAAACCCTAGGTACAGTGAAATCAACGAGACATGAGCTTTGCATCTGTGTGAGTGGGTGCCGAATTGTCCAATACGATTGTCAAAATGGGTCGCATTGTACACTATCCGTGTGCACTCACACAAACGCAAAGCCTATGTCTCGTAGATTTCACTGTACCTACTTACTAGTTTGAAGTTTAATAAACTGTCAATATTAAATCACAAATCTCACAATAGACAAAATTTTACAATAATCAAACAAAAATTTAACCATTACTTCTCGTGTTCCCGCCAAAAAGTCAAATAGGTAACCCGTTTACATGACATTATTAAGTCATAATTTGCTCGTTAACAAACAAATCTACTACTTAATAGGCTACCAGGAAATGAGTATTGTAGGTAATCAAATCTAGCTATAAGTTAACGGTGGAATCCCCAAAATTCACAATGCTCTCTGTCACCCTTTGGTTAGCGCTTGAAAGGAGAGTCTTTATTTTTAGGCTCTGGCTCTAGGGATGGGACACGCTAATGAGTCAACGAGACATTCAGACAGTCTAGAACTTTTAAATTACATAATTTTAAAATAAAAACCGTTTTCTTAAATATTTAGGTAGGTAGTACATTACACCTAGTACAGTAAGAACCAATTATTTATTTAATTTGGCTTTTTATTGCAATTATTAGATTATCATTAACATTTTTAACGAAAAAATAAGAATCATTATATTCGAAAATTAAAAATAAGCACAGACGATGAACAATGGTTATTTTTTTTTTGTTTACCAAAACTCTTTTCTAGCTTGAATTTATGAAAATTTTATTAAATATTTTTGCACTTTTTCGATTGTAGGTAATCAAACTGCATCTGTGCCGTTTTCTTATAAAGAGGACAGGGCAGGATCTACATAAAAGTAGGTACCTACCTATCCTAAATGTTAACACGGTACATAAGCTATAACTGTGTTAAGTTTCAATTAAAATCCGTCCAATTGTTTTTGCGTGATACGCTTTCAGACCGACAGACGGACGAACAAACAGACAAAAATGAAAAAAAAAATGTTTTTGTGTTCTGTATTTTTTTTATGTACGAAGGTGGCAGACGAGCATACAGTCCACCTGATGGTAAGTGCATACTGTCGCCCACAGACATCCCATAGATATTAGTCCAAAATGACAAACGTTGGCACGCCCCCGGATGCGCTGCCTACCTTTGGAGATATAGGAATGGATTAGGAAAAAGGGTTGGGAAAATGGGGAGGGATAGGATGGGAATGGTCTTTAGCACATCGCACTCACTACCGAAACACGTGCCTACCTACGTACATTGAGAAAATAAGATAAAGTGGGAAATGCAATACATTTGCATTGCAGTATAACTGTTGGATTGCAGCGTGCACTCTCCCGCTCAAATTATTCACAGGTACTCTTTGTATTATTCATAGTGTATGTTGCAATGATTTTTATTAAATATTTATTGAAGAGATAGACAACAACATATTACACGCTGGTGTAGCAATTTGAAAAAATAAATAAAAAGAAAACTCTGTCAACTTACAATTCGTATCACTCGCGCGGGCCACAAATAAAAGCAGTTTGAAAATAGTGTAATAAATGGTTGCGTCAACAGCACGCAGCGAGTCCCGAACGTGTCATGAATCACAATGTCGCGTTTACGCAAGATGGCCGCCAGACGCCATTTTGCGCGCTAATTGTGACATGAATTAACAAGGTTATAAATATGCGCTGGGTAATTATTAGAAGAGCAAACAACGAGGTTAAACTGTATGCGACGTCTTACAAGATTACGCTTTATCTAAAAGTCCTAGTGTTGTTACAACGAGCGCTGAATTCTTCAGCGCTCGAACGTTGATGCGTTACTTAGGTATGTCAGTGCTATTGAACCTTAACCTTACCTAACCGTTTACTCGAGCTTTTAACTACAAGAGTTTGAAAATATCAAATATTAAAATATTAGACTAAGATTCATTAGCCTTTAATGGCAGCTTTTAAAAGTTCATTAGCGCTCACTCGGCGCTCAACGCTAGCTTTTACTTACAACACTATTTCAAAGCGTCTACCTAATAATAAAGTTTAACCTAGGTTGCTATGAGTTATGTATATTTTCTTCTATTTCTTATGATATTTAATGGATTATAATACAACGAACCAAACAACAAACCTACACACACATACCTACATATATATATATAGATGTTTATGCACACTAAGATAGGAGGTTGAAGGGGGGCGGGGGCATGTTATCGTAGAAGATAGAGACCACCATGCAAATTACATAGGCATTCACAGCAAATTATTGTTTATTTTCTTCTTTAGGTATACCTAATTACATAATTAAAGCTTTGTTCATAAGTTTATTTTCATTGTACTTTTAATAAATAAACTTTAATTATTGGATGAACAGAAATTGTAGATATTATACAATTATAGAGATAAATTATAGACGTACATCCATCCAGAAAGGCAATCGTTGCTATGTCTGCATTTGGAGAAAGAGTTGGGAAAAATGAGAATGAATTCTGGCATGTCTCACTCACTGCCATAACACGTGAGTACCTACTTATCTACGTACATTGGGGGAATAGAACAAAGTGGGAATTGCTAGTACATTTTACGGTAGTGTTCTGTGAGAGCTGAAATCTTGGCCAGTCGAGTGCGCATAGATGTGGAATTGCAGCTCTCCAAATTTCCTAGAATAAACATTATTATCTATACTTAGGACCACCCAATCTCTTCCCGCGGGTGTGGTAAAGGGCGACTAAGGTATAACAGAGCGGCTACCACGAGCCCTGAGGAACTACGTCACCTCTAACAGAGTGGACTCGCCAACCCGCTTGGCCAGCAATGGACACTGAAAGGGCTGATTGCATTGCACACTAATAAATAATAATAAAAATAAATAATCAAAATCACCACAAAATTAAATTTGAAATAAATATTAACAGCTGACTCGAGGAACTGTAAAAAAATCCTTTGTCCACGATGAGTCGCCCGTTCGTCACTTACAATTACTTAAGTTCTTGTTGAGTATCGCGCGAGGTGCGCTGTCAGGCCTTGATTGAGTCGAGTGGGGTCGGACCGCAATTATGTAACCCTACAATTAATTAACTGGCGATATTTGATACGAATTAAAATGAGTTGTAAATCTATTGGTTATTGACAAGGAGAAATGAGAAATGTTGAATCGTTAGATACGCTTTTGTATTGTTATTAAAATTAATATCTTTAAAAAGAAAACTCAATCTTCAAATCAAACACACACAAATAGAATTTGGTTATTATCTAAATGTAAAATATGGTTTGGCCCAAAGACACGAAGTAATCCAAAAAGTGGTATTATAACGTTCGAACTACTGAACTCTTAACAATTGCAATTTTAGTGACAATGACATATAAACATTTTTGAAATAATAATATAGTGACATTCATTAGTTTTGAATTGCATGTTTATATTTTATTGAATTGATAAATGTAGTCTTGATGTGATCTTTAAACATTTGCACGCCAGTCATATAATAGAAGTGTGAGGCCTGTTTATAAGTGAGGCGTGAGGCGTTGTGAGTGTGTGAGGCGTTTGTGTGGTTAATACATGGTTCTGAACCATCTCGTCTCTCCGTGGGTAAGCCAAAATGAGGGAAAGACGGTATAACCGCCCGCGGAAGCATAGTCGGCCAGGGTTCAGAACCACAGGGAGAGAAACCGGCAACACCGCCTTCTGCATCTGCGCTGAAAACCAGTCACCACGAAAGCCCAACCGCTCAGGTTGCTATCGAGGCTAGTGGGGATTATTATTATTATAAAGACCATTTTTGTATCATTATTTTGTGTTGTTACTTTTCTTGGCTGCACTTTTCTCTTGTCACTACAGATTTAGTAACCAGTTTTAACTTCGTTATAACTCCCCTTTTAGTAATAATAATAATAAATACTCTTTATTGCATACAAATAGTTACTACATGTGCACAAATAATAAATGACGGAATACAATAGGCGATCTCTTTCAGGCAACCTTAGGATAGAGAAAAATAAAACACGGATGGATCATGTTCAATATATACTTATCGACAATAAATATAGTATAATAAATACATATAATAATAAATAACTTAATAATATATAAATACATATCTACATGTACACTGCACACAATATTAGGTCGCAAATAAGATTAAAATTAACAAGGAAAGAATAATAAGAGAGAATTGAGGTCTCCGAGGGACGAAATAGAACAGGTTAGAAACAAAAACGTAGCGAGAGGAAATCATTAGGTAAAGAATACATAGTTGTATGTACTTGATTGTATTAAATAATTGTGATTCTCAAGACTCGCTGTAATATAGTGTACCTACTTACTTATTAACTAAACTCACGTAAAATAAAACTACAATAACTTAATCCTAACAGTTTTTTTTTTCATCAAGACAGCAATATTCTTTCAGCTTAAGAGCATCCTAATAATTATAATCCTATAAAAGTCGACAATGTCTTGACGTATTGAGTGGGCCAATAATCGGACAATGGCAACACCGAGGCTTTATTATAATAATAGTGTATAATCCTCGACAATTGTTTAGTAACTCGAGCATGGGACGCTTTTGTTAGATTTTTTGTTCGATTTTAGACTCAATGTCATACGATAGGGGATGGTGTTAGCGTGTCTCGTTCAAAATTCAGATAGTCCTTCCTACCTACAATGTTTATAATGTAATTAATTCAATTAAACATAAGCTATATTAATTGAATCTTCCGGGCTACTTGGCCGAGGTCTTCTGGAATCTCTTCTCTTTCTTCCAAACGTTTCGTCAACAACTGCGGTTGACATCTTCAGTGGCGACTGCTTTCACTTTCGGAGAGATGTTATCTCTTCGGCTCCTCGAGCGCAACTTTTAGTTGCGCAAGCTCAGTTTCACACACTACACAATTATTTCACACAAACACACAAAATACCTAACTATCCAATTAAGTGAAATAGACCAAAAATAACAAACACGGAAATATTTACTCACGTGGATCAGAGGCACACGCACTCCGGGGCGATACCACATTACGCCACTGGGCTTACTTTTCAATGACTAATGTCATTGAAAGTCATTGACTAGTGTCATTGGATTCATATATTCTTTTCTAGGTAATAAGAAGCTACCCTTACATATTTTTTTTCTAAAATAATCCATGTTTTTTGGAAACTATAGCTGTTAATTCTATTATTAATCCATAAGTATCAAAGATCAGAACACAACAAAAATCATTCATATAAGTACAAGTACTTACTACCTAAGTAGGTACATGAAAAATGATAGCTGGTCATCGGCCTCTTAAATTTTGTGTATTATCCTGATTTTCGGCCACTTTCAGTATTTCTGCTACTCATATAATTATTTCCCTTTCGAAAATGTAGATATTCGCGTGACTGCATGATAATTGATAAGTTAAAAAGGCCTTTCCTTTTTTTCTGTCAAGTTCATGTGCAGCTGACTTTTTCATTGTTGCATATGATAACATCCGTTCACACTTGTTCCCGGCTATTACTTGCAGTAATATAAAGTGGAGTGACAGCTAAACACAACACTTACCACACAACGGTCATTCCTCGTCCGCCCAACGGGACAATGCCGCCATTACACGCACCAGTTCATTTATTTATTTATCTTACGCCACGTAATTGAGGAAGTCTTTAACTCGCGCCTTTTGTACCTTTTTCTTAATATTGTTAAAATTGTACGACAATCGGCTTAACGTTTCACCGTTTGAAAAAAGAATGGGAAACGAATTTCGAATAGATTCTGGCCTGAATAGGGACGCTGTCTTCGGATTTCATTCGCGATAGATTGTTTTCGCTCATTGTCTATGGCCTGCGAAAGATTTCGTTTTTTGAATTTGTTTTTGTTCGCATTGTTTTTTTTTTTGTTAGTTTATCGACAAGAATTGACAACTCAAAAGCTGACGATATAATTTTTCGACTTTTGGGCGGGAACTTCAGAACGTTGAGTTTTAGTTTGATTATCTAATGTAGGTAATAAAAATTATGTAGGTATTGTTGGTTCTGTGGTTTACCTAATTAATAGGGATAGTTTATTAAACTTCAAAGTGCCTAGTGTTTGTGAATATCAAATAAAAGCACGAGACTGCATTCTTCGTGTACTCCAAGTCCAAGGAGTCCAAGTCTGTCCTCAGTAAACCTACTACTTATCACTTTACTGGGCGACTACTAACAACGTGAAGCAATTCAACGTGACAAGATGAGTTTTAAATTGTTTCAATGTTATGACTTTAATTACCAAGAAAACTTGACACTGGCAGAAAATGCTAATTGCACCATTGCCATACCTTTATGGTATGACAAAAAAAAACACGCTTCTATGCTGTGGTTTTATATGGGCGTGTGACCAATTGGCTACTTGACAATTTTCGAGAAATTATTCGAACGAAGTTCCTTTACGCGGCTTGCGGTAGGTGTGATTCGAGAGAAAATGTAACGTCACGTAAGATTTTTACCACCTCCATACGCCTTTCTCTTTCTCTGTGTGTGTGTGTGCGAGTATCGAGAGCTAGACTCAAGCAGAATAACAGACGTGCAGACTAGTGCGTGGCCGGTTGTACCTATAACCTAAATTTTTGATTTTTGATTTGATTCCTTATTTTAAATTATTTGCATTGAAAATATGATACAAAATAAAAAAAAATACATGAACTATACAGATTTTATTTCGAATTACATTCGTAGTTTAAAAATAAATGCGTGAGGATCTTCGTTCCTGACGGGGGTCCCCTGACCGCACATTTAATTATAATTTAAAACATGCTAAATACCTATGTTGATTATAATATAACCCTCAACAAGATTCATTATTAATTTTAATTTCGCGCGAAAACAGTCGGTCACGTGACATATTGTGTCTACGACGTCACATCACTATAAAACAACTTCTAATAAGTATGAGAGGACGGTATATAAATTTATATTGATTTCTTTTGAAATTGTTACAATTGACTTTATTATCGCATAAAACGTGTAGGAAAAATAAACGTAAAAACGTGTATAAACGTGTATAAATTATAGTAGGGGAGAATGGGGCAATGGTGGTCAGTGGGCAGCAGTGGTCAAAGTAAATAGATTTTATAAAGTTTATAAATAACGAAATATCATTCCAAAGATGTTAAATTCGTTTTAAATTAAGAGTTTATTGCAATATGTAAACAGTTAATTGCATAAAAGATGATTCCAAATTTTGTTTTTATTGCAGAAATCCCTTAAGTGACTCCAATTACCTATCTTTTCCTAACCATGTGCAGACTTCTGCGGCCATGTGCAGGTACTTACCTACGGCCATTAAATATCCTATCAAATTTCTTATTTACGTTCCTAAATGTCCAAAACCGAAAACAGTAGTACCTACCTACCTACAGTTAACACGACGAGAGCCAGCCTAAGTAAGATTAAGTAAGATGGACAGATAGACGTAATTATAGTATAGATAGATAGTGAAATTGTAACTATTAGGGTACGATGTGGCTGACATACACAACAGTGTAAAATCCCCTAAATAAAAAAAAGAGAAAATATATATACCTATATATATATTTACATTTAATGTCACAAATATAGAAATAATGTAGAATTAAATTATTTGTTTTATATACCTACTTACACAGGCGTTTTCACGTAGATAGATACCTATCTGATATCAGCTGAGCAAAAGTCCGAATTGCAAGCATAGAACTTTGCGATCATAAAAAAACCTGCTTTCGGCAAATTTGCACTATCACCTTTAATAAAACCACCTTCCATTTTGTGTAGATCAAGAACGATTGATAAAATTAATTTTCAAATATAATTTTCAAAAGTAGAAAAATACGCGACGCTGAAAAAAAATTGTGATGTGACGTCACGCGGTAATCAATCATGGCGGATCTCGTGAAACAGATAAATTTTTTTTAATTTATTTAATATAAATGATATACCTATTTCCAATTCGTTTTAATGCATAAACCCATTTTATTATATTTTATTATTATTGTTGGTGTACCTATAAGCCACGTTATCCTATATTTTATTATTATTGTTGGTGTACCTATAAGCCACGTTATCCTATATTTTATTATTATTGTTGGTGTACCTATAAGCCACGTTATCCTATATTTTATTATTATTGTTGGTGTACCTATAAGCCACGTTATCCTATATTTTATTATTATTATTGACGTATAAGGCAACAATCCTATACCTATCTTTATCCTATATTTTTTATAATTTATTGTTATATCTCTCAAATGGTCAATTGCAGTTTGGTGAACAGGATTCTGCAAGGTCGGCAGCCCACCCACATGTCCCCTGATGTTGCAGATGTCCATGAGCGGCGGTAACCACTGACCATCATGCGGCCGTCTATTCTATATAAAAAAAACCTCAATTTATTTATCAACGAAGATATTTTTAATAGTTAATTAGTGTAATCCTGTATTGGCTTTAATTTTTTAAATTATATTATGTATAATAATACATATATACATACCCATACATATACATACCCTGATTCGCGGTTACCAATAAAATAAAAATAAATCAGATGTCATTTTTACGGCATCTCTGATTTAAAGACAAAACCGATTGGTCTCACCAGTGAAACTGCTGAAACGACCTAATGATATTCCCCTCAGGTAAATCACGGCAAGAAGCGAGGCACTTTTAAATTGGAATTCCTTTCGGGAAATGTATCTACTTAATTGTTTGTTGCTTAATTAATGTAATACTTTCTCCGCAGGCTTCCCGCAAATCAAGTCGCCTTACAGCCCCACCTCGCAGCAGCATCTCACAGGTCAGTTGGTACTGATTTATGTTTTTATTTTGATAAGTAATTACTATATTTAAATTAATGACTCACAGAAAATGATGTTAATTAAAGAATAAGGTTATTATAAAAATAATGACAACTTTTCATACCGATTTCCTCATGTCAAAATAATGAACTATTTTGTATCGCTTTCGGATTTCGGAAAAATTCCCGTACATCTTAACTGAGGAAGAACAGCTGATTAACTTGGGATTATGTCTTGATTGTGTTTGAAGATGAGCCAAATCGATTTAGTAGTTCTAAAATTACAACAGTGTAAACTATAAAAAATAACAAAAATAATTCAATGTCAAACAATAACCAAACAAACATTTTACTGTAACCAAACATTTCCCAAAGCCTAACACCATGGATTTTACTCATAATAAATTGAGTTAATTAACATATACTCTATGTATATTGTTATATATTTTGGTAAAATTGATTTATTGGGCTTTGTATTTAGAAAATTTTCCTGTAAGAATGTTAATGAACTCATCACAAACGAAATGGATGGTTTCGGCCCTAAGCCCTAAGGCAAGAAAGACTCCTTTTACACACACCTTGTACGTCGTTGGATAGGGCTACTAAAGCTTCACAACTCGCGTCTAAAAATTTTTTAACTTACGGAAATTAACCAATTCTTTCATCCGAATGTGCCTGCCATCATGGGTGTAGCCACGGTGAGGCAGGTTGAGGCGCTTGCCCCCCTGGCATGGGGAAGAATAAGTAACAGACTTTCTGCATTACACTACCTCAATTTAAATTATGAGAATTTTTTTTACTTTTGTCCAACCCTGGATAAAATCCGGACTCCGCCCTTGCCTGCCATCGGTCTTTCTTCTATTCTCTAAAAAGTTTTACTTAATACTGAGTAAGATACTTGGACGTGTACTGTCGACCAGCTCACCACCACCATCCCATCTCTTGTTGTGGGTAAGGGATAACAAAGCTACTACCACGGGCCCTGAGGAACTACATCACTTTTGAAAGAGTGAATTCGCCAACCCTTGGCCTTCTTGTTTGGCCAGCGTGGCGTTTTAAGGCCATAGTTCCGTCATGCACAAGACAATGTTCATAAACGAGGCCCGTGTCCAACAGTGAACGATAAAAAGGCTGGTTACGATTACCTACCACAATAAAAATTGAGTTTGATGTGTTTAGAGGTCTTCCTATCTTATCTTTTATTTATTATTACGTAATTTGTGTTCGGCTGCAGTTTATAATACGTACTTACCTACTCCCTACCTAATATTAATTTGTGGTGAACAAAGTGGATAACTTTGTGACGTCACCGCACAGAACTCCGAAACGTCTGGAAACTAATAGCAAACAATACATTTACCAGTGATTTAGGAAAGTGGCTGAAGGTGAATTTGGGACGCGCGGGACGGGGAGGGAACCCTCGTAGACCCTCTCCCCTCCCTCGAGCCACCCCGCAACCACCCGCCTTTGTCTCAGTAATGAATCCGCCAAACACCAAACGTCACAGCGCAGCCGCTCGACCCAACCGACACCATAGATCATTCACCGATGCATAATTGATTGGAAACGCAACCCTATGTATACAGACACACGGTCGATTGTTTACTGTCTAGACGCGAAACATAAGCCTTACTGATTGAAGCACTCCGAAGAATTTGCTTAGGACGTGAGGTTTTAGAAAATATCCTGTTAAATGCAAATTAGAGAGGTCGAGATAAAGATATAACTAGGGGCGCTTAGATTACTTAATAAATAACGAGTATTCTTTTGTTTGTATGATTTCGGGTGGCGTGGAATGAGGAGCGGCATTGCGGAGCGGAGGAGCGTGTGATGAAGTATGGCACGAGTGGTTACGACGGAGCGCGATGCGCGCTACCTAATATGTGTGCACAACCCTAGCGGACTCTGAAAAGCGCTCACAAAACAAACCACCTGACTGGCTCCCCGCCCGGCAGCCATTTGTAAAAATTGCCTTCGCCGCCATTTCTACGCGGGAATTTCATATTTGGAACGCCACGGGGTGTATTTCGCGGGTTGATTTGACATTTTAACATCATGGCCGCAGAGGTTTTATTGTTTTTAAAACAATAGACGGCGTTTGTGCGATGGCCGTTTCGACTTTTATTGTTTAGCGGAAGGCGCCATTTTTAATTTGGAAATTAGGGGTCCCCACTTGAGTTATGTACAAACAATGGAGTCAAAATGGCACTGGCAGCTCGACCATACTGAAACCTCATTGGTTTAACCACGTTTTTATAATTTGTTCGCCCTCTATGTCGTGAAATATAACAATAAATGTAAGCTACCAACCAGCACATAACATAGTAAGTTCACAGATTTTTTTTTTTATTTTATCCCTGCCAACCTCTATAATTGCTAACCTAATGTAACAACAATTACGTACACAATTAAGATGAATCTAGAAACTATAAGTAACGTTACAAATTAAAAACTATGTTTTTCCATGTAATTCGTCTTCTGATTCATAATACATATATATACTACTAGCTGTGCCCGGTATGCGTTGCAATGCGATTGTTTTCTTTTGTCAGAAACCTCCGCGGGCGCGCGCACAACAACTCACCAAAGTTTCATCGAAATCGGACGAATGGTTTAGGAGCGCATAGAAGACGAACAAACAAACAAACAAATATCAATTTTTATAATATATATTAAGATAAATGCTAAATATATTTTATTTCTTATTTCACCTACCTAATAAGTTTATCAAATTAAATCGGCAATTTAATAAAATTTAATCAGCACATTAGCCAATCGGTATTTCAGACACATCTGTACTACGAACTATTATTAGCTTCTGTTCAATGTGAACAAAGCCATAGGCAGCTGCTAAGTTTTTTTTTACAGAAAAAAGGCGGCAGACGAGCATACATGCCAATATCAGTCCGTAATGACAAACGTTGGCACCCCCCACCTATCTACCTTCCTACCTACCTTCCACGCTACCTACCTTTGCAGATTGAGGAATGGATTGGAAGAAAGTGTTGCGATAATGGGGATGGATAGGATAGAATGGGATGGGAATAGGCTCTGGCATATCTCACTCACTACCGAAACACGTACGTACAGCGGGGAATATTATAAAACGGAAAGTGAAATATATAGATTGCGCTCAGGGGCTGTGGGAATGCAGCGTGCACTCTCCCTCTACATAAAATATAAATATTTTAATTGATATTCGAAATAATTTATAATATAAAAGACAACTTCTTAAAGAGAAACAGAATAGAAAGACATTATAACAAAGATGGAAACACGCTTTACGTATCATTTTTTTTGTAAGATGTATCTACCTACTTACCTATATTCCCGAGATGCAGATTGATGTGGGTACTTATGCATATTTAAAACGAGTTGCAAATGTTTACCAAACGTTTGCTATGTACCATAAGTATGTAGATCATTTTATCGAAAGAAGGTGACAGACATGCAGATAGTTTGTTTGATCTTAACGTTAGGTACCTACATCTGTATCGTCACGCATGTCCTACACTCCCCTACAACCTCTATCTTTCCCAAAAACTTACTCCAACTTCCGCACCGCATCAAACATGAGTAAAATCAAACATGACAGGCCACTTCATTAACACATTATTATTAGTTATTATAAGCCGCTCAACGTTCTCAATTACCCGAAACATTTAGGAAAACATTTTTTGTCTGTCGCGTCAAGATAAGTAGCGTCTGTCGAGTCTCTCGACGACACTACACCAAAATAACCGCTCTTCTATTATAATCCTTAATACGTCGCATTAGAGATTATTTTTGGTGAGTTGAGGTTATTGGTAATGTGGTTATAGTCGCATATTGGGTGTCACAGAAGCCGCAACGTGTTGCAATGCTAAGTGGCGACAAGTTGTAATAACAAGCAGTATATTAATGTGGTTTGTTCCTTTTATGTCGAATATTGGCGACCATCGGATTACAACCGCGACAAAACCAATGTTACAGTTGCAATTAGTTTTACAGGTTCAATAGAAAACAAAACATTGTTATCTTTGAAAAACTTGTGAATAGACTAACTTCGTTATCATGAATTTTAGGGCATGTCTAATTCTTGGTTAATTCATGTGTGATTAGTAGTTCAATCAAACCCATTCCATTCTATCATATAAACTATTCCATCGCACTCAGTCTTATTCAGTCCATTTCAACTGTGTCTTCTATTAAATTTTGTTCCATCCCGCCCACTTCATTTCATCTTCTACATCCCATCTCACGTAATTCTGTCTTGCCGCATCCCAATCCATAATTCAGTTCCATTTCATCCCAACAAATAAAACACCTTTAAAAGAAAATATGTGATTGATTATGCCCCCGTCAAGTTTAAAATCAACATGTAAGTACAATAACATTTAGGGAAATACGTAGAAACAATGTACAAAGTGTCATGCACGTTGATCCAGGACATAAACTATCATTGTGTTTACTTATTGTTAGTTCAATTAAAATTATTGTTAGTGGTAGATATATAATTTAAGACTCTCTGGTTCTACCGTTATTATTTTAGTTTTTGAAACTGTTTTAACGTGAAAAGTTTATTTATCGCTCCTGTCGGGTAAAGCTTGGACTAATCTTTGTAACAAATAAAAGAAATCATGTCTGTAACCACAATATGGGATCTCGCAACAAACGTAGCTTGTTGTAGATATTCAAACCGGAGTGTTGTGTCAACACGTTGGCGTCGGCTGACGACTAATTGTCGGTGTTCAGTTACGCCAACATCTGTTACATTCACACCCTGTGATGTACCTACAATCTCGGCTGTTTCGGATGAATTCGCTTCTAATTTTGCTCTAATTGACCGACCACTAGGTATCTGTGTCAATGTAATACAATACTCCTTCGGGTAATGGTCTCTTGCCATCATTTCTCGTTCTCTGTTCTTTAGAACTAACTTGGATTCCATTCATGCTTCTAACTTCATTGACATGAAAACTTTCCGAATCGTTTTTTTGCATTGACTTTTTTTTTAAATTTTACCAAAATCTTCATGTCATCTTGCTAAATACATAGCACAAAAAATATTATATTTTTTTTACCGTTTTTTTGTAAATTGTTACATAATTATATCTTAACATAATTAAGAATTATCTCCCAGTCGACCTTTGTGCTATGCAGGACATGAAGTCTTCTCAAGTCCCATTCTATCTTCGCAGCTATCAAACCTTAGTTACCAATCTCTAAACTCTCTAAATTTAGATGAAAACAAAAGGTAATGAGCAGGCACTTACTTGGCTGTTCCAACGACAGTACCTATTATAATTGCTAATGGGTCTTCATTCTACGTTGATATTTCAGTACAACCACCAATATCGGCTCTACAATTCCCTTAGCCCTTATTGTAGGCCAGTAAGGATAAATTTTCCTTATCTGAAGTGTAAAAGCCATTGGTGTTTCGGTGCTTAATTCATTATACGATCAGTGGCCGTAGAGGGTGAAGCGGGTTCTACCGGGGTGGGGGAAGGGGGGGGGGTATGCTTTCTTGTTCTAATCATAAAGATGTCACTGTTGTTAGAACAATGTTTCTATTTTCTGCTTTAAATTTCCTTCTGTCTTGTTTCATTTATTATTTCTATTTCTTTACATACCTAGTGATATTCTTCTGCATTTCTACATACTATATAGTCTGGGTTTCTGCATTTTTTCATATAAATATGCACTAATTCGTTTTAAATATCATCAAAATTACTTCCTCTGGATGGTATCCTTACCTACTAACGCCTCCAATGCTGAATACAATATACCTACTCTTCATTCCAAACAAATCAGGAAGTAAGTAGGTTAAGAAAAGAGGTCCAAAGTCCAAAAAGAACAGAAGTGCCTACCTTCTTAGAATTCTCTGCTTTATAGATTCCTAATTTAAAATAGCCACAATAACTAAACTTTCAGTAGATGAGTAAGATGAGTACAGGATTTATCAAAAGCTTATCATCAGGTTGAATTGAATTGTGTAATCTTATAATTACCCTCTTATTGACACTGATTTAAATGGCATATTTAAACAGATCTATCCAGTAATTGTACTGGATATTTTACATTTTAAAATTTCACCTTACTGAGAAGTAGTTTCCAAGATATTCGAGCTTACTTAGTGAATCCCTTTCTGCCAGTCTTTATAACTTTGTTTGTATACAAAAGGCGGTTGAATGGAAGCCAATGAATTCATCATAAAGTGCTAGTTACACTGTCCAGCCGCTCGGAGCCCCGCCCACCCTACCTAACCCCCCCCCCCCCCACCCCTCCCGTCCTCCCTCACTTCCTCAGTCTCGAGACAGCCCGAAGAAAGCTGCAATATTACCAAACCATTATATTTTCACGCGTCGCTGCGTGCGTTCGTTTCGCTTGTGTTTTTATAATGAATACCTACTTAGTATTAGATGGATACATTTAGTACCTACATGTCCTTTGTGTGTTCATTTGGTCACGGAATAATCCTATAACCGTTTAATTTGAAGAAAAAACATGTAACGTAGCTGTAATGATCGACATCGAGTGTGGGTCATAAAAGGATTACATTCATTGTATGGGTAAAATAACTATGGGTCATGAAATACTAATTTAATTTATTTAGGAAAAAACAGCGGAAACAGGGTTTAGACAGACAAGTAGAATAAGTCGATTTATATGATAAAGATGGAGGTAAAATTATGTATTTCAGATGTTTTCACAAGAAAAAATAAGGTTTAAGTGACAGGCTACAGTTACTGGTATATAAAAGTTGTGAGATGGTAGGTACGGAGATGGATAGGTACTAAAATGAAAATTATCTGTAAAACTCGAAGATAGGTACCTGAAGTGTGCTTTTTAAGCTAGAAGTCTGTCAACTTCTCCCAACTTTAGCATATTTTGTAAGACAAATATATCAGAAAGTGAATGAGAAATAATCTTAAAACCTTGTGGAGCGAAAACTGTGAAACCGGAAAAAAGGTCGGTTCATTTTAAGATAAACGCGAACATATAGACAGACAGACTTTATTATTTTACTGATTGTAAACTTAAATTCCTACTTTTAATTTTCTACAGTTGTATAGCAGGTTAGTCGTTTTGAATACTGAATATTTTTATTATTTAAATTTTATTGTTGTGCGCTATTTCTAAACAATATATCAGGATACTTATATATAAATATTATGTTTTATTATCGCATTTTCTGGTGGTATTTTAGCCGAATAGTTAATAAGCAAATCCAAGGAGGCACCACTAGTGTAGAAAATTGCTTAAAGAAATGCAATTACAGAAGCACATAAGAAAAGTGTTGGCTCGGTTTCTAGTTCATCGGGCGTACATAATGAGGTATGTTCTTTTTAAATTATTCCCCTCCGATGCTCCCTCGGGGAGGGGATGTGTTTACAACGAACGTAATTGTATCAGTTTCTTACGATTCGGATATTATTTTCATCCTTTAGAAATAGAAAATTGCAAAGGAAGGCTTTTAAAGGCATCAGTTTTAGATCGCACTCAGTAAACTGAGTAGGTACAGATTATCTGTATTTGAAGGGCCAGTCTATAGAAATTCAGTTATATTTTTTTAATTGATGTTTTCAAAGGTGGATTTCCAAAGGAATATTTTGTTATATGGTAAAAAGAAATAAATCCTATATACAGTAGTTTTAAATATCTATAAGAAAACGCGTTTCAGTGTTTAAATCACTCTCCGATGACTTATTTCTAGTGCTTGTTATTTTTACCTGTCAGGGCTGTCAGCAACAGGTATAGGTATATTGCAGAGTGTTTCATTAGATAGAAAATAATAAAGAGTGGACATACAGATAGACATAATTTAAATAATTAAAAGTAAAACTAGTAGGCTCATGGTTTGCGCAATTTTTTCCTGGAAATACTTCCTTCTTTGGGTTGGAAAAAAATATCCTGTTAAGATTTATTGGACTCAAGTCCGTTGTGTATTCCTTATGTAGAAGATTTAATTAAAATTGTATAGTCTTGTGGTACTGTAGTGATCTTCCAAAAGTTTATGATATTTTATGCGACGAGTTCGTGTTCACTCATATCGCTCTGTGGTTTCAGTTCCCCGTGTGACTTTTTCATAAAATAGACATCTTTGCTTCATATTTTTTGTTGTTGTAAGACATTGTAATGTTTTTGTATTTATTATTTATTTATTTTAACTTTAGTGAACAAACAAACATTGTACATAATGCCCAGTGCCATTCTTTGCCAGTCAACCTTTGGTTAAACAGAAACATGAAGGGCGGGCGGTGCGTCATTAAAGATAAATACTAACAGTACATATAATACAATAGAATACGCATATAATACCTAAGTACAACAATACGTAATATATATATAAATATTGATAAAAATATATACTTATATACATATGTACCCATATTGTACTATACACTGAATTACTTAAAATATAATATATGATAAGCCATTGAAAAGGGGAGATTGTTTCAGAGTTTAAATTCATCAACTCTGTTGCATAAACAGAAGCAACTTTTTAAATGAAAATTCAAAAGGGGCTTTCCTAATGTCAGTGGGAAGAGTGTTCCAGAGTTTGATAGCCTGAGCTGTGAAAGAATTGGACATAATGCCTGTGGCTGTAATTTTTCTGAGGGGGAGAGTACAGGGAGAGGGGGGAGTGCAATCCAACTGCCGCTACGTTACCCCTCTCTCACAGAAGACTACCTTGAAATGTACTGCATTTCCCACTTTATCTTATTTCCCCAATGTACGTACGTGTTTCGGTAGTGAGTGACATATGCCAGAGCCCATTCCCATCCTATCCCTCCCCATTTTCCCAAGCCTTTCTCCGAATCCATTCCTATATCTCCAAAGGTAGGCAGCGCATTAGGGGGCGTGCCAACGTTTGTCATTATGGACTAATGTTGGCATGTATCGCGGATGTCTATCGGCGACAGTACCCATTTACCATCAGGTGCACTGTATGCTCGTCTGCCGCCTTCATATATAAAAAAACATAGTTTCTTCATCATACTTC
This sequence comes from Sesia apiformis, assembly GCA_914767545.1. Lineage (NCBI taxonomy): Eukaryota > Metazoa > Arthropoda > Insecta > Lepidoptera > Sesiidae > Sesia > Sesia apiformis. The sequence continues at coordinate 380,695 of OU611962.1, forward strand.
ATCGTCGCTTTTAATACGTACTTCTTTTATTTACTATGGTATTTTCCCTCTCAGTCTAACACCTACTATTACTGCATATTGATAATAATACTGGTTTCATTTTATTTGTATTTTATTATATTATTGTGTAATTATATATACTGTACAATGACTGCGACTAATAAATTTGTTTTTATCTACCCAACGGTTATCTGATATACGAGTAAGTACATCGATTTTAATAATAAGACCGCCTTTTGTGTATTTTACGTGCTTGCCAATGTTTGTTTTCTCCTATTTTGTTTTGGTATACAGTGAAGCGTTCTTTCCATCTATATATTTATTTATACTTATCGATATGTCTTCATATTTTAATAACTTAATACAAATCATTATCTGACACTCACCAAATTGGATGTCGCGATGGAAATCGTTACACCCCACGGGGGTTAGACAAGAATATCGTTTTCAAAAAATACCGAAAAGTACCACCACACCCCCGTGTAACGAGGCCCGAGGGCTTTCATCGCCGAAAAATGATTTTTCCGAGGGTGGCCGGCTCTCCGAGGAACGTCGTTGACGGCTTAACACGTCACGCTATTTAGCGGGCTAATGTAATGCTTTCGTTATTTGATTATGTTGTTCAATAATGTTTGATTATTGGAATGTTGAACTAGAATGGTTGATTATGAAGCTACATGGTACCATAGCACTACTTTGGTGCAGTTATTGCTCTCACACTCTATTCAATAGCTAAAAGCAATGTAACATTCTATTACTCTATATCTGAATTGCTCATTCTATCGTTTTGAGAATGAATATCATTTGATCTAAATCATTTTACAAAGTAATTTGACTGAGTAGTCTTTATTTTTTTGAGACTGTGGATTAAAATTTTTTAAGTTAAAATTTTGTTGTTATAAAATTATGTTTAAGTACTGAGAGGGGGAGGGTGGGTTGCAAATGGGACAGACAGACAAAAATTGTTGTTTTGGGCTTTGTATCATTCGCACTTTAAACTGCAACGATTTGTTTTTCAATATTTCATGTTTAGAGACACTACTTTGTTACGATTTTATTATAAGTTTATTTACATATAGATAATCCTTAAATTATAAAATATAATCAATATTTACCTATAGTAATAAATCACAAAAATAATATTTTGGGACGCCGATTGCGTAGGTACATCATTACTCTATCAACAACATCTTATTTACTTTGAAGCTATCGCAGAAACACAGGCACATACAATTTTTAAAAAAATACCTTGTCATACTCTCCAATGCGCATACACACTGTTTTCAGCTTTATTACGAACAAGAAAAGTGTATATTACTATGGATAAATGTATGCAGGATTACGGTAATATGAGCCATACTGTACGCTGTACTGTACGTCTCACTAATTGAACTGTATTGTTCCAAGTAGGTAGCAAATATCTTGCATGTCCACTAATTATAATTATTATATTCAGTGTAACATGTTTGTGTTCAGTTAATACATTACTTACGTCATTACAATTGAAAACAATCCCTTTAATTATCGCTTTGTTACAAACTACATAAATGGTAATAATTCTTTTCGAAATAATTGATCATGGCAAGATTGACATTATCAACACTGTAAAAATATTATTGTTCCCCTTGCAGCCTGTAATATAACTTCGCAACATGGCTTCTCTGATACTTTCTATGTCATAGAATGGTTTTTTCGATAAATGTCCAAAATTACTATAGGTACCCACCTAATTATACAATATTTTGAAAAGTTTCATCACATTCAAATATGTATTAATGATTCTTTGGCAAGTTTTAAACGCAAAATTTCACGTAAATTGTAGTCGGGCACTTTTGATTTTGTATTTTTTTCATTTGTTTAATTAAATAGTATAGTAATTGTAATTTAACCTTATTTAATCGGATTTATGTACATCCACATTTAAATTTATTTTTTTTGGATCATGCTCGTATTGTATCATACTCGCATGCCTCTGTGTTGAACTTGTGTGCACCTACTAAAGTATTGCACGCGGTTTAAGTTTTTATCATTTGTATTTTTTCGTGTAAATGCTGTTGGTGTATCTTTCAAATAAATAAATAAATTACTTGTAAGTACTTGAGATTGGTAAGTCAAAACGATATCTTTATCAGTAGGTACAGATACATTACGAAAACATTGGCCATCGGCTAATCCTTAAACACCCGAACGCGTCATCCACGTCTATTAATTATCGTACCTCTAATTGCATACTTTATTACGAGATACTTTATTGCATAGACATGGATGACGCGTTCAGGTGTTTACGGATTAGCCGATGGCCAATGTTTTCTTAAAGTATCTGTACATACTTATTTCATTTTCTACCGACTTACATCTTACCTACCTAATAAAATCGTAAAAATATTTCATGCACACGCATGAAATATTTTTCCAAGAAATGAACGTTGCATGTACTCAATCCAGGAGCCAAAACAGCTACTTTTAGAATTTTTGTCTGTCTGTCTGTACGTGCATCACGCAAAAACTACTAAGTGCACAGAATTTAATGAAACTTGGCACAGTTATAGCTTAGCTATGATCTGGGTTAACATTTAATATATATCCATTTTATCCCGATCCGTTAAAGAGTTTCCAAGGAAATCACTAAATTTTGATGAACCTTTGCACAGTTATAATCATTTATGACTGTGTCAAGTTTTATTAAAGCCCGTTCGGTGATTTTTGCGTTAAAACATTAGTGTACTTGTCATCCAGATCAATTATAATGTTGAATCAAACTAACGACACAAATTTTAAGGTCTACGCGCACGAGGTCGCTATATTTTTCAGATAAATATTTTGGCATACTTACGCATTGTATCCACGGGAGAAATACATGCTAGGTTCTTCCCATACACCTATAGAAAAGACATCGTGGGCGTAGCCACGGTGGGGCAGGTTGGGCCAGGAAGGCCTTCCCCTGGCGTAGGGAACAATAAGTAACAGACTTTCTGCATTACACCACCTCTATTTAATATAAGAAAATAGTTCGTTTTGCCCCACTCTAGATGAAATTGTTTGCTGTTGCCCCACCCCGGTTAAAATTCTAATTACGCCCTTGAAAGGCATATTTGATTCCCCCACCACAAACACTTCTTTTCAAAACGAAAACTGTATCAAAACCGTTCTTTGCTCCTAGAAATAAACACACGAAAACGCAGACGTCTGCTTCGTGGCGAGAAAACGCGTTGAGATCATAATATCTGAGCACAAAGCCCGGCATTGTGTGTACATAGCCCCGGTCTCGGCCCGCCTCGCTTTGTGTACGTTGTGCTCCATTTTTGTTAACACCTGCACACTGTGTGAGCAAGAACATTGTAATGCGATACCAACTCTCCACTGGTCTGCAAATTAAAGGTTGATTTCTTGAAAGACACGTGTTAAAAGATCATGACGACCTTCGTTTCGCGGTATCGAATTTGGATGTGTGGAATTTTGGAGAGATATAAAATTATTATCCGGATAATTTACTCATTCCATTTTATGCTGAAGTGGGCTAGGCACATCTGTCACAGGACCTATGAACGGATCGTAGACGAGTCCTGTATGGATGCCACGTGTGTACCGGAAAACGTAATGTGGGACGCGCTCTGGCCAGGTGAATTGACGATTTGAAGTAAATCGGGCTGGATGTGATGTGTATGGTGGCTTTACTTGGGAGAGGTCTATATCCTGCAGTGGGGAAACACAGACTGATGGTATGGGATTTTCACTGAGGTTGACGAAGCTTTGGTTGGAGAAGAGCCTGGATAGCCGGTAGGAGTCCGGCACTACCTGGTACCACCTAGGCTAGCCCAGCTAGACCAGATGGTACCAGGTGACCATGGAGGGTTTTCCTGATTGTCTCTCCTATCATAAAAAAAAAAAAAAGAAGAACCTGGATGGACCGATAATTCCTGCGTCACTATTTACTATAGCTTTAATTAATCCTACATATCATTATACCTACCGCGCCATCTCTGCATAGGCCAAAGGTTGACTGAGAGATAATGCTTCTAAGCATTAAGTCCGCCTTTTGTCACTTTGTGCAATACAGAATAAATAAATAATTTAAAAAGTAGGACGAAAGATTTTGCGTGACGGCGAGCCTTATTAGAGTCCTACAAGTATAACTAAGAGTGAAGAGACATGCGTTGATGGTATGGTACGAGTATTTTATCTGTTGCTTATACAAGATTATCGAGAAATGCCGGCAACTTTCCGAGATTGACATCCTGAAGTCAAAAAAATAATTTTATAAACATAGTCAGACTATTTTACTATAATTTATAAACGTTTGTGATTAAATCGCAGAAAGCATTTTCTTGCGAATTGAAATGAAATGTGAGTAACTTTTTAGATTTTCGCGTTTAATACGCCATATATAATAAACGAGTTTTATACGCATTATGTATTATAAAATTGGGCACAAAAATAGCTTTGAATTTTAAAACAATTTATATTCTAAATGAATTTAATTCATTTAATAGTTTAAAGCTGAAAATGAGTTGGTCAGTATCGAGAGTAAAATCGATTCTACCAATTTTTTTTTATTATTTATACCTAGTACAATTCTATATCTTATATTCTACGGGCCTCGCCCAAGCCGCGTTGCGCGCGCCGCTGGCGCCAGGTCTCAATAATGAGCGCTACGAACATTTTCGACAGGACAACAGAACCTTATTGTACATGTTTGTAACCTTTGATTCCTTAAAATAATTTATTTATCCCTAGAACGGTTCTATTGTTAGAAACCTTAGTTCGGAGAATAGAACTATCTAAAGTACCCCAAATCTAAATTGTACATATCTAAAAGGTTGTTATGCTATGTGTAAAAATAATCAACAAAATTCGTAATGACATAAAAGATGCTCCGTTGAGATCATTTAAAACAAAATTATATAAATGGCTGATTTACATGCTTGCCGTTGCTATTACTTACTCTACTAAAGAATTTATGACGCAATAATTAAAAAATAATCTGACATTTATAATAATATAATTGTTGTGTAGTGTAGGCTTTCTCGGCCGGTGTCCATATTAATTGAGTCTTCCGGGCTACTTGGCCGAGGTCTTCTGGAATATCCCCTCTTCCTTCCAAACGTTGCGCTCGAGAAGCCGAATAGATAACATCTCTCCGAAAGTGAACGCAGTCGCCACTGAAGATGTCAACCGCAGTTGTTGACGAAACGTTTGGACGAAGCCCGGAAGATTCAATTAATAATGTGATTGTTATTTTTTTCGGAATGGCTAAATTCTTGTGGCCCTAATGGCCTTTCAAGAGTCACCGGACATGATAATGTATGGTCTATGGCGAGCGCAAAAGGCGCTCAGCCAGGAGCAAATAGTATGTGTAGCAACGAGCCTAAGCGTTCCTCGCCGATGGACCGGCGGATGGAACGGACCTCGGCTCAGGTTACTTTGGGAGGAATTATAGTTCGATGTGGCTTAAAAATCTCTAACTGTTGCATAAGTATTGTTTTAACAAACGATAGCGAAGTCCTCCTTTCGATATTCTGATTGTTCTGCGGCAGCATTTGTCTTACAACATAGTTCATATTTGACTTTTTGATATTTGAAGTTTTAATTATTTATTTTTTTTATAGAAAACACACGGCAGATGAGCATACAGTCCACCTTATGGTAAGTGGATACTGTCCTCCATAGACATCCGCGGTACATGCCAACATCAGTCCAGAATGACAAACGTTGGCACGCCCCCGGATGCGCTGCCTACCTTTGCAGATTAAGGAATGGGGAGGGAGAGAATGGGATGGGAATGGGCTCTCGCATATCTCACTCACTGCCGAAACACGTACGTACATTGGGGAAATACTATAAAGTGGGAAATGCAGTACATTTCAAGGTAGTCTTCTGTGAGAGAGGAGTAACGTGGCCAGTCGAGTGCGCCCAGCGGCTTTGGGAATGCAGCTTGTACTCTCCCCCTGTTGTCAAATTCGAATGTTGATAATGGTTTGTTTATTTTTTTTCTGATTCCAGATTATTGTTTACAACGGTTTTGTTTATTTGTTTCATGTAATTGTAGCGGTCCGGCAACTGTACTCAGGTAAATTTGTTTATTTAGCTGAATTATTGACGCATTGCGCCTACAGCTTTAGTTTCTATTTATTGTAACTATCTACACTTTTTTTATTTTATTCAACTAATTTTTTCACGTAACATGCTTTTAACTAAAGCCTCTATCTATTGTATTTTTTATTTCTACTTTGTTCAATTTTAACCTAGCCAATATATATATATGTACCTAAGTACCTACTTATAATAATTACCATGCAAATATATTTTTTAAATTGAGATTAAGTAATCTTTACTAATATTATAAATAGGAAACTTGGTTGTTAATAACTGCAGCAATTCGCTCTTAAATTTTGACATAGGTAATTTAGACTAGCCATGGATAATGGCTAGTTTATGGGGTAAGGTGGTCACAAGTGTGCGCGGTGCGCAAGAGGACGCAGTTGTGATATTCGCTACGATTATAAATGAAATTAAAGAACTCAGTTGTCTTTTGATCGCCCATATAATACGCATGATGACGGATTTTGAAATCCGCTTCTATAATGTAGATTCACGTCTACTGTTTCCGAAAATAACATTATTTCAGCAATAAAATAAGTTTTAACGCAAATTATGCATTTTTTTTCTATCTACTTTGAATTATGCGCTATAACACTCGCAGGTGTCATGGCGTCGCTTGTGACGTCACACCTAGGTGAACGTAGGTAGGTAAATCAATCGAAGTTCAAGCGACACGGTGATGTTTCATGAGGCGTGACGTCATTCGCTCTGATTTAGTTAACATGGCCGAATGCAGTATTTTATACTTTTATTTTATTGAAAATATTATTAATCTCAATGTTTACATTAAAACTGGTTAATTTATTAGAATTCTTTCAACATATTTTTTTCTCTAAAATCATTTATTCTTTAATTCTTTAATACTGTCATCATGCCTATTGTAACCTTACAACAAAATTTGAGAAAAATAAATATTTTTTTATACGAAATAAGTAAGATATTTGACTATAGCATTTTTTGTTCAAAGATATACCTAACATGTTTATTACAAGTACATTGTTCATTTTCAATAATAAATTGAGTAAAGTCATAAATAAAATCTAATTGTTGTGCAGTTGTTGCCGAGCGTTTAGATGGTGCTTGAGTAGGTACCTATTTTTGTTTCGAAACAGCCTGAATCTAACAGGAGTGCACACTAGTATTCTTTTGGACATTGTGAACTCTTGTGAACCGTTTTCATATTATAGAAGATACGTTTTATAGAATGTGCCTCGGGGGATATAAATGTAAGTCCATTTGCATCATCCGAAAAATTCACAAGCATAGGTAACTGAAGAAGAACCAAACATTGCACCAGGTTGCTCTTTTATAGACATTTCGCCGCTCAATAATAAGCAGAAAACGTGGTAATCTCCTGGGTGTAAAGAAATTTATAGGAAGCCAATAACGGTAGATGGGATCCAATGCGACTTTTGTACAAGATAGTGGTTTTATAAGTACACTTCCTGTATAGAAATTGAATCATACAAACGTGATTTATGTCAATAAATTAGCGAATTAAACTCTTAGCGAAGCTAAGAGTGCGCACTGGTGGGGCGGGGCTATTGTGCGTAGGGGAGAGCGGGGCTGAAAGTGCCGATTTTGAGAAATCGCTTAAATTAACTATTAAAATGAAATGTAGTATTCTCAATTTGTAGACCATTTAGTGTCAAATTTAATATAGTTTTTGAATATATATTTATATTTTGCAATGTTCTAATAGTTTATAGCTGAGACTCAAATTAGTGGAACGAGTCTACGAGGCACAATTGACCCCGCCGTGGGGCGTGTTGTACCGATGCTGAGGTTGGTTGTGCCGTTCAGAAACTAAGACATTTTAAATGAAAATAAATGGTGTTTGAGTAAAAAATAACAAAAGCATTATAATTTTATGCAATATTTCTATTAATAAAATAACAACTACAAACTTTTTTCTAATTATAACTTTTATTAAACTACTTGAGAAAAAAAAACAAAAAATAATCAACATTTCTTCTTGCTTAAACTAAATGAAATTAACTCTACTTCGTAATTTGTTCTTCAGAAAAAATCTGTTGCACCTTCTTGGTCTTATAATTAAACATTTGGTAACATTATCTAAAAATAATCAACTTTTTTTAATTTTTTGATTAGCGTTTCTTAGGCAATAGTAATAAATACTTTGGTGCGATATTTATTATGAGACTTACTTAAATCAGTCTTAAATTAGAGAGAGAGAGATAGAGAGAGTTCAGTTTTTGCTCTAATTATATCTAATCGGAAAACGACTCATCGGAGCAGCAATTTGGACAGAGAAACATGACATGTTTTTCGTCTTTTATACATTTCAAGTGAGCCCAGTTTTTACACATAACACACTCAATCCATTTCTCGTTTGATTTTGAGTTGGAATACGAATCACAACAAATAATACAGTACCATTCTAATCGATCTTCCTCATCCTCGCTCTCAGTATCTTCTATTTCTTGTAAAATTTTCCTTTTAGTTTCGTTCTTGTTATCTTTGCCATTGTTGATTTTCTTTTTACGCTGCTCCTTTCCTTTACTTTTATTCTCTTTCATGTTCCTATTTACTTTGGTATTACTTCCTTCTATTTTCTTCTTCTTAGCATGTTCCTCAGCAAGTGCATTTTTCTCAGGGGTGTCAGTGAGAGCAGCTGCTTTTCTAATGCGTCGTTTGTTTCCTGCTGATAATCGAGGAGGTGCTTTGGGGAGTGGCCTGATAATCTCCGGTGAGAAAGTTGCTGTATCGTTAGAATGTCCTGGCTGAGCAATATTTTTAAGAACAAGCTCAGCGCTGTTCGCACGAACTGTTTCCTGCTGGTCATTGTTTTGCGGGGTCTGCAGAGAAGGCTCTTGAGAATTTATGCGGTTCCTTTCTTGAGCTATTTCTCCAATTGTAGTTTGGTTAGTATTTGTAATTTCTGGAGGACAGTACATTTGTTGAATGTGCGATGGACCGGGTTCATTGCTTAGATCCACTAACGCAGGTTGACTTTCTGGTTGCAGCCGGTCAGTGACAAAAGATGGTGCAAAGTCTTCATCAGTAAAAACGTTAGGATCAAAGGGCCATATACCAGCCTTTTTGAATGCACTGCAGATGTTGGTTGGTGTAGACGCTAATGGCCAAGCATATTTCACAATACCCGGTATTTCATAGATCGTCATCGTCTTTCCGGGATTATTCCGTAACCAGTTCTCTTGGGCTTTTGCGCAGTATGTCTTGAACGGACCATTGATGCCAACGTCCAGAGGTTGAAGACGGTGAGTGCAATGTGGAGGAAAGGAAAGCATGATAAGAGAATTTTCTTTTGCCTTTTCAACCACCTTGATACAATGTGCGATGAGTGATTATCTAGCAGTAAAAGGACTGGTTCAGAAGGCCTGAGTTTGGTATATTTTATGAAATGATCCATAAAAACGAAAAACTCGTTACTTGTCATCCATCCTGAGCTATTACCAGCACCAATACATTCAGGAGGGCCGTCGCGTATAAATAGGTCTTTATACTTCAGTCGAGGAAACACAAACATTGGTGGAATTGTATTTCCAATAGCATTTGCCGCTAACTCCACAGTGACCAAAGTTCCACGTTCTGCAGACACAATCGCTCCCACTTGCTTAATACCCTTGGCTGTAACATATTTCTTTGGCTTAAGTACGGTTGTGACTCCAGCCTCATCTAAGATCAATCTAAGAGCCTCATCTATGCGGGAGGGAGTCAACTTGTGTTTTAAAATCACATCTCCAAGCTTGTCGAAAAATTATGTTACATTATGTCTGTTAAACGACGTAGCGCGACCCGCGCTTGTCGCTTCTGGTGTTCTAATAGAAAGCGCTAGGTTCCTTTTCAAAAAGTTAGTGAACCAATCTTTGCCTGCCATTCCATTTGCATGCCACGAGTCAGGAATATTTTGCACATTAAATCTAATCGCACATTCATATGCAAGTTTTTTTATTTCTTCTGGCAAGAGACCGAAGTAAATAGAGGAACACGTTAAAATGTATGACGCCAGTGCTTCCTCTTGTTCAGCATTAAATATCACCCTAGGTTTGTATCCAACTGTAGGAATTTGTCCTTCTTTTATTTTTTTTACGAACCGTTGCAATGTCGTATGGCATATTTCTAATTCACGTGCTACAGTTTTCAATTTACGGCCCTCTTTTATAACCGCGTCAGCAGCTCTTTGTAGAAGCTCCTTCGAAGTGGTCCCCCTCTCTGTCTTCCGTTTGTAGGTCCTCATCCTATATAAAACAAGTAGTAAATAATGGATCACTTGAGGCTTGAAAGTGCCTTTGGTTGGGGGCTGGCCGCGGCACAACCAGCCCCCAACCAAAGGCACTTTTAACCCCGTTACAAGGACACACACTTTCTATCAAATAAAAAAATATGTATTTAACGGAACTCAGATTTCAATACGACAGGCAATTTGTAAATAAACTACCATTATTTCAGTGAAACACCAACATTAATAGCTTAAAAAACGAAGACTATTGACCAAAAAGTATAAATACAAAAATATTTACTCATGTGTCGACAGAACACCCGACTACACACCGGCACCTCAGTCAGTATCGCCACTGAAACTAAAATGGCTGCCGCCGATGAGCGAAGGTTAGACATTCTTCGACGCAGTATGAAAATGCTGATATCTCTTTTTGTCTTTAAGAAATTCCCATCGGCACTACTTACCCTCGGCACTTCCAACCCCGCGCTCCCCTACTTGTGCGCAAATATATTGTTCTCATTAATTATCATAAATAAAAACGTGTATGACTTTGTTAATTTTAGATATACCTCCTTTATGGTAATTTAATATCGTGTCTTTAAATCACACGTTTCACAATGCATATAAAGCCTTTATTATTTGATATAAGTATAGGTACATATACACCTACATTGTTATTATACATATACATTGTTCAAAAACCCGCCCACACTTGAGCCCTCAACCTTACCCTAATAATGAAATTATCTCTATATTTATAAAACGCTACATCTGTCTGTCCTTCTGTTACAATTTTTGCAATTGATTGTAGCGCGATTATGCATTTTTGTGTTTTGTAAAGACGAGCAGCGCGGGAAGTAGATAGGTCCATTTGCACTAAATTCAGGACTCGCTGTGACGGTCAGCTCGCGTTATCTATCTATTTAAACGGTTAAGACTCGTTTAAATAGATAAATATTTGTAAAAAAAACGCCAAAATCTCAAATATTGTATATACTGCGTTAACTATCCTTCTATATCTGTGGTGTGAACCCTTAAACCCTGTACTAAGCAAGGGTGATCTGTACTAAGCAGTGGGATGTTGTGGAATATCAAATTCTAAAACCTATTAGAAATTAAACCTTATCTTCATACAAAACACGTATCTATATTTCAACTGTATCGAAATGTGTTTCAATTTTTAATATCAATTCTCCACATTTTTATTGGTATTTCTACCTCTCGAATCCTCCACGTCGAGTGAACGCACGCGACGAGCCCGCGGCGACGACGCGACGACGTCTGCAAATCTGCAAATAAATCTAATCGCGAGCTGATCTCAGCCAAATTGGCTAAGCGCGAATTGCCAATTTGCGCACGACTCACCTCGACACGGAATTGGCCCAATATATGAAATAAACCGACATCTCTATTCGATATATTATATTTGTGATATACTGCACGCTTTTGTGAAGTAGTATTCGGTCTTACATTTTTTGTGCTATTTATATTGGCGGTCATTCAAAACGGATTGATATCGGCATATAACATCCTACTTCAAGGCATAAGGCCTTCCAATTACAAGAGGTTCTCAGGCTATTTCACAACTCTTGCCCACTACGGAAATCTGCCATCAACCTATTGCGGACTGGAGCCATTTTGGACTATGATCCAACCTGAGACCTAGGATTCAACCTAGGACTTTCGAAAAGAATTCACTACATCTCCACTCATTTAAAATAAAATTCGGCACAACAGTAAATATCGTGGTTCAGTTGTTTTAAATTTACGACGATGTAGTCTTTCAAATAATTTTCAAAAATAAGAATTCAATATACAGAATTCAATTTGGTATATAAATGAATTCAATATTTTGCTGAATAACATTTTTACAATTATATTTTTGTCTGAAGCCTACGGAAAAATCGACCTTTTTTAGCCTATATTTGTGGCCCCCCTGTTGAGCAAAGGCCTCTCCTCTTTTATGCCAGACGGCTCTGCTTAACACCACGCTCGGCCAAGTCCTGTGGTACGCGGCCATCTCCTGGGTCTGCTTCTACGTCGATGTCCATTTTCATCCAGCCCAGTCCCATTTCAACTTAGCGGTCTTAGCACCAACATCAGTACAATAAGGGTTTTAGAACGCAGATCAGTGTCCTTTTTTTTTCGGAATGGCTAAATTGTTGTGGCCCTAATGGCGATGCAAGAGTCATCGAGTCCGTTTTTACACAATTACACAGTGACAAGGGTAAGAGAAGAGCTGTCTTAAATCTACCCTTCCTCGGTTTGAAGCAAATACAGTTGTTGGGGCGAGATCGGTGTTCTTGATATGGTCGGTCCTTTTTATATCTAGTATGCTACGCTCTATTACCCGTTGGCAAGTCTTGAGTTTGGACTTTTGAGTTTCAGTCAGTGATCACGTTTGTGCACCATAGTTTAGAATGGGCAGAACTGCTTTATAGACCAGTATTCGAATAGTTCCAGGCGCTTTCTATGCGCGACTTCTTTATTCTGCCTCTTTTAAATTAAATTGATTAGTAACTAAATTAGTAACTTGTCTCGTCCCGTGGATATCATAAAAGATGACTGACGGACAACAAGTGCTACCACAAGTCCTATAGAACTACACTACCTCTAAAAAGTGGACTCAGAAACTTGCTTGGCCAGCGAAGTCCATAAAGGCTCCACTGATCAGCAGTTTACGAAACAAAAAGAGCCGATTACAGTTAAATAGGTATATGCTTGTTTTGACCTTTGATTGTCAAATAAATCATAAATATACCTAACGCTAATAAATATAAACAGTAAATGATTATGTTATTATAATCAGTAGTTCAGATAATGTCGCGGATAAAGTATCTATGTTCTCAACATCAAGTAGCTTTTCTCCTCCGAGAGGTGCTTCCCTGCCCGAGCCGAACGTCTGCCCGTTTCAATTAAACGACTCCTTCCCCACGTGGGAAATTGAACTTTAACTCTTACAGCGAAAAGTATAAGTTAGATCGAATGAAACGTTTGTGTTAACGCCTACGTTTGGATCCGTTTTAGTAATGATGAAAGATATATTAATAAGGGATTTAAGTTTGGAATGTTTGCAATGCAATGCCACCAGCCCTTTCAGTGTCCACCGCTGTACACGGGTTTCCTCATGCACTCGTGCATCTAGCGCACATAGGACAGATCTAGAACATCTAGGACAGAACGTTTAAGACAGAGAATCAAAACTTTACATGTAAACTTCAAATTGCATGTAGTTAGTTAGTAATTGCGTCTGTTTCGTCTACAGACGAAATACCACCAATACCACCCAAAGGTAGCCTGGAAGAAATCGGGCGATAGATAGCCCGCCGATTGTATTTTATAATTCTCTGTATGTGTTTCGTGTGCAATAAATCTATCTATCTATCTACTTTCATAATCTATCTATATCCACGCCGTAGGTTATATTTTGTTTAACTTGTTGTTTAATCAGATCCTGAACGTGGCAATACAATTTGCCTATCTCTCCCACCAACGTTATTACATTTATGCCGAAATTGCATTCTCTGTCTCCAGCTAATAAATTACATTGAGGCTTCCCTCCGCTCTGACGGGATGCTGCCTAATTTTACACGTTTTGTGGAATTTTCGTAACGTTTTTTTTTTAGAAACGGTTATTAGATAACATGAGGGCTTTAAATTGGGGTTTTATTTCGCCCCTCCCTGAATAAAATCCGGACTACGCCTTCGGTGCAAACTGAGAACGTCACGAATATTAGTTGAAAATAGCTCTAGCCTTAATATTTACTAATCTAGCTGCACCTCACCTGAACTACTTATACATACATTTTAGTTATGGAAAAGTATACTTAAATTCGTGAAAACATAATAGTTTTGTAACTAAAGTGTGTGGAACGGGATGTATTGTTATGGTATAATTACACCCAACGGTTTAGGGGTTAACTGGAAAGTTTAAGGGTTAACTCCTGCGCCCCTACTAGGAGAAGAATACAGAGCATAATATATGTAGCTGTAGTAATCATGACCGGTTTATAACGAAGTATTATTATGAGGCTACATTCAAAACACGAAAAAATTTTCCAATCCTCGCGACTGTTTGTTTGGCCGAAATAAGTTATGAGACCTAACAGTCGCCAAGACTTGTTTAATGGAATTTTATCTCTTGAGGCTTGACCATTTCCATTCGTGCCTCTCTACAATTGACAACCAAACGGATCCCTTGAAACGGCCAAGCGATAAGAAGTAAAATTCCATTTACCCAACTAGATATCTCGATAGCAATTAAACAACTTTGAACGGTTTAAATCGCGTATATTTAACATTATTTATATCCCGACGTTTCGAACACTTTGCAGTGGACGTGGTCACGTGGTGACTATGGGGTGACGGGGTGAAACGTCGGGATATAAATAATGTTAAATATACGCGATTTAAACCGTTCAAAGTTGTTTAATTGCTATGTATAGTAATCGCGAAAACCTAAGAAAATATTAGATATCTCGATATTTAAACACATTAATTTTAGGCAAAAACTATAATTGTGTAGTATTCTGAGTAAAGGTGTGTTTTCTTTGTCAGTAGGTGTTACTATGGACTATTGTTAAGATATTTTTAATTAAAATTTTTACTGTTTCACAATTATCTTTAATCTTAAGTTTTCTTCATTATCTGCTTAAAAACATTTCGGTGACAATCCAAAATTACAGAATTGGGACATGTAAACATGCTATTAACATATCTGTGACCTTAAACAACCTCACTCGCACCCCTTTACAAAACAATTTCATTTGCGATTCGTCTCGCTACACTACACGCCACACATTGCACTTGCTACACATCCATCGGTCAGTTACTATTAGAATATTACTGTTAACACAATAGCGAGCGAGAAATGTATAGAGCAAATAGGTGGAATAATATCGTGGTGAAGGTCCATAAGGGAAGCGTTCTAAATTTAATAATTCATTGTCGTATTCATTGGTGGCAAATTCAATTACCCGCCGTCCCTGGGGCTTTCCCCCCGCCCGTCTTGTCATCCCGTGGAGTTTGGGGCAGTTTCAAAACAAACCTTCCTGTTTGTAAATGAGGGATACTCGCGACTCATCGAGTCACCTCACGAGGTAATCACGAGGCGAATTACGATTTAATTTTATAAATTATTTTAAATAGCTCGCCATTTTTAAAACGAATCCTTGAAACCTAAATTTACATACGCAGACTAGCAATGAGCACAATTTACTCAATTATTTATTCCACGAACTGTATGAAGATAGGTCTTTAGTACCTAGTGGTGGTTTGTTGTAGAGTTATTAGGTAAAAAACGAAACAAACCTTAGAATTTATACTTAATATATTAAAAGGATATGAAAATGCACTGATGTTGGCATGTATCGGGAATGTCGCAGGACGAATGACAATATATAGCACACATGACAACATAACATGTTTTAGGCCCGCGATGTCAATATAGCCCTCAAAATATAATAGAATAAAATTATTTCAATCATAGCGTCTTTAACCTTTGAATCCAAATCAATACTTTAGTTTAAATTCAATTGTTTTTTTTATCCCGGCTTTACTTAGGAAATTTTTTTAACAATTATAATGAGGACATCGAAAATTCCAACACAAAATTAATTTCCATTCTCCCCACTGATGTCAATTGGGAATTTTGTCTATAATTCTTGGGATCACCAGTGGGACGGTCAGTGGGGACAACAATATCAAACCCTTTAAATTACTGTGAAGCAGCAACAATAAATTAATCAATGCGCAATTCTTATAGAAAGGAAAACAAACATCCATAATAGACCCATTGGAGCTTAGGCGTCGTCAACATGGAATTTTGCTTTTGCGCGCTTTATGGTCAGGCGAAGTCGACTGTCCCCAGCTACTGACCGAAGTGTCCTTACGGGCGCCAACTAGCCGTACTAGGCACACCGAGTTGTTTGATGTTCCTCTGGTCAAAACAAGGTACGCCCAAAATTCAGTCCTTTCTCGCATTCTGCAGAATTACAATACATATTACGCAGACCTTGATATATTTTTATTAAGTAAGAAAAAATTAAAAACGGAAATCATAAAAAAGCATCGAAATCATTATAATACCTCCTGAAATCCATTTCCTCACAAATATTTTAAAGTTCATCTTAATCAAATACACACACACACTACACACCCTCACACTGGGTACAAACTCACACACAACACACACAAACGGACACACCAACGCAAACATTATTAATAATAAAGAATCATCCTTTACTTGCCCACAATCTACTAAATACTGTACTTAATGTCAGTGTAATCTGTATTGGCCATTAGCATTGGCAACATAATTGTTAAACAACATAAGTTACATAAAAGGCTGTAGATTACATAAATAAATAAATAAATAAATAAATATTCATATCAACCCCGAAATAACGCCTCATTTTTCCTTCACGTTCCCTCAAAAGAGTCACCAAACCTCATTCACCAAACTCCCCCTGTAACCGCCTCACTTGGTGTCGCTCCCTCGGGAGTCGGCGATCTCCAGTTAACCCGCCACTCGGCTGTTTACTAATTCATCTGGCAATCACATTCGGTAATTATGTGACAAATCCCCAGCGCGCCAGTGTTAAGAGGGTCTACGAACAAGACTTGTGGATTGTTGTAAGTTCGGTGGATTACGAATTAAATTAGTTAATAACAGAAGATGAGGGACGAAGTAGTTATTGGCTTATGGAACGAGAATACCAACTTCGGAGTTTTATGAACAAATCCACAGCGAAATCAATTAAAATAGAACTTACCTAAATCAATATAAACCATTCTTATCGACACAGAGGATTTTACTATGTAGGTATATATATTTTATAAAAAAACTGAGGTATGTTCTCTTATGCAAGACTTGGATGTATGGTATTTGTTATGTGTGGTGTTTGTGAGTGCGTGTTCGTACCTACATGTGTGATGAAATACATGGAGGATATTATATATTTTACTCGTAATAACAATTATGTTATACTAAACTGATTTTATTTTATTTCATTAATTACTAGCTGTTACCCGCGACTTCGTTCGTGTGGTCTTCAAGTAGGTCTAATTCAGAAACGTTCGCGCGCGTGCGCAGAACAACTCGCCAAAGTTTCATCGCAATCGGATGAATGGAATAGGAATGCATACCTGACAAACAAAGAAACATTATTTTTTATATGGGTATATAGATTTATTGTTATTTTTTTTCCTTTTTTTTTATCATCGCACCTATCATCACCAATCATCAGCACTTCCTCGACAAAGAGTTACTGCGTACAGTGCGGTATTCAAGAGACTCTACCGCGAACCCGAAAGTTGTCCCAAACCGGGCAAACACCGCTCGGATCCCTTCAGTTATAGACCCATTAGCCTATTGAATACAATGGCTGAAATCTATGAAAAACTTCTCCTTTCTCGCCTGCTGAATCATATCAACTCAAAAGGGCTGCTTATCGAACAGTTCGGCTTTAGAGCCAATCACTCTTGTGTCCAACATGTGCACCGAATAATGGAGCACATACTCTTAGGTCTCAATCAAAAGAGACCCTTCAGAACCCTAGCTGTCTTCTTCGACGTAGCCAAGGCCTTTGATAAGGTATGGCACAACGGTTTAATTTATAAACTGTGCCAAAAGGAGGGGCACCTCCATTTGTCAAGTCTCATTCTCATCATTAGAGACTTCCTTACCAATCGCACCTTTCGGTACAAAGTCGAAGGCACTCCAGCCCCCGCCCAATCAGAGCTGGAGTCCCCCAGGGCTCCGTTCTAGTACCCACGCTCTATTCGCTCTACATTAACGACATCCCCCTCACCCCCGGAATAGAGCTTGCCCTCTTCGAGTGGTTGTGAGCTGGAGGATAGAGATAAACCCTGTGAAAAGTGCAGCCATGTGCTTCCCTTTTCCCACGAATGGCTGTCGTAATCCTAGGCTCTCCCCTCTCCCGATAACTCTCTTCGGTCAAACCATTCCTCTGGTTAGAAAGACCTAATATCTCGGAGTTACTCTAGACGATAGACTGACCTTCCGAGAACACATTATAGCCGTGCGGAACCGCCTTCGTACTCGGTCGCCTCAACCCCTCATAGGCGGGAGAAGTAAAATGTCGCTTAGAAATAAGTTGACATTACACACAACTCTCGTCCGACCTATAATGACTTACGCTAGCGTTGTGTTCGCACACGCAACCCCCTCCCTCCAACATCAAAATTCTCCAAACCCTCCAAAAAAGATTCGTGCGTAAGGCCGTGGCTGCCCCATGGTACTCACGCAATGTTGACCTCCATAAGGACTTGGAACTTCCTTCCATCGTCAAATACGTGAAAGATTCTGCCCGACGATACTAGAGTAGTCAGTGTGAGTGTGGCATGGCAGAGGAGGACTTGCACCATGTTCTATGGTCCTGTCCTCTATACGAGGAAGATCGACGGAGCATGCTAGAGAGGATTGTACGGCGGGAGGAGGGACCGGCATACTACTGCGACCTCGTCTCCTCCGAAGCGAACTTCCGCGGGCTCAGAGAGTTTGCACACCGATGGCACAGGAAAAGGAGCCCGAAAGAGCTGTTCGGTACTGAAGTACATCGTCTAGTGGAGTAGAACAGCCCCAGAAAGGGGAGAGTGCTTATGGGAGAGTTCTTACACCACGCTCACAGACTTCACAGATACACCGTCCCCGCCGGCGGAGACGTGGACGTCCACCACGTTACACCGTCAACACACACCGGCCCTCAGCCAACACTTTAGCCAACACTTTTTTTGACTTGCTATCCCGCGGTTTCCCCCCAATGCAACACCCTAAGCCGAGGCCCATTCCTTCCGCCGGTTTACCGGCGGGAGAACCCTTAGGCTCGTTGCAACACTCATTTTGTTCCTGGCTAAGCGCCTTCTGCGCTCGCCCTAAATTAAACACGACAGGTGACTCTTGAAAGGCCACTAGGCCACAAGAATTTAGCCATTCCGAAAAAAAAAACGAAAGTTGCGGAACGAACTGCCTATTGAGGTTCTCCCACTTAATTGCGATATGCGCTCTTTAAAAGGGAATAGGAATTTGTAAGGTCGGCAGCGCACCCGTAACCCTCCTGGTGTTGCGGTTTCCATAGGCGGCGGTAACCACCACCATCTCGTGGGCCACCACGAGATGGTAGTTAACAAACTTTATTGTACAGGTGGTACAAAAGACGAGCTTAATGCCTTAAGACATTCTCTACCAGATAACCTTTGGGTTGATCAGAGAGATATACTTGGAGGTGTGATTACAATAAATGTATTATAAATTTCTTTTCTTATTTTGGCAGGTGTATCATCACTAGAAGCGGCGAAAGACTTCACAGTAGACGGTCTCACCGGTTACAACGGAAAGAAGAAGAAAAAAAAAACGCAGACATAGGTAACTACTATTTACACAGCTTAGAATTATACAATCGTTTGGAATTATCCGTAATCGAAACAGATCATCACTCCTCCATTCGATAGGAAATCCGGGTAAAATAGTGTAAAGTAGTTGACTCACTATGTGGAATAAATAAAGGAGAAAGTATTAGATAGGTACATGTCAATAGTCAGTAATGTGATCCCCGTTGAGAACGCTCTTTGATGTCTTTCAACTATTAACATTAACACGCCCACAGCATTGCCAAATGATGGAAATGCTTATTAACAGATCTTTCTAGGATTTAATTATCACACTCCATGATCATCTGAATTTATTACATTTTTTTTTTTAATTTTTATCAATGACATTTCAGCCATGCTCATTAATTTTCACGTTCTCTCTCTGATTGGCCATCGCCGCAAGCGCGTCAGCACTTAGTGGCTGTAGCATCGCTAATTTGCCACATCGGTAATTAATTAATTCTGCCAACCACTTGGACACCGCCAGATGGAGTAGTATGTTTCTTTTTGAATAACTAAAAGAAATGTGACGGTTACCTGTATAACAGTTTATGAGTTCAAATAAGGTAGTTGCAAGTTTTAATTAGTTTCGATCCTGGGCATTTTGCTTTACTAAAAAAAATCAAGTTCTGCAATAGTAAAACCTCACCTAGTTGCGAACAAAACATTAGGAATTAGCAAATATCTATGTATTCATTCTTTTCTTTATTCTCCTCTCTTATTCTTCACAGTCATTTGATTTTCCTTTTCAACCTCCACCAGCCAGCCTTACAGCCTTTGAGAAGTCCATTCAAATACTTGTTTACTTCAGTAATTATCTAATTATCGATTCCGAAACAGACGGTAGGTATACTTATAATTCTTTTAAATTATGTCGATTATCTTCGTCCTTTGACAAATTACGTACCTGGAATTCTAGAATTTATCTTCCAAAGTGGCTCCGCGCAAGGCGCTCCTGCGTTAGCTTGTGGACCAACCCGACCTTTAGTGTTCACGTCTCAGTGCCACAGGTCATCAGTCTTTCCAAAGGTCACACACTGTGTTCAGCTCTCCTCATCCGGTCACTGCTGGCGACTTCCTTCAACACGACAGTCCACTTGGCCGGATGGCGTTCCACGCTACATTTGTCTTGGCGTAGAAATGTTTTTAAGTTTAAAGTTAATAAATAGGATGAGACACATGAATGTTTATGGAAAACATATCGATTTAAAGTCATACTCCCGCATGCACAAGGCAATGTGCATAGAGAACCAGCAGTGGACGACGAAAAGGGCTGATTACTGTTAGGGTTATTTTACACCATATCTATTGTGTCTCTGTTATCCAAGTCTATCCATCTGTGTTCTGTTTCTGCAGCAGGACGATCTTCACCTCTTACCAGCTGGATGAACTGGAGAAAGCTTTCAAAGATGCACACTATCCCGACGTTTACGCCAGGGAGATGCTCTCCCTCAAGACAGATCTACCGGAAGACAGGATCCAGGTCAGTGGATTGGATTTAAAATACTATTTTTGTAAATTTTCAGAATCTCGAAGAATGTAAAAGAAATTAGCCATTGATTAGCCAAACGATAATATTCTTACAAATCGATGTTATACCTATTCGCAAAATTTACCTAGACCATCGGGCAATCGAGTGTTCATACAAATGCAAACTCTTTTGCAGATTATCAATTATTCAATAAGCGGTTAAATAGCGCCAACCGCAAATATAATGTTGTAGAACAAACCGCTTCGTTCAGTTAGAGCGAAGAACATAAACTATAAAAACACTGAAATTACTCATTTATGAGCGCAAGAAAATTTTGTAATCGTATCTACTAAATCTGTGGATTAATGATTTACTTAGTTTTTTTTTTAAATCAAACACAAAATCCTTAGCCGTGGGACTAAAACGGTCCACTTAATAGAATTGACGCAAAAAAAACGGTATAAAAAGGTTTATTATTCGAGCATTAGCACGTCAATTGGCATCGATTGTACACAAAGCGAAGTAATCCGACACTAGACCACGTAACTCGTAAACGTACAGCCCATATCCAAGACGAAGTGTACGGTGACCATAAGATTTAAGAATTAGACACAAATAATTGTTTCAATCGCAAATAAATCCGACTTGGTCCTACTTGTATTTGAATAGGTACATGTCTTAAACAAAAAGTCAAAAAATATGTTTTGCGTAGGTATTTACTGCATAACTAACTGGTTTGATTGTTTTGTTTTATGAATTACTACTAGTTTGACAATACGGTATCAGACTTCGAGTCTTCCATTGCTTTGAGTCTAATTTCGTCCACCTTTTGCGTGCGATAGTTGCTTTAAAATATAGGTAGGTACGTATAACTATCAGGGAATTGGTTGTAGGTAGGTACTAACATAAAACTGATAAACGTAAGCTGAATTATAGCGAAACATGAACTAAATGTCATCTTTCTTATTCCAATATTTACAACGGTTCAGTTGTAATTTAGCTACTTTAGTATATTTATTTTATTTTACTGAATTTTGACAATACAGAACGATTTGAAAATTTGAAAACAAATCTTCTTGTTGTCAAAATGACGGTTGTAAAAAATTCTGCAGAAAAAAATTAATTGTAGGTACCTACTAATGCCTTATTTCTGCTGTCGGGTCTCATAGGTACGAGTAGGATCTATTGAAGGAGTTCATAATATTTAAGTTGCCTTGAAATTTGTAATGTTTGATTAATAATTTCTCAATGTAAAATGTGTCTTAAAATATATTTCTATTATTAAAACATCTACGCTTTGTTTGTCCGTACTCCCACCTCGAACATTGTCATCCCAATATTTCCCAAGTATTTGTTTGTCGTCGTACCCAATGGGGCGGCGTGCGTCACTTCGGATCTCGTCTGTGTTGTAGTGAATTCGACACCAGTACCCGCAACTCGATACTTTGCGCAACGAATTAGCGGAGATTCGCGGAAGGAAGCGTTTTTTGTGGTAAAACCAACAATTGTGGGATTCAGTACGATTTATATTGACGGGCTAAATTGAAGCTAAAAATCTGCTGAGTTTGTGCAATAAAGCATACGCATTGGTTGCGGTAAGTGACATGTTAGTCTTGACCTATTCGTCTATATAGTTATTAATTGTGATAATTACCCGGTGAAGAGTTTATTTTTTTTAAGGACGAAGGCGACAGACGAGCATACAGTCCACCTGTTGATAAGTGGATACCGTCGCCCATAGACAAGTACAGTGTTACAACGTACAATGGTGTAGGTGTATTCCTCTAATACCTAAGTAGGTATAGCCCGTACCTATACGTACAATGACTTGTCATTAATAATATCGGCACCTATGAGTATAGTAAATATAGTAAAATATTAAAATTGATTATTCTTAAGATTACAATTTTATGTGACAATGTGACTTCAAAATATTATACATATGTTATAATTATAACAATACTATGCGTTGTTACTATCTACATACCTATAGGAAGCGGCTGACGAGCATACGCTCCATCTGATGGTGAGTGAACACTATCGTCTATAGTAATCCGGGATACCTACATGCCAACATCAGTCCAGGATGAGAAACGTTGCCACGCCCCAGGATGCTCGGGGAGGGATAGGATGGGATGGAAATGGACTCTGGCTTATCTCACTCACTACCGAAACACGTACCTACGTACCTACCTTAGAGAAATAAGATAAAAGTAGGAAATGCAGTATATTTCAAGATAGTCTTCTGTGGGAGAGGGGTAACGTGGCCAGTCGAGTGGGCCCAGCGGCTGTGGGAATGCAGCATGCACTCTCTCCCTAAAAAAATTGACCAAGTATTGACCAATCAAACGTCCATACAAAAACAAACTCATTTGCAGTCCATGATCAACATTTTTTATATGATAGATGACGATAACCACAGAACAAATCTGTTCATTTCTGCCTAGGGGAGAGGTAGGTACCTACTTATCTACTCTCTACTACTCTACTCTATCTACTCTTAATTCTCACTCGTAAGGTTGTTAATTCAAACTTCTGCCTGTATTGAGTTTCTACTCAAATAAGAATTTTTGAATTATTTCCAGCTCGGTAGTGAAAAAACACATCCTAAGGTAACTGGCGCGGAGGAATTAGCGTTATTACGTTTTGGGACATGTGTATCCATCAAGTGGGAGGATTATATCCACCATCTGAAACCCCGTTGTTAATAATAGCAGAAGCCTGTGCCCTACAGTGGGACGTTAAAATCCATCTATCTATATCTTATTATTTTATTACTGCCACACAACATTATTTATCTTTTTACGATGCAGGTCGGTACTTAGCTGGTTTACCTGGGAACAAGTTGGAACAACTTGAATGATATTTTAATTAGTGCTACATTGATATTATTAAGGTTTTCCGTTCGTGTGTTGTTTAGTATTCTAATAGTTCTCGCCCTTCTCGGAAACCGAGGAGAAAATACACACAAATACACCCCCTCGTGTGCCCCCCTCACCTACCTCACCGCACATTTATGAAAATTTCATTTTCAAACTTCAAAACGGCACACACTAAAATAAACCTTAAAATTAATCTATTAAGGTTGAATCTCACTCAATTCTCCTTGCACGGAAAACTTTAAAGCTGTTAAACCAAATCGAATTCTATACAGTTTGTTTTACAGTTCATTTTACAATGTGAAAATGGGGTTATGAATGATGGTCGTTGAATTTTCGGTATAATGGCGGACTAGGGATTAGGTTTCCCCAATTCCGGGGCTGCCAGTTTGTGAGCCGTCGCAATAAATGGATTATTATACAATCAAATGACTCGTAGCCGTGTATATTTAGATCTAACAGCTTGATATCTTGTACAATTTCCTTAGGTATCTCTTTTACGTTATGTATTGAAGTAGGAATTCTTAAAATACTTGTAATATTTGCAGTGAAAGAAAGCGATATCAAATGAAACACCTGCGTCGACGTAAAAGTCCAAATTTACAGCGCGAGTCATCTATTTTCATTGTTGCGAAAGAAATAAAATAGTTTGTCAAAGCAGTGAGATTGATAAAACGCTTATTCAGAACACACATTACCTACATATTTAGAGACAAATAACAGCAGAAGAAAGTGAGAAGAAAAAGAGATTTCAATAGCGTAGTCTTCTGTCAGTGCCAGTGAGGTGCCAGGAATAATTTGAAAATCCTTGAAACAATCTTATTAACTCTTGATTAGATGTTATTGATTATAACTACCTAATTACAAGGTGTAGTTTTTCACCTACAAACAAGCGATATTATAAGTGGGATCAAACATTGAAGCAATGTATGGATTTGTATGTTGGTTGACAATTTGAGTTGTCGATAGTTTTGTAGGTACAAATACTAAATAGTATGATACAATAGGGTAGGTATATCTAAGAACTTATTGTATCCGACGAGGCAGAGTAGGTATGTATGGACTCAACTAAATGTAACGTCTATTGTAATTCATACTCTGGCATATAATCTGTATCTATGTAAACAAAAAAATTAAACACTTTTACAATCCTTACATTTTTTTGAAACTACAAGATTTTAAGTAGAATAAACCCACGACTGCAGATCTCGCATCTCTTCAAATAAATAAGTAGGTAAGTAATTTATTTTTTCTAGTGTCTCTTATTATCTTTCCCAAGCTGGCTAGATGCAAAATGCAAAAGTTCTCCAAAGACTATTCAAAAGCATTTGACAAAATAATCCTTATCATCTTGAATATAAAGCCTTGAATAGTCGGTGTTAATGGCATGTTGAGTGGTTTTAATTTTTCTTAAGAAAATATGAACTCTAGTTACTACATTAAGAGGCGTCGCTTCCTCGTTGGCGTTGATTGCGTCTGGACTTCCCCTGAGGTCTTTTCTCTTTCCTATACCTACTTATTTGTAACGGCATTAGGTACCGACGACTAAAAAATACCTAATATACGGAACATACCTATCTACATACGGAAAATATGACTTTGATATTACGTATAGATTATTTCTTCATTATTTTAAATCTGTAGGTAAAATCATCAGAAACTCGAACACTTTTTCATTCTGTTTAGAATATACCTACAAGTATTTTCATCATTTAAATATATATTTCTAACCTTATGCTGTAACATCTGATTTCTTAAAATAAAATGTATTGGTATGTAAGTAGGTAGATATCTACCTACGAATTTTATTCGATAAATAGGTATTTCGTAAGTGTAACTTACTCTCTAGCTCTTTTAAACATGTGTTTGTCACTGTATTAATAAATAAATAATAGTTTCCATAATTATGGCACACAATCCGAAACCCGTAACAGCTAACCAAAACTACATTGTAATATATCCTGCAAACAACATAGTACCGCCACCTGTCGGACGCACGCGGCAACTGGTCCGTAGCTATGGCAACCGCGCGTTGATTGGCCACTTCCACACCACCTGCACGGAACCAAACGTCTCAACCGGTGCAACTAGCTACTTGAAACTCAATCTTACGGATTTACTTTAAGGCTTATTTTAATTAATTGTGAGAGGTCTCTTGTTACGTTTAGACTGAGTTGTATTTGTTTATTAGCAC
Organism: Sesia apiformis; assembly: GCA_914767545.1. Classification (NCBI taxonomy): domain Eukaryota; kingdom Metazoa; phylum Arthropoda; class Insecta; order Lepidoptera; family Sesiidae; genus Sesia; species Sesia apiformis. The sequence continues at coordinate 406,935 of OU611962.1, forward strand.
CGCCCTTCTTAGTGGCATGGCGGACTGGTTTTATCTTGACTGGGTTTGTCTTTTCACGTCTGTTTTGCGTGCAACTACTCATACAATACATATAGAAGGTGTGATGTCTGTAGTCTTGTAACGCGACTAAGTAATTACAAGACGTCTCGGTTTTAGACGGATAAAGAAATGAGATTTTTCACCCGGTTTTTACGAAGTTAAAAGAGCACATGAAAGCTGAGATGAACATTCTAAGGGTTAAAATTTGTTTGGAGCACCTACGCGTAGTGGGAGACGTTTAAGCAACATTTAATAACTTCAACCGCTGTCACTCGGCATTTCAATTTCATTTTTGATAATCAGACAACATTGTAGGTTTTAATTGTGACATAATTTGAAACAAGGGCTCTAGTTAGGTAGGTAAGTAAGTATGTTACCTAGATATATGTTTTGATTTTAACTCAGTGTCTTAAAAATCAGTTAGATCGTGTTTACATTTAAGCTGTAGGTAGATAGATATTTGAAACAACGAAACTTTAAGTTATAACAGGGTGCGCTGATATAGGTAGGTAGGTACTATATCAGCGGATATAAGTAGGTAATAGGTATATATACGTATAGGTTGACTGGTGGTAGGATAATAGGAACGTTCTCAAGTAGGTGCCATCTACATGCGATTAGTTAAGTAGTACCTAAGTATAAGTAGATAATACCTAATTAAGTACCGATTCGGGACAAAAAGCGACACACGACTCGACAACGAGGGAAATGACAACTTGCCCCGGAAAAGTTTCATTAGAAACATTACCTATAGAATACTTAAGTAGGGAGATACCTTAGGTACCTTAGGTACCCCAAGTGTGCGCGGATTTTGAACGATGTTGTGTTACTTATACTTGTCTAATAATAAAGGCTTTACGTGCATTTGTAAAACGTTTGTTTTAAAATACGTTATTAAACTACCACAAAGTAAGTACCTACTTACATCAAAAATGAACAAAGAAATACACGTTTTTTATTTATGGTTAACCAATGACATCAATATAGGTATTTGCGCATTCATACCATTGCTATTCTTCAAGAAGACTATTGCCATCGGCTAACCCGGACACACCCGAACCCGTCATCCACGTCTATGAATTGCCGCCCTCCTACTCAAAAATTGCTTCGTTTGTCTGGCGCAGTGAGATGATCCTCCATCACGACAATGCCCAAGCATTGTCGTGATGATCATTCTGCTTCGTGGGCGTCGTTCTTTGACTTTTCCAAAACAGAAGGCAAACAGCTGTTCACATACCAGTCCGCAGTTACTGTTCTTTTATTTTCTGTAGTTATAGTAGCAAAGTGGCCCGATCTGCCAGACAACGAGGCAATCATCTTCTTTTCAGCACTTCGTCCTTTTTTCACTCTTGTCGGCAACTGTTCGAAAGGAAAGACCTACTGCGCAGATTGCCTCTTAGTTTCAGACTCACAGCAGTAGATCCAGCTTTCATCACCTGTTACTATATCAAAAGCAGCATTCGATTGAGCATTCTCGTGTTTTCAAGCATTGGAAACATCATTCCACGCGGCAGTGTTTTTGAGCTTCGTTCAAATTGTGAGGAATCAATCTACCACAAATCTTCCTTACTCGTAGATGATCGTGTAAAATAGTTTGAATTTGACTCATACCAATACCTAATGATGCCCGTTATCTACGCACATGTCGTTCGTTTGTCTGCTTCAATCATTAGTCGGACAGTTTTGATATTTTCCTCGGTCACCGCCGTCACAGGACACCCTTCTCTTATATCCTCACTGAGGTGGGTACGACCACGTTTAAATTCACTGAATCAGTTATAAACAGTACCACTCGATGGGGCTTCATCACAAATGCTAACTTTAAGTCTTTCATAACTTTGTTTCAGGTTTAGACCGCAGCGAAAGTCATAAAAAGCATTAAACAAAAATGTTCTCTTGTTAAATACATTTTACCGCAAACGCTCAATTTTCAAATTGCCGCCAGACATAAAAAAACAAATGACACCTGTGAGAATTTAAACGGCGTTTGACAGGCAAAGAGTTCCATTTTCAAAATTCGTATTTGCTTTTTCTATCGTATTGTAGATATAGTAGCCAGTTCTAAGAACTTTCAGTTTGACTCATGACAAAATATTCCAGCATCTTAAAACAAAACTACATGTGGGTTGAATCCATTCTGATTAAAACCGGTCGTATAACAATGTACGTTGATACCAACACTAACTATAGCTTGTTTTCAAGTACCTATCCAATGACCACTGAACGGTGTTAAAACCTTATTTTGTCTCGTTATTGTTGTTTCGTGACTGTTTCATTATGAACAGATTGTCAATCTGAACACAACAAGACAAATGAAACGAGTTTTTAACACCGTCCAATAGTCGAGTGCCTAGGTACTTAGAGACAAGCTGTAGGTAGGTAGTAGGTACCTACATAAAAAGTCCGATATAATCCAATTTGCAGGAAACAAACTCAGATCAATGAAATATCTCAACATTTAGCTTTAAATCAAACATACAGTCTCGATGAATCAAATTATGGATGAAAACACTTATCATCTCACTATTTAGTACGGCAGTGTCAGTTGCATCATGCCGCCTTGTTTGTTCACATTTTGGACAAATGGAATTGGATTTGCGTATATATAGCTATGCGTACCTCCTCGCGGGGTAGTAGGAGGGCGCGCGCCGGGCTGCAGCCGGTGATCGAATTTCTCGGCAATTACCCGCCTTCAAGCGATATCTCCGGCGCCGGTGCACGCGGACACTGCAACCGGTATAGGCACTCTAATAGCGTTGTGTTAGGCATAATATGCCTTGCTCATTATCGGATGAGATAGCTTTAAATAAAATTAATTAATTATATATCGCCTTAATATTTAATTTATTATCTTTAGGATTCGCTGGGTCGTGGGTCCAGAGGCATACCTACACAAAGACAAACACAAACCCAGATCCGAACAAACATTTGTCTTTAAACAAGTGAATGTCCGAGCGGTAATCGAATCCGGGAAAGGTCCTGGATTCGATGCACAGCTATAAGTAAAATAGGTACCTATAGGTACCTACTATCTAAATGAACAAGTAGGTACTGATCGACTAAGTGTTAGCACGAGTGTCAGCATTCTTTTGAAATTGAAACTTTTTCAAAAAAAAATATTTAGGTACCTATCTACATTTATCTATTTTGCGAGAAATTACATCTATATCTATTTATATATTACTAGCGACCCGCCCTCGCTCTCTTCAGTTTATAAGAGTTTTTTTTTTAATTTCTAAATAAAATATTGTCTATATTAAACACGGATAATGTAGCTTCCTATTTGTGAAAGAATTTTTGAAATCGGTTCAGTAGTTGCAGAGATTATCCGCAACATACAAACACACAATTTTACCTCTTTATATAGGTAGATATTAGTAAGTATAGATGACGTTATGACGTACGGTGCCGAAACGTCTAAAATAAAAATATCTCTTTAGGTATCTCTGTTGGTACTTTTTCCAGATTTTATAGTTTTGATTTCAAGGATTAATTTCCAGTATCTTGAAATATTTTATTATCTGTCGCTCTTACCTTTATTATTATATTTAACCTTTATTAAACAGTAAAGTATCCTATTGAAAATTGTAATAAACTGTCGTAAAGCTAATGTATTACCATTACTCCAACTCATGGATAACCTCACAACCCAATAAGGTTGCGCGGAATGCGCGCGCCAGTTAATTACTGACACGTATTGGCGTCCAGTGGGGGGGAATATCCTCCCCCCGCACGCCCGTCACCACACCACCTCCCCCGCACCCTGCAACCTTACTAAAGATCGCCATGCAAGCCAATTTATCGACGATATAATGAAGACAGAAATTACTAATAGCCACTTGCGAAATTCTTCGTGAAGGATGCGAGAAAAATTCAGATCGATAAAATAGAGTGATCGATTTTCCTGTTCTTAAATTAACACGAAACGCATGTTGCTTTCTTTCTACCAGTTTCCATTCTTTCTACCACTTGAAAATTCCTAATCACTGCGGACATTCCAACATTCGGTATTTTTTACTAATAACTATCTACATGTGTCGCAAATGTCCAAGAGCGACAGTATCCACACTTACCGTCAGATAATTGATTTCCTTAGGGGAGGCCTATGACCTGCAGTAGGACGTTAATAAAAGGCTAAAGCTTGTTTTTAAAAAACGTTTTTTTATATATTATTTTATTTACACCTCTTTAGTTAGAAATATTTCTCAATCTATCCATTTCAAGTAACGCATCATTAGGGTAAAAAGTCGTATCTCTGCTACTAATCGTTGAGGAGTGCCCTCATGAGGAGATAATCCTGGTTTCAGCATCAGTTCACGGTGAAGATCATGTTTAGCTATCAAAATTAAACGTATATGCAAAGTTTCGTGTCCGTGCTACTAACCGTTGAGGAGTGCTCTCGTGAGGAGACAATATTGGCTGTAGCATCAGGTTATTTCTATCATTTTAGTGTATTGTCATCAGAACTGCACAAGCATGCAAAATTTCAAAGTCGTAAGTTTAGAGGAAGTGGTTCAAATTTAGCCTAACTAACAGGCGAAGTTAAATAAAAGCCGGTAAAAAGTTACTGGTCAATTAAAGGCATAAACATAAGTCATGGTATAGTTCTACCATCTCACGAAGGCTTATTGTTTATTGTGTGTAAACTCGAAAACGCTCAGTTTTATTATCGGCACGACACCGCGGCACACGTTTAAGCAGTAGGTATATATGTGCACAGCCACCACTAAGCCTAATCCGCCTTCATGAGATGAAAGAACTAACAACCAATCGTAATTCCAGTTACAGCTCACAACCACCACTACAACTGTGATTTGTTTCATTGTCGTTCGTTTCAATCGCACCGTGAATGTGTCGCTTTATAGGCGTACGTGCGAGACGGGAAATATTGTTTCAGAGCGGGAAATATTAGCGGGCGGGTATATTAGGTGCGACGCTTGTGTGTAATTGTCTAATTAACACAGACTTGCGTGTGTTTGTGCGAGTGTGTGGGCGCTGGGATGTCCATATTCAAAGTATTAATGAAGGACATTTTAGGGATATGTTATCGAAGAAATATATCTCAAAATTTATCTACATTTAGACGTTCATATGTATGTTTAGGTACATGTATTACGCATACATGCAGGGCCGTCTTTACCAGGGGGTGCAAGGGGTGCGGTGCACCCCGGGCGCTCACCTTTTAAAGGTAATGAAAAAATATAACGCTATAGTAAACAATTACACAATAGGATATTTGACTGTCATAGGATACACAATAGGATATTTGACTGTCATAGGATACACAATAGGATATTTGACTGTCATAGGATACACAATAGGATATTTGACTGTCATAGGATACGCAATAGGATGTTTGACTGTCTTAGGATACACTCGCGCACCCCGGCGCAGAATAGACTTAAGACGGCCCTGCATACATGTATAGACATATAAACTTCAAACTAAGAAGTCAGAACATGAAGAGAATCCATGGTTTGAGGCCTTGGGAAAAGTTTGGATACATCCCGTATAGGTCGTAAAAAATCTCTTATAAAAACACCTATGCTACACTTACAAACGGTATCTTAATGAATAAGGCTCACAAATCTCTTATAACTTTTGTTTAGACCTATTCTTTTCTTCAATAAACATGCAGAAAATGATGAAATCAGGGGGCCCGACAGTGCTAAGACTCGGCGCACTATCGAGCGTCTATCTTACTGAATGGTGTCTACAAACGATATATTTAAATTCAATTGGATTAAATTACTTCTTCTTAATTATCAGTAAGTAGCTTAACAGTTCCGCAGTAATGAAGAATAATATCGTGAATAAACCAGAGAAAAAAAAAATGGTTTGTGTATCTATCAATCCGCACTAGGACCGCGTGAAATATCTTTCACGCGGTCACGCGCATGGCTCACTAGGAAGTGATTGCTAGAGAAGCTCTCAGCGCTGCAGTGGGACGGTAGATCAGATTTTTCAGTTGCCTATCTGAAAAACATCTACAACATGCGTAGGTAATACGTGTAAGTACCTAGGTAATATACTTTTATTGAGGAAAAATGGCGGCAGATTGGCATACAGTCCACCTGATGGTAAGTGGATACTGGCGATACATGCCGACATTAGTCAGAATTAATGAAACGTGGGCACGCCCACGGATGCGCTGCCTACCTTTCAAAATATAGGAGTACCTAGATTTGTTGAAAGGGTTAGGGAAATGGGGAGGGACAAGATGGGATGGGAATGCGCTCTGGCATATCATCGCACTGGGCCACAGTCAAGATTGTAGTTTAAGGCCTGTGTCCTGAAGTGGCAGATATTTCTTTTAATTTTTACCTCTCTCTCATAGAACACTGTCGTGAAATGTAGTGCATTCGCCACTTTATCCTATTCCCCCAATACGTACGTGTTTCGGTAGTAAGTGTGATATGCCAGTGCCCATTCCCATCTCATTCTATCCTATCCCTACCCATTTTCCAAGTCATTTTTCCAAATCCATTTGTAAATGTGCATTCCCACTTTTTCACCTTCCATATGAATTGTTTTCTTTGTTTCGCCGTAACACTTTTGAAGTTAATAATTCCCCTTAATTGAAAATCTAGGAAATTAAAACTGAAAATAAGTATCTACTCATTTCTCAGATAATATCCTATGTAATTTGCATTTAGACTTAACTGTATGTGTTGTTGGATTTTACAGTAAAGAATTCAAACAAAGAAAATTGCCAATTTAGAATTATTCACCAAACAGAATTGAGACGTCAGACTCAATGCGCTTACTGAAGGCGAAAATAAGCCCGTGCCAACTAGGGGTGGTGGGGAGGTGGTGAGGGGGTGTTGTATAGGGGGGGGGGGGGGGTGTTCGAGGGTCTGTGTTCCGGGCGAATTTAGCAATTAGCGTGCGTGCGCGAATTCCGGGCCCTAATAGCCACCTAGCCCGGGCCGTGCCGGGCTTATAATATTGTAGGTATATAAGTGGGTAGTTCTTGTTTTGTAATGTTGTTCAACTGGATGTTGACGATAAGCTTGAGGAAAAAAGGCCTTTTTCTGACTTTTACATTGCGAGTAGGTATTTACCGACAGAGCCAATTTTCTCGCATACCTAATTGTGTAGGATAAATGGTTCACATAGACGATTTCGTAACGATTTCATCATAAATAGGCATCATAAGAATATTTCAAGGTATGAACCATCATAGATAGATAGATAGATTTTTATCTATCAATTATTGCACACCGAAATAGAACGCGACAGTAACAGACATTGTAACATGAAATGCACAAAAATCTATTGCTAATAGAGAGCTTTGCCAGACATCCTTTCGGAGAGGAAATAAATATTTTAATGACAGGTAGGTCACATCGTGTGTGCTCAGTGCGGATTGATAGAGCATGCCTTTAGAATATCATAACACACGACATGTTTCTGAAGCCAGTTGCATAAGTATATAATCCTTATTGAGTGGGACCCTCGTACTGCAGTCTTCACGCTATTGTTTGCGACCGGGCGCAGAGCAGACTTAATTAAAATGCCTTATGTCGCCACTTGCTAAAGTGTATCATTTGCTAATACTTTAGGGGGATAACTATAATTGATTGATAAGTAAAAAAATTAGGCTTACCTAATTAAATTGCAGTAAGTTTTGTCAGGGGGAGTAAGTGCACGCTGCAATCCAACAGCCGCTGGCCGCGCTCGACTGGCCACGTTACCCCTCTCTCACAGAAGACTACTTTTAACCAGCTGTTTTAACGTCCACTGCTCGACATGGGCTTCCTCATGTACATTGTCTTGTACATGACCGATGGATGTATGGCCTTAAAACGCCACGCTGGCGAAGCGACTTGGTAAGTCCATTCTTTTAGAAGGGAGTGTAGTTCCCCAGGTCTTGTGGTAGCGGCTTAGTTAACCCTTACACGCTTTTTACTATAGCGAAATGGTGCTAGAGATGAGGTCGTGATATTCTAAAGCCGATCGACATTACACGGCCATTGGTATTGCACAAGGAATATTACCCATGTTACACATATCTAGCTAATGTCAACGGACAGTTTAAGTTAGACTTAACTTAAACCTTACTCTTAAATTGTATCATACTCGTAGCATTCATGCAACCGATGTTATGGTATGGACTCTCCACTGCCGGAGATAGAGCGCTCCCTTGGCCCGCCAACATACACAACCATTCGCATTCTTATCCAGCTACAACTGGTAATTATCTTGACAAAGCGGTCAAGCCATCTGGTCGAATCGTGCTACATCTCGTTAACAATTTCTAGTTTTTAATAACAATGCTGCCGAGGCAAACCGATTAAGATGACCGCACTGATGTCTAGTAGTATTATTGATGGCGTGTTATATATCCATGGGAAACTACTAAATGTATCCTATGGGTCAGCGAGTGAGCATGCAAGAATAAGAGAAATGACTACTAAATTTAGGCGCGGTGCGACGGGGCATAAATGATTGGGGGGAAAATACAAAAAATATTAATTATCGAAAATGTCAACTTACCCGGTAGATTCCAGACGCAGCTCATCCAACAGCCGCCGAAGACGTGGTCACTTCTGTCACCACTTTACTGGGGTCGCTGACCTTATTAATTATTTCTATAAACGATACGCACATTGGTTTTGCATGGTACCAAGGATGGTAATCAAAACGAACCCGCGAACGCGTCAAAGATCGGTTATAATGATATGCGAACTTTCTCTCGGTGACAGCGTCAGTCGTCATCTGTCATAGACAAAAAAGGCCGCGTTCTGATACGTGGCTAAAACAATAAAGCGGCGCGAACAATTGCATTATACATACTTACCGATATAAATGGAGAAAGACTTATGTTAATATTTATATGAATTAACACAATCATTTTATCAGAATATTCAGAAAAAATCATAAAGTATACACCCAGAAGCAATTTAATGAGAACCTGTAATTCTTGCTGCACAAACATAGACTATTATTTATCTACGATACAATGTAATAAGAATAATTAATGGCCTGTCAACTATCTGTTTCATAAAAAGCCACCATAATCAAGTTATTACAAATTAATGTCCCAGTCAAAGTCGCAAAATTATATAAAAACAATTCAATAAGTACCGCAAACGATCCAGCACAAGAGCTGTAATCCGATTACGAGTGATTTATATCCTCACTTCGTGTGTAATAATCAATTTAAACGATAAACTATAAATTATACTAACACAAACTTACCTATGCACCTTTCTTACACCCTATTTCGTAGTTGTAAAGCCGATTATTCCTTGTTTAAAAGTTTGTTTGTGCGCCAATGCACGCCCTAAGTGCAGTTAGCAAGAGATATTTAGGGGAAGCACTCCCTAATATCCAATAATGAACTGTCCGTACTTCTGCTTCGGATGCTAGAACGCAGATTCCTTGCTGGGCGGTTTAATATCGAACGGACATAATGAACACAGGTTACTTGATCCCAAGTAGGTATCCCAAGAAAGCTGTGAATAGGATTTTGCAAGGTCGGCGGCGCGTCCGCATACCCTCTGGTGTTGCAGGTGTCCATGGGCGGCGGTGACACTTACCATCACGTGGGACCGCTTGCTCGTCCGCCCTCTTCTCTATAAAAAAAAAAGGTATTTGACGTTGATTGTCATCATAAATACATGTCTTAAAACGTGATTATACTTACAAATCGAAATTAATAAAACATCAGTGCAGCGCCTAGAACCCACAGAAAGAAGGCGTTGGGGCCATTCAAGTAAAGACATATAGAAAACAAAATTCTGCTTCCAATTACCCAGCGCATTCTATCTAATAGGGAGTTGATAAGCCAGGATTTGAACCCACGTCATGCGAGTCGAGAATTGATACTTCTAGGCTATCGCCGTTCTTCAATAACACTTCCGATTGCAATTAGAATTCTGGCACTGAAGGACAAAATGCCCGATCATAAAATATATTCCAACAATAAGATGCGTACGAGTATGCATTCTTCTCAATAAAAATATCAATAAAAACTTATGATCAGTTACCCGTGTCCCTTGGTCCCTTAACCCACCCAGCGCCCCTTGGGGTGTTAGGGACCACCTAAATGCGTAATTATGGACATTTCATATTTACTCCCTAAAGGCCGATATATTTGATTATTTCTGTGAGATGATTTCCCACGTTTAAATATTAATGTGTGAAAGGTCCTTAATGGTCTTTTTATTGTATCAATAAGGATAATAATATTTCTTTTTTAATATTTTTTGTTTTATTAGGTACTCTACGTCAATTGTAGCGGTGATAATAGTGAGGTCTTGAGTTCAGCACTGAATTACTACTTATGTATGATTTTTGGAACGAAGTTCCTTTACGCGGATTGCGGTAGGTGTGATTCGAGAGAAAATGTAACGTCACGTAAGATTTTTACCCCCTCCATACGCCTTTCTCTGTCTCTGTGTGTGCGTGCGTGCGAGTATCGAGAGCGAGACTCAAGCAGAATAACAAACGTGCAGACAAGTCCGTGGCCGGTTGTATAAACTAAATTTTGATTTTTGACTTGATTCCTTATTTTAAATCATTTGCATTGAAAATATGATACGAAATAAAAAAAATACATATGAACTATATAGATTTTATTTCGAATTACATTCGGAGTTTAAAAAAAAATGCGTGAGGATCTTCGTTCCTGACCCTGACCGCACACGTTTTTTTCGTGAACCAATAGGTTGTGGCACGAACTGCCTCACGAGGTTTTTCCATTACGTTACGAAATGTACGAGACGCTACACAAACCCCACGTCGTACCCGCAAACACCCTGGTGTTGCAGGTGTCCATGGCCAGTGGTGACCACTTACCATCTTGTGGATCACTTGCTAATAATTTACATGGCCATTTGATACCAAACCAGCGTTGGTTAATTTATATCTACGGGTAAGGCCCAAATGACAGTTTATTTCAATTTCTACCCATAATTCTTATGTAATATTGAGTTGATCCAGATAAACCTAGGTTTAGCCACAATGCTAACATTGCCCTGCACTTGTCAACTGTAAATTTCACTATTAACATTTATTACTTGGGCGCACTAGGTACTCGCGTGTTGACAGAAACAAATTCAATTATGAATGCATTATCGTTTAAAAAAATAATTTGCTTTCACGTCATGACTTTTACAAAGACAACATCAATTAAAACGAAGTCAATTTAAAATGATTGATAAAACTTGTCACGAGGGTCGATTGTGACCATTCGGAGATTAACAGATTAATGTTAAGGGTTGTTTTTTTATAAAATGTCTGTCATACAAATTGACACTGCAAATTAAAATACTTAAGACTTATTAAATTTGGTTAAGATTCCAACTTAATGTTTTAAAAATCTGTTAGAGTATGTGCCACAAAAGAAGTCCCCGTAGGCGCGGTGCTGTAATCGCCCGACATAATGTTTCCAGCAATTCCAGCGTATTGGTTTCAATTTACCGTATCAAATTACATATATATTTTTATTTACACCTACCAATAAAGATGTGTCTAAATTATGAAATAAATTATAAACGGACATAATAATATTTATTTTGCGGAATGAGCGACCTATCATATTTAGTTCCCTTAAATTCCGCGGTACTTCTTTGGTGGCGCGCACTCTAAATAGAAACATGATCTAACATTTAACTTTTAATTAAGATACGGCAATAAAAAAGTTCTTAAATCCTTAAATTACCTATTGTTATTATTCTGGAAGAATTATTTATTTATTCTGTATAGTTGTACCCGGCCACGCGTTGCTGTGATTGCCCAACAGATGGCGCTTACCCTGTTTTTGGGATTTTACCTTGTCATAGGTACCTAGCTATATAAAAACATGCGCATATTCGAATGCAACGTTGTGTCAAAATTTCAAAGCAATCGGTGAAGGACTTTCGGGGATTTAAGATTCTGAACAAACGAACGTTTACATTTTTATATATATAGATTGCAAAGTGATAAAACGCAGACAATACTTAGACGCATTATCTCTCAGTCAACCTTTATGCTGTAGCTGTGGGATGGCGCGGTAGATGCAATTATTATCTATTATTAGCTTAAAACTTGTACTTATAGTTAATAGTGATGCATATTAATTAAATACCATAATATAAAGAAACATATACATTCATACATTACAAATATACATGCCATACAAACATATTTAACTATGATATGCTATTAATAATACCTCCCTTAAATGCCTTGTGTCTGAGCAATATTCTCCACTTGAAGTGAATGTTCCTTCATTTCCTTTCAGATAACACAGATCCACAAAATGTTAGTAAATTACTTTAAAGATATCTTAGTAGGTACCTACCTACTTTATAACTAAATTGCATTTCACACTCTTAATGAACTGTCCCACTACAAGGCAGTTATTATTATTTTTTGAAATCATCTTCAGGGTGCTATTGGGATCGCCCCCGTAAATATGTAATTTTCTTCTTCGCAGATAAATAATTTTATAAATAATGGCTTCCGATCACAATTTTTCACCACAGTTTGGTGAATTCTATACTTGTTTTAACTTACTTTCATATCACAATTGCTCTCGATATTTGAAAATAGATATACCGTCAGCCTGTGTCTCCCCACTGTTGGAGATAGGCCTCTCCCAAAAACAACTTTGGAAAATACATATATTATTATAAAATACCTCATAACAATTATTATAAAATGCAACAATTTGCGCGTTGAACCGTTTCCGACGAGGCCGACGCGTGCGCTGCCCTAAGCCCTACTCTGTGGCCATCACAAACGATACACTGCGGTCACAAAGGATACATGCTAACAAAGGGATCCACTACGTTAATAAAGGATACATGTTAACGCTCTGGTTAACATGATTGTTAGCGCGTTAATGGTTCGTTATAATGTTGTTTACTTTGCTACAGCCCTGTGAACGGCTAGTATTTAAGATATTCAACATTTCAGGTAGATTTCAAATTTTGGAAGGATTTCCTTACATCTCGACTAAAGGCTATCAGCTAACTCTAAAACACCAATAAATTTGAATTTTATATAATACTAGCAAAACCCGATAGACGCTGTCCTGCCTGTGTATATTTATTTACCTCTGTATATAAATAAAATCACAAATTATTCTGTTTTGTCGTCGATATGATTTTTGCGATCGATTGAACGGTATAGAAGTTGATGTGCTGCAACGCCATCTAGTGGCGAGTTATAACAAAGTGGATGACATGGAAACCTTCTCCATGAAAAAATACATATATGTGCCAACTTTTATGGTGATCGGTCAAATGGTGTCGAAGTCTATTAATCTCCAATATACCGACATCCATTTTTATATATATACGTAGATTAAATCTTGTACCTACATATTATATTATACCTACAGCATATGTTCGAAACTTTGCGAAAGCCTGAAACCATGAACTCCAATCATGATTCTACATGTTCTTTGACATTACAATTCTACGAATAATTTTTTGTAAGAAATTCAATATTTTCAGCTTTTGTCAGAATTTTCAGAAAAATTTGCTAAAAACAAAGCTGAAAAAAAAAGATACTCAAGAAGTGCTACGGATTCTCGTATGCTTTTATCACTATTACATCTTCGCGCGCCGACTCGGACTCCTGGACAAGGAAACCATTTGCCCCTTATGGAGAAAACAGCTGGGACGAGTCTTGGGCACTTATAATCGCTTAATGAGACAAGGTAACTTCCTAAGCAGGGATGTTGTCTTGTTTTCTAATGGTCTATACAAAATTAGGCGACACTATGACCCTTTCTTTATATTACAATTCAGGGACCAAAATCGGTACTTACAATAGTTTCAAAAATTACGGACGTATAAACTTTTAAAAAAACCCCAAAATTAAAATTCGACTCATCCATCATTGAATCAAAAATTGTTCGAAAACCGCCCCGAGCATACACAGCGACGTGACAAAATCAGTGTTTAAAAAAGGCTCATTTGCAATAATTGCCGATTATGACATTGGCACGTGTCGTTGTTTCGGAGTTACGAGGGTATGAACGGATAGAGTAACGAATGTGATTCCCGCCCGCCCGCCGGGAGGCGCGTGCGCAGCGGGTACTCATTACGAGTTTGTTAGTTTGTCTCGTTATTGTAGGATTGAGGTTTAATTATGATATAATGTGCAGTTTAATAATGAAAAAAAAAAACAACTAGCAATTCCCTCCACTTCACTTGTCTAGAACGTGTTTTACATGGGAAATATAATGATTTGATCATTTTGTTTTACAAAATTCTTTATTATTAAACTGTTCAATCGATTTGGACAAAACATACACCAAAACTATAAAACTGGTAACTATTCTATTACAGCTTGATGTTGCTGAACCACTGCTATGACGGTTATTTGTACTACAACTAATATTTGAGGTATGACTATTTGCAGCAAGAAAGTAAATATATTTGTCTATATTTATATATTATGTATATCTATATATAGGTGTTTGTCTTCTCTATTTTAAATATTGTAATGTAATATGTACATATTTGACCACTCACTCTCATAATTATAATTTTACATTTACATTTACCTACACACCTTATAGGCCCAAGAATTATGTTCAAGGGCGCACACCACTGTTACACACGTTTCACGCGTCTCGGTTCCGTCTGACAATCAGCGCTGTATGCTGTTTGTACGGTATACAGCTTGTGCTGAGACAGATACCCTTTGAACACACATGGGACCACGCAGTTTTATCGCCTTTTTTAATTTCATTTTTTTGTTTGTTTGCATAAGAATGAGTATTTTTATTTTTTTTGAATAAGTCATTGTCATGTTATTGCGATTACTTGTGTGTGCGAAATAAAACTTTCTATCTATCTATCTGATCTTTATGATCTAGTTTTTTTATAGAAATCTAATAACGGATATTTCAGATTTCATTAAGTGTTCCTTACAAACAGCCTAGGAAATCACTTATATATTTTTTTTAATGGGCCTGTGTGTGTAAAACTAATTTGGATCGCCAATAGTCAGAATGTGTACTAATCATAATAGCTACAATGGCTACAATGGTTCAATGAAGAAATACCTTAGGTTAGAATAAAGACAATATCATAACTCATATGTTACATGTGAGTGTATCTATTGATATATTGTTAATATCTATTGGTAGATGTTAATAGATCGCAAATAGCATATTTGGATATATTTTTGACACTTTGCACACATTTAGGGAACAGTTTATTAGGGAACAATCTTTATCGTGAAATATTTTTGTAATGATCAAATCATTATAACAACTCAAATATTTTTTTTAAAACGACGATGTTACTTTGTAATAAATGTCGCGTACACTTGTAGGTAACAGGTAGGTATTTATATAAACTCTAATAATTACAATATTGTTATACTTACCGTTGGTGTACGTATCTTATATAAATAAAATAAATTATAAGTTATAAAAAACTTCCATTCCCAAAAACAATAAATTAATTCCATGGAGTCTTTATATGTTAAACATAGAACAGGCTGTATGTTTATATGTTACATATATACCTATGTTACGTATGAATTTCGAGGTTTAATTCTTCTAGATTATGTTTAACTAATATTCCTATATAAATAACATTTTTATTGTATACATTATTTTGCCCTTAAAACAACGTGAAATATGTTCCTGCTCCTGAAATCATAGCAACATTTCAATAAAATCTATTGTATATTCACCTACTGTACAATAGATTTTATTGAATTACTTACTTTATTGTTAAAGCATCGAAGCAAGCAATCTGATTGCGACATCGTTTACGAGAATTTACTTCTTAACTGTATGATATCCCCCCAACCTCAATTCACTAAGCGAATTGAATAAATCTCGTAATGGAGACGTATCCGCCACTCGCCAACTCCGTGGTCACAATACACGACTACTCCAATAGAATAGAGTGCGGTACAAGTACATAAACGGAACGGGGTTCGACGGTGTCACATTAGATATTAGTAACATGTAGATAATAGCCTATTTCCTTAATCGATTACCTACATAGTATCTGCCTTGTTCTTTTATGGGGTTATTATTAGGATTTTAGGATTGTTATTAACCATTAACAATCCTCTGATTAAAATAGTTACACTTATTGTTACAAATTACACTTACTGTTTCAAAAACTTTTTAATTTTCACTTTACGTCTTTGAAATCGGTCAACGAAGATTTTTACTTCAACGTATAGTAGCTAATGTAGATGTAACATTTAAATTATAAACATATGTTTCGAGTTACTTCTTGTGAAACCATATTGTCGTGA
This sequence comes from Sesia apiformis, assembly GCA_914767545.1. Taxonomy (NCBI): domain Eukaryota; kingdom Metazoa; phylum Arthropoda; class Insecta; order Lepidoptera; family Sesiidae; genus Sesia; species Sesia apiformis. Next base: position 423,207 of record OU611962.1, read on the forward strand.
GTTTACAATTGTTAAGTTAGGAATTACGATTTAGGTAATGAGTCTATTTAAATAAATGTAATGTGTTTTATGCCACGTTGTAATAAATTTATGTCATTTTATTATCTCAAAATAGTGATAATTCAATTAACAACAAATTACCTATGTACAATAGCTGTTATTATATGTATTTATTATTTTAAATGGTGTTTAAACTGATATTCCATTTTTTTACATTATATTTATTTCTTTTTAATAAATAACACGGCGAACATTCAACATTCATTGTCATTGCAAAGCACTCGTTCCGCTATCCGCGCCGCTCATTATTCTATCCGCTTGCAGCGCTTCCTTTGCACCAACCCCATTCTTATGCTCATTGGATAGAACTCGAGTTAAATGTCTCGATTTTCCACTAATGTGATAGGATAGTCCATTCGTTTCCATTTGTATTTCTTTCTAGTAGTTTCGGTTCAATTCATTAGTTTAGTGTCAGAATGGGCGCGTGCGTGGTGGGCGTACATTTCGACATCTATTGTTGAGGACAGTTTATTGACCGAAGGAATTGATAGTAAAGGTCAGATAAAAGTATCGCGAATTGTATAAAGAAAACGAAGTATTCATATTTATCGACATTCGCCTCTACCTAAAATTTTAGTTTTAAGTTTTAACACAATCGCCCAATTTACCCCATTTATATATTCTGTGGTCGTAAATCAGGACCAGGGCCATCTTAATCATTCGCTCCAGCTAAATTATCGCTTTTTTTAGTTCTAGCTAATAGCTACAATATCAGCTATTATTTAGCTTGATGAATTGAATTTTGAAGTTTTGGTAAATAGTTTTTGTTTTGATGTATCAGTTCATTTTTTCTTAAACAATGATAAATTATATTTTTTTATATACTATGGTTACATCCATTTTCTAGAATACGACTATATGTAAACAGGGCAAGACGGTAATCCACATACGGACGTGGTATCATTACCGTATGTCATACCTGCCAATTATGACATAAGGTGTCGAAACGTGGCGTCTAACGATAGGCCCGATACCATTGATTCACTCGCTCTGCGAACTATGGAATTTCTTTTTACGGGATAAAATCTGAAACAAATGGATTCGCTAAAGAACAGCTTAAAATATCTATTCACGTCTTTCATTGGTGAGGTCGTGGGTTTGAATTCAGCCCGTGTCACTGAGTTTCTATTTAACAGACTTTTTTTTACACACGATTAGTTGTGAAGGAAAACATTGGGAAAGCAACGTGCGCGGAACTTGGGCATCTATGGGTGGCATAGGTCCCATGTACTGGATTATGGCATGTGCCGTAAAGCGGTACGTTGTAAGTTGATGTCAATGAAACAAGCAAGTTACTAGTAAATGCCCAACAAAAAGTATGCGACTATAAGAATTATAGAATTACTAAGAATTATTGACTATAAGACTATGCTTAACTAGGTGCAGTTCAATTATAAAGTTGTCTGGACTGAGTTGCAGATAGTTTACAAGACGCCGGTAGGTATTATAGTACCAGTGAGTACCAGTACCACCACGAAAACTATCGACCTATAACCAGTATCAAATAATTTGTAGAAGCGAGATGGCTGTATTGTCTGTGGTTTTGTCAAACGAGTGCTTACCACCCTATGGCCATAGACTATAAACGCCCTCTTGTCAGGTGACCTCTGTAAGACACACATTCACGTCTAACGTCTAATATTAATAAATTAGTTAGTTACTGTTATCAATTATTTTAATAGACGTAACATACTAAAATAATTCATGCCGCAGCCGGTAGGATACGAACCTACGCTCCCAAAGGGAGTCCCAAATTGACTCTTTGACTATTTTTAAATAATTACATAACTAAAGAGCTTAAGGTAAGCTATTAAGAGAAATCACAATCAGAATATCTTGAAAATGATTGAGTTACATAAGCTTTAGAAGTCACAAGTTAGGAAGGGGAGCTACTGTGTTCGTGACATCACTGACACAATAGCGCGATCAGTTTCTACCTTATGACTTTTAAAGCCTAAATTATTTTTTGTGATGTACGCCGCTTACCACCAGATGAACTATCTGCACGTCTGCCGCATTCTTTCTACTTCTTTTCCAAATGGCTAAACTAAAAAGTGAACTGACCAACCGGCTCGGCTGGCTGACGTTTTAAAGCCTTACATATCTCATGCACAAGACAATAGGCAAGAGCGAGGCTCATGTCCAGCAGTGGATGTTGATTGCATTGCAGGTACCTACTGCAGGTGCAGTTTCCTTGTGTAGGTAATTACGTTTGTCATACTTATGCTAAAATATCAATACACACCTTATTTTATGGGCTGTAGTTGCCAGTTACCGTGGCGTCACTAAGCAGTAGGTTCCGTCCAAGTTTTAACAGGCGTTCCAAGTTGGTCGACTCTTTACCACTCTCTTCAGTATTCTTTCTAAAACAACTTATTTTTAAATGCCACTTCTGTACGCGAATGTATTTGCTATTTTGAATTTCAAACAATGTATGAGTGTAACTTAAAATTTGAAATGAAATGAATTTTATAAAAAAAAATGATTTAATTATTGGATGATTTTATAAGAAATGGGCTCTGGTAACTACGGTAGGTACAGTTTGGTACATTTCACGACACCCTTCTGTGAGAAGGGGGTATTACTTATTCATTGACATGATGCACCATCAGTACCTATGTTTTTTTTACTATATAGAAGAAGACGGCAGACGAGCATACAGTCTACCCGATGGTAAGTGGATACTGTCGTCCATAGACATCCGCGATACATGCCACCATCAGTCCTGAATGACAGACGTTGGCACGCCCCCAGATGCGCTGTACCTACACCTTTGCAGTTTATGGAATAGTTTGGGAAAAAGGGTGGGGAAAATGGGGAGGGATGGGATGGGAATGGGCTCTCGCATATCTCACTCACTACCGACACACGTATGTACATTGGGGAAATACGAAGGGGGACCACTTTTCTATAAAAAAAAAAAAACATCAAAGTGAGATTCAATATAAAAAGTGTTTCAAGGTATCAGTAATTTTATTCTTCAATTTACATACAATACTGTCTTGAAAGGTGTCATTAATAGATATTGTATTTAGCTACTCCTTCGTTGTAAGATGGCATAAAACTTTTGTCAGGTGCGTTATTACCTAGATTAGTTCTGGAATAAGTTTTGAAATGTTGCCAAACGCAGATTTGTTGTAATAGGTCTCTTGGAAGGTGTGACGTTTCGATTTGTGTCCGTATAATAATACACAAAATATTTGTATCAACGTCACACACGTAGTCGCGCCTGCTGTTCGGTGGCAAGTGGTCAGATGAGTCTTCGTTCGCACACTCCCCGCTACCGACCGTACACATGTTTCTTAGTCCGTCACAGAGTAAGACAATCCTTTGTCTAAGGAGCATGCCCTATGGTTACGGCATACCCCATCGTTTTCCCTCGTACAAAGATTCTCTCTTTCACCAAAATAAACAACTATTTATTTTGATAATACAATAAACAAGCGATTCTCTAAACCGGGTACAGCATCGAGCAGCGCGCGTGCCGTCGCCGCGTGTTATTGAATCATTTATGTAAAGCAGCCGGCAAATGGCGCGTCAGTAACTTGATAATAGACACCCCCCCACTCCTCGCATCCCCTCACACCCCTGCAACACCCGAAAGAGATTTGACACGGTACGTGATGAAAGCAGTAGCGCAACTCGAGCGCAACGTTTCTGAGCTCTTAAACAAGGATTGTATGTCATTTATTCAATAGTTCACTAAAAGTCTAATAAATAGATGATTCTCTATTTTAGACTTGCAATATTTACATGCGTTTAGTGAAGTAATGTTATATTTGACATATTTTCTACGGATTTGATATTTATAAGTAAACGCATGACAAAGTCGAAAGTCCGTACATTTATATTGTTACTTAATACTTAATCACTTCTCAAAGAAGCAATGGGTCTTATTCAAAGTACATGAGTACTTCATCCAGGCCAAGAAGAACAGCATGGAGTACTTTTTATCAAGTCCACGAGAATGAAGTCGCAGGCCCAGCTAATATATTTTTCAATATTTTTATCTTGACGAAGAGTATTGTTTATGTGCCTAAATCAATAAATAATGAATGAGGAATGTTCAAACTGTTCAATTTGATTTCACTTGGGTTTCGGGCTCTTTGAGGTGCTATGATAGAACCTCACAGAGCCATTCATCCACACTTCCTTGACGAAGACCAACTGCATATTGTGCGCTCTTCGAGACATTTTACACCGCGAACCCGAAAGTGACCTACTAAGATTTATTTCACTGAGCTACAATAGGTATGGAGCACTCTGACAAAGTTATTAATAGGATTCCGTTGGACAACAAACCGAAATCTCGCCCGGTGTCCATGAGCGACAGTGACCACTTACCATCTTGTGGATCGCCCCTACGTCTACCACCTATTCTATAAAAAAGGGGATAATCTTTTGCACATATTATGTACGCGTGTAGCTTGGCTTTTATTTTGAACGCACTTCACATACTGTTTGCGCTTTATACAGTGCAGCAGATTTGTTCAGCGATGGTTCAGCGGCACTTTATTAGACAAATGACAGCGCAAACTGAACCCGATGTCCCGGACATTGTAGGGAAGTCGAGTCACGAGGGATAGTTGTTATGTACGTTTTTAAACTTACCAGCGTTGTTATGGTATCTGCAATTTTATTATCCAACTAAGCAACTAGGTAGTATTTGCCTGCGACTTGACCTACTTGGAGCCCGTTTCCGGCTCATCTGTTTGTTGCCAACCAAGTATTCGCACAGTTATAAATTTCTTTGCATTCGTGTACGAGTTCTCATTCATTTCATCAAACTGATAAGAACTTTATATAAGGTGTACCTAATAAAAATAATCTCCAACATTCTAAAGGGCTAATGTATATGTAATATATTTGACAATATTTAATTGATATACAAACATTTTTTTTTATAATTCAAGATAATCATGAATGTCTGCAATAAAAGTAAAATAAAGCCATACTAGCCTATACACTGATTGCATAGGCCAGTATGAACTTATTTTATAACGGACAGTAATTATTTTGATTATGGGAAAAAATGTTGAATATCAATAAAATAATCTCGTTTATGTATTATAGATTACGTTTACAGTAGCTCCTTAGAGTTATACAGCTTAATTTTATTACACCTTATATTTGTGGGTAATATAAGCGGGATACACTGACTTCTATTCAATCGCTACAATCAATTAGTAACACCAAATCATAGCGGAACAGCGCCGCCAGGGACCGCATCAGACGATGGATCACCAACAATAGGAACAATACAACAATGTCACACGAAACTATTTCATTTGCTAATGTATCAATTCGTACCTTTCATTTTGTCAACATAATTAATAAATTGACAGGCAAATCCGTTTTCATTTTGTCCAACTTTTTTAAATATTTTTTCGCTTTTCTTTATAAGTATTCTCGGGTAACGACTTTTGATTCTTCCTTCGGTTACCTGCTCTTGACTGATCAAATAATTATCTATTAGCTGTGCCTGTGACTTCTTCTGTAATATAAGTATAATGATTTCGTGTAACTGTAAGATTTAACTGATTTAACTGTAAGTATAATGATTCAAACGCAAACATTGCAATTGTTCTGGATAAAAAGTAGGCCTGGAGAAAATATTTTTCCAGGGAATGATTGCACATACCAACACTTGTAGGTGGAGTGTGCCCAGAAGGAACAGGAACGGGAGGCCTTAATGAGGGATGTCGATCTGATCAGGAATGATGTTTACATGTTGCATAAGATACTAGGAGAACCTAGTTCACGAGCAACATTTAGTTTGTACAGATATCCTATGTTACCTATTAGGTAGGTACAGTTTTACCTATGTTAATTAATTCATAGTTTTATTTATTTATTTTCTCTTTATGCACTATATTGTACAGAGGCGGACTTAATTGGTTAAATGGAACAAAATGCATAACATTTTCATGTTACTTGAAATCATGAAAGAATTCGTCAATGGATCCGTTATATACTGAGTCGAAGTTAGTCCGAAAACATGACTGCGCGAGCTCCAGTAATAATAAGCGTAAAGCATTAATCTAACGTCGCGTCATTTGTCGCTCGCGGATGATTCTGGACAAAAAGCGCGTGAAAACAAAGGGGAGAAGGACACACGCAATACAGTGTTTTGAGGGTAGTTACTGAATAAAGTTGGTACTAGTATAAATGGACAGTAATTGGTAATTTAATAATGGATTCATTTTCAAAGGACGAGGAACTTGGTGACTGCAAACTGCATTATTGATGGTTCCCTTAAAAAATGAACGCGAGACTTTGTAATCAGCTGGATATCTTAAAACGCCACGCTAACCAAGCTGGTTGGCAAATTCACTCTTTTAGAGGTGGTGTAGTTTGTTAACCCTTAATCGCCTTTTACAACACCCGCGGGGAGAGGAGGGGTTAAAGGAAAATGAATGTATAATGTGAAACGTGTACAACATCCAATAGGAAGTACTGAGACAAGTGTTTTGATGACACAAAGCGACACGGCACCACTGAGCGGACTGATAATCGATTGCACGGCGCAACTGAACAAATATAATTATTGGGAACAGACCACTGGCTGTACGTACACTCGCACGCATGTTGCACTGGAGTAATTTACTTGTCTCTCAAATAGACGACAGAATACATCTATTCGTTCGCCTCCAGAAATATGTGCTGAAACTTAATCTAGATATTAGCTGTTCGTTCTTCTACAAAAGTTGGCCAATATTCTTTTATTGGCGACAAGCGGCCCGTGTGATGGTAAGTGGCTACTGTCGACCTTCTTGAATTCACGGCCTCCTTGAAGAACTCCATATCGTAGCGTAACTACGGGTTGACGGTATAAAACGGTTTTTGGGCCGAACTATGCGACACTTCCGTATCGAGAAAATTGGTGTAAATTGTAATTAGTAATTGTAATGGGTAACTGTAATTGGTAATTGTAATTACACCGTAATTGGTGCGGATGCACCAATTAGTTGTCCAATACTTTTCACCACGATAAATACCAGAAGTTTTCTTAAGGTTGCTAGATAAACAAAGCATCCCACTTGCCAAACTTTTAACTTAACAAAATGGGTTGGTAATATTCACAATAATGCGGCAGACGGTACATTCTATTGTTGCGCAGCCAAATTAATCAATTATTCTGCTAACGTCGTTATTGTATTTATACAGAACGCAAATTTATTGTAATTGTAACTGTGAAGGCCAATTTTAATTTTAGAAATTTACAGGCAATTTGTTATTCAGTTTACTACTATATTTAAGTCTAATTGTTAACATATTTATAAACATCTCTTCTCTATATTATTAATTATAAAACGCTACGTCTGTATGTTCTTCTGTCTGTCAGTTTGCTTATTACTAATAAGTTACTTATAACTTAGGTTCTACAGGATGGATTTTATTGGCGTATAGCTAATTTCTTCCGGAAGATTTTAGTATTCAGTAATCAGTGTATGTAGGTATTACACGGACGGAGTCAAGGGCAAAGGCTAGTTTTAAATATGAAACATAAAAGGTGCTGAAAAAAAATCCATAAACTTTTTCTTATGTTGTTATTATTTTCTGAGATTCATCTAACAGAAATTCCCATTCGCAAACAGTTACTTTTTGTATATTGCAGAATCTCCAGATTGTCGAACTCGTACAGTTCCTATATGAACAATTGGTGTTTTTTAATAACAACAAAACAACAACATGTGGTGTTTTTTTTTATAGAAAAAGGCGACACACTAGCATACAGTCCACCTGATGTTAAGTGGATACTGTCGTCCATAGACATCCGTGATACATGCCAACATCAGTACAGAAAGACAAACGTTGGAACGCCCTCGGATGCGCTGCCTACTTTTACAAATTAGGGAATGGATTGGGAAAATGGGGAGGGATAAGATGGGATGGGAATGGGCTCTGGCATATCTCACACACTACCGAAACACGTACGTACATTAGGGAAATTGATAAAGTAGGAAATGCAGTACATTTCAAGATAGTCTTATGTGAGAGAGGGATAACTTGGCCAGTCGAGTGCGCTCAGCGGCTGTGGAAATGCAGCGTGCGCTCTCCCCCAAAAACGCGTGTTTGCGTGATGTTTGGTAATGGGACCTTCTGCGCAGAATTCGATTTTTTAAAAGTGAGTTGTGCGCGCTGCAAAAGCCGTGTAAAATAATAACTAACCCATAAAATTCGGTCCAATATTCGGTTCTCTATACAGACAATAATTGAATAAAGTTATTTCATTCCATTTCTGCCAATCTCTACTTATTTCTAACACATAAATTGCTTGTTTACTTCCTCCAACTAAAGTCGATAAAAAGGAACCGGGTCATAGCAAAACAGCCGCGCAAACAGTCTTCAAGGCGGTAAATAACCCGGCAGTTATCAGGCCCGGACGCGGATAAATCCGCCGGATAATGCCGCGTAAATAGACCGTGCAAACGGCGCGCACCGGTAAATAACCCGTCCGGTGACCGCCGCCGGTAATAGAGTTGAAGACTGCTATGCAGAATATCGAGTGATATCTACCTATAGCGATTGCATCCTTGACTACAAGAAATTGAACAAAGTCAAAAGGAAATTTAAGTATTTGTCGCACGATTTAGAAATAAAGGTTTAGTAAGTAGGCAAAAGTTCATCACCTGGAAGTATTTTTAACAAATTTTACAGGACGGCCCAATCGAGATATTTGTAATTAATATCTTCATAAATATGCAGATTTTAATATGAAAGAAAGAAAAATGGTTTACTTTCTGTGTACCATACAAGTGACAAGTCTAACGAAAACATATAAGGACATCAAGTATAAAAAAGAAAATTTATCGTATTGTAACATTAAATCGATACCTGATTTAGCGTGATGCTGCAGCATACACTTGCACTTGTATCAGCAAGGCAGGGCATAGGCCTCCCCTAGTGAGTCACCGGGGGATTTTCGGGGGGTTGGTGGATCGAATACTCCAGATTTTTTATTTTATTTCATGGAGCATGCGAGATTCCTCACAATGTTTCCCTCACCACCGAGCAAGGGACATTTTTTTAACAGCGGTGATAGCCTATAGGTACCTATCGATACTCGACTCATATTTGTATGATAGTGAGATCAAATACTCGGCTCGCTCCTCTAAGTTTCTACTTAAGTACGGATTTTTTTTTTTATGAAATAACACTTACAGCATACCCTGCAGCTCTGATATTCTGTCAGATCCCTATCCTATATGGTTGTCTTTGCATAGTTTGGAGGCTAGGCTATGTAAATCCAATTTTGTCAAAACAGTTTTTCTTTCTAATTTTATTCCTTACTATGTTTTGAAGTGGGACAGCCGAGTTGTGATGCCTATATTCAACAACATGTATTGAGGTTGAAACTCTTTTTGTATTTCTTTAATGATACCTTATATTAGACCGGCTTTATAACTACACCACCCTATCCCCATCCTCTCGCGTGGTGGGTTAACAAGGTCACTAGCGAGTGATTGTTTAAAGTGGTCCGTAAATCACTGGTTTTTTATTACCAGATGCAAATTGTTGTGTTAAAAATATATCAGTGACTGAAATAAGTATGTGAAGCTCAGAGATGAAGTATGTACAGAGATGATATTGACGAGGGAAATTAACAGGTAATTATTTTTTTGATACATACTAATTTTTGTTTTTAATTAACGACAAAATATTTTTATTGGATAATAACAAGCACTATTACAAGACATCAATTAATGTCTAAAAAAGTAGTTAAATATGTCAGTCGTTAAAACAAATTTTCAATTCAGTCAAGTCATAGATTTATGTAGAGATTCACCCCACCACAAGCTAAAAGTGAAGTCGCCCATCGTGGCATTTTAAGACCATATCCCTCATGTATATAGATATATGTATATGTATTAGAAGGCTCGTGACCCGCAGTGGCCGGTAAAACGACGATAACATACGACAGACGAAGATAACAGACTATACGCAAGTATTGTTATTTGTATCACTATTAATGTTTGTTGTTTGTAAATGTTATATATACTTTATTAGTAAATACATAATATTATAATAGTAAAATAACATTGATTTTTCTTCTCTTCGTTTAACGACAACTCTCAATAACGCCATATAATGCGCAGTCCCTTCAGTGTCGCTATATAGAGTTTACACTGTATATGTATTAGAAGGCTCGTGACCCGCAGTGGCCGGTAAAAGAGCTGGTTACAATGTAACTAATAATAATTATAAGTAAATCTCCGTTAAACTTGTTCATGAGTTTTATTAAAAGCAGAATTCCGAAACATACAGAAGTCGTTCTTTCACATTCTAAATTTGGTCAACGATTTTTTTGTGATTTAGATTGTCAAATAATGATAATTTCACGTTTAAACATAATCTAATTTGTTAATAAAAAAAAACAAACAAATCAAGTGTCGCATGTGTAACATTATTAAGGATATATATGTACAATATTAACCGGTATTGTGCGCAATAACCGGTAATCATGTTACAGTGGTTTATGTGGCGGGGCGGACCTCCCGCTGCGAGATTTGTGCTTGTTGTTCTGATACTGCCGTTATGTCTAATGGTTTCCCATGTATTTGGAGCTCTGTTCAAGTACCATTTAGGTATATTAGAATGTACTGTCTTGTATAATAGATATGTTCTAGTGTTGTAGAAATGAACGCTTCACCGCTAAATCAGCTCTAATGAAACTACAAAAATCTGGCTAAAAGTTTATAGTTATTTGCATAATCTTAATAATGTTAATTTAAGTGTAAAGTGTTAACTTAACCTATATCCCTTTTATTTTTCTGTATCCGAAGGTTGGCTGGAAGAGATCGCCTTAACGATAAGGTCGCCTATTGTATTCTGTCATTTATTATTTGTGCACATGTAATAACTATTTATATGCAGTAAAGAGTATATATTATTATTATTAAGTGCTGTAGATATGAAAAAGGTTCCCGATTCAGTACCTATAACGTTGTGACCTATGACGAGTTTTATCACGAGTTGCAGCTGAAAATCAGCGCTGTGTGTCATCAACTCATCACAGGTACCCAGCTAAAGTTGGGCTGGACACACTGATATCAGACTACGTTACTGAAACATCTTCTTTCTTCACTTTCTTGAAATTTCTCTCCTATTATGTGTCTTGTTTTGTATATGTTTGTCTTTTCCTTTAAAACTGTACTAACTGTAGTCTCCTGTAACTAGAATCTAAATAAAAAGTTTTATCTTTCAATCACTTTCAATATGAGTAGATAAATTACGTGAAAAAATGACAAAAAATAACTAAGGGTAAATGTTTAGACATTTGCACCTTTATAAACCTTCAACCTAACTCTCTTAAGGGTTAAAACCCTCAGGCGTCGCTAGACGCTCACCTTTCATACCCTCTCGAGGCAACTCGAACTGAACGACTCTCGAGCCGGAGATTCACAATATTGACTAGTTTGTACTTTGTCCGCAACATGGGCCGCAGTTCACTTCGACCTTTCTACGAGACAGGTAAATGGCAATTAGAGAGAAAATTACTCTTTAAAAATAAGACACTGGCCTCCCCGAGCACATTCACTCTTTTAGAGGTACTGCAGTTCCTCAAGGTTTGTGGTGGCTGCCTTGTTATCGCCTTTAACAACACCCATTTGCTATTCTAAAGTCGGCAGATACCTTCTTCATCTTCTATCGGTGCCATATCCTAACGGTTGTTGGCGAACAGCATGGCGGCATGGTTATTATCACGCGAGAAACTGCTGCTCTGAACAAAGACCTGGCGTGCTCATCCCAAACCATTTTCTAAGATTCCTGAACCAAGATGTCTGTCTTCTGCCAGATTTACGGCGACCATCTTACCCTGCATTACTAATTGCAAAATTCTTTATCGATAATATGAAAATTTTCGGCCATTACCAACTTTACGGCCAAAATACTCGATAATCGATAAAAATAATACATTTTTATAACAGAGCTAGCAGTACCTTCTTCTTCTTCTTCTTCTCAGCCCTTGGACGTCCACTGCTGGACATAGGCCTCCCCCATTGTCCGCCATTTAGACCTATCGGCAGCGACCTGCATCCAGCGGGTACCTAGGTACCTAGGTACCTGGAAATTTAATATGTATACAACAAATCTCTGTATTTATAAAACCCAACGTCTCTCTGTTCTTCAGTCTGTCTGTTTGCTTATGACGGGCTCTATTAAATTTTTATACGGTTTTCTGTTAGGTTTTACTATATAAGATATCATTGTAATACGCGAGCGCAGCCGCGGACAAAAGGCTACTTGTGAATAAAACAAATTAGCTTCGTAAACCTAGTCCAGTATTGGGCTTTAAATTTACACGCAGCAATCTCACAGCCGCTGGGCGCACTCCACTGTCTTCGTTACTCCACACTGACCTCAATGCTATTCTTTATTCCCGGAATGTTTCTTTTTATAATAAGAAGGCGACAGACAAGCTTACAGTCATCCTGATGGTAAGTGGACACTGTCGCCCATGGACCTGCACGGTACGCTTCAGTCCATGCTCCCAGATGCGCTGCCTACTTTTGGAAATGTAGGCATGGATTTGAAAAAAAAGTTGGGAAAGGATGGGATAGGAATGGGCTTTGGCATATCTCACTCACTACCGAAACACGTACGTACATTGGGGAATAAGATAAAGTGGGAAATGCAGTACATTTCAAAGTATCCTTCTGTGAGAGAGGGGTAAGAAGTCCAGTCTAGTGCGCCCAGTGGCTATTGGATTGCAGCGTGCACACTCCCCCTCCAACGTTTATCCGTTGTCATTGAGATATCCCATAGGCTAGAAACATCCAATGCTACCCCTCCCCATTTTCATTTTCCCAAGCTTTTCCTCCAAATCAAGTCGGTACTCTCCAAAGGAAGGCAACGCATCCAGGCTCGTGCCAACGTTTCTCATTCTAAACTGATGTTAGCATGCCTCGCTAATGTCTATGGTGGAAGTATCCATTTACTTTCGTTTTTTTTAATTCCTTCTATTTAAAAAAATAGTCATATAGATATTTTCTAATGGTTTTCAATTAAATCATTACAAAAATCATTAACCTTCTTAGATCAGTAGGTACTCATAGTAGCCTTTGCTTAGTAAAACAAATTTTAGTGCAACTGCATCTGCATATTAACAAAGATTTAGCTTGCAAATGACATAGGGTGCTTTAATAGGCGTCGAGTCTCGGATCAAAGTGGTAGCACACTGCACACGGTAATTCAGGTCGCCTTAATGAACTTACGAATAAACGGTTACATCCGGATAGTACCTACCACATACCATCTTAACGTGTTGTTCCATTGCCATACGTCATAGCAGCTGAACCCGATACTATCGGTATTAGATACTACCCGGTAATTCCGGAATGTAGTGAGTCATAGCTTAAAACAGTAGACGTCAACTCTTTTGACCAATGGTGTTCTTTAGAATTCATAGGTTTGTTTCACTATTGGTCAAAAAAGGTGACGCCTACTGTTTTAAGCGATGACTCACTCACTACATTCTTAACGCGAACCGATTTCAGTATCGCGTTCAGAATAGCAGAATAGGCTTTAGAATAGCACTAACCCATATCTTCTTGTGGACGACTAAGGGATAAAGAAGCAGCCACCACAAGCCCTGGGCAACTACATCATCTCTTAAAGAGTCAACTCGCCAACCCGCTTGGCCAGACGTGGGGTTTTACGGCCACTCATCCCTGACGTACATTGGCCCATGTCCAATGGCGGTTCGACTCAAGTCGCGTTGGGTCGAACCGGACTATGAAATTTCCCAGATACTCACTGGGCATGGCTGCTTTCGAAAGCGACTATACGATATGAAGCTGAATGGGAGTAGTCAGTGTGAGTGTGACAGAGGAGGACTTGCATCGTATTCTATGGTCCTGTCCTCTATATGAGGAAGACCGACGTAGCACGCTTGAAGGGATTGTACGGCGGGAAGAGGGACCGGTGCACTACTGCGACCTCGTCTCCTCCGAAGCGAACTTCCGCGGGCTCAAAGAATTTGCACACCGATGGCACAGAAAACGGAGCCCGAAAGATCTGCTCGGCACTGAAGTGAATTGTTAGGTACGTGGAACAGCCCCAGAAAGGGGAGAGTGACGATGGGACACAGGCAAAGAGAATACTTGTAGGGAGGCAGAGCAGATACGCGCCGCAACACAGCCCTCAGCAGGCGAACGGCGCGTACCTCCCGACGATTCGGTCCGTATAACCAAAAGGTTGATAGGACCATGGGAAGGAGGTGTGTCATGGCCCATGTCCAACAGCGGACGATAAAAGGGCTGGTTAATGTTACGATTCTAAAGTTTTTAATCCTTGAGAAAACGCTCCAGCTTCTTTATAGATAGATAAAACTTTTTATTGCACACCAAAACAAAACAAGACAATAACAGACATTGTAACTTAAGAATTGCACAAAAGGCGATCCTATCGCTGTTAGCGATCTCTGGTAGACAACCTATGGATAGAGAGGATTTACATTTTAATATACATATATACAACATAGCCACATATATACAACATATGCATACATACCCAATACATATATGTGTATATATATATATATGTCAATAACTGAATTTAGCTAAATAGTGTTTATAGTAAATTAACTTCTGAAACTTGATAAAGATTAAGCAAGTTACGTCGAGGGTATAGAGTTCCCACAAACTTACCGCTCGCTCAGTAAAAGAGTAAGAATATGAAGTATAGGTATCGTCACGTAGAAAGAGCACTGGACGTCTGTGGAAAGGATGAGTCCGCGCATCGGTACAGTTGCGCACGAAATTACTTATTGTTTTATATATTATATTTCAATACTTTAGAGTCTAAAGTATTGAAATGTAATATATAAAACATACCAACGTGACGGAACGTGACGATACCTATAGAATGGTGAGAACAACGAAGATCAAGTGAGTGAGAGCAGAGGAATTGAAAACTCTGTTTATTTTGATTAGTATATACTGATTTAGTGCCCATTTTAACAACACTATTAATGAATTAACCGACAAATATCCTCTAGATCAGTCTTCTTCAACCGGTTATCTGCAGACCGGTTCCTGTCCGCAAAAATTTCAATTGCAATTTTAATCGAATCATGCAAATTAACAATTTGCGTAATGATTGACGAGAAACACACACACACGTATTAAATATCGAAATTAACATCTGAAAATCTTAATTGCTTCAGTATTTTCGAAACTTTGCATCACACTCATTTGATTTATAAAGGCTCGGTACCGGTAATTTCAACCAACCTGTATTTGTAGAATTACAGGCTGGAGAGTTGTGGTAATTAAAAGTACGGGTGAAAATAATTACGGAGTTAATTAAAATGGCGGCCAAGACGCTTATTTACCTCTACAAAGCTCAAATCATATAAGATTAAACTTAATTTCACAACACCTAAGGTTTAAATGTCCGTATAGTATCTATCTCTGACTCTGGGTGTCGTAACAGTTGACTAAGAGCCGGCTCCCACTCGGTCCGTTCGATTTTACCGTGTCATTTGTCAAGATTTTCTCTCGGGTCGTAAGTTATTGGCATACAGTTTCTTATTGCACTGTTCACACTTGTCGTGACGACACAGTGTCGTCCCGGTAAAAGTGTCGTGGCTACGATAAAACTGTCGCTGCCGACACTGTCCTTGTTGTGCCAACCGCATCTAGATACACACGCACCTTGCCACTCAGCCCCTCCCGACTGCCGTCAAGACCTAGTGGGAACAGCTAGAGCCGAAAAGCAGCTAGAGCAATGACGACACTTTTATCGTTGGACGGCAGTCGGCTCTACGGTATACAGTTTTGTGATCGCTTCCGTTCACAATAGACAATGGACGTCGGTATTATCGTAGCCACGACTTTTACCGGGACGACAATATGGCGTCACGACCAAATGGAAACCGGCTACACTACACTACCTATCTCTAAAAAATTGCACTCGCCGACCCGTTTAGCGTGTTAAGGTCATACAAGCCTCATGCACAAGACAATGCCCCTTTCTGCTTAGGCGGGGCCGCTTACGGTTAATGTTTATTTTAATTTTCTTTGTGTTCACGATGGGAACAAGTCTGGCAGAAATCACTATTAGCTATAAGGCCGCTCTGTGCGAATTTCATGTGTTACAAAGTCTGTTACTGTCTTGTTTTGTTTCGGTGAGCAATAAAATTTTATCTATCTATTTATAATAGAAGCGCGCTCGACGATGGTTTCGATTTTTTTTCGGAATGGCTAAATTCTTGTGGCCCCAATGCCCTTTCAAGAGTCACCGGACATGTATGGTTTAGGGCGAGCACAGAAGGCGCTCAGCCAGGAACAAAAAGTGTGTGCAGCGACGAGCCTAATGGCTCCCCCGCCTGTAGACCGGCGGAAGGAACGGACCTCGGCATAGGGCGTTGCTTTGGAAGGATACCACGGGATCGCGAGTCGGTGAGAAACGCCCAGGCAAGTGCCGATACCTGGTAAAAGTGTGGGCTGAAGGCCGGTGTGTGTTGACGGTGTCGCTAGAGTCGCTAGTCCTCGTCTCCGCCGGTGGGGAAAGCGACTATTTCGAGACACGTGTGTTTAATTCACTAGCAGGTACATAAACATTGGCTTGATATAATATGAAAATAAAGGAAGCAAGACAGTGGCGCCGACTCGCGAATTAAATATAATGGGAATAATTAATTATCATTATATTCATACGTAGAAAAGTCTGAAATATTTATAACACATGAATATACATCCTCTCTCTCTCTCACACACACACACACACACACCCTCGAACACGAATACACACACTATATATATACCTACTCGTACACTTATTGACGTAAGCCATTTTAATTAAAGAATTGCAAAGGTAATGTAAATCTTTGAAGGCTTCAGTGTAGTACCTATATGTGAACTTTGCATGCAAATAAACTGTAGATTTACGTAATAAAAATATATAAATAATGTAACTTACATATTCGTTAATCGTTAAAATGTTACCAATGCGTTTTCTCCTTAGGAGGGCAGAAATCTTTTTCCCAATTTCACTTAGATCCACTATCATTCTCACTGGTCTTGAAGTGTGCGCGTTTGTAAAATTCACAAGAGGTGGCCCTCCAATTTGTTGGCACACGTGGAAATGTGTTCAAATTGGACGGTCGCTGGTTGAAGGGTCTGTGGGACCACAAACTATTCACACAATTGGAGCCCTCCGCTCGTCCGTCGTTATTCCATTTTGTCATCTTTCGTCTTTTCGCAAACACACGCCTCTTGGGAAATAGGCCTCGTACAGACTAAATAACATTTGCTACTTTAACACTAGAAGAGTGGAGTTTCGACGCCTACTTAGAACGACTACTGGGTTTTTGTTTTTGTTACTATTGCATTTGCCGCTAGATTTGGAGGTTTTTTTTTTGTGAAATTATCTTACTGTCGGTGTGGTTATTCATTTGGGCTAAAACAAATTAACTTCAAAATTTTGTTTTTTTCAAGATTATGTTTAAATGTGTCAACGTTGTTGGCTGATGTCGTCACTATGTGGACACGAGATATCCACGATTCAATACTTGCGTTAGATCTGCTTTTGCGCCACTTTTGACTAAGACGATCTCTTACAATAAAATATTCGACGACAAATATATTTTAAATATTTGACATAAAATTAATCAGAAGTCTTGAATATTTTTTGTTTTAATGGAAAACATCTTAGGAAATAGTTTCATCTTTAGGTATATTTATTATACTATCTAAACACTGTCTCCGCTGTTTTACCTTAAAGAAATAAATTATTGCGCAAAAGGCGAACTTATATAGTGTCTTAAGGCATTCTCTTCCGTAATTACACGGGTCGGTAGGTACCTACCTACATACGAATTTATATGAGAAAACCTCAATGAAATGAGATATATTAAGGCTTGTATTTAAACAATCTATATCTCCTATATCTTTATTAGACTCCTATATCTGTATTGTCACCACGATTAAATTTGCTGCCATCGATATGCTGCCATATACCTTATATATCTATGGACAATACAGTATACAGACAATACAGAATACAGACAAACTATGGATAGCCTTAATCGTGCCCACATCAAGCTTAATATTACATAATAATCAACGCTTTAAACGTTCTCCATAATTTCATAACAAACTTCAATGAATATCGAATAGATTGTAGGAAGTAATTCACTCGTTCCATATTTTTGACATAAAGCAAACTTCAACATATTTAAATATGTTCACATACTCACAGTTGTAACTAGGGCTGTCACCTTCGGATTTCCGTAAACCCGGAGATTATAAAAATTGGTACCAAAACACAAAAACAAATCTGATTTTTTAAATTTAAAATTATAATCTATAATACATTAATGTTTTCGCCGAGGTAATATTCATATTAATTATCAATATTAATTAACACGAGATTAACTTATACCTACTGTCTTTGGTACATACAGTAACGCTTACCTATTACCTAATTATACCTTTGCATTGGAATCACAAAAATAATCTTTGAAAGAGTCTATATTAGTATTAATGTTTACTCGAGTCAACTTGATATTTAAAACCATACTTGTAATTTTTCCGAGATTTTTGAAAACTCGATGTTACTGCCGCGTCGCTCGGACAAACGTTCTTCAAACCCGAAGACTCCGGGTCAAACCCGGAGAGGTGGCAGCCCTATAGTTGTAACTCATATAACTTATTCGGACACATCGCTGCATTCTTACGATGTAACACAAACGGCTGTACAAACACTTATACTGTAATAATAACACATTTAATTGGCCAAGTAGGTGTACCAGTTGATTTGATATGTTTGTTTAGGTCCAAAATGCGCTCGTAAGAGATTATTCTACTTACCAGTGACCCTTTGAATATATTTTATAACAGAGTTTAAATAGTGGTGGACAGATGATACAACTGATTGAAAGTACGTAACCGTACCGTTTATCGAGCAGATACTATTGTTTATTTTACAGTACGGTACGGTACGGTTACGTACCTACCTGCGCCCTCATACCTCCTGACGTACTGTCTTGTGCGATGTGTAGTCTTAAAACGCCAAGCGGCTCCACGAGACCACTATATTAGAAGTGGTGTAATTTCTCAGGCCTTGTGGTCTGAGGCTTTCCTCGGTCTCCTTTTACAACACCAGCGGTATAAGGGTGATAAGACGGGATGGTGCTATCTAAAGCCGTCCAACACTGGCTAACAACAATATTGCATATAACGAATCATCGATTTATTATAATAAATAATTACAAACTCTCCTACGCCATCAGTGACAGGCACTAACCAAACAGGCATTCATTCACACAAAGCTTTATTATCGTCTTATTATTTTAATATTGTTGCAACGGCGCAACAATGGCCGACGCCTCTTATTATTTAAGTACCCACAAGACACTAATGAGCGTGTTGCCATATTTAAACTAACGCCCAAATAACATTGGCACGATCAAACTTTGACTTAACTCACTTTTCGCCCTTAGGACGAAGGTATAGGGATTTTAAAGTGTGCTATCGTCGAATGGTCGACGGTGTAGTTAAGTTTGTTTTATAACAAAGGAGTGACACGGGGCGCATCTCGAACTGTCAAGTGATGTTTTGAAAGGAAATAAATGTGTAATGATTAGTGGAATCCGTTGGAGTGGTTCCGCGAAGGCGTGTGTGGCCGCGCGGAGAGCTAGTGTTATCTCATTATATTATTAGGCGTCGATTTGTGATTTTACTATCATGTTTTGTAATATTTTTGTGGGTGAGTGGATATCTTCACGATAAGTTTAGTGAGCACATATAGGTAATTGTAATTGTATCAACAATAATACCTAACGTCACTTTTTTGTTTATTTCTGATGCATGCATGTTTCTAACGATGTTTTTACTCACCGCCATAAATACCTAAGAGTAAATGGATACATTTAATGTTTAGTGAATCCCTTAATCTACCTACCTTTTATCAGAGTTTTACTCTTTTTTTATAATTACCCATGAATCATCTCTCAGGTATAATTTATGATAAAATGGCTTAGGTGGGTAGACCATACCAGCAGCCTACGTCTCTCCACTGTTGGATATAGGCTTCTCCCGCAACTCGCCACCACACACGATCCTCGGCTCTTCTCATCCATTCACCACTGGTGACTTTCTATCCACTTGGCCGAACGGCGTCCCACACAGCGCTTGGTTAAATATAAGCCATTTTGTATTTTATTTTTTCAATACAAAATTGTAACTGAAATGTTGCTAAAAATTCCAAATTTCTCCCCCAAAAAAAATGCTTACCATAGTGTAATTTTGGTCTTTATCGGGAGGTGATGAGAAAAGGGCCCTTAAGGTTTTAAATTTTATTTCAAAGCAGGCTTCCCTAATAAATCACTAGATGGTTTAGGACCATAATCCTCTCGCCCATTGCAGTTTGGTACCTATTTTTGAGATTTTTTTATTAACTCTCACGATGTCTTTACCATCGAGCTAGAGACAATTTTAAAAATTCTTACTATGTAATTTTAGTTGTACCAATCGGGGTTTTGAACTCATGACTTCACGATTGAGAGTCGAGAATTAGACCTTTCGCTCTAAAAAAATATAAATAGACTCAAATATTGATAGGTCATTGGTATATTTCGTATTGTAAATCAATCAAATTGCTTGTAACAGGTAAAAGTGAGTCGTCAGGTGCCGCTGACAGCTTGATCGAATATGGCCCCTGCGATCGGCGACGCCATGTTTATTTAACGAATAACAAAATAACAAGCGGTGACGCTAACACATTTAATAGCGCGTTAATAACGTTATGGTCGATGGCTAAGGTAATCGTGGTCACATGACTATTGTTCAGTAGTAACCACTACATAAACTGACTTTATAAATTACTATATATACTAAAAAATTACCATAGTATATGAGCAAAGGAACATTATTGTCATTATGACAGGTCAAGATATTTCCTTGTTCCAAGATACTATTTCAATAGAAGCACACTCATTAGAGCGATACAGATATTAATCTGATTGTCATTTTTTGACACTTCACTAAAGTCTCATTAATATCTGGAAAACTGGACTCGACAATAAGGTCCCTTTCCCAGATAATTCAAATTTAATGTGGCACATAAAATCTCTCACTTGATTTGTCATAATACTCATAATGTGAAATTACATAGATAAGCCACTTCACAATACACAAGTTTGTCGGGACTCTGGGCCTCTTCGACTATTTTTAAACGTAAGACACATTAGACACGTAAGTAGATATATCTAGTCCGAATTCTCGTTGTTATTTTTAAGGTTAAAAAATCCAAATCTAGAACTCTGGCACAGAATGGTAGAGCTGACAGAGAAGGTCTTAAGCTCGTCTTTTGTACGATAATATGCAATGAAGTGTATAAATAAATACCTACTGATATTTAACTACGAGTTTGTTGTTTGTGCCTATGTAGAGGTAATCTCTTAGATACATAGGCACAAACAACTAATTTTTTTTAAGATTTCCACAGTCTCAACAGTACAAAACTAGTCACTAAACACTAATCAATAAAACTGATAAACCGAATCGAACAATAAGGTCCTTTTTTCTGAGATAATATCACAAATAATCTTCAGTGAACTAAAATCTTTTTTCCAAAATGTAGCATAGAATTAGTTCAATACCCGGACAATAATCAGCTTGATTATGTTAGCACAAGTGTTGTACGCGTCGATTCCGTTTGTCCGTACATTCCTCGTCTGTTTGCCCTCCGCCTTGTTTTCCTGTTTGTCAAATCATACGCTAGATAACTGCTGTGTTTGTTTATCGTTACACGCTTGCATTATATTTGAAACGGTTTTATATTACGATGTCTTTTTAAGAAGATATGAGTAAACTAGTAGACAGGTGATCGGCTGAATACGCAATATCGGCGCGCAACTGGGTAGTTAGCGAAAGCTTTCTGGATTAGAATTATGATTCGGAAGTTTCTGGATTTTCGTAGCCGTACGCGTTGAGCGAGTGGTATTTGCGGGTTTTAAAATAGCACCAACCCGTCTATTCCCGTGGGTGTTCTAAAGGCGATTTAGGGATAACAAAGCCGCTACTACGAGCCCTGAATAACTGCACCACCTCTGAAAGAGTGGTCTCGCCAACGGACTTGACCAGCGTGCATGATGAGGCCCATGTCCATCAGTTGACGTTAAAAGGACTGATTACGGTTACGTTGGCAGAATCCGCTACCCATTGATTGATTGCATTGATTTTTATGTCTATATATTTATTAATGACTTATTTACGCAATTTATTTGTAGAGTAGGTATATATCTTATGGTATTTGCCATCCCTCACTATGTACTATTTATTATTGATTTTTTTTATGTACGAAAGCGGCAGACGAGCATAGAGTCCACCTGATGGTAAGTGGATATTGTCGCCCATAGACATCCGCGATACATGCCAACATTAGTTCAAAATGACAAACGTTGGCACGTCCCCGGATGCGCTGCCTACCTTTGGAGATATAGAGATGGATTTGGAAAAAGGGTTGCGGAAATGGGGAGGGATAGGATGGGAAAGGGCTCTGCCACATCTCACTCACTACCGAAATACGTACGTACATTGGAGAAATACGATAAAGTGGGAAATGCAGTACATTTCAAGGTCCCTGGGTGAGAAAAGGCAACGTGGCCAGTCGAGCGCGCCCAGCCGCTGTTGGATTGCAGCGTGCACCCCCCCCCCTCAAATAATTTGATTTTATTAATAAAAGGAAAACTGTTGACCATTATAAGCAATATGTAATAATCATAGGTTGAAATTCATGAGCCATTTACAAATTTTCGTATGGTAGGTATGTAATCTACCGGCGTTATTAGGTACCATAGTCATAAATCACTTTCTCGAGATTGCCAGCAATAAGTCCGCCTGGTTCCATTCCCTTCATTAAACATTGCTTCTTATTATTATCATAATGAAACAATTATACAATAAATATTTTTTCTCCTACTTGCTCTTATTTTAAAAAAGGAATACGTCAATCGGCTCTTTTCTGTACGCACGCCAGCAACTACCAACACGACAATAATACCGATTGCTGGACAGTAGCGAGGTTATTTTTAGTGCACACTAACATAAATTAGATTTTTTTAGGTACACGATATTTATTATTATAAAGGCTGAATGTGCATTTCATTTCAAAAGTTTAAAAAAAGAACAAAGACCGCGCGCAGTCGAATTGGCGGGAATGAAAATCAGATACGTACTCTGTATTGTGCATGTTACCTATGTTCTCATAAGTTTATCACAATGTTAAGTTGTCTAATAAACAATGAGTACTAGTTCGTTGGAAGGTAAATTAGATTTAACGCCACCAGACATAGCTGAAGAAGCAAACTTCTGTTTCTTGAATTAATTTGTTTATTGTTTCCTCGCAAATTAGAGAAAAATACTATACAAGTCTCGGCCGAAACAGCTATTAACGGCCTCGTTTATTTAAAAAGGACTCGGCTTCGCCTCGTCCTTCCAATATTACTCGGCCGTCAATTGCTTTATTTCGGGCCTGGACAGTAATGTACTATTATCTTTCGTTCTCATTTTTCTATCATGATTACCAAGGACCCAATGTCTAATCTATATCATGAACAAATTTCCAATCGACATTCAAAACATCCGATCGCCAGCGATCTGCATTAATTCCGCTTTAAATTGAAGCACTATTGAAACGAAACCGCAATCACGCAAATCTGCCTTCAGATATCATAATCGGATGTATCGCTATTGACTGCATCGGTTTACGTGTACAGTTGGGGTAGAACAAGATTTCAAATTGACAATCTTTATGTTATGGTAATAAATATTAATTAATTTTATTTAAAGTACAGTAAAATAAATTATTCAAATAATTTACAACATGAATATAATCGAAATTTCTAATTTTTAAATGTATTTAAACTGTAGAATAACCGCGTATACACAACCGTGAACCCGAAAGTTGTGGGACGAACTGCCAGCTAACGCCACTTACTTACGACATGGGTTTCCTCAAAAGGGTTGTGACTAAGATTCTGCAAGTTCGGCGGCGAATCCGCATTCCCCTTGGTATTGCAGCTGTATATAAAAACCTATAGCATAGTCAACATAAGCAAGAAAGAGTCGAAACATAATGCCAAATGGTGGTTAATTTCTAAAAAATGTTATCTATGTTTTACTGTACCCGCTCGACCGTCGTCTAGTAATTAAAAAATATATTAGGGACATGTCGGATCCTCCCTTTGATTTGATAAAT
Organism: Sesia apiformis; assembly: GCA_914767545.1. Taxonomy (NCBI): domain Eukaryota; kingdom Metazoa; phylum Arthropoda; class Insecta; order Lepidoptera; family Sesiidae; genus Sesia; species Sesia apiformis. The sequence continues at coordinate 447,480 of OU611962.1, forward strand.
CGCCTGCGTAATCCGCTTGGCGAATGCGGTTTCAAGTGCTTTCCAAATTAAATTCATGTAAAACCCGAAGTGGCACTTTAATATACGGAGATATTCTCGCTTATCTGACGTTATTAAGATATCTGGTTACACTCGTAATGTCGTTTACAAAAATAATATTTAAGAAAAATTGTGTTTAAGGGCCACCAAGCAAGTAGACTACCGAGATCAATTACAGAATGTATATTGCACAGAATAACAGTTTGTACTATAGATGCGATGGGCATTTTATAAACGTCGTGTGATCCAGTGATCGTTGTTGGTTAGACTTGCCATTCGTCCTCTTTTCCCCGGACACTGTCCTTCTTTCAAGGGCATCTTGGGACGACCGGTGGGATTATTCAAACGTGTCCGTGTTATAAGATGCGTATGTAACGTACGACGACGACGGTGACAGGTTGTATTAAAACAATTGCAGATTGTCAACAAGACTGGTTCATGTAGGTAGGTACCTACGCGGATTTTTGGTCACGAATTCCAGTTTCTTTAAATTTCTGATGGCAACCCAGACTGTTTCTGACCGAGAACTGTTACTGTCCCAGTGATTTAGAAGTGTGCTCTACCAGGACAACAACGATCTGTTTTTCAGAATGCCTAGATTCTTATAGCCCTAGCGTTCTATTCAAGGGTCACCGAAAAGAAAAAAAAACACAATATTTAATTTAGAACTTAAACATGAACGAATATTTGAAAATTCTATCTTTGGTGACAGCGCCATCTATCGACAAAGTTTGAAACCAACATACAGTTGTTCGTTACAAAAGCGGATTTTTACAAATTGTGTACCTACTACGTATTAACGACAAGTATATATTTTAACTGCAATGAAGTTTTACATTTTACATAATAAAAAAACGTAATGAGTAATTCTTAATTTAAGACTGTAAAAATATGATGGCGAAATCCCTGCAAAGATGCAAAGTTGTACACTTAAATTAACATGCGTTAAATTAACGGGCCGATCTCGTTTAGAGCCGTCAAACAAACAGTTTTATTGATTAGACGTCAATTTCGTCCGCCCGTCTGTCTGTCCGTCTAAAATTATACATGTGTCGATATTATAGCAATTATGGTTGCAATTGAGCAAATCGCCGAGCCGGCCGGAGCGCCGATTGCCCAAAATCGCTTATTCACGGTTACTAGTTGCCTAGTTATACAGCTGGTGTAGTGTGGTGCAAGGAGTGGTGAAATGGCGATTAGACGACAGGATAAAAAATAAGTTTAACTACCGGTTACTAACTTCGAGAAACATGTTTGTAATAATCTAATCAATGTCAGTTTTTCCTAAAATAAATGAACTTTAAGGGTACATGAAGGCGTGACTGTAGTGCAAAAGCCCGCTCCAAGCTCCGCTGCTCGCGCGGCGTCCATTCTTAACTTGCACCGGGCCTCATCATAAACAGAACAGAGGAGAGCGTAGGTATAATTTCCCCGTGACATGTTCGCCTTGTTTATTTTACTGCAGCGCTGTCGGAAGTCACCTCGCCTCACTCTTTGTTATTAACATTATATTTTTATTATCCTACCGAGTTAACTGTATGACTTGCGGAAACTATGTTAGCATTATACCAACGTTTCTGTTAAATTAGACCTTTTTTACACTTGTCATCGACGTCGGTTTACAAGAATCATTTAATTGAATGCGTTATTCGTTGCGTTTTACAGTTAGCCTAAGAGCATCCATTCATTGCCTTGTTAACTGAATATTGTCTTATTATTGGTTATAATTTCTAATATTTTGTATGTCGTCTTATTTCTTTACATTTCCTCAACACTCACGTAATTATTTTATATGTACGTCTCTTATAAATAATAATATAGTATTTTTATTTATTATTACATGGCTTGGCCGTGTGATATCGGCCTGCTTTAGATTAGTACCATCCCGTCGCTTCACACTTCATAGTCACTACAACAAGCCTTGAGGAACTAACTGAGGAAAGTATGAACTTGTCAACTCGATTGGCCAGTGCAACGTGCCGTTTTAAAGCTACACATTCCTCATGCATAAGACACTGTGTATGGGGAACCCATGTCCAGGCAATGAACGCTAAAAGGGCTGGTTTATATTGAATTATTTGTTGTCAACAAGCTTGTCGCGCGAATTGTAAATGGTACCTATTTTTATGAAAATTTCGCGACAAGCTTTAAGGGTGTAGATTGTTGGCCTGAGATCTCGATTTCGAGCGACCGCAGCGCCAAAGTTTAATGTAACATCCGACGGGGCGGATGAATGACCTAGAGAGCGCGATTTTCAAAATGTTTTGCAACAAACGTTCCACGTTGAGAAATTGTTATTGAACTTGAATATTTACAGCATAACAATAACGTTGAATTTTTGGAAACTAGCTGTTGATTCTTTTTAATAGATTAATAAGAGTAGTTGAGACACAATTTTTATGTTTTTCTATCATTTGACATCTGACATTTTTGTATTCTACTTACCTAAAATTCCAACTATTTATTTATTTGTAATTTCACTACCAAAATTTATTCTAATTCGTAAAATATTCATTCAATAAAATAATTGCAAATTCAGTAGGAAGTGTGTTTATCTCTACGCAAGGAAATGTGCCTATTGCGTAAACTCAAATACTTACTTTTTGTTTACGATCACCTCGTCGATATCTAAAAAAAATCCTAGGGTTTTAAAAAAAATGTCAATAAATGAAACACAAGTATAAAAATGATTTATTTACTACACAATAACAAATATGAGTCGCCATTACTCGCTATCTCAAAAGCGTGCTAGGGTTGTACAAAAATTAGTAAATAATTCATTTATTTACTAATTTTAACAGAAGTTTGTAAATTATTAATATACTAATTAAAAGTATGTAATTAAACAATAACGAAATATGAGTTCAAAATTCTAATGGTTTTTCATTCGATTACGGATCAAGTTCTGATTTCTGCTAATTTGATGATAAAATCAATGGCTATCACAAAACCTATCAGAATGAAAACGTTACCAGCTGCCCGATTCACGTAAGTAATAAAAACCGTAGCGCAGTGACGTCACTTCGTTTTTTGCAAATTTAGCCCTTTTAACCGACTTAAAAAAAGGAGAATTCTCAATTCGCTGTATTTTTGAACCAATTTTTATGATTCTTTACACCAGGTAACTCAGAAATTGTATAGTAATTGAGCTATTGGAAGATTTATGACAATCCAAGACTAGATAAGTAAGTGCGTTTAAAACAGAAAACCAAAAGGCGATTTCTAAGTTCCTAAGTTAAAACGACTTTTGGACTGGCGTGTTTACGTGAATCGACTGGCTGGGTAGTTAAGTTACCTGTATCTTTCAAAATCATTAGGCGTTCTTCTCTTTCATAACACGTAAAGCTCTTTCTTTCCTCTCTTTCATAGCCTCTATGATACTGGGCGCGTCACGAATGGGCATGCTTCGTGACTGCCGAGGATCAACTAATTCTGGAAGTAGGCAATCGTAATAAAACCTAACTAATTTCATCTCCATTTTCTCCTCCCAAAATTTGTCGTCCTTTTCTATAATATAAACTTTCATAGGTACAGTAGCACCAAACCAGATGCCAAGCATGCAAACGTTTCTTTTAGTAATATGTACCTGTCCCTGAATTTGGAAATACCAGTTATGATTTTTATTTATGACATAACCCTTGGAAGCCTTGTCCTTAACCCAAAAGGTATGTTTGGCCATTGCTTCATCAAGAGTCATGCCAGCTAAAGAATGTGGGCACTTAATTTCAATTAAACCGTTTGCATAAATGCCATCTGGTGTAGTACCAAGAAATTCATATTGATCGTCGACGAACAAACCGCAACCTTGTATACTAATATTCTCTTGAATTTCTAACTGTTTAATTGCGGTTTCTTCGTTTTCGATACCGTACCGTACAGCAGGAAAACTGGAGATATTACTACCATAAACGATTTTACGAACAAGAACAGCACAACTTGTGCTCTCTCGTTTTTTACAAACTTCCCCGAACGATGATGAGGTTAGTAATTTTCTCCTTGTACTCATCCACTCAGAACTACTTCTTTGCAAATGGGTCGACCTTTCAAGCTCCTCTCTTTCAGCACAAGACAACTTTAAATCGGCTAAAAAAGATGACTTGGCTTTCTCATATAATTCTGGACTCAGATCAGGTTTTTCGCAGTTTGGTCCATAGTGAGCGTCTTTCGATACAGCGCTGTGGCTCTTTTTCAATCTTAATTTAGGTTTAGCAATTAAACGGATTCTACGATTACAATTTTCCACTTTCGCGATCAAAGGATTAGGACTAGATTTAAATATTACTTCATGAGTTTTACTATGAATCGATCCTGTATTAAAAGACACAACAGCAGCTGCGCATCGGCCCGCATAAGAACCACGGGAAGAATAATTTACACGCTTACCCCCTACTAATTTGGCAATCACTGCGTTAAAACTTTCAACTATATTACTTGTACAATTATGAATTAAACTTCTAGAATGATATGACAGTCTTTTACTTAAAATGTGTACCGCGTCCATTAATCCGCATCCAACAATTGCTGGAAGCAACCCAACAGGTTCTATTCGACGAGTATCAGGTCTACAGAAATACTCCTTGCAATATTGGTGATTACCAAATACGTGTTGTGGACCATTTAGGATATCTTCACTAAGATTTTTTATTTTTTCTTCGAGTGACTGATTTTGATCGCCCCAATATTTAATAGCGCATTTTACACCCGTTCTTAAACGCAAATACCTTTCTTTTAGGAATTTCCGCAATTCGCAAGGATACTTAGTGTCTTTCGACAGTGTCTCCAAGCTATTGCAGTAGTTTCGTAAAAGATGATTTTTGCATTCAATTTTCTCTACTGTTAAATTACCGTACGGTCGCGAATCTAATATTTTTTTATAAGTACTGGAATCGCCGTCTGCTACAAATTTATTATAAATTACACCGTGATCAACAATGGAACGTTTAAACCCCTCAACTATTATGGTCGATTCCATACCGGTAGATGATCCCGAATAATTCTTGAAACAACGGTGTTCCGAGGGCTGACTGTCGTTCTTTGCGGCTCGTGCACAAACTACGCAGTATTTATTTTTAACTCCAAAAAACAATACTTTATTAGTTTTAATGCCAATTATCGCAGCTGCGCCGGACAAGGCGGAAAAATTCTTACCATAAGATCTCTTGCTCCAACAACCGTCAACAGCAACAGATATTAATGGTGTACCATTTTTATCAACACTACCTATAGACACTGCGTACTCCGCTTCTTCCTTGACAGCTTCTGCCATGGAATGTGCTGCTGTCTTTTCCCACCAATCGCAAACCGTATTATTAATTTCATTGTATAATGAAGGTGACATGATTGGTAGGGCTACTGCGGCAGTTAATGTTTTTAACTGATAGTAGCTCCCACCAGATGATATGATACCAGATACAATTTGATGATTCACTTCCATTCTATCTTCTTTCTTTTCAATCAAACACACAGTAAATTTCATACTACACATACTACATTTCATGATGAGTTTTGAGTCCAGACCAACTTTTACTTCACCTATTATACTGAGGTAACTTAACTTACAATCCATTGGACCGTGGTCCCCTATGGCCTGAAGAGCTTTAAAAAAAAAAGAAACGTCTACAACTCTACGCCCAACTTCCATTTCATCCACCTTTCCCTCTTGGTCGTTTTCAATAACTAGTTCCTGTAAAGAAAGATAATGGCTTGATTTTTTTTATAAAAAATAATTAAAAATTTAAAAAAATGCAAAAGAATTAATACAATATTAGGTTCCTGATGAATAGAAATTATAATTTCTTTACGCATTAGGTATTGTTTTTTTATGACGTCACCTATTTGAACGTAAATTTTCTTTTGAGAAAGTAATTGAGAAGTATTTCGGTACTAAGGTCTCTCGATGAAAATAATAAATATTGCAAGAAAAATCTATAGGTAGGTATTGAGATTTTGTCTTCGCCCATCACTAACTAAGTAGTTTGTTTATTTATGTAACAAGTCTACAAGAATTACGTATAACAACTTACCTCTATACAGCGCGTAGCATTGTTGCTCAGAGTCTCGGCCCCAAGGTTTTCTTTATTTTCAATACTGGAAATATTATTCATCAATATTATCCACTTTTTATTTATTTTGTACAACCCTAAGCCAGACGCTAGGCGCCTCGCGTCTGTTTGGCGGTATAGGTATGTCGACAAAGTTGCGCTGTCGCCTACCTACTTCCACAATTTGATATTTAGACAATACTAGCCGACCCGGCGAACTCCGTATCGCCTTTTTTTTTTTTTAAAATCCTATTATTTTGATATTACATACAGATACTTCAATTTTATTTATCAGTATAGATATAGATAATACAAACCAATATTTACATGTTATTGTAGGTATATGTCTGAATCGGGCGATCTAAATCATATGACATATTGTATTAGCTTTGTAATGTACCCTGTTCAAATGCGATAATAAATAAGTAGGGAGGAACTTACATTTTATTCCGAGATCTTTTGGCTTTCATATTTTTATAATGCGTACAAAACTTTCTTTTCCCTGGCATGCCACTCAAATTCAATCAGTCCTGCGAAAAAAATAGCCTATGTTACTCAGTGATAATGTAGCTTTCGAATGATAAAAGAATTATTAAAATCAGTCCAGTACTTTTTGAGTTTATTCGTTACATACAAAAATCCAAATCTTTCCTCTTTATAATACCTATTAGTGTAGATATTGTATTTTTTACGATTTATATCTAGTTCCATCATGGTTTTCTTTCAGACATTCATTATATCGATACTTTCTACTAACTGAAAATAAATTAATTATAAAAATGTTATACTTACAGTTTTTTACAAAAAACACAAATTCACAATACGTAATTCTGCTGTCTGCAGCCGACAAGCGTGGTGTCGCGTTCACTTACAGAAAGGAACTGCCGCTGCAGACCACCGAGATTGCACGAATGAAACGAACGTTTTATCCCATACATTTGTGTATGAAAAATTTACCTTAAAATATATCTAGATTTTAGGGCTTTAAAAGAGGAAGTCTTTGTTTGTAAAGGTATAAAAAGAAGTATACAGCTATACTTATTGGTTTCTTCAGTGTTCAAAAAGTGTTTCTTTTTATCAATTTGTGTTGATTTATGGGGTTAAATCTGAAAAATACGAAGTCATGTTTTTGCATTTTTACTCAATTTTGTGCGTTTGTTGACGTTTATTATATAACAACTATTAGGTTTAAGAGTTTAATATAAGCATGAACATACTTATTGGTCTTTGATTGTAATATATACAAATTACCATTGATATCAATCATATGTAAATAGGTTAAATATGAAAAATCGTAACACTCTTTTCGGTGATTTTCACGATCTACACCCTTAATTTAAAATATCAAAATGTATCGCCAGCAATCTTTTTCATTTTTATAATGCCTTACTCGACAAGATCGGTTTAACTCCATTGTGTCTCAAGTTACCCCTGACGTATCGCGGTAACATCTTGGGGAGGAGCAAGAGGGGACAATGCGACACGCAACAAAATAAATTCAGTTATGAAGTATGAAATCGGGACCGTATTGATTTTGTTGTCGGGACGCCGCGCGCCGCCGGACGGCTGCATGTGTAATTTATGTTTCTGTGTTACTCTCTTGGTTGATATTGGCTTTTAAAAGGAAGAACCTGGACTTTTTATAGTTATTATGTTGCTTTTTTAAACAAAACTGTAGTGTTTTTAATAACTATATGCACATATAACAAGATGTGCAATAATAATAATAATAATGGTATGTAAACGGGTTATTCAAGATTATATTTCTTTTTGTATATAGAGGATATTTCGGTTCAGCTAGCTTATATGAACAGTGATCACGGCGCGGCGAGACTAAGATAAATAGGTATCAGCTATACAAAAAATAAATAAAACTTGTCAAGGTCTAATCCATTCTCGCATATGGTGAACATGCAATGCTTTGCCGATCTTTACAAGTTATACAAAAATTCTATATCTATATTATGATTCCAAATCTTCGACAATATGTGACGTCATCTGTGTAGGTACAGGGTATTGTTACTCGTAGTATGGACTTATTGATTCAGGTTAAGATTTTCCAATTTAAAATTTTGTCGTTTCAACATTCCATTTAGATAAAAAATTGATCTAACATCTGTTTTTGGAACGAAGTTCCTTTACGCGGCTTACGGTAGGTGTGATTCGGGAGAAAATGTAACGTCAAGTAAGATTTTTATCCCCTCAATACGCCTTTCTCTTTCTCTCTCTGTGTGTTCGAGTATCGAGAGCGAGACTCAAGCAGGATAACAGACGTGCAGACTAGTGTGTGGCTAGTTGTATAACCTAAATTTTTGATTTGATTCCTTATTTTAAATTATTTGCATTGAAAATATCATACAAAATAAAAAAAATACATGAATTATACAGATTTTATTTCGAATTAGGTACATTCAGAGTTTAAAAAAAATGCGTGAGAATCTTCGTTCCTGACGGGGGTCCCCTGACCGCACACGTTTCTTTTTTAATACAAAGCAATAAAAAATATATTATTTTTTAAGATTTTACTATAATCTCTGCATTTAGCAAACTAGAGCCGACAGTACGATTTCTTTTCGCACATATTCTTTATAGTAAGGAGACGGCAGACGAGCATAAAATCTACCTGGTGGTAAGTGAATATTATCGCCCGTAGACATCCACGATACATGCCAACATCAGTCCTCAGTCATCATCAGTCACTCACTACCGAACTGCGTACATTGGGGAATAGGATATAGTGAGAAATACATTTTAAGGTAGCCTTCTGTGAGAGAGGGATAACGTGGCCAGTCGAGTGCGCCCAGTGACTGTTGGATTGCAGCGTGCACTCTCCCCTCCAAATAACGTCACATAATGATAGAAGTAGTACATTTGTGACTGATTAAGTAATCACTTCGCCACTGCAAGCCCCTGCGTTAGTCGAAATCGCCCAATTAGTAGTTGTATCAAGCAGATACAAATACAACACAATTAGCTCTGAAAGTGCCGCTGGTTAAAATGTCACCTCTAACCGCGCATTAACTTATTGACTAATCAAAACGTGTCCAACACACCCCAAATTGGATAATAACCTGTTAAGGCGAGGCGAGGCGACACACAGTGACGTCATTGTCCCGCAAATTGCCGCCAAATTGGGAACAGACTCACAATCGCAACTCCATTTAGCGCGCGCCTGCACCTGATTGGTCGACACGCCCCACCCTCCCGCGTCCCGTCGCTCGTTCGAAACCTCCATTGAAACCCGACCAAAGAAATGAAATTATGCAGTCCGTAAATAAGAACTCCTTTGTAAGTTCACTTGCCTTATTTAAGCTGTTACCGGTTACTGAACGAGTATTTTAGCTTAATTAAAACGCTGTCCGTTCTTGGATGTAGTGACGCTGCCATTTCGCGCCGAGACGTTGACTGACAAGTGACGAGTTTATTAAGTGTCACATCAATGCATCGCTCAACCAAAAACACATGGATCATTCCTTGTAACAAATCTATGTAAGTACAAGAGTTAATGCCAGTGGTATAAATAAAATGTTACTGTAGCGATAAAAGATAATAATAACGTGTTTAAAAGGCCTTTACCTATATATATTTACATATTGGGTAGATATATTATTAATATTTCGGATTATATATAGATATAGAAAAAGTTTTGTTTATCAATTATTTCTAAATTTCTTAATATTTACATTTACAACACCGTTCCATCAAAATATTGCATTTAAAAGTACCGTAATACTATCAATAATACGTTCTTGATAGTTTTTTGCCTCAAAGTGACAGATTGAATTATTAGTAGGTCAACTGAATTGTCAGCCTCACTATTAAGACCATGCTACACATCTCTCTTTATATTTTGGTTTATAGATGCATGAATGTATCACAAGACCCTAGCAACTGTGCTAACTCTTATAACGGATAATCAATTAGTTGTTTAGCCATATGTATGACAAATACTAGTGGCAACTCCCCTCGAAAATGGATTGTCAAACTAGCCAGAGGTTCCCAATCTGTGAAGACAATTATCGAAAAAATATTTACATTATCATCATGTGACTTGTTTTAAAGAAATATATTTCTCAAAAGAACATTACATTGTTTACTTAAACCATGAGAAATTAACAGGACAGAAATTTATAGTAGACAGGTTAGTACCTGTTAGTACCTGTTGATAATAATTTTATAAGTTTATGTTCTGTCAAGGTCTAGGTCTCTAAGTTTATGTTATAATAGGTACATTTCGCATTCAACCCGACTGACATACAGTACCTATTGTTTAACGAATATTGTATTAACTTATTTCTGAAACTACTTATAAATAAAAAAAATATATATTTCAGGTAATCGATTATATAGCTGAGCTTCCTCAAACTGTATTTTTCTCCTATACAGGGTTTTAACAATTTGTAATACGAAAATGTCTTAATTCCATATTCGGTAGAAATTTGTTTTTTTTTTTTATAAATTGCAATTTTGCGCGTGTATATTATTAGTTATTATTTTTCTGATTAAGATAGGTATAATACAATATAATTGTCTCAATTTAAATAATTTTATTTTATCGTGTTTTTTAGTAGACGTTAAGTAGTTATAATTGAATATAACTTTAATTACTTTATTTTGTGTCATTTGTAAATTATACAAGAGAGTTTTTGCAGCTTGACCCCGAAGACCAAGACTAAAAATTGGCAATCCTAACTGTGTTTACACGGGCGTCTTGATTTTTATTTTTATTATTTTAGGTAGGTACTTTATTATATTTGTCTTTTTTACTTTGTCCGATACTTTAAAAGGTTGGCTTACATCTTCTAGATAGAAATTACCTAAGGCGGTTACTTTTATAGAAAAGCACGAGTCACAGCTTTAGTTGTGTGCGTATCGTAGATCGTATGCAAAACTACTTACATAAAAATTACTTACTTACGTAATATAATCTAATTGCTTTTCTAATAGATTAGAACTACTTAAACAATCCAAAACTAAACTTTACCTAAAAGGTTGTTATACTGTGTGTAAAAATATTCAACAAAATTCTTAACGATATAAAAGAGGCTCCATTGAGATCATTCAAATCAAAACTATGTAAATGGCTGCTTGACCGTCGCCATTACTCAACTAATGAATTCATGATGTACAAATAAGTTTATGTAGATAAAATAAATAATTAATCTGACATTTATAATAATATGCTTGTACTGTTTGAATTAAAATAGGTATGATAAATGTGTTAATTCTGAAAATGTTTGTAATTTTAAAAACTTTTTAATTTTGTATTTTGTTAATAATAATTGAGTGATAAATTGTATATCAGAGGCGGTTAAGTACGTGGACGATGCATGTTTATACTGAGTTAGGTAATAACTGATGTACCGTACTTAGAACAAATCAAATATTCTATTCTATCCTAAATATAAACATACCTGCTCATGCTGTAGATAATTAAATATTCAGAGATTTCGTAGGATATAGCGTGCATACAAGCAAACCAATTCTTCTTTACAATGATGAAGGACTCCAATCGCTAATTATAAACCGTCCTATTTAAAACACAAATGTATAATGAAGATTAATAAATGACAAAAAATTCAATATAATTTTCGTTTAACAGTTTGAGCATCAGTGACAACTGCAATAACCTTCAAAGCAATTGTGTACAGTCTATACAAATTGCTACGCTGTTTTCACTTAGTATTAAATAAAATCGATCCCAGATCATAAGCTGGTTATCTATGCACAGTAGGTATATGTTGATAATAATGATTTATTAGGGGAGGCTTGTGGGCTGCAGTGGCACGTTATAGGCTGATACAAGTCAATAATTAGGGACATATTAAAAAAAAATAAGAAGTTCTGGCACAATGTATCGCTTTGGATTTACACGTTAAAAATCTTTCAGTACTCGATCGCTTCAGGGGAATTGATTTTAGCGTAAAACTGATATCTCGATATTCAAAACGAAATTACTTTTAAACTGTGTTCTTGAAAAACATTTGATTTTGACATATCAACTCACTCTCGCCATGTAGGTAGATACGTATGGTATTATACACATTTAGTATTATTATTTATCATTCATTTTCCATACTGCAAGTGCAAGCAGCCCTTCCAGTATCCACTGCGGAACACGGACATGTGCATTGTCTTGTGCATGAAGTCTGCATGGCCTGAAAACGCTACTCTGGCCAAGCGGATTAGCAAGTACCCTCTTTTCGAAGTGAAATAATGTACCCGCAAGTACCCGACCGACACAACACGCTACCATTTTGCTTAACATTACCTAATTAATAATTTGCAATTTACCACTTAATCACTAAAATCGGATATACAATTGCATGTTATCTTGCACGTCTAGACTTACAGGGTACTACTTACTTACTTGTAATGTAAACACCTTACTTATAGCGGTACATACTTCTGTCTGTGTTAAAACTGTTTACCTATACATGAATATCGGTCTTTATTATGCAATAAAGAAAACTCAATTGTAATACCATGCAACTTGCATCTATTACATAATTACTCGCATTTAAAGTTTCAAATCTTAATATATAAAAATTGATATTTGTTTGTTTGTTAGTTCGTCTTCTATGCGTTCCTAAACCGTTCGTCCGATTTCGATGAAATTTTGGTGAGTTGTTGTGCACGCGCCCGCAAAGGTTTCTGACAAATAATATATTCTAACGCATTGCAACGCATACAGGGCACAGCTAGTAAATAAATATTTTTTAAAATCGTATTCACAATACTCATTTATAACTACCTATTATTGAAGTAACTTTCTATTCGTGCGTTTCGCATTAAGTATCTGCTCAAGCAACTTAAAACAATTACTTCAACAAATTAATCCAAACACTTCACACAGCTATAAACATAATAACAAATTCATTGTTGTCCCTTGTCCCTCGGGATTTGTATTCACTTACCGCCTCATTGTAACTTATTGCATACAGTCATCCACACATCTAGCTAAACGATACATGTTATTTTGTACTGTATTAGAACGTAATTTGGTTTATATTGGCCTAAATATTTTGTCTAATGGTATTTATTTGTTGCCATGTGTATACCGTTCATCCGTTCACAATAGATTACATGTTATTATGGGGTGTTATGGGAAGTGTTAAAGGTTTAACCGGTTTGCAAGTGAAGGGGTTGTTCAAATAAATCGAATGCAGGGCTGATAATTTGCTCGTCTTTGTACAGAGGCGAAAATTTACTTGCAAACAGTAAAAATACTTATAGATATCTATATGTACAAACAATAGGTATATATTATTATTTACTCTCAACAACAACTTAATAGGTTTTGGTTAAAAGAAAGAAATTGCACGCTGCAATACTTGAAAGGTACCCAGGGCCGTCTTTACCAGGGGGTGCAAGGGGTGCGGTGCACCCCGGGCGCTCACCTTTTAAAGGTAATGAAAAAATATAACGCTATAGTAAACAATTACACAATAGGATATTTGACTGTCATAGGATACACAATAGGATATTTGACTGTCATAGGATACACAATAGGATATTTGACTGTCATAGGATACACAATAGGATGTTTGACTGTCTTAGGATACACTCCCGCACCCCGGCGCAGAATAGACTTAAGACGGCCCTGAAGGTACCTACCTACTGCAGAAGTAAGACTACTTTGAAATGTACTACATTTCCCACTTTATCCTATTTCCCCAATGTACGTACGTGTTTCGGCAGTGAATGTGATATGCCAGAGCCCATTCCTATCCCATCCTATCCCTCCCCATTTTTCCAATACTTTTTCAAATCCGTTCTCTTCAAAGGTCGGTAGCGCGTCCGGGGACGTGCCAACATTTGTCATTTTGGATTAATGTTGGCATGTATCGCGGATGTCCATGGGTTACAGTATCCACTTACAATCAGTGGACGTCTGCCGCCTTCATCTATAAAAAAAAGCTTTTGTTTTAGTGTGGGTAGTCGGCGGTAGTCCGCGAGTCACTACAAACGGCTACAATTCAATATCAGCTGAGTTGTGGACCTTTCTTTGTGTTCAGTAGACTTTATAGTTTAAATTTTATTATTAGTAGTATGTATTATTAATACATTTCTTTCATTCTTCCTTTGTACGTAGGTAATTGAGGGAATAGGATAAAGTAGGAAGGGAATATGTACATTTTACAGTACTTATTCTTCTGCGATACCTTAAAATGTTATTTATCAAATTATTTTTTTAAACTCAATTATTTAAAGAATTGTAACCTGTGCTTTCAAAGTCAATGTGGTTGTCGCTTGAACCGCAAGCTATCGCAGCAACAATGATACCTATTTCAAGAACAAATTCAAAATTGCTTATAATATAACATACAAACACAATCACACGGAGACCAGCCAAATTGTTTCACATTCAAACGCGACCCTTGAAGTAATGTATCCAATTTAAACTAACCTTTCACAACAGCAATGTTTACTCTACATGTAGGGTCTAAATATGGTGGTGATTGCTACATACAAGTAATAAATTGCTGGGTTCGTGCGCGTCACGCGTCATTAAGGCGGGGGAATGCGCCAAATTAACAATTACACGGAACCTTTGCGCCTCTATGTTAATTAGGAAATTCGGATATACGCGTCTCACTACCTACATGTGTACACGTGTACAAATCTACCTACATGTGTGGAAAACTTCAACACAGTTTTTTTTGCCGTGTGGTGTCGGCACCATCCCATCTGAGTGTTGTAAATGGCAAGTTAGGGGTGACAAAGCGGCACTGAGGAACTCTAAACGAGGAGACTCGTCAACTCGCTTGGCCAGCGTGGCGTTTTTAAGGCCATACATCCCTCATGCACGATACAATGTGCATGAGGAAGCCCACGCCCAGCAGTGGGTACTGATAGGGCTGGTTGGATTGCATTTGTATTGCATAGTTTTCTTTTATAGACAGAATGTGGCAAATGTCTGTCACCTTCCTTCTGTACACCGTCCACCTAGATGGCACACAGAAAACTGGTTCCTCGAGGATGTTAATACGGGCTGTTCCAATTTATTTAGGTATTTATTTATCTTAATTTATTTAATGCGTGGCCGGCACGCGTTGCTGTGGCTGCCCAACAGATGGCGCTTACCCTTACTGTTTTTGGGTAAAAAGCATGTTTTTACCCTGTGATAGGTATATAAAAACACGCGCGTATTCGAATGCAACGTTGTGTCAAAACTTCAAAGCAATCGGTGAAGTACTTTCGGAGATTTAAGATTTTGAACAAACGAAAGTTTACATTTTTATTTATATAGATTAAGAATCCAGATCGTGGCCGAGAGTTTAAATCCTCGGCCCGTACTGCTTAAGTTGCTGCGTAAGTAATCTTTAAAAAGGGGGTCTTGACTTTCAAAAATTTGCACTAATCGGCGGTGATCGGAAAACATCGTGTGTAAACCCACATGCTCTAGAATTTGTAAAGAATATATGATAATTTAACATGTACCATACCTATATTAAATTGTGACATATTCTTACAGAAATAAAGCCATTATTTTAATTTCCCATAGACTACAGTGACCAGTCACCATTATATGAACCCATCTGCCACTTTTTCTATAAAGAAAATGACCTTAGACTGTCCTAAACAATCGCCCCAGGCTTGCAATTACCGTTAATTCCTTTACCCACAAACAATTGGACCGGTTCGGTCCCGGATTGTGACCGGACGGGGGCTAATCTCAGTGGCTATTACACTGTCGCCTCGTCGCGGTTTCTAATCAATAACTAGCGCGCGGTAAACGCCTATGGACATGTACGAGTAGGCCTCAATGTGTAATGTACGTAATGACTCCGTTAAATATGCCGTTTGTGTATTTTGTGTAAATGTGTGTAAAGTGTCCGAATGTGTAATGGAGTGTCATGTGTATGTGCAAGGCGGTCAAATTTACCTACAGTCAGTACAATTCTAAAGTTTTTTTACAATAGATATTGATGAAACGGTGTTCTCAATGTAAAAAAAAATTGAAGAAATAACTGAAAAACCAAACGTTTTGTATATAAATCAAAATAATATGAATGATGAAATACTTCACAGTAAAATTCAACGTGTACTTACGATACTCGGAGGAAAGGAATCATAAAGTTCTTTCTGCCCCACCAATAAATACGGTGGCATAATATTCCATTATATTGTCGTTGTTCCCCACTGGTGGGACAGACTTGGTTCTCGGACTTGTGGGTTTCCTCACAATTATTTTATTTTAAATTTTCATAGTGAAAATTCTTGCACACAATATACCTACCTACCATTGAAGTCTTACAGCAAATCCTCGCAACGCCTTAAGTCGCCACAATCCAGGAAGGACAATATCCGATTGATGTGATTATCGGACGTTGCTCGATTAGGTACTGATTACAGCGAGCTGACCGAATCGGTTGTATTGTTGTCGGCTTAGCGGGGTTAGTGAGGGGGGTCCGGGGTAGGGAGCGGATAAAATATACGCACACATATTATAAGAATTATCTAGCAAGAGAATGTTCACTGATAAAAAAAATATACAAGCACTAAAAGTTAAAAGCGGTATCACGCAGAAAATATGGCAACATTTTTCAACATAACAACACAGCTTGTGACACGAGGGGTCGCCTGTGACGCACGCGTGAAACTTTCCACCAACGAATTGTCAAATTATATCTAATACTGTACATAATGAAAAAGGTCTCATTATAAAAAGGTCTTTCATTTATGTACAGTCAGCATAATTAATATGTATCCATCCTAGCATACCCAACATATGTAATCATTGTTTAGTGTGTGGTAAGACGATACATTCTAGTAGATAGTGTGTTATATAATAAAAATGTATAAATAAGCCGTTACGTATAAAATATTTGTTACTTATTTTTGTAAATATGAAACGTAGACATATTTATTAGGCTGACTGTACCTACAGCTGCAGCATCGTAGACCAATCTGACACACTGCGACAGATTATACAGAAGACCGAAGAGTATAATCAGCCGTTGGGACTTGCCTTTGTGGATTACGTGAATGCGTGGACTCCATCGATAGGGTCTATCGTAGTCAGGTCTAGCTCGATCTCGTGAGCTGGACCGTTTTGGAACTTTTACAGCGGAGCCCAATCGAAACTGAAGTCATTAACTAAAGTCATTAATATAGCTCGTTGAATCAGTATACTGAAGTTGAAATGGGCAGGTCATATTTGCTGTAGGACGGACAATCGATGGGGTCCGAGTCCTCGAATGAAGGCCCTTACAGGGAATCCTAGTGTGGGACGCACTCCGTCCTGATGTTCGTAGCCTGAGTCTCGCCTGAGGAGTTCGCCGTTAGTGGCGGGATAAGGAGAGTCTAAGATCATGTATGGTGGCGAGCCTTGGGAGAAGTCTATATCTATACAGAGACATATAGTGATAATATAACTTTTTCAATGATGATATGATAAGGTTGTCTGGCAGGGATCGCTTTCAGTGATAAGCTTATGCATTGTGTCTACAATTGTGTTTGTTATTGTTTTGATGTGCAATAAAGAGTTTTATCTATCTATGGTAATGGTCCACCTCCATGTTAATATGTATTTCAAAATATTCCAAAAAGTTCCTGGTCTCACATAGCATACCTACCTAGTCTATTAGTTTTAAAGGCATTTGTAGCACCAAGTCTGCGGAATATAATACTCGTGGAGTATTAATTTGCTCGGTGAGGGCGCGGATCGAGTTTAATTAACGAATTTAATTTGAAATTAACTGTTTTGTAGGAGAGCGACGCGCCAGACTCTGTGTGGTCGGGCACACGTTCGCTAGGGTTGTCTAGTGTTACTTTAATTTCAAAATTAGAATTTGAAGGATTATCATTTCAAATAAATAATGTGTCAATAGAAGAACTTCGCAAATAAAGAATTTGTAATTTCAGTTTTCACAAATTCATTCACACAAATTCACAAATTAAATCTCCAAAGCTAGACAGCGCATAGGAGGACCTTAACCTTCGAGTCGCAAGTGCTTGGGCGCTCAACGTTCATTTTTACAGCTCTAATTACAACTTACACACTATTCACAACATCACCTGTATCGTTATCCAACACAGTGGAGAAGTTTCCTAGGTTTAGAATTAACGGACTTTTCAATAAAAATATACGCTAAAATATTAAGTGTGGTGAAAAAAATTGTGAAATCCGTTAGAAAGCTACGTAAATAGATAAATACACAAAATTTCAAACGCGCGACGTGGTAATAGATAAGAGTACAATCCTTAAAAGCCCTTACTTTACAAAAGGAAGATTCAGGTATTTTCACGTGTTACAGAAATGTTTAGACAAACGTTGTTTTTTCATAAATACAATTCGTTTGTATCGTATGTAGATAAGTTTGTAAGTAGATATGTAGGTAGGTAATTGTATTGTGACGTCACACGCTGATCAAACAACATCCAAATTTAAAAGACTATAGGAACGAAGATAGTATATATAGAAATTATAATATAATCAATAATCATTTCAAATTTTATTTTAATTTTTATGAACTTCATTTTTTCTTTTCATAGTTATACCTATGGCGATGGTGCAATTAGAACATTCTGCAAGTGTTGAGTTTTCTTCGTAATAAATAATTTCAAAGTCCCCTATGTATCCTGTGCATCCTGTCAATGTCCAGTCTCGTCAAAGTAAGTCAGGAGTCGCTCAGTAAAGTGATAGTAGGTTTACTGACCCCAGAAGAGGACTCCTTGAAAACATGCGGAAAACGCAGTCTAGGCTTTTATTTGATTATCACAAACATTACGCACAAAAAACACTTTGAAGTTTAATAAACTATCACTATTCAACCACAAAACGCAAAATACACAATTTTGAAATCAAAAACTCAACTTCACTTTCGAATTCCAGCCAAAAGTCAATGAACTTCTTAATACCATCCACACCATACCCTACCATCACTGCAGTTTCTCCACTGCTGAAAATGGAAACTTCTTAGTAAGTACGTACACTGAAAATACTTTTGCCAACCCTGAAGTTTCATTAGGTACACAGCCACCGCCGCTCGTTCCGAATTTGAAAATTTAATTTAGTTGCGTTTTGTTCGCCCTAATTGGTTTGTTTTCTATGCTTAGTTACTATTTCAGCGGTTCGTCGAATGAAATCGCTCCGCACGGTCTCATTTTACTAGTTAAACCAATCCGATGATTTCAATTAGAGCATTCACCAATGAAATAATAGATTCGATTATAATAGGATTTCAAAATCGATTTGAATAAATTAATTGAGTGCCTGCCTTTGATATACAGTAGGGTGCTTGGCTAAATAGATTATCAAATTATTTGAAGTTTCTCTTGTTTTTTTTCTAAATGAAAATTTCATTACCTACTTAGCTAATTTTTTAACTATTGGCGATATCGTTTACGTTAAGATCTTGATTGTCTGGAATTTCAGCTAATAAACAAATACAGACTTCTGCTTACCACCCAAAGGTTGCCTGGAAGAAATCTCTTTAGCGATAAGGCCGCTGGTTGTACCTTTTGTTTTTTTTTTACGTGGGGAAAACTCATGGATACCCCTCCGCCTATGCATGGCTTTCGCCTACCTTGGCGGGAGAGTATGCCGGACTCTTACCGACTAAAACCCCACGAGTACCCCCTCTCCACCAAGTGCCGAGTTCACGGGTAGGCTTTCGCAGTCTTCCGCGACCCCAGCGATGGCGGCCCGCTTAGTGCGGGCCCCGGACTGATGTTCGCCGAAACGTGGGGAAAGAAAAACGCCGTCCACCCAGGCAGTGCCCCTGTACCTGGATAACTCTACTCTCACTAGGATGTATGCATCATCCCAGGACTAACCACCCCTTCCCCACCGTGCCCTCTGCCCATACAGAGGTACACGCAGAGACGATCCCTGATTCTCCGCCGCGCCCGCCGCCTATACAGAGGGACACGTGGAGACCGTCCGTGTTGAAGCTCTCTTGAAGAACCCCATATCGTAGCTTAATGGAAAGACCTCTTCAGGCAGTTCGTTCCACAGCCTACGGATTCGCGGTATAAAATAATTTTTGGACCGAACAGTGCCCGACACCTCGAGGAAATGCGGATGGACTGCACTTCTGTGACGGGAGGTGCGGTTTTAGAAACCCGAGGTGGGAATTATATTAAACAGTTCTTCAGAGCATTCCCCATTGTACAGGCGGTAGAACACACAGAGAGACGCAACGTCTCTCCGAATGCTGAGGGATTCTAAACCGCCCGTGAGAGTGGGATAGTCGACGATACGAACAGCACGTCGTTGGATGGAGTCAAATGGGTCCAATTGGTATTTCGATGCGCCGGCCCAGAGATGTGAGCAATACTCCATATGGGGCCTCACCTGAGCTTTGTAAAGCATTAGGAGTTGCCCAGGGGTTCTTATTCAATTACACTCACCATTTCACCCCATCCCCTCCAAGGATTAGGGGATATAATGGGATGGGGAAAGCTCGTCGTTCCGTTATAATATTTCTATTCCACATTTTCCCCAATATTTTCCAAAATCCCCAAATTCCCCAATCCATTCCAAAGTCACCAATAGTGGACAGCACTTCTAGGGGTTTGCCAACATTCGTCATTCTAAGCTGACGTTGGCATGTATCGCAGATGTCTATTGGCGATAGACTGTCCTCTCGATTGTCTCCTTCTTTCTACAAAATAATGGTCTTTTATTGGTGTCGCAACTCTACGGATTATAAAAATCTAACTTACATTTTTTATAGACTATATGGCAGACGAGCGGGCGGGCCACATGATGGAAAGTGGTCACCACCGCCCATGCAGTACGCCCATGGACGCCTGCAGTACCAGGGGGCATGCGAATGAGCTGCCGACTTTACAGAATCCTGTTCACAGCCATCATGAAGAGCATAGCATGTATCTACAAAATAAATTAATTTGCAATATGTGTCCACCAGGTGTGGTTCCAGAACAGGCGGGCGAAGTGGCGTAAAACTGAGAAGTGTTGGGGCAGGTCCACCATCATGGCGGAGTACGGGCTCTACGGGGCCATGGTACGCCACAGCCTTCCGCTACCAGAGACCATACTCAAGAGCGCCAAAGAAAACGACTCAGTCGCGCCTTGGTTACTTGGTAAGTACCTTTGAATCATTCGCCTATTGACGGATTCTCAAAAAGAAAGATTCTCATAAGACCAGAAATTGTACAGTCGACCTGATTGTTTGAAAAGGCTTCTGGGGATGACTTTGGGATGGTATCAAGATGGTTTCGGGACGGTTTTCTATGGTATATTGGTATTATCTTAGACTGATTCACGGATTAATATGAGTAACATTCATATTCTATGGATACTTGTAACTGGAATTTAATTATACTAATTAACAACGATATCTATTCCTACAGGCCCATCCCCCCCTGTTGCGGAAGAAATAATTTTTTTCCACTCTTCCCTACTATTAGGGATCTCTACTATCTTGCTAATAGTAAAAATACGTATGATCACGTTTGAAATGTCTATACGTTTAATATTTTATGAAAGAAAACTTGAAAAGGGGAAGGGTATATCATTATAATTATAAGGATGTCGCGAAAACCAAACCAAACTCACAGATGATACTTGGAATCTCCTTTAAAAGCAAATAAACACATGTATTAATTTTGGTTGTAAACACACTTTTTCAATTTTTAAGCCGTACTTTTAATTTTTTATTTCTATTTCACTTAGTACACCCCTCTCTCACAGAAGTGAGAACTATTTATTCACAGAACTATTTATTTATGTGACTATCTTGAAATGTACTGCATTTCGCACTTTATCCCATTTCCCACTACGTAAGTACGTCCATGCGTAGAAGTAAGATATACCAGAGCCTCTAAACTTTTCCAAATCCTTTCTGTAAATCCATAGCTATATATCTAAAAGCAAGGCAGCGCATTCCGGGGCGTGCCAATGTTTGTCATTCTGGACTTATGTTGGCATGTATCTCGGATGTTTATGGACGACAGTATCCACTTACCACCAGGTGGATTATATGCCCGTCTACCGCCTATTTTCCATAAATAAAAGATAGACTAGTTGCTGCCTATTGATTCCATACAAAATTTGACCCTTGAATTTATCTTACAACACCGTTTTCAAATATATCTATACTGTTTGTACTGTCGAATATTTTTACCAAGTATCAACTCAATAAATCCATCAAATGTTTTTTATAGAAACTTTTTCATTCTGTTTCATCCCTTCAGGGCTTATATTTCGAGTACCTAATCCTATTTTAGTGAGGCTTTACGTCATAAAAGGAAGCTACTCTCCAAACTTTATGTTTCAAGTTCCAACGGTTTCGGCCATCGGAAATGATCAATGACTTTGATCTTTGGGGTCATTGATTCAGGACCTGAAGCGTCGTTGACCTTGAACCTGGGGTCCTTCACCTTTACCCCAAAAGTAACAATTGTTAGAATTTTGTCTGTCTGAACGCGCGTCACGCAAGAACCAATTAACGGATTTTAATGATACTTGGCATAGTTATAACTTCTATACTGGGTGGGTCAATATTTAGGGTACTTTTTATCCAGTGCAATTATACATTTCCCGCACATGGAATCGCTGACACTGCTAGTATATGGATAAAATCACCGTAACAGTAGAACAACCCTTTGGACATCCACTGCTGTATGTGGAATCTGGAGTATGTGATCCACCAATCCCCATTGGGCCCGCGTGGCGGATTACGGCTCGAAACTCTTCAATGATTTACTAGGAGAGGCCTGTGCCCTGCAGAGACATTACAATACAAGGCTAATACAAGTACAAGTATCCTAAGATCTGAAGGAGATTGATTCTTATTGATTAAGAGCATTGATTGAATGTTAATTGCTTGAAAGCCTGGTATTTTTTCAAAAACTGGTTTGGCCTTAAGTACCTATATTTCGTCAGCGGAAAGATATAAATACTAAAGTGCCACTGTTATCGAATTATTTATCATTAGTTTTAAAAAATGGTGACAAATGCCTATCAGCAAATCTACGAATTCCTATGAGACAATTGTTAGAAATTATATTATTAGGGGTTAAAGTATGAAATTGCCGATTTGTACTGAGAAATTAAAACTCGTTTTTTTCTAAAATGTAACATATTTATTTAATCAAAATATTTACCCTCATTATCTATACATTTTTGCCATCTAATCGGAAGGTCATTTATACCTTTGCGATAGAACTCTGGGGATGTAGATTCGACAAACTGTGTGAAAGCATTTTGTACTGTCTCTTGGGAAGAACATTTTTTACCACGTAGAAAATTGTCCAAATCACGAAAAAAATGGTAGACCGTTGGAGCAAGGTCTGGCGAGTACGGAGGATGACGTATGGTTTCTAACTGCAGCTCCTGTAGAGTTACAACGGTTTCTCGTGCAGTGTGAGGTCTTGCGTTATCATGGAGCAATAATGGTGAAGATCGATTCACGAGTCGGGGCTGTTTCACTGCTAGTTTCGCCATCATTATTCGAAGTTCGGCAGTTATTGCTTGACCAGACCTGAGAAAGCTATAGTGAATAACACCATAAATAGACCACCAAACAGTTACCATTACCTTTTTATTGGTAAGCTTTGCCTTAGGGCACTGTTGCGGCGTTTGACCTGGGGTCAGCCATTGCATTTTTCGCTTTCGGTTATCGTAAAGAATCCACTTTTCGTCACATGTCACAATTCTATCCAATATTCCTTCATTTCTGTACCGATTCAACAAGGCAACGCAAGTTTCAACACGCGTTTCTTTCTGGAGATCAGTCAAATCATGAGGCACCCATTTTTCATATTTCTTTATCTTATTGATTTGATGCAAATGAGTCAATATTTTAGGTAAGGTAACGTTAAACCATGCCGCTAATTCCTGGGTAGTTTGATTCGGATTGGCTTCCACCATCTCCTTCAATTCAGCGTTATTCACCTGTGTGGGCGGTCGAACAAGTCGAAGTTTCCATTACGAAAGCGTTTAAACCAAAAACGCACGGTTCGTTCATTAGCAGTCTCCTCTCCAAACGCAGCATTGATATTGCAAGCCGTTTCTGCCGCGTTAGTTCCGCGTCGGAACTCGTATTCAAAGATTACTCGGATTTTCGAAGTATCCATCTTTCCCATCTAAGCTGAATAAAAAAAACAATTGAAAGTCGAAAATCGAATGTTGCACATTTTTTAAAACAAGAACCTCATAGGTATCACGTGAAAAAAGTTTCACTCGAAAATCTCACACCATGAAGGTTTTATGTCAATTCAAAGTATCTATTACTATAAAACGGCAATTTCATACTTTAACCCCTATTATTATGTTATGCTTAAGCATCGCACAGGTAAGTTGTATGTTGTAACCGTGCTGTAGATATCTAGACATTTATTAATAGATATATACATACCTACTTACCAGGGCCGTCTTTACCAGGGGGTGCAAGGGGTGCGGTGCACCCCGGGCGCTCACCTTTTAAAGGTAATGAAAAAATATAACGCTATAGTAAACAATTACACAATAGGATATTTGACTGTCATAGGATACACAATAGGATATTTGACTGTCATAGGATACACAATAGGATATTTGACTGTCATAGGATACACAATAGGATGTTTGACTGTCTTAGGATACACTCCCGCACCCCGGCGCAGAATAGACTTAAGACGGCCCTGCTACTTACACAACTCATCAAGCTAAATGATGAACAACACATGCCGAATACCAATGGCGTGCAATAGAGATGGCGTAGTTGTTCCAGGCTTGTGGTAGCGGCTCTGTTATCCCTTAATCTATACCCGCAGTAGGAAATGGATTGTTGGTAATTTAAATCCGTCCGACACCACACGGTCAAAATGAATAGGACTCATGAACTCGCAATGGAAGGGCGCCGTTTTAACGCCCTTGTAAATACCATGAAACGCCATGAAAGGGTAAAAACCCTGCAGTGGTTATCATAGGCTGATATCATATAACTATAATGCGTAGGCTTTCCAAGTAACATGATCTAAAGCTCCTATCAGTGGTCCTATCAGCTAATAGCTCTCGTTAGTCCTGTGTCTGACCATCATGATTTTGTTCAAGAGTCGAGCGCAGTGTCAAGTGGCGAGCGCCCGTAGCGGCGTCTCTACCCCTCCCCCCGACCACCGAGACCTGGTGAGTCAATACAAACACTATTAAACAATACACTATATGCAGTGCCACAAACATACAGAAGGGTGCCACGTCACTGCGATAATTAGCTCGGTCTTGAACAAAGTCTGTAAGCGAAATTTAATTAGGTTGGTAAGGTTAGGGAAATAGCCGATCTAGCTATTTATTTAGCTTAGGTATGAAGATATACCTACAGGAAAAATATTGAAAAAAAGCAATAATTATTATTTACATTTTAGTACTTACTGTCTAGTAGTGGGAATGTAAATTCATTAAAAAATAATCCATCAGATTTTCCAATCTTCTTTTGAAACACAGGCATCAAAAGTAAGCTGTGCATCCGGGACTAATTATGGCATGTATCAAGGATATCCACTTATCATCAGCTTGGCTGTCTGCCCATTTACCAGCTCTTTCTGTACGAAAACATCCAGTTTCTAGATGTGGTGATTAGTGAGGATAAAGTAGTGTAGGTTGTCCGGTAATTAAGTAGGATAAAACCTGCAAGACAAATATAAATTTCATGAAAAAAGTAGGCTTGTACTCTTCAGCTAACAGAACAGAAAAGACGATAACGATCCAGTTTAGAATTTATAATTTTTATCCCCTAAATCTGATAAGTGAAAACAGCCTGTAAAGTCATCCAGCAGAGTTAAGATGAGCATAAAAGTAACCACTACACAAACGAGCTCGTGCCGTCCCACCGCTCGCCGCGTCTCCACACAAAGCAACGTTATAATTTTTAATCTCCACTACTCGAGATGCTCATTTTTCACTCTGAGAAAGCCTTACCTCCCACCGTAATCCACACAATGAAAAATATACTCTATTTCAAAGCAATAAGTGCTGTTGTGATAGCATTGTCTACCCGGAGTTTTGGGATGAAAACGAGGATCTGTTGACGGCGGCTTATGAGAAGTATTGTTTGTTTTAGGCACAAATTTTTGGCGTCTCCATTTAAGTAGGTACTTTAAATCTTTAACTAGCTTTATGTATCATTGTTATAACTAGACTATAACGTTCCACTGTATGGCTGAAGCATCTTCTTGCTATCACGAAGGGATAACAAGCCATAGTCCACCATAAGCATCCAGTTCGGATCGGTGGATATTACACATTCATTTTAGATTTATTTATTTTAACGTTTACAGACCTTAACATACCTAAATACATCGATTGCTTCGTGCCATCAAACTTAATAGTTTATTTTGGCACTGCACATTCGCTCTGTTCGTTGAATACTCGTAGGTATTATAAATATTAACATAGGTATATCCATGGGTGGAGTGTATTTCCGTTTTTATATTTGTAAATAAATCTTGACGCCTCGCGTCGCGGTCACAATTCTTGCCACACCACTCACAAAACCGGTTATAATGTTGCGAGTAGGTACACACTGGTCGCTTTTTACAGCTTATGATTTAATAATTTCTTTTCTCTATTTTTATTTGTTTATTTATTTAAATAGTTACAACGGAGAGGAGAGAAAATTTGGTAATTTCAAATTGTAATGACAATTTATTACAACGTTCAATCATAACAGACATCCAGCCAAGACCCAAGACAATATGCAGAGGAGTCCTGTGTCCAATAAGGGATACTAAGAGGGCTGGTTGCATTGCATTAGGTAACTATAACAGAAATTCACAGTAAAATCAACTAAGGACTTTAGTATAGATAAATTTCTTTTATTGCCACTAAGGATTTTACCCTGTATTCAGTTCAGGGCAGATTCTTATACTAGAACATATACAAATTATATAAAAAGGTAGGTTTGTATGTGATCTCTAACGTAAGACACAGTACTTGTATACACATACTTATATTGTTTATATAGGTTTGCTCGAAAAGTTTTTCAAGACGTACCTCACGATGTCCACAACTGCCCAATTAGTGATAAATTGAAAAATCCATAATTAAAATGCACTGCACACTATTTTCTTATCTAGAAACTATGGACACACTCGTTCAATTTATTTAAGCGTAGTTCGCCCTCCTTTAATTGCCTATTCTAGCCTAGGTGTGTCTATACTCGGCTCGCATTCGTATGATCGCGAGTTGAAATCCCCAGCCCGTACCACTGAGTTTCTACATAAGTATCTACAGATTTAAAAAAAAATGTCATTTGCTCGTGAGAAAATCCGAATACTCAAGACTAGTATACAGTTAAAAAATTATATTTAATACCAAACGTTAAACAATGCTATCAGCCCTTTCAGTATACACTACAGGACATGCGCCTGCAGGATGAATCGCCTTAAAACGCCACGATCTGTCAAAGATGACGTTGTTCCTCAGCTCTTGTGGTAGCGGCTTCGTTATCTCTCAGTCACGAAAAGAGATGGGGTTGTGCTGTTCTATAGTCGGTCGACACCACACGGCACTTTTGAGTATGTGATTATAACCCCGGTGACTTGAAGAAATGTAAATCATATCGATCGATTTCAGCTTATGATTTCCCCTTACGGAACATAAACCCACTACCCGGCCGCAGAACGGAATGGCATATAAAATACCATATTGGTTGGAGAAATTCAACGCTAGTTAAAGCGCAGTTTAATTAATGTGATGTCATCTAATGTGGGTTTATACCAACGGTATTCATTAGTCCGCTCGGCAAGTGCGCAAACTCGACTATGGTTACTTTAAAATAGTTAAGGGGGAGATTCATCTGACAGCTTAATTAAAATTCTTGTGTCTATCATAGAGTTACCTATAAACCTTTGCTAGGTGTGTCATCCTTTTTATAATAGCGTATAGTCATCTTATTTTCTTGAGGAAGATGAAAGGAGTAAAGAGTCGACGTCATGCATTTGTATTTATTACATTTACACTAATATGCGACCAGCTGCTCCGTCCAATCAGAAAAATGACAATCTATAGTCAGAATGTGTTCTAATCATAATATTTTAAATAGCAAATTAAAAGATTTGGATATATTTTTTGACTTTTTTGCCCACAGTTAGGGAATAGTTATTAAACATTAATTAATTTCCACCGGGAAATACTGTTGTTATAGTCATCTAGAGTTATATTAATATAAGTAAAATATCTTTTTTAAAGCGACGATGTTACTTTATTATAAACTAGCGACCCGCCCTCGCATCGCTTCCGTTCATCATCATAACTGTAGCTAATTTGCACATAATAGGCACCATATAGCCTGTGTTCATCTGGAATAATGTATCTTTCAAATGGTGAAAGAACTTTTCAAATAAGTGCAGTGGTTCCGGAGATTACCCTCCACATACACACAAACTCACAAAATTCGCACTCTCTCTCTTTATTATATTAGTATAGATGTTGTGTATATCTGTAATAGGTATATTAGGTTATATTAGTATTAATAGGTATATCTGTAATAGGTATTCATATAAGCTCTAATATGATTAGACTTATATTTAAATATGTGTACCGTTGGTATACTGTTGGTGTATCTACCTTATATAAATAAATAAATAAACCCATTTACATAACCCCTTAATATGTCGAATTAAATATTAATATATTGGAGCTTTACTAAGGGTTTAGTTTACGTTTTTTTTTTATGTTATGAATAAAAAAGAATGCACCTTATTTAGATAGGTCAAAGTGCGTGGACTAACGGAGCGTTCACAAAATTACATTAAAAGAAATTGGGTTCGTTAAAGGAGTTATAGGAGCGATTTAAAGTTTACTTTCGTTACTCTATGAATACGTTTGCTCTACAATATTACACTACTTAACCGCTCATTCAATAAATTGTTAAGGAGCTGGAAAGGAGTCCGTATTTATGTGACCGCTCGATTGGGCGATACTGTAAAATATATTTATTTAGTTACTCTTTCTGCACTATATTGTACAGAAGCGGACTTAATGCCTTATTATGGCATTCTCCGCCAGTCGACCGATGATTAAATGTCAAAAATTGAAGCGGGTGCAAAAGAAATTAAACAGTATAGGTTAATTCATCTGTATAAATAATAATCCATTGATCATTTACTTATACGATAAAGTATATAAATATACTTACATCCTACCAAAAATAGATGTGAATACATACATATGAATAAGATAATACCTATACCCAAATAATTATAATACTTATTGTAGGTACATACATAGGTATAACATAAATATAGAGAAAAAAACAGAAAAATACAATTAGTTCTGTAGATTTCGGAGGTAGTGTTCTCAAAGCTACCTCTTGAAGCGGTTTTCTTATCAAAATATAAAATCACCGTAGCAAGGTCTACGACAGTACGTAGCGCTCGTAGCCAGTCTACGATCGTCTACGCTTGACATTTTAAAATCTGACATTTTATAGGAACATTAAAGCCGTTTTTGCTTAATAAAAGCTTCTAATTTCTATTTCCTAATTCAATCAATTTATTTGTTTTAAACGTACATATGAATACTAAGTAATTTGAGTTCAAACTCGAACAATAAATTATAGGTTCCACAAAGTATAGGTCATATTTGAATACAAATTTAAATTTAAACTAAGCATGACCATATTTAATACAACAAATTATTTTATACGGCGAACCCGTAGGCTGTGGAACGAGCTGCCTCAAGAGGTCTTTCCATTGAGCTATGATATGGGGTTCTTCAAGAGAGTTGTGAATAGGATTTTGCAAGGTCGGCGGCGCGCCCGCATCCAACCCCCTGGTGTTGTAGATGTCCATGGGCGACGGTAACACTTACCATCACGTGGGGTTCCACGTGATGGTAAGTGTTACCGTGTTACTTGCTCGTCCGCCCACTAATCTATAAAAAAAGCAATTCAAAAGTATTGTATGATAATCATGAATCATAATAATATGCCTAAGTAAATTAATGATTTAAATAAATTAACTTAGTTGTATTACTTATATAACCAACATTAGAATAGCCTGAAACAAAAACATATTTAAATGAGTGCTTTGGGATCACTATTTAAAGAATCAGAGTTCTCGATCTATATTCTAGTTTGGTTTTCGCTGCCTTCTTAATAATATTTATATTATTGTTCAATTGTGTATTATTTATTATAATAGTGTCTATGTATATCTATGTACATATAAATTATGTTCTTATATATATGTATGTATTTAATAGTTAAACTAAAACTGCAACCACATCCGTTTTCGGTTTGATCTGGTGACTGGGCGGTGAAGAACACCCTCAGGCATTAAGTCCGCCTTCTGTACCTACATATTTTGATTCTGTACATTCTGTACAAGTTTAAATAAATATAAAATTAGGAATATTTTGAATGAAGTTATTATATGGAAGTTATAAACACATTTCTATTTGTGTGTGCGCCTGCGCCTGCGTCTGTTTGTGACTTTGCTCGTATTTATTTATTTATTCGTTGTAATATTTTTTATGGAAGAAGGCGGCAGACATTTATACCGTCCACCTGGTGGTCCACCTGGTGGTCCACCTGGTGGTAAGGGAATACTGTCGCCCATGTACGTGACGACATCAGTCCAGTATGATAAACCTTGGCACACCCTTCTGGATGCCTGCCTTTAGAGATTTAGGAATGTAGGTATTTGGAGAAAGGGTTGAGAAAATGGGATGCTAATGGGTTCTGGCATAAACACGTATGTACATTGAGAAAATAAGCTAAAATGAAAAATGCACTACATTTCAAGGTAGGTAGTATTCTGCTGCAGTTGAAGAGATGTTACAAGTAATGGTATGTTTCTCTGTAATATACCACGTGGACGTACAATGACTTGCCATCAATAATAACAGCACTAGTTGTAAAATTACAATTTGTTATATAACGAGTGATAAAACACAAAAAAGCATCTAAAAATATTCACACTAAAAGATTTCACTGTATCTACGTAGGGTTATACTAATATTGTTTTTATCACCAAAAGGGTACATAAATAATGGTTCGAATGTGCAGCCTAAATTTTCCCCTTAAGCCTGCGTACGGTAGGGGGCCGCCGGGGGGAGCGAGGGGGAACGCGCGGGGGCCGCGGGGCGGGGCCGCAAGATGGCGTCCGCATTGTCTAAACGTTGATTAACGCGGATTTAAGGGTTGCCACCGCGCGTTTACATATTAATTATGTACTTAACTGTACCGGTTCGTGAATTGTTTTGACTCGAATATATGTATCCGAGTCTACCTAAGTACTTATTGTAAAGGAAGTACTTAAATATGCTTTTGTTTATGTTTAATCTGTTGGTATATTTATAGTAATTATGTTATACTGGCTGTTACACGTGGCTTTAACCGTATGTATTCCGAATTGTACGTGTACCTACCAAATTTAGTAACCATTAATTATTTTTTTGCAAAGTTATTAGATAACAAACTAATTAACTGATTTTGGTGTAGTATAATATTTTTTTTGTAAATTAAATACAAAACTGTCTTTTATAATATATGTGTAAAAAATAAAACACATCACGAGTTGTAGATATCTATTGAAACTTAATATTTAGGCACATAACATAGGTACCCAATACCTACCTACATCCATACAAAATACTGAATTAGAAATGTATCCAGAAACATATTTTAGGTTACAAATCAACTTATACAAAAAATTGCAGCAATTTAAATAAATACCTACTCAACAAAAATATCGACATATTATGTAGTTCAATTATTTTTTTAACAAAACTTATTTCATAAAAGCCCATAAAAATAGTTTCAATAAATAATCCAAGCTCGTATTGCAATATTAATTGATAGAAAAATATTTACAGCGAAAATTCACTTGAAATAATATTACTTTGGAAACATTGTTAATTTTCGTTGGTGTCAGTTTTATAATTAAAAAAGGATTCAATTTATTTCATGGATCATTTTATGATTGTTCCCGTATTTTATTATATAATATAATAAATAAATAACTGTTTTATTATTTCTTCTATTAATAGCTCTAAATATTTTAATATTAATCTATTTTTTTTGTGTCCGTATTTAAATCTCCTCTCACGCTTAACGCTTACGTTTAAGATGAAAGTAAATGCGTTAACGGTAAGGCCTTCCTTTTGTATACCTACCCATTTATTTAAACTTTTGTGTCATTTTCACTGTATTCTTTGGTGTGCAAAAAAGTGGACTTAATTACCCTAAATATTTTATTCCTCTTTCACTCTTAGGACTTCTCAAAATAGGTTCTAGATACATTTACTTATATATTTTAGCCGTTAAATAATATTCGATTAATTAATTTCAAGGTCTGAAAGCAATATCTACATAGGTAGGTATAAGATACGTACGATATTAAAGTTCCACTGCAGGCCAAAGGTCTCCCCTAGTAAATCACTAGGGTGTTTCGGGTCAAAGTCCAACACGCGGGCCCAGTGTGGATTAGTATGGATACATGGTACAATTTTTTTTTAATTTTCAGCCGTGCGGGTTTCCGCACGATATTTTGTTACACTATCGAGCTAAATCCTTCTTCTAAATCCGTACTTAAGTAGAAATTGAGCTGTGGAGACCTGGGATTTTAAATCACGAACGAGAGTCGAGAACAGATACCCCTAGGTTATCACCGCTTGTACTTCAAGACTATCTATTTATGCTTTTAGCAATTCCCGCACTCACAGTTTAGACGAGGAATAAGCAATCAACTCAAACGACGCGCAGTCCTCGAGCCGATCGGCAAATGGACACTAATGCATCACGAGGGCACCTTACAGAATTATCTGCCTATTACCCACTTGCTTTGTACACAGCGCTTTCATCTACACAAATGACACCAGCGACTTAAAACCATTAACTTGAGTGAAAACTGCACCGAACCAGAGCAATTGTGCGCTCGTGGGCGTCGTATCACGCTCAATTTTGTACTCTATGACGTTGAAACTATCATTTTTAAACAATTAGAAAGGCAGAACACGCAGATCTCATGATCTACCGACGCTTTTTGATCTGATTGCTAGATTATACGTCATAGATTACACCAGGAAGTTGCGAGTGGGCTTCTATACCACAAAGCGAATTCCCCTTTAATTTCACAATATTTCTCGAGTGTTAAAATATAAAACGTGATAATAATGACAAGGATATTGTTGATGGGACACTTGTAAACATTAAACAGCCATTCCTCGCCTCAGAATGAAGGTCAGACTAATCAAGCGAAGGGACGCGACTAGTGCAATATTTAATTACTGTTTCTGACATCCTTGATATTGCGAAAATTTAAAATATTACTTCACGTTTTAATTTTAAAAAATGCACGTTCTGTGCCTTAATAATTTGATTACATGATCTTATTCCGCTTACAATTTATTATGACTTTTGAATAATCCAAATGTGTTTTTGTACTTACAATTTTTAACAAGTAGGTAAGTAGATACCAATCTACGAGTACATTACGATGTCAGATTCAGATTCATGTACTTATAATACCATTATTATATTTTCAATTACGTTCCGCCCTAAGGATATACTAATATATGGTAAGGATATAGGTATTTACAATATTATTAGCCGAATGTTCGTCATATGGATTTTTACAAAGCAAATTATGCAAAAATTTCCATTTAGTGAACATTAAATACGACTCGACATCACCGATGATCTCCAACTCTTCTTATCCAGCCACAATAGGCGAACTGTTGTCGTCCCACCTGGACGAAGGCCATCCCACGATGCAGTTCCTGGTACGTGGCCTCCATTCGAGAACTGTTCCACCCCATCGTTTGTCAGTCCGATGGCAGATATGACTAGGACTGCCACCTACGGAGTACCTACCCTAAATCCGGTGATGAAAAATATTGGAACAAAATACAAAACACGAGATTTAACAGTATTTTTTTTTAATTTAAAGTTATAATTTAAGTTATAACATATTAATGCTCTGAATGAGATAATATTAAATTATTAAATATAATTAACTGGAGATAACTAATGTCTTTGGTACACACAGTAATACCCGCTTTAAATTATACCTTTGAGTCATATTTCTTTTTTTAATTTTGCGATTTGCGATGTTAACTCGTAGCCCGGAGAAGCATCCTTCAAACGCAGAGACTCCGGCTCAAACCCGGAGCGGTGGCAGCCCTAGATATGACGTGCTCATTGCAAATTGCTTCGTATCGGACCTTATCTCGCACATGTAGGTACATTATCATGTCAATAATAGAAGTAATAAAATAATACTTATCATAAACATAGAACTCAAAAAGAGTTCCTATAACTATAGACAATACAGATATCGAAATAGATAAAAAATACAAGATATAAAATAAATCGGACAGCTTAAAAATCTTTCTGAAAAAAAATTTTTTTTTTTATGGACGAAGGCGGCAGACGAGCATACAGTCCACCTGATGGTAAGTAGATACTGTCGCCCATATACATCTGCGATACATGCCAACATTAGTCCAAAATGACAAACATTGGCACGCCCCCGGATGCGCTGCCTACCCTTGGAGATATAGGAATGGATTTGGAGAAAGGGTTGGGAAAATGGGGAGGGAAAGGATGGGAATGGGCTCTGGCACATCTTACTCACTACCGAAACACGTACCTACATACATTAGGGAAATAAGATAAAAGTGGGTAATGCAGTACATTTCAAGGTAGTCTTCTGTGAGAGAGGGTTAACGTGGCCAGTCGATCGCGCCTTTCGGCTGTTGGATTGCAGCGTGCACTCTCCCCCTCAGAATGTAATGTATGTAGGTGGATAATGTAGGTATGTTTAAAAGCTTGGCATTTCCATATTTCAAATTATTGAGCACATTACCATTTTCTGCTCTCCCAAGTTACTAGTATCGTAAAACTACCTCTGTGATAAAGCTAATACCTACCCACACATGTTACTACCGTAAAACTCCTAATTAATCCGAACAATCTGCTAACAACTAAAACTGCTCAACTACCCGCGAATAAGTTGTGTTGTGTCCGTAAATCAAGTGGATTTATATCCCACAGAGTGGCGTGCTAATGTTAGAAGTTGGGATACGGACCCCAGACTAATGCGCGCCCGGACAAATCACGCAATTATCGGAAGGACGAGCTATGTTAATGACCATTTAAGTTCACACGTTGACCGATCTGTGTTTTTGTTACCCGACATCGCGACGAGGATCCTGTTCCTGTATTTAATTCTGTAGGTAAAGGATAGATAAGTGAAAACAAGCAAAAATTGAAAATTTACACGATGAGTAAACAAAAGTTGTTGTAGCGCATTTTTAACACTGTATTCCAAATTACTTTTAACGACATATTTATTTAAAATGTTCGTTTTTATTAATTACTTTCTTACAGAAGACTTCTATAAAATGTACAGCTTTTCCCACTTTATCCTATTCCGTAAATGTTGTATTTCGGTAGTGAGTGTAATATTCTACGAGTATCCGATCTCTTCTCATTTTTCCAACACTTTCTCCAAATCCTCTTAACGAAAACAACTAAATAATACCTATATACGTTTAGCTACACTGTTTAATCGGGATGCGAATAGGAAACCTATCAATGAGGCATGCAGTACCTACTATTTCTCAAAGTACGGAACATAATTTTTACCCTGTAGCCTGAAACTGAATAAACACGTTCCGAGCGAGGATGTTCAGGATATATAGCCCAGTCGTTAAGTGTGTCGGTGATAAATAACCCTCCTCTGATTAGGCATGCAGCGCGAGCGGTGCCGCGACAATAAAAATCTCGTAAAAATACTACTCGCGTAGATATTAAACTAGCTCCGTGTACCTACACGCGCCGTACTATATATAGGTTCTCTTTCATAAAGGGTTCGATAAAAAATGCATGCTGTCTTAACAGTGAATATCTTTCGTGAAAAGTAACAGCCTTTGTTCTATGACTTTATAGAATTGAACAGTTTTTTCACGGGAACCGCGTAAGTAGGTACCTACCTACGGACAGTCATAAGAATAAATAATACCATGTAAAAATGGAAATCGCGCGCCGAACGCATTCAAGGTCGCGATAATAGCCTACAGTTTCGTATCGTCTCATACAAGCCGCCAGTCAGGGCGTGACGCCAAGCGCTGAGTTTGATAAATTGCCACTTTGGCTTTTTATAAAATGATTGATAAAAAATGATTTCATGTTTTTTTATAAGTAACGAGCCGGTACCCGCTCGTTCGCGTGGCTATACGGCGGCAGAGGGTCACCGGTGAAATATTAAACAAAAGAAAACAATGAAAGGTCAATTTCCTGATAGGTTAAACAGACATCGACAACACAATATGTACTATATAATGCAATGATATCACGATTGACGTCACCGTCGTACCTACGTATTAAACATAACAGTACACTTCCCGGCCGAAAGTAATACACATCGGCCTTTAGAAAGAGACTATCGGCTAACTTCGGTTTGGTTGAGCGTCGTCTCTGTCGTAACGGCACACGACAGAGACGACGCTCATAGCCGATCATAGTCGATGTGTATAACTTTCGGCCGGGATGTGTACCTATTATAACATGGTAAAATTAAAAATAAAGGATAGGTAGTTATATAGTGGCTAAACGATTATTTCTTGCGACTCTACTTGCACCGATTTACTTAGATCTATCTAAATAAGTACGAGTATTTAAGTGTAGAGGTTCGATTAGCAGCTGTTTATGAATGAGATGGGCTGCGTTGCCGTTCGTATCAGCGCAGGTAAAGTGAGTAGTAGAGCGTAACAAAGTCAGAAACTTCATTTAATTCACAAATAAGTTGTAGAAGAAAAGAAAAAATAAGTTGTAGAGTTGTAGAAGAGTTTTAATTAAATAAATTCAGTAGACAATAGACAGCACTTTATTCTGAGATACACTAACACAGATACAATATAAATATAACAATAACCAAAAGAAAGAAAAAAACAATGTGGACAATAATAGAAACAAAAGAAAATCACAAACATTGAAAAAAATACAAAAAATAAATTGTTAAAAAAAATAAAAAAATGACACGTTGCTATTTCATGCATGTGTTACATTGCTGGAAATGGTTTCCAACTCAGCAAATGCTGCGACTGAGTGTCAGTCACAGCGCTGATTTTCAGTGGAGCTATCCACGGTGACGCACGGACAAGAGTACATAGATTATTTAATAAAATAGTAACTAGTCATATATAGCATGGTAAATTAAGGATACCTAGGTAATGTATAGTCAAATTAAAAGTAATAAAATAAATGAAAGAGATATCTATATATTTGTCAACACCGTAATATGTACATGAGAAGTGAGAATAAAAGTATGTATAAACTGTTTAACTGTGTATGACTACTTCAGATAAGTAAATAAAACACGTATTCTAAATGGTAGTTGTTTTTCATAATTTAAATGAAACTATTTGTACTCGTATTTAATTTTAAACGTATTTAGACCTGTTACCTCCAGGATTGGTGGTGGTATACTTACCTATTACCTATCCTATACTTACCTATCTGAAACTACCACGGAACGCTGCAGTGACGAGGCATTTCTAATAAATGCCGTCCTACTCTAGTCCTAATGTCACTTTCATGAATCCATTTTAGTCCTAATGTCACTCTCATGAATCCATTTTAGTCCTCATGTCACCCTCATGAATCCATTTTAGTTCTAATGTCACTTTCATGAATCCATTTCAGTCCTAATGTCACTCTCATGAATCTATTTTAGTTCTAATATCACTTTCATGAATCCATTTCATTCCTAATGTCACTCTCATGAATCCATTTTAGTCCTAATGTCACTTTCATGAATCCATTTTAGTTTTAATACAGTGCTAATGTACCCCATTACTTAGTAGGTAATTACCTACCCTATTAAGGTATTACGGAGTATTAATACAGTTAAAGATAGAAACTTTTAATTCGGATTAATAACCTGTTTAGCTGAGGTTAATTGCCCTGGGTTAGGACTTGGCCTATAAACCACTGAATTCTCTGTCTCAAAAATATGTTGACATTCGAGATGAAATGTTTCTATATAGCAGTGTCATTTAATTAGTACGCCAATTACCCGTCGGTTGCTCGTTGTGTGAAAGTGATCAATATAAATTTTGTCATTAGTAATCATTTTTAATTGCCGTGTGACTTTGGAATGGATGGTGCCATCCCATCTCTTGTCGTGGATGTCGTGAAAGACTACTAAAGCATAACAAAGCCGCTAGCACAAGCTCTGAGGAATTACAACACGTTAAAATGTGGACTCGCCAATCCGCTTGACCAGCGTGCCATATTAAGGCCAGAAAGATCGCACACAGCAGTGGACGTTAGAGCCGGTTGCAATTACTTTAATATTTTTAAACAGGGAAATTCTCTACTAGCCAAGTCTAAGTGTTAACGGCTATAAAGTAAATATCTCAACATTTAGCTTTAAATCTGGGGCTTATCACTATCTAATTTAAGGCCGTGTCAGTTACATCGGGCCACCACGTTTGTATAGATTTAGGACAAATTGGATTGGAACGTAATATAACCACGAAAACCTTCAGTTGCATCAGCCACGTGACGTATGCACGCCATTCCGGTCATAAAGCATGCGTCCAAAGTCCTCACGCGCGCACTGACATAAAATAATAATGAGGAATGCAAGTCTCATGCAACGACGGGGGCATGCGTGCCGGTTCGCACATGAATGACGAATGGATGAGACGCGACACGAGGTTGTAATGCGCATACATGTTGTAGTGACTTTAAGCGAATAATCTTTTTGTTCTAGAATTAATTTTCAATTTAAACTACATTTATTAGATAAAAACTTTTATTCGAAATAATTCCTGATGAATTTATTATACTTATTCAAAAGCAAACGTAGATTTACCTAACTGTAATAAATTATATGCAAAGAATGTGTGTCCTATAATGTAATAAACATAAAAGAAAAGAATGTAATAAAAGAAATGTGTCCGGTATGGGATCGCAGATCTGTAGGTAGGTACATATAATGAAGCTGTAGAAGCAGCGTGTCTGTACATTGAATATATTTACCAAAAACTGATTAGGAGCGATGAAGGAAGAGTATTAGAATACAAAAAGACGATTTTGTAAATTATTGTCCGTGTGTTTGTCTGTTCGAACACGCTA
Source organism: Sesia apiformis (assembly GCA_914767545.1). Lineage (NCBI taxonomy): Eukaryota > Metazoa > Arthropoda > Insecta > Lepidoptera > Sesiidae > Sesia > Sesia apiformis. The sequence continues at coordinate 486,607 of OU611962.1, forward strand.
ATCTCCAAAACTACTGAACGGATTCTTATGGGGTTTCCACAGGTTAATTAAGCTTAGCTTGGCGCTTCGAATAGGCGCTTCGAATAGGAAGAAAAGATGCGGTATACAAAGCTTTTACGTATCAATCAAAATAAAATTCCATAAGTTTATAATAAGCAGCTACAAATGCCTTTCAAAAAACTAATTAAGATTTTTTTGACTAACATTGAATATTTTCCTGATGAATACCTAATATTGCGTGAGATAATAGGTATCATGATACTTAATTGGTGATAGGTTACGTGACATTACATTGGTAATATTGCATATTGGTTTTTGACATTTGCATTTTTCTTTCTTGTTTATTGCTTTTTTTAAAGATGACATGAATTTTATTCTTTTTTGATTGTATTTATAGTTTACTAGCTGTGCCCGCGACATAGTATATAGTATATAGGTAGTATATATACTAGTATAGTATATACTAGTATATACTATACTAGTATAGTATATACTAGTAGTACATAGTATATAGGTAAGTAACTAAAACTAATAATAATATGAATCTTTTGTGATTTGAAATAAATGATTATTATTAATACACAATAATTCAGACTGTTGCCAGTATAATTTAGAAGTGATCCGTTACACATTCTAGTTTAAACAGATGAAAAGCCTACATTATTACACACTCTTAGTTGTCGCGATGCTCAAAGCGAAAGAGGAAGTAGAAACAAAAGTTGCCATAAACATTAAAACACATGAGCTTCCTTATAAGGTGTACAGACGTTAAAATACACGTGCCATTAGCAACGTAAAACAATTACTCTTTGCTGCAGGCATGCACAGCAAGTTATTGGAGTAAGTTACTATAAGTTAGAATAATTCAAACGGCCAATGCTAAATAAATAAAAATAATTGCTGCAGGCATGCACCGTAAGTCGCTGGAGGCAGCGCACCACCTCAAGGAGTCGGGGTCGGAACGCGAGGGGTCCGAGGCCGAAGGTGACGCGCCACACCGCGCCGCCTCCGCCTCGCCGCGCCATGACACCCATGACAACCAGGTACGTAGGTACCTACTGTGTGGCGTGGCCCAGCATCTCACCGGACACTGACATGTCTATACAATTTGCTCTCGATATCACGTAACTGTATTCTCTACGGGATTCTCTACGTAGTGTTCTCTGGTTGGCTGGCCATGACGTTAGGGAAAAAATTAGATATCTCTTTTATGACCTCTTGATGATACAACTCTATGAACAATAACAAAGAATTAAGTAATCTTGTAATGACTAAATGTACAGATTTAGATCTAATACGAAATTTGTTAACTGTTAATGGCGAAATGAATAGCACATCTACCGGTAGGTACCTATCCACCATATAGGCTGATAAGAAAGATTGAAAGCAAAAGGCACATTGGAAAAAGAAACATGTCGTGGCTTAGCAACATCGGACAGTGGAGAGAATAGCCAGTCTCAGAATTGTTTCTACTTGGCTGTAGAAATCATGCAAATTATCCAGAACTAACGGCTAGCCTTCGATTACGTCTTCACTGGAAGAAGCAGAAATGCCTACGCATTTCTCAAGTAGTTTTTATATATGTAAAAGGGTTAGATGTGTGTAAATAATAGCGTCCGTCTTATTAAATTCTGAAAATATTTCCTTTATTTGTGTTAGGTACTTAACTTTTGTATTGCTTTCATTCTTTGGCTTGCACATGTTAACTGTTAAAATCTTAAATAAGTACGTTAACATTAAATTGTTAATTTTAATAATTTGCAGTGACTTCGTGGCGCACTTATCGGGTTGTATTTCGATCAGGCAATGTTACAATATGTCGATGTTACAGTATGAATGGTGTTTTCTATTGTAAAAGGCTACCATATGTGTGTATTATGATGTTCGTAGATATCTATAGAATGAAAATGTTAGGTGTGTCGTCGGTGAACCTAATAAAATAAAAATATATCCTAATAAATTAAAAAAATATATATATGTTTAGGCGCAAAGCTCCCCCGGCAGCAGTACGACGGCGTCGTCGTCGGCGCGAGGGCGCGCGTCGCCGGAAGCTGGTCGTGACGCTTACGAGGACCCCGAGGCGTTCCGCAACAACAGTATCGCGTGCTTGCGCGCCAAGGCGCAGGAGCACCAGGCTCGGATACTGTCCAACAATCTGCTGTTACAGGTAAGCTATCTGTACTTCAAATTCGTACCGTTGCGACGATGCTCAGTCGGTAGGGTTTCTCCGGGGAATGAAATACATCCAGTCGTCACTTCAGCAATTTATTTAGACGTCAATGCAATAAAAATAAAAAAAACATACATAAACTCAACCGCACCTCTCCAACTCCCGCCAAAGAATCCCGGTACACATACGTTCGAATCGAAAAACAGACCGTAGAAGTAATTAAAGAATAATTGAATTAAAGAGTAATGAATTGGAGCGAATATTAAGTTTTCTCTATCGGCCACCTTTTTTTTCTTCATATGTGGCAATGGTGCAATTACCACATTCTGCCAGTCTCAAATTTTCTTCGTAATAAACAATTTCAAAGTCTAAAACGTGTCCATTTTGGCGGGAACTCGAGAAGTGAAGTTGAGTTTTTGTTAGATTGTTGTAAAAATTGTGTATTAGGCGTTTTGTGGTTTAATGGTAATAAAGGTAAGGTTTAATAGGAGAATAGGTACGGCAATCCGTTTGTTGCTTGACCAATCCAGTGCTGGGATCAACAGGGCTACAAATACAAAAGAAAAGCATGTCAATAGTCATATTGCTTGACAGATCGACCAGATTGACACCCTTTTCCAGGATGTTGACATATTTGCGTTGTCCGAGTCGAGGTGATTTGTATACGTAGGTAAGTCAGTGGTAGAAGCCATTGGTAAAGAGAACGACATATGAACTAATGGTAAAAAGATTTTTGGATGGCTATATTAATATTAGTGTGCTAATAATATTTTTGGTATAAACTATATTTGTTTTTTTTTTTAATACTTATCTAGTAGGTATATTTAGTAGATGTTGCAATTGAAATGTTCCTATGTTATGTTAAAACGTAGGTAATGTATTTAATTACTGTTTGTTTTCCCAAATAAAATAAAAATAGAAACACTTTATTACTTCACACGAAAACAAGACAAGACAGTAAGCCCCATTGTTAACAATGCGGTTTCCCTACGGTACGGCGAGTTCGCCGCGCCGTAGAGAAATCGTACCTTTTTTTTTTTAAAGATTAGTGGGCGGACGAGCAAGCGGTCCCACGTGATGGTAAGTGTTACCGCCGCCCATGGACACCTGCAACACCAGGGGGTACGCGGGTGCGCCGCCGACCTTGCAAAATCCTATTCACAGCTCTCTTGAAGAACCCCATATCGTAGCTCAATGGAAAGGCCTCTTCAGGCAGTTCGTTCCACAGCCTACGGGTTCGCGGTATAAAATATTTTTTGGAGCGAACAGTGCGCGACACCTCCGTATCGAGGAAATGCGGATGGACCGCACTTCTGTGACGGGAGGTGCGGTTGTAGAAACCGGAGGTGGGAATTATATTAAACAGTTCTTCAGAGCATTCCCCATTGTACAGGCGGTAGAACACACAGAGAAACGCAACGTCTCTCCGAATGTTGAGGGATTCTAAACCGCCCGTGAGAGTGGGATCGTCGACAATACGAACAGCACTTCGTTGGATGGAGTCAAGTGGGTCCAATTGGTATTTCGGTGCGCCGGCCCAGAGATGAGAGCAATACTCCATATGGGGCCTCATCTGAGCTTTGTAAAGCATTAGGAGTTGCCCAGGGGTGAAGTACCGCTTCGCTCTGTTCAGCACACCGAGCTTTTTGGAGGCCATTTTGGCCTTATTTTCCAGATGACCCCTAAATTCGACTTTGCTGGAGATGTCGACACCAAGGATCCCGATACTCTCCGAGATCTTAAGAGGTATGCTCTGAAAGCGAGGTACTACAACAAAAGGGGTTTCTTTAGCGGTGAATGCACAGACTTGCGTCTTACTGGGGTTGAAATCCATTAGGTTCAGATAACCCCAAATCGAGATTAGATCTAAAGAGTCTTCGATTTCAGACACAAGCCTGGCGCGACTCTCTTCCAATTCGACCCGAGGGATGTTGGCGCGGCCCCTGTACAAGGCGTCTCCAGTGCTGTCATCCACATAGCAACGTATGTCACCAATTTGCAACAGGTCGTTGATATGCAGAAGGAACAGAGTTGGAGACAGCACGGAGCCTTGCGGGACGCCAGCGTTAATAGACATGGTGTCGGAGCAGCTACCATCTATAACGACTCCGATGCTCCGTCCAGTCAGGAAACTGGCAACCCATTCGCATAGTCCCTTGGGTATCCCGAAAGATGGTAACTTGGAAAGCAGCGATTTGTGCCATACCCGGTCAAAAGCTTTCGTAATGTCTAGGCTTACAGCCAGAGCCTCGCCTCTACTCTCAATGGCGTCAGCCCAGCGATGTGTTAAATACGCTAAAAGATCACCAGCCGAGCGATTATGGCGAAATCCATATTGACGGTCGCTAATCAGCTGGTGATCCTCTAGGTACCCAAGGAGCTGTGTGTTTATGACAAGCTCCATCACCTTAGTGAGGAGGGAGGTGATCGCCAGGGCCGTCTTAAGTCTATTCTGCGCCGGGGTGCGGGAGTGTATCCTAAGACAGTCAAACATCCTATTGTGTATCCTATGACAGTCAAATATCCTATTGTGTATCCTATGACAGTCAAATATCCTATTGTGTATCCTATGACAGTCAAATATCCTATTGTGTAATTGTTTACTATAGCGTTATATTTTTTCATTACCTTTAAAAGGTGAGCGCCCGGGGTGCACCGCACCCCTTGCACCCCCTGGTAAAGACGGCCCTGGTGATCGCTATTGGCCTGTAGTTGGCCGGGTCTGTGCGGTCACCCTTTTTAGGCAAAGGGTGAACATGAGTTACCTTCCATGCTGACGGGAAGCTTTTTGTAGAGTGTGAGAGCCTAAAGAGTCGCGTAAGCACCGGAAACAACTCGGGAGCGCAAAATTTAAGCACCACTGCAGGAACACCATCGGGCCCACTCGACTTTCGGATATCAAGAGATGCTAGAGTTCGCCGGACTTCACGCTGGGTGAAACAGATTTCCGGCATGGAGCTTGTACACCTCGAGATAGACGGTGGTGAGACACCTCTGTCGTCCAGAGTCAAGTTTGAGGCAAAGAGACAGCCCAGGAGATCGGCTTTCTCCTTCGCCCCATGGGCCAGTGACCCATCGAGTTTCCGCAGTGGTAGTAGTGACGACTGACAGAAGTTACCTTCAGCAGCCTTGGCGAGCGAACAGAAAACTCGGCTTCCAGAAGGACAGCTAGCTAGTCGATCGCCAATTCTGCGGATGTGCTCATTCCTTGCTCTGACAATGATCTTCTTACTGCACCTCGAGGCAGCGTTAAATTTCTTCCTCAAGACGGTGGTGTTCGGATCTTCGGACACCTGCGCTTTGGCCCAGGCCCTGTATGCAGCCCGTTTATTACGACGGGCCTCTCTGCAGGACTGATTAAACCAAGGTTGGCTCCGTCCGCCTACCGGTATCACGGAGCAAGGAATATAACATTCCATGCCCTGCAACACCACGTCGGCAAAACCTATATGATTGTTTACGACAAAGCGTACCGCCGGGTGGCGTATTTCCTGTGTGTCATTGTTGAATGCCAAACTAAGAAAAAATAATTAAAATATTACTTATATTAATTAAATATTAATTAATCAAATTAAAAAGCTCGGTGTGCTGAACAGAGCGGTACTTTACTCCTGTGCAACTCCTAATGCTCTACAAAGCTCAGGTTAGGCCCCATATGGAGTACTGCTCACATCTCTGGGCCGGCGCACCGAAATACCAATTGGACCCATTTGACTCCATGCAACGACGTACTGTTCGTATTGTCGATGATGCCACTCTCACGGGCGGTTTATAACAATGGGGAATGCTCTCAAGAATAATTCCCACCTCGGGTTTCTACAACCGTACCTCTCGTCACAGAAGTGCGGTCCATCCGCATTTCCTCGATACGGAGGTGTCGCGCACTGTTCGATCCAAAAATCGCGAACCCGTAGGCTGTGGAACGAACCGCCTCAAGAGGTCTTTCCATTAAGCTACAATAAGGGGTTCTTCAAGAGAGCTGTGAATAAGATTTTGCAAGGTCGGCGGCGCATCCGTCTGCTCTCTGGTGTTGCAGGTGTCTATGGGCGGCGATAACACTTACCATCACGTGGAATTTCTTGCTCGGTCGCTCACTTCTCTACAAAAAATAACACAACTAAAATCAGCACGGGTCAGCGGTCACGAAACCGTGAAAACGTACGGTTTCGTTAACAACCTCTCATAAACTGTCCTATAACATAGCTCGATATCAGTTTTCACGGTTGTCCGCTCCGCCGCGTGTGTTAACAAGCTCCCATAATGGTCCATACAACAATGACGACCGTAGGAATACCGTATCGTAAAAAGTGGCCACAGACGAAACCTAACACGTGAAATGCACAAATACGGTCTTATCGCTAATAGCGATCTCTACTATACACCCACTGAGTAGACAGGAAATATTTAATCACACGTAGATTAATGTAATTGAGTGATAAAAATCGTTTGTGTAACGTTTACAGGTGCGGAGCATGTCGCGCGGAGCGGCGGGCGCGCCGCCGGACGAGGACGCGCCCGGAGACATCGACGTGGGCACGGAGCCGCCGCCGCTGCACGCTCCGCACCTCTACTGACGTCCTCATTACTACTAGGGGGGTGGGGGTGGGGGGGGGGGGGGTGTGATTGTGTTAGCGGTGTTCCCTGAATGTCGATTGAAAGGAGGCGGAATAAAAGTTCAGAAAGGTAATGGTTTCTGAACGAATTCAAACGCCATGACGCGTCCAAGTGCGATCAGGATCGATCAAGTGCGTGTCAACAAACCACTGAATGGGTTTCAATGAAATTTAATACTGGATCAACATACAGGACACTTTTAATCCCAAACCATTAGAAATTCCCGCGGACATCATTATAAAGTTATTGCGTGCCACCTACCTCTCAGGACATGAAATATGAGATGAAACATAGATACGATGAACAATTGAATCCCAATTCAACTTATTGAATACATCCTATTAAATAAAACGGAGATGAGACGGGATGGTTTTGAATAAGATGGAATCTGATGAAATGCAATAGGATGAACAAGATTAGATAAAATTGACTAAACTGGAATAGGGATATTACAGGATGGGATAAAATTAGAATACAATTGACCACACATACAATGCAATGACGTCACCGAATAAATCTATCAATATTCAGGGAACACTACATCGGATATTAGTACTCGAAAAAGCAAAATTGACTTTCATTGGTGTAAAGTGCCGCGGTTATTGGTGATTGGTCAGAGAATGACGCGACAACGATCGCTATTGGTCAGTTGTCGGTGGTCGCGACAACTGTACGCGCTTAAGTGTAATTATGTACATTGTATTATCTTTAAGTGTATTTAAATGATGTTTTCGTGCAATACAATTTAGTTAAGTATTTATCTGTGTAGCCTGTTATGTTAGATGTATAAAGTTTTCAACATTTAGACATTGTATAACAATTATATATAACGATTGTAAATACAGGATCACTGGTACTGATACTCGGACACCGAAAGGGCCGGTTGCATTGCGTTGTTCACAATTTTCCACCAAATGTTTTATTTATAATATTAACGTACCTATGTATTTCTATAGGAAGAAGTTGACAGATCATCTGATGGTGGACCGTTTGCATGCTGGTGGATCACTATTTTATATAAAGAAAACTGCTAGGTACCTTATTTATATAAAAAAAGAAATCAAAATACGAACAAAGTATAATTCTTGTAGGTACCTTAATAAAAAAAGCTAATGTAAAATTTGTTCATAAGTTATTGGACCTCTACTATAATATCACCCTGTAAAAGGAATAGTCGACTTACCAGTCACCCTGTAGGTATATTTAGTGGGCCCTCTTACAGGGCTATGAAATGTAAGGCAAAAAGACTATGTACATGTTAGTTTATTAAAGTTTTAGTAGAAAATGTGGTCGCCCGACGAACGTACAGCAGCGGCCAATCGAGCATTCGCACAAATATACAAACACTCCTTTGCAGCTCATTATCAACTTATTTCATAATCGGTCGGGTAACGCCGACCGCAAGTATAATTTTGCAGCGCATTCATTCCGCTGGAGCGAAGGATGTGAAGTTTAAAGTCACCGCATTATCTACTCTTTCATTAACGCGAAAATATTTTTTGTAATGGTGCGAGTGGTCGGTTGGCCAATGATTGGCCAATGCTTTGTTGGACAATATATTGTTTGTAATTATACTTTTCTATTTTAAATATACTTACTAGATTATATATTCTAAAAGATTGTAATTTAATTTTTCTCTCGGGTCCTGACAATGTAGATTCTGTTTATAAAAAATTGAAAACATGTCATTTGGGGTCATCCATAAATTACATCACATGTTACGGGGGTGGGAGGGGGTCAACAAAGTGTGACAAGGGTGGGGGGGGGACGAGTCATAAGCTTCGTGACGTCACATGTAGATATAAATCTAAAGTATTAAAACTAAACTTCAACTCTAACGAAAAACTTTAAAATATTATAATTTTGGAAGTGCTGTTTTAATTTAATAATTTCTATATTTAAAATTGCAAAATATGTGACGTCACATCAGGGGGGGGGGGGTCACACAAATGTGACCACCTGTGACAAGGACGGGGGGGGGGGACTCCAAAAATCATGAAATGATTTATGGATGGCCCCTTTTTTCTTTACAGATAAAATACACATACCTACCGTAATCAAATACTGTAGATATTCTACGAGTAGTAAACTAAATAAATAGATAACGCCACATTCAATAGCCTAGGGTTCCGTGTCGTGGGTCCAGAGACACACACACAGAAAACACATTTGGCTGGGTGTACCCTGCCCCGAATAAACATTTGCCTTTAAAGTTCAAACAAATAATGACTGACCGGGAATCGAACTCGAGATCTTTCGCACGGTAGGTCACTACCAACTGCGCCAATCGGTCGCCATACATTATTACTAAATAACGCTGGTCGGCAATCTTTGCATTTACGACCGTGACCGAACGCTAACACTGTATATAAGATAGAGTGGTTACAACGTATCGTAATGAACCCTGAAAGTGTTTGAATATTTGTTTTTTTTTATTCATCATTTCTTCGTGCTTGTTCGGACTACTAAGATGGCCGACCTACTCGTATTTAATTAGTACCTACGTACACCTCCATTTTGAAATTGGCAGCGTGAGACTAGTGTCTCACGTGAGCGTGACACTAAACTAGTGTCTCACGTGAGCGTGACACTAGACTAGTGTATCACGTGAGCGTGACACTAGACTAGTGTCTAGTGTCACTCTCGCTAGTGCGAGTGCGCGGCGGGAGTTGTGAATTATCACATAAATACTTACTTTTGTTCCTCTTCAAATTAGTTTCATTCATATTTATAATTCGTATAATTAAACCTAGTAAATAAATGTATTAACACTCAATCGCTAGATGCCAACTCAAGTCGCTAGATGGCGCTGAGAAGCTGGACTTATGAACTCGTAGAATATCTATTGTATTGTCATAATAAATAATAATGTAGATAAAATTGACAAACTGTAATAGTCCTGTGAACTGTGAAGTTCAACCTGTGAAGTTACTTCAGACGACAGAAGTCATCTGATACCTACCGATACCTAGATACTTACCTTCATCTGATACCTACTGATTCCTTTATTTCCTACTTATTTCCTTTTTAGAAACTATCTAAGGTTACTGTCACTTACAACGTTTTATCTAAAACAGCTACTGTTCAATAAGCATGTGACGTCAACTGAAAAAAGGGACCCTATTGTCGGTACGGTTAAGAGACATTGGTAAAGAATTTCTAATTTAAAACGTTAAAACAAAACATGTCTTAACAACTGATTTTTAACGCAACAATATCTGGCACACCAGAGACGACAATGATTTACCTTTTCTTCAGACAATCTTACATACTTTGTTCTTGTAAATATAAATACACTTAAATATGGTGACAGCAGTTGTAAATTATTTCATAAGATCACAATACAATTGATACACACTGTATGGTATTAGAGACGTGACGTAATTGCTCTTTCAAAGATGTACTATCAGTACGTAAGATTGAAATAAAATGCACAAAGTAAAAATGGTCGATAAAAAAAATATTTTTTTGGTGATCTGGAACACGTAGTAGCTCTCGGGAGAGCTACCTACCGCCGCGGAGGTCAATACACTTGTTTAGCTAGAACTTCACGTTATTCAGGAATCCCAACTCGCTAGTGACTAAATTCAGAGTGGTATAATAGCAGTTTTTACACTATCCTGAATTTAGTCACTGAGTTAGGATTCCTGAATAACGTAAAGTGTAATTCCTTTGTACTCCTTTTTTAATTTGATCTTATGTATTCGTACTACTAATGCTTAATAATAAAGGAGTCACGGCTCTAAAACCCATAAAATTTCACAGTGTATAAAACATGTTTTATCATTAGTTGCATAATGAATTGGCCTAAAATAGATCAAACCAAACTTACGTAGCTGTGTGTTCGACTGTACATAATATAAATAAGTATGTATTAAACAAAAAATAATTTACATCGAAATGAAGCTTTCCGCGTATTCTTCTTACATAAATTATGGCAACATTGTGATGTTAACAGATCGAAAATACATCGAAAACATTCCACAAAAGACTTGTCATGGCTCCTTTGTGTTATTTTTGTGATGGTATGTAGCTGAAGTACTTGTCAAAAATATACAGAATTAGCAAGTTTGTTAGTAGCATTTTGTTTTTGTCGCTCAAATTCGCATAATCAAATGCCCAAATTAGCAAAATCGTTACAGACTCCACATGTTATGTTTAAAATGGCGAAATGACTAATTGCTTGATTTACTATTCTGGAAATGGCTAGTTTTATAAAAGACTAATTCGTGAAATGGCCAATTATTAAAAAAAAACAATGGAGTCAGTCAGTTATGGGTGATTCATTAATGAGTCGTAAACCAATGACTTGATTACCACAACCTTTATAATGACTCATTACCGTAATGACACATAAAATTTGAGTAGTCGTCACTAATGAGCATACTCAAATTTTACACAAACATACCTACATAAATCAGTAACGGTGACCTATGCAATTAAATGGTTGTTAATTAGTTAGGTACTTGAAGTGTCCTCGATGTCCTGATAAGGTACTGACAGGAGAAGGTTACGGTAATGAAGCTTTCTGATACAAATCCAAAATACTACTGTCATTACTAGTATCAGCTACTTTGTTAGTAAAAAAAAAAGTAACAAGTATTTTATTTCACACATATTCACTTTAATTCACCTTTTTAATATCGCTCTATAGTGTTTTTCTAGTGTATTATTTTCTAATATTTGGTGAAATGTCAAAATTTGTAATTTAAAATCTGTGTAACGGCCGCCACAAACGATCGGTTGAAACTGTCAACTTTACACCGACACAGCTAAAACTGTCAGTTTTCTTACTACACATGACAAGTTATAACTGTCAGTTTAAACTGATTGTGTGTGGCCACCATAAGGGGAGACACTTTCAAGATAAAAATTTTTAATCTAGTTTTTTAGTCTGGACTCACTCATTATTTGCAATGTACCTATAAAAATCAGACAGACAATTTTAATTCCGGACCTACTAATATTGAAAAATAACGTAAACATTTTAAAGTAGAATATTAATGCTGTTTGTGTTCAGGATAATTAAAATAAATGTAAATTGGAATTCTTAAAACATAACATGTATTTACAATAAGTCTTGTAAATGTTAAAAATATTCCGCTATATACCGAGATGACAGTACTTAATACATAATAAGTATAATAGTTGTAATATAAAATTGACTTAAAATATACCAAACATAAGTAATGTGAATCATCGTGACATATTGAAGTTATTTCGATGAATAAACGAACTGTGCAAATCATTGTTTGATGTATTATTTACTCTTTAAACCTATTTATAACTAACTAGCTGTGCCCGGCCACGCGTTGCTGTGGCTGCCCAACAGATGGCGCTCTTTTTCCGTCAATTTTTCAGCTATTTTAATAGTTATTCTGCTATGCGGGGCGTAGACGAATCCAACAAATCAGAGATCATTAAAATCGGTCCAGCCGTTCTTGAGCTATAAATGGTGTAACTAACCCGACTTTGTTTTATATATGTACATAGATATAGATGGGGAAGAAACATAAATACATATTTTTAAATTTAAAGTGGACTTTATTAAAATTAGGTACCTAATTCAGTAATTCAAAAATTGTTTTGTTGATCATAATTTAGTTGTTCGTTTTAAATACAAGTCTTTTTTTGTACGCCCCAAATTTGCAATGTCGTAGTCATACACCATAGAATACCACTATGGAAAGTATGTTGTAGACAATAAACAACTGGACGGTGGATGGTAACCATCGATATGGGAATACTCTAGATGAGACAAATGATAGGTTCTTATCAAAGAAACCTGATTGGCAGCTTCTAGAGGAGGTGAAGCAGATCATTAAAGTCAAATTTGAATTACTACTGTCACAATTTTTTTTTTAAGGACGAATGTGGCAGACGAGCGTACAGTCCACCTGATGGTAAGTGGATACTGTAGCCCATAGACATCCGTGATACATGCCAACATTAGTCCAAAATGACAAACGTTGGCACGCCCCCGGATGCGCTGCCTACCTTTGGATATAGGAATGGATTTGGAGAAAGGGTTGGGAAAATGGGGAGGGATAGGATGGGAATGGACTCTGGCACATCTCACTCACTAACGAAACACGTACGTACATTAGGGAAATAAGATAAAATGGGAAATGCAGTACATTTCAAGGTAGTCTTCTGTGAGAGAGGGGTAACGTGGCCAGTCGAGTGCGCCCAGCGGCTGTTGGATTGCAGCGTGCACTCTCCCCCTCATAAACAATTCGAAACAATTAAACAATTCGAAAGACCACCATTAGACTCTTAACGTGGCTGCCCTACAGTGCTTGTATGACATATCTAGTATGTATTCTCAAATCGATGGCGGTAACCCTCACAACTGTCGCGGCCTCTCTTACATACATTTAGATATTGTCGGATTATACAGCATGTAACAGATCCTTTAGTGAAGCCTAAAGCTGTAAATTCTGCACATGATTCTGAGATAGCAATTAAACAACTTTGAACGGTTTAAATCGCGTATATTTGACATTATTTATATCCCGACATTTCGAACACTTTGCAGTGGACGTGGTCACGGGGTGACTAATTGATTTTATTTGTCACTTGAGTTATTAAGAAATTATTTGGACTACCATCTGAAATTTTTTTGAACTACCGTCTGGATTTTTTAATCATAACATTCCCTATGCACGCAGTATTCACTCACGGTGTCCAGAGGTCTTGCAGTATTGCGTTGGCCTTGGGATTTAATTAATTTAATGACTGGATCCCAAGCCGGTGGTACTTGCCAACCATCTTCTCTATTGAAATTTCTATTGAAATTTCAAAAAAATTTCAGATGGTAGTCCAAATAATTTCTTAATAACTCAAGTGACAAATAAAATCAATTAGTCACCCCGTGACCACGTCCACTGCAAAGTGTTCGAAACGTCGGGATATAGATAATGTCAAATATACGCGATTTAAACCGTTAAAAGTTGTTTAATTGCTATGTATAGTAATCGCGAAAACCTAAGAAAATATTATGATTCTGAGATATTTATCATATAATAATTACGTACTTTTTAACATCAATTTAATAGGAAAAATATCAATTGAGAAACACTAAACAGCTACGATGTCCATGGTCCATGGTGAATTATTATGAGATGAGAATGAATTAGCTAAAAACTCAAAAAAACTTTTTAAACTCATGTCAATGAAGATCGTGAACACAAGTGACTGATTTCAGGCCTAGGGAATGGTTTAAGACACATCCTGTATATGTATTATACACAGGACATAAATGAAACTTCAAATTATAGCAACACATATCCAAGCTTTATTAAATTAAAAATTATCGTCATACAATAAAATATGTAGGTATCAACACTTTAAGCGTCATTTTATTTTAATAGTATTCTACTGGTAATTATATCAGGTATTGTAGTTTCAGCATATCAAATTTTCAAAAAGTTTTCAATGTAATAGTCTTATACTTTGAAGCGATAAACCATCGATCGACCAAAAGTCAGAGATGTATGATCACCGCCCTAAAAGTGAGGCATTTGCAAGGCGATTAAATTGACCTCATGTCAATTCAGTCTGTCATTTGACGGCAAAAAACCAATAAAAACGTTTTTATCGATAGTTTACCTTTTTTTATAAAAACTGTTATATTTTTGAGGTTATCGTGTTTTCAATGATATTTCAATAATATAGGATATATATTTCAATATATATTTCAATAATATAGGAAATTAAGAAATACATAATTGAAAACAAAACTTTTCTATATAAAATATTTCGCAGTAAATGTGTGTGCGTAATTGATTTTAAGTAAATATATAAAGTAAACATTTTTAAAACGAAATTATTAGTAGGGGAACCCGGGGTAGAACGGGGTACCGGGGCGGAACGGGAAAGAGGCGTTGTGCTCGCTACAGGCAACAGAGATGCGTGACCATCGCGCACAACGTTCGGTCCGCTGTGCTGCGCTATACGGAGTGGCCGCTGTCAGTGTGAGAGTGCGCTTAGTTTGGATTTTATCGAAGGTCGACGAAAAAGCTTGCAAGTTTTAATTTTGCTATGCAATACCAAGGTAATTACACTATACACTATTCTTTGTTCGGATATTAACATTACATGTTTGTTTAAACATACTTTTGACTAACTAAACGTCTAGTGATAACTCAAGTCCAATAAATATAACCGGTCATAACACTCGTGTTTACGTGAACGGTGCGTCGGGGCACAATGGGTGGGGCACAATGGGGTATACCCCGTTCCGCCCCTTAAATATTTGTACTTCTCATATAAATACGCATTTTTATTTCATCTGCAGATGGTGCGTTCATATATAAGAAAAACTAGCCGACAGTCCTGTCCTGGTCTACATTGCTAATCCCGTTGCCAAAAGTGAAAGCTGGAATGAAAAGAGTTACAAGAAAGGGTGGAAAAACGGCAATCCTGACCGCTTCACCTTACAAGACTGAATTAGAAGAATCTATTAAAAAGACACAAAATATCAATAAAGCGAAAGTAGAAAAAAATAAACAAGACTGACGTTAAAAGGTAAAGAAGACATACCTGAAGGAATGAAAGCTAAGCCAAAGAAACAAAAAAGAATCAGAACTACACCTGAAGAACACTCAGAAGACGTAGAAAATTTTAAACAAAAACAAAGATGAAACAAGAAGAAAGAAACAAAAAAGAATCGGAACTGAATCTGAAGAAAGCTCGGAAGATGAAGACGCGATCTGCTTGTATTGCCATGATTTATACTCCAAGTCCAATGAAGGCTAGTGGTCTTATAGCATTTGTAATAAATGGGCACATTTGGCGTGTGCTGGTCTAAATAGTGACGACGATGACAGTGTTCTCATCTGTGAACTATGCCAATAATTAGTACCCCATCGTGCCCCGGGTTCATTTCCCATTGTACCCCGGGGGGTGGGGCAGAATGGGAAATTTCCCTTTATTTTTCAAACAATATTTTTTCAAAGTGATCATTAATTTAGATAAGTTTAGCTTTAATTTCCTTGTAGAGAAAGAAGTAAATAAACCTACAAATTGCCAAATAATGGTGCTGTTTCATTCAAACTCTCACAAATTGTGACCAAAGCTTAGCTACCCCGTTCCACCCCGGGTTCCCCTACTAAAGTCGGATTACTTATTTGAGTCAGGGATATGACATATAGAACTGTCAAACAGAGTGAAATTTGTACGGAGATGACACATTATTGACAGTTCTACATGTCATATCCCTGATTCGAATAAATAATCCGACTATAGTTGTTTTTTATATAATTTATTTGGACACTGGAACGGCCATTGGTCCACACACAGCAAATAATAAAACAGGTTTTTGTCACGTCATTGTCCGTTCTCGAAGTAGGAGTCGCTTAGTAAAGTGATAATTGGTTTACTGATGACAGATTTGGACTCCAAGGAGTCTATCAAGATAGAACAGGAAAAATGCAGTCACGCTTTTATTTAATTATCACAAACATTATGCACTTTGAAATTTAATAAATTCACTACTAAACCACCACATCCCACAATACACAACTTTTACAATAATCAAACAAAAACTTAGTACTTCTCGGGCTCCCGCCAAAAATAGAAACCTTTCCCGCGCGTACTTGACAGTAACATTATATTTATGCCACGGGCATCACTTATGCACACAGTTTTGTCACAAGCAATTATCCATCTGTGTATTTTGGTTAATCGATGCAATAAACATACATTAGTATTAAGTTTTTATATACTATATACTAGCCAGTAATTTATGAGTAAAAACATCAAAAAGTATACATTAACATTAACACTCAAAATGAACACTTAACGGGTCTACTTTTTTCACGAAAATAATTAATATTTAAAAATGGTAGTGTATATATAATAATAAAAAAAAATCTAGAAATATTTAGAAACTATAAAAAGAAATGCTTACAGCTAAACATATAATTATACTATATGATCATATATTCCCGCCTAAGAATCAAATTAATATATCGTCAAAGATTGCACCGCATATATATTCTAACGGTATAAATTTATATACATTTCTGCTTGGATTGTATACAAAGAAATACAAAAGAAATATACCAAAGAAAATAGTATACAAACAAATGTTTTGTTGTTATTGTATACGTTTGCACAGTTACAAGTTTTTGCGTTGGCGGAGTTATTACGTTGATTTGAAAGTTCAAATTTGTTACTCTAACCGAATGAATAGGTTTGCTCTACAACATTATATTTGCGGTTGGCGCTACCTGAGCGCCTATTGAACAAGTTTATAACTAGCTGCAAAGGAGTTTGTATTTGTGCGAACGCTCGATTGGGCGATAATCTTACTTTAGTGTGATAGCATAAATTAACATGTATTAATCTTAAATTTCTTTTTCTTTATCATATTTCTTTTCTTATCTTTATCAGTGCGTCTCCAATGGGTCCACTGAAAACCAGCCCGGAGGTTTGTTCTCAGCTAATGCTGAGTTGGAGGACATTTCCGACACATGTATGACCATTGTTTAACCTTTTCACACTTTTAGTGATGTATAAATCTCAGCAAACCATAGACAGGTCATTGGTTGACAAGTTAAATTGATTTGTGAAAGAAAAACGAATATCAAATTTTGATTATTCTTAAAATTTCAATAATATATTTATTTATTAAATGATGGCCCACACTAGGATTCGGTGTCGTCCAAAAACACACATCCACATCCTTTCCTCGGCACAGTATTTGTACAAATGTATGTCTGAGCAGGAATCGAAACCGGGACCTTATGCGCAGCAAGCAGGGTCACTACCAACTGCGTCAATCGGTCGTCAGACTCATGAAGTATTACACATTTTTTTTAGAAATACGCTCATTGATTCTAAATCGAAGATATATAATTATATAGTATCATATAGGTACGACTATTTAATCTACTACATGCAGACATACTTGTATATTAAAGTAACGAAGCCATTTGAAAATAAGTTCAAGATCATATCATACTTCAAGCAACCATATATTATTATAACCTTGTATACTAGTACTAGTATTTATAAAACGCAATATCTGTCTGTTTGTTTGCTTGTAACTTGGCTTCTATTGGACAGATTTTTAAAGTTTTAGACTAGAAATTATAAAAAAGGGTAGATATTGCTGGAAGGTAAATCAATTGTGAAATAAAAGAGACAAAAATAATTATTTATGATTTTTTTTTTTAAATTAACATCTGCAGCCGAGCGCGTCGCTAGTGTCACTCGCTACCAATTATTTACCAGAGCTACACTTCGCTACTCGCATGTTCTATTCCAGTCCAAATTCTCCAAATACGTAGCGGCGGTCTGAGCTAACTAACAGGGCCCTTAATTGAATAGTGAGGTGATAATTGTTTACATATCTAAAATTTGAGTCATCGAGTGCGAGTTTATCCTAAATTTAAAGTTAAATGTTGACATGTCATGTTGACATGTCCAGCCGCCATGTTGGAACGGAATACGGAGTATCTTGTGTCGATTGCCAGTACTTACTAATATAAAAATTATTATTTATTTTCTCAAATAATAAAATTATAATAATATATGATTGGATTACAATAAATAATATCTATTAAAGTTACCTAATATCTTATCATCGAATAACCCGTAAATATTAATTTTATTACCGTGGTATTATGAAACCCTTTAACAGTACTATAAATATGTATATTTTATATAGGTATGTTATATAAATCGAAAAAGGCAACTAGAGGACGTTTCACAAAGTTAATTTTCATAACACTTTATTGTATAAATCCATCCCCTACACGACTTACGATAGAATCTGGTAAATGACTTAAGATATAAGCAGCGAATTAAAAAATAAAATGGCGGTTATTATTAATTTTAATTAGAAACGAACTTGTTACAATTAAACAATGCCAGTCGACCACCTTCGTATTTTCGACTGTGACTGAACGCTGTGAGAGATGGGCAGGTATATATAACATAGAGTGGTTACAACGTAACGTAATCAACTCTGAGAGTGTTGGAGTCTGGGAGAGAGTTTGGATGTTTGTTTCTTTTGATACTCATATTCACTTTGTTGTCTTCGGCATACGAAGATGGCCGAACAGACATATAAATATATAATTAGTACCTACATATAAATAAATCATAAAATGATCACCTTTAAAGTCGGGTTTTTAGTTTGCTTTCATTTTAAAGCGCTAATAAGATTGATAATTCGATCCCTGTTAAATTTTAACTTTTAAAACATTCGCGTTTTGTACACATTTTATATTCTAAGTCGTGGTCACTCAGACCGATCACAGCGTGGTCGCGGTGGTGACTCAACCTAGTGAACTCGTCAACTCGTGACCACGGCTGGTGTAGCCCGTGACGAAACGTTTACGCCACATAAAAAAAATTTTGATTTCACCGTAGTGCCGCGTTTCGTTTACCAAACCACATATATCGATAATTACAAACAATATTCAATATTGAAAAATATTTGATTTGCTTATTTAAGAGGGGTGGAAGCGGATTTCAAAAATGGATTTACAAATCGATGGTGTCTCGGCAGCGAGCGACGAGAAATATAGGAAATATAACACATTTCATTAATGATGCTCAAATTGTCTGCGGCGTGCCCCCGTGCAGGATCTTATTCTTATGAAGGCGCCTTCTCAAGCTGGCGAACGTACCTTAGTTACTTATCTCTCCAGCGGCTGCAGCGACGCACTCGCGCAACACATGTCACTTTATTTACTGGAGCTGCCGCGAGGAAAAGTCGATGCAAGCCAATTGGGTTTATAATCATATACAATCATATACAATGTGGGTGCCAATCATATACACATTTTATAACAAAACCATTTTTTGGTTTTTTTTCTTCGCTTTAATTAAAAAGTTATATTTAATTACAAATAAATTTTTGAATCCAGTACCGAAAACACGCGGACAGTTCCCGAACAAACCCGAGCGCGTGTGACGTCACAATGTTAATTTCTACTCATTGTAGCACACAGCTGATACAGTATTTTGACTATTAATCGATTAAATCTTGTTATTATCGTCAATATATTGATAAATATATCGAAAATGTCTAACCTTAAAAGTTATCGTGCTTGCTTCGTACCATTATGTACGAATACTACAAAAACAACTCCTGAAAAAATGTTTTTAAATGTTCCACAAAATGTTAAACGTCGAAATAAATGGTTCCAAGCAGTGCGACGACCTAATTCCAAAACAACATCATATTTGTTTTGTTGTGAAGATCATTTTGATGTAAATATTTTATAATAATATAGTAATTAAAAAATATTTATGTAAACGTATAAATGAAATAAATAGCATTCGATAAATAAAAATTAATTATATTTAATGACGAATAAATCATTTAATATTTTAATTTACAATATTATTTTTTTATAAACTTACCTTGATGCTTTAGCACCTCGAACTTCAGCTGAATTAAACCGAATATCATTTTTAAGAAAATCTGTTATCATAAATATATCCACATCAGGTATATTATCGGAATTAGCCTTTATAAATCCTTTATCACACATAACTAAATAAAAGTAGTTAATATAAATAATTTTTTAAACTAAATGTCGGATATTTGTCGTCAATTTACATGTAGAAGCCTGTGATACTGTACTATCGAGAAATCCTTTTAACATTATGACGTCACAAACATGGCGACCAATCGTAGCGCGTTTGTAGTCACGTGATTCTTTTTAAAATTTTATCAATTTTAAATTGTTTATAATAAATTAAATAAACATTTTTAAGAGTATTTCGCATCGATTATTAATATAATTTATGATAAAGTTTTAAAATACATAAAAAAAATTGATAATTTTTTTTTTTTTCAATAACCCAATTGCATCAAACGGAAATTAAAGTCCGTTATTTTTCATATTTTTAAATTGTAAATCAATACACTTTCAATGGTTAATAAGAGATTTCCTTTTTAATTTAATATATAAATTTATATTTACCCTAGAAATATTTATTTTTATTTCATTTTATAGTGATGTAGTGGACGAGCAAGCGGACGTGATGGTAAGTGTTACCACCGCCCATGGACACCTGCAGCACCAGGGGGCATGCGGGTGTGCCGCCTTGCAAAATTCTATTCACAGTTTTCTTGAAAACCCCATATTGTAGCTTAATGGAAAGACCTCTTGAGGTGGTTCTCTCTACAGCCTACGGGTTCGCGGTATAAAATGATTTTTGGACCGAACAGTACGCGACACCTCCGCGTCCAGAAACGCGGATGGATCGCACTGGAATACTTACAATTTCCAATTTCCGATACACATTTGTTTATTGTTTTACATACCTAACTCAACTCTTTCTATAATTACGTCATCTAAGAAAGACCTAAAAACATATATTTCTATTAAAAATTCAACGTAGGTATTGTAACAAAAATCACGAAAATCTTTAAATTGGAGAAAAATTTTCATAATCTTTTATTCTGACAACATATTTCTCATCAGCGACCACATAAAACCCCGAGGATTATTTTCTCTTCGAAAATCAGATTTAACAGAGAAAACCGCAGAACATTCTAAAGACTAATGATCTCTTTACAAGACCTCTAAATTAAAAAAAAAATGTACAAAATATTTTCTGCCAACACAATAATATTTCCGATTTCATATAATAATTAATAAAAAACATTTTTTAAAAAAACATCAAATTTGCATAAGATATATATTTTTTTGTAAATTTATATAAATAACAAAAAATTATACATATCTTGTCTTTCACACTGAGATGTATTATGATTTTAGTGTGAAAAACACAAAGTAAGACTAATTAAGACTGTGATTATTAACACTTCACATCCCACTTAAAATGCCCCACTGCTGTGTACACATCTCCACTTATTACAAATATTTTCGGGCCGTAATCGGCGTAACACGGGTTCGATAAGGATTTACACATAGCTCAGATTTTTAATCTTGGACACACGGATCTCATTCTGTTCCCAGCAGTGGGATCTTAAAAGCCGATATAAAATGTTCAATATTCTTAATTACAAGAACAACAATAAAAATATATAGAAGAGATCACCTTCATACATAAATGCAACATTAAAAATATTTAAACACTAAAAAATATGTGACATTATCTAGGCAAATGAACCTTATTGTCGGGTATGTGGCGTGGCGTTTTAAAGCCATACAACTTAAAATACAAAGCCATAATTTAAAGAGCAGTGGACACTGTTACGGGCTGGTTGCATTGCAATAAAAAAATGTTGTTTATACGATTTCACTGAATATCTGGAAAATAATGTCGATAATAAGGTCTCTTTCCCTCAGATAATGTATATTAATATACATAGCTATCAAGTACCATACCATCAGCCTATGTATAAGTACACTGGTACCTAATTAAGTCGAGATTCCATCATGGACTGTATATGTGAAAATATAATGGAATTATAGCTTTAAAAATATTGTACTTAAGGCATTTAGTATATAAAAATTATATAAAATTCTATCAAAAAATAACATTTCAAATAAATATTATATAGAAGTTTTTTAGTCTTAGAATTAGTCTAAATTGTATTTTATACGACCTCATGTAAGTCAGCAGGTCAATTTCGAACAACTCGACCAAAGACATAAAACAGTCTATCTAAGACATATAATGTCTATTTATCCCGCCTAAAATTCTCTGTGTTGAGTCCACAGACCCAGATTGCATACAAACATTTGTCTTTAAACAAATTTTTGTTCAAGCGGGAATGGTATCCGAAAACTTTTATATCAACCGATTGCAAGACTATATGAATGAGTCAACTGCAAATGCTTAATAAATGCAATGTAAACTATTGAACTGAAAAAAATCTTACAAAAATATCTCTTACTGAATAAATACATACAAAAATATTAAAAAATAAATAAAGTTAATTTATGACAATTCGTAAAGTCCACAGTAATATTATACATCTAAAAGTATGTTTCTTTGTGTGTCTGTGTGTTTGTTACGTCTCTACGACTAAACTACTGACCCGAAATCAATTAAATTTAGCAAAGTTGTAGCCTGAAAACCGGAGAAGGACACAGGATAATTATCCCGGAAAGAATGATGCGTCATTTTGGCCGGTATATGCAATACACACCAAATGAATGTTTTTAAAGTATCGAGGTAATGAGATATTTGCCTTACAAAGTATCTCAAAAATGTATAAGGGAGAGACTATATAACCAAAAACGGAAGCACATTCGGCCGAGGTACAGGGCTCTAGGTGGTGCATCCCGTGGAGACGCATGGGCGGACTTCTCTATCCAGCGTCTAATTTGGTCTGATACCATCTGAACATGCCAAAGGTGTCCATCAGAGTGAGCATGACCGCGCCGTTATAGGCTCGGATCTTATTAGTGCCCGATTTTTACTATTACGTTTTTATTTTTACCCCATTAATCTGGCAAACGAAATATGTATTTATAGTAGCTATACGTTATATAATCAACAGTTGACATAAGTACAATACAATTGTATAGGCGGTCGGGCCAGGTTTCATACAAAAGTGGCCATCATTCTGGGACTACCGAGTAGGTGCTGAAGGGAAAAGAAATTCCCCACAAGACCAGCGTTAGTGCCGCTTGGTAGTGACGTGAGTCAGAAGGGGCAAAAGTTAGTGAATTGATAAACACAAAGAAAAAATAATACAAACAAATGCAAATAAATAACAACTTTAAACTTATATTATAGTATTTATGTGTACTGTATGTCCACGATGAAACCTTGTGACCTGCTTAAACAAGCTTAGAAATGCTTAAAGGTTGTGAACAAAGGTACTGGGATTGCTTACAATACCTCAGGGGGGCTTGTTAGTATTCTGTAGCGCTGGGCCCCTGCATATCTTCGGAACTTTTCACCATCAGGTAATAATTATATACAGAGATGATACAATAGGCGACCGCACCTGTAAATATACAATTGTTCGATTATACCATTGATAGTTTGGACCATTTATGGGAAGAGCGCTGACAGTTCTGTGTTTAATTCATTTCATGTAAATATCGCGTCTTTCTTAAGTCATACTCATAATACAATAGAGAGAAAATATTCTTAAAGAATTATCGAGTTTTGAAATGATTTTACAACACGTTAAAAATGTATGTTAAGCTGTCATAGCTCTTCCTACAATAACTGGACCACAGTATTTGAAGGTGGATAGCCTAGGAAGAGAGGTGATAAGCTAGGGGTATTTATACACAACTCACATTCGTGTGATCGATTCGAGTTTCTACTTAATATGGATTTTTAAAAAAAATGTCACCAGCTCAGCGGTGACGGAAAACATCGTGAGGAAACTCGGATGGTTCAGAAATTAGAAAAAAAAATCTGGAGTATGTGTATTCACCACTGGGCCCGATGGCTTGAAACTCCTAGTGATTTACTAGGGGAGGCCTGTGCCCTGCAGTGCGACATTATAGGCTGTATATATACTTGAAAAGAGACTCACCAAAGAAGACCAGTGCTTCAAGACCCGACAGGAATATCTCTAATCCGCTGCCGACCATTCCATACGTAATGCAGTAGCACATCGCGGCGAAGTACAGTATTGTCATTACGCACATCCACACGCGCAAGCACCATATGTTACGCTGGAAACAAGACCTTTTATTATACACCGCTGGACTCGGGCCTCCTCGTGCACATTCTCTTGTGCATGCGAGATGTGTGGCTTTGAAACGCCACGCTGAGCCCGCTTGGGGTTGGCGTGTCCACACTTTTATTGTGCATGAAAACGCCACGCTAAGCTGTCCAGGTGGATTGGCGAGTCTACTGTTTCAGAGGTGATGCAGCACTTCAGGGTTTACGGTAGCTCTGTTATCCCGTAGCCACCTTTAAGACTGATTTAAGACTTTAAGGAAGAGATTGTAGTTAACTTTTTATTAATTTTCGAATGTTACTCAATGCTTAACACTTATTGCATTCATATGTACACCTATTAACTACAATTTATTTGAATGGAAATCCTCCCCTAGATATGCTGCAGTCAAATAACCGCTGGGTGCAACCGGCTGGCCACGTGATCACACACTCTGAACACTACAATCTCCAACTTTATCATATTGCCCCCAATGCAATGTACGTACGTGTACCGGTTGTAAGTGAGATATGTCAGAGCCCATTACCATACTATCCCTCCCTATTTTCCCAACCCTTTCTCTAAATCCATTCCCGAATTTCTAATATTAGGCAGCGAATCCGGGGTCGTGCCAACGTTTGTCATCTGGATTCATGTTAGCCTTGGTGGTAGGTGTTGATGTACCGCGGATGTCCATAGGCGGCAGTATCCACTTACCACCAGATGAACGGTCTGCTCGCCTGCCAAAGAACATTATCATAAAATGTACTAAAACATTTGCCAACGGACCATTTGCTCGATTACAAACTTTTTTTGCGTTCGTTAACGAGGTATTGCGGTTATCTTAAAGTTCATTTTCCTTAATATTCAATCAATAGTATCGCTTCATGGCCAACATCAAGCGATACGATTGGTTGAATTTATTACTACTTCGAAATTAAAGAATCTTCGATATTGTACCGCGTAAGATTTTCAATTGTCGGTCGGATAACCATTTATTTAAATACAAGTGTATGTTCGTGTCTGAGTGTCTGAGTGTCTGCACATGTTGTTGTCTGCACACGACGCGGGGGATGCCAGTGTGAGCCATCGAGCGTGGCGTTATTTATTTGTTTCTTTAAATTTGGAAATAAAAATAACCACGTAGACAATAGTGCTTGCTAGAGAGAGTATTGCTAGAGATGTGGCTAATAAAAAAAAAATATCCATGCACATTCTACCGAGCTAATAGCGTGCTAATGTTCTACAATTATATGAATTGAAAATTGTGAAAGTAATTAGCTTTATTCAATGTCAAATAATAATTAAATGTCCATATTATTTGAAGCAATAATAGTAAATCTATATCGTTTAGATAGCACTCAATATTTTAATAACATCTAGTAAGTAGCACTTTGAATAGTTGAATAGACATAGTCGAATGCCGTAGTCATGTAGAGAAAGGCACCTACGAGATGATCATTATTATTTAGTCTTGCTTATTATTTTTTTAAAACCCGAATTGCTGCATCTATAAAATTTTGAAAGATAGAATGGTCGAAAATAGAAAACTGTAAATTTTGTTGAACATATCCTTTTAAATTTTTTTTGACAAATACCGGTATTAAGGTAATAGGGCCATAATTGCTTATGTCATGTATATCTCCCTTCTTAAATACTGGTTTCATTAATGAAGATTTCAGTCGATTGGAGATAACATCTTGTGTACAACTTACGCTACAAGTTGCCGCTTAATGGATTTGCAATATATGCGTAACGTGAGTGTGTGTGTGCGTGCTTTTATATACATGTACAAACTCACCTTACGAGCACCGTAGATCAAAGCGGAGGCTAGCAGGACATGCACCAAGGAGACCACGGTCACCGAGACACCGATCTTATACCACGTGGTGTAGAGACCATCGACGTCTTCGACCGTGCCAATGTTCGCGCGCACGTTCTCAGCAAACACCGAACATAGTATCATCAGAACTAGGGCTACACACTGGGGAATGGATAATAAAGAAACATCAAATTCGTGTATGTAGCGCAATCGTAGCTTGTCAATAGTCTAATACTGGGTTAGTAATCTTTTTATTTATAGAAGCCATGTGGTAGACGAGCATAGAGTCCATCTGGTGGTAACTGGACACCGTCGCCCGTGGACATCCAATACGTCATTTTCCAAACCATTTCTCCAAATCAATTCCTAAATGTCCAAAGGTAAGCGGCGCATCCGGATGCGTGCCGACATTTGTCATTCTGAACTGATGTTGGCGTGTATCGCGAATGTCTATGGGCGACAGTATCCACTTACCACCAGGTGGACTGTGGTCTAGAGTGTCGACCGCCTTTAGAATAGCACCGTGAGTGTCGTAAAGGGCAATATCGTAAAGGCTTTATTATCTCTTTGGCAAGAGATAACAAAGCGGCTACCCACAGTGCACATCTACTACACCTACACCATACAATAAGAACTACACCATCTCTAAGAGTGGACTCATTAACCGGATTGGTCAGCGTGGCATTTTAAGGCTATACATTCCCCGTGTACCAGACAATGTACATGAGCAATCCCACGTCCCGTAGAGGATACTTAAAGGGATGGTTACAGTTACTTGAGTAGAAACTCCGCGGTTGTAAACATGGAATCATGGTTGTAAGATCAAGCTGGCAGTTTGTAATCATGACCTCAAGATTGAGAATCGAGATTAAACATGCGTAGGCTCACCCCTCCCCATCTTGATTAATAAATAAAAAATATACTTACTAAATGCATAACTCCAACAGTAATAGCCCCGGCCTCAAGTCCTAGACACCAACAGAACGACGTTATGCGCGGCACACCACCCATTTTGGCGCCTTCGGGAGTTTCTCTGGAATAGAAGAATTATGGATTATGAATAACAGTCACATAAATGTACGAGATTGACGTTAAGACTTAATTGAACTAATTGAAGTTCATAGACAATAATTTGATTTTATAGAAGAGGCGGCAAAGGGGCGGGTCAGGCCACAAAATGGCAATTGTTCATCGCTGCCCATGTACACCAGCAACACCAGAGGGATGCAGGTGCGCTGTCGGCCTTGCAGAACCCTATTCACAGACCTTTTAAAGAGCCTCATGTCGTAACTAAGTAGACCTAAAACCTCAGCTGGAATTTCGAACCACAACTTTCGGATTCGCAGCATAAAGTGTCTTGAAGACCGCATTGTACGCAGTAACTCTTTGTCAAGGAAGTGCAGACGAACCGCCCCCTTAAGCGACGAGAGGTGTGATGATAAAAATTCGAAGCTGGCATCAGATTGAACAGAACATTCCCCATTATAAAGGGGGCTAAAAAACACAGAGAGATGCCATGTCTCTTAGGATGCTGAGCAATTCTAAACATCCTGGTTAGTTCCAATTATTAAATAAACGAAAAATTACACCAGCAGAAAACGGCAAAAATCTTAAAACATGTAAATAAGAGGAACTGTTTACCACCATATTCCGAGAACATAAGGTACTAAGACAGAATTAAAGGCACTATGTAAAGAAAACTCAATGGAATCTTATAGGCTCGCGCACATTACAGCCGCGACCTGCCGTAACGCGTCGCACTGCTACAACGCACACTACAGCCGCGACCTGCCGTAACGCGTCGCACTGCGAAACTGCTACAACGCACACTACAGCCGCGACCTGCCGTAACGCGTCGCACTGCGAAACTGCTACAACGCACACTACAGCCGCGACCTGCCGTAACGCGTCGCACTGCGAAACTGCTACAACGCACACTACAGCCGCGACCTGCCGTAACGCGTCGCACTGCGAAACTGCTACAACGCACACTACAGCCGCGACCTGCCGTAACGCGTCGCACTGCTACAACGCACACTACAGCCGCGACCTGCCGTAACGCGTCGCACTGCGAAACTGCTACAACGCACATTACAGCCGCGACCTGCCGTAACGCGTCGCACTGCGAAACTGCTACAACGCACACTACAGCCGCGACCTACCGTAACGCGTCGCACTGCTACAACGCACACTACAGCCGCGACCTGCCGTAACGCGTCGCACTGCTACAACGCACACTACAGCCGCGACCTGCCGTAACGCGTCGCACTGCGAAACTGCTACAACGCACATTACAGCCGCGACCTGCCGTAACGCGTCGCACTGCTACAACGCACACTACAGCCGCGACCTGCCGTAACGCGTCGCACTGCTACAACGCACACTACAGCCGCGACCTGCCGTAACGCGTCGCACTGCGAAACTGCTACAACGCACACTACAGCCGCGACCTGCCGTAACGCGTCGCACTGCTACAACGCACACTACAGCCGCGACCTGCCGTAACGCGTCGCACTGCTACAACGCACACTACAGCCGCGACCTGCCGTAACGCGTCGCACTGCTACAACGCACACTACAGCCGCGACCTGCCGTAACGCGTCGCACTGCGAAACTGCTACAACGCACACTACAGCCGCGACCTGCCGTAACGCGTCGCACTGCTACAACGCACACTACAGCCGCGACCTGCCGTAACGCGTCGCACTGCTACAACGCACACTACAGCCGCGACCTGCCGTAACGCGTCGCACTGCTACAACGCACACTACAGCCGCGACCTGCCGTAACGCGTCGCACTGCTACAACGCACACTACAGCCGCGACCTGCCGTAACGCGTCGCACTGCGAAACTGCTACAACGCACACTACAGCCGCGACCTGCCGTAACGCGTCGCACTGCTACAACGCACACTACAGCCGCGACCTGCCGTAACGCGTCGCACTGCTACAACGCACACTACAGCCGCGACCTGCCGTAACGCGTCGCACTGCGAAACTGCTACAACGCACACTACAGCCGCGACCTGCCGTAACGCGTCGCACTGCGAAACTGCTACAACGCACACTACAGCCGCGACCTGCCGTAACGCGTCGCACTGCTACACCGCACACTACAGCCGCGACCTGCCGTAACGCGTCGCACTGCGAAACTGCTACAACGCACATTACAGCCGCGACCTGCCGTAACGCGTCGCACTGCGAAACTGCTACAACGCACACTACAGCCGCGACCTGCCGTAACGCGTCGCACTGCGAAACTGCTACAACGCACACTACAGCCGCGACCTACCGTAACGCGTCGCACTGCGAAACTGCTACAACGCACACTACAGCCGCGACCTGCCGTAACGCGTCGCACTGCTACAACGCACACTACAGCCGCGACCTGCCGTAACGCGTCGCACTGCGAAACTGCTACAACGCACATTACAGCCGCGACCTGCCGTAACGCGTCGCACTGCGAAACTGCTACAACGCACACTACAGCCGCGACCTGCCGTAACGCGTCGCACTGCGAAACTGCTACAACGCACATTACAGCCGCGACCTGCCGTAACGCGTCGCACTGCGAAACTGCTACAACGCACATTACAGCCGCGACCTGCCGTAACGCGTCGCACTGCGAAACTGCTACAACGCACATTACAGCCGCGACCTGCCGTAACGCGTCGCACTGCGAAACTGCTACAACGCACACTACAGCCGCGACCTGCCGTAACGCGTCGCACTGCGAAACTGCTACAACGCACATTACAGCCGCGACCTGCCGTAACGCGTCGCACTGCGAAACTGCTACAACGCACACTACAGCCGCGACCTGCCGTAACGCGTCGCACTGCGAAACTGCTACAACGCACACTACAGCCGCGACCTACCGTAACGCGTCGCACTGCGAAACTGCTACAACGCACACTACAGCCGCGACCTGCCGTAACGCGTCGCACTGCTACAACGCACACTACAGCCGCGACCTGCCGTAACGCGTCGCACTGCGAAACTGCTACAACGCACACTACAGCCGCGACCTGCCGTAACGCGTCGCACTGCGAAACTGCTACAACGCACACTACAGCCGCGACCTGCCGTAACGCGTCGCACTGCGAAACTGCTACAACGCACATTACAGCCGCGACCTGCCGTAACGCGTCGCACTGCGAAACTGCTACAACGCACACTACAGACGTGGCGGGCCGCAGCTCAACGCAACAATGTAAATCATTTTTTTTTTTTTATGTACGAAGGTGGCAGACGAGCATACAGTCCACCTGATGGTAAGTGGATACTGTAGCCCATAAACATCCGTGATACATGCCAACATTAGTCCAAAATGACAAATGTTGGCACGCCCCGGATGCGCTGCCTACCTTTGGATATAGGAATGGATTTGGAGAAATGGGGAATGGGATAGGGGAAATGGTGAGGGATAGGATGACATAGCTGAGCTAGGATAGGAAGTTAGCTGTTGACATTCAATTCTTCATGTCATCGCACTGCGAAGAACTCTCGAATTGCGTCCATTAATTGCGCCCGTTCAACACACATTGAGGCGGGTCGCGTGACAGCTGGCGAGCGATCCGGTAGTGGGCTGCGCTGCGGCGCGGTGAGGTCCACCTGAAGTGTCCGATGATTTATGCAAAATGTATGAAAATGATTCAGGAGGATTTTTGTTATGCGCTGCGATGCGGCCCGCCGTCGCGAGCCTTAAGAAACCGCCTAGAGAATATTATTATATGTGCCAATGCCAATTATATATCGAATATTGAATAGTTTTGGCAAATCAGCTACGTTAGTTAAAGCGTAATTAACAGGTTAGTTTTTAATTGATAAAGATGATGTATGTATAGAAATTCAATAGGCGGACCTCACAAGTGGACATTTTAAATCACAAAATTTTACTATAAGATATTTTAGATATTACTTATACGTTTTTTTTCTTCATATCAATTCATATGTAGCACATTCTGCCAGTGTCAAGTATTTTTCGTAATAAACAATTTCAAAGTCTAAAACGTATCCTGTCAACGTCCATTCCCGTCGAGGTAAGTCAGGAGTCGCTCAGTAAACTGATAGTAAGTTTACGGACGACAGAAGAGGACTCCTTGGAAAACACGAAAAACGGTTTTATTTGATTATCACAAACACCACCCGAGAGAAACACGTTGAAGTTTAATAAGCTATCACTATTAAACCATAAAACGCCTAATACACAATTTTTACAATAATAATCAAACTAAAACTCAACTTCACTTCTCAAATTCCCGCCAAAAAGTCCTATATTACGTTTATATTTTAATATTGTAAGGATGAAGAACAGGAATCATAACGGGGCGAGGAGTCTTTATCACATTACACCTCTCATTCCTCCTTGGAAAGAGGATGGATGGGTTTGGATTTTTAAGGAATGATTTTTAAACAGCTACAATAAGGGAGTTAATAATACAAGTAAGGGAGTGAATATTAAAAGGCAGATGGCGGTTAATAATAATGTCCTTATTTACCTACGTATGGGGATGACACGTAATGACGTCATTAAAGGTATTGAGGGCAAGTTAATAAAATAAACATAGCGAAAAGTAGGTCGTAAAACAGATTCATGGAAGACATACACGTCACTGTTGACCCCGGCAGAAAATTAACACGCGAATGGTACATTATAGAGGGGCGGGGCTATGTTCTGAATATTCGTATCCGTTTTGGCTTCGCCATTTTGAAGTATACGTTTTGGCTTCGCCATTTTGAAGTATACGTTTTGGCTTCGCCATTTTAAAGTATACGTTTTGGATTCGCCATTTTGAAGTATACGTTTTGGCTTCCCCATTTTGAAGTATACGTTTTTGTACTCGTATCCGAGATTATACTCGAATATTAATCGAATAAATAATCGATTAAACGTTCATTTCAAAATCAGTTATACCTATATAGTTATACCTACCTGATTTTTTTCGTTTGATTAGTAAGTGATTTGTAAGTTTCATTTAACCTATCTGTAGATTAAACCAAAAACCAAACAGGAGTCAAACCAAAAAAAAATCTTGCAGCACTAACTTTAAATTGCGACTAGAAATTACCTAGGTAGAAACTAAGTATGTACCTAGAAATTACCTATACAAATTGTATAGGTGAATGCGTAGCTTAGGTACTATTTGTATTCGCGAATAGCGAATCAAATTATTCATATTTGTATTTGCGAATACTTTTTTGTATTTTTTGCGAATATTTTTTTTTGCGAATAAGTTTTTTTGTTTTTTTTTTTTTTTGTATTTTCATATTTGTATTTTTTGCTATTCGGAACATCCCTAGTACCTAGTAACGAGTATGAATATTTTTTCAAATATTGTTAACGCGACTGCGATTGTTGGATACATTTAGAATGTTTGTCCGTCAATCTACCTTTAAAGTATTACAAAAATAACAATAACAATAAAACTATACTCGCGTTTATCCAAAGCGTATCGCTCAATATAACTTTATTTTACAGAAATAATAAATAATTAGAGAAACGAGCGGCAAAAAATAATGGGCAAGAAATAATAATGGACAGCACACTCTGGAACTAATAATGCAAATAAATGTTGACAAAGAAATAGGGGTCCTGTGATAACTTTCTGATTATATTCTTAGTAAATTAAAACTATTGATTACAATTAACTGGTTATTTGGTACTATTTGCTGCCCGTTCAAATACAAGTCTATTTTATTTCGAATTTGAACGCATAAGATCGCCACTATATAATAAAATAATCGGTGCAAGGCATCCAAGGAGACCTTTAGCAAGCAGTAAAATACAAACCACGGATTGAAAAATATATTAAAAATCATAAATTATAATACATTACAACTGAGACACTTACATTTGTTCACTAGTAACCATTGTCAACGCTGCACTGCACGGCAAGTATCCCTTGAACGCATTATACGTACAATTAAAAATAAAAGTTACGACTGCCTTAATTGCACCTGCAAAGGGACTCCGGTTTTATATGTGTCGTGTGGTTCAAGTTAAAGACTAATAATTTAACGCTTTATCTGTACAGATATAATCCCTTTACAGATATTAATTAATTAATTTCACGTGATGTAAGGCGGTATGGTCTCAAGCGGCTTAGAGTAGGACCACCCTCTTCCCGAGGGCGTCATGAAACGCGACTAAGGAATAACAAAGCCGCTGTACCATCGGACCGGACCGTCTGTTACCGGACGGTCCGTTGCCGCTACCGGAAGCGTCTTGTTTCCATCGAAAAATCAGCGCTGCATGCCGGTTTTACGGTATACAGCGCTTATACTGAGACTGGATGGGCATTTAGTGACTTTCTACACACATCGTACCCGCGCAGTTTTATCGCCTTGTTTAATTTTTGGAACGATGTTCATTTACGCCGCTTGAGGTGTGATTCGAGAGAAAATGTAACGTCACGTAAGATTTTCACCCCCTCCATACGCCTTTCTCTTTCTCTCTGCGTGTGTGCGTGCGAGTATCGAGAGCGAGACTCAAGCAGAATAACAGACGTGCAGACTAGTGCGTGGCCGGTTGTATAACCTAAATTTTTGATTTGATTCCTTATTTTAAATTATTTGCATTGAAAATATGATACAAAATTTAAAAAAAATACATGAACTATACAGATTTTATTTCGAATTACATTCGGAGTTTATAAAAAAAATGCGGGTGGATCTTCGTTCCTGACGGGGGTCCCCTGACCGCACATTTAATTATTTTTTGTTTACTATCGCATCTGTATGTTAAATAAGAGTCAGAAAATGTTATATGTTCAATCACTTGTGTAAACGAAATAAAATTTCTATCTATCTACCACAAACGTTGTGGAATGACACCACCTCTAAAAGACTGGACTCGCGACTCTGCTTGACCAGCCTGGCGTTTTAAAGCCGTCCCCCCTCATCTTAAATATCTAATTGAGCTAATTAATCTACTGATCACATTTATCCGCCGATGCTCATCTCTTAGGCCACTTAACAATAATTGCGCACCGCTAGGAGGCGCTCGAGTCAAGGTCGCTGGACGCGTCTGGACTGATAAATTAATTCATAAAGGCACATTGTTCGAAGTGGTGTCATCACTTTACAGTAATTCGCAAAATATATTAAAGATGTGGTTCTGTCGAAAAGATTAGGTTTCACGCACAATCCTTTAGAGCGCGACGGTTTGTATTCAATGAAACGAATGAACGCTTTTCGGGAATGAACATGAGCTACTTACACCGTCTATTCCCTTTCCACCCCAACAAGTTCTATCCCATAATCTTATCGATTAGGGAATATCGTGAATAATCCGACATATCATCACACTCCATATTCTCCAGCCTTTCCCTGTATGATGTATGTTTGCCCTTCTAACAATTCCCGCGGGAAATTGTAAAGGTTAAGAACATGTTAGGAGTAAGAGTGATAGCAAATGATAAAAATAGATAAAAGACTAGACGCGCTACAAACTATTCACTGATTGATGCAAAAAATACTAGATGAACTTTAGAGACGTAAGAAATAATTAGAGAAACGAGCAACAAGAAATAACGGGCGAGAAATAATAATCGATAACAGCACAAGTATAATTACTTGTAGGTTCGTAGGTATTAATATATATGTATGTATGTATGTGCGTGTGTGTGTGTGTGTGTGGGTGTGTGTGTATTGTTTTTGTGTATACATATTATTTAATTTTGTACTATTTATATTTAAACCAAAATTGCGCCCACGTTCCTATTTCCGTTTGATCTGGTGGTTGACTAATAGAAAATGCAATATGGCCGCCATTTCTACAATTACCGGTGCAATGAAGTTTAAATAAAAACAAATTGCCTCTTCCAATTTTGTTTCACCGACATTCTTCATTTCACTTATATAGTTCAGTGAAAGCTGAATTTATACGATCGTTAGGGGAAGAGTGGATGCTGCATTCCCACAGCCGCTGGGCGCAATCGACTGGCCACGTGACCCCTCTCTCACAAAAGACGACCTTGAAATGTACTGCATTTCCTACCTTATCGTATTTCCCAAATATACTTACGTGTTTCAGTAGAGAGTGAGATATGCCAGAGCCCATTCCCATCCCATCCCTCCCCATTTTCCCAATCCATTCCTTAATCTGCAAAGGCAGGCAAACGCATCCAGGGGCGCGCCAACTTGTTTTTGTTATTCTGAACTGATGTTGTCTTGTATCACGGATGTCTGGACAACAGTGTCCACCTACCATCAGGTGGACTGTGTGCTCGCCTGCCGCCTTTTTTTTCTATAAAAGAAAAATTAGCGACTACATTTCACCCAGATGAAACTGAATGAAAACCTTAAGTTGCTAATGATTTAAGTAAAACCTGTAGAAAATAATAACAAAAGGGGTAGATGCAGTAAGCCCATAAATTGGTCACAAGACAGGAGAATCCGGTTTGACCATATAGCTGATCATTACCATTATAATGGGACTAGCCTATCTAGTCTAGATATAATACAGGATTAAATGAAAAATACCTTTGGTTTAGTATCCGTCGGTTCTCTATAAACATTTGAGTGGAGCTCAGTCGCACGGTCACCGGTGTCCGACGCGGCCCGAACGCAACAATCAAGTGTCGGACATACCGTGTCCGTCATGGGCTGAACGGAAAGGTACCTACTGTTTTTTTCTTTCGGTGTTCAACGTGTTAATACTGAACTTCTTTCGTGAAAACAAAACTTTTGATCTAATGATCTTTCTTTAATACAAAAATAAAAACGTTTTTATGTTACCCACAAAATATGTCATCTATTCTGTGTCTACGTCTAAGCTATCTGTAGTCTACGTAGTCTATCTGCATCATTATAACTTTCCAACCCCGCGCAAACATGAGGCGTTTTGCCCCGGTCGAACCTCGCACCCGGTCCAATCCGGTAAGCAAGCACCGGTGTGCTTTGCCTGTATTGCCTGTACACACATAGCCTGTTCACTCGCCGGGCCGGTCTCGTGAAATAGTAATACCTCTCATCACGAGGGCCGTGAACACACTACATCGTATTCTAAAGCACGCCCTAAACCGTCCAATCCTATCCGATTCGATCCTAATCCCAAATCGGTAGCGTTTTCTCTACACTTTCCGATGTATTTACACACAAACAGGGGAAAGGCAGTGCAGAGGCATTTGTACTTTACTATCATGTGCTCCATTTCGCTCGCTTTAGTGACTTTTTTTATAGTATAGATAGTAGACGAGCGGGTCACTTGATGGTAAGTTGTCACCACCGCCCAGGGACACCTGCAACAACAGAGGGCTTGCGGGTGCGTTGCCGACCTTGCAGAATAGAAAAACACTAGAAAAACCTTAGCTGGCAGTTCATTCCAAAACTTTCGGATTCGCGGTATAGTGTCTTTTTGACCGCACTGTACGCAGCGACTCTATTTCAAGCAAGTGCACATGAACCACACGACGGTAAGGAGTAGTGCGATGGTAAACACCCAAAGTTATCAAATTGAACAGTTCTTCAGAACATTCCCCATTATATAGGCGTAAAAAACGCAAAGATACGCAACATCTCTTTGGATGGTGAGAGATTCTAGACCACCTGTGAGAGTGGGATCGTCGACAATTCAGACAACACGTCGTTGGATGGAGTCAGAAGGATCCAGTTGGTACATCAGTGCATTGGCCCAGAGGTGTGAGCAGTACTCCATGTGGAGTCTAACTTGAGCGTTATAAAGCGAAAAGCATTGCCCCGAACTGAAGTACTGCTTTGCTTTGTTCAGTACACTGAGCAACTGAGAGAAAAAGTTGCAATAGCGGTAGCAATATCAAGGTCGATCGATAAGACAATCAAAAGGAGAAAAAAAAAACATGAGATGCAGAAATCTACAGACAAAGAAAAAATTTACAACTTGAGAATGATGGTTTTGAACGTATCTAAGAATGAAGGATGAATGTTTGAATGTTTTTCAAAATTATTGAGTATTGTGCCTCTATTTTTTTAAGAGCAAGATACTGTAATACTCAAGAAATAATACAAAGTGCTTGTGGTCTGTCGCCGAGTCAGTGTCCTCATCCGACATTTTGAAAAAGCGCAAAAACACATTCGAACACATTCACACGGCAAATGATGACGCTTTGTCGGATGAAGTTCTCCGATCGTTTTATAAACCATCCTATTTAGGTGTATGGTCGGATGCTTCCGATCATTCGATTTTTCAATAATAATAATTTTAGGACAATTGCTTTATACATTATACAATTTTATCTGATAATTAGTGTCTAATTAGATAGGAACGGAAGGTGGGGGGTGGTGTGCTTAAGAACACAAACAACTTGTGTGTCTGTGGCGATGCACCGTTTCCTGTCTTCTCTTACTAGACCGGGCCAAAATGGCACATGGAGCCAGGTAAAAGTGAATTAGTTTTTAAAATCGGTCCAGTAGTTTTGAATTTATCTCCTACATAAAAAAAAATAAAAACTCGGTCTCTATACAGAAATATTTATTTTAATATTAGCATTCATTTGATTTTGGCAGAAATAAATGACTTTTAATCTACATAAAGACAACCAAACAGTTCAAAGAAATATCTGATAACTTCAAAATGCAGATAACATTAGCTATTTATATAGGTTTTATCAAATTACAATTCACATATTTTGAGTGCAATTCGAAAATTGTTCACAGGTATGTGGGTTTCCTCATGATGTTTTCTTTCACTAATAATTTAGTTCACTGTAATTTACATTGTTATTTTTCTTTGAATTCTTTTATTTTTGCTTTTCTTAACTAATTGGAATTAGCATTTAACCGCAAGAGTATAAGATTTCCCCAACCCTTTCTCCAAATCCATTCTTATAACAAAGGTAGACAGTGCATCCGGGGGCATGCCAAAATTTGTCATTCTGGACTAATGTTGGCATGTACCGCAAGTGTCCATGAGCAACACTATCCACTTACCATCAGGTGGACTGTATGCACATTTGCCATCTTCTTTCTGTTAAAAAAATTTGACCATCTAATGTTACAGACTTAGACTACAATGCTCACAGCATAAGTCTTAAAGGTTCATTAGCGCTCACTCAATGCTCAATCTTTGTGTGCTCAATACTCATTTCTACAATACTAGTTTGTATTGTTTATTACTGTTTGTACCACTGTATTTATTAAGATAAGAGTTGTCAAAACAAATGCTAGTTGTCTATGAGTGTTGTTGTATTGTAGTTGTTTCCAGACCCCTACACAAACATGTATATACAAAAACAAACATGTAAACAGATATACATGTTTGTTTTTGTGTCTAATACCATTAACATACAGGGAATAAAAACATGTGGTCAATCACGAAGATTTTATTTAATACTCAGTACAATGATAACTAAAAGCCATTTTTATAGATACATAGGATAAATGTCATATGTGTAGGAACGATTGACAGCAAACTAAAAAAAATGTTTTTAACTTATTAAAATACTTAACTAAATTCA
This sequence comes from Sesia apiformis, assembly GCA_914767545.1. Taxonomy (NCBI): domain Eukaryota; kingdom Metazoa; phylum Arthropoda; class Insecta; order Lepidoptera; family Sesiidae; genus Sesia; species Sesia apiformis. The sequence continues at coordinate 525,219 of OU611962.1, forward strand.
AATTATGCAATCAAATTATGCAAATGAATTACCAGTCACAATACCGATATTTATAATCACAAACCAAGGGAACAGAACTCCAAAAAATATTGAATAGTGATTATCTAATTCTTTGTACACATCCTACGACTAAAAACGTTTTAAAAGGCCTTGACAATGTAAAACAGTTTTATTGGACATAGTTATAAACAAGACAGTTCTTAACTCACCGATTACGATTAATCAGGAACGCAATGAAAATATTCAATGTAAAACATACACTAAACGGTTGTTTTGATTTGTAAAATTACATGAGAAACTATAATTTCAAGTTTGAGCAAAATGTACAAGAAGATTCGTCGACGTTCAATTGATTACTGAATGTTGTTTACGAAGCATGCTAGACATTTTTATCATACATACCGTATGAGTAAAAAGGATAACAGATGGAAATGTTAAGCAGAGTAAACGAAATAGAAGATAAATCTATTTCATAATGTGACGTGCGGGATATAGTAAATGACGTCACTACGTCAAACGTCATATTTTGATTCTTGGATTGGATATTTGGATTCTGCCATTTTCCGAAAATTGTAGTGATTCATTTATTATTTATAAAGGTTTTGCGTTGTTAACTGTACTATTAGTTTTAGACAGCTTCTAGACAGAATTATATTATGAAATTATATTAGATAATAAAGTAGTGTACCTACCTACACATTTAAAATAGTTCACTGGAAAAAATAGCTTTTATATAAAATGTTCATTAATTTATTTTTACTCTGCGAGTTATACATACTATACATATTCAAAAGGAAAACATTACCAGACCATAGGAATATTTTCAAAACTAATCATGGGAAAGTAGTAGGTACATAGAGATACCTATTTTTAATAAATAATTACACAATTTAAGTAGGTATTGTAAAATAAATATTTTAATAACAACTTATAAATAAATTTGTACCAAACACATGCAAATTAAAATAAATAGATCTCAATGTAGTCATAAAAAATAAAATAACAATAATAACAATAAAAAACGGACACACCAATGCAAACATTAATCCTTTACTTGCCCACAATCTATTGAATACTGTACTTAATGTCAGTGTAATCTGTATTGGCCATTAGCATTGGCAACATAATTGTTAAACAACATAAAAGTTACATAAAAGGCTGTAGATTACATAAATAAATAAAAAAAAATATTAAAACAGCGGTAGCGACCTCATAGCAAATTTATTTATTCGATCCAATTTTTAAGAATGTCTAATTTACATGGATTATTTTGGTATGTCATTAGTCATTACAGTAAATACACATCTACTTTTGCTGAAATACCCATAATGATCAATTTTTCTATTCTTGCTCCCGACCTCTGATTGTACGGTAGTTGACACCGGTATAGTAGGAACTGGTAGGTTTGACCCAATAGATGAAAATCCCTCAACGGGCGCTGAAAAAATGTATCTACCTACACACGACATTTTTGCGATAGACGTAGCTCTTCAACAGTCGTTTTCATATTATTCATATTCATTCATATAAGATGCATGAGACCGACAGCCGATGCGTGGAATAGACGAGTCTTTGAAAAGAAACCAGTATCTTAGTATTAAATTATAAGCTAATTAGTAACACCAATAATGTCTCCATTTATCTCCCAATGTTACATTTCTGTTACAAGTTTAATTGACCTTTTACCCACGGATTACGTACACCAGCCGTGGTCACGAGTAATTATTCTTATTATGACTTTTACAATTTACTGATATTACCTACAGTGTTTTGCTCGTGGAGAAAAATATCGACATTTGCGAAATTTCGTCCTGTCCACGTTAGTCATTGGCCCATTTGACGACCAATTAGCCCAATTGGTAATGCACCCTGCCTGCCTGCTATGAAATAGGTCCGGGTTCCATTCCCGGTCGGACAATCATTTGTTTAACGACAAGTATTTGTTCGGGTCTTTGTTGTATTCGTCTTTGTATGTGTCTCTCGACACAGGGAATTATTTATGTTTGAGTTGAGACCACTCTGTTGCTATGCTATCACATCAACGAAGTTGAGAATTTGTAATCACAAACAACCCTGGGCATCGGCTTTGACTAGAATTACGCTAAACATGCGATTTTTGACTAGGGTTTTATTCGCCAACCGAAGCTGATATTTCATCAACAGAAGACTTCGTTGCCTCTTATTTTTTTCCCAATTTACACACGATCCTCTTTGACATTTTCTTCTGTGGCTACGCGTCGGTAAAGCCTGCCGGACTCTTGAAGCCTCTGCTGATTTTTTTCGTGCATTATCTGTTTGTGACGACTGTGCACTACCACGATACAGTACAACGACACACCTGGACAAAATGGAAAATAAGTGTTTGAGATTTAGTATCTAATAAACAACTGGACATGTACCACTAGGTGATTTAATGCCCCTCTTACAAAAGACTGTCGTGAAAGGCCAACATGCTTCAGTAGTGAGTAAGAGTTCTAAGAACCCGACTTCCATCCTAGTGAGAGGGGAGTATAAAGGAATAAGAGAAGTCTTTCATCCCATTATACCTACATACTTCCTTCTTCTCTTGCTAATCTATCTCATCGAATGGGGAGTGTAATGGGATGACGTGACCTACTCATTAAAATTAATTTATTTGTTGCACAGCTGACGGTCAGGTAAAGATTGTAAAAATCTATATCTAGCCGTTTTGTACCGTTGGTTCAAAAATTTGTAGAATATTCTTGACTGATTGTTATACTATCAGCCGGTGTATAAGGTCATCTATCACCTTCTTTCTATAAAAAAGTTATGCATTTTCTGATCAATCAAAATACAGGGTTTTTTTATAGAGGAGCCCACATGACGCCCATAGACACCTGCACCACCACGGGGCATGCGAATGCGATGCTGACCATGCAGAATCCTGTTCGCAGCACTCTTAAATCCCGTATCATATCAATTTATAACGGAAAATCCTCAGCCGGCAGATGATCGATGTACTTACGCACATAGGTATAATTACTTACAGGCCCTGACAAAGTGTATGAAAATTATAACAGCCTCAAATTCCAGCAGTTCTCCCGTGTCCTGCAGCACGAGGCTGATGCCAGTCAGGCAAAGAACGAAGGTTATTGCCGTCAGTATACCGGTCACGATTGTCCACGGCAAGGTTAATGACGCCAATTTCTGTAAAAATATTTAATAACTCTTATACAACATACATATCAAACTAGTAGACTGCCGTCTTATGATAACTGGTTAACGTCAGACAATAAAATGAGGTAGATACATCTGCAAGTATTTGATACTCCCCAAGTGATTCAAGAAGGGAGGCCTTTCCCTGCAGTGGGACGTTACACGTTAGGGCGATTTCAGGATCGTAGGTACTTATTTTGTTATCATATTCCTTAGTCGCCTTTTACGACACCCACGGATAGAGATCGGGTGGTGATTTTCTAAAGCCGAGTGACGTCACACGGCCAAAGTCGCTACCACAAACCCTAATGAACTACAGTAGCTACCTCTAAAAGAGTGGGCCCGCTAACTCGATTCGGTTCATCTCGCTCCTACTCGCGAGATGAAACGGAGGAAACTTATCGTGGCAGTGGCTTCACCTCTGTCCGCTAACACTGACAGGTCGCTGGAGTGGCCCCTAAGGACCAAGGTGCCGCCTCGTAGGGTTTCACACTCCGGTACTAGCCCACCGAGTGGATTCCGTTGGTGGAGTGAGCAACCAGCGTAGGCGGCAGCTAGGAAACCCCATACCGTTAACCCGCTTGGCCACTGTGGCAGTTTAAAGCCATACATCCATCATGCACTACACAATGTACAAGACGAAGCTCATGTCCAACAGTAGACGAGAACTGGTTACGGTGTAAAGTATACTTATTTACCTTATAAGCAGCAACGATGAGAAGCAGAGAACAGATAAGGTGTATCCCGCTGACGACCGCAGCTGTGATGTATAGGACAAATTTGTGGATGGAGGATGAGCCTTCACGAGTCAGCGGCCGCAAGGTCACCAACACGGTGTACAATGTCAACTCTAATAGAGCCAACACCTGTAAGTATGACGTTTGACCCATCAATAGGGACTATGATATTTATAGTCAAAGAATTACCAAAATTATACTCACTCATCTTTTACCAATTCAGAACATTTTACCATTTCAGTATTTATTCTCGTTAATCAGAATTGACACTGCTTATAAACCTTACAGATAAATACAGTTAAATAAATACTCTTAGATAGACACAGGGAGGCAAACAGTATACTTACAGACAATATTCAAAACCGCTAAATATTGTCAGCGAAGTATAACAGAATTAACACACGTGTAAATTATATTAAATACTAGCATCTAACCTCGGCGTCGCTCGCCCGGACTAAGCAGCTGTAAATGTAATTTTTTACACCTGCTAAAGCACCGACATGATGAATTTCACGGATGAAAATCCATCCAGTGGTATTTGAGTAATTCTATTAAAAGTCATGTTTTTTATTATCCTCTATAACTTAACTCCCTTGCGTCATATGAACATGACACTTATACCGGTTTTCCTTCTGGATACTTAGCTATACACTATTGAAAACTCGATCAAAATCCGATGAGTAGTTTTTACGTTATGTTCAAAAATGCAGACAAACATACAAACAAGAAATTTATAAACTACTATTTTTGATTCTATAGCTGCCAAAGAAATTTTTTTTTAATAAGTCATAGTATAGATTTTTTAAAGTTATTCTCTACTATATAACCTTTTTGAGTTGGAGGAAAAATAATCCTTTTACGTTCTGTTATCTGGGTTCATTTTCAGAATACCACTTAATTAATTAATCCTGATATGTTCGATATGTTGTTAAAAATTGCGCTTATTAAATACTAGCGGCCCGCCCTCGCTTCGCTTCGGTTTATAAGTTTCTTTATCAAAATTTCAAAATAAAATATAGCCTAGATATGTGTTATTCTGATGTATAAGCTATATTGTTGTAAAGTTTCATTAAAATCCATTGAGTAGTTTTTGCGTGAAAGAGTAACAAACATCCATACATCCATCCTCACAAACTTTCCCATTTATAATATTAGTAGGATGTACCTAACATAATGTGACGTGTACCTACTTACATTAGGTACATTCCTCTTTTACATTAGAAATTATATTGAAGTGTTCCTAAACACCGGTAGATACCAATCGAACATATGTACCTAATCAAAATGGCCGTAGCTATTTTGATTACCTAAATCTCATCTGACGTGTTAGCCAGAACCTGTTATTGATAGGTGGATGAGAATAGCCGACCTTCCGAACTCATAGCGACAAAAATAGCAGGAAAACTGTGAGAATATAATCTTCCATACACATACACAAAACAGTAAAAGGGGTGAGTCAGTACATTGACTTAATCTAAAAGAGATAATATTGTTCTCTTTTGAAGTTACAGAACCCAAAACAGTAGTTTTTATAATTTTTGTCTCGTATGTTTATCCGTTTGTTTGAGCATCATGTAAAAACTACTCAACGGATGTTGATTGGGTTTTCACTAATGTATAGCTGAGTATCCAGAAGGAAAACTGGTTGATATATATATATATATATATATATATATATATATATATATATATATATATATATATATCTTCATATGACACAAGGAAGTAGAGATAAAAAAAAATCTGGATGGATTTCAACGAGATTTTCACTGTCGTGTAGGTCAGTATGCAATCTAATAACAGTGCCAATGTCTTATCCATGCGTTATATAAAGAGCAGGCTGAAAAAGTCATTAAAATCCTTTTCCCATTAAAGTCTGTATTGTCGGCTGTCTCTCAGTACCTGGTCTCTATTCGAGAACTCATCTATTCCATTGGTTACCGGTTCTGCAACAGGTATGACTTGCTCGTTGCCACTTTAACTTATTAATCCTTACTAATTAGTATCAGCAAATATAATAATCAGAACACAGTAAATAAAGAATCTCAAGGTTAACACCCAATCACGACAGATGATCGCTAAGCGCGATACAGTCCGTTGAGATTGAATTGACAAAGGACTGATTGTGAACAGTTTGATAATGGATATACACTTGTGACATGGTAACACAATAATTTATTTGCTTTGCTGTTTGTTATGAAATGAAAATGCAAACCATAATATCTTTCTTATAGGTACTGACAATACCATACCATAGCATCAGTATATTTCTATCCACTGCTGCATATAGGTCTCTCCCAAGGCCCGCCAACACCGAACGTCTTTAAGTAGTCGTTCCACCTAGTCGAAGGGCGTTGGGCACTACGCTTCCCGGTACGTGGTCTCCATTCGAGATCACGTCTCTAACCCATCGGTTATCGGTTCCGCGGCAAATATGGCCTGCCCGCTGGTACTTCAGCAAATTTCAAGGGACCAACAAATTGTGTACACTGTATACTAGTCGTAGGAGTTCCGCTTATGCACCAAATACGATTTCATGGCGACGGCATTATATGTAATAATGTACCTATACTTAACTCTGTTAAATCTAACATCGATATTTGTAAAAGATGCAGAAAGAAAAAGAGCACGTGCTGGTCAAACTGATAGTTTTCCAAATTGTTTGTTCAGTTTCGTTTTAGACGTCTATTCAACGTCATCTCGTATTGAAAATTTTTGTAAATTTATTTTTAGTATTGGCAGAATCAATTTGAATTATTTGCTATATGGGTACCACCACATTTAGGTATTTATTTATTTTTGCATAACACAGCACGATTTGATATAGCGTTAAGTTTAATTGAAATCTTAATAATGTGACGACAGCACGATTGACGTTTAAGCAATAAATTTTAGCTAGTGTAATAAAAAAAAGATTGTAAAATGATTGAGAACAAAATAAAGGAAGACTTAATTGTAATGCTCAGTAGTCAGAGCACGATTGACTTTGTTCTTGAAAGTCAGCAAACGGTCTGCAAATAAGTCCATTATACTCGTATATTGGGTAAGTATATTCATAGCCTAAACAAGAATATGCACTAAATTTATGTGCAAATATATGCAACTAAATATGCAACGCGTGACATTTGTATTACAATCTTTAAATTGAAAATAAATCTGTGTCGCACTCAACATGGGCGGTTTTAATTAACTTTCGCACTCCTCCGCATAACACTGGACCTTGGATGCTACGTCCGTAGTATTAGCTGACCATCCCAGTAATATAATGAAATTCAAAAATACGGTACATACAATTTATTTCTTTCAAGTATCGCTCAAACTGCCGTGTGGTGTCGGCTGACTATAGAGTAGCAGCAGCCCGTCTTTTCCCCGCGGGTATTGTCAGAGGCGACTGAGGGAGAACAAAGCCACTTCTCAAAGAGTGGACGCCAGCGTGGCGTTGTAAGGCCATATATCCTGTATGCCTGAGGAGGCCCATGTCCTACAGTGGATACTGAAAGGGCTGATTGCATTGCAACTTTAAAACTAACTAATCACAGAAAGAGAAAGGGACAATGACGATAAACTTAACAAAGAAATGCAGATAAACTTTTCTGTTCATAAAAATGGATACAAACCGTGTAAAGGAATCCAATAACTACAGTTCCTATGTGCAAATTGACGCAATAACAACATTTTTTCACTATTGGCACACTCATCGCCTCTCCAATTACAATATAACCTCAAAAAACACCAGCAGAATTATCGGAATGTCGTGAAACACCTATTTACAGGCGTGCTTATTGTAATACATGACGTATTCGACTGGGCATGCGACATTATATCTATGGTAGCGTTATCAGTTACGTGTGAGATATAAGTAATTCGCGGCCATGATTTTGCTGAGATAAGTCCCTACGCCACGTCAAGATATGCAATATGTGTTATCAAATATTTATGTGAACTGTACCAATACGCGGATGACGCATGCTTACTTTCAGCTGACAGGGACATGAAAATTGCAGTAGAAAACTTGCAAAACGACTTTATTCCACTTTCTATGTATACTCATGATTTGGAATAGTTTTAAACGCACAAAAGACAAAAATGCTACACATTACATATTAATTACGAAGTTTACATAAATTGTCGAGCGACTGTAAGTGTGAACTGATGGAAGTTGTTGATCAATATACGTACCTGGAGTTGATAATCGACACGAGAATGAGTTGGAACAATCAAGTAGACTCCGTATGTAAAAGGCTAAGAGCAATTTTAGCTAAATGTTGTATGTTTAGGAACAAAGCTCCTTTTAATAATCGAATATATCTCTGTAGTCTTTCTTTTATTTTTCCGTTTTTCGAAACCAGGTTTGTGTTTGTACGTATGTGACTGAAACAAAATCAAAGAAACCAACGCTTAGGTAACTCAGAGCTTCCTACCAGAGGCGGTGCTCGTAATAAGGAACGCTGGTTCATTGAACACCTACATTAAAATAATATAATATTTATTATTATTACGCTATAAAAAATGAACGTCAATATCCAATTACTATTTTAGGTGTAGGTAGGTATCTGTAGGTATCTATATATTTCTGTATGTATGTTCCTATGAATGTATATACACGTTGTTACATGCCAAACATTGTTACAGTATAGAATGACAAACGTTGCCACGCCCCCGGATGCGCTGCCTACCTTTGGAGATTTAGGAATGCATTTGGAGAAAGCGTTGGGAAAATGGGGAGGGATAAGATGAGAATGGGCTCTGGCACATCTCACTCACTACTGAAACACGTACGTACATTAGGGACATAAGATAAAGTGGGAAATGCAGTACATTTCAAGGTAATCTTCTGTGAGAGAGGGGTAACGTGGCCAGTCGAGCGCGTCCAGCGGCTGTTGGATGGCAGCGTGCACTCTTCACATCTTCAAACTTATCATTGTAGTGGAGGAAAATGGATGTACCTACCACTGGAGCTAGGCTGATCTGACTTTATTTATTAATTTGGAGAAACGTCTCCGTCACTTGAGCGAGTCGCGCCAGTCTTTTAAAAGTCCGCCACTGTTATCTTACTTCACTAACAGTAAGTACGTAGGTAGTACGTAAGTACGTAGGGAATTGAACGAAACGGGAACGACACGGCCGACAAGTGCGCGAATATGAAATGAAAGGGAAAAATAAATTTCTAACTCCCATTTATATAAGCGAATTGGTTCAGGGAATCCCCTAATAATGTCGCATATTACACCAGGGTACTCCCCGCAATTCGGAGAACATAAAAGCAGTAACATCATACAATCTAGGTATTCCCGAAACCTGTAACAAACGAAAAGGATTGCATAAAACGCACACAGGCCGCTGGCCACATGCAGAAATGAAAAATAAACAATGGGGAATTCCCGACACAGACTAAACATTATTAAACGCAGAAAAGGGCAACACGCGTCATTGTTGCCTGCGAAAGTATTTTATTTACCCACGGTATTGAAGACATTATTGGGCAACGACGTTAAATAGTGCAGTGATTGCTTCAAATAAATGGAATAATGAAACATGCTCATTCGTAGATATATCTAAGTCAACTTTTGTTTACATCCGTTTCTGAGTCTGAGACCATCCGAACGCTTCTTAAGCAGTTCGTTTGTATGCTGTATGTATGCATTATTTTGCGTGTAGCCAGAGCCAGGCATGGCTACGGCACGGGGGGCAAACGCCGGCAAACGAGTCAGGGGACTCTATGGCCAGTCCGAAGCTGCGGATCCCATACTCGTTACTCCGCGATCCCTCGTTTCATCTCTCTCCCTCCAAGAATGGAAAGTGTAAGGGCATGAAAAAAAGATGGAAAAAAAGTGGCAGCAAATCGATGGCAGCAAATTTAAAGGTAGGTTAGGTTTTTCTCTGGTGACAATAAAGCCGGCTGTAGACTCACGTCCTGAAGACCCGCGAATAGTCACAAACTCGACTGCAGGGCCGTCTTAAGTCTATTCTGCGCCGGGGTGCGGGAGTGTTTCCTAAGACAGTCAAACATCCTATTGTGTATCCTATGACAGTCAAATATCCTATTGTGTATCCTATGACAGTCAAATATCCTATTGTGTATCCTATGACAGTCAAATATCCTATTGTGTATCCTATGACAGTCAAATATCCTATTGTGTAATTGTTTACTATAGCGTTATATTTTTTCATTACCTTTAAAAGGTGAGCGCCCGGGGTGCACCGCACCCCTTGCACCCCCTGGTAAAGACGGCCCTGCTCGACTGTGAATGGTTTTCGCGAATTTCTAGAGTATTCACAGCTCTTGTTTCCCAATTCAATTGGGTTTTTGAAAAAAAAATTTTTTTATCATTAATGGAAAGATCATATACACATTTTATAACAAAACTATTTTTAGTTTTTTTTTTTCGCTTTAATTAAAAAGTTATATTTAATTACAAATAAATTTTTGAATCCAGTACCGAAAACACGCGGTGTGACGTCACAATGTTAATTTCTACTCATTGTAGCACACAGCTGATACAGTATTTTGACTATTAATCGATTAAATCTTGTTATTATCGTCAATATATTAATAAATATATCGAAAATGTCTAACCTTAAAAGTTATCGTGCTTGCTTCGTACCATTATGTACGAATACTACAAAAACAACTCCTGAAAAAATGTTTTTAAATGTTCCACAAAATGTTAAACGTCGAAATAAATGGTTCCAAGCAGTGCGACGACCTAATTCCAAAACAACATCAAATTTTTTTTGTTGTGAAGATCATTTTGATGTAAGTATTTTATAATGATATAGTAATTAAAAAATATTTATGTAAACGTATAAATGAAATAAATAGCATTCGATAAATAAAAATTAATTATATTTAATGACGAATAAATCATTTAATATTTTAATTTACAATATTATTTTTTTATAAACTTACCTTGATGCTTTAGCACCTCGAACTTCAGCTGAATTAAACCGTATATCATTTTTAAGAAAATCTGTTATCATAAATATATCCACATCGGGTATATTATCGGAATTAGCCTTTATAAATCCTTTATCACACATAACTAAATAAAAGTAGTTAATATAAATATTTTTTTAAACTAAATGTCGGATATTTGTCGTCAATTTACATGTAGAAGCCTGTGATACTGTACTATCGAGAAATCCTTTTAACATTATGACGTCACAAACATGGCGACCAATCGTAGGGCGTTTGTAGTCACGTGATTCTTTTTAAAATTTTATCAATTTTAAATTGTTTATAATAAATTAAATAAACATTTTTAAGAGTATTTCTCATCGATTATTAATATAATTTATGATAAAGTTTTAAAATACATAAAAAAAATTGATAATTTTTTTTTTCAAATACCCAATTATCCAAAAGTAGTTTGGTTTGTTGATGATGATTTACTGCCCAGTTAATATTCTTCACTGCTCTTTTAAATACAGACCTTTTAAAATTAGCCTCAATAGTTTTACCTTCCTATCCTGGACGTGTAACATTCATTAGCTTATTAGGTACTACTTAATTAGACGATTTCAATATTAAATCATACAAACACAAGTGGTGACAATTTAATCACAATAGTTCTACTTCTTGCAACAGCTTTTTCTTGTTTGAAATGGGTCAATTTTTTGATACCATTCAATACATATCATCAACCTGTATCTCTCCACCGCTGCTAATAAAAAATAATCGATAACAGCTATTTAATTATATGAGCTGTAACACTATAACTAATAACTATAACTAATAACTAATAAACTAAAGGATCTCTGTTTTTTTTTAATATTTTTGTAATAACACTTAATGGCCCATTCTAGATTTTTTCTGTGCCGTGGGTCCAAAGACCCATAACAAACCCAACAAACATTTGTCTTCAAACAAATGGGTATCCAACCGATAATCGCCCACGGAACCAGCAGGTACTACCAACTGACAAATCGGTCGTCATCTCATTGCATTCTCTACTCCCTATCTCGTCGTCTCTTTCTTCCACGGATAAAAAGGGAGTATAAAGGAATGGGGAAGCTTTAAAACTTTGAAGCTTTAAACGAGTTGTTAAAACGAACGCTGAACGCTTCATCACTCTCGCTGGCGCGCAATGTTAATGCTATTGAACCTTAACCGTTTTAGACACTAGCTTTTAACAAGGGCTTAATATCATCAAATACTTTAAAAATTGACCATTACGCTCACTAGACTTTAACGCTAGAGTCTTGAAAACTTCATTGGGGTTTACTCAGTACCCGAGCGTCGAGCGTTCAACGCTCGTTTTTACAATAATATTTCATACTCTATTGTTCCCAACCATCTTCCCAAGTGCACTACGAAATCTCCAAAAATGAAAACGTATTCACGAACGTGCTAACGTTCGTTTTTCTTGGCTGTCATGTATCGTGGATGCCGCAAAGTAACAGTATCTATTTGACCCATTTAACTCCATCCAACGACGTGCTGTTCGAATTGTCGACGATCGCCACACTCAATGGCGGTTTAGAATCCCTCAGCGTTCAGAGAGACGTTGCGTCTCTCTGTGTGTTCTACCGCCTGTACAATGGGGAATGCTCTGAAGAATTGTTCAATATAATTCCCACCTCGGGTTTCTACAACCGCACCTCCCGTCACAGAAGTGCGGTCAATCCGCATTTCCTCGATACGACGGTGTTGCATACTGTTCGGTCCAAAAAACTAGTAGGCTGTGGAACGAACTGCCTCAAGAGGTCTTTCTATTACGTTACGATATGGGGTTCTTCAAGAAAGCTGTGAATAGGATTTTGCAAGATTAGCGGCGTACCCGCATACCTCCTGGTGTAGCAGGTGTCCATGGGCGGTGGTAACACTTACCAATACGTGCGACCACTTTCTTGTCGGCTTACATCCCTATAAAAAAAAGTATCTACCACCATCGACTGCCTTTTTTTTATAGAAAAAGGCGACAGACGAGCATACAGTCCACCTGATGTTAAGTGGATACTGCGATCCATGCCAACATCAGTCCAGAATGACAACCGGAGGCACGCCCCCAGCTGCGCTGCCCACCTATGCATATTAAGGATAGATTGGGAGACAGGATTGGGAAAATGGGGAGGGATAGGATGGGATGGGAATGGGCTCTGGCATATCTCACTCACTACTGAAACACCTAGAAAACCTTCAGTACGTGAGGGAGGAGTAACGTGACCAGTCGAGTGCGCCCAGCGGCTGAGGGAATGCAGCATGCACTCTCCCCCTACCAAAATGTACCAACCCTACCAAAACCTCTACCATGCCTCTGTAACATTATTTTTAAAAAAAAAAAATTATTAAGATACGTTAAGGGTGTAGATCGTGAAAATCACCGAAAAGAGTGTTACGATTTTTCATATTTAACCTATTTACATATGATTTATATCAATGATAATTTGTATATATTACAATCAAAGACCAATAAGTATGTTCATGCTTATATTAAACTCTTAAACCTAATAGTTGTTATATAATAAACGTCAACAAACGCACAAAATTGAGTAAAAATGCAAAAACATGACTTCGTATTTTTCAGATTTAACCCCATAAATCAACACAAATTGATAAAAAGAAACACTTTTTGAACACTGAAGAAACCAATAAGTATAGCTGTATACTTCTTTTTATACCTTTACAAACAAAGACTTCCTCTTTTAAAGCCCTAAAATCTAGATATATTTTAAGGTAAATTTTTCATACACAAATGTATGGGATAAAACGTTCGTTTCATTCGTGCAATCTCGGTGGTCTGCAGCGGCAGTTCCTTTCTGTAAGTGAACGCGACACCACGCTTGTCGGCTGCAGACAGCAGAATTACGTATTGTGAATTTGTGTTTTTTGTAAAAAACTGTAAGTATAAAATTTTTATAATTAATTTATTTTCAGTTAGTAGAAAGTATCGATATAATGAATGTCTGAAAGAAAACCATGATGGAACTAGATATAAATCGTAAAAAATACAATATCTACACTAATAGGTATTATAAAGAGGAAAGATTTGGATTTTTGTATGTAACGAATAAACTCAAAAAGTACTGGACTGATTTTAATAATTCTTTTATCATTCGAAAGCTACATTATCACTGAGTAACATAGGCTATTTTTTTCGCAGGACTGATTGAATTTGAGTGGCATGCCAGGGAAAAGAAAGTTTTGTACGCATTATAAAAATATGAAAGCCAAAAGATCTCGGAATAAAATGTAAGTTCCTCCCTACTTATTTATTATCGCATTTGAACAGGGTACATTACAAAGCTAATACAATATGTCATATGATTTAGATCGCCCGATTCAGACATATACCTACAATAACATGTAAATATTGGTTTGTATTATCTATATCTATACTGATAAATAAAATTGAAGTATCTGTATGTAATATCAAAATAATAGGATTTTTTAAAAAAAAAAAGGCGATACGGAGTTCGCCGGGTCGGCTAGTATTGTCTAAATATCAAATTGTGGAAGTAGGTAGGCGACAGCGCAACTTTGTCGACATACCTATACCGCCAAACAGACGCGAGGCGCCTAGCGTCTGGCTTAGGGTTGTACAAAATAAATAAAAAGTGGATAATATTGATGAATAATATTTCCAGTATTGAAAATAAAGAAAACCTTGGGGCCGAGACTCTGAGCAACAATGCTACGCGCCGTATAGAGGTAAGTTGTTATACGTAATTCTTGTAGACTTGTTACATAAATAAACAAACTACTTAGTTAGTGATGGGCGAAGACAAAATCTCAATACCTACCTATAGATTTTTCTTGCAATATTTATTATTTTCATCGAGAGACAAACACCTTAGTACCGAAATACTTCTCAATTACTTTCTCAAAAGAAAATTTACGTCCAAATAGGTGACGTCATAAAAAAACAATACCTAATGCGTAAAGAAATTATAATTTCTATTCATCAGGAACCTAATATTGTATTAATTCTTTTGCATTTTTTTAAATTTTTAATTATTTTTTATAAAAAAAATCAAGCCATTATCTTTCTTTACAGGAACTAGTTATTGAAAACGACCAAGAGGGAAAGGTGGATGAAATGGAAGTTGGGCGTAGAGTTGTAGACGTTTCTTTTTTTTTTAAAGCTCTTCAGGCCATAGGGGACCACGGTCCAATGGATTGTAAGTTAAGTTACCTCAGTATAATAGGTGAAGTAAAAGTTGGTCTGGACTCAAAACTCATCATGAAATGTAGTATGTGTAGTATGAAATTTACTGTGTGTTTGATTGAAAAGAAAGAAGATAGAATGGAAGTGAATCATCAAATTGTATCTGGTATCATATCATCTGGTGGGAGCTACTATCAGTTAAAAACATTAACTGCCGCAGTAGCCCTACCAATCATGTCACCTTCATTATACAATGAAATTAATAATACGGTTTGCGATTGGTGGGAAAAGACAGCAGCACATTCCATGGCAGAAGCTGTCAAGGAAGAAGCGGAGTACGCAGTGTCTATAGGTAGTGTTGATAAAAATGGTACACCATTAATATCTGTTGCTGTTGACGGTTGTTGGAGCAAGAGATCTTATGGTAAGAATTTTTCCGCCTTGTCCGGCGCAGCTGCGATAATTGGCATTAAAACTAATAAAGTATTGTTTTTTGGAGTTAAAAATAAATACTGCGTAGTTTGTGCACGAGCCGCAAAGAACGACAGTCAGCCCTCGGAACACCGTTGTTTCAAGAATTATTCGGGATCATCTACCGGTATGGAATCGACCATAATAGTTGAGGGGTTTAAACGTTCCATTGTTGATCACGGTGTAATTTATAATAAATTTGTAGCAGACGGCGATTCCAGTACTTATAAAAAAATATTAGATTCGCGACCGTACGGTAATTTAACAGTAGAGAAAATTGAATGCAAAAATCATCTTTTACGAAACTACTGCAATAGCTTGGAGAAACTGTCGAAAGACACTAAGTATCCTTGCGAATTGCGGAAATTCCTAAAAGAAAGGTATTTGCGTTTAAGAACGGGTGTAAAATGCGCTATTAAATATTGGGGCGATCAAAATCAGTCACTCGAAGAAAAAATAAAAAATCTTAGTGAAGATATCCTAAATGGTCCACAACACGTATTTGGTAATCACCAATATTGCAAGGAGTATTTCTGTAGACCTGATACTCGTCGAATAGAACCTGTTGGGTTGCTTCCAGCAATTGTTGGATGCGGATTAATGGACGCGGTACACATTTTAAGTAAAAGACTGTCATATCATTCTAGAAGTTTAATTCATAATTGTACAAGTAATATAGTTGAAAGTTTTAACGCAGTGATTGCCAAATTAGTAGGGGGTAAGCGTGTAAATTATTCTTCCCGTGGTTCTTATGCGGGCCGATGCGCAGCTGCTGTTGTGTCTTTTAATACAGGATCGATTCATAGTAAAACTCATGAAGTAATATTTAAATCTAGTCCTAATCCTTTGATCGCGAAAGTGGAAAATTGTAATCGTAGAATCCGTTTAATTGCTAAACCTAAATTAAGATTGAAAAAGAGCCACAGCGCTGTATCGAAAGACGCTCACTATGGACCAAACTGCGAAAAACCTGATCTGAGTCCAGAATTATATGAGAAAGCCAAGTCATCTTTTTTAGCCGATTTAAAGTTGTCTTGTGCTGAAAGAGAGGAGCTTGAAAGGTCGACCCATTTGCAAAGAAGTAGTTCTGAGTGGATGAGTACAAGGAGAAAATTACTAACCTCATCATCGTTCGGGGAAGTTTGTAAAAAACGAGAGAGCACAAGTTGTGCTGTTCTTGTTCGTAAAATCGTTTATGGTAGTAATATCTCCAGTTTGCCTGCTGTACGGTACGGTATCGAAAACGAAGAAACCGCAATTAAACAGTTAGAAATTCAAGAGAATATTAGTATACAAGGTTGCGGTTTGTTCGTCGACGATCAATATGAATTTCTTGGTACTACACCAGATGGCATTTATGCAAACGGTTTAATTGAAATTAAGTGCCCACATTCTTTAGCTGGCATGACTCTTGATGAAGCAATGGCCAAACATACCTTTTGGGTTAAGGACAAGGCTTCCAAGGGTTATGTCATAAATAAAAATCATAACTGGTATTTCCAAATTCAGGGACAGGTACATATTACTAAAAGAAACGTTTGCATGCTTGGCATCTGGTTTGGTGCTACTGTACCTATGAAAGTTTATATTATAGAAAAGGACGACAAATTTTGGGAGGAGAAAATGGAGATGAAATTAGTTAGGTTTTATTACGATTGCCTACTTCCAGAATTAGTTGATCCTCGGCAGTCACGAAGCATGCCCATTCGTGACGCGCCCAGTATCATAGAGGCTATGAAAGAGAGGAAAGAAAGAGCTTTACGTGTTATGAAAGAGAAGAACGCCTAATGATTTTGAAAGATACAGGTAACTTAACTACCCAGCCAGTCGATTCACGTAAACACGCCAGTCCAAAAGTCGTTTTAACTTAGGAACTTAGAAATCGCCTTTTGGTTTTCTGTTTTAAACGCACTTACTTATCTAGTCTTGGATTGTCATAAATCTTCCAATAGCTCAATTACTATACAATTTCTGAGTTACCTGGTGTAAAGAATCATAAAAATTGGTTCAAAAATACAGCGAATTGAGAATTCTCCTTTTTTTAAGTCGGTTAAAAGGGCTAAATTTGCAAAAAACGAAGTGACGTCACTGCGCTACGGTTTTTATTACTTACGTGAATCGGGCAGCTGGTAACGTTTTCATTCTGATAGGTTTTGTGATAGCCATTGATTTTATCATCAAATTAGCAGAAATCAGAACTTGATCCGTAATCGAATGAAAAACCATTAGAATTTTGAACTCATATTTCGTTATTGTTTAATTACATACTTTTAATTAGTATATTAATAATTTACAAACTTCTGTTAAAATTAGTAAATAAATGAATTATTTACTAATTTTTGTACAACCCTAGCACGCTTTTGAGATAGCGAGTAATGGCGACTCATATTTGTTATTGTGTAGTAAATAAATCGTTTTTATACTTGTGTTTCATTTATTGACATTTTTTTTATAACCCTAGGATTTTTTTTAGATATCGACGAGGTGATCGTAAACAAAAAGTAAGTATTTGAGTTTACGCAATAGGCACATTTCCTTGCGTAGAGATAAACACACTTCCTACTGAATTTGCAATTATTTTATTGAATGAATATTTTACGAATTAGAATAAATTTTGGTAGTGAAATTACAAATAAATAAATAGTTGGAATTTTAGGTAAGTAGAATACAAAAATGTCAGATGTCAAATGATAGAAAAACATAAAAATTGTGTCTCAACTACTCTTATTAATCTATTAAAAAGAATCAACAGCTAGTTTCCAAAAATTCAACGTTATTGTTATGCTGTAAATATTCAAGTTCAATAACAATTTCTCAACGTGGAACGTTTGTTGCAAAACATTTTGAAAATCGCGCTCTCTAGGTCATTCATCCGCCCCGTCGGATGTTACATTAAACTTTGGCGCTGCGGTCGCTCGAAATCGAGATCTCAGGCCAACAATCTACACCCTTAATGTCGCTTCCCAGCATTCGAAACAGGGCTTCCCCTTGACATTACGAGGGATTTAACGCCATAATCCACCACAGGACACATGTCCCAAGATCTCGGCCGCGCGGATTTTCCCTCGATGTTTTCCTTCACCGCCTGTATGTATCTATATGTATAGGTATATGTTTTTTTTTTATATTCTAGTGATAATTGAAAAATCTGTGCTTAAGCAGAAAACCTGTGATACCGACGGAAGACTAATCCATTAATACTCGTAGACGCCTGAACTACTCATAATTCTATGATTATAATTAATATCATGTGGAAAAATTCGATTCGATCACCATACGTACCTACAATTTATATCTATAGATGCGTAGGACAGTTGTCACTTTCGGAATACTTTAAACCGGGATATTTAAAAAATGACACATAAAATAAAAGTTTTTTTTTTTAAATTTAAAATTACAACTCCATAAAGTTATATTATAATCTATTAACATATTAATGTTAACGAACTTATTACACACAGCAACGATTTAAAAGATATAATTGCGATTCAAAGCAACCTTTGCATTTCAATTACAACAATAAACTTTAAAAGAGTCTATATTAGTATTAATGGTCACTAATTAAGACATAAATTTAATGTTTAAAAACATACTTCTTATTTTTCGGAGATTTTTGAATGCTCAACCTCAAACTCGCTTCGCCCGAAGATTTACGATTTAACCCAGTAGCATCCTTCAAACCCGAAGACTCCGGGTCAAACCCGTATAGCTCTGCGTACTACACACGTTCAACCTTCTAAATGACTTTTAAATGTCATAAAATAAACCTTATCAGTTACTGTTAATTCCTTTTTTTTTGGCGCCACTGATTGTGCTTAGTTAGTGATAAGTACAGTCAGCAACCAAGTAATGAAGATATACTTATCGGTACGTTAACGCGCTTATAATAAAGACTAGAACGGAATTTTTTTGAGGAATTACCATGTTGTTGACTGTACATGGCATTATAGTAATATTATAAATACATATTACTTAATATATTCAATTATTAGATGTAAATATACAAAAATATGATTCATCTTATACTCGTACCTAAACAGTGGCGCCAAAATTCAATAAATGTTAGGTACCTACGATACGACAGTCCAATTGAAGATAACAATATCGATACTACGAACGATTTGATTGCTGCGAAAACAATACTACAATAGGTAATACACAAATTATACTAGCGACTTGCCCTGACTTCGATTAGATGGCACAAACATTACCTATGTCGACATAAGTCCTAAGTCGACAATAATCAGCAAGCAAGTGACGGACTCCTTATAGCTTTATTGTCAGCAGAGAACCTAGATCTAACCCATTTTTAAGTAAGCTGGCATCGACTTGCTGCCACTTTCAATATTTCTGCTACTGATTATTTCCCATTAAAAAAAGGTGACTTCTCCAATTTTAAGTATTATTTTTCGACGGAGCTAATTGTTGTAGTAATTTCAAACACTTAAGTTCTGATTTAAGTTACACATCATAGTCGCACGCGTGAAATAAGCAGAGAACATCTTTTCACGGGAAAAACCGTGAAACATTATCTTTATAATGTTTGTTTTATTAATAAGTATTCAGTCGACTGTTATCTAAGTACATGAAGTCATCCTTTAAAGATAACCGATATAATTGTTAATATATTGGCGCCAATTGATCAGTATTCAATAATCTAGCGTTCCTTGTACAACAACAAAATTCCTATCTCTAAAAAAATTAATTATTTAAGGAAATTGTTTTTGGTGGCATAAATATATTATATATTTATAAATATAATAGTTTTTGGTTTTATAAATATATTTTACGAAAATATACAATAGTTAAATAAAAATGTCTTTTCATGTAAACAGTTGTTTAGGCTGTAGCCTGGACTTTGGAACGAAGTTCATAGGATTTTTTTGCGCCGTGAGTATAATTTTTCAAATTAAATTATCTGTTTAAATTCACCCATCGTTCACTTCTGGACAGGGGCCTCCTCGTGCACATTGTTTTGTGCACGAGGGATATATGATGGGCCATTAAACGCCACGCTGGTCAAGCGGATTGGCGAGTCCATTCTTTTAGAGATGGTGCAGTTCCTCAGCGGTTGTAGTAGTAGTTTGTGGAGATACAATATAAAAACTGTAGATCAGGGGTGCTCAAACGGTCGATCGCGATCGATAGTCGATCGCGATTGACTGACTTACCTTGACTAAAAAAATGCATATTGTGCGGAAAACTAATATCTATGCCACGAGACACCCTACCTAGACGACAATCCTGCATCACACATACTTGCAGCCTTTCAGAGTCAATCGATCGTAGTCTAACAATATTGAGGTAGATCGCCAGCAGTTCAAGTTTGAGCACCCCTGCTGTAGATGAATTCTTGACGGATTGAAATGACATTGGGCAGAAATATAGTTTGGGTATTGTATATCTATATCGGTTAAGTTCGAAAATGATGAAATCATTTCCGTAGTTCCAAAATAATGACAGTATAATCATCAAAAAGTCCGAGAAAAATTTCGACCTCCAGAGGTATTTATTTATTTAAAGTTTATTGCATAGACAAAATGTACAGAAGGCGGACTTAATGCCTATGGCAATCTCTACCAGTCAACCTTTGTGTAAACAGAGAATTAAGCTGGGTGCATTGTATAGTTGATATTATACTCTTAAAAATTTGAATATAAATAAGCGTTCATAGGATGACTAGGTAAATTTTGTGTTATACAAATTTCAGAATGAAAACTTATTTGAGCTGTACCGTTTTAAATATCAATAATTTGAATATCGAATTCGGAAAGCCATTTAGTCAAAACGAAGAAAATAAAAATGTTGTATTCAATTTTTTATTGCATTTCGCGCGCTTTTCTTTGCAACAGTAGAATTCGACCAAGAACATTTTCATGCAATGATGTTATACGATTTTAAAGTTGGTTCAAATGAAAGTGAGTGTAAAGATAGATTAGTGTCAGCTTTTGGGAACCTTTCATCGTCCCATGCAACAATTTGTAGATGGTTGTCTCAATTTAAACCGGGAAAATTTTCCTTGAAAAAAGTGGCCGTCCTGCGACTTCTGTAGCGAATGAAAACATCGAGGCGGTAAAGAAAATGTCGCACGAACTCCCAAAAACTACCTACAAACAAATAGAGGAGACTCTTAAGGTTTCATCGCCGGTTATTCATGAAATTTTGCACCAACACCTTCAAGTCAAGAAGCTCTGTTCGCATTGGGTTCTTCATTCACTGACTGCTGACCAAAAACAAGTTCTCGTGACATGGTAAAATTAGAAAATGGAGAGGGACGGAATATATTTAATATTTTATTAGATACTGGAGATGTGATTTGAATCTATCAGTATGACTAAACGGCAATCAACAGTTTGGGTGTTTCCAGACGAAGAGCCTCCCAGGATGCAACCGTCAACCGTCAGCGCAGTGTATGCAAAAACAAGGTGGCAACATTCTTCTCTGTTGGTGGCCATTTAGCGACAATTTGTTTAGACGCTCAAGAAGCTGTTAATACTCAATAGGGCACCATTTGTACTTTTTGTATTACCATTGTACAGTGAAGTGTGTTTACCAATTGTACTCGATGTGTTAAAAACGTCCTAAAACAGGTTTGAGAGGGCTTTTCTTGCATTATGACAATGCATCATCTCACAACGCAAAACTTATCCAATAGTTTTGAAGAATCACAGAGATCCAAGAATTGGGCCACCCTCCTTATAGCCCTGATTTAGTTCCGTGCAACTTCTTTCTCTTTCCAAAAGTGAAGCCTGGACTCCGTGGCAGTCTTTTCGACAGCCCTGAGGATGTTCGGAATACTTTTATGACAGTTGTTGAGGACCTCGTTAAAGAACAGTATCGCCAATGCTTTAAATTTTGGTTTAGACGAATTAATCGCTGTATAGAGACTAAACAGTGGGGAAACACAAATCTCACTTTCCATTACATGTATTGGGGTGCTCCTGATAAATCCCCTAATAGCCCTTAGAGCCTGATTCTGCACCTTATCCAGTTTGTATAAATGGGTTCTAGCGCTGACGTCATACAAGAAACAACCATAGTCCATTCTACTCCTTACCAGGGAAATATAAATTCTACGCATGTTCTTTACGCTATGCCAATTCTACGCATGAGACTAAGAGAAGGTATTTACCTAAGGTAACTAAGGTATTTTGAGAAGTTGCAATAAAAAATTGTGTTGTAACCCATTTTTTTTTTGTATCTCAAAATTTACCTAGTCACCCACGTAACAAATAAGTTAAGAGTGGTCACAGCGGATTATCTAAAAAATATATTTGAAAAGAAATTTTAAAACCGATGTTAGGTACAAAAGTCGAAATATGATGCACACGCCTCAGCGTACGTCCCCGCGTGTCACGCGTCTGCTTGCGCTTCGTGCGCTGTTTTGTGTGGGCATACATAAACATATACATAATACGGGTACAATTACAATAATACAAATAAATATTTGTGTATAAAATATTATTTGTATGTATGCATACTTAAAAACTATTTTTTTTTCGACTTTCACACCAGCCGTCAACCTCAGGACACACCTCTTATTTCACAATAATATCATACATAAGATGAACTAAATGTTGTAGTCTGTCAGTCAATCTTTAGAACAGAAATGTATAAGTCCGTCTTTCATCCCAATCCATCCTGTTCATTCACCTCAGTTGTTATTCGACATTTTTAAATTCTACTTCCTAAATTACTAAAAGTAATCTGTCTACATGTCAACGTTGATTTCGTCATTCTTAAATGATGTTGGCATGTAGATATCGCACATGCATGAAATATACGAGTATAAATCCGCTACAATCTCACAACGCTGAAGCGTTCAAAGCTGCTTTCGCAACATTATAAATCTCTCTTCCATTGAGTTGAATAAGTTTATTCCCTCATCTCTTTTGCTATTTCACCACAACCTCAGCCTAAACACCCGATTCGATTCCGACTACTCACTTCTCCGTTGGTTACTAGTAAACGCGTAATGCTACCCTACCTGCACGGATGACCTCGAGTTCCCGGGGCAAAACTCCCGTGAGCAACGGTAGTGACGACCTATAGACCCTCGTCAGCAAAATAAGCGAATGTCTTTGGGTACTCAATAGGGCGCTTCGAACAACATCGAACCTAGACGCCACTACATACGTAACCGTTGCCACATAGGTGCCTTGGTACAACACTGAGGCCCCGGTATCTGATTCTCCAGGAGTAGTCAGACACATAGGACATTTTACCGAGCGATTTTGATGTCCTTTCACCAATTTGTATTGGATGTTCAGGCATTCCTATTCTAAACTATCGAAAATAAAAGCTTAACTACCCCATAGCGAGCATGGCGTTGTGCATACGGTATCTTCACGTAAATTGTGTACTTAGAATCGTTTGAACATGTTTATGTGACCGTGTCGCTTATCACCACGACCTTGAGACTTAAAACTCATATCATCAACAAAATAATTTTATGCATCTGTTATAGTAGATAACAGATGTCTTGCAAATTCAAAGAAGCTTATTAGTACAATCCTCACATAAACGATCCTCGTGAAATAATTGATAATGATAGCGGTGTGGCGACCACGCATGCTTATCAAAAAATATATCAAGTACCTAATCAATTAAATCATTGTTAGTAATTTTATTGATTAGTAGGTTATATATTAATCGATCCTGACAACAAATGATTTGCATAATTGATTAATATCTAACCCTAACGCGAAAATATTAACCTTTACTATACTATATAAACTATTATATAATTATACCATATATATAAACTATTTACTATACTATATAAATACCATTCAGGATATAAAAAGTAGAAAATACTTTTACACAATTACTTGTTCAGTGACATACTTAATCCAGTCAATAGAGTTTAACTTTATAGACCACACCATGTGTCCGATGCCTAATGAGATGGGTGCAGAAACGGATGAAATAATGGTTAGTCTCCGGCAACTTCCATTCACTGATAAAACTCATTGAACACGTCAGTCTTCTATAAGATCTATACATATAATAAAAATGTAACTGTTCGCTGTCTGTACATGGAAGATATATGAGAAAACTATTATTGGGGGCCTTTATCAACGCAATAGAACCCAAAACAATGATTGTTAGAATTTTTGTCTGTTTACCTGTTTGTCTGTACGTTTGTGCGCGCTAATCTTAGAAACGGCTTAACTGATTTGGGTGCGGTTTTCACTAATGTATTGTGATAAGCTTCACTTAAAATTTAGTGTTTGTTTTATTTCAATCAGTTCATAAATAAAAAAGTTATATCAATTTAAAGAATCGCGTCGAATAAAGACGGTGTTTATAAACTAAAGTCCACGCGGACGAAGTCGCTTGCAACAGCTAGTTATAAATATATCTTTTTGTATTTTGCAGATAATAGCGGCTCTAATGTCGATTCTGTACGGCACTCCAGCTCTCCTCGGTAAAATTCCTGAAACCAGAATGATATTCTACTCGGCCGTGACATCTTTCTGTGGTGTTCATGTCCTACTCAGTTGTTTACTGATTTATTCCGCTTTTAAGGTGAGAACTGTGCTGGACTACAGTAGAAACAAGCGGTAATAGGCTTGGGATACTTACTCTCGGTTCACATTCGTGTCATCGTGAGTAACCGCTGAGTTTCTACTTTAGTACCGATTATTCTATTATCACTTGCTCGGCGGTGATGAAAAACATCGGAAACCCGCATGCTTAAGAATTCAAAGAAAAGATTTGGTACCTTGTGTAACACTCAATTCGTGATACCTGAGTTCGCATAGTAGCAAGGAGAGACCTGTGTTCTCCACCGGGACGTTATTTATTTCTTATTTATCGAAATCAAAGACACCTTAGACCAAGTCTCGATTTGGGGTACCCTGAATCCGGTTGATTCCAACCCCAATAAGACACAAGTCTCCGCCTTTACCGCTAAAATGGCGTTGTTGTCGTAACTTTAGCTTTTGGAGCATACCGATCTCAGAGAGTATCGGGATTCTCGGTGTCAACATTTCCAACAGGATCGAGTTTAGGAGTAATCTGGAAAACATGGCCAAAATAGTCTCCAGAAAGTTCGGTGTGCTGAACAGAGCAAAGCGGTGGTTCACCCCTGGGCAGCGTTTGACTACAAAGCCACAAAGCTCAGGTCTGACCCCATAGGTTTGGAGTGCTGCTCACATCTCTAGCCGGTGCACCGAAGTATCAGTTGGATCCATTTAACTCCATCCAACGACACGCTGAACGAATTCTCGATAATCCCACTCTCACAGGCGGTTTGCAACTATTATAAAAAAAACTCTTTATTTTTCTAGTCTATACATGATATTTCCCAAACCTTTCCCGAAACCTAAAACCATCCTTTATGATTCTGATTCATTTTATAATTCTGAATTCTGAATTAAGATGTCACGAAAATTAGCTTCGAAAAATATTTCTTTTTATTTTTCCAAATTATTCATACAAACTTGTTAAATGCGAAGCCTAAAAAAATATATTTTAGCTAAAAGAAATATGTAGCATTATAATATAAATCATAAATATATTGGGCCTTGTCAATATGTTGTATATGTCAATGAACTTGGAATCACGGATCCATGAGTTCTGGCTTTGGTGAGGGTTTTCTATTTTACTAATTGAATCTTCCGGGTTTTTTATTTATTTTATTTACTTTAACCGCAAACAAAAATAATTATACAATATATCACATCTTGATGTACAGTATTTAAATGTTTGTATTTAAGTATTTAAATCTTGATTCAGTAACAGTAGTTAAACCCTACCTTTTTGCTTTTAGCTGGCATCAGTATGTTTACGCATTAGTGCAAGTATTCGTGTTGGAGACGGCTTGTTATTACTACAAAAATGCACACATTTCATTTTCGCGTATAGTTAATTACCATCTTGACTAGCCGAATTGCTGCCCAGCTACGGAACCGGTCTCTGCCTTGCCGACTGGCCTTCAACAAAGAATCTAGTCTTGCACGGTACCCAAACTCCGGATCGATATTAGCCATTCATTAGGCCCAATTCAAAGTCGCGTTCAAAGTATTAAGTGCGTATTATTAAAGGGAATAATTAGTGATTGTGAAACAAACAAAATAAACGAAGTGTATACAAAGTGTAACGTAAAGTGTAAAGTGTAACGAAGTGTAACGAAAAACAAAACAAACAAAATAAACAAATAAACGAACATGTTTGTGTTTTTTCTTAATACAAGTGCGGCGCCCTTTAACAGTACGTTGGCGTATCTACGGATACTGCTGTTATGGTGAAATTCAACCTCTATACAATTTAAACAACGTTACCTATATCCAGGGTATTAAAGACCTGAACATGTTTGATGAGAAAAAGAATCACTTATTCACAATTGACGATCTTATGGGAGAATCCGATGAGCGGGTCGCTGACATTTTTACTAAGGGCAGCCATCATAAAAATCTTAGTGTAGGTATTCTACATCACACAAAACTTATTTCACCAAGGTCGAGGTCAACGTGATATTTCTTTGAATTCGAGTTACATAATATATTTTAAGAAGCCTAGAGATCGAACACAAATACGTCAACTAGCACGTCAAGTGTACCCTGATAATTGGTCTAAATTATTTGGTCTAATTTGGTCTAAACTTTAACAATGCCCGCCTTAATACAGTTGAATCCCGCGATGTTACTCCTTCAGACATTATTGAGAACTAACTAAGACTTGACGTGTTATATTTAAATCCTTTTTTGGCACATACACTATGAAATGTTCGTCGAAAGGAAAAACTTCACTTTTAATACGACACGTGTCATTAATGTTCTGTTTTAGACCAATCATCAAATACCCGTGCGCCTTCGTGGTTGCTTCTTCAACAAAGTTGGAAGCTTGTAGGTTAGTGGAACTCCACAACTTTCGGGTTCGAGGTCTCAAGATAGCACTATAGGTAGCTGCTCTTTCCCTAGGATATCTTACGACATATTTTTATAGACAACTAAATAAAATACGTTTCTTATCAGTCAGTACAGAATTATTGAAACATTGCTATTATTATTTTCCAGGAGATTCCACATCTAATGCGTCTATGGTCTGTCTATACGTGGTGCATCTCTGTTCTGTTAATAACTCTGGCCCTCACCGGGATAGTTATGAAATACGTTGGAGTACGTGCGAGTATATACGCGTACAGATCTAACGGTAGTGAAGAGATTATCGCATCTATTTATTTCGTCGTTGGTGGTGAGTATAGTACCCAAAATCAAGAGACTTGTATGTATGAAAAAGGTATTTATGTCAGGATCGTGGCAAGTGGAAATCTGTAAGTACATCTGTCGTGTTCGTTTCGCATTTGGCTTAATGGTACTTATCATTGATTTTAGATTGACCGATCAATTTTGGCTTGACCAATTAAAACAATGAACTGTCTCAACTCGGGTGCTTTAACCTCAAACTGGATATTGAAGCATTCAGTTGAAATCTCTCAATTAACATATCAAGATATTCCAAACCATATCATACAACCAGCCTTTGTCTCTCCACTATTAGATATAACTGACTGTTTTGCAAACACAAAATGGTGGCGCTAGTGGAGATTGGGGTGACGATAGTTAGGCCAGTGATATCATTTTTACCGATAATATTAAAAAAATGCAATGATTTATTGATTGTTATACGAGTACAATTTTACAAAATCTTAATTAAGGATCTTAATCGTAAATTATCATACTGGTTCTGTCACAGCTTAATATTGGACGTAATCAAATCACACAAAAGTGATCGAATTAGTAAATCCATACACTTCTAATATTTTACTCATACTACGTTACAAATATCCGGTATCGGTATTCAGTATCGAACTACAACACTATCTGTAAAAAACCAAAAGTGACACACGACATTATTGTAACAGCACTTCACGGATTGAAAAAATAATAGCTTTCTTAGTTATTAATGGGGCTCCAAACAATTACATTTAGTGTGAAATTTGTTTTGAGAACGCGAATTAACAACAAAAATATTTTTGTCGTAATTTGTACGCCACTTCAAAGTTATCTCAACTAACTGTTCGTGAACTGTCAAATAGGTAATCTTTCGACAGCGTAATTATAGTTGCAAGTATCATAATTATCACGATACACTTGGGTACATAATTTTATTTCTCTTTTTTCAGTTTTGTTGTTTTACTTCGCGACCGTGGTGGAGAGTCAGCGACAGAAAATAATACTTCTACGATACCGACCCAACGATTCCGGAGTGACCCTATTGGTTTACACATGATGAGCATTTCCATGCAGTCTAAAACGTCCCACTGCACGGCATGGGCCCCATAACCACACTGGCCCAGTGCAAATAAGAGGACATACGCCCCAGATTTTAGTGGAAACTCAGCGGTATGAGCCGGGGTTCGAATTTGAGATCTCAAAACTGTAATAGATATAGCACTTATTATGAAATACCATTGTAAAAGACAGTGTAAAAGACACACACTCAAGCTGGCAATATAAGATATACTTGAATGTAAATTAAATTAAACAAATTTATTATTTAAAACAGGTTTATTTATAAAATTAAATAATGTGATTATACTTCCGTTCCATTTTCTTATTCTCAAATGTTCTACGATATTATATATATATATAGTATATAAAAAATTACGTACTATATTTAGTTCGTCTACGGATCTCCTCATTCCTGATTCGATCACGTAGGGAAACCCCGAGCATAGCCCTCTCCATAGCTCGCTGTGCAACAGTGAGCTTATTTATGAGGCCCATAGTCAGAGACCACGTCTCGGTGCCGTAGGTCATCACTGGCAACACACACATAGCCTCTCGGGTTAGCAAGCTGAAGTGGCAGTGGGCAGGGCACATAGCTCGAAGAACCGATGGCCGATGGGGCAGAGGGGTTCTCGAATGGAGACCACGTACCGGCGGACGAAGCCGAGGACGTCCATCTGCTAGATGGACAGACGACCTCATAAAGGTTGCGGGCACCCGCTGGATGCAGGTCGCTGCCGATAGGTCTAAATGGCGGACAATGGGGGAGGCCTATGTCCAGCAGTGGACGTCCAAGGGCTGAGAAAAAGAAGAAGAAGAAGTACTATATTTATTTATTTTTAATGTAATCTTGTTGTATCACGTGCAATCGAAGCCTGAACCCCAAAGCAATGGTTTAAACTAGTTTGGGCTTCAAGGTACCAGTATGTATTTTAAATTAAAAGAACATTTTTTAACTGTTTTTTGTTAAAAAACATATATTAAATTCACGTTTCTATTCAAACAGAATATTGAAACAAGAAAATTTTGAATTATAAAACCTTAAATCAAATCAATACAAATAAGATGTAACAATACAAGTACTTCCCCTTAAGTCCTGCCTTAACGAGCGTGTAAAATTTAATTTATGACTAATACAAAACTCAGTAATTATTATTCAATTATACCTATGTCAATACTTAAACTAATTTAATATATGTATAAGTCAATACAAATCATAACTCAGTACGTTTTTTTTTAATAAAATTTAACCAAAGCGAATAAGTCCATATCGACAATGAGGTCCCTTTGCTCAGATGGCGTCAGATGATGATGATGAGAGATACCTCTTTTTTTTATAGACGTAGGCGGCAGACGAGTATACAGTCCACCTGATGGTAAGTGGATACTGTCGCCCATAGACATCTGCGATACATGCCAACATTAATCCAAAATGACAAACGTTGGCACGCCCCCGGATGCGCTGCCTACCTTTGGAGATATGGGAATGGATTTGGAGAAAGGGTTGGGAAGATGGGGAGGCATGGGATGGGAATGGGCTCTGACACATCTCACTCACTACCGAAACACGTACGTACATTGGGGAAATAAGATAAAGTGGGAAATGCAGTACATATCAAGGTAGTATTCTGTGAGAGAGGGGTAACGTGGCCAGTCGAGCGCGCTCAGCAGCTGTTGGATTGCAGCGTGCACTCCCCCCCTCATAAATATAGATAGCCAGTTAAGATCAATAATAAATAAAAACAAACTACATGAAAATTTTCTTTTATTTATTTGCCCACACTTTAGCAGCTCTTTTGAATCCAAGGATTCCAAGGAATTCAATTGTGATACACCAGAAGAACGTTATTGTACCAGACCAACAGGCTGTGTTTGTGTTCATATTTTCTATCGATTTATTGAGGTTTGGTTAATAAATTGGTTATAAGGTTGGTCCCAAAATCGAGGATATTTTCAAAATGGCGGTAAGTAGATATGCCAGGCCCATACAAAAATGCTCCATTTTCCGAAATAGTCCTATTACTATTTCAGATCACCAACAAACTTTTTTTTTACCATTTCACTAGGACATGTTATTTTGAACTTACTTATCGCATAGTGACAGTTTAGTACCAAGAGACTAATTCACATGTGCAATAAATAGACTTTTATAAAGGTGTCTTTTTTCCTGCCTACAGTTTAGTTGATCGCTTGTCGCCCAAATTTTTTGTTGTAGATCGACGATTGAATAAGTTTGAGTATCTCTGGCGTAGAGGAAAAACT
Source organism: Sesia apiformis (assembly GCA_914767545.1). Classification (NCBI taxonomy): domain Eukaryota; kingdom Metazoa; phylum Arthropoda; class Insecta; order Lepidoptera; family Sesiidae; genus Sesia; species Sesia apiformis. The sequence goes on from OU611962.1 coordinate 556,212, forward strand.
TCATAACCAATTCGTCACAAAACGTAAGGGATAGCGAACTGCACAGTGATCAGAACTGGGGGTTCAAGCACTGTGAATGTGCCCATTCTCACAGTAATGCGAATGGGCCGCACCTCGGAGACGGAAGGTGCAATTGTAAAAACACAAAACTGGCATTAAATCTACAAAATCCTCATGTTACCGAGTAATGCTCCTTGTTACATGTAAGGAACATTAGCCACTATTGCATGCACAGTTACATGATAACAATTAGATCGTCTCGCGCGAGGCGTCGACAACAATGAGTTTAGGGCGCGTGCGCACGGCGGCACGCGTTGCGGAAAATTAACGTTTTCACCGTGAGCACGAATCGGTGTTTCCAGATGTTATAAATATAAGACGATTGTGTTTTTTGAACTATTTCTTCAACGACGTTACTGCGGTTCACTATGGTAAGTTAATTATATTTTCTTTTACAAAAAGAACGCTGTAGACGAGCTGAGAGTCCACTTTGTGAGTTAATACTGTTGTCACTGGCCAATCGCGATACATGCCAAAATCATTCAAGATCGACATACAGTGACACGCCCTAAGTACGAATAAGTTCAAAAAAGGAAAAAGTAGTTCACTATCTCTTTCCTAGAATCTTTAGATGGGCTTTGGGAAATGTAATGAGGAGGTTTCCTCGTTCCCAATCCTCTTTTGCGAGAAGGGGAGGGGGAGATGAGGTATGGTGGGGAATTAGGAATCCCATTACACTGTCACTCAATGAGTATTTCAAAAAATGAAAAAAAAACAACAAATAAGTACCTTTTAAATCAGGCAATAATACCCATAATAATAAGAATTTATACAACATATCGTCCCCGAAGCCTCACCAGCTCCCGCTACATATTTCTCGGTGAACTTTGTATGGGCGATGGAATCCAGTCTATCACCCATCATCTTCGGAATTCCGTTGATGCCCCCGCGCAATCGGGTAACTAATGAGAACGACATTTTCCGCATCGATGCGAAAGATTCGTCCATTCGCGCATCTGCAAACATGCCAGAGTCACTACAAAAACGGGAAATTGTATTATCACTGAAATAAAACAAAACTTGAAACAGGTCAACCGATTTAAAATCTCTATAACCGTTCTGGAGAAAAGTACATTTATTTTAAGGAATAATTCAAAATGTAGTGGTGTCCTAGGCATTAGGCATTAGAGCATGTACGGGCATGACTATGTACGGCATTAGGGTCTGTTGTCCTGTCTACAACGATCGTATGGCTCATTACTCAACCCAGCGTTAAGCGGCGCGCGATAGCGGACGATATTCGCTGCAATGTATGCTGCAGCATCATACTGAGTCACAGGGCCGTCTTAAGTCTATTCTGCGCCGGGGTGCGGGAGTGTATCCTAAGACAGTCAAACATCCTATTGTGTATCCTATGACAGTCAAATATCCTATTGTGTATCCTATGACAGTCAAATACCCTATTGTGTAATTGTTTACTATAGCGTTATATTTTTTCATTACCTTTAAAAGGTGAGCGCCCGGGGTGCACCGCACCCCTTGCACCCCCTGGTAAAGACGGCCCTGCTGAGTCAGATAGATACCCATTTCCTATTACAGTGACGCAATTAATTATATAAATGTTCTTTGTTGTTCTCGCTTGTTTCTTTTTGTATTTTAATTAGACTTGTGACTGCAGACAGGAAATAAACTGTTTTCCTTTCTTCCTTTCTTTATACGCTATTCTAGACCGGCACTACGCGGCATTTTAAAATATATAATTGGGTAATCATGGCTCTAATAATATTAATATGGATAATATGCTATATTAGCTGCTAATATGGAACATAATGACAAATACTGACAAATATCTTTCGCAATTAGGTTTTTATAGATACCAAAAACCGTGAACAAAATTACAAACTACCATAATCGTGGCAATAAATGTCAAATTACAATTGATATCAAATTCAAATTATTTATTTGCCCGAACACAGGTTAAACAAGATGTTAAAGTTATATACATTGCCCAACATGTTCCGCCTTAATAGGCATACTAAAGAACAAAACTGTTTCGTCAAACTTATACATTATAATAATGTCAAATATTAATTATAATTACAAATATGTCATATGTGAAGATAATTACATATTATAATGTCGAGATGTTTCTTGAATAACCGATCTTTCAATTTTCTTTTAAATGTTCTTTTTTGGGAGTTCTTTTATTTACATCTGTGGCGCGTTATATACCTACTCTAAATGTTAAGTCGATATATAAGCTATACTCGAAACTTTTTTTTTTATGGACGAAGGTGGCAGACGAGCATACAGTCCACCTGATGGTAAGTGGTATGCGAAGTTTCATTACCAAAGGATCATTTTATAGTCCAAATCACTGATTTAGATTTAAGTATTGTAACATTTCCCATCCTATAGCAGTTAAATTCTGTAGTCAACGGGTAAAAAGTAAATGTCAGCCTTTGAACGTCCCACTGCGGGCACAGGTTTCCGATTGGTGGATACACATGTTTTAATCCCATCCTATCCTATAACTCCCTGTTTTCTCAACACTTTCTTTAATTCCATTCCTAAATTTCAAAAGATCATCCGGGATCCTGGGCACATCCGGGAACATGCCAACGTTTGTCATTCTTGACTGATGTTGGCATGTATCACAAATGTCTATGGACGACTTACCACCAGGTGGACTGTCTATTCGTCTGCCACCTTCTTTCTATATAAAAAGGACTTTCAATTTGTCCTTTATATACATATAAAGAAATAGAGATTGCGTCATTTCCCTTTTCGACTTTAAACTTTCCCTTTAATTACCCAAATAACAATAAAACCCTTTTATGGACCTTAATGAGTATTCTCACACTGTTTCCGAATCACTTCTCACTTACAAAATCTTATTTCCGAAAGAAATATGTGTTCGCTGGACATTACATAAGAGCACAGCGAGTGGCCGAAGCAATAACAATTTTGTACCAGTATAAAATACATTGACAGGAGTTCTGATGCTGACAAAATACAAGGCGTCTTCTGCTATTGTTAAATCATTAACAATAGCAGAAGACGCCTTGTAAAGTCTGCGTGTGTCATTGTGTAAAATGTAACTTAAGTGTGTTAATTTTTTGTTGGATTTTTGAGTGAACATAGGCCAATAGGACCCCTAATACAAAAGAGAACAATTGAAGGTGAAAAGTCATAATAACTCAGTAGAATATTTATGGAGCGGGGGTATGAATATCTCGAAACCTACGCAATTTTGACATGAAATTTTGTTGTAAGGAAGTTAATATGTATAAGATTAGATTAGTATTTAGGAATAGTAAATCGCCAAATAGCAATTTTTGGGGATAGCGTCGAGATTGTTTTGTATTTATTTATTTTTAAAAAACTTTATTGCACTTAATGGGACAAAAGTCGAGGTTAATGCCTGGAGGCACTCTCTACCAGCCAACCTTTGGGTTGAATAGAGAGGCACGTATGTAAATATACGGCGATAGGTCGTTGTAAATAAACGAATCAGACAATAATTGATAATGCACTCACCGAGTAACCGCTTAGTAATTCCAAGGTGGTCCCAATGTCGTCACCACAGGTGCTGTTCCTCCAGATTGGCAAAAGGATAGGTTCTGGTTAGAAAAAATCATATTCACAAGCGAGGAACGTGGTATATATTTTTCTTTCACCCGTTCCCAGCACATTATCGTGGCAGTTATATTACTTGAACGGGCGTTTAAAGTCGATGGACGGAAGATGGCGCTGGTTAGAACACGGAGGTATCTAACAATTGTGTGATTCAAGAAATCATTTGTGGCAATTCAAGTTGGTGGCACATTTGTAGGTGGGTTTGGTTCAAGTTTACTTGTAAAAATTAATATATTAGATAGTGATAACATTCTTAGCTATATACAATTGTTTACATCAGTTATTCAAAAATAGGTTGCTTTGTATATCATGATATGCTGCCCATTTAGTTTTTGTTGCTCATTTAAATACAAGCCTATCATAATTTGTACAATTATGGTAATTTGGTAAATGATAGAACCTTTTCGGAACTGATGCTTACGTTTTTTTTCTTTTTATATATAGCAATAGTGCAATTAATACATTCTGCCATTGTCAAGTTTTCTTCATAACTAACAATTTCAAAGACTAAAACGTATCCTGTCAATGTCCAGTACCGTCGCAGTAAGTCAAGAAAGGCTCAGTAAACGGATAGTAGGTTTACTGAGAACAGAAAAGGACTCCTTGGATGTACACGAAAAACGCAGTCCTATGCTTTTATTTGATCATCACAAACATTACGCACAAGAAAAAATACTTTGAAGTTTAATAAACTATCACTATTAAACCACAAAACATAAAGCACACCATTTTTACAATTAATCAAATAAAAATTCAATTTCACTTCTCGAGTTCACGCCAAAAGTCTTAAAGCTAACTTACGGACCAATAATAATATGATTGTAAAATGAGACCAAATTTAGTTTTGTGGGCCCGTCCATTCCTTTCACAATGTTTATAACAATAAAAAGGCAAAGACACGCCGATTCCCACGGCTCGTGCCATCGACACTTTCACTGGCTCAACCACACCTGTTGTACCGTCCGCGCCGACGCCGGCACAGAGGTTTATGTGTGCAACCACACCTTTATGTTTTCCTGTTTTGTCTTTATATGTCAGGCAATTGTGATAATAAAGTTGTATGTCCCTAAAATTTATGCTTTATGAGTTTATGACTGATTCTACGATTAAAAATGGACAATCACTTAAGACGCGATGGGGCGGGAGCGATGGAAATGTGGGGTTTCAAAAAAATATATAAAAAACGTTAATAAGTAATAACATTCGCCAATCGCAAAGGCAGATTTTGATAATAATATTTTCTTAGGTTTTCCCGATTACTATACATAGCAATTAAACAACTTTGAACGGTTTAAATCGCGTATATTTAACATTATTTATATCCCGACGTTTCGAACACTTTGCAGTGGACGTGGTCACGGGGTGACTGTGATTTTGATAATTTCCGTACATTGCACCGTGTGGTGTACTCGTATGTCGGCCGGCTATGGAATAGCACCAACCCATTTGTTCCCGTCGGTGGCGTGAACGGCGACTAAGTGCACCAACCCACTTGGCCAGCTTGGCGTTTTAAGTGCATGAGGTATGTATGGGCTGGTCGCATCGCCGTACGTTTTAGGGAAAAACGGTTCAATTAAAATATGTAGAATTTCGGGAGCACAATACAATGAGATAGATAAATGTTCAAGCCATTCTAATTTTGAAACATACTTACTTCAATATGGCGCACGATGAGGCGGACGTGTCCCTCTCTCCTCATGTCCTGTCCTGTGTGGTTTTATGGTCATTTCCGGGCCATCCTATCGATCCATCCACCTCGTCGGGACATGGCCTCAGCCTCTTTTAGGTTCTTTAATCTCAATGACTTTTCTAGTCATGTGGCTGTCTTCTCCATACCAGCAAAGGCAGATTTCCTTAAGTTTCTCAGGTATGGTCTCTAGTTTAAATGTTCCTCGGATATAGTCATTTCTGGACGTTTGTCACTTTATTTTTACATTTTAATACAAATACTGATGCGTCTATATCCATATCGGTGTTCCAAGATATCATAGTACATTATTAAATCTGTATAAAACTATATCCTTTTGAAACTATATCCTATATTTCATTATTATAGGTACTCGCTGTATCCTTTTGGTGTACTACTTACTTACGAATAGTTACTAACGGCACAGTGTACAAGTAAATCTTAAATCAGAAGTGTAAGCCTAAACATAAGTAAACATTGGAATCCATTGCATAACGGAGAGCGGCCACTTTCTCCAAATTTAATAAGCCACTGACCGACGCGGGGTGAGCGCGCCTTCACCGTGACGCCAACGACATCACACACTAGGCTACAATATATTATCTTATCAGACATGTTTATTTTTATTTGGTACTAACTTTTGCTTGCGGCTTTGCCTGTGTGATCACTAGCCCATGGGAATATTAGTTTTGTAGTCATTCGTGGTCCCCAAGATTGCCCATGCAAAATTTTCTGAAAGCAAAATTTCATTTTTATATAATACTATATTATATAGTTACAAAGCGATTACAAACCAAATGAAAGTACATAATATGTAACAATCAACTGCTCTCCGCGACAACCTCGCGTGAAATAGCATGCCGACAGAAATTCAAACAAATGTAGACCAAAACATAATGTTACAAATATAATATAATGTTATTAATTGAATCTTCTGGGCTACTTGGCCGAAGTCTTCTGAAATCTCTTCTCTTTCTTCCAAACGTTTCGTCAACAACTGCGGTTGACACCTTCAGTGGCGACTGCGTTCACTTTCGGAGAGATGTTATCTCTTCGGCTTCTCGAGTCTGAAGATGTCAACCGTAGTTAATATGGACATCGGCCGAGAAAGCCTACACTCCACTATAATATAATGTTATTATAAAAATATATTGTCCCTCAAGAAAGCATCTTAGGGCTATTTTTATCCCTTCATAAGGGTATGCAATATGTATAATGTGTAATTATTTTTTAGGCTTTGTATTTGTATGAAAAATTTGGTACCAAATCAAAAAACCAAGTAGTTTAATAATAAAAAGCCGTCTGTATCTATTAGTAGGCACATAAAGCTTCCATATGAATAAAAGTCACGAAAAGAATTCTTGCAAAGAACTAAGGTGATGGTACCTAAAGGATCACTAATTGATTAGCGACCATTAATATGGATTTCGCCATAATTGCTCGGCTGGTGATCTATTAGCGTACTTTACACACCGCTGGGTTGACTCCATTGAGAGTAGAGGCGAGGCTTGAGCTGCTCCGACACCATGGCTATTAATGCTGGCATCCCACAAGTCTCCGTGCAATTCCCAACTGGGTTCCTTCTGCATATCAACAATCTGTTGCAAATTGGTGACTTAGGTACATTGCTATATAACAGCACTGGGGATGCTATGTGCAGGGGTCGCGCCAACATCCCTCGGGTCAAAGTGGAAGAGAGTCGAGTCAGGCTTTTGTCTGAAATCAAAGACGCTTTAGATCAAATCTCGATTTAGGATTCTCTAAACCTACTGTAATTCAACCCTAGTAAGACGCAAGTCTGTGCATTCACGGCTAAAAAAGCCCCTGTTGTCGTAGCACCTCGCTTTTAGAGCATACCTCTTAAGAGTATCGGGATCCTTGGTGTCGACATTTCCAGCAAAGTCGAAGTTCAGGGGTCATCCGGAAAATAAAGACAAAATGGCCTCCAAAAAGCTCGGTGAGCTGAACATAGCAAAGCGGTACTTCACCCCTGGGCAACTCTTGACGTTCTAGGTTAGACCCCATATGGAGTACTGCTCATATTTCTTGGCCGGTGCACCGAAATATCAATTGGACCCATTTGAGTCCATCTCCCGACGGTCTAGAACCCCTCAGCGTTCGGAGAGACGTTGCGTCTATCTTTGTGTTCTACCGCCTGTACAATGGAGAATGCTCTGAAGAATTACGCAATATAATTCCCATCTTGGGTTTCTACAACCGCACCTCCCGTCACAGAAGTGGGATGCGTCCGCATTTCCTCGATACAGAGGTGTCGCATACTGTTCGGTTCAAAAACCATTTTATGAGTATATCATAAACCCGTAGGCTGTGGAACGAACTGCCTTAAGAGGTCTTTCCATTACGCTACGATATGGGGTTCTTCAAGAAAGCTGTGAATAGGATTTTGCAAAGTCGGCGGCGTACCCCCATAGCTCCTGGTGTTATATGTATCCATGGGCAGCGGTGAGACTTACCATCACGTGGGACCGCCTGCTCGACTTTCCTATAAAAAAACTATGCAAAGAATTTTTTGCATTTTCTTACACGAACTCATAGCTCGTGTCTTTCTTCTTTTTTGTATTTAACCAACCGGGTGTTGGAACGATTACAAATAACTATACTGCTCCGTCGTCAACTTGTTCCAAATGCAGTTACGTGACGACAACCGCAAACACAACATTCATCACAGAAAACTACCGTGAAATGTACTGAAGTTCACAGTTTATTTTACTGCCCCAATGTCCGTATGTGTTTCAGTAGCGAGCCAGATATGACAGATCCCATTCCCAACTTGCCCTATCCTATCCCGCCTCATTTCCTCAATTCTTTCCCCAAATCCATTCAATCTCCAAAGGTAGACGTGCATCCGGGCGCGCGCTGACGTTTGCCATTTTGGACTGATGTTGTTATGTATCGCGGATGTCCATGGACGACAGTATCCACTTACCACCAGGTGGACGGCCTGCTGTTCTGCCCCCATATTTCTAAAAAAAAAAAACAGATTGTTTGTTTGTTTGTTCCATGCCAGTTAGTAGCTCGGTCCTTACCTTAGCTTTGTATTTAAACTTTCGATCCCCCGACCTTTAGCCTCTTATCTATATCTTCGCTGCTTTCTCGGGAACCCGTTCTGATATTGTTTGAGAAATTGTTGAACAAATACTACGTTCAATAGACGTGCGATCTCTCTTCTAATAAAAAACTAAAACAAAAATTCAAAAAAATATTTATTTCATGTCGTAGGTAAAATTAAACTTATATTTAATAAAATAACATACAACACCCTGCAATGGCGCAGAAATTCAATTCTTTTTTAAATACACTGACAAAAATTCTAAAAGATGTTATTTAGGGCTCTATGTCATTCATATTGTACGTTTTTTTTCAAAACTTAATGTATACATCTTACATCAACATAAGTACATCTCAATAAAAATACAAAATTTAAATTTGATAAATAGTACCGATGTATGTGATATGTGTATAAGCTTTATGCTTGTGTGCGTGTCAGTGCATAGGCACAAGTGTCTATGCATCTACGCATGTTGGTACATATAAATAGAAAAGCGGTAAAACAATAACTATAGCTTTAACCAACTGAGCATTCATACGATTTCAACCTTTTTCAGCGTTCGTAAAAGCCTTATTGTACTCAATTTAAAATTTAAAGTTACTTAAACTGACTGAACAGGTTTGTTATACAAAGTTAGATTGCTGTCGGCGATTGAAAATGTTAATAATGAACTGTAAACTAATTTGTATTTATTATCCAGTAGGCACTATTCTTCGTGGATATTACACATACATAATAAAAACATAGCGGTTATGTTTTTCTATAATAAAAATACGGCAAGTAAACAACAGTTAATCGAGCTTCAATTGCCAATTAATGTTTCCGAATCGTGTAAGACATTAAATTAATTAAGTTAACTTAACTAATTTAATTACGACATTTATTTCGTTCCGTTTTATAGATGACTAGTGGATTTACACGTTTTTGGGAACGTCAAGTAAAAAAGGTGATTATCACGATTTTACTTCTGTGGTGATGATGATTAGTTTTTTTTCGGTATGGCTCAATTCTTGTGGCCTTAATGGCCTTTCAAGAGTCACCGGACAAGTATAGATTACGGCGAGCGCAGAAGGCGCTCAGCCAGGAGCATGGAGTATGTGCAGCAACGAGCCTAAGGGCTCCCCCGTCGGTAGACCGGCGGAAGGACCTCGGCTTAGGGCGTTGAGAGAGTACCGCGGGATCGTGAGTCAGTGAGGTGATGTTAAGTACGAATAACGTTTAACTATAACACACAAGCCCCCTTACAATATGGTAGGAGACAACATTTCAAATAAATATATTTTATGGTTTATTCAAAACATAGAGAAGAAATGATCTTATATTTAGAAAAAAATATAATATTCACTCTATTTTTGGTTCACTTTGTTCAAATTTGTTTCTATTAGTTGTTTTTATTCACTCGGCCCATGGGGTCCTAGTACGCACTTATTGTTTAAGGACATCTCAAAGCGTCTGGTGGACGGTAGAAGGTACTGGCAATTCCAGGGCTGACACGTTGGGTACCACGGAGACCAAAATTATAAAACATGTTCAACATACAACATGTCGTAGAAATAGCGCAAAGCCTGAAACATATCAATCAATTTAAAATTTATACATATATATAATAATGGAAGTTAGTACATACTCATATATATATATATCTGATATTAATAGACTCCGGCACCGTTTGACCGATCACAATGAAAGTTGGCACATATACATATGTATTTTTTCATGGATAAGGTATTTTTATGCTATCCACTTTGTTGTAAGTCGCCACTAGATGGCGCTACAATAAAAAACATTGCAACGCATGCCGGGCAACAGCTAGTAATTATAAAACCGTTTTAACGAAAAATAGAATTATATTAAGTAATAATTGAAAAATTACAAACATGTAAGGTTTTGTTATCTAAAACGTCTAACGTCTAAATCTAAAACGTTCGTAGCGCTCATTACTCGGGCGGGTGTCGAGGCGGCGAGCATGTCGCGCATAGAATACATGATATACTAGAATCATGAAAAAAAATCTGTTGTAAAAACTGGTAAAATCAATTCTACTCTTGATGGTGAATCATTCTTACATCTTCAGCTTTTGCGTTATTTCAATGTATACATATTTATATTAAATTGTATACATATATTGAGCATGTTGTACAGTAAACAGTAGTTTGTTTTTAAGTTATTGATATATTTTTATTAAGTAAGAAAAACTTAAAAAAGGAAATCATAAAAAAGCATCAAAATCATTATAATACCTCCTGAAACCCATTTCCTCACAAATATTTTAAAGTTCATCTTAAACAATTACACACACACACACTACACACCCTCACACTGGGTACACACACACACACAACACCCACAAACGGACACACCAACGCAAACATTATTAATAATAAAGAATCATCCTTTAATTGCCCACAATCTATTAAATACTGTACTTAATGTCAGTGTAATCTGTATTGGCCATTAGCATTGGCAACATAATTGTTAAACAACATAAGTTACATAAAAGGCTGTAGATTACATAAATAAATAAATAAAGTTTAGATTAGTTTTAGATTAAAGTTTTTTTCTTTTCATTGTGAACTGAAATCCTATGTATTCCCTTTCCTGTCAATAAATGAAGTTTCAACATCTTGTCCAGAAAATATTATGGAGTCTACTGATCACCAGCTTAACATCTAACGCTGTATCTCACAAGGTTATCGAAAGCATAGAAGACGAAAATATCAACATCACAACGCTATACCCTATTGACAATAAGACCATAACACAAAATGAAAGTGAAAATAAAAATACGAAGCATAAAACCGAAGCGACAATTTGGAAGATTGACACAGCATTCGCTGAGTCAAGTTTAGCGAAAGAAAATGATAACTCAACAGAGTCCACAGAAGTAATGATAGAAGGGGCAAGGAATTCAATCAAGGAGTTCAAACCTAGTCCTCATCTGGGCAGTTTCGAAGACAGTGAGGACGTAACTCCCACTCGGTCCACTGATCTGTTCTCTCCAGTCATCAAGAAACCACCTACGGCTTTTGTAAGGTGAGTTTTTTAAACGGGATGTCAAAATTGAAAATATAAGGCCTTACAAAAATAGTTTAAAATATTTAAATATGTCAATTCGTACGTACACGAAAACTATTATATCTAAATGAAAAAATTAACAAGTTTTCCATATTTTTATTTCATTAAAAATAACTCGCATGAGCATAACACTATCCACACTCGTTTGCTTAGGTCTTTGACCTTTGAACGCGCACGCTTCTGTTAGTTAGTACGCGTAAGTAGGTACCAATAACGGAATGTGTTATGCACACACGCGTAAATTAATCACCAATATATATTTTTTTAATGTATTATGAAAATGATGAGATACATGTTATTTTTTAGTTAGTTATACTTAATAGTTTTAGGGGCTATATATCTTCGATTAAAGTTCTGAGTAAGCTAACAGACAATAATTAAAGAAACCGGTAGGTAATTGTAACATCACATATCACCAAGTCCGAGTATCGCTAATCGGTGAAATTAGATACTCGGTAGTCTCAATTGCCTTTTAGTGATAATTGTTAAGTAACAAATCGTTACTTTACTCGAAGGTCGTGAAATAAACCCTGAATGTACATATATACATAGATGAAATAGATAGCAGAAGACTACCTTGAAATGTACTGCATTTCCCACTTTATCTCATTTCCCTAATGTACGTACGTGTTTCGGTAGTGAGTGAGATGTGCCAGAGTCCATTCCCATCCTATCCCTCCCCATTTCCCCAACCCTTTCTCCAAATGCATTTCTATGTCCAAAGGTAGGCAGCGCATCCGGGGCGTGCCAACGTTTGTCATTTTGGACTAATGTTGCCATGTATCACGGATGTCTATGGGCTACAGTATCCACTTACCATCAGGTGGACTGTATGCTCGTCTGCCACCTTCGTCCATAAAAAAAAAAAAAAAAATAGATAACAGAATGGTATATTCTTATATTTTGGTGAAAATTGTTACCAATTCATTTGATAGTGTCTAATCGACATATTCCCGAAGACTGAAGCCATATATATTTCTCTCTCAGAGTCTCAATTAACTGGTATAACCAATATACTTGCAATGCACATTGTCTCGTGCGGGTTGTATGGCATTAAAACGCCATGCTAGTCAAGTGGGTTGGAGAGTCCGCTGTTTTAGAGGTGATGTCCACTCAGCACTTGTAGTAGCGGCTTTGAATAGCTTTGTACATGTATATAGATATTTTTTATTATATTAATAATGTTACTATAACAAAAATATGTATTTCAAAGTGCAAATTAATTAATGTCTAATATTTTTTTTCCAAATATGTATTTAAATATTGCTAGCTTTAATTACCTTATGTAAACATATAAGGGGTGTATGGGGTCCCAACCTACATCTCTGGGACCCAAGCCAACCTCACCGGCTCGTGGTGCACCCTGCCGACCAACGAACGAGGCTCTGGCGACCCGCCACCACGCACTGGACCAGCGCGGCGGGTTACGGTCCACCCCCCCCCCCCCCCTATGGCAGAAAAAGTAAAACGGCCCCAAGTTCCCGGCGGCTCCAGTCGCAACACCGGCGTGGACGGGCGCTGGTCGAGCGCTGGAGCCAGGGGTGCTAAGAATCTCCGGGCGGGATTCCACCGTCGAACGACCAGGGCTTTTGACATGGATCACCGACGTGGGTTGTCACTGGTGACTTACAACACGCGCACTTTGAGGACAGACGAGAAGATCGCTGAGCTGGAAGAGGAGATAGGCAAGTTGCACTGGGATATATTGGGGTTATCAGAAATCCGAAGAGAGGGGGAGGACACGATAACCCTGAAATCCGGCAACTTGTTCTATTACCGGGAGGGCGACCAGCAGTCCCAAGGTGGTGTCGGGTTTATCGTCCACAAGTCCCTCGTAAATAATGTTGTAGCCATCACGAGTGTGTCGAGCAGGGTCGCGTACCTTATACTCAGAATATCCAAGAGATATTCGTTGAAGGTCATACAGGTCTACGCACCGACCTCGGCACACCCGGATAACGAAGTGGAAGCAATGTATGAGGACATTAGTAGAGCCATACATGCTTCGAAAACACACTACAATATTGTTATGGGGGATTTCAACGCCAAACTGGGCAAAAGAGGCGACGATGAGTTGAGAGTGGGGCAATTTGGATGTGGGCACCGGAACCAGAGGGGCCAGAGGCTGGCCGACTTTCTTGAGAAAGAGGGACTCTTTATGATGAACTCTTTCTTCAAGAAGCCGGCTCATAGGAAGTGGACCTGGATGAGCCCCGACGGTTCCGTTAAAAATGAGATAGACTTCATTATGGCCACAAAGAGACAAATATTCAATGATGTCTCCGTGATCTACAGGGTGAAAACCGGTAGTGATCACCGAATGGTTAGAGGCACATTGAATATAAACGTCAAGTTAGAAAGGTCCCGCCTGATGAAGTCTACGCTCCGACCTACTGCTGCCCACATACAGAATCCCGAAAGCTTTCAGCTTGAACTGTCAAATCGCTTCGATTGCCTAGAGGATTGCGTTGCAGTGGACGATATCAACAACAGGTTGGTAGAAACTGTCCATACGGTGGGGTCTAAATTCTTCAGACATCGTCGAAGAGATGGACCCCAAAAGCTCACCGACCACACCCTCGACCTCTTGGCGGAACGACGTTCGATGACACTGCAGACTCCTGATGACGCGGAAGCATATCGGCAGCTCAATAGACGGATTCACCAGTCCTTGCGACACGACATCCGTCTCTTTAATACTAATCGTATTAAGGAGACGATAGAGCGGAATAAAGGCTCCAAAGTGTTCGCAAGAGACTTATCTATTGGGCAGAGCCAGTTGACGAAGCTGAAGAGGGAGGACGGCAGTGTCACTTCCGACATACAAGAGGTACTGAGGGAGATCGAGAAGTTCTATGGACAGTTGTATACCTCGGTCGCTAAACCTGTTGGCAACTTGGCCAAAGACCCAAGAGCCAAGTTGACCCGACAGTATACCGAAGACATCCCGGACATCAGCCTGTACGAGATTAGGATGGCCCTCAAACAGCTTAGAAATAACAAGGCGCCGGGTGAGGACGGAATCACTTCAGAGCTTCTGAAAGCGGGTGGAACACCGGTACTGAAAGTCCTTCAGAAGCTCTTTAATTCCGTCTTGCTCGAAGGTATTACGCCGGAGGCATGGAACGGAAGCGTGGTGGTGCTCTTCTTCAAGAAAGGTGACAAGACCTTGTTGAAGAACTATAGGCCCATCTCGCTTCTGAGCCATGTTTATAAGCTGTTTTCGAGGGTTATCACGAATCGTCTCGAGCGCAGGTTTGATGACTTCCAGCCTCCCGAACAAGCCGGTTTCCTAAAAGGCTATAGTACCATAGACCACATCCATACGCTGCGGCAAGTTATACAGAAGACCGAGGAGTATAACTTGCCATTATGCTTAGCGTTTGTGGACTATGAGAAAGCCTTTGATTCGATCGAGACTTGGGCAGTGCTACAGTCCCTCCAGCGGTGCCATATTGACTATCGGTATATCGAAGTGTTGAAGTGTTTGTATAACAACGCCACCATGTCAGTCCGAGTACAGGAAGGGAGCACGGAGCCGATTCCATTGCAGAGGGGTGTGAGACAAGGAGATGTTATCTCTCCGAAGCTCTTCACCACTGCGATGGAAGACGCTTTCAAGCTCCTGGAATGGAAAGGATTCGGCATCAACGTTGATGGCGAATGCATCACTCACCTTCGATTTGCCGACGATATCGTGGTCATGGCAGAATCGCTGGAGGATCTTAGCACAATGCTCGGAGACCTCAATCGAGTTTCCCAACAGGTGGGCCTTAAAATGAACATGGACAAGACGAAAATCATGTCGAATGTCCATGTCGTGCCCACCCCAGTTTCAGTTGGGAGCTCGATTCTCGAAGTTGTTGACGAGTACGTCTACCTAGGCCAAACGGTCCAACTAGGTAGGTCCAACTTCGAGAAAGAGGTCAATCGACGAATCCAACTCGGCTGGGCAGCGTTCGGGAAGCTACGCAGCGTCTTCTCGTCCAAAATACCTCAGTGCTTGAAGACGAAGGTCTTCGACCAGTGTGTATTGCCAGTGATGACCTACGGCACCGAGACGTGGTCTCTGACTATGGGCCTCATAAATAAGCTCACTGTCGCACAGCGAGCTATGGAGAGGGCTATGCTCGGGGTTTCCCTACGTGATCGAATCAGGAATGAGGAGATCCGTAGACGAACTAAAGTCACCGACATAGCCTCTCGGGTTAGCAAGCTGAAGTGGCAGTGGGCAGGGCACATAGCTCGAAGAACCGATGGCCGATGGGGCAGAAGGGTTCTCGAATGGAGACCACGTACCGGCGGACGAAGCCGAGGACGTCCATCTGCTAGATGGACAGACGACCTCATAAAGGTGGCGGGCACCCGCTGGATGCAGGTCGCTGCCGATAGGTCTAAATGGCGGACAATGGGGGAGGCCTATGTCCAGCAGTGGACGTCTAAAGGCTGAGATGATGAAACATATAAAACTTCTTTTCTCCACAGCTCACCAAAAGACGAATTCAAGTCAATCCTCCGCAAAATACCGAAGGACATCTCCAAAACCCACGACAAGTTTCCATACAAATTTGAGAGCGCAATCGTGACGAAGGCCAAGAATAACTGGCGCCCTACCAACACCCTAGAGTCCAAGCCAACAGTGGAAGTGCCTGTGAAGGTACCGGCTGGTGGTCTTTACAAATTACCGGACCCTTTTACAGAGAAGCCCAGCCCAAGATTTCCTGACTTTAATGAGAAACCAAGTCTAAGCGATGACGATTTTGGTCTTGAATTTAATAGAGATGTTAAAGAAAATTCGGTGATAAAACGGCAAGTATTTTTAGCCATAAGTGTTTGAAAAACAAAGATTGTCCAATACTAGCCTGCTGTGCAATAAGTCCCGGGTTCGATTCCCGGTCGGACGATCATTTGTTTAAAGACAGGTGTTTGTTCGGGTCTGGATATTGCACGTATTATTTGTCTTTGCGTGTGTCTTTGGACCCACCACACAATGATGTGGGCCATTGAGTGTGGCATTATATGAGACGTATAGGCGTATATCGACGCTACTGTTTGACAAGGGTCTCTTCATACACATTGTCTGGTGCATGAGGGATTCATGAGGGCCAAACGTGTAAAAGATATCACTCGCTTACAAATAGTGTAGTTCCTTAGGGCTTGTGATAATGACTTCGTTATACATGTCCCCTTTTAAAACAAGAACATGGAGTGGTGCTATTCTGTATTTGGCCGACGGCCACACGCTCAAATTCGGATACTCGACTTCTCTTTGACTGCCAAACAAGTGATAAAATAATTGAAAAATTTGTACTTAAGCAGAAACTTAATATGTACCGGGGTTCATACTTACAACCTCGCGAATGTAAAATGAAAATAAGTACCCACAAAACTATAATCCCTTGCAAATAACAGATAATAATCATTCCAATACATTTTGAATAAGAATGTTTTTCTCCTTCCAGAGTAAATCCATGGAAGAACTTGCTGCGTCTCGTAACCGCTTTCATACCGGTTGGTCTGATCATCTCTGCTCTTACTCCCAGTGTCATTACCATCCAGTCCACTGACAACGGTTCTCAGTAAGTTAATACAAATAATTAAGAAGGGCAGGGTGCACGCTACAATCCAACAACCGGTTTACCCCTCTCTCACAGAAGACTACCTTCAAATGTACTGCATTTCCCAATGTACGTAGATACGTGTTTCGGTTGCGAGTGATATATGCCAGAGCCCATTCCGATCCCACCCTATCATATCGCTTACTATTTCCCAACCCTTTCTCCAAATCAATTCCTATATCTCAAAGCGTAGGCAGCGCATCTGGGGGCGGGCCAGCTTTTGTCATTCTGGACTGATGTTGGAATGTTTCGCGAGTGTCCACGGGCGACAGTATCCACTTACCATCAGGTAGACTCTATGCTCGCCTGCCACTATTATATTGTACTATAAAAAAAAATTACCTTACCGCACCATAAACTTAGGTTTCCCCACTGCTGAATATAGGCCTCTCCAAAAGACCGCCACCGCACACGATCTTCCATTATTTTCATCGGTTATCGGTCCTGCGGCAAATACGTCCTGCCATTTGCCACTTCAACGTGCCGATTCTACGAGCAGTCACTGACTTAAATTCTCTGACGAATTTCTTCGTTTTAGACTAATATTAGTCAGGTTGACTAATACCTAAATTAATTAACAAATAAATATTGACAATAACTTCAATAGATCTAATTTAATATTATTAATTTCTATTGGTTTTAGTTAAACTAAAACTGTTAATTAGAAGTTGGCTTTTAAGATATTTCCGTTTTTTACACTTTTCAATAAGTCACAGTTTTATAAAAACAAGGTTAAACCGTAGCCCTCACACTAGGACTTCCTGTGCTGTGAGGACTGGTTCATTCCTCGCTAACAAATTTCACATTATATATGTACCTACTTATATTTATGAAATGAAAATTAAATAATATTAAATAGAAGTCTCCATTCAAAAATTCAATTATGTTTTATGTAAGAGAATTAAAGCGTATATATATGGGTATGTGAGTTTGTGTATTTGTGTTGGTATGTATGAGCATATTTTATTTATTGTACTATACTAGTATAATATTAGATGATTTGATATTGACCAGTTGCTTGCGTATTAATCACCTCATACTGACCCGTTTTTTTATTCTTAGGCGTACACTTTCTGTAATTAGCGCCAATTTAAAAAAGGCGACTTTTGGAATAGCTTTCCTTAGTACCTACCCGGATCTAGATAAGAAATATTTTTACATGTCCATTCTCACGCTGCTCTCACGGCGATTACATATTACATTTTACATAATTCGTATCAAATATGCGCCAATCAACACTTCCTTTCAACAAATTGCGCATCGATTACGCGCAATTTATCAACTTTTTTCAGAGAGAATGTCCAAATTGCTCCGAAGCGCATTCAGCTGTTTGCAGATAATGGTGTATCGCACGCAACACGCAATTTAACAATCTCTATATTATAAACTAGCACATGCTCGCGACTTCGCGTGATATTTAGAATACTTATAATTACTTTTTTTTTAATTTTATTTGTAACCCAACAGCGATACATAAGTTAAAAATCTAAGCCAATACAAGATTACACTAAATATTTATTAAACATATATATTACTAAACATATTGAGGTGTCAGTAAGCTGCAGTCGCTCGTACCTGCTCAATACAAAACCATAATATATAATACCGATGATACTCTAATATCTTATATTACATATATCTAAATTCTATATGCGTATGTATGTATATTCGTGTGTGTGCGTGTGTGTGCGTTTTAAGCGTGTGAGTGTGCATGATTCTCTTGGATTTGGATGCGTATAATACTTATTCACCCACGTAGCATAAGTTAAACATTTATGTGCCTGAATCCTGATACCTTCCATTGCATTATTTACGATACAATTTAACTATTGCCTTTTTAGAGATTTTGTATACTTACGCGTTTTGTACAGATTTTAGATAGATAAACATTTTATGGTACGCTAACACATGTTGCCGAAGACAGTTGTAAGTAACATAGAAAGTACAACAGGCGGCCTTATCGCCAAACGATTTCTTCCAGGCAACCTTTGGGTTGTAAGGAGAACAGATAACAATACCGAATAGAGGAAATACCTATATACATTTTATATTATAAATCAGGTGTAAAATTAAAGGTTTTTCTTTACCTTTTATTTCTACTCAACTATAACTTTACGGCCAGTGTAACCTGTTCGTGTCCTAAAGTCATCTTTATTTGTAAAATTTTATATTGAAACGATTCGAAAAACCGAGGACATGAATCATCGTTGTACTAAATTTCATAAAAATCCATCCAGTGGTTCCGATGTGAACTTGGATATTGTACACTCGGCCTTGACAATGATTCGGGAACTCTATAATAGATCTGGATAAAAAGTACCCCGAATGTTGAAACCCGGCACATCTTAAGAGTTGATCTTAAAAGGCATCTTAATCTTAAAAGACAAAGTTATAACTATAACTTTGTCAAGTTTCATTAAAATCTGTACAGTAGTTTCTGCATGATGCGCGTAGAGACAGACGTTCAGACAGTTCTACAAATTGCTGTTTCGCAGTGTATTCTTTTTTCAAAAAATATTTCATGCACAGACACGGTTCTGTTAACATTTTATTATATGTATAGAAGATGTATGGAAGTAAGTAAAAAAACTTATATAATTGTGTTAATGGAAGTGAAGATCCGGATGATAACTCAATTTTCTCCGGCAACAGTTTTTTCGGTTACATATTTTTGCAGCCACTCTTACTTTTTTTTACAAACTCTATTTATATCCGTAGTTGTAACACACTGCTCTCTAAAATTGCTTTTAAGATTTTCGTACTTTACGCACATATCTAAACATTAAATGGGTCCTAACTGGTCGTAAACTTCGTATACAAAACAGGTTTACCAATTTTGTCTGTGAAATGGAAGATCTGCAAAAAATCAGTATTATAAATAAAAACTAGCGGTGTCTGCGAGTTCGTTCAAGTGAACTTGTGATTTCCGCAGGAACTCTATAATTGATCTGTATAAAGAGTACTCTAAATGTTAACCTGGCACCTAAGCTATAACTATATCAAGTTTAATTAAAATCCGTCCCGTAGATTCTAAGTGACGCGCATTCAGACAGACAATAAATCCAAAAATTCTGAACGCATAATCTACTGGACTGAGTTTAATAAATCTTGGCACAATTATAGCTTATGACCTGGGTTAACATTTAAAGTACATTTTATCTCGATCCGTTATAAAATTCCCGAGGGAATTATCATTAACCTCGCATATACAATATCAGCCGTTACATAGAAACCACTAAATGGATTTCAATGAAATTAACTACCAAGTTATGGTACCTAAAACTTAATTTGTAGGACTAACTAACTTATAGGATATATTATATCCCGAACTATCACAAGTTCTCACGGGAATCATTATCACAAGTTCTCACGGGAATCATTATCACAAGTTATCACGGGAATCATTATCACAAGTTCTCACGGGAATCATTATCACAAGTTCTCACGGGAATCACTATCACAAGTTCTCACGGGAATCATTATCACAAGTTCTCACGGGAATCATTATCGTGATGCGCTGCCTAATAAAATCTAATAGCAATACAGCTGTATCTACTAGCAGTACAGGAAGGAACTAGGCGTTGTTGAGGGTTTAATTTTGAATCACTACAAATGAAATTCAGTGGCGGGAGGTTCCCGGTGTATTAAAATCTAACTTTCCTCTTATAATTTGACTGATATTGACATAATATGTCGCAGGTATCCACGGACAGTACACGCTTGCCATCAAACGATCTGCCTGCTGTCTATCATGTGTAGAAAAACACTGCTCATCTGTCAGATTACTCATTAGAACAGCGGCAAAATGTCGATCCGATCTTAGTTCAACTCATCCTGTTCTCAGAAATCCAGCTTAGGTTCCAGTTTAGCCAGTTTTGCAAGTCCTAGTTTCCTAATTGACCTTGTTAAGCTTCCTAGAAAGAGCAACACCAATCTTTATAAAAAATAATAAATACTCGGGTTTAACAATCCTCAACATAAGTGCGCTTTCAGACGGAGTGCACTCTGCAGTCGACTACGTGAACTGCATGCAATCGTGTGCAATCAAAGATAAGTGTGTACTACACACAAGTAAAAGGTGCAATCACCTGCAGTCGCTTGCAGTCGGCTGAAGTCGCTTGAAGTCGGCTGCAGTCGAAGCGAATTGTCCGGTTGGATTACTGTCTTGTGGAATACTTAATTTCGACTGCATGAAGTTCACGCAGCTTAGTAACTCTGTAGTAGTAGTAGTTAGTAGTAGTAGTAGTTAGTAGTAGTAGTGAGTAGTAGTTAGTAGTTAGTTAGTAGTAGTAGTAGTTAGTAGTTAGTAGTAGTAGTAGTTAGTAGTAGTAGTAGTTAGTAGTAGTAGTAGTTAGTAGTAGTTAGTTAGTAGTAGTAGTAGTTAGTAGTAGTGTTAGTAGCTTAGTTCTGCTCTTCTTAGAAAAAAAAGGCACAAGTGTATTTTGATGACAATCGAGAAAAAATGAAAAATATTTGGAAGAAATTTCATTAATTTAATATGGAGCTCTAAAAGCCAGGTGTTCTGGATAAAACAAAAAATAATAACTAGTGTTTTCTCTGTATGTTTATTTTTCATTATCAAATTTGATGTTAGGATTTCGTTAAAAATGTTACAAATGCCTTTTGTTCTTAGGCGGGTAGATTTCGTCTGAAAGTGCCCTAAATAGAACACATGTAGAAACGGAACCGACACATGTCATCACGTGTCAATCGATTTACACTACAATTAACGCCCAAAAAACGCTACAATATAATCTGACAATTGACATGCGATAAGTGTTGTACATAAACTCAGTATAACAGGACTGCCAATGTGAAATTTAATGCGGCATATCTTATTAGAGCCATAGAGTTGATTTTTTGAGAAAGGGAACTTGAGCGTAGTTCCAAAACATCTCTTTGACAATCTAATACATACTGCCTGTCTTACTGTATTTATATAATGACATTCTGGACATAAAATTTATTGCAATTATCAATGTACGCACGAAGACTAAGATCTTCTTCGCTGTAGATTTAGGGCGATAAGAGAGTCAAAAGAGCGAGCTCAGTAACACTCGCACGCAATGTGACCGTCAACTTGAATTAGATGCGAACTAAATGAGTTGATTGTAACTCGTCGCTGTCGTACGCGACATACGAATACGTCGCGTAATTAGCTTTACTGATCGAACAGCGAACTTGATCCTCATTACTCGTTTGTAGTTGGATTCCCGCTCACCGTTTCTCGTTCATTGTCAGACGGCAACCTAATAATGAACACGCGACGTATTTCACACCCTTTGTTAATCTTTGCACTTAGGAAGGAGTACGAAGTCTACGGTACGGAAAGTGATCCGACACTGACAAGCGATAAGTATGACACGTCGGAGCGAGCACGCGGCGCGGCCGGAAGGACGCATGTCCGTGTGTTACTCAACCGAGAAAGCCGGCAAACGTGCCCATTGCGGTACCGCGCCGTTTGTGAGGCGGAAACGTTAGGGTAATGTTTATAGTTGAGTTTCATTTTAAGAAAGGAAATTATGAAAGATATTTTGAGCAACACTTTAAAATATGAATTACGACCAAATATAAGTTTCACTAAAAAAACATTTTTAACAACAAGTAGAACAGAACTACGGTTCTAAGGTTAAATCCTGGAAGTTTTACATAGATTAAAATAATAACTTTGTAAAAATCTGATCATGGTGCAACACGTCAAAAGATAAAATTTGCTTGATAAATTATTAATAATAATTAAATAAATTTGCTTGATAATAAAAGACCGTGAATAATAATATCTAATATTTGCACGAGTTCGCGTTGTGAAATTCCCGCAGCCGCTGGGCGCGCACGGTCACCCAAGTTATCACTCGCTCACAGAAAACTACAGAGAAATGTACTTTCCTAGCATATTCCCATCATACAGACATTGTGAGTGTGTTGTTACTTAGCCAGTCGAGTACGTCCAGCGGCTGTGGGATTACAGCGTGCACCCTCCCCTCACAATAACTTTGATCAAAATTAATGATAAGTGAGAACTTTTAAATAAACTTACAATGATCTTTTCAAATTTTGAAGACATTGAAAATAACAAATTAGTCATCACAACTAACGACAACTTGTTAACTCGCATAAACTTGCGTATTATTAGTTTTAATTGGTATAATTCTCACATTCATTAACAGTTTACTGCCAAACACGCTTCCAAATTGGCAAAATCATCGATCAATGTACTTTATAATTCATTTAATTGCATTATGGTATTTCTTGCTTTAGAGCTTACAAACACGACATGCATTAATGCTAGACATTAATATTGTATATATGAATGTATGTATATAGTTAACACAATACATATATAGTTAACATTTGCCCGCCACATCACTATCATATTTTTCGACTATTATCAATTATTTTCAATTTCCCGAAAATCGATTTCCAATCAGTCAGTGCGCCTCAATAGTTATACTTATCATTATCATTAAATATGGTCGTTGAAACTTATATGATTTATAATATAGTTTCATGACAACTCGAGCAGAAAATAAACTTATATAAAAAATACATTTCAAATTGATTAAAAAATTACTTAGATATCAGTTTGTGAATATTTGAGGTTGGGAGCTATCACCGTCTCTGTTACACTACTGGTGCGGTCCTTTTCTAATTCGTAACTTCTGAAACCAGTAATTTATTTGTATGATTTACTATGATACTGTGATTTATTTGTGATGTTTTGAATAATTTATCTATTAAATCAATTAAATTATTACGGAAACGTGTCAAAAACACTAGGTAGACCTTATTGGGTAGCATCACTTTTAGAAAGACAACCTCTGGGTACAAGTTGATTTATACGTTTTCAGTATTTCAGTACTTTATAGGTTTTATTTCAGTATAAATGTATTTTAAAAATTATTACGCCATTAAATAAAATTAGATAAAATAATGTGTGGGATCGCTTGGAATTCGCATTGTATGCAAATAATTAAATGCAATTTTTCGAAAAAAGTTATTCGATCTTCAAAAAGCACTCGAGGCCGAGATGTTGTGTTCGGGACAGCTCTGTCCCGGGAGAGGCGTGTGACATTTTCCAACCTTCTCTCGTGATCCCCGAACCAAATCTGTCTGTGTGTCTCGCGCCTTTGATCTTTCGCTTTACTTTTTCTTGTCAGAATTTGTCTTTCAAATTTTAGATATTTATACACGTCGAACAGTTTCCAGCCAGTGCTATTTATTTACGGCCAGTGCTATTTATTTTCGGCCAGTGCCATTTATTGATGGAGAAGAGTAATGCGTTTCGGTTTGTACAAAAATATTATAAAATATTGTAATACAAATGAAATACAGAATACAGATATAAAAGATACAGAGGTTATAAAGGTAAGCTATTGGAATAAATGTTACATTTTATTACGCAAAGCCAGGGTGGTCACTAGTTCTATAAATTGTTATATAAAGCTATATTATAATTATTCAATGAATAAATAATGAAACAAAAATAACAGCTTACCTGTTAATAATAAATTAAAAATAGCAATTAAGTAAAAATTTTAAACCATAATTTAACTAATGAACATAATTATATGACACATAATGTGAGCGAATAGTCACGTAACTGTTTCATTCTCACTAATTTCCTATTAAAATTGTGTAATAATTTTACATTATATTTACTACAATGCAATGCATATTCACTACAATGCAATGCATACTGACTACAATGCAAATATGTATATACAATGTACTTTCCTCTCTCTAAACCTTTAATGTATCTCACTGTTGGGCAGCTCTCCCTTTGTGATTACAAGAAAGGGAATTCGAAGATATTTTATATTGTATTATTTTAACTTGTGAGACAGGGATATTGCACGCCGCAATCCCACAACCATTAGACACTCGACTGGCCAAGTTACCCTGCACTCATTGAAGACTCACGACCGTGAAATGTACCGCATTTCTTAATTGCAGGTTTCCGTCTCGACTGTACCGTCGCTCGGACATTCCTATTGAAGACCTACTGCCGATCAGCGAGCGATGTCGACGAAGGCTTCTTTGCGAGTTGCATTCAGAGAAAAATTACATGCCGTAACTATATTTTAATAGAAAGAATGGCAGACGGGTGTGCGACCCACAAGATGGTAAGTGGTCACCGCCGGCCATGACATCAGGTGCGGTGGGAGTGAGCCTGTCGAATTATTTTCGAATGTTGCTTTCGACCCAAGCCTACTGTAATGTTTAAACGTATTTTTGTAAAATTAATCTAACTTGATCAATTAAACCAAATACATATTTTTAAAAACTACGTCAGGATACCTTTTCCAACCTTTCTGTTCGTGGACATTACACATATAATACCACGATTATTTTTTTGGAATACTATTATTAATATTACACAGAGTGCAATCGAGCCTTTCCCGTGATTCTGAGGAAAATAACATATAACATATTTGGTTATTTACTTTGTTTTCGGCCTTCTCAGGTCGAGACACTAAAAAGGTTGATAAATGATGCACTATATATATATATATACTTGAATTGTCAAAAAATATTTAATAACTTTAAAAATTACTTTACAGTAATTTCAATATGTTTCCTTTATTTTACAGGGCCACGGCCCCTGGTCTCCGCCCTCGTAATCATTGCTACAGAATCCGTTGCGAGGACCCTGAGGCCCTCTCCAAGACCCTGCATTGGCTGCTCTCCTACCATAGACCTGGAGCTGATCACTACACATCAGGGCAATTCACTTGATTCATTAAGTTGTAATTAATTTTAATTAAATTGATTTAGTAAAATTTTGTTATAAAATCTGCCAAATGTAATTAATTAGAGCGATTTCTCTCAATTCTAGGAAATATGTAAAACTTTTTAGTTGAATCATATTTAACTCAACTCTATCGGTTTAGTATTTTTTTGGGTTGTGTTGATTTAAACTATAAGTTAGCTAGTACTTGAATCAGCGTTGAACTCTTTTGTATGAGTATTTTGTACTTTTATATGAAACTGTGTAAAATTCTTTAATGGTTTTCTAATAAAACAAGTCCTATTAAGTAGGCTGTACGCACATATACTTACATAAGTGTAACGACACAGTAAAGCTTTCGAAAGTAGGGAATCTATATACAAACGAAATCAGTGGCGTACATTGGTTTTGAAACTAAATACAAGTACATTAGTGGCAGTGTTCAGATACAGTACATAAAGATTGTTTTTAACCGACTGTATATTGTGAAGTGGTAATAACAACACTAACAACACTAGTGATTGTCTGCGGCTTCGCCCACGTTAGCATAGGTTTGGCGTAAACAAGTAGACATTATATCTGGATGATGGTATGATGAGTTCGAAGTATAGTGAAGTATTGTAAATCTAAATGAGATTAACAGTGAAATCGATATCAGCCTATAACGTCCCACTACAGACTATGGTCTGTAAATCAATAGACTATGGTCTATAGGCTATGGTCTGTAAGTCTCCCCTAGTAAATCACTAGAGTTTCGGGCTATACCACAGTGGTGGATACCACACGGGCCCAGTGCGGAATGGTCGATACACATGTTAGAGGTTATTTTACTAATTTCCGATCACGTGTGTTTCCCCACGATGTAGTCCTTCACCGTCAAGCTAAAGATAATTTAAAAATAATTTGAATTTACTGATAATTTATTGTGGTTAATATCTAGGGTTATCTAGATAGCTTACTTGTAGTCTATATACTCCTTAGGCTAGGTCGTAAACCCAGTCGCCTCTAGTCTTGTAAACAATATACCCTAAACCTAAACCCAGGGGGTATATTGTGAGGTTGAGTTAAAGCCCCTACGCTTAGCACTGAGTATCTACTTCAGTACTGATTTTTAATTAGATATATTTCAAACGTACGTAAAAGTTTGCCCACTACATTTAATTACACTGTGGTCTGGAACTAGTTAATGACATCGATTACAACGCGGTCGGATGTGGGAGGCTCTCGAGGCACGTCCGTGCGACCTCCATACCGACTATTTACTCTACATCAATTACATGACGTGGAAATGATCTGTAGCCGATGGAAAAATTGGCGAAAGATTTATAACAGCGAGGCCTGTTTAAAGCTATAATATCCCACTGCAGAGCACAAGGTATCCCCTGTAAGCACGGGGAGGGGGGGGGGGGGTATTTAAATGCCGCGCTCGTCATTGAGAGTTGGCGAGTCCACTCTCTTTGGGATTATTTAAGCTACACGACTTGTTCCCCCTACGAGTATGTACGTACTTTCGGTAGAGAGTGAGATCTGCCAGAGCTCAATCCCATCATATTTTCTCCTATCCCCCCTTATTTCTCATTTTTCCAACACATTACCCGAATACGCTCCTAAATCTCCAAATGCGTAATGAGTTCCTAATTAATTTATTTGTAATATTAGTTTCTTTTTTAAAATTATTTTTAATCTTTATTTGACTGCTTATTTATTGCAATACTGTCATAACTCAAAACCATGATTTTACAGGAGGGCAGTTTTAAAATAACACCTTACTGTATTTTTAGTGACAAGCAAAAATATCCAGTGAACTTGCAAGCAGTGAAGGTATTTTTGTGACAATTTTACATAAAAAAATACGTATATCAATTAAGGGTATATTTAATAAATTTAATATTTAATAATAAATATATTTAACAAATCAATTAATAAATTATGACAATAATAACGATTATGTATATAGTTAGTATTTTTTTCCTAGGTCTATTATATTGAAATTGACATCTTGTGAACCCACATTCAGCAAATAAACAATTTGATTCGATTTATTTGGATAATCAAAGGGTTGTTACCCATTTGGTACCATCGTAAGAACACGATGCACTTTGGTTCATAAGGATGAGAGACGATGGACAAAGTATCCTTATTTTTTTTATTTCAAATGTCGCTATTAATACTGTAATGTCAATTTTTTGGGAGTAAATCGAGGTAAAGTGTTTTTTTTTTACTATGGAAGTTAACATATAAAGTGAAATATTTGCATGGTTTGTTTTGTTAAATTTGAAAGAAAAAAATTAAGGATCCTCCCGGTCACTCCCATAATTATGAACCAGTGTGCGGCGTAGGATAGGATGCTCTGAAAGGCAACCCCCTCCCCTACCTACCGACAGGCACAACAATTGTCCGCCCACCCCCACCCCCCCACCCCTTAAAATATATTTTTTGTTATGCCAATAGCCAGCTATCTTTACATCATTCTTCTGTATTTACTCACAATGCATGTACCGCGGGACAGCTGGGCGCTCCCAACGATGAAATGAAGCTTCTTATGAAACGTGTAAGGTTAACAAAAGCATCTCCATCAGGTCGCGGGTGTTATCAGTTTAAACATCTACCTGTTTGCTGTTTATATCGTAAGAAGTTTGCGAAGCGTATTCGTAGTGTACGTCGTGTGGGTTCCGTTATATTAGTGATCCAACTGAACTGAGAACGATCTAGTTTATTATGAATTATAAATGAAAGTAATCCCTGTGACGGTAAGTAAGTTACCATACCATACTATCAGCCAATATCTCTCTACTGCTGAATATAGATCTCTCCCGAGGCTCACCACTACACATAGCTTTCTACTGGTGAATTATTTGAAATCTATTCGAGGCGCATGCTTCATTCCCGATATGTGATCCCATTCGAGGACCAATTATTGTCGGTCGTGCGTCAAATAAGTTTCTTTTATATAGAAAGAGAGCGACAGACGAGCATACAGTCCGCCTGATGGTAAGTGGACATCCGCGTTACATGCTTAAATACGCAGGACAAAATGACAAACGTACACTGTCTGCTTTTAGATAATTAGGAAATGATTTGGGGAGAGGGTTGGCAAAATAGAGAAGTACGAAATACCCTGAGATGGGAACGGGCTCTGTTATAATCCACTTACTACCGATACACATAAACACTTAATAGGATAAAGTAGGAAATGTAATACATTTTGCAATGGTCAAGTGCGGCCAGCTGTGGGATTGCAGCGTGCACCAACAACCTCCCTAGTTTAACTAGTTTAATATTCGGTTGTGATATTTAAGTTGTACCTTTCTGGCCAAAACAAGTTGTAATTGTAACTATGAAACGTGTTTTGATTAAAGGTTCTATTATGTTCGGTTTTCGTGTTGGCGGAACTCTAGGAAAGCAAGTAGACACTGGATGTGAGTTTATCTCACTCTTGTATCAAACCCGATAAGGGGATCTTATTGTACACCAGTTTGTTTCTCTATACATTTGAAGAGTCATTGTAGTGATTACTTAACATTTCAATTTGTTCTCGTCTAACCTCTAAACGCACACAAAAGGCTAGATCTTTTGTTCAAACAGTACTGTTTGTCGACAATAGAAAGGGTATAGTTGGTCAGCTTTGTATTAAGTATTGCACATGTAAAGTCCGTTTCAAACAGATATCTCAACATTTACATCTAGGGCAAACTTGGACTGTCAATGAAACATATTATCTATATGTAAACAATTATCACCTCAGTATTTAATTTAAAGCCGTCTCAACTACTACCGGTCGCCATGTTTGTTTACATACATTTTGGACATGTTTGATAGAAATAGTATCTCTGGCTAGGCAACACACGCTTGATGCGAGCACACGTCCTCACTCATCGGTGGTGGTCTTTGTAGGAAATCATTCTCAGCACTGTAGTAGAACGACCTATTTCACGAACGCTTTCGGTCTTCCTTCGTTCAGTACATCGAAACGAGCAACCTCGTGAACGCGAAAGAACGAACTAGAAAGCATAAGAATGAAATAAATCTAATTATGTGGGAATCTTTACGATGCACAAACTACGAACTGACTGAACTTCCGTCTTTTTACTCTAGAAAAGACGCACGGGTGCGAACAAGACTTACACTTCACGTTGCCGCATAAATTCAATTGATCAAGTTATAATCCGCGCGAGACGAAAGTTAAACTTCATAATGAAGTTTATACAAACAAAGTAATTATACAAAATCTATTTACTACTGTACTAATAGTACTAGAAGACTGGAGTAGTATATTTGAGCGATTGTACTAGTTCGAAGCGTTCTCTTTGGTGTCACAGTAAGAACAATACTAGCGATAAGGTAACTCTGGCGATAGTGACGCTTGACGTTTGTCTGACATGCGCACAACACGGAGTATCGTTTATCGATATTGTTTATCCATCTACCTACACACTACATATCAATATACTAAAATCTCTTCATCCCATTATACTTCCTATATCCTCTTACCAATCGCCTTACCAAGTCCACTTCGAAATCTCCAAAAATAGGCGGCGCATCTAAGTGCGTGCGTTGGCACGTATCGCAGATGTCCATGGGAGACAATATTTACTTGACCTATGATGACAATATAAGGGTTGAGGAACTACAGCACCTCTGAAAGAAGGGACTCGTCAATCCACTTGACCAGCGTGGCGTCTTAACAACCCTTAATGCATAAGACAATGTTCATGAAGAGGCTAATGTCCAACAGTGGCTACTGTAAGCGCTGGTTGTGGTTGTAATGTTGTACCAATGTACGTTTTCGAGGTACTATTTACTGACAATACATACATCGAAACACTATGCTTTCACCTCTGTGACCAATAACAAATGCCTACACAATACGCACACACCCTATTACCATGTATTAACTATCAATTTCGATTTATTTAAATGAAAGATTAAAGTTGTTAAAATTATATTTCAGTTTTATAAAGACATTTGTTTTTTGCTCGCTCTTAAGTTTATCGATAGGTTTTAAGGCCTCTCTTATTACGTAAGACTTAGAGTTGTAATTTGCATATGATTATAATAATTTGCAGGTGTGTTCGTGTATTACTTGCGAAAATATTCTGCATCGGACGTCCGGGTGTACAGTTCATAGGAATTTGAAAGTTTTTATGTTTGTCACTTAATATAATTGTAAACTGAATGATGTAAAATTGGAAAAGATTTAATAATCTTTTATGTTCTATTTTTATTCATTTCTTTTTACTCTGTGACATTACATTTTACATTCGATCCAACATAATGTAACCATTTAGACATGTTGGTGTAGAGAAACTTCGCCTCAAATAGAATTATAAATCACGACCGGTGACTCTTGAAAGGCCACTAGGGCCACAGGAATTTGGACATTCCGAAAAAAAAAAAGAATTATAAATATCTTCAAAATATTTATATTACTCTCCTGATTAATCAAAAGAACATGATGGGGACAGAGATAGATAGTTAAATCCGAACAAAAATGTGTACTTGAAAAAGTCCACCCGGAGGAAACCGTTTAATATTCCGTAAATCATTTATAGCATGTTTTATATGAGAAAGTAAGCAAATGATTTGATTGTTTAAATAATTATCATCTTTTTATTTATTTATCTTATGAAACATATTGTTATTACTCATACAAAGTTATAAAATCCACATTTAATGTTTATAAGTATAATAATATCCCGGGCGAAATTAGATGAATCCAATTGGAATCTAATACCATAAAAAAACCTCTGTGTCTATCCGCGGCACCATTACTTACGTCGCATGGCCGCAACCAGAGGACCAGGCGACCATAACATACTCGATAATCTTCGACCACAAATGGACGCAAAGCAAATGTCACGCGCGTGACTAACAAAGGAAGTTATCCTTCCCCAAGTCTCCAAAATGATTGAAACTGTATGAACTATCCTGTGATAGTTCATTGTGATCACTACAACTTATATATTTTCATCCCAAATAAAAAAAAAATAGTTGAGCCGTTGGGGTCTTAGGGCACATAAGATTTCTCAACACAGCACTGGCGATTCTAGAGCTGGTCATTATCTCAGGCTAGCATTAGGCTAGCATGCAGTGCACCTTGCCACAGGAACCAAATTCATACAACATGCTCAATATTCATTAAGCAAGATGTACTATAAATTAAAGCAGATTTTAGATTTAAGCATTCAAATGTCAACTGAAATATGCATTTTGTTTTCCGTCAATAAATAGAACGGTGATAGCCTAATGGTATTTATTGGCGACTCTCTTTCGTGATGTTTAAGTTGTTGGGTTGCACCTGCACTTATCACTAGTTTGGTGTTAAAGGACAATACTTCTATGTATACCGTTCAACCGATCGCAAAAGTCATATCGACGGCAATACAGAATAATTTGTGATTTTATATACAGAGGTAAATAAATATACACAGGCAGGATAACGTCTGCCGGGTTTTACTAGTATAATATAAACCAAAAATATTACTATTAGCACACTAATATTAATATAGCCATCCAAAAATCGTTTTACCATTGGTTCATATGTCGTTATCTTTACCAATGCCATATACTCGTACATTAATAAGCATCTCGATAATATGCTTCCTATATCCGGACTAGAACAACACAAATATGTCAACATCCTAGAAAGTGGGAAAGATGTATTATAAGTGTCAGTAAGTCTAAATACTAATTATAGGCTGATATAGGATACTTACATATTAAAGTTATATTTTTTTTTATATTAATGAGTGGTATACATAATAGAGTGTAGGGGGATAGTGCACGCTGCATTCCCACAGCCGCTGTGCGCACACGACCGGCCATGTTACCCTCTCTCATAGAAGACTATCTTAAAATCTACTGCGTTTCCTACTTTATCGTATTTCCCCAATGTACGTACGTGTTTCGGTAGTAAGTGAGATACGCCAGAGCCCATTCCCATCCCACCCTATCCCTCCCCATTTTCCCAATCCTTTCTCCCAATCCATTCCTTAATCTGCAAAGGTGGGCAGCGCATCCGGGGGCATCTATCACAGATGTCTATGGACGACAGTATCCACTTACCATCAGGTGGACTGTATGCTCGTCTACCGCCTTATTCTATAAAGAAAATAACCCCCCAGTGATTAACCAGCGGAGGCCTGGTGCCCTCCAGTGGGACGTTATTGGCCGATACTTAAATATTCATAATGGAATCTAAAATTAACGAATAGACACTTTTGAACATTCTTGCCATGTTTGATGATGCTCATCAAAACAGATAACAGTAAATAGTCGGTCACGTTACGTAACAGTTGAAATGGAAACAAAAAGTATTGAAACTCATCAGAGAAAGTGAGTCCTCGCGCGCGGAGGAATGCGCCAACCTGGATGACACCTGTTTTGTCATCACCTCTATTCAAACACAGTTTATTATACAGTGAGTTTACTTTTTATACATTCACTTCATGTTTATTAAGGCGTTTAGCTTTCGCCCGCGGCTTCACACACATCTAAAGGTAGCGGTTCGTGTCGCGACAGAGACAAGAGACCGAGACGCGAGACAGAGACCGGAGACCGAGACCGTTACTTGACTTATGATTACGTGTATAGTTCAGTTCGTGGGCGAGACAGAAGACAGTGAGGCGGTCTCTGTCCGGGACCAGTGGTGTCGCGCTGTTGTGCGTCTGCGAATTTTGTAAAAAATGACTTCGGTATCTGATGAAGAAATTGAAAAATTTATTGAAATAATCAGACAACATCCTCCGCTGTTTAATTCTCAGCTTGACTCACACTGAGATGAAAATTTAATTTTCATTAAATTTAATACTTAATCAAATTGTCTTTTATTCAGCCGAATGTACATCGTGAACATATTTTCTTCAAACAATAAATGATTCTTGATCTAAAGTGAAAACGATCCCTCTTGGTTTCTAGTTGTATATAATCTGTTGGTAGACATTCTTTGTTTTGTTTTATAATAATAATATAATAGCAGGTGATCGCCTTCTTCTTCCAATAGTAGCTTAACAACTGTATACCTTTCCATTACATTGATTAATTACTATAACTGTCTAGCACACATGTATCTCCAACGACTGACTTCGCAATGACAACGGAGACATTTGTCTCGGTCTCCGGTCTCTGTCTCGCGTCTCGGTCTCCTGTCTCTGTCGCGACGCGAAATTCTACCTTAAGATATCCTCGTTTAGAGTGTAAGTTTGCCCTAGATTTAAAGCTAAATGTTTAAGGCCGTGCCAGTTACCTCAAGCTGCCATGTTTGTTTACATATTGGACAAATTGGATTCTTTAGACTTTAGACTAGCTTTAGACTCACGCCGTAAATCAGTGTGCCCCAAGAACACCTCTCTACACTTACAATTGTTCACAGTCGTATTTACACGCTTGTTCGAAATGGAGGAAACGTTAGCTTAATATACAATCTTAATAATACAGCTTTAGCTTGGTTATATTTCAAAAAACAATTCAAAGTCATTATTTCAAAAAGACGACCAATAGAATTCCAACCAAGAAGTGTTGTCACTTGTCATTATTTTTCGCGCCGCACGGAACGCATGAATGTAGAGAGCGTTCACGGTTCGCGCCCGCGACCCTTTTGACGCAGACATAGCTTACCGACTCCGACCGGGAAACAAGCTGTGAACGCGCGAGAAGTTCGTGAAGACCATCCACACTCGCGTTCAAGGCTGCTCGCGGGGCTTCACGCAGTCTAGAGCCGGCTTATCATTTACGTGATGGAGTCACACAGTGGCAAATAACCTTGAAGTCGACTACCTCCTAACTATTATGACAAGCTGCCTGTAACATTACTACATCGATTCCTGTATCATCAAACCAGCTCTCTTCCTGCATCTGAGGCTGCTATTCAGGTGTATGAGATGTTTGGATTTGGATCAGCTCCATCTTAGGTCTATCCTGGAGTGGGGCTGTCTTGAATTTGAGTCGTAAACCGGCCGCACGGCGGAGCCGCTTTTGGGCGGTGGCACTGGCGGATATGTCCAAGCCGTCGTTCTGTTTTTTGAGTGTTTAGTTTAGTAAGTGAAATTTTGTTTAGGTTACGATGGGACTGACATGCCAGTGTTGGCCAAAGTAACTAAGAAGTATATAGAATTAAAAAAAAAAAAAAAAACCAGCTCTCTTATCGTTCACTGCTGGACGTGGGCTTCCTCATTCACATTGTCTCGTGCATGGGAGACGTATGGCCTTAAAACGACACGCTGGCCGTACAGGTTGGCGAGTCCACTCTTTCAGAGGTGGTATAGTTCTTCAGGGACTGTGGTCGCTACCACAATCCCTCAGTCACTTTTTGCGACACCCGCGGGAGGAGATGGAGTCATGCTATTCTAAAGCCGACTGACATCACGCGACCAATAATTATAACAATTAGGAAATCGATATTTAAGTGGAAATTCAGTAGTACTAGCCAGGGTTCCAACTCACGATCTCACGAATGTGAGTGGAAGATAGACATTAATCGATCTGCTGTGGGCAGTCCGTAGTCACGGGTGCGGCTCTAACTAAAAATCAGTAGCTGGGACATATGCTGAGTTGGTGCCGATTATCACAACAATTAATATTCATTTCCTTTTTTTTTCTCCTTATTTTATTTAGGGGCTTTTACACTATGACGTATGTGAGCCCCATCATACCTTAAAATTACAATTACACTGTCTTATTTATCTATATCTATCTGTAGGTACTATAATTACGTCTATCTTAATTTATCTATGACTCTGATAGCGACTAGCAAATTCGGACAGAATTCTGTGGAACATCCCTACATCACACCTGTTCAAATTTAGAGTCTCTATGAGAGCCTTCCTCTCAGGTTCGTTCCGGGAACACTCCAACAACAAGTGTTGGACATCTTCAACTGTACCACAACTTTGACAATTGGGAGAATTTATTTTTTCATAAGAAAACCAAACCTGTTTAGTGGCATATGCCCAGACCGCAACCTGAAAGCTATGACAACTGGGTTCCTATTTAATTTAGACTCCAAAAACCACGGTATTTGAGGCGGCTCGGACTGAATACATCTATACCATATACCCTTCTCTCGAGACCATTCTTTAAAATATTCTTTCCACGCTTTTACTTTCCACTCAATTTATTATAGACCATAGACAACACTTTATTCCGACACACACACATAAAACATTATTTTACAACAATAACCAAAGAAAAGAGAACACTGTAGGCAATTGTTGTCAATAAACCATTTTCTTCCTTCTAATCATTAATCACTCATTGGTCATGAAACGGCGCAAATTAGTCAAATGATTATACATGCACATTATATTTTTTATTTTTTTTTATGGACCAAGGCGGCTGACGAACATACAGTCCACCTGATGGTAAGTGGATACTGTCTCCCATAGACATCCGCGATACATCCCAACATTAGGTCATAATATCAAACGTTGGCACGACCCCGGATGCGCTGCCTACCTTTGGAGATATAAGAATGGATTTGGAGAAAGGATTGGGAAAATGGGAAGAGATGGGATGGGAATGGGCTCTGGCACATCTCACTCACTACCCGAAACACCTACGTACATTAGGGAAATATGATAAAGTGGGAAATGCAGTACATTTCAAGGTAGTCTTCTGTGAGACAGGGGTAACGTGGCCAGTCGAGCGCGCCCAGCGGCTGTTGGATTGCGGCGTGCACTCTCCCCCTCCCAGAATATACTCAAAGAATCTAATATTTATTCTCTCTAATATTTTAATATAGTTCACAACGGCTCAACATGACACACACAGTGAAATCGAAATAATATAAGATCCTCTTAACACAACCTATCGGAGATATCTATTTAAAGCTACTGTGAAAGCAGGACCAATGACGGATTGTACGAAGGAATGAAAACAAATTATAAATTCGATATCTGTCGAATTTATATATGAGCATAATAAATTGCGGGCGAAATTTATTGATCTTAATCTTTTCGTATAAAGATTAATAAGGCAACATTTGATTATTAACTTTCCCTATTTATTAAATCAGCCGCGGAGAGGAAAAAAGTTACAAAAACAAACGATGTAAATAACATTGAATTGATTGTTTGTAATAACACGCTGCCATTTGTAAAATCGTGAAGATCGACTTTTGGACTTGAAACCCGAATATTTTATTAAATTCCGTTCGAATCCAATTTATCCAATATGTAAACAAACATGGCAGCTTGAGGTAACTGACACGGCCTTAAACATTTAGCTTCAAATCTAGGGCAAACTTACACTCTCGATGAATCAAATTATTGATATGTATCAAATTTGCAAGGTCGGCGGCGCGCCCGCACACCCCTGGTGTTGCAGGTGTCCATGGACGGGCGGTAACACTTACCATCACGTGGAACCGATTGCTCATCCGCCCACTTCACTATCACCTGTTAATTATCACCTCACTATTTTATTTAAGGCCGTGTAATTTACCTCAGGCCGTCATATTTATTCATATTCTTAACAAATTTAATTGGAATGGAATATACTTCAGTGGGTAACTAAGAGTTTTCTGTTGTCACAGGTGTCCTGTTCTCAGCGGTCACCAGTCGTTTGCCGCGCTCGAAACTGAGTGGTTCAGTATTATTTGGTATTATTAGTTGGAGGATTTATTTCTCGTTTAATTAATTAATCTTCTGATATAATGCCAACATAATACCTATACAATTACTACCTATAACTCAGGGAATCGTAAGGGGAAACCATGGTTTCAACCTCGAGAAAGCTTCAACTACACCTTGAATAAAGACACATTGAATAAATAACGCCACACTCAATAGCTCACACTGGGATTCCCCGTGTCGTGGGTCCAGAGACACACACAAAGACGAACACAACACATGCAACACCCAGACCCGAACAAACATCTGTCTTTAAAGAAATGATTGTCCGACCGGAAATCGAGCCCGAAAACCTATTGTACAACAGGGCACTACATTTGGTAGTGCCGGCCCCGTACCAACTATGCTAATTGGTCATCAATACTGAATAAAATGCTGAAAAAATATCCAAACAAGACTGAAGCTGCAACAATTGCTAATTTTAAAGTTACACTCTAGAAAACGTATAATTTTAAAAATTACTTTAAAATAATTACAGCCCTCGTTACAGAATAACTTGTCAACTCAGCAAAAAATGTAGGTTACATACGTTTTAAATTACATATAATTGTACCTTTAAATGCGAAGAAAAACCGCATACCTTCAACTAATACCAAGGATTTCTGCTCAGTCTTTCGACTACCAAAACGCATATTATACAATCAATAGCAAACGCTGCAAGCTGTAACCCCCATCTCGTCGCTTCCATTCAGTACGTTACACAACAACTTGCGCGCGCGCAGAACGGCTCTCTCTAGAACGCAGTCGCACCTAACGCGTCGGAGCGCTTGCTCGATCCATCAACCACTGGAAAACCGAAAATCAACCAATCAAAAATCGGAACTTTAGCGAACATTTCAAATTTGGAAAAGAACGAAGTGACCATTCGAACTTGTGTTTTTAAGTGCAAGTTTTTTTTATTGTACCCACAATTGACAATTTTGTCGGTTCCCTTGAAAATATAAAGGAGATATAGTACAGTAATTGGTGAGAATACAAAGGTCCGGGTTCGATTCTTGAGTGAGTGTGCGTGGAGGAAAGTGAGACGGCGGGCATGCGCCGCTGATATTTTCACTTTCTACGTGACGGGCGTTCATACGACGGACATACGAAGCGGTGAGTGGACTCGACCCCCATGCTGCACTTATGCATTTACATATTAGATGTTATCTAAGTATTCTGGTTAAGATTTTCTTACTTAAAATTTCATTATACATGCTCAAACATATACGTATACATTGTTTAAATACGATAAAGTTGGAAATGCGGTACACTTCAAGGTGAGAGAGGGGTAACGTGGCCAATCGAGTACGCCCAGCGGCTGTGGGAAAACAGCGTGCACTCTCCCCCAAAGATGCTGGCATGCTGACCAAGCGAGTTGGCGACTCCGTTTGAATTTGAAAAACCGTTTTAATATGAGTTTGTTTTCCTCTCTATATGTCGATTAAGCTATGAAACCTATAATTTCAATAACAGTGTACTATCCTATTGGAAAAGTATTACATATACCTACTCACAGTACTTCCGAATCCGGGATTCGGGTTTCGGGAAAATTCACACTTCATTTCATGATCTTTCCATGGAAAGAATATCTCTTTATTGTATGTTGTAATGTTTTGGAGTCAAATGTTGCGTATGTGATATATCGCGCATGTAAATTTATATACCGCGCATGTAAATTTAAATAATTGTATGACGCTAGGTTATTGAAAAATCGATGCTCACGTAGAAACTCAATGGTACGGGCCGGACTTTGAAATCACAACGTCACGAATTCATGCTCCACATAGTATCCAGGTGAAATTTGTTGATTTTTTTTTTTGTAAAAAACTCTATTTTGATAAAATTTATGAGAGGGATGAAGAGGATTTTCTGAATGGGAGAGAATTGAGCGAAGTACGAACGAACGTGAAAAACTAAAGATAAAAAATGCGTATGTGTGTGTTTGTTTAAAATATTTTTAATTGATATTATGTTGTAAAAACTGCACATTTCCCAAATACAATAAAATATAGTGTAATAGTAGAAATGTCTGTCGACGTCGTTTTCCACAGCACCACATGACAACGTCAATGTAAAAAGTATAACAAGGCAGTAACAGCTGTCCGCTCTGAGCTAATGTAGAGCGACGACAATGGACGGACGACAGACGTTTTTGTTATCTTGCAGACAACATGTGATTGTGTAACTTCAATTGTGAATAGACAAACTCGTACGCGGTATGTCTAACTTACATACATATGGAAAGAGTCTAAATTCGTAACAAATTGCATTGTAAAATACATCTGATACAGAGCCCAAACAAGTATTTATCTGTCAGTCTGTCCGTTTGTACGCGCATCATGCAAAAACCGCTGATCGGATTTTAATGAAACATGGCGTGGTCATAACTTATATGCTGGGTTAACATTTAGGGTACATTAAATCCATGTTAGTACTTTAAATCTGTTAATGATTCAAATATATTATGAAGTTGCGACGGGAATCACAAGTTCATGAGAACGAAGTCGAAATCACAGCTAGTCTTTATATAACCCTTCATGATGTAATGTTCGCGTGAATTTCCGTGGGACCTCTATAATTCTGATCTGGATAAAAAGTACCCTAAATGTGAACACAGCATATAAGCTATAACTGCACCAAGTTTCATTAAAATTACAAGTTCAGACAAACAGACAGATAAAAATTCTGACAATTGTTGTTTTGTACTCTGTACCACTTGTACTTTATACTACAATCACGGTTTCAAAAATGTTTCGTGTACAAACGCGGCTCCGTTGTGATTTTATTATATGTATACAAGAAGGTGGCAGAGGAGCAGAGAGTTCTCCTGGAAGGTAAGTGGATGCTGTCGTTCATGGACATTCATGGTACATGCCAACATCAGTCCAGAATAACAAACATTAGCACTTCCCCGGATGCATTGCCCAGCTTTGGAAATGTAGAAATAGATTAGGAGAAAAGGTTTGGAAATGGCTGCTCACCCGGAAGCCCCCTAATATTGCAGGTATCCATGGGCGACGATGACCACTTACCATCATGTGGCCCGCCCGCTCGTCTGCCATCTATTCTATAAAACAAATGGAAGGGCTAGGATATAATAGGTATGGGCCCTGTCATATCTCACTCATTACCGAAACATGTACATATATTGTAAGAATAATACAATGTGGGAAAAGAAGTACCTAAATTATACGGTAGTGTTCTGTGAGAGAGGGATGCGCCCAGTGGCACCCTCCACTTATTCGTACTTAACTATTTGGGCAGCAGAGCGCCACCGGTGAAACATTAAACAAAAGATAACAATAAAAGGTCAAAGGTCAATAGTTTTAATATGTTTTTACGAGTCTAGACAAGATATATCCATACCCAGGCTATCACCGCTCTATATGTAGTTAGGTATATATAAAAATGTAAACAATCCATTCCAACCGACTGTATTTTAAAACTCTCCTACGCAAGTGTGTAGACGTCTTAATAAATTAAAGCCACGCGGAACAGCGTGTGCGGAAACGCTGCGGTTCCGCTGCGTGCTGAACGACCAATTAACATTGTTATAATCTATGCAATTAACCTACAATTAGTGCAAGCTAAGCGCATTAATCATTTTAACAAACAATAATACTAATAATGGAGAATGCAATGTCTGTCTGGAAAGAAAATGTCTATATGGAAACTGGTTTTTTTACATAGAAATTGGGCGGCAGACGAGAATACAGTCTAGCTGATGGTAAGTGGATACTGTCGTGCATAGACATCCGCGATACATACCAACATCAGTCCAGAATTACAAACGTCAGCACGCTCCCGGTTGCGCTGCCCAACTTTGAAACTTTAGAAATGGATTTGGAGAAAGGGTTGGGAAAATGAGGAAGGATGGGATGAAATGCGAATAGGGTCTGGCATATCTCACTCACTATCGAATTACGTACGTACATTGGGGAAATAGGATAAAGTAGGAAATGTAGTAAATACATTTCAAAGAAGCTTCTATAAGAGAGGGGTAACTGGCCACTAGAGTGTGCAAAGAGCTCACAAAATAACCGAATTAGGGAAGTGGTAAAATAGAAACAATTGTGTTTATGTGCGTGTGTGTTTTCGGACTGAATAGTGTACATGACTGTTTAAAAATCGCAATACTGGCTTCATGCCCAATTTTTTCGTTGTTCAAGCAGTAACTCTTTGGAATGCCTTTTTTTTTATTTTACAAATACGGGTATTTTTTCAAAATTTATCCACATATGCACTTAGTTAATTAAACCATTGTTGGTTTGATTTGGAACCCAGATTCTTAGATCTTTTAAAGTAAAAATTATTTAAAACACTAACGTTACATTGTACATTTGTATACTAACTTGTACTCTTGTACATTAACAATGTGTACATTGTACACATTACATTGTACACTAACTTTAGGAAAACACCCGATAGAAAATGTTTTAAGAGACTGCTTCATTATTTAAAGCTTCAGAGTTAGGGCTCTATCTACATTTTCTGACATTTTAAGTTTGACCGTCTATTTTTTGACCTCTCCATTAAGTTTTTCTATTCTCTTGTATAATTCCAAATAATACCATAAGCAACTGCATGCGTTGTTTCGTGCATGAGGGATATAAAGCCTTAAAACTCCACACTGGCCAAGCGCGATGGTGAGTCCACTCTTTAGAAATTGCATAGTTCCTCAGGGCTTGTGATAGCGGCTTTGTTATCCCTTAAAGCAAGCAAGCACTATACCAGATCGACACATTTATTGTTGTCATACTGTCGGAGAGTCCTATTCACGCTAGTATGTTGCACAATAATTCTGTCGTCCTTCAATATCGAACTATTCGTGAATGAGGCATCCTATACTTTTAACGCCCCGACAATGTGTCGGACCGATATAGTGGGAACCTGCTGTTAGTTACCTTCTAAATCCCACGGGAATTGATGGGTTGTTGCTATTCTTAAACCGGCCGATACACCAGACAGTCCTAGATAATACTTGTGCAACATTATTCTCAACCTAAGCGTAGAATGACCTGCAAATAGAGCATAGTGTGACGAAAAGCGGCATAATTCATATTGTCATAGCTACCGCGATTAGATCTGGGCCACTAGTAGACCTATATAGATGTTTCTACAAAATAGAAAGTAAACTTTATGAACTATAGAATCATATTAGTGTCAATGTCGACCAGAGAAAAGATTAGCGGACAGTTCACTTGGTAGTAAGTGGATCCATGGACATTTGCGATACATGGCCCGAACGGAGTTCATTTGACATTTGTTCCGACCAAAGGCAAATTAGAGTAGTCAGAGTCGGGTCGGACCCGAAACTATGGAGGTCCTATAATCAGGATAGATCCTGACCTTCTATGAATCTAGCCTACACCATCTAAATGTACGTTACGATATGGAATTATTTAAAAGAACTGTAAATAGGTATCTGCAAGGAAGACAGAGTGTTTGTAGTCCTATTGGTAATGCAGGCGACCGATGGTGACCCTTAACAATATGTGGGTCATCTGTCTGTCTATCAGGTCTCGGTTGACCGTTGTAGGCTGAAGAAATGCCCGGGCGGCGCACCCACATACCCCCTGTTGTTGTAGATGTCCATGTTCGGCGGTAACACTTACCATCACGTGGGACCGCTCGCTCGTTCGCCTACTTCCCTATAAAAAAAATGCCCCGACTGCTATTGAGTTACTATTTGGAAGAAGTAAGTACTATGCGACGTTACCAAGCGCTATGTATTCATATTTGAAGGTGTGCTCTTCAGTTAAGTAGAGTATATGTGAGAGCTTTGTCTGTCGTAAATATCGACGTCAGCCTATAGATAACGTCCCACTGATGTACCCAGGCCTACTTGCAACGAGGCGGCTTTCGGACTTTATGATAAATATTCTAAATATTCTAAGAATTCTAAGATAAGGAGGCCTTGTACATATGGCGTAGTCGCAAGTCAGTTATAAATACTATTTAAGTTTGTAAACGTTTCCTTATCTAGCCTAAAACTTATTTGAAATTTTTGCGTAGTCGGGTTTTAGTTTTAAAACTTAATTGTTTTATCATTGTTTAGTTATAGAAATCTTTTATTGACTCTATTTTAGTTATCTTCACTAATCGTAAACAGCTCTTTTTTTCGTCCACTGCTGTACATAGATTTCCTCGTGCACATTATCTTGTGAATGAGGGATGTATGACCTTAAAACGGCACGCTGGACAAGCATATTGGTGAATGCACTCTCTTACGGGTGCTGTAGTTCATCGGGGCTTGTGGCAGCCGCTTTC
This sequence comes from Sesia apiformis, assembly GCA_914767545.1. Lineage (NCBI taxonomy): Eukaryota > Metazoa > Arthropoda > Insecta > Lepidoptera > Sesiidae > Sesia > Sesia apiformis. The sequence goes on from OU611962.1 coordinate 599,908, forward strand.
TCATCCCTTCCTTGCCTTTTACAAATCCCACGGGAAAAGATGCTGTGGTGTTATTTCAAAGCTGACCGACACCAGACGGCACTGATAATTGAAGTATCCTTACTTATAAATAAATAGCACCATACCCAGTGGATCACACCAGGATTCCCTGCGTAGCGGGTCCAGAGATACATACAAAGACACACCCAGACCCGAACAAAAATTTGTCTTTAAACAAATGAATGTCCGACCGGGAATCGAACCGGGTACCTTTTGCACAGCAGGCCATTGTCAGCTGCCCCAATCGGGTGTCATTATAAAACTTACTTCTAAAATTTAATATACGATTGCCTTCAAGTGGATTGTCCAGTTGAAACTATTACATAACACCACCTATAGAAGTTCAATTGCACAATAAATCGTGACAAAACTAAACGTTGAACAAATTCCTCGTGTTTGGAACTAAATAACTTCGTTTATCTGATGCCTCGAGTTATCGGAGAGTAACAAATCGTTGAGTTCTTTCACAATTTCTCCGAAACAAGTGTTTCGAAATAACAATGAGATTGGAACAGGTACATTTGATAGTTAAAAGTCATTGTGCAGATAGAGTTAGCAAAGATGCAGAGAGGACAGTATTAGGTATGTATATTTTATTTATGTTGTAACAACAATCAAACCTCGGCTCGTATCATTGACTTTCTACGTGAGTACGGATTTTCCAATGGTCACCATCACGCCGGTGAAAGAGAACGTCGTGATGAAATTTAAAAAAAAACCTGTGGCATGTGTAATATCCTGGCTTAGAATCACTCCATCTTTTCCCGTAGTCGCCGCTAAAGGCGACTAATGGAAAATAAAGTCGCCACCGCGAGCCCTGAGCAACTACACTTAATAAATGATTAAGAAAATACTAATACAACAATTATTATGCTTTATGGCTTATAAATTCTATTACCTATGATCTGTTGCATTGCTCTATGTTTGGCGGATAATTACAAATATTCATTCGTATTCATACCAACATATTAATTATAAATGTAACACAAATATGCAGTTACAGTAATAATGTTTCAATTGCATAATGTTTCAAATCTATTCCTCTTTTTTTTTCACGTAGATATGTAGATAGATAGATAAACTCTTTATTGTACATCAATACGTGTTACAAAAAGACAATTTGAGAAAGTACTTATAACACGAAAAGTACAGCGGATTTGTCGCCAAAGCGAGATCGCTTTGGCCTGTATTGCCCAGAGATTGCCTGGAGGAGATCCTCCAGGCAACCTCCGGGTGATAAGGAGAAAACAGATAACAATATCAAAAGAAATAGGTAGATGGTGCAATGTTACATAATATCAAATCAACATAATACATATAACTTAATTATTATAATAATATTTTATACACTTACTTAAGATGAATACAATACATAAATACACACGCACACACATACATCTATATATGTGTGTGAATAGAATTTAAACAAAGTGAGTACAGGACAAAGTAGATAAAAAAGTACTAAAAGAGAGATCTCATAGGTACCTACTTGAACTGTGAGGCTGTTACTTGATTATTTCCATATTTTTTTTTTGGAATAATATGTGAACATTGGTGTAAATTGTACAAGCGTTGGTGCAAAATTAAAACATTTATATATGTTAATTTTAAGTATTTGCTGTTGTTTTTGTATAATTATTTTTGTTCCAAAATATAAATAACAAATGCCTACTGATATTAACACTATCAATGTTAAATCTACGGTCAAGCAAAGCTAAAATGGACAGTGTTACCTAACTATCTTGTATGTATTATTATGACAAATCATTATCATTTCATCGACAAGCCTAAGCATACGAAATTACGAGAAAGTTTGCAAAAAATACGTCATTAACTATTCATACAGCCTCATTAAATCTGTTACATCACCTTACCGTCAGATGGTAAGGTGTCGACTATAATTAAATGTTAATGTCGGTCTAACACGTATTATGTCAAAAGCAACAGCGAACTCTCTACTAATTACACAGTAGGTATCGTAACTACAATGCCGTGGGAATACCATCATTACTGTTCATCATTCATCACATCATTATCGATTGTCGCCATTAACTATAATTTGGATTGCATAAATTTACTTTTGGAATTTAGCGCGAGAGTGTGGCAGTGAGTTGTTTATCGAAAGACGACGCAGATGAGCAGTCAGTCCAACAGGTGATAAGTGGATTGTGAATTTAAGAATGGTTTATCAAAACAATTGAGAAAATAGGAAATATAACGAGACGGCAATAGATAAATAGATAATAGGCAATAGATAATAGACAATAGATAATGGGCAATAGATAATAGGCTATAGATAATAGGCAACAGATAATAGGCAATAGATAATAAGCAATAGGTAATAGGCAATAGATAATAGATAATAGGCAATAGACAATAGATAATAGGCAATCGGTAATAGGCAATAGATAATAGACAATAGGTAATAGGCAATAGACAATAGATAATAAACAATAGATAATAGATAAATATGCGTGAAATAGGCGAAAACCTCAAATGTGATGAGAATACATACTCATATAATGGAATAATGTGTCATACTGGCTGTCTTCTGCTTTGTCGTAAAATTATAATATAATGTTTTGCCGAACATATATGTAACAACAGTTGATACAATATAAACTATAGCATATCCGAATATACCTGCTATGTCCGGAATATACATGCGTACAAATAATCTCGAAAATCATTATACAATATACTCGTACCTCACAAAATCGCTACTAGATACATCATCCGAGACTCACATCGGGAGACTTAAAAGCTCTACTATGTTATATTGAAGTATATACTATAGTATAATACTATACTCTAAAAATACTATATTGAAGTATTTTTTTTTAAATTATGTTCTTATTCAATATCGTCTACGCCCTATATTGAATTTGGTAATTTAATTGAAATGTTTATTTTCATCACATTATCTTCCAAATCCGCCACAGCACTCCAGGTCTCTCGGACTCGTTGATAACGTGTGCCACTTAACAGTCTATTCTGACCTGTTTCTGTTCAGATATTAATTTTGTGATGCACCATTTTTGTATTTTTCTGTTGATGTTGCGTGATAGAGAATGACATAGGGCATAAGTTCACCTTTGTCACAATATTTCTGCACAATGAATTGTGAATAAATAAAATAAAAATTAGTAAAAAAAAAATCGTAACCAGCCCTTTAGTATTCACTGCTGGGGATAAGTACATCGTCTTGTACGTAAGAGATGTATGGCCTTAAAAAGCCACGCCACGCGGTGCTGCAGTTCATCAGCACTTGTTGTAGAGGCTTTGTTATTCCTCAGTGGCCTTTCACGACACGCACAGGAAGAAAGGGGTGGTAGTATTTTAAAGCCGGCCGGAATCCACATGACAAACACAATACAGCTAAATATGAGACGTGAACTAACATGATTCCGCCGATACTGTCGTTCAACGCAGGTACCGCCTCCAATAAGCGTAACATGACGCAACACTTTCACCGGCACTCGGCACCAAACACGTCGAACGATTCCGATTTTGTAATTAAGTATAATAGAATGCGATGCTTTCTTATTTCGGTTCGATCCTTTCGTAATGCCCACCAATTGATTATGCGTCCGTGTACTTCCGTTTTTGGCTACGCTCATTCATTATAAATCTTGTTAGCGCTGTAACATTAGAAATTGCGATTATTTCTTGCGATTATTCAAATGAGAACATTTGTTAAGGCCGATTTTATGACAGTAAAATAATATTATCAAGATACTGTTCAACTACTATCGTCGAAATGCTTTCTAAATGTAATATACCTATTAATGTAAAAAGGGTCATGCATATTAGTGCAGTAAATAAACCACTGGTTGAATTGTATCTACCACAGGAATACTATGTATTTTTCCGCCGTATGGAGGATTTTATACTGAGATTCACAAATGCTCTAAATATAAATATTCTACAAACTTAAAATATAACTCGGAATTTATATTATCATTCCAATAAAACATTGTTTTAAACTAAGAGTAAGTTCAATAATATTTAAAATTATCAAGAGTATTAAAATAATGTGACTTTTCATTTACAACCTGCATCGAACAATCTTGTGTAGCATTTCTCTTTAGCATATGAAGATTTTCAGATGTTAAAACGGTATGTGGGCGAAGCTACCTTGAAATGTATTTCCCACTTTATCAAATTCCCCAAAGTACGTACGTATTTCGATAATGATTTAAATATCTCAGAACACATTCCTACCCCATCCTATCGATTCCCATTTCATCAACCCTTTCTCCAAATCCATTCTTACATCAACAAAGGTAGACGGGGCATCCGTGAGCGTGCCAAAGTTCATAGTTGTGGACTAAAGTTGGCATGTATCGCGGGTGTCCATCTGCGACAGTATCCACTTACCACCACGTGGATTGTATGCTTGTTTGCCACATTCTTTCTATAAAAACAACATCTTTCTTGTGTCGATTTTCTCCGATCTTTCCGTCGAAATATTCACGTTTGACGAATGACGACGGCAGACGCTAATAAACATCATATAAGACGAACTATGGTGTTTTAGTTACATTTCTGGTTTTCCAGGTCTTTAACCTTTGATCTTCGATCTTGTGATGATTATCTTGTGATGATGACTCATTATCTTCACAGCCTCCGGAGTAACAGACAAAGTAAATAAAGAACGCCACAATCAATGGTAACTAAAATTCCTTGGCCCCGCCCAATTCGAATTTAAGATCTTTGTCCGCCGGAAACCTAATTCGGAACATTTTGCACAGCCAGCAGCTACAAATGAGGGTAATACAAGCCAAGTAACAAATCCTTGTCCGCATTTCCATAGCTCGCCTGTTGGCATAAAGATCAATATTAGCATCTGATTGTACCCGTACTGAAACAATAGCGGAGCGATTGTCACGCCTCTGCAAATGCCAACCGATTACCTACATCGGCGCGTCGGTGGCAGCCCTGACAGCTCACGAGAGGCAGCCCTGACACTTATAAATGAGATGGCGGTATACGAATGCAGTGTTCAAATGAATGCAGAGTCTCTTAGCGGGACATAATTCGAAATGAAGAGGTTCGCCAATGAACCAGTCACCGAATCGGCATGAAGAAGTTTCAGTGGACAGGACATAGCTACCGCAGGACCCGCGACTGATAGGGTAGACGAATCCTTGAACGTACTGGAAAGCGAAGTGTGGAAACTCCGGTCATAGATCAGCGATTTGAAGAAGTTTGCCAGCAGTGGCTGCACGAGGAGAGCTAAAATCGTGTGTAGTGGCGAGCCTTGGGAGAAGTATATCAAACAGTGGAAAGACATAACGAAAGTTATGGTTTACCATAAAAAAAATCGATGTGTTTGGATAGGTAGGTGGATTACGAAAAATTACATTGTATGCATTAAAGAAACACCGTGTATTATGGAACTAAATCTATGCAGTTTTATCACAATGCAGTTTTGGTTGGTCATCTCATGATGAAATAAATAATTGGAATATTGTGGGCCCTTAGAGAGATCTTTTTTTTTTAAATAAGGTCTTACCAGACTTAACTCGGTGAAGTAGATTTTGATACTTTCCGTACGTTTAAAAAAAAAAAGGATATGATTAGGTTTTATATCCATCTGGCCACCATTAGTCGAGAAGTAGTATTTTTTTTTTAAATTTGAAAGTTGTAATCTCCCGAATAGGTAGATTTCCTCCAAATCTACGTGATAGAAATTTGAAATCAAAAGTAAAAAGTAAAAATAATCTAAAACAAACATCTGATGTCTTAAGACACATCAAATGACTGTGCAAATCTAAATTTCACTAACATGCAATTAGTTTGAACAACACGCCGTTAAATATAGAACTCCTTATCTGATAGAACTCGGCTACAATGTCCAATTAGTTTAGCTAATTCTAATGAGCGCGTGCCCAACTCACGTCTGATCTGTATCACATTTGATACATTATAAAGGCGTGTCCACAACGTCTCTGTTTATTGTATTTTTATTTTATTATACATATTACAAGAAGAACTAGCATCTTAAAACTTATAAGTGAATAAATAAATAACGCGACACTCAATGGCCCACACTAGGATTCCCTCTGTCGTGGAGCCAGAGACATATACAAAGACACACACATACATACACCCAGACCCGAACATATATCTGTCTCTTATTTTAAAACAAATGTATGTCCTACCGAGAATCGAACCCGGGAACTTTTGCCACAGCAAGCAATCCGTCGGTATTAGGTATAAGTAGTATTTAATGAACGTAACACTTAAAAGCTATCTACAGCTTTTCACACAGAGTATTAGTTATATAGCGGTTAGTAATACAGCGATAAATAATTATGTTATTTCACTCTCTTGTCGACAATCTGCAAATACATTTGACATTTGACAGTTGTGTTGAACAAGTCAATGTTGCCATCACTATTTGTTGGGTTCTCAACAAACCCACCACATACGCATTTTGCAGGGTAGGTAAATTTTGAGCTACTCAAATTTCAGAAAGAGAACTCATTTGAGCTATAGCGTTTTCAAAACATCATTTATTTGAAATTTGAATCCTGAAAGCCATTCAGTCAAGACGAAAAAAATAAAAATGATGTATTCACTTTTTTATTGAATTTCGCATGCTTTTCTTTGCATCAATGGAATTCGAACGAGAACATTTTCGTGCAATGATGTTATACGATCTTAAAGTTGGTTTAAATGTGAGTGAGTGTAAAAATAGATTAGTGTCAGGGACCTCGCACCGTCCCATGCATCAATTTCTAGATGGTTTTCTCAGTTTAAACAAAAAAAAATCCATGAAAGATGATGACGATGAGAGAAGCGGCCGTCCTGCGACTTCTGTAATGAATGAAAACATCGAGGCGGCAACGAAAATGCACGAAGCACCCAAAACTACCTACAAATAGATAGAGGAGACTTAAGGTTTCATAGCTGGTCCTTTATAAAATTTTACACCAACACCTACAAGTCAAGAAGCTTTTTTCGCGTTGGGTTCCTCATTTTCTGACTGCTGCACGAAAACGCTTGTTCGTGTCACGCGTGACATGGTGCAAGGAAATGATTGTAAAGTTCGAAAATGGACAGCGACGGAATGTATTTAATATTATCACTGGAGATGAGAGTTGGATCTATCAGTATGACCTACTAACTAAGCGGCAATCAACAGTTTGGGTGTTTCCAAACGAAGAGTCTCCCAGGAAGGTCAACCGTGGGCGCAGTGTATGCAAAAAAATGGTAGCAACATTCTTCTCTGCGGGTGGCCATTTAGCTACAATTTCTTTAGACGCTTAAAAAACTGTTAATGCCCAATCACTGTACCGTGAAGTATGTTTACCAACTGCATTCGATGTGCCAAAGCATTTTCGTATTTTGTACCTTAGACTGATGTGTTTTTTGTTAATCCTAGAGACTAAACCGTAACTAAGGTAGAAACTCAAAGAAATGAATTCGTCGTTTGATTAGTCAATATTAGGTGTGCATGTATTCGTTGCTTAGATTATAACTATTTCGGGGTATCTATCAATCCTACGATTGACTAGTCCTTCCGCGAAGAAGCCGAATTACGAAATTTGACCGTAACATATAGACCACACACCAATAACGAACGCACAGTGAGTTTTTGGTTAAATAGTTAAAACTCTTCCATTCTGGAAATTTTGACGTCAAAAATAAGCGTCGAGAAGAATATAAAACTACTTTACTCCTTCATAGGTAAGGACTTATTATTAATTATTAAGTAAGTTATTATTAATAGTATGTAGTGTTACCTGGCCCTAATAAATTTCTTTCTGTCTTCTTTCTTTTTAATGATACCGAGCCGCTCAAAGTGAGCTGCGTCGGTGTGGACGAGAGTTAATAAAGGTCATTAACCCCCCCCCCCCCCCCCAACCCCATCCTCCTGGTAGCCATGGAAAGTGAAACCACCATCAAACTACATGTCTCTGGAACCGGTATCAACCGGTTTGTAGTAGTTTACTTGCGGCGCTTACCGATGATAAGTTCCGGTGATAAGGGGTTAGCTGATCGCCGTTGATTGTTTATTGATGATAGAGCTGAATAGATTCCTACGTATACTTATTTAGTGACTCTAAATAAATGCTGCGGATTTATTTAGTGACTTTTGGAATAAGACATGCGCCTTATTTTTAATAATGTTTGATTTTATTAGCCACCGACTTACACACTAATCTTAAGCACTCGGTCTGACTTTAAGACACTGACTGACTTTCACTTTAAGAGAATGATTAAATCCCGTTAGCAAAGGGAACATAAGATTGCTGAACATACCATGCTGCACTACTGGTTTCTTCTCAAACTGATCTCCATATGCCTGGAATTGTATAGATTCTTCATTGTTGTGAGATGTATTGTATATTATGTATTGTTTATTTTTATTCGACAAACGTGTATTATTATTATTATTGCTACACTTGGAACCAAGAAATTTGTCAACGATAAAACAACTGCAAAACAAATCAAACCCGTTATCGTCATAAATACTGTTAATATGGGCTTGTTATATAGTTAACATGGGCGACATTAGACCTTATTTATGCCAGGACCTTATGATACAATTTCGTTATTTTTTAATTTTTATTTTGAAACATATAGCTGACGCTCGCTACTTTATATACTTTTATATAGCTGCTGACCGCATTTGCGGATGAAGTAGCGAGCGTCAGCGTTAGTTAAAACATTTTATGTATTAAACTGTTTTTTTTTGCAAAATTCAATTCTTTATGGCACTTATAAAAATTAAACATAGTCATAGAACACAACAGAACGGGATAGTCTGGGGGTATCTAATCTCGACTTTCATTCGTGAGGTAGGTAGTCAGTTCGAATCCTCGGTCCGTACCACTGAGTTTCAACTTAAGTGCAGATTTTTAAACAAATATCACTACTTCGAATGTTAGAAAAAGAAATCTGGAACACATGCATCCACCATCACACACTGGACCTGCGTGATGGAGTATGGCCCCAAACTCTTAATTTACTAATTACTTATTAATTTATTAAGGGAGGCCTGCGCCCTGCAGTAGAACTTCTAAAAAGGCTAAAAAAAACAAAAGATTTTTTAATTTTTTTTCTTGTTTTAACAAAACAAGTTGTTTTAAATTGCAAAGTCACGGTGTTTTCCTCTCTCAACAACAATTAGCACGAGAAACGATGGAAAATGTGTCAATGACATCCGCTCACACGGTATATCTTATAGAAAACATTGACCTATATTCTTGTAGCTACTGTGAAGTGAATATGTAGCCATTGTTATACCAGGTGACGTGATCATGGTAACGTTTCATTCATTGGTTTAACCTTTTGAATATAAGAATAGAAACATAGTAACTTTTGAATATAGAGAAACGATGACTACGGTGGCCAACTTTGAAAGAGAAACAGACTAATGACTATTTATGGTGGCTAACTTTGCAAAATTGATTTGCGGGAAATCGACAATTCAAATGCGAGACAGAGATGGCCAAAAATAAAAAGCGGGATATTAATGAAATTTTGCCTTCATAGGCAGATATCCCAAATTGATAAATTGGACAGATTCCTAGATAGATAGGTTGTTATATACGTAGGCGGGATGATAAGTATCTGGCCTAAACTATTTAAAAATAACATATATTTAAGAAAATTATCTCATTTTACAAAAGAGATTTCTAGCTATCCATATTCTAAATTTGAAATCGACGGCTCCAATACTTTTTAATAATCTGACATTTTAGAAAATCTTATGTTGAATTTTTCACAAAATGAATAAAATTGAACAAGGAGCAGTGATAATGTTTCTTCATATGAAGGGTTTAAAGGGATCAACAATTTTTGACGAGTTAAAAAATGTTTTAGGTGAAAGTGCTCTTTCATATGCCACAGTCAAAAACTGGGTTGCCGACTTTAAGCGCGATCGTACAAGCGTCCAAAATGAATCCCGATCCGGACGTCCAAAAAGCGTCACCACCCCAGAAATGATCTCCAAAGTCCATGAGATGGTCTTGGACGATCGAAAATTGAAATTATCCGAAATAGCTGAAAGTGTAAGCATCTCGAAAGAATGGGTACATCACACCCTGAATGAAGAATTGCATATGAAAAAGCTATCCGCCCGTTGGGTGCCGCGCTTGCTTACAATCAAAAACGAATTCGTATGCAAGACTCCCAACATTGTTTGAATCGTTTTAAGAGTAATAAAGTGGATTTTTTGGGAAGATTTGTAACAACAGAAGAAACGTGGGTCCACCACTATACACCTGAATCCAAAATTCATTCAAAGCAGTGGACAGAAGCTGGGTGTTCGGCTCCAAAGAAAGCCAAAGCTGTGAAATCCGCAGGGAAAGTGATGGCATCTGTATTTTGGGATGCGAAGGGAATTTTGATGACAGATTACCTTGCGAAGGGTCAAACTATTACCGGCGACTACTACGCCGATCTGTTACACAAGTTACAGGAATGTATTCAGCAAAAAAGACCAGGTATGACTCGAAAAAAAAAATATTTCACCAAGACAACGCAACGGTTCACACATGCGTTAAGGCAATGGCAAAAATCAACGAATTACACTACGAATTGTTGCCCCATCCACCTTATTCGCGTGACCTAGCACCGTCAGACTTCCACCTGTTCCCTAAGCTCAAAACTTTTTTAGGCGGACAGAAATTTGAGACGAATGATGCCGTTATAACTGCTGTAGAGGAGTATTATGCCGGCCTTGAAGAAACGCATTTTACGGAGGGCATAACTGCTTTGGAGCGAAGATGGACTAAGTGCGTAAAGCTTACAGGAAACTATGTCGAAAAACAAAAACCACTTCGTTACGTTAAACTGAGTATTTCTTTCCTAGGCCAGGTACTTATCATCCCGCCCTCGTACATAAATATGTTGAGAAGTGGAAGATACACGCCGCAATCTCCCAGTCGCTGGAAACACTCAATTAGCCACGTTACCCTGCACGCACAGAACACTACAATAAAATATATCGTATTTCCTTTACTCTATTCCTCCAATGTTCGTATGTGTTTGGGTAGTGTGAAGATATGCCAGAGTGCATTCGCATTACAGCCTATCCAGTCTCATTTTCCCAACCTATTCTCTAAATCCATTCCTAATCTCCAAAGGTGATTGAATCTCCATCGAATCCCACCTGGGTGACAGTATCCACTTACCACCAAAAAATATATTCGTAGCTTGATATCCGAATAGTCGCTATTTTATACACATTTTTCTTCTCTTTGCCCATTTATTCAAATGGCAGTTCCACAAACCTGAACACCTGCCTGATACAATTACAAATGATTATAGTATAATTCTCATTTCACTGAATGCTCTAATTCCCGCGTGCATCTAAAGACAGACAAAGAAATTGCAACTTTATAGTTTATAGCATACGACTCGTTGTTATAAGCTGTGATTAGATTTTCACATAGAAAAGTTGTCACACGGTTTAAACGCGTGCTATTACATGACTAAGTAATGATATGCATGTGAGAATGAAAGGAAAAAAATACATTTGTATATCGGATTTTGTAATGCTGTGTATTTTTAATGTATTCCCACGAGTATTGCTTTGGAAAATTTATACTTTTACTTAAAACTCCTTCCGATTGCGACAGATGTCGCTAGTTTCCGTACGTTGTTCTTCTCATATGGTCAAGACGCTGTTAGCACATTGTGCCGATGCCGAGTTAATTTTCAATTCATAACAGTTCAAAACATTTCTTGTCAACGTCTCCTCCAATCTAAGTTAGCGAGTCACTTAGTAAAATGATAAGGTTTACTGAGGACTCTTGGAAGCACACGAAAAACGCTTTACGTTTTTATTTGATTATCGCAAACATTACGCACAAAGTTTATAAAACTATCACTATTAAACGACAAAATCCATAATATACACGATTTTAATATTAATCAAACAATAACTCAACTTCACTTCTGGAGTTCCCGCCAAAAAGATATTAACAAAAGTTGAAGAACGTCGTCTAAATAGGTGTCTAAACTAAATAGATTAATTATCGTTTCTCAATCTTTTTACCATCACAATTCCCTAAACAGCCAAAAATTAAGAAAAAAAACCTTACGGCCCCCTTGCAATAGGTTGTTAGGTTACACTTGGTTGTATCTTAAAATTCAATACCTACTTAATAAAGGGATTTTTCCCACATGTCCCTTATTTGTTGGACTGATTGCGACCCTCAGCGGGGTCGCGTCCCCAGTTTGAGAAACGATGAAATAGACAATGTTTTCTTGTATACCTATTTTGAAAGTTTACACCGTCATAATTATGAACCACTGAACCGATTTGGCTCGTCTATGAACTTAATCGATAGATCCAAACTAATGGTGAATCCCATTACAATCTCAGCAAAATTCGTTGTGCGGTTTGTGCACAAATTTCCAAATGCCCCTAGTCTGGGACATGCGTGTAATATCCACTAGCTCACACTTGGTCCTCGAATCAATTCAAAACAAATCATTTACAAGGTAAGTTGTAACAGATGGTAATTAGGTACAGCAACCAGTCACATTTTCCAGAATTGGCGTGCAGAAATAATTATAAAATTATTATGGAACATTAGTCAAATTATTTTCATTAAAAGAAATAAGCTGTCAGTTTTACATTCAATTGATAATAATTAACTACATATCTTAACATGTCTTAATATATCTTAATGTACATTTATTATACTTATATTAAATGTCAATTTAACCTCAACATCAAGCCCCACTACAATTACAAATTATAAATACCTGTCGGTTCATTTAAATAACAGTCATTTTGCAGAACAATTCAACGAATAACAAAACAGTCAACCTCGTAGTGGATTACAGATTTTTATGTCAAATTTTATTTTAATCGGTTGAGAAGTGCGCCCTCCGCCCTTATTCGACTTGTAGTGACTTTGTCCGAAATGATCTCTTTAATAATATCCCTAAAAGTTAATAGACAGACGTACAATACATCTGTCCTTTGTTGGCAAAATCGTTTATCTATCGAACCGTGATTATGAAGAAACTTGATTTGAAAGTTTGGCGACCAGAACGAGGAAGTACATAAAGTATTTTTTTGATGTTATCAATTCGCTACTTCATTTCATACTTTATCGTATTTCCCCAATGAACGTACGTGTTAAGGTAGTGAGTGAGATATGCCAGAGCCCATACTCATCCCATTCTATCCCTCCCCATTTTCCCAAACCTTTCTCCCAATCTGCAATCTTCCTTAATCTGCAACGGTGGGCAGCGCGTCCGGGGGCGGTTGTCATTCTGGACTGATATTGGTTTGTATCGCGGATGTCTATAGACGATAGTACCCACTTACCATTACGGGTCTGTATGCTCGTTTTTCAATAAAAAAAAAAGATAAAATCGATTCTTATAGAACTATTTAATAAGTTTACTAAATTACACGGTGCTAAAAATTAAAGAAAAACTTGAGAAACAAGGGGAAAGGAAAAGAAAAAAATAACATAATAACTAGCATTCAATCGGGTTTTTTCCTCCCAATATCTCCGAAACGGTTCACCGTTGCAGAAAACAGATTTTACCAGTAGAAATATATGTAGAATCTGCAATAAACCAACTGTATTAATCTGCAATAACCAACCTTGGCTCTAATTATTTCCATATTTTAAACAGCTGTACAAATTACTACAATGGCAAGGCCCAATAGACACTATAGTGTATTCTTTATATTGTGTAGAAACAATAATATATCTAACCTCGCTGAGTGGAGCCACACAAAAAACGTACTGAGTAACATATTTTCAACAGAAATTTTATGTTGAAATGTTGTACAACCAGAAATCATCCCTCCCTTAGTATTGTTAAAGAAAATATACGATACTGTGCTCGGAAGAAAAAGTTTTGATTGACTTACTTCGTACTCTTAATAATTAACTTGAAAGTCTTTGAAATTGTCGACAGTAATTCAACGAGACGTTTCTTGGTATAAAAATTTACTTTAGTAATTTAACTAAACGGTAGAAATCACTAGCTTTCTATAAAAGATCGGTAAATCACTTAAATCACTCACAGTAGGCACCGATTAATTACTATATGTAGTCTTTCTATTCGATGACTGCGGACTTGTCTGTCTGGGTACCTCATTATTATAGGTATAGAAATAATCGCCGAATATACCTAAATATACCTCATGGATTTATATAGCTCCATATTTCAGAAAAAAAATCATTTTTCGTACAATTATAAACGTACTTCGAACTATACAAAGATTTTTCTTTCTTTGAATTCTCATCAAATCTATTCAAAGTCATCTGTAAGAGATTGCTATAAGACTGTTCTGATTGAATTCTCTTATGTGAACGTTGGTTTACTATTTTGTTAAATGATTTTTTTTACAATAAAAAACATATTCTATAACTAGCTGTTGCCCGCGACTTCGTCCGCGTGGACTTTAGTTTATAAACACCGTCTTTATTCGACGTGATTCTTAAATTGTGTAACTTTTATTTATGAACTGATTGAAATAAAACAAACACTAAATTTTAAGTGAAACTTAAAATAATACATTACTGAAAACCGCACCCAAATCGGTTAAGCTGTTTCTAAGATTAGCGCGCACAAATGCACAGACAAACAGACAAAAATTCTAACAATCATTGTTTTGGGTTCTATTGCGTTGATAAAGGCCCCCAATAATAGTTTATCTCATATATCTTCCGTGTACAGACAGCGATCAGTTACATTTTTATTATATGTATATAATATATAGATATAGTACATGTCATTGAATAAAATAAACAATACATATTATACTTAACACAATTATACAATTGGCGACGAAATTCTCGCCAATGCCATTAATAAAATTTCAATAGTAGTCATATGGCTATCGCCGAACGCGTCTACATACGGCGATACCCGCCGTGGGCAGTTGGCGCCTAAGCGATCTCCTCCAGCCAACCATAGAATAAAGATAAGTTTGAGAGAAAACTAGGAAAATACACATATGTGAATAAAACATATAATATTTATTTATATTATATATTACACTAAACAACAACAATACCAAAATATTATATTACATACATTCTATTTAAATTTTATATTTATTAATTGTGATTATTACGTGTGAAGAGATGTTACAACATTTAAATACACTTAAATTACATTTAATTAGTATGTTCCTCTGTAATATATAACATGAGCTTACAAGCTACTATCTATCTACTGTATGTAATATCACAAATAGTGTAACGTGATCTCATTAAACTTCTTCACCGAGGCCTCACGGCACCATCACGTGATTCAGTTACAACTGATATTGTAACTGCATTTAATTGATTCACAAAGATCGTCAATTCATGATTCACAAGAAAAACGTGGTCACACCACACGCCCACCCGCTTTCCCTTTTTAACGTGTTATAGATTCCACGTTTTTTATGGATAGCACGTGGTAGCAATCCACTGTCGCCCATGAACATCCGCGATACACGTCAACATATAGAACTGGTAAAGAATAAAATGATTTGAGAAACAACTTACATATCTTATCCTCACGCTCTCCCAAGACAAATGATATATTTTGCGGCAGATTTCTCTGAGTTAACGTTTATAAAAAGGAAAGTAATTCCAATACTCTAATACCATTATGTGCTTTCCCACGATTGTAGCCACTGGGAGACACTACACCTTATACTCCATCATCATATCATATAACTGTGTCTTCATTGACAATGAATCACCAACACATTCATTGCTAATATTTTCTATACAGTATGCAAATAATAATATTATTATTATCATAATTCAATAATAATTCATAATAATAATAATCAATAATAAGTCATAAACTTCGACCTTCTGGTGTAATTTTACTTGCTAATAACTTATCAGTTCAGTATTTTTGCCCTAAAGGAAATACTGACTGCGTCCAATTATTTTATTTTATCATTCAATTGTCACAGTTAATTTGTCACATTAATCTTGTCTTGTTACATTTAATCTGAATAATATATTTAATATAATATATTTTCTTGTTACAGATGTCGCCCGCAAGCATTAGAATATGCGCCGTACTGTGGCTGACCTGCGCCGTCGCCAGCACGCCAGCAGAACCAGAACAGAATACTACAACCACTACAAAAGCCATACGCACTACTATCTTACCCTCAAGAACAACGAGAACAGAGCTGAAAGTCTCAAGAAGTCTCAATCCTCACGAAACACAAACCCTCAACGTTAGAACGAAATCAGGTCAAGTGACGCAATTAATCGTCAAGAAGAAGGATTTAAAATCCACTACACACTTAGCAAGTAGCACAACGCCAGCGCCCACTACGATTTCCTTAAAATCAACTGTCCCTGATATCAAAGTCAATGCAACTGTTGAAGAAGCCAAAAACAAAACTGAAACAAGAGACCAAAGGAAATTAAACTTTGTCGGAACAGTTAACAGCGACCTAGCTGGATATGATTACTATATGAATCGCAACAAGAATATAGAAGAACCCAGTGACATCAAAGCTGAGTACGGCAACTGGTCGCCAGTATCAGTCTACCCTGAATCTCATATTCAGGATGAAGGTACAGTACCCCACAAGGATCAAGAAACTTCTAGTTACTACCCTACTTACGACAACGAGAGAAGAACAGATAATAAGAAATTCTACATCACCAGTTTCATGGACTACGGAGGTCCGATCAAAAACTACAGATTTGATCCCCACAATCCAGTCATAAAGAACGACAGGAACCCAGTATACATTGAAGTTGTCAGCACAAAGGTTCAGGAAGGCGAGGGTAAATCCTTTAAAATTCCTGACCCTGTGATGATTAGTTCTGAACCAATGTATATTAAGAAGGCTATTGAAAAGTATAACAAACGCGGTAGGTCAATTTTGACACTTGGAGATGACGGCATACCAGAGATACATGGAGTTCGAGTTCCAGATGACGAGTCAGACAGGAAGACCTGGAGGAACGCGAGAGTCGTCAATGGAGAGTTACTACCATATCCTGAAGGATATACGCCTCCCAAAGCCATACCAGAAGCAGACGTGTACCCGGATGTATCTGCAGAACCGGCTCAAAACTTCGGCCCATTCACTAAGGAGGACAACTTCGAACACAAGGACGGACCTTTTACCACACTCGACAACATGAAATATGACTCCGATCACAGCACCGGCCCCTATATGACGAGTGACAACCCGACGTTTGCGTACAAACAGAAAAAAGACAATCACTATATGAAATCCGGATACGGTCCTTTCACTAAAGCCGATAATTCGAAAGTGGCCAATTCGAAACTGATTGACTACATTAAACAGATAAACGAGCAGGAATCTAAACGCGATTATTTCAGTGGACGCAGTTCGAGGTCTCACAGTGGTGATATGGAGTATTCCGAAAGCCATATCCAGAGACGTATGCTCCAACATCCTGGAGAAGTCAACTTCCCCAACTCTCTTATGTACACTTCGAAAAATGCAAAGCCTGGTTTTGATGAAAGCGTGAGGAATCCCGTTCTGCAATACGCCCATCCTGAACTCGGTGTCCAACCAGCAAAAGCCACTCGAGACAATGTCGAAAATTACGAGAACAAGGAACGTAACATTAAGTACTACACTAACGTTCCCAAGAGTGCTCACCCTTACCCGATGGAACCAATTGATGGGTTCGGACAGCAGCGCTCTCAGAGCAGTATAAGCTCCTCAAATAGATATTACGAAGACGAATACAACAAGTTCTCTTACTACGATCACAGCTCCAGATACCCTTACGGTTACGGTTACATAAAGCGAGTTCCCGAACGTTCTCTGTGGAGGAAACTCACGGATTCAATGAAAGATACAATTCAGAGCGCCAGTCAGACTGTACAGCAACTGACTAAACCTATAATTGACCCTATTGCTAAAGTAACACAACCTGTCATTGATCCTCTGGTTGAAGCTACTCAGAAGATCTCGTATAACTTAGGTCTCTACCCGTCAAACTCCATTCAAACACAAAGGTATGCTCAGGACAAGATGGGAGTAGCTGCGGTAGCCGCTTCTGGCGCTCCGGCCATGTTACCAGCGCTGGGTTTGATGGCTGGTGGTGCAGCATTGGGCCTTGGAGCAGTGGCGGTCGGCAGACTTCTAGACGTCGATCTGATGCGCAGTGCTGGTCTAAGTGAAGACTACATCAAAGATACATTGGAGAAAGAACATAAGAGGGCTCTAGCCAATGCGCCTTACGATATTGACAGGAAAATCCTCAGTAGACAGAAGGCCTACGATGACAACTACAAGATGCCTAGTGAGAACGTTTATGTAGTGATGGCACCTGATGCTTCCGAAACTAGTCGAGCGAAACGAGACCTGTTTGCCTTCTACGAGCCTTATCAAGGGCAGGTTTTAAAAAGGGTGAAGAGAAAGCGTATAACGAAAAGGTCGTTAAATGGTGATGTGCTTGAAGATTTACAGCATATTGACAGTCGGCCAGGGTCGTCGAGCTTAACAGCCGCAGCGATAGACCTGGTCAAGCAGACTGATTGGAGGAACTCACAGTGCGCAAAGTACACCTTCTGCAAGGTCCTAACACAGCAGTCTTCGGACTCGATCTTCGCGATGGAGAAAAAAATGGAGTCTCTTCTAAAATTGTAAGTATTTTTATATTCCTTATTCTCTTGTATTTTTACTAAGTTTCATTAATTTAAAAAAGGACGCACACATCTACATATGACACGTACGAACGTATCCCAATGAAATATTCTGAATTCAAATTTGTTAATTGACAACATTTTTTTTTTTTGTCGGTTGAATTCATAACGTACCATAACTCTGTGGAACAATTGACGATCAGTTATATTGTGCAATTTTACTGGTTGCACAATGTTTTTGATCATTTAGGGAGTGTATGGAACCTCATTTGGGTACTAAGCCCGATTCAATTATATTTTATAGTAAAATCTTATTGTAGGTAATACTGATACTTTTGCTCTTATTGTTTCTTCGGCATTAATTGATCGTGTAGGTTCGTAAATGCACGAATCACATACCAATGTTGAAGTGGTTGATTTCAAAAATAATAAAATAAATAAAAGACTACGAAATAATGTAACTAAAGCTGAATTAAAGATAGTAACAGTTTTAGAAATTATACAATATCAAGTTCACTTTGCCCTGACCGTAATAAGTGCCACTTATCGACGGATAGATTACGATAACAATAACACAATAAAGGTCTGATGTTAAAGGTTATTTTTGAGTAACACGAGTTATAAATTTATACATCAATTTATTTATACATCATCCACCAACAATCTGGTAATAACCAGGCTATTAATAGTCCAAATGGCAATAAAAACTAGCAACATGCCGCGCACGTTGCATGCAGTAATGCGAGCTATGATGGCGTGAGTGGCAGCGCAGTCGCACAAACTAAAAAGTGAACAATTCATGACGAAATCAAGTGCGTGGTAGCATACAAAACAGAGCAATGTATGATTCTTTTATAGAAAACATGGCAGGCGAGCCGATGGGCCACATGATGGTAAGCGGTCACCGCCGCCCATGGACACCTGCGACACTAGGAGGAATGCGCTTGCGCTGCCGAACTTATAGAATCCTGTTCACAGATCTCTTGATCTCACAACTTTCGCGTTCGCTGTGTACATATATGGTAGTGTCTTGATGAGCGCTCTGTACGAAACGACTCCTTATCAAGGAAGTTCAGATGAACAGCACTAGCGCAACTCGCCCGAACTCAGAATACACAACCGTTACAATTAAATATACAGTTGTTACCCATATCCGGCGTACAATATTTACGTAGTATTAATGTCTTAAAAACAAGTTTAATTTTACAATATTCTTATTCAATATATTAATGTTAATTTACTTTCATTTCATTTTATTAAAAAAAAAATGTCATTTTAAAAAAGAACTTTTAAATTACAGAATGTACGTTCTATTGATCATTTTTTTAAATCGTATTTATTCTCTAGCTCAATACATGGCCTGACCCTAACTGTAACTTGTATAAAGCCTGTGCTATAAACTGCACATGTTGCATAAAACCTGCAGTTTTAATGCAGTATCACTTTCTAGAGGTCACACGCGTACAAACAATACAAGTTTAGCACATATTACGCAATCCCTCATACAACATCGCTTTCGTACATTGCATAAAGTGCGTTAAATCGTAAAAGTGAGTGGTAATTTTAATATGTCTTAGAAATTGTACGACGTGAAAGTGTGATGACACGAGTCATTTAATACCGTGATTGTGATAATCAGCAATCAACTATAAATATCATAGTTTTATCTCTAATTGACGGGTGAACTTTCAACTTGATGAATTATACGTAAATGAACGGGTAATTTGTTATGTGCGACTCTACATTAGCAATTTACTAATTTAAAACTTTCTACTTCACCTTTTTTTTTTAAATAGAAAACTGCAGTCGAGCTGACCATCTGGTGGAATAGTTTGTCTTCAAGTATACCTGACTACTGTATTGTGTTTTCTTTTTCTTTTCATTCGTGGCAATGGTGCAATTAGCACAATCTGCCAGTGGCATGCAAAATACGATACATAAATATGTGCTAAAGTACATATGAAGTGAACAATGTAAAAGGAAAAAATATTACGTTAAGGATTTAAGAAGTTAAGAAGGATTAACGTGTTTTTTTTTTAAACAAGCAACTGAGCATTTCTATAATACACTGTTATGATAATTATGATATCATAATTATCATAGCATCATAATTATGATATCATAACTATCATCATAATTATCATTATAATAATCATGTTATAGTAAGTTATGTTAGTTATGATATGATAATTACAATTAACAGTAGAATATTAAATATAGATATATCTAAGTATATGATGTGCTGTGACAACAAAATTGAACTGACTCAGCAAATGCTGTAAATAATCCCCAGCCCTAATTTTCTGTCAGCACCTATATGCTCACAGACAGCCAGAGAAGCAGGCGAACCTTCCCCAAAATATATTTAATGTGAAATATTACAATAATAAGTAAGTATGTACTTGTTTTTATATTGTAAATCGGGTCTCAAGGCGTGTAATAAAGGTATTTGTTCACCCGTTCAGATCCGGTTCAGACCAAAAAAAATAGAAGCCCGGTATTCGTGGATACTAGGTTGGTTCCGCCGTCTTCCGCGGATAGCTGAGACCGCGTATTGTAGCGAACCCCTTATCTTAGGGTATATGAATCAAAATTAAAATTAAAATGGGAAATATCAAATAAAAATGCGCTTTTTCAATATTTATTTATACATTTAAAACTGTCATTTAACAATAATTCTTATATTGTTACGCAATTAAAATGTAACTTATATAATAATCATGTAGTACACAAGAAAATATGCTGCAAATGATAATAGAATCGTTAATATTCTCGTTGAATTGTCTCGCGCGTTTTTAGGGAAGCGCGAGTACCGAAACCGCGATAATAAATTCTTGTACGCCCTACTGGATAAAAAATCATTATTGACGCCAATACAGAACAAACAAAATAGGCAAACTTTCACAAGCAACTGTAGCAGCGAGTTTGTAGAACCTTATTCAGCATATAAATAAACATTACAATTATTCATATCCACATTTAAAATTCAATGAAGACAAGTTTATTGATAACTTTTTGGGCGGGAACTGGAGAAGTGAAGTTAAGATTTTTTTTTATGGACGCAGACGGCAGACGAGCATACAGTCCACCTGATGGTGAGTGGATAGTGTAGTCCATAGACATCCGTGATACATGCCCACATTAGTCCAAAATGACAAACGTTGGCACGCCCCCGGATGCGTTGCCTACCTTTGGAGATATAGGAATAGATTTGGAGAAAGGGTTGGGAAAATGGAGAGGGGTAGGATGGGAATGGGCTCTGGCACATCTCACTCACTACCAAAACACGTACGTACATTAGGGAAATAAGATGAAGTGGGAAATGAAGTACATTTCAAAGTAGTCTTCTGTTAGAGAGGAGTAACGTTTCCAGTCGAACGCGCCCAGCAACTGTTGGATTGCAGCGTGCACTCTCCCCCTGACAAATTAATTGTTTAATTAATTGGTAAAAATTGTGTACTTTACGTTTTGTGGTTTAATAGTGATAGTTTATTAAACTTCAAAGTGTTTTTTGTGCGTAATATTTGTGATAATCAAATTAAAACATAGGACTGCGTTTTTCGCATGCTTCCAAGGAGTCCTCTTCTATCCCCAGTAAACCTGCTGTCGTTTTACTAAGCTACTTACTTCGACGGGACTGGACATTGACAGGATACATATTAGACTTTCAAATTGTTAATTAGCAATAATAATTACGAAAAAAATTGACACTGACAGAATGTGCTAATTGCACCAATGCTATATAAAAAAAGTTTATTGGTCAGACACTCATTTTTAAACAATAAAAGTATGTACAATTTAATAGTTACTTGGTAGAAAAACAATCACCCATTCTTCTCCACGACCCCGCCTCGGGCACGACCAAAGTTATTAAGTTATTTTTTCATATACAATAGATAGAAAATGACCACCAGGTGGTAGATACTGTCGCCCTGTCGACTGTCGACATCGACGATACATGCCAACATAAGTTCAGAATGACGAACGTTGGCATTTCCCTGGATACACTGCCTAACTTTGGAGATGAAGGAATGGATGTGGGAAAATGGGGAGGAATAGGATGGGATGGGAATGGACTCTGACATATCTCACTCACTACCGAGACACGTAGGTACGTACATTGGGGGAGTGGGATAAAGTGGGAAATGCAGGACATTTTACGGCAGTCTTGTGTGAGAGAGGGGTAACTTGGCCATTCGAGGGCGATCCGTGGCTGTGGGATTACAGCGTACACTCTCCCACTCCCAAAATTCATAACTGCACTAAGGTCCCTTTGCTGGGATATGGTCACATCCATCACTCCTGTATGGTTTCATGTTTATTATTTCAAGCTCGTATGCTATTGTAACCAACACTTTCTCCGGCTTCGTCCACATAACGTGACGGACACTTCGCGAATAAAATACATTTTACAAATCTCGTAATGCGCGCGAAATCATTGGAAATTCGTGTTGGAACGCAGGGTTGAAAACGCGTATAATAAAAGTATTTATTTACCTTTTACCGAGTGATAAAAAGTTGATAAATGCAATACTTTTCTTTTATAAAACGTGGGTAATTGATAAAACTGCTCGCAGCTCCCATCCTGGACTACCCCGGCCTCTTCGGTCACATCGTGACCACGGCTGGTGTAACCCGTGTTGAAAAGTCGAGTACGAATAAAAGGTAAACAAATACGTTTGTTTGGGTTCAGGCCCGATTTAGAACATACAAATATGTACAAAACGCAAAAGTTTAAAAAGTTATAATAAGTCGATGTTGCAAAGTTAGAATAACTGACAATACGCAAATAACGCAATGCTACCTCCTACTTAAACCCGACCATTGAGTTTTTTTACTAATATCTATTTAAATGGGCGATTGTTTCAATAGAAAGATATTGTAACATATAGCTTCATTTACTTATGAAGCTGTATACAAGTTTTCTACTTTGAAAAGACACTAATTTAAATAGATTTTAGTTCAAATAGATAAAAATTCAGTGGTCTCGATTTGAGGTCCGTTAGGTGGCGTTGCGTTTTTTTAAATTAGAAAATCAAAATATTTATATTTTCATTATTTCTTACAAATAAAAATATAAATTGTAGCATTCTCAAAGTATACACCCATTTATTTATTACACACTTTATTAACTAACGATGTAATTACACTTTTATGTACTGCTCAATTGAGTGCTAAGGTAAAAATGTGCTGCGCGCACGTTTTTTTTTTTCGGAATGGCTAAATTCTTGTGGCCCTAGTGGCCTTTCAAGAGTCACCGGTCGTGAACCTCCTGCGCGCACGTGCTATCACTACTTTAATATCCTCTTTTCAAGATGAAATACCCCTTTCCTTACGCCTGCGCACTCAATGAGCAAATGGCGGACCAATCCAAGAACGTGTGCGCGGGTCAGTTAAAATACTTCTTACCTATATGTAAATACTAACCAACTATTGTTTATAATATTAAATGTCTTATTAATTATCTTAAGCTCTCATAAAATAATGTTGTTTTTTACCATAAAGTATCCATTTAAAACTGACTTTAAAAGATATATATCTTGAAACAGAACAACTTGAAAAAATGGCTCGAAACCGACTAGACTTGAAAAAATGAAAGAATTTTCAAAATCAATCCTTTTAAGACAAACAAACACAGAAAAATACAGTTATAAGACTTATAAGTAAATGCGAATTTTGATAAATAATAAAGCTATTTAAAGATGTCTACCTTATTTATAATATAAGCATATTTAATATGTCGAACATTCGTTGTCGACCTATAGATAAATCGACCATTTAGTTTTCGGTATTATGTAGGTACTAAACCCGTTCCATAAACTGGATTACAGGAACAAGAAAACCGTTCCATTTCCTAGGAACAGCGTATAAGGGCAGAGAGAAACATGGGCTAAGCCACTAGCAACAGGAAGAGTTTTTATTGAACAAATTGCTAGGTAAAGTAATTCAAACGGTGTGCCCATCTTGATGATACCATTAAATCATTAATAATAGTTAGAAAATTGTGGCAGAATAATTGTTTTAAACGCTGACCTATATTCCTTTCCAATGCAATTTGTACAAAATGTAAACAAATGTGGCGTCCTGAAAAACTGACAAGGTCTTAAATTAAATAATCAAGTGATAATTGTTTACATATCCATAATTTGTTTGATCGAGAGTGCAAGTTTAGCCTAGATTTAAAACTAAATATTGAGATATTTCTTTAATTGAAGGACGAATCAGTTACTTCGGGCCGCATTGTTTAGGTACATTTGTTACATGTTTACATTGTCTACATTTTGAATAAATTTGATTGGAACGGAATATAGGTAGCTTTAGTAGAATAACGCAAAACTGTCTCGGGTGATAATAGCTTAGTTGTATTGTATTTGTAACGCCCTGAGTTCAAACTCCGGAAGGTATATTTAATTTATTTTTATAGTTTTTTACAAGCTTTTATTTAACTTCATCTGTTAGTTGGTATGTTTGGGACAAATCTTGCAAGCCAAATTTGAACCACTTCCTCTAAACTTACAACTTTAAAATTTTGCATGCTTGTTCAGTTCTGATGACAATACACTAAAATGATAGAAACAACCTGATGCTGTAGCCAAGATTGTCTCCTCACGAGGGCACTCCTCAACGATTAGTAGCTGAGATACGTAACTTTGCATGTAGGTTTAGTTTCGATGGCTAAACATGATCTTCACCATGAACTGATGCTGCAGAAAGGATTGTCTCCTCATGAGGGCACTCCTCCACGATTAGTAGCAGAGATACGTAACTTTGCGTGTAGGTTTAATTTTGATAGCTAAACATGATTTTCACCATGAACTGATGGTGCAGCCAGGATTGTCTCCTCATGAGGGCACTCCTCAACGGTTAGTAGCATGCACATGAAACTTTGCAAAACAAAACATGACTTTCTACCGTAATGATGCGTTACTTGAAAGGGATAGATTGAGAAATATTTCTAATTAAAAGGGTGTAAATAAAATAAAATAAAAAAAAACGTTTTTAAAAAACAAGCTTTTATGCAAGCCATTCGCGACAAGCTTGTTGAGAACAAATAATTCAATATAAACTTATTTTATTCGTTTTAGTACATGGCTTGCATAAAAGCTTGTTTTTAAAAAAACGTTTTTTTTTATATTATTTCATTTTCATTTGTTCAGACAACACAGATCCTCAGAACTGTTAGTAAATAACTCAAAAACTGTGTTAGTACTTTATAATTAAATTTCCTTAATTGCCCTAATACAAGACAGTTGTTGTTCTTTCTAAAATCATCTTGTGAGGGGCGGTTTTCTTCCGCAGGAGATCATCATACCCATCTGTAGTAATCTAGCGATGTGGAAAAAATGGAGAGCAGACTAGTGGTAAAGAATAAAATTTTATAACTTGGGGGCAATTGTAAGAACAACTGGCGCTTACTGGATCCAAGGCCGTCTGTGCCAAATATGAGTTGGGGCCCCAAATCAGCTAGAGCAACATTTCTTCCACTTTTTTTTAAAACACATTTAATGTTGGGTTTTTAAACCTCTTTTTTTGCTATAGTAAATCACTTGAATAACATCACTATTGGCTTCTCGCAAAACAAACCGGAGAGAAACTGAAAGGAAATTGAAATATTAAAACCGGACCGCAGGAATGTCCGCAAGATCACATAACTGTTACATCACTTTGCCAAATTCAAGCGGTATTAAAAAATAATCTCTTTTTTTTTGTACACTTGACTCAGACGGCTTGCCGCCAAAAAAACGTGGCTGCGTAACTTGGTTGCATAATGCGGTCGCGTGTCAGAAGCGCGCGGTGAACTAGTCACGGGGCAGTGAAAGTATTCGAACGGCATTCTGCGGAAACACTATATCTATTGCAGCAAAGTAAATAACTATAGATTTTTTTTTATGGACGAAGGCGGCAGACGAGCATACAGTCCACCTGATGGTAAGTGGATACTGTGGCCCATAGACAGCCGTGATACATGCCAACATTAGTCCAGAATGCCAAACGTTGCCACGCCCCCGGATACGCTGCCTACCTTTGGAGATTTAGGAATGGATTTGGAGAAAAGGTTGGGAAAATGGAGAGGGATAGGATGGGAATGGGCTCTGGCACATCTCACTCACTACCGAAACACGTACGTACATTAGGGAAATAAGATAAAGTGGGAAATACAGTACATTTTAAGGTAGACTTCTGTGAGAGAGGGGTAACGTGACCAGTCGAGCGCGCCCAGCGGCTGTTGGATTGCAGCGTGCACTCTCCCCCTCAAAAATTACTAATACAAAAATTACTCAAGAATATAATTGTACATATTATATACAATTACAGTACGAATATATGAATATTATGAATTTTAACGTAATGAATACAATTAGTTCGCACGAGCCGATGATCATTATTGGTGTACCAAACTCAGCCGAAGCATTGAGTAAAATGAAAATTAAAACGAGTATTAAAACGAGCGTTTAGGAGCCGTTCAATGAATACATACTCGTATGTGTGAAAAAACGCGGACCTCCTGTAAAATTTGTCTTTATGGAGTTGGACGCTTTGCGAATGAAGGTACCTACATGCAACTCTTGACGGTAGTCATGCATTCTTTTAATATTTTTTATTTAGTGGCTTTTGTCCTACCCGTCACACATTCAAAATTCAACAAAACCAATGCCTGGTTGAATGTTAACTGATCATCAAATAATTTGTGCCGACAAGCAATGGAGGATCAAGTTAAAAATTGATTTTTTTATGCGGTGAGCATATTCAGTGGTAAAATAATATTTTTAAATTAGATTGTAAATTAAATATTGAAAATTAATATAAATCCATTTTAGGTATAACTTGGAGCATTTGAATATATCGTGTTTAAACCATGGGAATAGACTAGATGACACATCATACGTTTTTATCAAAGAAATCTGGTTTGCAAAATCTAAGGGGGCGGGGGGAGCGGGGGGGGGGGGTGAAGTAGATGAGAAGGGGTTCATTAAAAGTCAAATTTGAAATTTAATTAGGTACTACGTAATCAGAATGTTCTATTTTCAAAACGCATATGTACACACTTATTTTTATTTACAAATCCAGTCGCGCGTCTTGTTACATGTACCTACTCGTATTTGTGTCTGTGGTGTTTGGTCATTTGTAAATGATTTTTTAAAACTTTAAATTTAAATTCTCAAAACATGATGCAGTAAAAATGCCAATAAGTGTTAATCAGAAAGAAAGGCACACAATTTCCAGTGAAAGTGTTACCACGAACAGCCCTGCTACTCGTAGTATGTTGTTGACATATCGCACTTTTAATCTTTGTGCCCTTGCCATTAAAAAGCCGCACCACCATTTAAGGGCATCCCAAACTCACAATTTGTTCAACAGTGTCCCATCGGCTACTTTCGTTTTCACTTCACGTATTGACCTTTCCGGGTAATAACTACAGTTAACATTAAAAACATGTAAGATCTTGAAGATAGAACCGCCAATATTGATGAAATGCTTTTATAAAACTCACATTTTTTTATATAGAATAGATGGCAGATGAACGGGTGGATTACGGGTCACAGGCGCTGACTACCTCTGCTACTGATTTTTACAGTTCCGTAGTCAATTAGGAAGCTTTTATTTTCCTCTTTCTGTGTATTAGCTCTACTGCTATATACCATAAAGAAAGAAAGTAGAAACAAAGGAAAGTAGTGCACTCTCATACTTTCTCATTTTGCGCTTTTCTAGTTCAGATTTATTGAGGGATAAAATGCACGTTGTATGTAATCACACAGCTGTTAGGCGCACTCGATTGGCTACATTACCCCTCTCTCACAGAGGACTATCGTAAAGTATACTGCATTTCCCACTTTATACTATTCCCCTAATGTTTCGGTTGTGCGTGAGATATGCCAGAGCCTATTCCCATCACATCCTATCCTATCCGTCCCAATTTTCCCAACCCTCTCTCTAAATACATTCCTAAATATCCAAAGGTAAGCGCATTCGGGGACGTGTCAACGTTTATCATTATGGACTGATGTTGGCATGTATTGTGAATGTCTATGGACGATGGTATCCACTTACCATCGTGTGGACTGAATGATCGTCTGCCGCCTTCTTCGATAAAAAAAATATATTAGGAACCATTTATTTCCATTACGTCCGTCGTTTCTCTTTCTGTATGTGAAGATTATAAAGGTGCAAGAGCAAATCTCTCCCAATTTGCACTTTTGTAGTTTAAATTTTTAGGAGTTTTTCTACTGATTTTTTTTGTTTTTCTCAATTAACCATTCCTGGATTTCTATTGCAGGATCTCGCGCGGTAACAGCGCCAGCGCATCCTCCGTCGCCTACCAACTCGGCGACGTGATGGCCGCGAGCAGGGACCACGACTGCACCAGGTTCCAGTGCGATAGACATTGATACTGCTTCATAACGTGCAACCTCTCCACCTGACCTCTTTAAAGTTTACGCAGGCAACACACTGAAACATCTGAATCGTATGAATCGAGTGCTTCAGTGATCGAATTAATAATCGAGTGCTCAAGATCGGTACATAACTTCGCCAGATATAAATTCAGTTTTTAATATATTTTTTTATTTATTTAAACTTCATTGCACATTGATATATTCAAAAGGTAAGCTTAATGCCATAAGGTATTCTCCACCAGTCTACCACCAGATTATACAGAAAAACGATAGAAGTTTTAGATTAGAAAATAGAAAGCACAAAAAATTTAACATAATAGGTACTATGTACTATACATATGTATATAAATAAATGCATATATATATATATACATATATGCATACTTTTTCCGGTAGGTACCTACACGAAGCTCTACGAATTCCATTTCGGATTTGCGACCAAAAACA
Source organism: Sesia apiformis (assembly GCA_914767545.1). Classification (NCBI taxonomy): domain Eukaryota; kingdom Metazoa; phylum Arthropoda; class Insecta; order Lepidoptera; family Sesiidae; genus Sesia; species Sesia apiformis. Next base: position 629,382 of record OU611962.1, read on the forward strand.
AAATAAATTGACGAATACTCGAACATTAAATTAATTATCCGCGTCGCCGTCGTCTCGATTAATCAACCCGCCTCGATTAATTAACTTCGATTCATAAATTGTCATTCGAATAACTCTAATAATTATTAGATTATTTCCATTCGCAATGTCGCATCGCTTACTGGTATGTCTTTAACAATAGTGCGTTCTCTTATTAACTTAAACTTCTAATTTTTTTGTATTGCAATAAATATCTCAGTGTTTCAAGACTGATCTTGGAAATGTTAAATAGTGAAATACCCTATTATATAAAGTGTGTTTCACACCATGATTCTGTTCATGATTCTCGGTAAATTGAAATCAAAGGTTACGTCTTTTCTTTAAAAAAAACAATTCTGTGTATGAAATATCTATAAGAAAATAGAATTAATATTTTGTGCCAAATAAAATACGTAAATTTTTCAAGTCAATTCAGAGTTCTGTATCAAATTCATGATTTCAGATAATACACATCTACCAAACCTTATATCTATTGTAAGTTATACACTTGTGAAACTTCGGCTAACTTCAAAGGTTAAATAACATTATGTTATATTCGGTGTATATGTCATAGGCAAAGTCCGCTTGGAGTGTAGTCAGAACTGTCCGACCAATGGCGGAATTGCGCATCGCTACAGGACAAACTCCACAAATAACGAAAATCTGAGGGCTTTGGTCGCATTTATTAAGGCATATTCATATAACTATAAGCCGTATATATATCCAATTCCACTGATGCCTAAAGAGTTACTTACGGTTTTGCATATTTGCAAATTAAAAAAAAATAATATCAACAAAATTTTAGCAAACTTTGTAAAATAATTATTGCACTTGCAATGTAACCACCGTTTCACAATTTCAAAAATATATTAATACAAAATGAAGATAGGGACGTACAAATTTAAAAAAATCAACCCCAACATGACAGATTATATCCAGATGTTGGCGATTGTTTAACGATTTAAAGCTATATTTGAAATTTTCATGTTTTTCACACATGTTTAACTATTTAAACGGGACTCAACGCGAATGTTTACCTTATTTATTTTACTAGACGTTCCGGTAAACATTTAAGGTAAACATTCGTGTTAAGACCCGTTTAAATAGAGAAATATTTGTGAAGCTATATATGTATTATTATGTAAATATGGGAGTCCCTCGAAATAGAAGATCGAATTTATAATGTTATAGTTTAATTACGGCCCTGACTTATGGCCTTTGTTTTTGGTATTGGCTTTAAATAGTTGCCAATTCTACTTAAAGGGACTTGTAGGTCCAAACCTATGCGATTTTTTTTAATCTTTGAAGTCTACTAATTTTGAAGTACTAACTTTTATACAGGCTGAAATAAAACATACCTGCATCCCTTCAACACCAATTCATATCATTCAAAACTTTGTTCTAAGGCCTTTGTTCTTAATTTGATATTGATATTAATTATATATAATAAAAAAAACGCAGCAGACGAGCATACAGTCCACCTGATGGTAAGTGGATACTGTCGTCCATAGATATCAGCAATACATGCCAACAAATGTTGGCACGTCCCGGATTCGCCTACCTTTGCAGATTAAGGAATGAATTAGATGAAAGGTTTGGTAAATGGGGAATCATAGGATAGGATGGGAGGGGAATTGGCTCTGGCATATCTCACCCACTACCCAAACACGTACGTACATTGGGGAAATACGATAAAGTAGGAAATGCTGTACATTCCAAAGTAGTCTTCTGTGAGAGTTGGATAACGTTGTGTATTTTTCACTTCGCAGTGTAGATATATTTTAGGAAACATATTTTCTTTATTTTTCTGTGAAAAAAACGCTAAATTTAAAAGAAATCCTAGAATAAGGGTTGCTAGTTTTTATAAAAGAAATTCGGTGGTGAGAGGGTGCATAAATGTTTTATTTAATCCTGTATAGTACATAGTTATGGTCGAAAGTATGAACATATTAGTATTTAATAAATTAATAACATATAACATAGTTATGGATCGCGTATTTTTTATATTTTTTGCTGATTTGATAAAATGAAAAACATTTCTAAAAGATATGTCCTGAAGTAATTTCGTAACGAAATCATCTATATTTATTTATTCGTACCTATTAGTTAATAGTTATTATTTATCGGGGTGAAAGTAATAAATTATATTTTTAATAACACAAAACAAGTTTTCTAAGTTAGTGACTAACAGTAAAAGAATGTTTGTCAGCCATATGAGGCGTTCCTATAATAAGAAAATTATTTCATCAGCCTGTAGTTATGTATTTATTGTTACCAAATAATTATTTATTTTTACATTTTTAAATTGGTAATTAATCTAATAAATAACTTATTATTCTTCGCGTTTCTCTGTGACGAAATAGGAAAATTGGAATATGTAGTTTTTAATTATTTTTTTGTTTTTTAATTGCATAGTCGTACAACTTTATGTTATTATATAAGTTAATTATGTACATATTCAGTTTGTTTATCGTGAAAGATTACAAAAATGTTAGTTATTTGCTCATTATTTTAAAACTCCAATTTAAACAGATCCTTCGGTTTTAACAAATATTTTCCTTTGTACATAATTAACAGACAAACAGACAATTCAAACAAAGAATATTATTTTTAGGAACAATTTAAAGTCGTGTACTGTCGGATGGTACTTTGCTGAAAAAATTTCAACTGTCCATACAGAAATACGATAAATACAAATAAAATAATATTTTCGACTGTCCAGAACCTTTTTTTGCCCATACTTCTGTCATGTGTATCGAGAGTTCTAAAACAGCCCTCGAAACGATATCTGTTAATTTATTGATAGGTACCCGGTATAAACACAACAGTCTGCAGGCAGATTTGTCGATCAGAAACTCTTAGTAAAATGACTTCGGGCTCTCTGGACCCTTGAAGTTTCACCCTTGATATCTAAATACTCGTTAATGATAAATGCTTGTTAGATCTTGAACGATTGAGCCCGTCCACTATGACACCCAACAAAATCCCCTGGGGGATCCGTCTGCACTCATTAGCACTGGTTCATCAGGATCCGACAAGGTGGAGATCTACATAGAATTTCATTTTTAAGTATACTTGGATCCCCTAACATAAAGACCATGTTACATTAGGCATGAAACATGTAATTAAGACATGGACAAGTCCTTTAATTATAAAATAAAAAATACACCAAAACCTACTTACATCAAAACTTTGTACCTCTAAACTGTGTTAAATCGTAGCTTAGGGATCCCGACGAACCACCGAGTGTCCGTCGATCCCCTTGGGTATCCTGACGAACTGGTGAATGCAGACCGATCCATCGGGGGATTTTGTCGGTGGATCGTAGTGGACGACCCCGAATGGAAGTGAGTCGAAAGGTTTAAGACTATTTCATCTTATTGCATTAACTGTAAATTGATATTTTCATTTTAATTAGAATGCTGAAATATTTTTATAAAGTTTTCATACATGACCTTAATATTTTTTAGAATAGTCATGTGGACCCTCCTTTAATAAGGGTAAGACAGAGGAGCTTTCATTCATAAAGATGTAACTTAAGGGTCAACAGAACTTTTTTTAATTTAATAAGTTAGTTCTTAGTAATTATTCTTTGCTAAATTATTTAACTATACAGTATGTTGTTTTTATATACCGTAAACATTAATTAAGTATTTATTTAAATTATATTAGACGCTAATAAGTTGTAAATATGCTTTTGTCAAGTGTAAATTATTTATTTATTTTTATCAATAAAAAATTTAATGAAATAACTGTGTTTTTAATGTGGAGAGCAACTATTGCTAAGGACAATTGCACCTCTGAGCACCCTAGTGTCCCACGGGTGGCACTAAATACAAAACACCACAACAAATTCCAGTAAATATCAGTCAGCGATAACCCGACTGCCAGAGCCCCTATCTACCAGAGCTCTTACCACGACCCGTGGGGTCTAACAACCACAAAGAACGAATTTGCCAATTCGCAGTGGTTTCCGAACCCCTCATGACTTTTTATTTATAGAAAGAAGGATACTGTCGCGACATCCGCAGTACATGCCAACATCAGTCCAGAATGACAAATGTTGACACGCCCCCTTATGCGCTGCCTACCTTTGCAGACTAAGGAATGGATTGGATGAAAGGATTTGGTAACTGGGGAGGGATGGGATAGGATGGAAAATCGAACTCACTACCGAAACACGTGTGTACATTGGGCAAATACGATAAAGTAGGAAATGCAGTACATAGCAATTAAACAACTTTAACGGTTTAAATCGCGTATATTTGACATTATTTATATCCCGACGTTTCGAACACTTTGCAGTGGACGTGGTCACGGGGTGACTAATTGGTTGGCAAGTACCACCGGCTTGGGATCCAGTCATTAAATTAATTAAATCCCAAGGCCAACGCAATACTGCAAGACCTCTGGACACCGTAAGTGAATACTGCGTGCATAGGGAATGTTATGATTAAAAAAATCCAGACGGTAGTTCAAAAAATTTCAGACGGTAGAAATAATTAATAGATAAGAGAAATAATAAGAGTGATAAAGAGTTCAGAAATAATTTCTTAATAACTCAAGTGACAAATAAAATCAATTAGTCACCCCGTGACCACGTCCACTGCAAAGTGTTCGAAACGTCGGGATATAAATAATGTCAAATATACGCGATTTAAACCGTTTAAAGTTGTTTAATTGCTATGTATAGTAATCGCGAAAACCTAAGAAAATATAATGCAGTACATTCCAAGGTAGTCTTCTGTGAGAATTTGATAACGTTGTATTTTTCACTTCACAGAGTAGATATATTTTTAGTAGTTTTTTTTATTTATCTGTGAAAAAAACCGCTGAATTAAAAAAAATCCTAGAATCATAGTTGTTAGTTTTTATAAAAGAAAAATTCGGTAGTGAGAGGATGTAGATATGTTTTATTTAATCATGTATACTAAGTTAACTACTTATGTTCGAAAATATGAACATATTAATCGGCATATTAATTACTAGCGGCCCGCCCTCGCTTCGCTTCGGTTTATAAGTTTATTTTTTAAAAAAATCAAAATAAAATATAGCCTATGTGTTATTCTGACGCATGAGCTATATTATTGTTGTTTCATTAAAATGCATTGAGTAGTTTTTGCGTGAAAGAGTAACAAACATCCATACATACATCCTCACAAACTTTCGCGTTTATAATATTAATAGGATTAGTATTTAATAAATTAATAATATATATAATAGTAATTATTCGTTTACGCGTATTTTTATATTTTTTGCTAATTTGATAAAATAAAATGAAAAACATTTCTAAAAGAAATGTCCTGAAGTAATTTCGTAACGAAATCATCTATATTTATTTACTCGTACCTATTAGTTAATAGTAATTATTTATCGGGGTGAAAATCTTCTTAAATCATATTTTTAATAACACAAAATAAGTTTTCTAAGATAGTATTCAGACCTTAACAGTAACAGAATGTTTGTCAGCAATATGAGGCGTTCCTATAATAAGAAAATTGTTACCTACATCATTCTGTAGTTACGTATTTATTGTTACCAAATAATGATTTATTTTTAAATTGTTTATTAATCTAATAAATAACTTATTATTCTTCGTCTTGCTCTGTGACGAAAGGGGATTGAAATATGTAGTTTTTAATTATTTTTAAGTTTTTTAATTAATATGTTATTATATAAGTTAATTATGTACACATTCAGTTTGTTTTTCGTAAAATATTATAAAACTTAGCTTTTTTGTCCATAATTCTGTCACGTTCTAAGAGAGTTCTAAATCAGCCCTGGAAAGGATGTTTGTTAATTTATTGATACCAATTTACCAGTTCTGAGGTGGCGCTGCGAGGGGACTGCTCCTCCGCAGCGCCACAATTTAATATTCATTTTTTCGTTAAATGGTGTACGTACAGTTATTTCCGTCTGATGTACATTATCGATCACGGTCGATGATGGTGGCGCTGCGTGCGAGTATCTCACCACATTTGACAGGATTCTGTAAGTGCAGCTATTCGAGTATTCGCCGGATTTGCATTTTTGCAGCTTTTTGTAGCATATTTGCAGCTGGACTATTCCAGCGGCTGAATTGAAATTGCAGCCTCCACCCACACCTCCAATAACTATTAATGGAGGTCTGTGACATACGATAGAAGGTGATATTGATTGACTGGTGGAAATTTAAGTTTTAAAATAATTTATTCCCCAATGTACATAAGACAAAACATTTTCAACGATTTATTGTTTGTGATCTTTTTGTGCGGCCGCTGTTACACGCGCTGCGGCTTCGTCTTTGCTGATGAGAGTTGTTCGTCTTTTCGGCTCTATTCCCAGAGTGACTACACTCAGCCGTCTACTTGCATCTTCGTTGACTACGGCTCCATTCTCAGCTCCTATATAATTAAAACATAAATATTTATATTCCCTTAATTAATGTTTTGCAGCATTATTCCCGAAAGATCCCGAATTTTGCAGAAAATGAGGCATCTTAGTTGTATTCCAAAATTCCAGTAAGACGCCCAAAATGCTCAAAACCGCTGAGAACCCTAAAAATCACTCAAAGCATCCCCTAACGGTTTAGTAGATATTCGATGATCGATTTACGAGGTGGCTTGTTTTTTTTTTCTGGGGAATTTCAGTATCGAAGGTCACGTATTTAATATGGCATCCAAAATACTGGAAACCGATATTTACTCTCAAATTCAAGTACTACGACCCATTTAGCATCGATTTATGCATAAATTGACACGGTCACCCATGGACATCCGCGATACATGCCGAAATCAGTCTTTGTTCTTCATCAGTATCATAACAGTCTTCGGAGGGATGAGATGGGATAAAATGAGGATTGTGGAGTATAATGGCATAAGCAAATTTCCTTTATCCCATTAGATACTTGCTAGGATGGAAAGTAAGCAGTGTATTAGGATGAGAGACATTTCGATGGAATGAGAATGGAAGAATTCGATGGAAAGACATGAGAATCGACGTCGACCGAATTAGTTTCTGTTTCTTACCCTGTGCGCAAGGTCTCACCATCGACCGCCGCGGTCCCTCCCCCTGGCCCTCTTCGTCCTGTTTGAGCCCGCTTTTAACCTTTTCAATCTTTTCTTTGTCGTCGTCTGGTACATTACACTCCGCGCAAGGCTTACACTCATCTTCTAACATGTATAACTGTCAGTGGTAAACTAATTATTTACAATAGCATAAGAATAATAAACAATAGAAGTATAGACATGAATCTCGCGCGCCGAACGCGTTCAAGATCGCGATGATAGGATAGTATTGCGTCGTATCATACAAGCCACTCAATAAGCCGCGTGCGCCGGTCGCCTTAAGTATTTAGTTTTAAGGAAACTTAAAACTAAATACTTAACCTAGTGTAATTTAAACTTAAAATATTTACCTAAGTATTTAGTTTTAAGGAAACTTAAAACTAAATACTTAACCTAGTGTAATTTAAACTTAAAATATTTACCTTAACTTATACCCAAGCACCTACCATATCTACTTATTTTCTGTACTTACTATAATTGTGTGCAAATTATGCAGTTTAAAAAATTTAATCAATGAAATCAAAATAATAAATGAAGCAAACCCAGCTGCCAAAACGTGTATAGTAAAATCGTGACCTACCTATGCGCATGCGCGAAACATTTTGAATTGGACTTTGATAAGGACAGGATTAATATCAGACACCTCAAAAAAATGTCTTCAGTACTATAACCAAAACTGGAGTCCGCTCTGATGCTTTCGCACTCACTCCTAAAGTGTGTCTACACTTGTGCGAGCGAGAAGGCGTGACAATAGAATCCGTATATAATGGTTTCTTATGGTCCGCACCAAGTAAACACATTGATACATTGGCACCTTGTTTTTTTTATAAAACTATTGATAAAAAACGATTTGATGTTGTTTTATAATTAATAAAACGTTTTAATAAGTATATTATTTTTTTTATTCTCGAAGTCGGCAGACGAGCATACAGTCCACCTGATGGTAAGTGAATACTGTAGCCCGTGGGCATCCGTGATACATGCCAGCATTAGTCCAAAATTACAAACGTTGTCACGCTCCCGGATGCGCTGCCTACCTTTGGAGATGTAACTTTTTACTTTAGCGTTGTGTACACATTTTATATTCTAAATCGGGTCCGAACGCGTATAATAAAGGTATTAGTTTAAATTTTACTTGTTTCCTCGACGTTTCGGCACCGGGTTACATCAGCCGTGGTCACAAGTCGACTGAAGGGCTGCGAGCAATTTTATCAACTACCCACGTCTTCACATTCGGAAAGGCTGCGATACGTTACTTTGGCGGTTGCTTGCAGCTGCGATATGTTCTTGACCCTTTACGCAACTATATGCTTAGTTTGACCTTCATAGGAACAACACAGCTATTCCAAGGAATGTCGGACAAAATTGGAACAGTATTGAGAAGATACTCCATTAAGATTGTATATACTCCGTCCTCCAAACTAGCGGAAAATCTACACACAACCAAGGATGTTATACTTTACCAGACGCCAGGTGTCTATAAGATAGACTGCAGCTGCGGTAGTTAGGCTAAACTAAGCTACAGTTGCAGAAAGGATCAAGGAACACATAGCAGCTGTAAGAAACCGACAAACTAGTAAATCAGCAATAGACAAACACATTCTCAATGGCTGCAATTAATCATTGGATAGAACTCTGCACTCCCAAAATCCTCTGCACTGAACATCACTATTATCCCAAGACTGTACGTGAAGCGATTGAAATTAAGAAATATAAAAATTTCAATTGGGAATATGGATATAAACTGTCGTCGACATAGAATTCAGTCATTAACAAATTTAGTTAGTGTAGTGCGTCGCAGCTTTTACGAATGTTAAGATCAAATGTGGGTAGTTGATAAAACTGCTCGCATCTCCCATCCTGGACTACCCGCCTCTTCAGTCAATACTCGTGACCACGGCTAGCGTAACCCGTAGTAGAAATAAGCGTAACGTAACATCGAGTAGCAATAAGATGGTAAACAAATACCTTTATTATACGCGTTCAGACCCGAATTAATATATAAAAAAATACCTTTAGAGTTATAGGAATGAATTTGGAGAAAGGGTTTGGAAAATGGGGAGGGATAGGATGAGATGGAAATGGGCTCTGGCATATCTCACTCACTACCGAAACACGTGCGTACATTGGGGAAATGGGATAAATTGGGAAATGCAATACAATTCAAGGTCTTCTGTGGGAGTGGAGTAACGTAACCAGTCATCCGCAACAGCTGTTGGATTGCGGCGTGAACTCTTCCTCTCAACTAACCTAATATAATTGAACTAAAGTTTGGACACCCCTTCCCTAGACCATCGTTTCTCAAACTGGGGATCGCGATCAGGTATAGGAGGGTCGCAATCTGTCCAAAAAATAAAGCGCGTCATATACCACGTAGTAAACTAATAACTAAAGGCGTGTCATTTAATTAATGCGAGGAATGAGTTTGTTTTCACTTTTCGACTACACAAGCATTGAAGAGCTTTTTTTCAAAACTTTTTAGCACAAATAAGCACGTACTCAATTATCTACACCGGTCATTCATTATTACACACTGACACAAAATTCCTATATGATTCCGCAAATAGACATATATACATACATATGTACTTACACATTCAAATAAACAAACATTCATACATACACGTCTACATACATACATGCAATTTCTTATACACATATGTATGCACAACAAATTATTGTATATATATATTTTGTTTTTTAATTTAATCTTCGTTTATAAGCTTGTTTTCCTTGTACTTTTAATATATATTATATAAGTTGTAATTATTGGATAAGCAGACTATTGTCATATTATTGGGGAGGACACTAGCTCCTGTGATACAGGTTTACCTACTTCAGGAGTTGGGGTTTCATATCATGTATGTGAACAAATTGTTTAACAATAAATATAAATAAATGAATAAAAAAAAATAATAAAACTTTCTATACGTGGATCGACATTGGAAACATATAAGTAAATTATTTTCTAGTGATAATAGACGATTTCTATATTTAGTTTTTAAAGTGACCATAGACGGGAAGCCTTTTTCGCACAACTAAGAAATGGCAAATGGGATCAATGTTTTCAAAGCAACCGTTACTAAGCTTCCGTATTCACATCGTCGTGCAAGCCAGAACTTATCTAAATCTTGTGACAAACATTTTACTGGTAGAGTTTTGTCAGCCGATATTTAAATTAGTTGGTTGTGAGTCTCAATGGGTAATTTGTCAGCTGCAACAACATTTTCATCAAACGGATTGAGAACCCACCTTTTCGAGAAATCGTTATCACCTGGAAAGTATTCCAGTAACTGAATTTACAATTCGCGTAAATGCGTTTCCATGCTCTCTAACACGCGATCAACAACAGGATTTTCGGAGTTAATTGGAATGAATGCGCGCACGCCGCCGCCTGCTTCGCCCCCGTGCGCCCCTAAACAAGTAGGTGCAACAGCGATAAGTAATAACAACAAGTTCGAACTGGTAAAAGCTATATGAGCATACAGGGTTATATATGCCTTGTGGTTTGAACTTGTCGCTCGTCAGTATTCGTGGCAAGTGCAAACACATTCTTTGTCACGTAAAATGTAGTAATCTAAAACTTTGACAAACGTTGAAATATATAGTGAAGGTGTCGTAAGGTGTTTTACTTTATTTTTTGGCATTTTATGGGGTCGCGATACTAAAAAGATTGAGAAACGATGCCCTAAACTGTTACCGGTCTATCTCTGCTTTAAATAAGGTCTAACTACACCATATTAAAACGTTCAAGATGCATCACTTACGCGGTTGTCAGTCCCGTAACCGACGTACTTTTTGGTGGGCGCAATGCTCACAGTAATTGACTTGGCCTGTTCTCTTGTAATAGCTGCTGAAGAGAGAAGTGTGTGAGAACCACCCACCCAGCGGTGACACACGTGAGTTCTAATTCAATAATAAAAGAATTTCTTAATCAAGCTAGTAATGAAACACGCTTAGCTGTTATTAGGTAGCTGTATACTTCTGCTTGTAATTTTTTTTATAGATAAACTCTTTTATTGAGGTATATGCTCAAAAACATACTCTTTGCACCATGAAGGTGCATGTAGTATGCTCATTAATCAGGTAGCATGCGATTTATTAACTACGCTTTTCTTGAGAATGCTTGTTGAAGTAAATATTTATACAAATACTAATAAATAGAAACTAATACGTAGTATCATGATTTATGCACTTACCAACAGAACCTAGTAGCATTTGTACATAGTGAATTTAATCATCAGTCCACAGACAATTAATTGTCTCGTGTGTATACATTTGTACAGGACATTTGTTTTGGTCCCTTTTTTAACATAGATGTAGATCTATGTTAGGCTAGATCTATGTTAAAAAGATTTTTTAATTCAGCTAAAAAGGCAGCTATTTTTTGGTTTCTTTTTAACATTAATCTATGTGAAAACAATTTTTGATCACTGCCTATCTGCGGCAAATTCCTGATGTACTAACTTAGAATCAATAAATTCCGGCTTCCGGTGCGTAAGGCGGGGTTCCTCCTCTTCCTCTCCTGAAGGGACGGGGGAAGAACGGGGGAGCATCGCAGGAAGGGGGGGAGGTTTGCCGAATGACGCATCAAGGAAGTCCATCAGAACGGGCACGCGGCACGGGCCGCAGTATGCGTCCTTGGCTAGTTGGCGAGTCAGCATCGCCGCCTAACAAGCCACCATCATAAAACAGCAATGAGAATTATTGGCCGAACTCACAAACGTAAATACAATTAAAATACTATACTCAATGGTCTATACTAAAGTTCTCTGTGTCGTTAGCCAAGAGACACACAAAAATAAACACAACAGACAAATTGAACCTAATCAAGCAATTGTTTTTGGACAAATGAGTGCCGAAAATAAAACCCAAGACCTTTTGCTCAGAAATAGGCGTTTACCAAGTAGAGTAAGGGTGACCTCTGCCTCAATGGTGAGGGGACCAAGTGGTCTAACTCATCGTTAACACATTAGGAACTCTCTACTTACTTACATTCAATACCCACATAATTCCTCCAGAATATATTTTTTTTATATATAAACATAGTGGCGGCCATGGAGAAAACTAAGTTGTGGGATATTTACTAAAAAAAATATTCTGGAGGAATTATGTGGGTATTTATGTGGTTATCGATAAGATATTTCCTGACTAGCGATGGGGTAGGATGGGAAATGAGATTAGACAACCCTCACTTACTACCGACAGAGGTTGATATGCGCTGTGGTTACAACAGTCTTCTATAGAGTAGGGTAACTCGTTCAATCGAAGGCGTTCAGTCCGACTAGCTACCTGTTCGTCTATAATGTTAGTATAAGGAAGTAACCACACGCACTCCCTATAGTCCAAACTAAATAAGCTATACGTGAGTATGACTTGGGTAAGTTACTGACTAACCATCAGAATCACTCAATAATATTTCATAGGTATTCCCTCACCTTCGGGTCCCCGAGTATCTCTGCCAACTTCTCCAGTCGATCATGCAAGTCCTGTAACTCTTTTTGTACTTCGTCTTTCGCCGCCAGCAGTTGAATGAACTCTGCCTTTTTGTTTGCTACTCCATTCAGATCCTTTAATGCATTCTGTCGCAATGTTATAATTTTTTTTATTAATTTATTGATAGGCAGAAGTCAATTTATTAAACAACTACAATATGTGATATTCTTTTTTTTCGGAATGGCTAAAATTCTTGTGGCCCCAATGGCTTTTCAAGAGTCACCGGACATGTATGGTTTGGGGCGAACTCAGAAGGCGCTCAGCCAGGAGCAAAGTGTGTGCTGCTGAGGAGCCTAAGGACTCCCCCGCCGATCTACCGGCATTATCTGAGAAAAGGAACTTTATCTGATCTAGTTTCAGAGATACGGAGATTTAATAAAATAACAATTAAATTACCTCTTAGAATCCCATCAGTGTCCCCGGTGTGTTTAACCGTTGTCCCCACTGCCAACAGCTGAGACAACAGCGGGGACAATAGAAATTAGTTTTGTGACAAAACATTGGACTAGTTATAATTTTAGTAAATAACATTTGTTGTACCTACTTATACGCTTATTTGCTGATTGAAAAGAATCTTATTCTGCACTTACTTGGGTTATTTCGTAACAATTACAGTGGGTACAGCGATAATTGGAACACAAAACTTATCGCGGTGCCCACTCGTGTCAGTGTAGACAAAGGAAATAATTTTGTTCACAATTCCCGCTGTCCCCAATATACCAATGGCTGTACCAATGGAGATTGTCAATGTTAAATGAGCAACGCAAAGCGAACATCGGGCGATCACTGCTCTATCCCTTCTTTGACAGTGGGATTGATTTCTAGTATCTTATATTATCTAATTATATCTACTTAAAACTACTTTTAACAGTAAATAACTAGAAAATCGTGAGTAAACTGTCATGATTCTCCAGTTTGCCGTAAACTCACCATCCACACTTGTTCCTGCTTCTGGAACTTCTGGTGACAGATTGCAAGCCGCCTTTCGAGGTCGCTGCGAGCGAGGTTGAACTCAGCTTCAGTCAGCAGATTGGCCAGACGGGAGTTATCAGCCTATATCAGTATATGTATAATATAACACACATATATTATTATTGCTGACATTGGTATTATATATTACTAATTACGATTTTAAATATAACACTGGAATTTAGAAAATAAGAATATAAAAAAATAATTACAATTAATAAATAATCAATTAAATAAGTATTGTACACGTTATCAGGTAGGGTATAGGTACAAGAACTTTTTCATTTTTCAATTTGAACATCTTATATACTTTATCTGTAGCCATACAGCAAATGATTTGATTTGAAATGTAGTTATTCCTACTCGCTATTAATTTCCTTTTAAATAAAAATTTTGCATTAGGTTTTAGTGAATAATATGAAAATTCACAAAAAAAATATTTTAAACGATTAACATTTTAGGTGCTCGACGTTAAATTTGATAAAACTGTTTTCAGTAAAGAATACTTGAGATTACAAGTGAAAATTCAATATTGTACATAACTAATGGAGTCTCATGAAATTATACAGTTAGCATGTATAGCTAAAGACAAAAATAAACTAGCCTTATCCCGGAGACCGTCCAGAACCTCATCTCGGTCTGCCTTCTCCTCTCGCAGCATCTCCACAACTTTTAACAAACCCTGCAATGACACCGCTTTGTTTTACTCACTTTTAAATACGTGTTACATTAGCAGTTCCCAGAGCCCACCCCTCAATTTATCATCCTCGAGTCCCTTCCTTTATCCTATTATCCTTTCTATTTCCCATACCCATTAATCTAAATCTCTCCACTGCTAAATATAGATTTATGCCGCATCCCCACAACATACACAATCTTCGGCTCTTTACTTCTTATATAATCACTTCGTATCCAATTGTTATACGAGGTATCATCCAATAATATATATTTTTTATAGTAAGATTCCAGCTGATGGTAAGTGGATACTGTCCTCCATAGACATCCGCGGTACATGCCAACATCAGTCCAGAATGACAAGCGCTGGCACGCAAGCAGATGCGCCTTTTGAGGTGTAGGAATCGATTTGGAGAATTGATTGTAATACAAAACGGATAGAATATACTGATGTTTAGTGACATCAATAAAGTCATTTATACTCATATCGTCATCTCAGCCTTTGGACGTCCACTGCTGGACATAGGCCTCCCCCATTGTCCGCCATTTAGACCTGTCGGCAGCGACCTGCATCCAGCGGGTGCCCGCAACCTTTATGAGGTCGTCTGTCCATCTAGCAGATGGACGTCCTCGGCTTCGTCCGCCGGTACGTGGTCTCCATTCGAGAACCCCTCTGCCCCATCGGCCATCGGTTCTTCGAGCTATGTGCCCTGCCCACTACCACTTCAGCTTGCTAACCCGAGAGGCTATGTCGGTGACTTTAATTCGTCTACGGAATACTCATATATTACTAAGTATATTAGATATTTTAATCTACGTGCCGTGTGATGCCGACCGGATTCAGAATAACCCCACTCTATTTCTTGCCGTGTCGTTAAAGGCGACTAAGACATACTATGAGTGTATGAGGAGGTGCGTGTCCAGCAATGGATATTACGAGGGCTGGATCGAGTTACAATATACCAAGGGGCACTAAAATAACGAAACCACTGAAAATAGGGTGTTCGCTATCGAGAATACAATCGATTCTACCAATTTTCACAATAAGTTTTGTTTTCATGATTTATAGTACAATTCTAGAATATGATTTATTCTACGCGCGTCGCCCGTGCAAGAGCGCGCGCAATCGCTGCACTGGCGCCCGGACTGAGTAACGAACGTTTTAGACAGGACAACAAAACCTTACATGTTAGTAACCTATGATTTATTCCTTAGAATAATTTTATTTATCACTAATTAGCTTCAATATATTGTAAATAAGTTAATGTATTTCAGATTTTGCTCTATTTGAGTGATACATTGTATAGTAGGAAGAACTGTGGTCTAGAACACATCCCTGTGGTACCAAATGTAATTAGTTACCTTGAGCTCGCTCGTGAGATTCCTCTGCGTGCTGGTGAGGCCGGAGTGCTCGTGAAGCGCAGTGTTATGTTCCAACTCTAACCCCTGGTACCGTTCCTTCAGCTCCAACACAGCTATATATGCATCAAATATATATATGTATATGTCTATCTGTATAAAGATAGATAGATTAGCATTTTCATCTCTAGATCAAAACGTTGATCTAAAGCTGATGTTTTAGTAATGTCTTGATCTACACTGCTCTCCTTGATAAAAAAGACAATTTGATGACATTCGAAAAAAATGCAAAAAACATTTGGTAAAATTTTCATTTACTTAAAATCAACCTATAAACTTTTAGATAAAACAAAACGAATAACAATTGTTTAATTTTCTGTTCAGTTCGTTAAAAATGTTACTAATGACCTTTCTTCTTAAGAGGTCAGAATGTACTGGGTCGATATTGTTGTATATTTTATTGTGTGCTTATCCCGTGGGTTATTTTTATCAAAATCCAATAATTTTGACATAACAGACAGATGTCATCACAGTTATCTATCTAGATGTTAGTATGATATCATAAGAATCTATGATGAAATCATCGAGACATAGGTACCTCTCTAAGCACTGATTAACTGATTTGGAAATGAAGTTGTATTATTATATAATATATATATGCCTCTATTCTAATACAGGAATTTCGCATTCCTTATCTCATGCTTTCTGTTATCTCCAATCCTTTTCCAAATTTTGATTCCTAATTCTACAAAGAAATGACCCACCACTTGTCATTCACAGTTGGCAGCACGTACCACAGATGCCGCAAGGTGACACCGTGCACCATCAGAAGAGATGTGTACTCATCTCAAGTCTTAAGGAGAAAAGACTGATGTTAAAATATAATTTACGGACATCTACGGCTGTCATTCTTCATTCAGACAATGTCTATATCGAATCCAGAAAGTCTTTTTGGTTGTCGAAACCCAAATTTAGCAGGTTTATTAAATGAAGAAGAGTTTGATAGTTTGTTTAAATTTAAGACTCAACTCAGACACAATCCTCGATACGGAGGTGTCGCGTACTGTTCGGTCCAAAACCATTTCATACCGCGAACCCGTAGGCTGTGGAACGAACTGCCTCAAGAGGTCTTTCCATTACTCCACGATACGCCACGTGGTTCTTCAAGAAAGTTGTGAATAGGATTTTGCAAGGTCGGCGGAGTACCCGCATACCTCCTGGTGTTGCAGGTGTCCATGGGAGGTGGTAACACTTACGTAATACCATACATGGTAACACATGATAACGTGGGACCTCCTGCTCGTCCACCTACGTCTCTATAAAAAAATAAAAAAAATTAACACAATTTAGTTAAAAAATATTAGGGAAAGATTACAGAATAAATATAACATAAACAATATAGATAAATTAATAATGTTATTAGAAAATATAAAATGACAAGTTCATTTTCTCTTAACTACGAGTATAATGCATTTATCCTGTAACATTTTACAGAAAGATATTTTCTAGTTAGCCTTCGGTTCTCTTTGAGTATTAGGTAGTTATAAGTAGATAGAGACATTTGTCGAGTATTTTGTCGACTCCTCAACCATCTCGAATATTTTGGGTGAAACTTCCTGTACCTATTAATCTCATTGGGGTAATAATCTCAAACTACTCAAGTACCGGTTTTGGGCGTGAGATAACCTGGTTTATCTCGAGGAGACCTGGAGACCAGTTGCGCTTTCAACCCGCTTTTATATGATCAAACTATAGAATGGACGCTCTTTAATAGAAATATGTAGATCTATGGCTAGCCAGTGCTCGACAAATCGCACTGTCAGTCTACCACGGGTGGCAACAGTTTTCAAGACAGCTTTCTAAAATGGGAATTGTCTATGGGAAACTGCATAAATGTTTGCAGTGCAGTTACAAATGTAGGCGCCCAAAAACATACTGTTTCGAGATTTTGAAGCAGTTCAGAACTGGTGTATTCGAACTGAGCCTAAGGTGAAGTCTATAAATAAGGATATAAAACGTGTTAGTGAAATGACGCAAAGCTGAAACAAATCAACTAATTTAAAATATATAAAACCGTTCTATGGAAAAACAAAATTACTTCAAGATGTAAAGTTTTGTTGTTCAATCTAAAACATTCATAGCGCTCATTACTCAATACAGGGTAATGAATGGACGCACAGGCGGACGCGGAGCGGGCGACTCTCACAGAATGCAACTGCGCGTAGAATAAAAGATATACTAGAAACGAACAAAAAATTATAAAAGAAATCCACTGTAACAACTGGTAGAATGGACCCTACCTTCAATAATTAACAAACTATTTTCAGCTTTTGGGCTATTTCAATGACACGTTGTATTACTAACCGGCCGTTTCAGCGTTATTGTTCACTTGCTGGAGCTGGTCAAGACCCGATTTGAGGTCGTAGCGTATTTGAGTCATCTGCTCTTGGAAACTTTTCATCTGCGCACAACGACACATTTTAATAACTAATCTTATAACAATTACTTCCCTATTCCTTTTTCCTCCCATAAGGTTAGCAGTGCGTCTATAGAGTGCGTGCCAAAGTTCGACATAGTTGACTGATGTCGATATGTACCACCGAAGTCTATCGGCCATCGGGCACACTAACAGCTCGAAGAGAGAGATATTGGATCCTTTCAGTGTTCACACGATGTTATGACGGAAATACCTCAATTTAAATTCATAAAGTCCAGAGACCGAATCCCGGCCTGTACCTTGGAGGTTCAACAATAACTTGTAATTAGTTCAATAATAAAGACTATAAGAAAAAATTTACATCTTGGACATGTGCAATACCCACCGATCTGTACTAGACCAATGTGTGCGCTTTATCTCAGTTCCCACTCTTAGTTACAAAAGAAAGGTGTACAGATTTCCAAAAAAGCCCCGAGGAGTCTGCAAGGTGTTTATGGAAGCTCCAAAGAAAACACCTTGCTCAGGACAAAAGCTTTTAATTGTGAACATTCACCGCGGGTCATGTTTTGGCGGAGAATCTTAATACCGCGAACTAGACAGAGTGCACAACGCCCTCTATGGAGGTGTAAGCAAATCAATTCTTATTGGTGACTTAACAAAGGGCTGCAGTGAAACGTTAAAAAAGCCTTATATTTAAACGAGCAGCAAAAAAATTAATAAAATTTATTTAGTATCATTTAGTAAAATGAGCAGCAAATTGTGATCAACAAAACCATTTTTTGAATAACTAAAATAAACATTTTTTTAATTACTGAGACTGTCATGTCAACACAAAGTTGACGGAGTCCCCCGCCAATTAAATTTGCTATCATCGATTTGTTGGCACTATTCTACGATATCAAGAGGGCTGTGAACAGGATTCTGCAAGATCGGCAGCGTACCCGCAAGCGCCCTGGTGTTGCAGGTGTCCATGGGCGGTGGTGACCACTTACCATCATGTGGCTCGCCGACTTGTCAGCGATCCTTTCTATAAAAAAAATCAGTATTTCTGGTGCTCATTTAATTATTTCCCGTTATAAAATACCTGAGTGTTAAGTCCGGTGTCGAAACCATTTAGCTGCTCGGCGTAGTCGGTCACCAGAGATTTGAGCGTCGTGAGACGATCGTTCAGTTTTAAAGCTGTATCTAACTTCTCAACTAGAAGACGAGCATTACACGAATTATTTAAAAAAAAAACTATTATTATTATAATAATAATAATTTAATTAATTTGCTTCAGAATGCGCGTACATATTGGTATTATGCCAAGTTACTACGCAAGCCATACACATTCTGTCATATGATTGACGTGCCAATACGTATAGAAAACTTATACATCCCTTTTAGCGATAAAACCCGCCTTATGTACATTTTTGTGTCTACAGTGTCTGTTATTAGTTTTGTTTAGTTTTGATGTACAATAAAGAGTTCTATCTATAATAATTAAATTATTAATATTGTTCATTCTATTATTATCCAACCCATCATTTGGGATTGTTATGAACTATGGAAAACTTTGCACGTGCAGATATGCCAGCATTCATCACTGTTTTAGAGATGTAACTTTTAAAATTTTGTACATTTTATATTGTGGGACAGTCTGAAACAAAATCCTTCAATTGCATGCTTTTAAGACCTTCACATGAACCTAACGCCTATATATCTATGACCTATATATTCAGAATAAAAAGTGATGTCGGCATGTGAGTCACCGCATCCGGCTGTAACTGAAAGCCACCCTCTGTGGTGTTGTAGCACATATTCCAAGCTACAGACCATTTTATCGAGACACAATTATACCACACTACCTCTTATCCGTGTTCTATGTAAAATTTTCTAGATTATGGTGTTATATGTCTGGAGGAGGAGAGTGCACGCTGCAATCCAACAGCCGCTGGGCGCACTCGACTGGCCTCGTTACTTCCCTCTCACAGAATACTACCTTGCAATGTACTGCATTTCCCACTTTATCATATTCCCCAATGTATGTACGTGTTTCGGTAGTGAGTGAGATATGCCAGAGCCCATTCCCATCCTATCCCTTCCCACGTCCCCAACTCTTTCTCCAAATGCATTCTTTCATCAACAAAGGTAGGTACAAGCTACCCAAAAATTACAAGCTGTTATCATTTTGATAGCAATTTCTATAAAAATAGTTAATCTTGTAGCTTCCGAAATAATATTTATAAACAAACTTATTGTAACTAACTTATTACTAACTTACGAGTATTCCATTCCTTAATCTGCAAAGGTGAGTTATTTTGTTATTTTGGACTAATGTTGGCATGTATCGCGGATGTCTATGGGCGACAGTATCCACTTACCACCAGGTGGACTGTATGCTCGTTTGCCATCGTCTTTCTATAAAAAAAAACACAAATAAATGGTTTTCTTATTTTCTTTCTTACCGCATGTGTTCACCTGCAAAAGTAATCGTACACTATCAGTTAAGACTATTTGCGCATCTATCAACTTCATCCTATAAAAAATGAATTAAATATATCCTCCTGGTTTCAGTAGACCAGTTTTATGTAGTTGTCTCAAAAGACTCATCGTCTAGGACTACTCTACTCGTCTAATCGGTTATTTGACAAGCTTTAATTCTTCGTCCAATTATTTATTCTTCGCAAATAAATTTTCCTAAAAGTAATACAGCATATTTGCGGAGGCATTAATATTGATCATTGCTGACTGATGGCCGCATGTATCGGAGATGTCCACGAGCGACAGCACTTGAAAAAAATTCAGTGTCTTTTAAAGATCTCTAACGGCCTACATTTTCCACCGAAATCTTCTCTATAAATCTGAAACAGTTCATAATTTAAAAGTCTGTACTCACCAACAGAATTAGCTGTGTTAGACGCTGTATCCGCAGTCATACCCGCTTTATAAGTCATCGTGTTCATAGCCTTCATCAGATTGTCCTTCATCAAGTCCAGAGCTTCACTATAGAACATAAAGTATTTAAAGTATTCACCAACCAGGCGTTCCAATCGAGAAAAAAGGCGTCTCAGTGTCGCCTACTAATGAGTACTAAAACGGTAGCTCTTATTACCTCTCTTATTAAACAGAAACTAACTGCATCTCGGTACGCGTGATCCTGGTCGCTTGAGACCCTAGCTCGGCCTTGGAGGGCTTGCCCATGATGGAGGGCCGCATCAGTTCAGGCTCTATCGCCATGGGGTCGATGGCTACAGACTTGCGACTAAGAACTGCTTGAACTGTCTATTAAAAATAAGAATCAATTAGGTATAGATGACAAATTCCCTGATGACAAGAATGAAATAGGAATTTTACGAAAGATGATTTTTTTTTTTTATAGACTAGTGGGCGGACTAGCAAACGGTCCCACGTGATGGTAAGTGTTACCGCCGCCCATGGACACCCTGCAACACCAGTGAGGTATGCGGGCGCGCCGCCGACCTTGCAAAATCCTATTCACAGCTCTCTTGAAGAACCCCATATACGAGCTACCCCAGCTACAACTCGATGATGACATGCTTAGCAATTAAAAATGATTTAGTTCAGTTATATAAAATAAGTTGTTTTGTTGATCATGATTGCTGATTTAATATAAATACAGGCCTTAACAAATTACTATGTTGATATGACAGTGCCGCTGGTTCACACTATTACAGTTTATTCGATGCGGTTTTCTTATACGGTTTAGCCGTAAAGGTACAAAAAATCTAAAGCGTTCACATTTATACGTTTTGTGAGTCGGTTTTCTGATACGGTACAACCGTTTCGGGGAAGTGGTGTGGTTCAGTATGGTGCAAAGTTTCGTAAAAGATGGACGTCGATGACGTTGCGACCGCAGTTATTTACTGGTATAATAGGCGTAAGAAAAATAAAAGAAAACATAGAAGGTTTTGGGAGGATTCAATTGTATCACGGCGTTTATATCTGGGTCACTTTTGGACATTCATGTTAGAATTGCGAAGTGATGAAACAAAATGCTACAATTATTTTCGCATGTCGTATGTCAGCGTTTAACGAACTTCTAGGAAGATTGGAAGATTGGCATACGGCGCGCGGACGGCGTACGGTACAAAAAACCGGACTGTGTGAATTCTTTCATTTAGATACTATTGCCACTGTGACCGTTTCGGTTTTTTTTACCGTATGCCGTCCACGGTTTTCAGTGACAGGACACGGCAGCGAAAATAGACGAAACGGTTTTTCTTTACCGCATTCGGTTTTACCGTATAATGACAATACAACCATATGTTTGCATACGCCACTGGAAACCGCATAAGAAAACCTTTTCGGTAAACCGCAAGGTTCACACCTTGCGGTTTACCGGCTGTGACAAGCTGAAGTGACACCGTACAGAGAACATATTCCCTACGAGACCGACAATCGAGCGAGGAAACCGCTGTGTGGGATGACTAGGTAGAATACTGACTTGATGACTCCGATAGTATGTGCATAAGAAAAGAGGAAAAGGTCGTGTATGGTGGCCAGTCTTGAGGGAGGCTTATATCCAGCAAGTAGAGAGACACATGCTGATAGTAGCAGTACTTGTAGATATCGTCAGAGCTCCCAAAACCTTATCATGAGTTCTAGCCACTGCATATGAGCTCTTTTAAGAATTATAAAGAATATCTAAAGAAATTAATCTCGGATCACGCTTTTAGCCGCTGGGTTTTGTGTGTCTGTAACTAAAGTTAGGCGGATTTTATTGGAGTCTGTTATCTTCCCTGACTTCTAACTATCTGACTTCTGACTGTATCACCAGCACTTCTGACTATGAGAGACGAAATGTTAAACCGGAATTAAATTCCATTGTATTTTAACATCAATGAAGAAAGTTATACAATAAGTACCATACGAGTACTATCCGCTTTTATCTCTTCAATGTTGGATTTATCCAACATTGGATAAATAATGGAGGCCTTTAGGCCTCTCCCAATTTTCGCCGCTACACTCGGTCTTCTGCTCTTCTCATCAAGCCACTGCTGGTCACCATCTTAACAATCGGTGGGTACACCTGGCGGGAGGATGTCCCACCCTTCAGTTCCCGGCACGTGATTTCCACTCGAGGTCTCATCTACCCCATCGGTTTTCAGTCCTCAGACAAATGTGACCTACACATTAGCGTCTTCACCTTACTGATTACTAATTGATTAATAATAATTCTTATTACGACATTAAATTGTAACTATTCTTACATTTTGTGTGGAAGACCAGCTCTTCTTCCCTTCAGAGGCTCCCAACTCTTACAGAACACTGCTTTCAAATGTACCCAAGTATTTCGATAGTCAATAAGATTTGCTTACCTATTTCTCTTTTCTTTTTATCCCATTCTATCCTTGAATAGCGACCACTGTCTGTTCATTATCCTTGCCAATCCTCCTGATTCTGACATGCTCTAAAGTTGGCAGAGCATGGACGGACATGCCGATATTCGTCATTGCTAAATGACGTTGACATCTTTGTCAGCCTGTCTGCCCACTGTTAGACATAGGCCTCTCCCAAGGTGCTTAAAAATACTTTATCATTTATCTTCCCCATCCATCCGCCACCAGCTATCCTCTTTAGGCCAACGGCTCATCTGGTCAGAGGACGACCCACACTACGCTTACCAGTACGCGTGCTTCACTCGAGCACTCGTTTGTTCCAGCGGTTGTCAGTTGTACGTACACGTGACCGGCCCACTGTTACTTCAGCTTGCTTCTTCTCTGCAATGTTCGTTAATTTTCTATGGTTAGCGAATTACTTCGTTCCGGATTTTATGGAAACTCAAAGAAACTCCAACAGCTGCTCTCTCCACAGGTAGCGACTTTTACCTTGTGAAGCAGCCCCACCGTTAGATTCCTCGTCTCCGCACCATAGGTAGACCTTGGCCTTCCAACACTCCAATACCGCAGTGATGTTGACATGCATCGCATATATTCATAAGCGAAACAACCTCTTACCAAACGGATTTTCTCATCAGCAACCTTCTTTCTATTAAGGGGTGAGCTACATACCGGACCCTGCGGCTCCTGCGAGGCAGTGAAATCCGGAAATTTGCTGGGTTCATCAATCGGTAGCGCCCCTGTCGCTGCCAGCTGCGTGAGGAGACCCGCCATACGATCTATCGCTGCTTCTGCAGCTTGTACACGAGCGTTTACCTGCGTCAAAGTGTAATCAGTAAGAGCGTGTATTCATTTAGCGAACCGATCGGTGTTGCTAGCTGAAGCAAAGAACATTAAATCGATTAAGTAATTTCTAAATACCCAATTTTTCCCCCAATATTTCTTCAGTTACTACTTAAAACTCCTGACTGTTCTGCAGTCAGCACACACACTTCAAAATTCTCAATTTTATTTCAAAAAATGTTGTATGTACCTAAATGTATATCTATGGTACCTACATACAAACATACCTACTGGAATTCTACAAAATATCCAAATCACACCATCTATGACCACTCCTAATCAATTTTTTATTATCCAAAGAATGCCTGGAAGAAATCGCTTTTTAAAGGTGTTTTTAGTTACTGTGTTTATCTTTTTGCAACATGTGGCGGTGTATAAAAAACGTCCATCTATCTATGCTCATAAATATATCGCTATCGAGTAAAACAGGGCCGGAATTACTTTGCAATTTAGGGGGTTGACATAAATAACGCAGGTTCCCTGCTTCTAGATAAAGGTGTCTTGACGACCGCACTCTGCGCAGCGACTCTTTGCCAATGAAGTGTGGATTAATCACCCGACGACGATGTATGTGGCAGGTATTAACTATATCGATCACTCATATAGAATTTATATGTAATCACAATAGTTCTATGTATGTATGTATTTTTATTATCGTTTAATGCACCCCGTTTGTGATTCTCCATTTACCCAAAGGTTGACTGGTAGAGAATGCGGTAAGGCCATTAAGTCCGCCTTCTGTACAGTGATTGTGTCCAATAAAATTTAAAAATAAAAATAAATAGTTTATAAGCTTCCTGAATAAAAGAAAATAAGTAAATAAAATTACTTGCATAGCACCCATAGCGTCCGTGAGGGAGGCACTTCCTTTAACCAGATCCGCCCTTAGCTTCTCATTATCCGGCAGAGACAACGAGGGTATTGGTCCAACCATCACTTGTAAAGCATTTACAGTCCCCTGTAATAAATCGAACTCCGAACGTGTGACTACTTCGATGCCTGCCTTGGATGCTGAAAAAATAGAAAAAATTATTGACTTTTTCAGTATCAAAAGAGCCTCCGCTATTTGCAGATGTTGAAGGCGTCCATGGGTGATGATAACCACTTACCATCTAGGGTCCCGTCCGCCCATGTGCCACCTCATTTATAAAAAAAGAAAATTATATAGATCGATATAAGCCTGGCAACATTTATATGGCAATTAAAAAATAATATATATTGTATATGGAGACTTTGTAAGATGGAGATCTGTATAAATAAACCTTACTTACGATTATGTGTACTTGAAAGATCTCTGTCCACTGAAAAATATAAATTAATATTATAAATATGCCCTGAAAAAATAAAATCAATGTATACGCCCTGGGGAACTATTAGGGCCATACTTACCTATGAAATTGTCGTTTGTTCATACTGACCACTTTGAACTTACGTTATCTTGCGTTTGGTTTGGAATTAAAAATATAAATTAATTTCAATTTAAAGCTATGTCATTTTTGGAACGAAGTTCCTTTAGGCGGCTTCCGGTAGGTGTGATTCGAGAGAAAATGTAACGTCACGTAAGATGTTTACCCCCTCCATACGCCTTTCTCTTTCTCTCTGTATGTGTGTGCGTGCGAGTATCGAGAGCGAGACTCAAGCAGAATAACAGACGTGCAGACTAGTGCGTGGCCGGTTGTATAACCTAAATTTTTGATTTGATTCCTTATTTTAAATTATTTGCATTGAAGATATGATACAAAATAAAAAAAATACATGAACTATATAGATTTTATTTCGAATTGCATTCGGAGTTTAAAAAAAATGCGTGAGGATCTTCATTCCTGACGGGGGTCCCCGACCGCACGGTTTTTTTCAAAATCAGTTATTCACTTGTTTTTCCGTCAAACGACTTTTTGCTTCGTTATATCGCCGGTCGTTATATCGTTGCTTGCGACCATTAAAAAGTTAAAAATTCGCCTTATTTTCGAATATGAGTTCTCAATCTCAAACCACGTCTAAATTAGCAGCAGCCTTCGGCGTAAGTGACAAATTTGTGTCAAATCGGGAAAGTGAAGAAGCTCGGAAAGTGCGTACCTATGAAATCGCCGTTTTATATTGAAAAATTCAAATTTTTTTTTTGTATGAAAATTATATAATATATTTAATTAATCGAAGTATTCTCGATGCACTTTTGCCTTTTTAATGGAAGTTGATTGACGTCTCTGCTATAGAACTCCTGGGTACGGGAATCGGTGAATTCTCTGAAGGCGTTTATCACTGCCTCATCGAAGTTGAATTTTTTTCCCCCTGTAAAAAGTTATCCTAATTCCGAAAAAATGGAAATCAGTCTACCCAGTACGGTGGGTGACGGAAACTTTCTAGAAGCTTCTGTAACTTTGAGACTGTCTGTCGTGCAGTGTGTGGGCGAGCGTTATCGTGGGAGTTTGGGACATTGTTTGGGTGTGTTTCCCGAGTTCAACTATTGTGACGAACATTTATCATTATCATACAGGATCCACTTCTCATCACAAGTGACAATTCGATTCAGAATCCCTTCATTTTTGTGCCAGTTGAACAAAGGAAGGTAAGCTTCCACTCGTTCAGTTCATATGGTACCCACTTTATTTTTCCGATTTGACGCAGATGAACCAACATTGTTTTAACACTAACATCAAACACTGCTGCTAACTCAGCAATTTTTGAGATGAATCTGCTTCCACTATAGCCTTTAATTTATTGTTATTAACCTTGGTCGTAGGTCGCTCGCGGGGCTCATTCTTAAGATCGAAATTTCCAGAAACCATCAACCGTCGACGCATGGTGCGATCATTTGTGGAGTTTGACCCATACACATTATTGATATTGTGAGCTGTCTGACTTGCGTTGAAACTCATATTCGAAAATAGCACGAATTTTGAATTTACACATTTTATTTTCAAGAAAATCACATGAATAAAATATAGGTACAGAAAAACAAATGAAATACTGATTTTGAAATAGGAACATCGTAGCTATTAGATGCATTTTGTTTTATTTTGAAATTCGAATTAGAACAAAAGATATCGTAACTCAATGTAGCAGTAGTAAAATCGGTCAATTCATAGGTACAAGTGAATTCTACCATAATCAAAGTGAATACTGATAAAAATACGAAGTAAAAACTATTTCACAATATTTCGAGGTTTTATCATTACTGCTTGGTAAATTATTCGAGCGTTTACAATAACATATATTTGATTAATTGTATTATATAGACAATGTATTGTATGAGTCTATTGTGTGTGTACTTGTCCATATATACATTTAATTTGTTTTATTATGACATATTAAAATGAACTTCAAACAAAAATAATTGCTTTTACCTTTCAAAACCTTTTCCCTATTGCGGTCCACCTCTAAATAAAAAAAAAAATATTAAGTGATTATCAGAACCTACTTGAAGATATTATTATACATAAGTAAGCAGAAGCAATGTAAGCAGGAAAGCGATAACCACAGTTTGTAGCTTTTTAGTTTTCACTGTGGCAATACTATATTCCACAGACACTGGGCGCACTCGACTGGCCAAAGTAGCTACGTTGGGGTCTCAGACAATACTGCCGTAAAATGTACTACATTTCCCACTTTATCCTATTCCCCCAACGTACGTACGTGTTTCGATAGTGGAGGAAAGAATGCCAGAGAACTTTCTCATCACATCCCATCCTATCGTAACCCTCGTCATTTTCGCAACTCTTTTTCCAAATCCATTCCTAAATCTCCGATGGTAGGCAGCATATCCGGGGACTACAGTATTTATTTACCACCAGGTGGACTGTTTGCTCGATTGCCGCCTTCTTACCATTAAAAACAAAACATCTGTCATCCTATTATACTTCTAACTCTCCCTCATAAAAAAGTGTAATGAAAATCCCTTAGCCCATAATAATTAGTACTCTATACATTCCATCCAATCTCCCTCCCAAGGAATAATGGGAAATTTAATGGTATGAGGAAAACTCATTCTGTTCCCTATCCTAATCAATAATTTTATTCAAATCCACTTTAAATTTTCAAATGTAGACGGCACATTCGGGCCAATGCCATGTCCATCATTCTTGACTGTTATTTGCATATGTCGCGGATATCCATGGGCGATGTATCCATTTAATATCTGCCCGTGTACCATCATTTATCTTTTTTAAAATAAATTAATAATCTTTTTTAATAATTAGTTCATATTAAAAGACAAGGTATCATAGGTAACGTAGCGTGTGACGATCTCCAGCCAGGTGGATGACGACTTCAAGAAAGTCAGCGGTAGTGGCTGGATGATACGAGCTGAAGACCGTCCTTAGGAGAGGCTTATATCCAGCAGTGGAAAGGCTGATGGTACGGTAACATACAATAAATACTTACCCTTAATCGAAATACCCCCTACAGATTCTCTTCTACCTTTCTGTAAGAAAATAATAAAGTAAGACTATGATCAAATGCTGTAATCGTTTTCAAAACGCAGCCCTCTCGTTGAGGCTGGAACTCGTCTAACTTCCGGGAAAGGCTATTTTAGGAACTAATAGCAGATAACATTTTTTGTTTGTCTATGCGTCCCCTACCGATGTACGATGTACATAGTTCCCATTATACAGCAAAGGTTTGTAACATTTGTTGCAATAGCTCACTTTTTTTAAACTCTTTTTTAAGCTCTGGTCCGTCGCTCTTTGGGCGTTGGTGCTCTTGCTGGGCGCCGCCTGTTACGCCTGGCCTCCACCGCTGTTTCCAGCTGGCGGTAGTGCTCGCTCTACATCATTCTGGGCGTGCGCCTTACTAGGCGCCGCCTCTCATGCCGACTAACCGTGAGTTTTTGGTGCTTCGAAAACTAGGAAACAGACACTTTTACAGACTCTTTATTTTAAATACTATTTTTTTTAAATTGATCTCAAATTTTGTATTAGATTTTTCGTAAAATATAATGAGCTATTGAAACAAATCTTACCTCTTTCCTTTCTAATAGAAGTTGTTCACCCCCTTTTGAAAAAAAATCCATTAAGGCCAGCCGGTGACTATGCCACAAAGGATATACGAGTATCCCACATAACTATTAAAGTCTACCAATGCGTCATGCTTTTTTAAACTATAGTTTTGGAAGTCGCTTAACATGCAAATTTAATTATTTTAGTTTAATATTGTTTTAATTATTTCCGTTATTGAAAAATTCGTAAAAAATCTTACCGATCTCGAGCGTTCTTTCTCAGCCTGTTCCTTAGGTGTAATCTTTGCTATCTCAGCCTCCTTATCGGCCTTAGACTTGTCCTTCGCGGTTTCCCTGTCGCCTTTAGCCTTGTCTTTCGTGGCTTCTTTATCCGGCTTATATTTGTCTCTCTCGACTTCTTTATCGTTCTTAGCCTTATCTTTCGCGGTTTCCCTATCGCCCTTAGTCTTGTCTTTCGCGGTGTCCCTATCGCCCTTGTCTTTCGCGGATTCTCTGTCGCCTTTAGTCTTGTCTTTCGCAGTTTCCCTATCGCCTTTGTCTTTCGCAGTTTCTTTATCGGCCTTAGACTTATCTTTAGAGGCCCTTTCAGCCTTCTCCTTGTCTTTTTCAGCAGATCTCTCAGCCCTTTCTTTTTCTTTTTCACTCGCCCTCTCAGCTTTTTCTTTTGCTTTTTCAGTCTTTTCCTTTTCTTTTTCACCCGCCCTCTCAGCTTTTTCTTTTGCCTTTTCAGTCTTTTCCTTTTCTTTTTCAGCCGCCTTCTCAGCTTTTTCCATTTCCTTTTCAGACGCTCTTTTAGCTTTTGCCTTCTCCTTCGCAGCAGCTTTACTTTCGTGTTTTACTTTCTTCTCTTCATCATCCTCTTCATCTGACGAACGAGCTGTAGCGGATGGACTACCACGCTTCAGACTTTTACCTTTGATAGAGCCTCTCCCCATTTTTCGACGTCTCGGTGATTCTTCGTATTCGATTCGAATTTCTACTTTTTGTTCAAGGAGACGCATGTGCCGTGCAAGAATATGCAACACGGTTTGTAATAATTTGAAATTGATTGTATTTTTCTGTAAATTAAGAAGTGTCATATAATATACCTATGTAACCGTGTAATATACTTATTAAAATGTACATAGGTACCTCAGGCTATCGAAACGTAGCAAAATAAAAACAATAATAACTAATTTGACAAGTTAGCATTCATTATAGTCAGGACAAAACGAACTTGATACTTTATAATTTTTAAAACTATTAATAGGTACCTATAATTTAATTCCTGTAATCTTATTGTGCCGTAGTTTATACCTTATTATGTGATCAGTGAATAATAGGTAAAGCCAGACTAGAAAAATAAAAAACCTACTCTGGGGGCGCCACGTAGGTAGGTATGCTTTTGTCATAGTTAGTTAGTGCTGTCAGTAGAAGATATTAGTTCAATTAGTTTTACGCATCATGGCGGGGTTTTTTATTACCTTGGTCAGGCTATACATCAATACTTATAAATGATTATTATCCTCTATAACTCAACTTCATTGTGTTAAATGAAGATGACACATACAACATTTACTATATTTCCTTCTGGTTACATATCTATACATTAGTGAAAACCCGATCAAAATCCTAATAGTAGTTTTTAGGTGACGCTCAAATCAAAAATACTAAAAACTAAATTGTTTTGGATTCTGTAGCTTCTAAAAGACCCCTTTAGTTTTTTTTAATTAACTCAATGTGCAGACAACCCTTTTACAGTTATATTATACTGATAACAAAAACGAAAGTATCAAGATTTGTATAGTATCTACGTTACAAACACAACTGGCAATTGAAAAATGTTGCAATGAAAAAGAATTCCATTTTCTAGGGGCAGTAGGTAAAAATAATATTTATGACAAGCGGCAGTGGCTTCACACACAAATAAAGCAGCCAAAAATAAAATGAATCAAGGCATAAATGAAACACACCAATTAGTCGGATTTTTTATTCGAGTCAGGGATATGACATATACGAGTAGAGTGAAATTTGTACGGAGATGACACTTTATTGACAGTTCTAGATGTCATATCCGTGATTCGAATAAAAAATTCGACTTATACGAGATATTTTTAAGGAAGCAGACAAACAAGCAGACTGTTGGAAGGTCGTGATGCTGTCCACGTATACTTGTCTATGATGCACTGCATTTGAATTTGTATTATGTTCTTTTTACTTTTGATGTGCGGTGTCATTATGTATTATATTATATTTTCTGATATACAAGTAAACACAATGTTTTCAAGTATTATTTACGTTTTAATTAATTGCTATAGGCGTTAGTCCACCCTATCACAGACTGTCCACATGGTTAGAACCTGGTAGTACCTACCTAAGTGGATACTGTCGCAATGCGACACTCGCGACATATGCCGACAATCTAGCGATGGGTAACTCCGGTTTCAATGAATCAAAAGAGCCGAACCCGTGAGCGGAGCCGAAACTCTTAATTAACTGTTATCGACTCCGCGAGCGAAGCCGGATTAAGTGAGCCGAAACACTCCGAGGAGTCGTGAATACCCACGACTAGCCGACATCAGTATCTACGAAATGGCAAAAAACACTGGATCCCGGATGCACTGCCTACTTTTGCAGATTTAGGAATTTATTTTTGTATACCAACTTACATCTGTAGGTCCCATAGCTATGTTGATGAGATCTTCAACGCTTATTAGAAGCGTCTGATCGCTCATAGTAGGCTCGTCTAATTGCCTAGGCATTTTAATTAAACTGAAATTCCTACAAAATACACAAAAATTATATTCACAGAAAATCGTGATCTTGTTATAAAGTTGAACGAATTACGTCTATCTGACAAACTGTCATCAAAAATTCTTTTTCATTCAGAGATTTTTCAATTTTATTCTAGAACAAAAGTTGTGAACAATATGTTTATACTAGCGACCCGCCCTCACTTCGCTTCGAATTATAAGTTTTTTTCTTCAAAATAAAATATAGCCTATGTGTTATTCTGATGTATGAGCTATATTATTGTAAAGTTTCATTAAAATCCATTGAGTAGTTTTTGCGTGAAAGAGTAACAAACGTCCATACATCCATCCACACAAACTTTAGCATTTATATTATAATTATAATAGGATTATCGTCGTTGCGCTAGCGGAACGTTTTATATACATACATTTTTTAATCTTCCGTTACTTCACTAGATGTCACCAGCTTATAATAATTTGTAGAATTTTGTAGTTACGGCTTTATAAGCTGGCGACATTTAGTGAAAAACGGAAAATCTAAAATCCACATCTAGCGCAACCACGGAATATTTATGAATGTAGCAATCCCAGTTCTGTGAGCCCAACAACGATAACAATCAGGGATGTCAAAGTGGATTTTCAAAAAGGCCATTTAGAATTTTCAGGTTGCGTTGGAAAGTCATAGGCTCAACAATAAATGCATATTAATGAAACATCTTTCATAACTAAGTGTTAATTAAGAATGTACAAATACAAATTTACGCGAGAATTGGGAAACTAGGCTCCTCTTGCAAATAACTTTTTAAATTTGAAATGAGGACCCCAGAGGTAAAGGGGTCTAAGTGACAAAATTTATGTTTTGAGATAATTGAACCAAAAGTCAACACAATTTTGTAAGAGGGAAAGTTATTTTTTTTTTGTTTTGACCATTTTAGGCCAACACTTTGGCCATTTGCTTCTAATTAGTACTAACAATAGATTATTAAAATCACCTGTGTTACATTTTACGTAACACGTTACGTATTTTACGTTACATTTTCACCTGTGCTACGTGTTACCTGTGGAGCAGTGTTAGCATGCACTACTAGTGGTGAAGGGGCAACACACTAGGTACCAGCACCTGTCAGGGAAATCACTTGGATATCCTCACCACTAAAAGAATAGTATTTTAACAGTCTGTTACTGCATCTAACTCAATTCTTTCGAAAATGTCACTTAGACCCCTTGACCTCTGGGGTCCTTAAATGTAAGTGGCGCGCTGCTATGTAATGGGCGTAACATTATGCTCCGAGGGTCGTATGCTGTCCGCGGGCAATATAACGCGGTCGCGTTTTAGTAACTGCGTGAAGCTTAGAACTTAAATTTGTTGGCAACTTCGGGTTTTTACCATCGCACCTACCGTCCTGGCCGTGCGGTTAATCCGCACTTCCATGACTGCACTGTGTAGAGTGTGGTCGTCAAGACAGGGTATACCTCGAAACCAAGTTATGGAATGAACTGCCAGCTGTTTTTTCTCTATGCTATCTATGCCTTGTGGACAGCAACGCACCCGTCTAACCTAGCCCTGGTGTTGCAGGTGTACTTGGCGGCGGTAACCACTTAACACCACGAGGCCTGCATGTACGTCAGCCACCTTCACCATAAAAAGAATGTGGGTACACGTGTCCACTGTACTAATTAAAAATACTAACTAATTACACCAGTGTAAATAGATAAATGTGTGAAAAACGCGAAAATCTTAAAGGTTGTAATCACAAAGGCATGCTGCAATCCCACAGCCGTTGGACGCACTACTGCCCACGTAATATAGAATTTCCCACGCCATTCTGTTTTCCTCATGTATAAAGGTACGCGTTTGGATAGTGAGTGAGAGATATTATGCCAGAGGCCATTTCCATCCCATCCTATGCAGATAATTGTGATAATTTTTATATGTGAAATTATCTCTTGAAAAGAAATCTCATTGTTTTTCGACATACCTGATATTGAGACTATAAAAAAAATGTATTCTTTTGTTTTATCTTAAAGATGTTACTAGAGCACGTATATATTTAAACAATTTTGTAACAACTAAATTTTATGTTAGAAAAATGTTAAGTGGTTGCACCGACAATGGTCTCTTTCCTCAGAAGACGTCAATTATTATTCCTTCAGGTTAGTGCCAAATAATACAACAATATTAATAGTTTTTTATTTATTTATAATAACTTTCGCCTCTCCACACTTGACGTCACAGAAATTCAAACGGCTAAAATATATTGCATTATATACTGTTTGTACATATTCTTATGGAAAACTGTCACTTAGCGAAGAACGGTGTTTTTCGCGTTTAATATTCAAAGCGGGAAATATAATATTTAATACTGAAAACTCTTAAAAAATAAATAAAATAAAACGGAGAATATGGCAAAAAAATTGTAAGCAAAAAATAAGTTTTAAATGTTTATTAAAACAAGATCGATTTTTATTCTAAACACAACGTGGAATGCAAGAGGGTGATCGATGGTATCGACTACTCACACGGAATATACCGAAAGGAAAAATAATTAATTGTTAGTTCATAAATAATATATTTTATTAATAATGTTTGTAACAATGAACTTTTGGACGCTAGAATAACTTTTAGGATTCAAAATAGTATCCCAAAGGCATTTATTTACACATGGGGTTTTGTTTCTAGCGTTCAAAGGTTACTAAAAAGGATATTTTGATTCAATATTTGATTTTCAACAATATAGCTTTAAATCACGAATTTATGAAATACGAGTATAATGTAACCAATGCACACTACAGATTGTGCTTTATATTCTAAAATTATTTCTAAATATTATCAACAATTAATGCTGCCTCGGCCTGATGACAATTTAACAATAAACTTATTGTTTTTTAAATTATTTTTTTACTAGCTGTGCCCGGCCAGGTGTTGCTGTGGTTGCCCAACAGATGGCGCTTACGCAGCGCTGTTTTTTTTATTAAAAAGCAAGTTTTTACCCTGTGATAGGTATATAAAAACACGCGCGTATTCGAATACAACGTTGTGTCAAAATTTCAAAGCAATCGGTGAAGGACTTTCGGAGATTTAAGATTTTGAACAAGCGAACGTATACATTTTTATTTGTATAGATATTTATTAATGACAAGAAAAACCGGTAATATTTAGGTCCTTTATTTAGTTCAATATATTTCAGAAGTGTTTTTTTCATAAACGAAACGAAGTTTAAAAACCATTAGACGCGATGTAGCAATTTGATTGATTTTAAAATATTTCTACTGTTAAAAGAACTAAAACAGATTTATGCAAAAACATGCGTGTATGAATGCATACATACACATGCATGCGTAGATATAGGTTTAAATAACTGATATTTATGGATATTATGTATTTACAAGTGTTAAAATAGTACAAATTAAACTTCAAATAAATCAAACCGGTAAACTCGCACCAAAAAATAAGGACGCAATTACATTTTATCGACCAATCATAAAGCATTACTACTCGAATGGCGTGCTCTGATTAGTTCGTTTTGTTGGGTTTTTTATGGCACGGGAAAGAGTTTTTGTATTATGCCAGTTTTTTTACGGCAAGGACGTAGGTTTATGCATTATGCCCTAATATCAAGTAAACAGTTAAACATTTAACTTACTTGAAACATAGTATCCTTATTAATAGCGCAACGTTAATTACTTAATCACGTGAGGTCGTAAATTCATCAATTTGAAAACGCTGTCTTACTACGCAATGTTATTTTGTTTTAATTATCATAAGGTCAACGGCAGCACAAGCCCTAAGGATGGATAAATATAGGTTGTGGAGTAGGGCTGTTTAGTCCTCGAGGTTACGGAAAGCTGCAGACATGTCTTCTAGGATTTGATCGAAATCGGTCTTGATCTTGGCTTCTCCGTCTTTTACGGGATCCTGGAGGAAAAAATGCAAGTTATTTATCAGAAAAGGATTTTTTTTATATAAAAGGTCGAACAGACAATCTACCTAATTGTAAATGAATACTGTTACCCAACATCTGCGATAATGCCAATATCAATCAGCAATGAGTGCAGCCTAACTTTGAGGATAGGAACTAGGATTTGAAAGGGATGGGGAATAAGTGGAACGTGTTTATCCTTATCCCATTATAATCTTTATTTGGTCCTTTTCAGAATTTCTTGCTATTAAATCCGTAATTAGCGGCCCAATTAGCGAGTATTGGGCGCTAATGCAAATATAAATTTTTATTAGCTCTAAACGTCAAATGCCTGCACTTTGGCTCACTTTGCTATGTGTCATTTGAGCCTACTACCCTGCGCTAAAGCCTATTGTCTATCGTTTGATCCGGAAGGACGTGCCCTACTGCACTCCGCTAAAGCCCGTTTGATGCGGAAGGACGTGCCTACTGCAGTCCACTAAAGTATTGATACTGTATATTGATAGATAACAAAAGGAGTTAAAGCGCAGACATTTTGTGTGAAACGAATATAAATTTAGTTTTGCAGTAGGGGGGACTCTTGATGGGTGGGGGTAATCAAGTCGAGTAGGTGGGAGTGTTTTAACTCACTTAAACCTGCTCCGGTTGCGGATCCGACTCCTCTTAGTTACTCCTTAACTCTCTTGATTCACCTACTTAATCACCTTCCGAGAGCGTTTCATTCCTTCTCCCTAATGGTTATTGCATAAGCAAAAAAAAGGTCTTGCCATCGTTGCATCTCGATTTTGAGCCCCCGACAAGTGCCGATACGCGATTACACTCACGTTCATGATTGGCGCCGGAATCGAAATGAATAACAATTCGATGGAACAATTAAGGGATTCTGATCCGCTCGCGGATTCAACTCATTTGATTCATTAACTCCCGAGTTACCCATCACTAACTCTTAGGGATTTAATAGCAAGTTCAGTAAAGGACAGAGAGTATTGTTACAATGTGAAGGGATAGATGAACGGATAAGGAAGATGGAGTACGATAGGATATATTTTTTGGATATTTTGTGATGAGATGGAATAATTGGAATCAATGGGACGATGGACATAGGGGTTATAATAGGATGAGACATTTGTGACGGTGGAAGGTAATAATTGGCTTTGATGATGAATGGATAGGTATGAGTATAATAAATTACAATGGGACATTTATTTCATCTCACTATATACGCTTATTCCTTGGGATGGGATGAAATGGAACTCTCAGCCACTCCCACACGTTGATATGTTTCAAGTTATAGTTCCGTAAGAATAGTTATTATAGGTAGTTATAATAGGTACTTTGAACTATACGGAACTTCATAGAAGAAAGCCAGCGCTTAAGCGTTTAGCGCTCGTTTTAACAACACTAGTCGTCTGTATGTGACACACCTTGGAACTAGTCGTCTGTGTTCGAACACCTCTCTCTGTGTGTGTGTGTGTCAGGGTGCGTGTGCGCATAGTGTATGTGACGTGCACGCGTATGTGACATACCTTGAACTTCATGGAGGAGAGTTGGTAGAGCACGTTGCCCATCGCGTCGCGGATCCCGTTCCATGTGACCTTGTTGTCGGACTGCGCGGTGGACTCGACCGCGTGCCGCGACATGTCGTAGAACGATATTATGTTCCTGAGCATGCCCACAGTCTTGTAGAACGGACAGAAACGATCGTACGCCGAGTAGCTGTGTGACAAGAAAAGAAATCGTGAAAACCCTAAACGAGACAAACGAAATATCATAATCATACGAGCACTTGTTGATCAGAAATATGGGGTCACAACAGATAGACAGTCAGATAGATAAACAGTCACACAAACAAACGGCCAGACACACACACACACAGCCAGACAAACCTAAACTCTGTATACAATACTAAAACAAACGAGAATCTGAGAGTGCCAGTGTCTTATAGGACGGACAGAAACGATCGAAGCCGGAATCAAAGGAAAGGAATATAAAAAACACAAGGCAACAACACAAGAATTACTTAAACCACATTAACTCACGCAAGCTTACTCACAAATACACATATATATATATACACATACTCTCGCACACATGCCCCCCCCCCCCCCCTTACATACAATGGAGTTCAAAAAAGTTTTAGTTGTCCTGATGTGTATTTTTTTATTACAAATTTACCACAATAATACTTAACGACTATGTATAATTGTTATATGAGTCAATCTGTTGACATACATCGTAGATATATATATATATATAATATCACGTCACAGTAGTACATATCTATCGCAACGTTATATAACACAACAATATTAATAATAAAGGATAGTGACTCAAGAGCTATTTCTTGGGACCCTACCATCCCCTTCTCTACCTCTTTCCTCTCTCACTCCCATTCACTCTTTCGTCACCTCTCACTTTCCTCTCTATATGAATATTTGCATTATCACTCCCTCTCGCTACTCCCCCCCCCCCCCCCTTATACTTGCCACGTCCCCCTCTTTCTGCCCCATTTTCCCCGCAATCAACTAAACTAACCTGTTCTGCTGCAAGAAGTCGTCCTTGAGCAGCTTAGCGACCTCGAGGGTGATCTTGTCGGTCTCCGCGAGAGACGCTTTACCGACAAGTTGTACGATTTCGGAGAGATCCTCCTCTTCCTGTAGGATCTCCTTTACCTGGGTGAATAAATAAAAAATTGTCACATTTACGAGTATAATTGTATGGCCTTAAAATATACTGCATTTCCCCTTTTATCCTATTTTCCCAAGGTACGCACATGTTTCGGTAGTGACATATGGTAGCGCCTGCGCATGTGCAGCGCATGTGGGGCACTACAACATTTGTCATTCTGGACTGATATTGGCATGTATTGCGGACAAAATGCACTTACCATCAGGTGGACTGTATGCTCGCCTGCCACCTTTTTTCGTATTATAAATGACAATATACTTGAAGGTAAGTATATTGTCATTTATAATACAAATAAATTCAAAAACATTTTCATAATTATATTTCCTTTTGTAGTATAACTCATATGTATTATAATTATTAAAGAATTATTATATTTATATTTAGTAAAGAGCGCAAATATCTAAGTATTGACTTTTCGTTTAGTTAATGAGGGTAGTTTGGATCTTACCTTAGTCCTGAGGGGCACAAACTCGGGGTAGTTCTTGTCATAAAAGTCGTCCAGCGCTCGCATGTACTTGCTGTAAACAAAATCATTCATTGAAAATTCGATCATTTTTCATTTACAATAACGAGGATCGAACAATAATAAAATGATTGAAAATGTGGGTAGTTTTGTAACTAGTTTGAACCGAATACCGAAAATATGCAATTTTGTATGTTACATTTTTTTTCATTCATTTCAATGTAATTCTTTAAAATCCCAGGGTAGAGAGCATAGGTTATGATTATAAGGGGATTTTAGGACATTATATACCACATGAGCCCATTTTGGAGTGATAAATATTGCACAAGCTACGTTTCCTTTTATATTTATGAACATATACAGGTTTCTTCACCACGCTTCCTTTAGGAAATATTGTCAATTTTATCAAAAAAATACTTAAAATATTGATTCATTTATATTGAGGATTTCAACTCATGATTTGAGTAATAGAATAGACTCCCCTGCGTTTATACCACGTTTTCATTAAATATTTATTAAACTTGATATATCTTCTAAATAATATATGTATTCATAAATATTTTTGTACAATAATTCTGGTTTTAAACAGTAAATTGAATTTGTCGTATATCATACACATATCCCCCTAAATGTTTTACTAACAGTGAAATAACAAAATTTAGAGTGAAAAGTGTGCAATGACGTTGTATCAGAGATTTTAAAAAATGAATGAATTGGAAAGACCTTCTTGAAATGTCCCTTTAATGACAGTTTTCTTTTTCTTTTCGTATATGAGAGTAATCGTGCAATTACCGCATTCTGCTCGTGTCAAGTTTTATTCATAATAAACAATTTGAAAGTTTAAAACGAATCCTGTCGATGTCCAGTCCCGTCAGGAGTCGCTCTGTAAAGTGATGGTAGGTTTACTGGGGACAGAAGAGAGCTCCTTGGAAGCATGCGAAAAACGCAGTCCTATGTTTTTATTTGATTATTACAAACATTACGCACAATAAACACTTTGAAGTTTAATAAACTATCACTATTAAACCACAAATTCGACTATACACATTTTTTTCATTCCTCAAACAAAAACATAACCTTTACTTTTCTATAGTTGCCGCCAAAAACTCCACAAGCTTCTTCTATAAAAGTGTTGTAATATAATAGACTCACCTATAAGAAACTGCATCCGCATTATTGTCTCAAAAAGTGCATCCTCTCTCAAAGTGTGCAAATGTGTTGTGTGTATGACTGACCTGTATGAAATGAGCCAGTTGATGGATGGGAAGTGCTTCCTCTGGGCAAGCTTCTTGTCCAGCCCCCAGAACACTTGTACAATACCCAGGGTGGCAGCTGTTACGGGGTCAGAGAAGTCACCACCGGGTGGTGATACTGCACCCACGATGGATACAGAACCTGAAAATGATTTTTTTATGGAAACAAGGTGGAAAATGAACAGAAATCCATCTGACAGTAGTACAATATCTAAATAGGGACTTGTGTACTTGTACTTGTATCAGTCTTTAATGTCCCCACTGCAAGGCACAGGCCTCTCCTAGTAAATCACTAGGGGGTTTCAGGCCATAATCCACCACGCGAGCCCAGTGCGGATTGGTGGATACACATACTTTTTTTTTTATAACTGGAGCATGCGGGTTTCCGCGCGGTGTTTTTCCTCACTGCCGAGCTAGAGACAATTTTTATAAATCCGTACATAAGTAGAAACTCAGTAATAAGAGGGCCGAGGATTTGAACTCTCGATCACACGAATGTGAATCAAGTATAGATAGGCTATCACTAGGGGATACTAAGGAAAGGCTCTTTTACACGAGGATGGCTTCTCGGACGGTTCGGACAGGAATATTGTATACTGTAGGCAAAAGAAAAGCCAACATGCAAAATTTTGTATATTTAATTTATGAAATTACATTTTTTAGTGGGACGCAAGGCGGCCCCTTGTTGGATCAACCCAAAAAAAGGAAGTGTTGTCATCGACAAACCTATAGGCTGCTGTCCATAGATAACCCATCCTTAGGATGGGTTATCTATGGTTATCCACATCTTTATATACTTATTTTTAATTTATGTTTTATTTTTTAATATTACCTACTTATATTAATGTTTAAAATATTTATTCACATTTATTATTTATTACACTACAAATGTTATGTTCTTGACAATAAACAGTGACAATTTCGCTTACAACTCTTCACATGACAATAAGAACTGGATGATAACAGTTGTTTATACAAGCTTTTGACCGATGTCCGAGAAACTCTCCTTGTGCAAATGAGCCAGCCATAAAGAATACCATCTATAAATATTTTAGTAAAATCCGTTTTTGGCAATAAGCTTAATTTATATGTTTTATATACATATTTATATACACTGTTTTGCCGTGGATTTTTGTTTATAAATAAATAAATGTAATTTTTCTCCCCAGAATTTATTATTATTAAATGTAAAAATGAACAGTTATACAAAGAAAGCACTGAAATAAAGCAAAAGGTGAAAATTGGTTGTTCAGTGTCGCGAGTATTCTACCAGTTCTTACAATAGGTTATTTTTGTAACTTCTTGTTCATGTCAAGTATATTTTGTATTCTACGCGCGTCACCCGAATCGCGAGTGCGCGCGGCCGGAGGCGGGTCTGAGTAATGAGAGCTAGGAATATTTTAGACTGGACAACAACCTTAGGTACATGTTAGTAACTTCTGATTTATTAAATTGTTTTTATAGTTTAAATTGATGGAAATGCATAGACATATACGTAAAGGACATGGCTATTGATGATACTTCAATTCGACAACCATCAAATGGAGGGAAAGAATGAATTTGACTCCATTGGGGATTTAGTCGATTCTAGTGGCTCCATAATAGCGGACTGTGAAATAAAATTACAAATTGTGATGTAAATAAATATAAAAACCACAAAAGATTAAAAATATTTTTTCTTGATAGATAGAAATTACTAAAAAATAAATTTTCTTGAAAAAATACATTTTAAACATTATATCCCGCAAAGTATGTCAGCTGTAGTATTTTACATCGTAGTGCTTGTAAAATTCCGCAGATGCCGTTAATTAATACTCTAAGATAATATTTCGATAAAAGTGTATGAAAGACCTTATCCTATCATTAAATCTGTGGACATATTGCAGGTCTTGCGTTATTATGGCGACACGTATCTATAAAAGAAAAAAACAAAGAAACTATAGGAAACTCTGCTGAAAGAGAAAAACAAAAAAAATATACGAAATTACACGTACTACAGATATAACCACTCTTACCTTCCCTATCCGGGTTTCCAAGACACTTAACCCTTCCGGCTCTCTCGTAGAAGGAAGCCAGCCTGGCTCCCAAGTAAGCCGGATAGCCGGAATCAGCAGGCATCTCAGCCAGACGACCAGAAATTTCTCGAAGGGCTTCAGCCCAACGGGATGTAGAGTCAGCCATCATGGAAACGTTGTAGCCCATGTCACGGAAGTACTCGGAGAGGGTAATGCCTGGGTATAAATGGGGAATGTTAGTCGGGTTGTCGCGGTTTGGATACACTTTTTATTTTAAATTATTCCATAAAGCTCCAACGTTGGGCATTCTCAAAAATATTATTATTCATATTAAATCAAAATGTTTATTTGTGGATTGCAGGTCAAATCATTATAACAATTACATCCCGCCCTTTAGGCATACAAATGCAAATTAACTAATAAAATCACATAATAGACTCTCTTAGTGTACATGGTAGGTTTTTTTTTTTTATAGAGAGGAGGGCGGACGAGCAAGCGGTCTCACGTGATGGTAAGTGTTACCGCTGCCCATGGACACCTGCAACACCAGGGGGCATGCGGGCGCGCCGCCGACCTTGCAAAATCCTATTCACAGCTTTCTTGAAGAACCCCATGTCGTAGTTTAATGGGAAGACCTCTTGAGGCAGTTCGTTCCACAGCCTACGGGTTCGCGATAGAAAATAATTTTTGGTAAGGTTATTATTAAATACGTCATTCTAAACCCATCTCATATGACTCTTTCTTGTTATTATTATTATATAATAGAGAAGCAGCTTGCACTGATGAGTCCTATTACTATTGTACTCTAAGATATTGGTCGAGTCTATAAAGGATAATTTAATGGCAAGTTTCATTAAAATACGTCCAGCAAATTTTGCGTCATGTCCGTTAAGACAGTGTAACAGTCAATACGTTACACCGCAATAGACATCGTATTCATTGTACTGGTATTTCTTGAAATATTTTAAACTTACAAAACTCCATCCGCTTCGTATTTTAGCCGAATATTTGTGTATCGGGATATTGATAGGTACATTGAAACGTACATTGAGACGTAGTAGTGTCGACGGATTCGCCCGCAATTTTGTGTTTGACTCCTTCTGACAAAACTATATTTTTTTTGTGGGGATAAAAGTATCCTATGTCCTTCCCTGGATTTCAGGCTACCTCTGTGACAATTACATTGATTCAATTAAATTACAATTAATTCAGTAGTTTAGTCGTGAAGATGTAACAAAACAAAAACACTACAAAGAATATTAGTGTGTGAATGTGAATAGATTATGATTAATTTTCGACAAACAAATAAACTGTTTGTTTGTCCGTATGTCTGTATGTCTCTCTGTCTGTCTGTTTGTCTATGAAAGAAAGAAGGAAAAACATTTATTTGTACAGTACACACAAAACACCATAATACATACGGCACGGATAAGAAACAGTGCGGTGTAATTGTGCAGGACAAAAAGGTCTGTAAGTCAGCATATGCTGCAACACCAATCTGTCTGTTTGTCTGTCCGGTGGTCAGTGGTACACATACCGGTGTAGATGGAGGCTTCGCGGGCGGCTACAGGCATGTTGGATGTGTTGGCGACGAGGGCTGTGCGCTTCATGATGGACTCTGTCACGCCTTCTATTTCCACTGTCAACTCAGGGAAGTCACGAAGTACTTCTGACATCTCGTTACCTGGGTACAAACATTATTTACAACAAACTTTTAAAGAATCTTTTCATATATCTTTTTCATTAACAGTATCTTTTTCATGGCTCCAAAAATCTACAATAAGCTGCCTAAGGTAATAAAATATGAGACATTAATAGTTGCGATATTAAATTTAAGTTAAAAAATAAATCCTTATTTTCAAAGTGGTTGAAAGTTATTTTCAAAGTGACTGGCCCGCTCAAAAAGTTGTCCGTGGGCGAATTTATCACTTTTTGAAATTGCAAGTGGTCAACTGGCCCGGAAGCAATTCAACGGGGATAAAATTGATATAACATTATAAAATCAACAATCTTTGAATACCCAAAACATTCCACAAGGGTGGCAGTTGCCAATTTTCCCATGGAAAGGGTGCGTGTTTCAATCGAAAACGGGCCACAACGTTTGAAAGCAAATGGTGGTCACCATTTCGAATAAACGTTATATTCTTAAAATGCTTACCTATTCATTTCTAAAATAACACAAATTCTTCTAATAAAATGATAATGTAAAAATAAAAATATGAATGTATTCT
Organism: Sesia apiformis; assembly: GCA_914767545.1. Lineage (NCBI taxonomy): Eukaryota > Metazoa > Arthropoda > Insecta > Lepidoptera > Sesiidae > Sesia > Sesia apiformis. The sequence goes on from OU611962.1 coordinate 673,823, forward strand.
TTGTAACCATATTAATTGTATTTTTTTTTAGTGTTTCAACTTGACCTCTTTTTATAGTGTAGTCATAAAATAAATTTGACACTAGATTTTTTTGGAGAAGAATAACTTTTTTTTAAATTACCAAATTTGTTTATATTCCTAAATACCCATTTCATCGCTTGTAGTCTTCAATAGGAGCAAATGTAAGAATAAAATCTTTGAAAGAGCGTCGGGAGTAGTTCGCCCTGTTTTGTAAGTAGTAAACTAGCCCATTGCTTCCGGGTCAGTTGACCACTCAACTCATCTACGGACCAGTTTTTGACGGGCCCGTTGCTGCCTAAGCGTTTTTTTTTTCTACAAGATGAAATACTAACAAATGTTTTACTTAAAGAGATCTTTTAATTTTTATATAAATTATTACTATTGGAGGATGGGACCAGATTCCATTGGAGTGAGTATAATGGAGATTTTTGACTAATCTCCTTTTACATTAATCTTATACATTACATTAGAAAAGACACAGAGTCAACGCAAAGTACAAAAAAATAAAATGAATGCAGATTACAATAAGTGGGAAGAAAAATATAAAAAAGTTAAAAACAAGAAAGACAATAATTAATTATGAGTTAATTGATACCAAGTTTTTTTTAACAAATTTGTGTTATATTGTTTGTATTTAATTACAGAAAGATGAAATAAATAAGAAGAGATGAATTATTATGAATGAGGATGTATGACATGGTGGTGTACATACCACGCTCGCCGCATCCGACGTAAACGATGACGTCAGAGTTGGAGTACTTGGAGAGCGCCTGCGAGATGACAGTTTTGCCGCAGCCGAAAGCACCGGGGATGGCTGTTGTACCGCCCTGTACGCACCTGCACGCACAAGGGTTATTTAGTTTTTATTTATTTATTAAGGCCCATACAATATACAACGTGGCACCGATATAACACAAAACACGTGAAATAATTAACAAGATATAAAACAGTTACGCGAAAAATAACATTAGTTTAGGAAATAATTCAATAGTTACATGTTCGTAGCGCTCATTACTCAACACAGGGTATTAACCGGGCCGTGAGTGTTGCGCGTTGAATACATCTGCGCGTATTATGAAAATACCAGAAATGGACAATGAGTACTGAAATCTGTTGTAAAAATTGGTAGAAACGATTCTACTCTCGATACCGAACAACTTATTTTCAACTTTCTCGTTATTCAGTGACACGTTGTATACCTAAAATCAGGGTTCGCGGATATATATCACGATATACATCAATTGATATTTATCGTCAATACTAGAATAAATAAAAATTATGAACACTGTCACTGCCAATGATGCATCACTAAGGATTATAATTTAGTTGAATGATAATAATTTAGTTATTGATTATTAATCTCAAAAACTTGAATTTTTTGTTACTCTTCAATTTTTGTTTTATTTTATAATAAACTAGCTGCAACCGGCAGACGTTGTCCTGCCTGTGTATATTTATTTACCTCTGTGTATAAAATCACAAATTATTCTGTTTTGCCGTCGATATGATTTTTGTGATCAGCGCCATCTAGTGGCAAGTTACAACAAAGCCATCATGGTGATCGGTCAAATGGTGTCAAAGTGTATTAATCTCAGATATACCAACATCCATTTTCATATATATAGATAAGTCTATTAATCAAAATCAAAGTTTCATTTAACAGTTTTGACACATTAAACCACTTACAGAATGAAATTCGCGTCTTTTTCTATATATCCGATATAAATATCGGACATTTTGATATTTATCATAAATATCGGACATTTTGATATTTATCATAAATATCGAATTTTTACGAACCCTGGCTAGAATACATATAATATAATAATCGTAACTACTATTTTTGTTCAGTAAATCGGGTACGAACGCGTAAAATTAATCCAATTAATTATTAATCCTATCCACTGAACGTTATTATCATCCCCAGATTGTACGTGAAGCGATTAAAATTACGGAATATAAAAATTGTAATCGGGAAAATCGAAACAGATTGAGACGGTATTTACGAGCAGACTGAAGTGATTAAAATTACGGAATATAAAAATTGTAATCGGGAAAATCGAAACAGTATGAGACGGTATTTACGAGCAGACTGAAGCGATTAAAATTACGGAATATAAAAATTGTAATCGGGAAAATCGAAACAGTATGAGACGGTATTTACGAGCAGACTGAAGCGATTAAAATTACGGAATATAAAAATTGTAATCGGGAAAATCGAAACAGATTGAGACGGTATTTACGAGCAGACTGAAGCGATTAAAATTACGAAATATAAAAATTGTAATCGGGAAAATCGAAACAGATTGAGACGGTATTTACGAGCAGACTGAAGCGATTAAAATTACGGAATATAAAAATTGTAATCGGGAAAATCGAAACAGATTGAGACGGTATTTACGAGCAGACTGAAGCGATTAAAATTACGGAATATAAAAATTGTAATCGGGAAAATCGAAACAGATTGAGACGGTATTTACGAGCAGACTGAAGCGATTAAAATTACGGAATATAAAAATTGTAATCGGGAAAATCGAAACAGATTGAAACGGTATTTACGAGCAGACTAAGTAATCCGTTTCCGAATACGAAATATCATTTTTTTTTATAGACTAGTGGGCGGACGAGGAAGCGGTCCCACGTGATGGTAAGTGTTGCCGCCGTCCATGGACACCTGCAACAATATCATATCCCTAACAACCCTAATATAGAGTTTACCTCATCTCATTATGGCATATATTATACTAAATATTGTCGTTATTTTTTTTGTTAGATAGCCAGATTTTTTTGGTACAGGATTTGACCTTTTTGACTTGACCTTGACTCTTATTCAGTCTGTCACTCAAGTATTAACTGTAGTGCCTGTATAACTATCATTATACAGGTTATTATATTAAATAGGGTGTAATAGGATTGGATTACTGGGAGTGAATGGAATGAAATGGGACGGGATGGGATTGCTTAGGATTTTTATTATTGATTAAGATGATGGGGGATGGTATGGAGTAGAAGTTTAATCACAAATACTTTAGTGTATGAACTAGTCTAGAACTAGTAACAGTTAAGTCTTTTATAAAAAAAAGGGACTCACGGGAAAAGTGAGTCGAGCACCCTCTGTCCAGTGAGCAGGGGGTGGTTTGCGGGTAGTTTCTCAGTGCAGGGGCGCGGCTGCCGCACCGGCCATATTTGCAACATGGTGTATGACGCCTTTTCACCGTCGAATTCAGTTTCCAGTACCACGTCCTAATGGAATTCACCAACGAAAATACATGAATAATTCCTTGTGACAAAACTGTTTATATTTGTTCTTTCATTACATGACAATATCAGAAATAGCACATTGGACCAGTGTCAAGTCAACTTTGTAATTAACAATTTCAAAGTCTAAAACATATCCTGTCAATGTCCAGTTCCGTCGAAGTAAGTCAGTATGATTGGTTAAACGAAAGAAAGGGGTTTTCGTATAAATTTATAGAATATATATTACTAATTTTGTATGACTAATCTATACTATCTTGTCTGTCTGTCTCTTTGTCTGTTCATACACGGTTATCTCTAAAACTACTCAACGGATTTGCATGGGGGTTAATTAAGCTTAGCTTGGCGCTTCGAATAAGCTTCGTTTCATCGAAATCGGCCGACAGGAAGAAAAGATATCCCAATTTAGAATTTAAAAACTGAAATTCCACACGTACGAAGTCGCAGGAATAATTGCGGCTAATATGACGTTACTAACTATTTTAATTAACTGCCATCTCCATCTAATGTACCACTCGCATTAACGCAAATAAAGAATTATGAAAATAAAAGGTTAAAGGTCATTTCGTTAGAATGGTTAAAACATCAAGTTACCTCAACTTTGTAGTTGCCGGAGGGTGCGATGTAGGTGACCGTGCCCTTGGCACGTGGTGGCATAAGCATCTTGTGCTTCACTAGCGTGTTTTCGTGCACGATGCCGTACAGGTCGCCCCCGGTTATGTGCGAGCCCACCTGACAAACAACGTTACGTTTACAGTAAGGTAGGTAGTTACGTTTACATCCCTGTCATGGAACACCCGTAACCATAACCGAAACTATTGGTTATCCGAATTAGAAAAAATCGAATTAAAAACCTTATCCGAAATAATCTCTTATCCGTATCTGTAACCGAAGCCATTAAAAGAGTATACAATATATCCATATCCGTATCTGAAATATACCAAATCCCTAACAAACTTGGTACATAGTATTTATTACTTTAAAAAAGTTTTAAATGTCATTAGTTCTTTTTTTTTTTAATTTAACATTTCTTTAACGGGGTTTTTTGGGGATATATTTATACTCATTTACCGATTCCGATTACGGATACGGTTTGAATTAGGATGTTTATTAATGAATTTTCTTAAGAAATGCATCACTAAGTAAAAGCAAAGGAAAATAAAATCAAATAGGGAATACCTAACTGCAACATTACTTTCAAGGAATTAATGAACAATAAATAATTATTATAAGAACAAAATTATTTGTAATAACATCCGAAACTTTCATTTCGATTCCGGTATGGACTAATTTTTTATTTAGAATATGCGATAGTTATTGTAACAGTTGCGAATTTCCATAACATCTCTAATTTAAAGGCACAATGTTTCATTGAAAGTGGACTTCCCGGCCAAAAGTAATACACTTCGGCCTTTAGAAAGAGACTATCGGTTAGCTTCGGTTTTGTAGAGCCTCGTCTCTGTCGTGTGCCGTTACGACAGAGACGACGCTGTACAAAATCGAAGATAGCCGATCATAGTCGATGTCTATTACTATCGGCCGGGATATGTACAGACTTTTATATCTAGCTTAATTAAAGTGACAGCTGTTAAATTGCCTCGAATAGCACTGGGACAATAATGATCAAATCGAGGTAATGTGTTTATTTATCAACTGAGTGCTATTGCACTACAGATAAAAAAATACGTAGGTTTTTATAGCTTAATTATTTTTATAGAGTATTATTCGAGGCACTGACAGCTGTCATTCTAATCAAGCTATATTTAAAAGACTAGAATGTAAACAGGCAGCACAAAAATTATTGAATGTACAGCAAATCATGATGAACCAACATATTTTTGAATAAGTGATGTAAATAAATTTAAATTACGAAAAATATCATTATCAAGTCGACCCCCTAGAAGACAAAAGAATTGAAGAAAAGAATTAGGAATCCCATTTCACCGGGCTCTAATTCTTTTCGTCACTGGAGAACCTAAACCTAAAACACCTTACACTTCCCGGCCGATAGTAATACAGATCGGTCTTTAGAAAGAGACTATCGGCTAGCTTCGATTTTGTAGAGCGTCGTCTCTGTCCTGTGTCTGTACGAGGACTGACAAGTCAGGGACGACATAGACGACGCTCTACAAAACCGAAGCTAGCCGATCATAGTCGATGTGTATTACTTTTGGCCGGGATGTGTAATTAAAATTGATACTTTACCATCTATTTGCTGGTCATTTTCTTGTTGCTCTTTTATTTCTCAATTAAATTTAGTTCATTGAGAGGGGTACAGTACACGCTAGTCGCGCAGCCGCTGAGCACCCCCAAGTTACCCCTCTCTCATAGAAGACTACCATAAAACATCCTATACCATTCCCTCTTGAACATGTTTGAATAGTGAGTGAGTTACGCCAATGCCCATTTTCCAACCTATGCCATCCTATCTCATCCACTCCTATCACATTGTATGGAGAGTACAAGTATAATGTAATTAAACTCCTTATTCCAGTGTTTCCCAAAGTGTGGGTCGCGAGCGAATATTGGGTGGGCCACGAAAAAATTAATTTAATCTAATTTTAAGTATAGTGTTCTGATTTATCTTATTTTTACTTATTAAAAATTTCGATCATCACTGGATACTGGATTTTTTTCTTATTTTCTTAATTGTACAACCCTTCGCATAACTACGCCACGTAAACGAGAACATGCTGCAGCAGCGACACAATGCTATTTTCATGTAAAGCGTAGGGTCGGTCTCAAACTTTGTATTTTTTTTTTTGGGTGAGTCGCAGTTCATATAACTTTAGGAATAACTGCCTTATTCTATTATTCTGTGGCTCCCCATCGTCCCCAAGCAGGATTAGGAGGTGTAATGGGATGATAAAAACACCTTGTCCCGTTCCCCATTTTTCCAATATTTTTTCCAAATTCATTCATACATCTCCAAAGGTAGACAACGCAGCTGGGGACGTGCCAACGTCAATCATTCTGGATAGATGTTGGCAGATATCTTGGAGTTCACAGAGAGATAGTATGCACTTACCAGCAGACGAATTGTGTGCTTGTTAGACACCTCTAACTCACAGTACGATTCCTTTCGTCAAGGATTCTAAAACACCTATAGACAATGTAGACCTGAACAAACAATTGTCTTTAAACAAATGAGAACTCAAATCAACCCAGAAGCTTCTGCACAACAGGCACAATTATTTTCAATTCTTTGTAATAAAATTGTGTTAACAGAAAGATATCAATTTAAATAAATCTTTTATAACATTTTTTGAAAATGATATAATGTCATCTTTCTAAATTAAAATGTTAATGAATTTAAATAGAAAAAAATAAATTAAATTCATCAATCATCATACCTTAACATTCAACGGGTTGAACTCCCAATCAACTTCTCTGGCGAGACTAGGCACGTTTACACCCTTAGGGATGTAGATGGACTGCGTCAACTCGTTGATGTCCTTCAAGGGCCTCTGGATACCGTCAAAGATGGACCCGAGGATACCGGGGCCAAGTTCTACGGAGAGAGGTTTGCCAGTACGAAGTACGGGATCACCGACAGTTACGCCTGATGTTTCTTCGTATACCTTAATAATCAAGAAAAAAAATATTTTAGAGTAGTCTAATGGCAGACTTCAAAGTCAATTTACAGTCCGATAGGGATCATAACGAACAATGTGGGAGGCTGTGACTGTTTAAGAGTTACCGATTAAAACAAATGTTTAAAACGTGTCACTGAAATAGGTTAAATAGGAAACTAGGTTGATCAATAGGTTAATTTTTTCATAAGCCATTGTTCATTTCTAATACATCTTTTATTCTACGTGAAGTGGCATTCTACGCGCGTCGCTCGGTCACTACCCCGTACCGAGTAATGAGCACTACGAACGTTATACAGAACACCAAATTTTTGTAACTTTTGATTTACTCCAGACAATAATTTTAGTTCTCGCTAAAACGGTTTTATATGAGGACCCCAGAGGTCAAGGGGTCTAAGTACACATTATCTACCTTTTATTACCTATAAATGTAACACAGGTGATTTTAATAATCTATTGTTAGTACTAATTAGAAGCAAATGGCCAAAGTGTTGGCCTAAAATGGTCAAAACAAAAAAAAAATAACTTTCCCTCTTACAAAATTTGTTGACTTTTGGTTCAATTATCTCAAAACATAAATTTTGTCACTTAGACCCCTTTACCTCTGGGGTCCTCAATATATTAAATTAGTTGCCGTGTTTCAGATTTTTTTTTCTTTACTATGCGGTAGTAGGCGGACGAGCAGTCCCACGTCATTGTAAGTGTTACCGCCGCCCATGGACACCCTGCAACACCAGGAGGTATGCGGGTACGCCGCCGACCTTGCAAAATCCTATTCACAGCTTTCTTGAAGAACCAGTTCAGTTGCAATTCGTTCCACAGCCTACGGCTTCGCGGTATAAAATGGATTTTGGACCGAACAGTACGCGACACTTCGGTATTAAGGAAATGCGGATGCATCGCACTTCTGTGAACGAAAGATGCGGTTGTAGAAACCAGAGGTGGGAATTGAACAATTATTCAGAGCATTCCGCGTTGTACAGGTTGTAGAACACACAGAGAGACGCAACGTCTCTCTGAACACTGAGGTATACTGAGGTTATCTAACAGTGAAAGAGATGATGTCAAAAATACTGGAAATGGAAAACATTAATTTTAAACACCGAAATTGAGGAAATTATAAATTACACCACAACACGTGCCTGTAGTGGATCTATCAATTAACATTGCAAGATGGCCGCCGGTAGTTGCTCATTTCGCCATGTTCATTTAGATCCTAGAACGTATCTTTTCTTCATAAAGTGTCTCTTTTTTATTATTTAGAGACGGATTACTGATCTTATAGACGTAGATTGTAAGTACACTGAAAACCATGTCGGTTTATCTATGCAGTATCTAATCTGAATGGTTGCTTACCTGAATGGTGGCCATGTCGCCTTCAAGACGGATGATCTCTCCAACCAATTCGTTATACCCGACACGCACCAACTCGTACATAGCGGACCCGGACATCTTCTCCGCCGTTACGACTAGCGAAATCAAGATAAAATAATAAGACAAGAGTTTCTTGGGTTTCTCGTAGCAGACTTGGGGCCTTTCTCACCACCTCCTGATACTTTATCAGAAGGTATCAGAAAGTAGATTATACTTTTTGTTATGGAATAGATGGCCACAGTAAGCGGTCTCCGACACCCATGGTCCCCTGCAACACCAAGATGCTTGCAAGTTGCCGACCTTGCAAAATCCAGTTCACAGCAAATCAGATATCTTCAGAGAACCAGTATCAGTTAGATTTAATTGGCAGATAATTTATCTATCAGATTGTTAGCAGTTAATTTATCAGGATAAAGTATCAGGAGATAATAATTTTTGATATGGATATTTCTTTAACCAATTAGAGAGTAGAGTTAAAGAGTATAGAGGCCTGTGCCATGAGACAGGATTGGATAGAACTATTTCAAATGCAGATCGCTCATAATACGTACCGGGACCGGACACGGCGAATACATAACCGAACCTGTCCTCATTCTCCTCCATAGCGATTGTCTTCAAGCTCTTACCCGCCATTTTAAATTATTCTTTGTACCTGTAGTAAAAAACAAATTAAATTATTTATGTATCTATTCCTCATCCAACTGAGCATTTGCAGTATTCAAACATTTTTGTATTCATAAACAAATAGTGGTTGCTCTAACTAGGAATATAAATTATGTTTATGAAAACAAACTTGTTCATTCAGTTAAGAGTCTTAACTGAATGAACAGGTTTGTTTTACAACATTGTATTTGCGGTTTGTGCAGCCTAGCAATCTATTGGTTGTTGTTAATCTAGCAAGTTGTTAATGAACTGCAAAGAAGTTTGTAGTTGTTGTAATGCTTGATTGGATAATGTTACAAGAAATGATGTTGCAATGTTGCATGTTACAACTACTATGATATCCTGTTCCTAAACTCAGTGTTTTTTTTTTATATATCGAATAGATAGCAGACAAGCGGGCAGGCTACTTGATGGTAAGTGGTCACCGCTATTCATGGACACCTGCAACAATAGGGGGCTTACGGGTGTGCTACCCACTTTGCAGAATCCTGTTCACAGCTCTGTCGGACAACTTAATTGGGTCTATATTAAATAAAAAAAATTAAAACTAAATTTTAAACTTCAAAGTTAAAAAAAACATATGTAATGTAAACATATATAAAAATTAAATACAAAAACAATAATTGTGAAAAAAAAAATCTAGTGGAAGTTAACCATCTATTTCACTGCTTGTATTGCTGGCATTTGAATCTATTGACGAGGAAGAGGACGAGTCGTTAGTATTAATAATAAATCCATCCATGTGGTCGTCAAGTGCTTGTTCCAATGTCATGAATTCGTTTTCACATTTTATGGCGTGATCAACAACTTTGCGCCAATCTTCTGGTGTTATTGACGAAAATTTTTCCTCTAAAAGTCGTCTTAATTCCGTAAGATTCATATTAACGTTAAATTTGCTGATATGACCTTTGACTTGAGACCAAATATTTTCTATTGGGTTAAAATCGGGGTGATAAGGCGGAAGTCTCAAAACCATGTGATTCCATGATAGTGTCTAATGAATACTGGACGTATTCGTGTTTGCACCGTTTAATTATTTGATACAATTCTGGTTTTAATGATTCTGGATTATAATCATGTTTTTTTAAAAATTAACTAGTTACATCTGGAAAATTGGAACTAACAATAAGGTCAGTTTTATCAGATAATGACAAATATTTCGCCTGACCCTTGTTGATATTGGCATTTTAAAAAGTTATAGCAAAAAGGCTACACTGGTATTAATTACACTGCACATTTTTTGTCATGTGAACAGCTGATGACTTTATCACTAACGGCTGATAAAAATCATCTATCAATGACAATTTTAAATGAATGGTGAAATTTAGAGATTTCTATATTATTGAGATTAAAAAGAAGAGCCAAGAAGTGATCTTCTAAATTAATTATATAAGAGGTATTGTATTTTTTTTTCAGAAACTATTTTTACATTTAAACAAAAAGAAACTAATCCTAATTTTTTGGATAGAACTTTCACATATAAACCAGATATCAAATTGATTCTTCCCTAAAACACTGATTAATACCTATTTTGGCTAAAACAAGTAATTTCTTCTCTGGTATTCTTTGGGATTTCTTCATTCAAAACTTCCTAACTATAGTATGTTCAGATTTGACTCAAAAATAGGTAAGTACATTAAAAACATTAAAATATGTTAGAACACATTCTTTTATTCATAAATTCTCATACACCTAAATGTTCTGTAGGTATATTACAGTACCTGTAGCTTCTACATGTAAGCTTCTACTGTAGTAATTATTTATATAACATAAATTGTAGTAAAGAGTTAAGAGCAATCATATATTTATTACTTACTACTGAATCTACTTATTTCATTTTTTACTATTTACAATTACTACATATTAATTACTACTTATGTCATTTTTTCCTTTAGTATGTATTGAACGACGCTTGAAACAATTTTCCTTAGTATAAACCTTATACCTAATACAATAAGTACATCATGATTTTTAATTACATAGTAATGTTTCCATGAACATCAGTGTTATATGACTTCATGGAAAGAATATAGGAATTTATAAATAAACCAGAATAAAAGTTATTTTATGTTGGAACAACTTGTTATAAACTGAAATGATAAAAGTAGTCACATGATGGGATGGGTGGTGCTTCTGAACGGATATGATAAAAAATAGAGCTTTGTAACACTTTAATAATTCTAAACTGTGATATTTAATATAAATTATCAAAAAATCATTGGAAATCTAACAAATAAAATGCTAATATTGCCTGACATTACATGGTACTGGCAATTTTTTTGACAAAGCCAGAATCGGCAACTGCTTACCTAAATTGGTAACAGAAGATTAAAAATCCACAATAATTGTCTGAACACAAAATTAAATAAAGCAAAAAACAGCTAAATTTTTGACTAAAACATAAATATTCAACTCACGGGACGAGAAAGATGTAAAAGACGAACCGAGAATGGCGGAGAATCAAAACTTATCACAAGACCAATGATAAAGGTGAAGTCAGCTGACCAAACTCTATGTCTCATTGTCTATGCGTTCCTATTCATTGATTTTTACGTTCCATTATCATATAACTATTTTCTAAAATTGATAAATACAACCAAATTAACGTAGTGCTATAGAACAGAGGAGGCTTTATTAAATGTTTTTTTACAAAATCTTCATTTTTCCCCACTTTTAACACATTTTATAAATTTTTGATCATTGTAACACAGATAGAAAGTTTTGGTAACTATGATTAGAAGTGCATTTCAAAGTCTACTAATTTATTTTAGGAGCTTAAATAATATAAACGTATTTTAATGCATTTTTAATGTAACCAGAACAGATAAAACGATTGATGACTTTAAATAGAGAAACCATATATTTATTATTCTGTTTCTGTAAAAGCCTCAACACATCGTTTATATTTTTTATTATATCGTGTTGTCAAAAACGTACATTTTTGAATGTAGTGTAATTATTAATGGCAGCTTCCATTCCCTCATAAGAAACGTATTTTTAATTCCCTGTTTTTAAAACCCTTTCGAGAATATTCAAAATTTTAAATCGCTCATGCTCTGAACTCATATTCTCAAACAATAACCTAGTACAGCGGAGATAAATTGGGATAGTAATAATATTACCGGGTCATCCACTTGTTGGCTCTCGGTTGTTAAATGTAGGTATATGAAACTGGTTTTACTTTGAATTGGTTGTTTACAGTGAAACCTTATAAAGCTGTTACAATTGAAACTATTTACAGGAACAAAAAGGACGTGCAATTAAGCAAGTCGCTGTCTTGGCTCCTTCGACACGGAGCCCTGAGGGAAGGATTCAACATAAGGTAGGTGCCAACATTCATGTCCAATATTTTATTGTATGGTACAACACATGGTTAGTGATGGGTAACTCCGGAGTTAATGAATCAAACGAGTTGAAACCGCGAGCGGAGTTGAATTCCTTAATTGCTCCATCGAATTGTTATTTATTCCCACTCCGGCGTCGATTGCGATCGCGCATCGACACTTGGCGCGGGCCCAAAATCGAGATGCATCGATGGTAGTGCTGGGTAACTCCGGAATTAGTGAATGAAAAGATGGCATGACCTTTTTATTAGGATAGGTGTATTAAAAGAGTTAAATCCCTTAATTGTTCCATTTACTCCGATCGCCCGAGATTACTCCTCGATGGCGTGACCTTTTTTTTAGGGTGGGTGTATCAAGAGTGAAACCCCTTAATTGTTCCATTTACTCCGATCTCCCGAGATTACTCCTCGATGGCGTGACCTTTTTTTAGGGTAGGTGTATCAAAAGAGTTAAATCCCTTAATTGTTCCATAGAACATGACCTTCTTTTTTTCCTTGTGCTTGATTACCCAGCACTAGCATCAATAGTGATTACATAAAAGAGTTAAGGAGTGACTAAGAGGAGTCGGATCCCCAAGCAAAGTAGGATTCAATGAGTTAAACCACTCCGGGAAGTCGTGATTACCCACCACTAATGTGTTTAGTTCTTTACTAACTAGTTACAACTTATACCTCTTGTACATAAGTAACAATTCTAACTACAATTTATTTATTCATGTTTTTATTATTTAGTAAGTCTGATTTTATACTGATTATTCTTTACTTTTTATCTTCACCTAATCTACCCAATTGTTTGCGTGTAAAATTCCACAACACGACCTGTGGAATCCCATGGGTGTTTCAATCATAATCTACCAACATACAAGCCCAGTGAGCTTTGATAGACTTTTATTTTCTATTTATTTATTTTGTTCTAAAATACTATTCTGACCAGTGGCGGATTTACATAAAGGTACTTTGGGCACGTGCCCGGGGGGCCCCCACAAATTGAATATCCCATTTTTTTGTCTCCTACATTTTCGAAAAATCAAAGATGGTGGAACATACACATTGATCATTCAAATAATAAAACTTCTTTGAGAAAATATAATATTTAATAACTATTGAAACAAATTGAAACGCTTTATTTAATGTTGTAAAATGTTTATGTATTACCTACTTATTGTATGTATTATTTATTTATCTTGATACTGTTTCATTTTTTTGTATGATTAAAAATTTTAGAGAAATTGGAAATACATAAAATATATTGATCAATTCGCTTTTGATTTCCTTACAAGGGGGCCCCCCACAGCCTTTGTGCCCAAGGGCCCGTTAAGTATAAATCCGGCGTTGATTTTGACATGGCTAGTTGGAAACTCATGTTGTTTTAAATTTCATACTTGTGCTTGTATCAGCATTTAATGTCCCGCTGCAGGACACAGGCCTCCCCTAGTAAATCCTGGGGGGGTTTCAGGCTGCAATGCACCACGCAGGCCCATGCTGCATTCCCACAGTTGCTGGGTGCACTTGACTGGCCACATTACCCCTCTCTCACAGAAAACTACCTTGAAATTTACTGCATTTCCTACTTTATTGTATTCTCCCAATATATGTATGTGTTGCAGTAGTGAGTGACATATGTCAGAGCCCATTCTCATCCCATCCTATCCCTCACCATTTTCCCAATCCATTCCTTAATCTGCAAAAATGTGTAACGCATCCAGGGGCTTGCCATCATTTGACATTCTGGACTGATGTTGCATGTATCACTTTTGTCTATGGACAACAGTATCCACACACCATCAGTTGGACTGTATATTTGTCTGCTGCATTTTTCTATAAAAAAAGAAACAGATTGATAGATACACATACTCCCAATTTTTTTTTGTGTCTTAAGCGTGCGGGTTTCCTCTCACACAGTATCCTTTCCTGTATATGCAGTTTATACATGCTACTGCAGTGTTTCCCAAAGTATGGGTCGCCACCCACTGGTGGGTCGAGAGCGAATATTGGGTGGGCCCTGAAAAAAAAAATTTGTAAATGATACTATGCTGCGGTAGTGACACAATGCTATTTTCATGAAAGTAGGGTGGGTCCCTAATTTTCTCATTTGTTTTAGGTGAGTCGCGGTTCATATAACTTTGGGAATCACTGTGCTACTGTATATGCTGAAAGTCCTAAGGTGGAAAAAAACCAATATAATTTTTTTATTTTCCAATATAATCCCCTCCTAATTGAATACATACATTTTTTATATAATGCTTTAATGCCATTAAAAATATTCTCCTCCTTGCCTTCAAAATGCGCCTCTATGGCCTCCTTCATTTCTTACAAATCGTTTTCCTGAGTCTTTCTTGAAGTTACTGCAATGTAACTGTAAAGCTGTGAATAGGATTTTGCAAGGTCGGCGGCGCGCCTGCAACCTCCTGTGTTGCAGGTGTCCTTGAGCGGCGGTAACACTTACCATCACGTGGGACCGCTTGCTCATTTGCCCACTTGTCTAAAAAAAAATAGAATAGAGTAATTAGTTACTAGGGGCTAGATCTGGACTATAGGGGTCAATTTCTTCGAAGCCGATTTCCCTCAGAGCAAGCCTCTCAATGCGAGCTGTGTGGACAGGCGTGTAATCTTGCTAAAACAAAATGCCTTTGCTGAGTTATCCCTCCTTTAGTAAATGATGGCTTGACGCACCTTTCTCAAAAGTGCCAAATAGTATTTATCTTATCTTAAAGCTTTTAGCTAAATAATTAATTAAAAGAATTCAGTCCAATCCCAAAATACTGTGTCCAAAATATCCCAAATAAGCCATAAGCTTAGGTGCCCATTTTTGCACTTTAAACTTCTTGGGTGGTCTTCCCTTTTCTCAATTCACTGCATTGATTTTTGTTTGGATTTAGGGGCATACTGCCTAATCCATGTCTTCTCATCAATGGTGTCTAAAAACTCCCGGGAAGTTACAACAGACGCTGTTTCTAAAAACGGCGTCAGCATTTTCGGCACCCAACGCGCACTGACCTTTCTCAATTCAAATATCTCCAACTCGTTCTTTGCTAATCTTGATTCTTCTATCGTCCAATACTAATTTCTTGACCTTTTAGATGTTTTGATCAGTCACTGCCGATACTCGCCGCACCGAGCGGCGCACAGTGGGACAGAACCGTGCGTACCGTCTCAAAAATCTGTAACTTTTTTGTTGATTGAAGTAAATCGCTGAAATTTGGTATGTAGTGTCTCCAGAGTACATACAATCCAATAATGAATGTATCATTGTCAAATGTTTAATAAATAATATAAAATAAAATAAAACAAAATAAAAATGTATTATTTTAATATTAAACCATGGTTTGGTTAACTTATTGAATTATAATTTTACAGTTTTATGATATTAATAAACCTATTTTATGTTATTTTATATTACATATGAATCTTACATTTAAATAAATGACAAATATATAATAACCCACTCCAAAAATATGTTTTACAAATAATGTACGAAATTATTTCGATTTAAATAGCTAAGAGGTTCTTAGCTTCCTCTAACAATTTCTTGGATATAGTGACTGATGGTTTTCTGATACTTGATATATAAGGATCTGACGTAAATAGAAGACCATGAAATACGTCTTCGTTTGTTGCGGACCTAGAGCATTTTCTAGCATGATGCAATCTGAATTTTTTGTAATCTTTATTACGCGATTCTTGGGCATCCTCAGATAAATGACCAATGGGCAGAACAGCAAAATGTCTTATTATACTTTCCCCATGTATTAAGATTTTATGTACTGAAGAAGGCATATTATACCACATATATTTTGTTACGTACAGTTGTGCGGTTGCACGAGTATATTCACCAAATTTTTCTGGATTTACAGCAATACCGGATGCCATGGTTTGCAGAATAACATAGAACCTTTTAATAAGTTCCTCGTCAACCCCTGTAATTTCTGAAGCGCAGTAGTAGTTCTCAAAAAAACGCCGAGCTGTATTGCCGTCATTACTGTTTCCACTTCCTTGTCGGGGCTTATCAACGTGCAATCCCATCCGGCTTCGAAACAAACTTTGTACAAGCTTTTTCTTGTCTTCTTTACTTTTTTTATCTTCCGAAGTTCTCGCAGCCCATTTTTGAAATGAAAGGTTATATGAAATATGTAAAATTAGCTCCATGCACCTGATCCACGCGTGTAACGTAGACAAACCGTATTCGTAAGCATTTATATTATCTGGCTTTGATGCAATCTTCTCCAAATTATTCATTTCACTTGGCTTAGCCCCACACACTGTACATACAGCTCCAGAACTTGTGTCAGTAAGAACTTGTGTAACTTTTCCATCCACCATAGTTAGAAATAGATCGTGACTTATTTCAATTACCTGCGTCTCCTTGTGTATCTTTGATGTTTGCAAATTATTAATTTGACCCCGAATATCACCAACCACTGATCGGGTTTTCTCGGGCGTTTCTTTTGCAAGTTCCATCAGGATTGGTCGGCAATAACGAATAGAAGACGGATTTTGCCAAATTATCTCATGTGTTTCTGTGTCAGTCAGCTTTATTGGTACCAAAGACGCTATAAATAAGTTTGTATCTGAGACTAAGTCACTCTCATCTGTTAAAACTTGTTTATATTCGCTTTGCCCCGATGAACCATCACATCCCCACTTGGTAAACAATTTAAGAGATTTTCTTCTTGGGTTGTAAACATTTTCAATCTTTAAGATGCGAGCACAAGTGTGATCCAGCAAATCTTGTAGATTTACTTTAGCACTTATATCGGTTATTTGAATGCTGGATAGTGGAGGATAACACAGTTTTTTGGCGTTCGTCAGTATATTATATGATGGCAATATGTCGAAGTTTTTGTTAATCAAACTTGCTCGAAGAAATCCGTATTGTGATTTCGAAAGATCTAAATCTGCAAACATACTTAAAGCTTCATCCACCGTAAAATCTGTTCCATTGCGACTTTCATGCAATAATTTTTCCTTCATGATCCTTTTTTCATTTCTTTCACAATTCCGCATCATTGAAACAACAGTAGCTTCTTCGATTTCTCCTTCAGCCCGCAATCCTTGAACGTATGCATTATGTATATACTCGAGTCCATATTCTTGTACCAATTCCATATTCTTTCTTTTTTTCGATTTCTCTGATAGATCTTCATAAGACTTTGGTGGACGTCCACGTTTTTCAGATGTTGTAGGTGTAATATCCATCGGTGCTTCTTCGAATTGTACCTTAACTTCACCGTCTAACCACGATATATTATTACTAAAGAAACGTTCTTTAGTTCGGTTAGATTTGGTCCACCGATCGTTAAACGCTGTTATAAGCGTTTTTTGAATACGTTTCACAATTAATTCACTTTTTTCAGACGACAAATGGTGGTGTTGTTCTAAGTATTTTTGAATATCTTCTGATTTTGTTCCATGGCCAATAAAAAAATCGCATAGTACTCGTCGAGGCACAACAAATTCACTCATTTTGTTTTTATTTTTAACTACTTTTTTTTTACCGAGGTTGGTGAAGACTATATTATGTTAAAGCACACTAAAGTACTGGTAAATGACAACGTAAATCAATAACTTTTATACTGAAATTTCGTGTGAAAAAATATTACTATCTAGTGTCATTATCAAGTTCCTAACCACTATCTATGAAGGTGGTTAGTAGTAGGTAGGTACTGATAATGTACACTAACAACTATAACTAGATACCACTTGCTCCCTTTTCCTTCACCGCGATAGAGAAATACATAAACTATATGAGAAACATGTAATTCACACAGTGATAACAAAACATTAACCACATCTGACCGCACGATAAAAAAAATATACTACATACTAATACATTACCCAAAACTCCCACTTTACCTAAAGATTGAGTAAATAGATAATATTGTTTAAGAAAAAAAGGTCAAAAGTGATCTAAATATCCAAAAATCTCATTAATCAGAACTAAAATAATTTTTGGAATATTTTGTATTTTCTCCCCATTAGCCATTTTTAGTTTCATTTCAAGGGGGGCAGATTCGGGCACTCAATTTTTTTTGCCCTACCTTTAACATTAGCTGCTCTATACGATGCTATCAAAATTACGACATGGGCAGACACCGCTAACTGTCAAAAGTCTATGCAAAGTTTCTAATAAGGATAGAATATTAGGTCCTGAAATAAAAATTCTTTACCTCCCCAGGTTTCACATAATGGTTCACTTAAATTATTTTTAAATAGAGTACTTCATCACCATTCTAACCATATATCACACTTACAAATTTGCTGGTAAAGTAATGCAAATATGACCATGTAAACTGGTGGAATTGTGTTCTACATAATTGACATAATTTTGAGCGTCAACTTGCAAGCCTTATTCTAATACAAAAAATGAGAAATAGTGTATTTCAACTGCTATATAATATGCATTGAACATTCAGTTAGACATATGCATTAACAAAATATTCAATATAGAACATTACGAAAAGCTATTTTTGAGACGGTACGCACGGTTCTGTCCCACTGTGCGGCGGTCGTCTTCGATCGACTCCCATCCTTGTTTGAACATGCGACTTCAATTTTTGACGGTGGCATATGCAGGTCCAGAGTCCCCCATAAAGAGTAGTCACTTCTTCAAAAATGTTCCTGTGGTGGTCTGTCACCTTTGTGAGGAACTTAATCACAGCATGGTGTTAGATTTTCGTTAGATGCATTCACAGACATAGCGAAGTTTACAGTTTAAATCCTCGAGACAATAATGCTTATGAGTCTAATGACAAAATTTTGTTTAGTATGCCACAATGATGTTCTTATCTAGTGACCAGTTAGTTACACGAGCACATAAAGTTGCTTAAAATACCTTAGGCTCAGAACTTTTCAACCTCCCCTCGTATTGCAGTATACAAGATTATATTAATATTTTCGTAATTTTATTATTTTAATTATTGCATTATTATTAATGGAAAATCATTGTACGCCCATGGGGTATATTACAGAGGAGCATACCATACTATTTCTATCATCTTTATACCTTTAATTATCACAGTGGATAAATAAAAAATAGCTTAAGAGCGACCTCTATGACTTTTTGAAATTCAACACTTTTTTACACAATAATAAAAACATTGTCAAACTATTGAGCAAGAGAATTGGCATGTGGGTGGTGTATTAGACCAAGAATACAAATTAATAAATTAAGCATGATAAAAAAATAACATTGAGATAATTTCAAGTTCAGAAAATAGACAGAACATAAGTTGTTAGTTTTAATGATAGAAATTCAATGTTAAAAGGTGTTAAAGTGTTTTTATTTAACTCTGTATATTATGTTTAAAGTTTAAAGTTATTCATCAAGTAACTGAAATAATGATAATTAGATAACGTACTTTTCTTATCATTTAGATATTTATCATTTATTTTATTATTAGTTGTTGATATCAGTCTAGTCTTAAATCTAAAATGTGTTATAAAAAGATTCACCACATTAGCATTGGCCAACTGAAGTTTATAATGATTACAAACTTTTATTGTGTCTGTAGTAGTGATTTATAAGTTCATATTCCTTGCTCTAACAGAATGAATAGATTTCTTATCATATTTCGTCGCCTAAGAGTGCTAACTCTGACTCCTATTTCTAACAATGGTGCTATTTCTAACTCCATAAACAAATTCAATGCATAAAGGTTTTGCTGATGTAATTGAAGCGTCAAGTTCAATAACATTGATCTTTGACACTGTGTGAGCATTATAAACTTTTATTATAACTTTTATTACAAACATACAAGATGTTTATTTATTGTAATTTTGTAATTGTATTTGAAACCATCCCAACCAAAAAATCACAGCATACATCTTAAGATATGGCATAGGATTCTTTGTATCATTCATAAGTATCATTAAATTCATAAATCATTGGCATTACCTACATTACACACATAACACATCAGAATACCTATTTTGATAATTGAACTTTATTGATTAGTTTAATTAGTTATTTGTTAACTTTAAAATATACACAATTACAATCGTCATATCATCAAATAAGATTTTGTAATTGTATGTAATATTTTTTTTTAGTATTTCAGTTAATTCTTAGGTATTGAGTACCAGGAAAATCAAATCATTAAAAGTAATTACTTAATTGAAAATATATTGTGTATGATTAGTTATTTCATCATCTAGAAATAATGTAAGAACAAAAATAATTATTTAACTAGCAAATACTACGCAAATCTTGACCAGCTAGATGAAAAAAAATCATGAGACCAGACCTAGATTGAAAAAGAAAACATCATCTTCCATCAGGACAATGCATCAGCCCACAAAGGTGCTTTTGGCATTGGTAAAATTAACGGATTTGAAGTACGAATTGTTGGAACATCCACCCTATTCGCCAGATTTGGCTCCCTCTGACTTTCATCTATTCCCAAATCTAAAAAAAATGTGTCTGAAAGATGTTTTGGATCAAATGAAGAGGTGATAGCCGCGGTAGATGGATATTTTGCAGACTTTTCAGAGTCGCACTTCAGGGATGGAATTCATTTATTAGAGAAAACTTGGACAAAGTGCATGAACTAAAGGGAGACTGCATAGAAAAATAAATGCATTTTTGAACTGAAAAACACATCTTTCACTACCGGGCCTAGAACTTTTCACTTTGCCCTGATATAATTATATTAATGAGATATTCTAAAGGAACACAAATATCTTAAATCATTAGTTGTGTGGCAAATTGTCATAAATCTCTCTAGGAGAGTTTGCTTATTTGGGATTTCAGGGCTGTTCTTAGTTATATGTCCATTGAGTTAGGTTGCGTGTTCGTATAATTCATTGAGAGTTAGAGTTAAAATGTTTACGCAGATCGGTTAGCAAGAGATGACTGAAAAGAGCAGATCCATACAGTGCCACTCATTCCACAAGAAGCAGTATCCATCTTTGTTTATGTTGTAAAGGCAAAGGTTATGTACCTAAAGCTTTGATTTCTAGTAGAGCCCATTCAGATTTCGGTGCCAGATAGTAATCCAAGTGGCAAAAATTAAATTTTACGTAAAAGAAGATTTTGTACTAGATTATTTTATAATATATTTTAGTAGTAGTCCAAACACCCTTTAAAATGACCAAGCGTCTTGTGATTTTTAAAATCACAAGGTAATCAATGCACTAATTGGAGAGTCGATGCAAATGGCGCAAAAAAAAAAACAAAAATATCAAATTTGCTGCTTGGACTAATTATGCATAATTGTATCCAACATTAGATTATCAAAGCGACCGCAGGACTAATGTCATGCAGGAAATGGGTCGATCCTTTATCTTATTACAATATTGAAGTTTAATATACAAACACTTAAAACATTAATGTTGTTGTAACAGCCCAGAGGGATACATTGAAGTGAATAAAATATTAGAACACAAGTCATACAGAGTTTACACGAGAAGTGACATTGAGAGGGTTGTCGCGAGCAATGAGAAGCAAAGGTTCAAACTGAGAGTGAACCCTGCAGGTGTTGTGGAAATCAAGGCGAACCAAGGACACTCCATTAGTGCAATCACTGATGCCGAACTGACACCTATATTAGAGGTAAAAATTTCTTCCATATAAGCCTTCGTAATAATTCCATCACAACACGTAATTGACAGAACCACGAGGAAGAAGCTATCACTATTAAAATGAGTTAAATACTTTTTATTAAAGATTCTTTTAGGCGATATCGTAATCAAGTGCAACTTAGCATAAACTCTTGTTTTAATTTTGGGTAAGTTCTTAAAGTGCCCGTGCCCCAGCGGCCCGCAGGCTGCGGATCTGCGAGTGCGCCGCCTTGAAGTTTCCGCCCCTGGCAGCCGCCCCCCCGGCCAGCCCCTAGCTACGACGCTCTAGCCCCTAGCTACCTATAAACTCGAAATATATTATAATCGTGGAAATAAAAATACAGAAATATCTTTTACAATTTATATCTACAAAGTTACACTGTATTATCCTAAGTATATTATATAAAATCCTCTAATATATATCTTATTATTAATTATTATGTACTGAATGTAAATTAAACTGTGACATTATGTAAACAAAGGGATGTCTCGTTGGTGTGTTTTGTTTAAAATTATCCAAATCAAAATTTCCTTTTTTCAAAAACAAAATTAAAACCATGCTAAAACAGCTAATTTGAGATAAAGCAATAAAACAAATATGTTATTAGGGTTCCACTATCGCTATGTATAATCAATATCTACACATATAAGTATAATAAAATTTGTAACAAAGCCATGTCTATACATTTAATGTTTTTTTTAAAACGTCATTGCAGTCTAAAAACGATTGATACAGAGCACAAAACAACATTTTTTTGTCTGACTGTCTGTCCATCCATCCGTCTGTCTGTCTATCTGTTTGTCTGAACGTGACTCACTCGAAAACACCGGATGAATTGTAATGAAACTTGGTATAGTTAATGTGATGGGTTAACATTTAGGATACTTTTTATCCAGATCAATTATATAGGTCCCACGTGAATCAAATTAACCACACATACTCTAACGCGCTGGAAATCGCGGGCGCTACTAGTTTGGCAAATATTACTGAAATAAGGTCCTTTTCTAAGATATCGTTACACATTTTATCTTATTGACAATAATTATTTACAGGCAAGAAACCACACAGTTGTCCACGGCACTTATCTCAAATGTTGGCTTCAAATTAAAACTGAAGGCCTATCGCGCATGAACAGAAAACATATACATTTTGCCAAAGGAACCCTACAAGACCAATCCATAATCAGCGGGATCCGAAATAACATACAAATATATATATTCATTAACATAAAAAAGGCCTTTAATGACGGTATAATTTTTTTCGAGTCCGAAAATGGTGTCATATTGACAGAAGGAAATGAGAAGGGTTATTTAGAGCCCAAATATTTTTCAAAAGTCGTCAAAGTTGCTACTGGTTTGTATTTACTTATATTATGTCTATTTAAGAATATATATATGAGCATATTTATCTTTAATTATTATTATGTATGTATGATTACATTACTCATTTTTCGATAGATAACATTGTTGTATTAGCTTATTATCACCAGAGGTCGGAATTAGGTAGTGTGATTTATCTACTTGCAACGAAATGTTGATATGAACATGGACATTTCTGGGATTTTCTGAATAATAATCCCGGGAACCGTAATTTATTGCCAATAGTATATTTATTTAGTATCTTAAGGTACCGTGATGGTTTTCAGGGCTGTATCGATATCCCAGAGATAAGATAAATAAAACAAAATTATTCAGTAGTACTGAATATATTCATGATTTACACACGTTAACATTCAGTTTCAGTTCAGTTCACGTTTACAAACATTAACCTACAATTCTATCTAATCTAAATATAGGTAGCATAAAGCGCTTTAAACTGAAATCCCGGGATTTGAGGAATATCCATATTCTTCTTTTGCTCTATGATATCATTGCAAGTACATAAATCACATTACCTAATTCCGACCTCTGGTTATAACATAACATCTACTGCTTCATTACATTTTATAGTGAACTTTATTAACAAAGTAACTAAAGTATTATATTATGTATTTTATTACTAATATTATAATGTAAAATTTACGTATTAAAAACAATTTACGTATTAAAAAAAAAATAATCAACAAATCTAACAAACCAATAACTTAAAACGTAACAAAAAACGTAAAAGCAGTACTTACCCGAAATTTTCGAAAAATAAATAACACATGACCCAGTAATATAACTTCCATTAATCCACAATATTACATTAACCAAGCCAAGTGGTTGAATTATGAAAAAAAACGAAATGAAGAAATTCAACACATACGTTAAATTAGCAAATCAGCAAGTTCAAATGACAGTGGGTAGGCCGTATCTGTCAAAAGAATGATAACCGATGGGGTAGATTCCTTAAATGGAGACCACATAGCAGCCTATGTCGCCCTCTGACCTGGTGGTCAGATGACTTAAAGAAAGTTCTTAGTTATGGCCTCCGGCTATACTAGAAATGGGAGGCTAGTCTAGCCAAAATCACCGAACATCCATACACTAACATCGGTATGGATGGATGGAACATGCAGAAAACGAGCATGCAAAATGGTCTTTAATTTTGACTATGTGCGGAAGCCTGATAGTTGAAGATGAAGATGATGACTTAAGAAACTGATGCATAAGAAAACAGGTGTTTGTGACTGTAGGCTTTGGAAGAGACATAGAGAGATACAATAAAGCTTATCTTATGATATGGTAGATTATGACCCGAAATACCTTGTGATTACATAACCCAGATCCCGATACAGAAGTACTGTCGCGACTTACCTGGCATATTGAAATTAAACACAATCGGACAGCTAATACTGCAAGAAATTAAAATTAGATAAATCAACACAAAAGCAGGCCTTAAAAGATATCATTAAATCGTCAACTATAAACAATTTAAAAAACAGACTTGACAAATGGCTCCCAGGAGAAGATATATTCGAAACTTGTAACACCAGCTAATACCTATATAATACGTACCAGCAATAATGCGCGCCTATTAAGCAATAATAATAATAGATTGCCCTGGAGCATGGTATTCTAGACCGATATCAAACCAAATTATGTTTTCTCTTTACAGGAGAACAACTATACCCATAGACAATGGAAGGCGGGGCCAAGCAAGAAACTCCACCGGCCAAAAATACTAAAAATCGCGGCACAAGGCCTCCTCGTACACGGAAACGATTTATTGACAATCAGAACAACAAGAACGTTGATACGAGTTTGAAGGTCCACGTCACAGGTAAGAATTAATTTGGAAATCCCTATAGTTAGATTTTTTTTAAATAGGAAGAAAGCGGCAGCCGTGCAGACAGTCCACCCGGTGATAAGTGGATACTGTCGCACATAAATATAAAGAACAGTCGAGAATGACGAACGTTGGCCCCAGATGGGCCTTTGGAATTATAGGAATTGATATGGAGAAAGGGTTGGGAAAACGGGAAAGGATGGGATGAGAGATGGCTCTGGGATATCTCACTCCTTTTGATGAGACTTCGTATTTGAAAGGAATCCCATCCCATTCCATCTCTTTGGACAGGAACGAAATGAAGGAAAAAAAATCAACACATAAGTTGTTCAACACATGTCACTTTTTTGTTCAGTGGGATGTTTCTTCCTGTGGAAGAATGGGAATGAAGAAAATGCCTTATTCTCCTATACCCTATCCTTCACAGCCCCCTTCCCTGAATTTCCTCTTAAATCTTCAAAGGTAGGCGACAAACCCAGGGTCTTGTCTAAAATTTTTTTGACTGGTTTTAACTAATGTCTATGTGCGGATTAGTAACATGATCATTGATTTTTTTTTATTGTCAAGGTTTCAATCTGTTTGTACTACTATGCCAGCCTCAGGGACACTCACTATAATTCCGTCTTTCCCCCTCATTGATCATTGATCAAAATAATTTTGTCTCTTTTCTGCGTATACTATCTTTTTGCTTGTAACTTTGATTCTACCGGATGTATTTTAATGCCATTTACAATATCATGAAGGTTATTTCGTCATGAGCTAAGCCAAAGGGAAAAAGGCTAGTAATGGAATATTTTCTAACATTAAATAATTTTTTTGTTGGTCGTGTTGAATCGGCCGCGGGCCGTATGGTGTCGGCTGGCTATAGAATATCACCACGCCACCTCTTCCCGTGGGTGCCATAAAAGGCGACTAAGGGATAACATAGCGGTCACCACAAGCCCTAAGGAACTACACCACCTCTAAAAAAATGGAGTCACCAATCCCCTTGGCCAGTGTGGCATTTTAAAACCTTACATCCCTCATGCACAAGAGAATGTGCCCGAGGAGGCCCAAATCCAACAGTGGACACTGTCCGGGCTGATACATTTAAATAAATATTTTGTCCAGGTTTTGCCCCATTTACCCAGGAGGAGGATCTCAAATGCATATTTTCTAAAAATGACATTGAAGTATCGGTAGACAATATGACAAAACAAATCGCTACCCTCGTATTCACTACTAAAGAAGATGCCAAGGCAGCTTTGGAGAAATCAGATAAAATCAATCTTTACGGCAGTTTTTTGACGGTGAAGCCTTTTAACCCGGCCGATGAACCAGCATATGATATGAGGAATCACAAGAATTATAACAGGATGGAATTCCCGCTGACTAAGCAAAAAGGTATGACAATTAATTATATTCTGTACAGCGTTAGTTTTTCTTTATGACGTTATTTTATATGAAAATTAATTCTCGATGGTTATTTTCTGCATCATTGGAGTAAAAGCTCTGTTGGACTAAAGCTCTTTTACACAAGGAGAGTCTGTCAAACGGTTCGGGCGAGAATATTTTATACGATTCTCGCATGTGACCAAACTACATAGAATTCGCCTAGAACTGTTCACACGATGATAAAAACTCGATGATAACAGGGATAACAGTGATCAGACGATGAAAACAGTTGTTTATGCTAGCTTATAACACATTCAAAAAACTCGCGTCTGAGAGACTCTCCTTGTGTGAATGAACCTTAGCCATTTCCAAACGCCAAAATAAAATTTACTACAAGAAAGATGTGATTTATAATTCAGAATAGAATTATATATTAGTGACGCCATGTAAATAAACGCAGGAAACCCGATGGGTCAATGGCCCATGGAGCGAACGAGAAAGCCGACCTGGACAATCCCTTTGCCTCAAACTCGGCTCTCAACGATAGAGATGCCTCACCGTCAATCGCGCGATGCACCAGCTCCATGCCGGTAATCTGTTTCACTATGCGTGAAGTGCGGCGAGCTCTAGCATCTCTCGATATCCGAAAGTCGGGTGAGCCAGATGGTATTCCAGCACTTGTACTCAAATTATGCGCTCCTCAGTTGTCTTTGATACTTACGCGACTCTTTAGGCTCTCAAACTCCACATAAAGTTTCCTGTCAGCATAGAAAGCAGCTCAAGTTCACCCTTTGCCTAAAAAGCGTAACCGCACCGACCCGACGAACTACAGGCCAACAGCGATCATCTCCCTCCTCTCTAAGGTGATGGAGTGTGTTATAAACACATAAATAATAAAGGGTGAACATGAGCTACCTTCCATGCTGACGGGAAGCTTTTTGTGGAATATGAGAGCCTAAAGAGTCGCGTAAGCACCGGAGACAACTCGGGTGCGCAAAATTTGAGCACCACTGCAGGAATACCATCTGGCCCACTCGACTTTCGGATATCAAGAGATGCTAGAGCTCGCCGGACTTCACGCTGGGTGAAGCAGATTTCTGGCATGGAACTTGTGCACCTCGAGGTAGACGGTGGTGAGGCACCTCTATCGTCCAAAGTCGAGTTTGAGGCGAAGAGACTGCCCAGGAGATCGGCTTTCTCCTTCGCCTCATGGGTCAGTGAGCCATCGAGTTTCCGCAGTGGTGGAAGTGACGACTGACAGAAGTTACCCTCGGCAGCCTTAGCGAGCGATCAGAAAGCCCGACTTCCAGAAGGATAGCTTGCTAGTCGATCGCCAATTCTGCGGATGTGTTCATTCCTTGCTCTGACAGTGATCCTCTTACTGCACCTCGAGGCAGCGTTAAATTTCTTCCTCAAGTCGGTGGTATTCGGATCTTCAGACACCTGCGTTTTGGCCCAGGCCCTGTATGCAGCCCGCTTATTACGGCGGGCCTCTCTGCAGGACTGATTAAACCAAGGTTGGCTCCGTCCGCCTATGGGTATCACTGAACAAGGAATATGACATTCTATGCCCTGCAACACCACGTCGGCATTGGAGTCTGCACAGGTATCCGGATCTCCCGACGAGAAACAGAGTTGCCCCCAGGGATAAGCGTAAAATTCGCGCAACCCATCCCAATCTGCAGACTTGTAGTGCCAGACGTTGCGCGTTCCCTGAGAATAGGTCGGCGCGGATTGTTTAGCTGGCACAGCAGTTCGAACGATACAATGGTCTGATGATCCTAACGGAGCATCAATAACAACATTGTAGTCATTCGGCCGCGTAGTCAGCAGGAGGTCCAGTAAGGAGGGAATATGGCTCTCGATATCAGGTATCCTCGTGGGTGAGGACACCAACTCCGAGAAACTATAGCCCAGGGCAAAGTTGTAGGCTGCTCTCCCTGCGCGGTCGGTAGTTCGGGATCCCAATCACTCTTCGTAGTGAGCGTTGAAATCACCGAGGACCACCACTTCCGCGCAAGGGAACTGCTCGAGCACGCTGTCAGTCGTCTCTTGTAGACGCTCAAAAAACCGAGTCGTCTCCGTATCACCGCTGTGGGACCTGTAAAGGCAAGCGTAGACTTTAGTGGAACATCCGTAGTCAATACGCGCCCAGAGAATCGACAGGTCCCTGTCTTCAAAATGGCTGAGGCGGCGGCAACAAACATCCTCCCGGACGTACATGCATACCCCAGCACGTCGCACAAAACAGTGCTCCAGTTTGTAACCGGGGTAATGAAGATATGATGTATCGGCCGGGCAGGATATCTGTGTCTCCGTCAAGGAAAGCAAGGCCGGCTTTGCCGTCTCAAGATGGTAGTGGACGGCGTCGATGTTGCTATGTATCCCTCTGATGTTGCAAAAGTCCACTTGTAGTGTGGAACTTACGGCATTGGCCGCTGAGTGAACCTTGTACATTTTCTTTTTCTTAGCCATCGAATATAAGTGTGAATAGGGAGGAAATTAAAGAGGGGACGGAGAGAGAGATGGTTGCATGTGGATCAAAGAACAAAGCACGGAGCAGAGAAAAAACCAGGTCACAAAGGTTGTGTGACTTGCTGGCACGGGGTACGGAAGGGCCCCCGGTCCCCTCCCGGGGGCAGCAGTCGGGTTCCACTCCGGTCTCCTCCGGCACAACTGCTACCCCAAGAGATTTTTCGCGTGCGGCGGGGCAGCCTCCTGGGGTGGAGATTAAAGTAAGATCCCCGGGCTCGGGCCCCCAACAACCCGCGGGCGATCAGCGGACAACCGTTACACCGGGTCTCCCTTATCCCCGCGCCACCATGTCACGCCCATGCGCGTCTGTAATTCCCCGCAACCGCTGGTCCTCCTTTCCATACGCAACAATCTCTCTCTCGGGACGGCTTCTTCCGCTCACCGCCGGAACACGATGCGGGCCTCGCGGTTAATAGCGCACCATTATGGCGGCGGACTCCGACGGAAGGGTGGTAGCTATGCCGACGGAGTAACCCTCCCACCGGAAAAAGGGAACGCCATTGCCTCGTCAGTTAACAGCAGGGTGCACCACTAGCAGGTGAGGTTGGCTTAGGCTCCAAAGATGATAGGTCCTCTTACACCCCTAACTCACTCACTCACTTCCGAAACATGTACGTACATTGGGGAAATACGATAAAGTAGGAAATGCAGTACATTTCATGAAAGTCTTCTGTGAGAGAGGGGTAACGTGGCCAGTCGAGTGCCCCCACCGGCTGTGGGAATGCAGCATGCACTCTCCCCCTACCAAAGTCATCCCCATTCACCCCTAAAAAAGGCCCTTTTGTTGTAGCACCTCACTTTCAGACCATCCCTTTTAAGATCTCGGAGAGTATCGGCATGCTCGGTATCGACATTTCCAGCAAAGTCAAATTTAGGGGTCATCTAGAAAATAAAGCCAAAATGGCCTCCAAAAAGCTCAGTGTGCTGAACAGAGCGAAGTAGTACTTCACCCCTGGGCAACTTCTGATGCTCTACAAAACTCAGGTTAGACCGACCCCATGGCCCATATGGAGTACTGCTCACATTTCTGGACCGGCACATCGAAATATCAATTGGACCCATTTGACTCCATCC
The DNA here is from genome assembly GCA_914767545.1 of Sesia apiformis. Lineage (NCBI taxonomy): Eukaryota > Metazoa > Arthropoda > Insecta > Lepidoptera > Sesiidae > Sesia > Sesia apiformis. Next base: position 703,827 of record OU611962.1, read on the forward strand.
AACGACCTGCTGTTTATATCAAACGACGTCGTCTATCCCACTCTCACGTGCGGTCTAGAGCCCCAGCGTTCGGAGAGACGTTGCGTCTATCTGCGTGTTCTACCCTCAATACGGAGACGTCACGTACTGTTCGATCTAAAAAACATTTTATACCGCGAACCCGTAGGCTGTGGAACGGACTGCCCCAAGAGGTCTTTCCATTACGCTACGATATGGGGTTTTTCAAGTTAGCTGTGAATAGGATTTTGCAAGGTAGGCGGCGTACTCACATACCTCCTGATGTTGCAGGTTTTTTTTTTTTTTTTTATAGACTAGGGGGCGGACGAGCAAGCGGTCCCACGTGATGGTAAGTGTTACCGCCGCCCATGGGCACCTGCAACACCAGGGGGCATGCGGGCGCGCCGCCGACCTTGCAAAATCCTATTCACAGCTCTCTTGAAGAACCCCATATCGTAGCTCAATGGAAAGACCTCTTGAGGCAGTTCGTTCCACAGCCTACGGGTTCGCGGTATAAAATAGTTTTTGGACCGCATAGTGCGCGACACCTCCGTATCGAGGAAATGCGGCTGGACCGCACTTCTGTGACGGGAGGTGCGGTTGTAGAAACCCGAGGTGGGAATTATATTAAACAATTCTTCAGAGCATTCCCCATTGTACAGGCGGTAGAACACACAGAGAGACGCAACGTCTCTCCGAATGCTGAGGGATTCTAAACCGCCCGTGAGAGTGGGATCGTCGACAATACGAACAGCACGTCGTTGGATAGAGTCAAATGGGTCCAATTGGTATTTCGGTGCGCCGGCCCAGAGATGAGAGCAGTACTCCATATGGGGCCTCACCTGAGCTTTGTAAAGCATAAGGAGTTGCCCAGGTTTGAAGTACCGCTTCGCTCTGTTCAGCACACCGAGCTTTTTGGAGGCCATTTTGGCCTTATTGTCCAGATGACCCCTAAATTCGACTTTGCTGGAGATGTCGATACCAAGGATCCCGATACTCTCCAAGATCTTAAGAGGTATGCTCTGAAAGCGAGGTGCTACAACAAAGGGGGTTTTTTTAGCGGTGAATGCACAGACTTGAGTCTTACTGGGGTTGAAATCCACTAGGTTCATAGAACCCCAAATCGAGACTAGATCTAAAGAGTCTTCGATTTCAGACACAAGCCTGGCGCGACTCTCTTCCACTTCGACCCGAGGGATGTTGGCGCGGCCCCTGTACAAGGTGTCTCCAGTACTGTCATCTGCATAGCAACGTATGTCACCAATTTGCAACAGGTCGTTGATATGCAGAAGGAACAGAGTTGGGGACAACACGGAGCCTTGCGGGACGCCAGCGTTAATAGACATGGTGTCGGAGCAGCTACCATCGATAACGACTCTGATGCTCCGTCCAGTCAGGAAACTGGCAACCCATTCGCATAATCCCTCGGGTATCCCGAAAGATGGTAACTTGGATAGCAGCGATTTGTGCCATACCCGGTCAAAAGCTTTCGCAATGTCTAGGCCTACAGCCAGAGCCTCGCCTCTACTCTCAATGACGTCAGCCCAGCGGTGTGTTAAATACGCTAAAAGATCACCAGCCGAGCGATTATGGCGAAATCCATATTGACGGTCGCTAATCAGCTGGTGATCCTCTAGGTACCCAAGGAGCTGTGTGTTTATAACACGCTCCATCACTTTGGAGAGGAGGGAGGTGATCGCTATTGGTCTATAGTTGGCCGGGTCGGTGCGGTCACCCTTTTTAGGCAAAGGGTGAACATGAGCTACCTTCCATGCTGACGGGAAGCTTTTTGTGGAATATGAGAGCCTAAAGAGTCGCGTAAGCACCGGAGACAACTCGGGAGCGCAAAATTTGAGCACCACCGCAGGAATACCATCTGGCCCACTCGACTTTCGGATATCAAGAGATGCGAGAGCTCGCCGAACTTCACGCTGGGTGAAGCAGATTTCTGGCATGGAGCTTGTGCACCTCGAGGTGGACGGTGGTGAGGCACCTCTATCGTCCAGAGTCGAGTTTGAGGCGAAGAGACTGCCCAGGAGATCGGCTTTCTCTTTCGCCCCATGGGCCAGTGAGCCATCGAGTTTCCGCAGTGGTGGAAGTGACGACTGACAGAAGTTACCCTCGGCAGCCTTAGCGAGCGACCAGAAAGCCCGACTTCCAGAAGGATAGCTTGCTAGTCGATCGCCAATTCTGCGGATGTGCTCATTCCTTGCTCTGACAGTGATCCTCTTACTGCACCTCGAGGCAGCGTTAAATTTCTTCCTCAAGTCGGTGGTATTCGGATCTTCAGACACCTGCGCTTTGGCCCAGGCCCTGTATGCAGCCGGCTTATTACGGCGGGCCTCTCTACAGGACTGATTAAACCCCAGAGCTGTCATTTTTAGTGGAAAATGAGATACAAGACCATTGCTTTAGTTGTCATTTTTATCAATTTGGCATTTTGTTTGCCATTGCCAGTTTAAATATAGGAGGGGAGGTCCAAAAGTTTCCAACCTGACAAAGAAAAGGGACACTCAAGTTCATGAAACTATTTGTATTTTTCAATATAGTCTCCGTCTATTTGAACACTTTCGAATCGTTTAATTAGTATTTCTATCTCAGTATAAAAATAGAAATTTTGTCTTCAAAATGTATCTTATCAGGAGGTGGTGAAAATGGCCCTAAACCTAATCTAACTTCAATCTAAACACATTTCAGGTGTAATAATAGATCCCAAGCAAATAGATCTCTCCGGGCAATTCTGTGAGCAATTGGACCAGATTTTAGCCAGTGTCAGGCTCACTCAGGAAGAAGTGGAGAAGATCAGACAGTTATATGCAGACCTGGAATATGTTTTACAGGAACAGTGGCCAGGTATTTTTGTAGAATTGAAAGGGGTTAAGGCATTTTTGTATAGAGCCTGGCATACCTACGTTCCGCCATTTTGATAAATTCTCGATTTTGCGGCCGCCAACCAAATCAGAATAAATCGATAGAATACATCAAAATAGACGAGTGTTGCTAGCTAAAATCTCCTAAAACGTCTCTAAAATGAGATAATCAATGGTAAAAGTTATCATAAAACGTCTCTAAAATGAGATAATCAATGGTGAAAGTTATCACTTTAAATATTATCTCGTTTTCTAGATATTTTAGAAATTTTTAACTTGAATTTTTTTTATTTGATGTCTTCCAAGATAATATTTAAAGTTACAACTTTCATCTTGATAATCACAGTTTAGAGTCATTTTTAGGAATATTTACGTAAGGACATATTTTGTTTATTTGATGTCTTCCGAGATAATATTTAAAGTTACAACTTTCACCTCGATAATCTCAGTTTAGAGTCATTTTTAGGAATATTTACCTAAGGACATTTTTTGTTTATTTGATGTCTTCCGAGATAATATTTAAAGTTACAACTTTCATCTTGATAATCACAGTTTAGAGTCATTTTTAGGAATATTTACGTAAGGACATTTTTTGTTTATTTGACGTCTTCCGAGATAATATTTAAAGTTACAACTTTCACCTTGATAATCTCAGTTTAGAGTTATTTTTAGGAATATTTACCTAAGGACATTTTTATGTTTATTTGATGTCTTCCGAGATAATATTTAAAGTTACAACTTTCACCTCGATAATCTCAGTTTAGAGTCATTTTTAGGAATATTTACCTAAGGACATTTTTTGTTTATTTGATGTCTTCCGAGATAATATTTAAAGTTACAACTTTCATCTTGATAATCACAGTTTAGAGTCATTTTTAGGAATATTTACGTAAGGACATATTTTGTTTATTTGATGTCTTCCGAGATAATATTTAAAGTTACAACTTTCACCTCGATAATCTCAGTTTAGAGTCATTTTTAGGAATATTTACCTAAGGACATTTTTTGTTTATTTGATGTCTTCCGAGATAATATTTAAAGTTACAACTTTCATCTTGATAATCACAGTTTAGAGTCATTTTTAGGAATATTTACGTAAGGACATTTTTTGTTTATTTGACGTCTTCCGAGATAATATTTAAAGTTACAACTTTCACCTTGATAATCTCAGTTTAGAGTTATTTTTAGGAATATTTACCTAAGGACATTTTTATGTTTATTTGATGTCTTCCGAGATAATATTTAAAGTTACAACTTTCACCTTGATAATCTCAGTTTAGAGTCATTTTTAGGAATATTTACGTAAGGACATTTTTTGTTTATTTGATGTCTTCCGAGATAATATTTAAAGTTACAACTTTCACCTTGATAATCTCAGTTTAGAGTCATTTTTAGGAATATTTACGTAAGGACATTTTTTGTTTATTTGATGTCTTCCGACATAATATTTAAAGTTACAACTTTCACCTTGATAATCTCAGTTTAGAGTCATTTTTAGGAATATTTACGTAAGGACATTTTTTGTTTATTTGATGTCTTCCGACATAATATTTAAAGTTACAACTTTCACCTTGATAATCTCAGTTTAGAGTCATTTTTAGGAATATTTACGTAAGGACATTTTTTGTTTATTTGATGTCTTCCGACATAATATTTAAAGTTACAACTTTCACCTTGATAATCTCAGTTTAGAGTCATTTTTAGGAATATTTACGTAAGGACATTTTTTGTTTATTTGATGTCTTCCGACATAATATTTAAAGTTACGACTTTCACCTTGATAATCTCAGTTTAGAGTCATTTTTAGGAATATTTACGTAAGGACATTTTTTGTTTATTTGATGTCTTCCGAGATAATATTTAAAGTTACAACTTTCACCTTGATAATCTCAGTTTAGAGTCATTTTTAGGAATATTTACGTAAGGACATTTTTTGTTTATTTGATGTCTTCCGACATAATATTTAAAGTTGCAACTTTCACCTTGATAATCTCAGTTTAGAGTCATTTTTAGGAATATTTACGTAAGGACATTTTTTGTTTATTTGATGTCTTCCGACATAATATTTAAAGTTGTAACTTTCACCTTGATAATCTCAGTTTAGAGTCATTTTTAGGAATATTTACGTAAGGACATTTTTTGTTTATTTGATGTCTTCCGACATAATATTTAAAGTTACAACTTTCACCTTGATAATCTCAGTTTAGAGTCATTTTTAGGAATATTTACGTAAGGACATTTTTTGTTTATTTGATGTCTTCCGACATAATATTTAAAGTTACAACTTTCACCTTGATAATCTCAGTTTAGAGTCATTTTTAGGAATATTTACGTAAGGACATTTTTTGTTTATTTGATGTCTTCCGACATAATATTTAAAGTTACAACTTTCACCTTGATAATCTCAGTTTAGAGTCATTTTTAGGAATATTTACGTAAGGACATTTTTTGTTTATTTGATGTCTTCCGACATAATATTTAAAGTTGTAACTTTCACCTTGATAATCTCAGTTTAGAGTCATTTTTAGGAATATTTACGTAAGGACATTTTTTGTTTATTTGATGTCTTCCGACATAATATTTAAAGTTACAACTTTCACCTTGATAATCTCAGTTTAGAGTCATTTTTAGGAATATTTACCTAAGGACATTTTTATGTTTATTTGATGACTTCCGAGATAATATATAAAGTTACAACCTTCTCCTTGATTATCTCAGTTTAGAAACATTTTTGTTTGGCTTCTATCAATTTATCTATGGCTATCTATCAATTTATTTATCTATTCTATGGCGGAATGTAGGTATGCCACTTATGTCACATGCTCTTGTTCCACAGTGCACTGAGTTAACTAGTGTGTTAAAAAAAAACGTTTTTACAAAATTTTTAGAACTTTTTGAGCCAAGAACGTAATAAAAATTTTATCCAGAGAAGGAAAAAGCAAACAATTTTCTTATAATTTTAAATAGACGTTGTGTAATTCAAAGACTGATAATTATATAAGAATAAAGGAATAGCCTATGCCAGGGGGGCAAGCACCTCACCGTGGATACGCCCATGTTACAAGCCCTATCTAATAACATATATATTATTTGTCTTTGTAGCCCTTGATACAAAGGAAAATGTTGTTATAGCTTATTAACACTAGCTGTGCCCGGGCACGCGTTGCCCAACAGATGGCGCTTACACTGTATTTACCTGTTTTTGGGTAAAAAGAAAGTTTTTACCCTGTGATAGGTATTTAAAAACGCGCGTATTCGAATGCAACGTTGTGTCAAAATTTCAAAGCAATCGGTGAAGAACATTCAGAGATTGAAGATTTAGAACAAACGAACGTTTACATATTTATTTATTTAATATATAACGGATAGTCATATTTCATGCATTTTTTTATTGGATAGGGTGTTTATCTGCTAATATTTTTATCTATAAAACATCTCGCTGCGTCTTTTGGGTGCTGAGTAGTGATTGAAAATTTCCCCAAAGTCCGAAAATACATATTGTAAACCAATAAAATTAAATATTTCTGAGTCTAGTATGAAACTGATCGCTTCAAATAGGTTATTGTTGAATGCTACAGTACTGCTAATTAAGTATCGCTGATCACCAATTTTCGTAGTACAATATACATTGGTTACAACCAACTCTTATCACAAAATCATTGTGTTTGGATATTTGATTTGTTTTTTACTATCATCTCTTTGTGTTTATATGAAATATGGAAATGATCAACCGGCATTATTTAATTAACGATACCTACTGTGCATGTACAATAATATAAAAATACTAGTTTTGAGACCCGTTTAATAATAATCTATTGTATAAATACATAAATATTTTCTTACAGATTTCATAGCAAAATAATATCAATTTCAGGTTGCGTGGCGTTGCCTTTCGGCTCAATAACCACCGGTCTCGGCATGAAAACGAGCGACGCCGACTGCTTTATCAATGTACCCGCAGAATTCAAAACGCATTACAACCACGATTACTTCATACCGCGAACAAAACGCCTGTTACAATCAGATCCAGAAACTTTCGCAGAGATCCTCTGTATTCCCCGAGCTAATACCCCCATAGTTAAATTTTTCCACGTACCCACAGAAACAAACTGTGATGTCACCTTCAAAACCTTACTTGGTGTCCAAAACAGCAAACTTATAGGCTTCCTGCTTCATGCGGATCCCAGAATCCTCTCTGTCTCTGTAGTGATCAGATATTGGGCCAAAGTGCACGAACTTTCAGGATCCGGTAAACTCACAAATTACGCTCTCACTTTGCTAATCATATTCTATCTCCAGCAGCCTCCATTGTCAATTCTACCATCAGTTGAATGGCTGCAAAGAGACCGATCAAATGATCTTTTAGTGGACTACTGGAATACTGGTTTTATGCAAGATTACAACTGCTTACCGCCATCGACAAATAACGCCTCTCTATCGGAAATTCTCGGCGGATTTTTTGAATTTTACTCTGTGTTCAATTTCGAAGAAACTGTCGTTTGTCCGTATTTAGGGAGCCCGGTTAAGAAAAACGTTTTTAAAGACATCGATTCGCTGCCGCAGGAATTCGCGCTATACTCGCAAAATGTCAGAGAAAGACTCGTCATGCCCATGAAATTTACGACTTCAATATGCGTCCAAGATCCCCTAGAACAAAGTCATAATGTCGCATCAGGCATTAGCAGTCGTCTCGCCGCTCAAATCAAAGCATTTTTCAAATTTGCCGCAAACGCATACGAGAAGGACAAAGTGAACAATTGCAGTGAGTTCTTAAAAATAATCCTGCTAATGAAACCCAAGATTACCCGCGCGAGGAACCATCCGGAGTTCAGAGTGAATTTGCTGCCGAAAATGGTGGCGAATATTACCAATCCCGAGTGGAAAGCGGAAGTTAGAGAGGTCGTGCTGACGATCTTTGAGAAGATACTGAAGATCAAACTCGGTAAAATGGAGGAAAAAATGACTCCTAACGCGGGGAAAGAGAAAGAGAAATATGTTGGATCGACAGCACGCGCCGTGTGGAAGCGAAAACAGTTCTCTAAAATCTACACTTTCATCAAAATGGGGTTCGTCGAAAAAGAAACGAGAATTACTGAGGAAATTCTGAACACGGATAAACAGGCGATCCATTTCCAGTTCAATATGACGATTACATACTGTCACGATCCAAAAAGTGCTGTAATCACCATCAAAATGGTGATCGGCAGTCAAGACACGTTCAGAGACTTTGGCAGGTTTTTCACCACAGTGTTGCCAAATTGGTTTATGAAATTAATGAAGGCTTTCGCGAAAGGAGAGAATAATTTAATAAAGGGCAACGCAGACGTTGCAGATACTTTGGAAAATGACTTAGATGCTATTAATACTATAGACACGGATGACTAAAATTGATAAATTTACAAGTCATAGTGATGTTTGAACAGAATGACGTGACATCGAACAAAAATATACAAAAAGATATAGCTTCAGAATGCCGCTTGAGACGTTCCGACGTCTTTTTAAGATTTTAAAATACATTGTTTCTTTTCCTGACGAAAAGATTTTTATAGGTTTAGGTCACTTAAGATAAGCAATATTGATGATTCTTTCAATTTTTTTTTGTTTTTTTATATAAGGAATGATGTGGGCTAATTTGAAATAATTGAAATTGTATAGTGCAACAAAAGCTTATATGATAGTTTGTTAATGCACGACAGTTGTATAAGGGGTGAACCAAACATATTTTAGGTTCATATTTCTTGGTTCAAAATATCTATAACTACGCGACCGATTAATAAATTTCTGCAACCGAAAAAAGTTTGGGAATCCCTGATTTAAATAAACCCTTGTCGTACATTACATAAAGCTTTTAACCGCGTGATTCTTTTGAAAAGTAAATTAACTACCGCAAATAAAATACAGGACGCAAATGAAATATATGACAATCCCTAAAAACAGAAACTTTGAATTCCGTTCATTAATCTAAGTTTTTCCGGCTATGTCCTCTTAAGGAGAAGCACAATTTTGTCAGTGATATCAAATAAGCGAATCATGTTTCAACACGAAATCAGGTTAAGAGAAAGTATGTAAAGAGACGTGAATAAACCTGAAACTACAAATACCATAGGTATGGACGGGACAACAAGTTGACACAAAAACAAACACATTTTTGATAGTTTATTAATATTCACATGGAAGACTTTTCTGTCTTAATAATAATCAAGAGAGCACATAAACATTCTCAAAGTGATCATACGTATTTCCACTATTAGCAAGATTTTAGGAATAAGTTGAAATATATCCCCACATGTAGGGAAGAGTGGAAAAATCTTCGTTTTTTTCCCTACCAGGAGAGATGGGCCGGTAGGGATAGATAGCCGGAATAAAGTAGGCTAAATATAAAAATGTTCATACCACATTTACGGGAAGAATGATTCTGAGTATTAAATCGAAATGAATATTTCACTTTTTTAACATTTTTTTAGATTTAATTTTTTTTAGTCCCATTAAGACAATTATTGCCACTTACATGAGAAGTTACAGCTGTAATACAATACACGTTAATAACAGTCTAATGAACAGAGCAAAAAGAAAATGAACAAGTCGATACAATTCGATATTTTAAAGATGTTTTAAGGTGTTGTTGCTATTGACAGATAAATCTATCTGCCCTCCGTCGTGTCTGCTTTAGTTTGTGTAATTCAATGATTGATTCCTACCTCTAATAGCTGCTCTGCTATTGTCGACTTGTTTACACGGCTTGCTATGGTTCGCTTGATATGCCCTATGTATAAGCTTCCACAGCTACAGTTCACTTTGTAGACTCCAAGGCACTGATAGGAATATGTAAAGTTGCTTGCCCACTGTTTGCAATCTAGTTACATCCCACTCAACGGACAGTATTACCTACAAGTTGATGGCGTAGCAATGGGTAGTCCGGTCGCTCCAGTAGTAGCCAACTTATGGGTAGAATATTTTGAAGAGTTACCCATGCGGTCTGCTCCTGGTTAGACCTGGAAGAGATGTATGTGGATGACGTGTTACGCTATTGGATCATTGAAACCGATCATTGGATTGAATTACACAAACCAAAAGTAATTTCAACTGAACGCCATTACATACCGCGTTCGGTCCGAGAGGCAATAGAAATTAACAGAATGCCGAAATTTCAATCGCCAGGATGTATTTAATATAGCACTTACATGAGACCAGGTGATTGAACTTTGCAAACCCAGAAAAGTAAATAAACTCGTTTTCAAACTCGTGTGTGTGGTGATATTGTTAGTATAGTGTGAAAGGAACTTAATTAATAAAAACAAGTTCAGTGTGGACAGGGACGTAACTAGGCTAAATATCACCCGGGGCAATACCTCACTTTGCCCCCCCCCCCCCCCCCCCTTTTACCCACTTAAACGAAGAATGTCCAACCATGACCAATGAAACGAAAACTCTCCCAAACAACACTCCTTAGATTGTTACCAAACATTTACTATACTTTTCATAATTAACTTGGGTCGGTGGTAAGTAAATGCTCGATTCCAAAGGTAAAAAGTTAATTTAATAGTTATTGAAATCACGCAATCAATAGTTACATAGTGTATTAGGCCTATACAGTTTACACGTATATTTATGTATATCTAAAAGATTCTGAAAAATAGTGAAAAACTTTGGTGAAACTTAAAACCTGAATATAAACTAAAATTTTACTTTACGAGTTATTGTAGCTGCAAAAGTCCTTACAATTTCGTCAAAAGATAGTTTAGAAGCTATTTGGTGCTCTATGGAAATGATGCCAAGGTTGGTAGGTCGTTGCTGTCCTGTCGAGTTTCTGATATTTTTTTTTATTATTTTTAATTTACTTAAACTTCTTTCGTTTGAGGCAACTGAAACTGGTATTGCTAGGAATATTCTTAGTGCAGTAGTAATGTTGGGCTAGGCATCCTCAAGTCCGTTTTGGTATATTAATGTAAGAAGATCAGACGAAGTGGCCGTTTTCATGTTAGGGCCTAAATCCAATGCGTGGTACTTGAAACTCTCCACTTCTATAGCCAGTTCGTCTTTATCTAAATCATCTTTATACGTGGCTGCTAACTCAATAGCCCGATTCTTCAATTCCTCTCCATTCAATGTTTCAAATCCCGCTCCATTGAGGAAACCAAATAAGTCATTCATGTTTTGAATAGATTGAAACCTTTGCCTCAGTTCAGTTAGAATCCGATCAACTATTTGCGTCATTAACAATTTGAACTTCTTCTCCTCTGAGAATTCATGGCTTACATCATCACCCTTCTCATCAAACATGCGCTTTTTCTTCCTCTTTCGTACTTCTTTAAAATGTGGATCTATATTAAGCTGTGTTGCTATTTATTTGGCTTCTTTTACTGCGTTACTTGAACAATTTGACCTTTCTGATTCAAATTCAGAAATCAGTCGACTAATATGTTTTGCTGATCTTTCAATAGTGATGTCCTCTCTTTGTAAAAGCTTATTCACAATGTCGATACGGCTTAACTGCTTGTACCAAAAACAGGAGAGGATAATAAATTCAAATGTTTTTACATTTTTCAGAAGAGAATTTGCTTCTGCTTTTGTTTCAGCAGTTGGTACAATAATACCCTAGTGCATAGGAACTATCTAGTGTAACACTAGATGGTTCCTGTGCCTTTAAATAAGTTAAAACACTAGCTAGTAGTGTTTAAATAATGAAATCGTGTGATGAAGCCAGTGCAATATATAATAGATAATGTTTAAACTAAGCATCCATAGATTACTTACTTGCTAATATAAGAAATAAATCACATTTAAATTATCGCCAACTTGCACGATCTCTATAGACTATAGACCAATCAAAATCGAGTACCTTCCCGCGCGCCTGCGCGCACCGCGCTCTAAATCTTTCTTCACATTTCCAGACTTTTCTGAACTCTGGAGATATCCTTATGACGCAATAACTCAAATCTTTGGAGCGCCAGTTTGAAATTTTATTAATATTATTTATTTATTTTATTATTTTTATCTTCCACTTGTATTTTTTTGGAAAACAACAATTGCCATTTTGGCGCCCCTGAAAACCCGGCGCCCGGGGCACAAGCCCCGTCAGCCCCCCCCTACTTACGTCCCTGAGTGTGGACGCGACCACGACGCAGGCTAGACAGATTTGTCTGACAATAGGAGCAACCGGTTTACATGACAATTATTATGTTCAACCACGATAACAAAAGTTTAAAATTTTAGTATGTAAATAAACTATTCAATTTCATTTGGTTCTTTTATTTATTTTTTATACTCCTGTCTGTCTGTATATATGATTGTTGTTTGATAAGATAAGTATAATAATACTCCTATTAATATTGTTAATGTTGTTGAAAATCTGAATCTTTCATTTTAAAAGTATGTCTTGAATGATATGTTTGGATATTCGGGACTTGAAGACACCAAATGGTTTGACATTTTTTATATCTAATTATAAAATTTATTAAAAAGTTGTGCTCCCTCTAATATAATCATTAGTTTCTTACCATGATTAGTTGAGTCTTCGGCAAAGTAAGATGGCTCGCCCGTCCACATACACACTTGGTTGATTTTGCTTAGATAGTATTGTATTGTTTTATCTAATATTTTACGCATCAGTATGTGCAATTGTTTAATGTTCATTAATTTCTAAATACATTTTTTCGGTAGATGTCAACTAGAGATAATGAAATAGCATTTTAATAATTTTATTTTGCGCTATTTGTAATTCAGCTAATTTTTACTTGTAGGCACTGCCCCATATTTCAATTAGATATAACAGATGTGGTTTTACCAAGAAATAATTGGTTAAATGTACTCAACGAGGAAGACACCGCACAATGCCTCGAAGCGAACCCACTAGGCACGTGAGCCTAGTCCTAATGTGTTCTATGTAGGCATTCCATGTATGTGGGTTAGAAAACCATCAAGTCTTAGCCCAACATATTTTTCTCCCCCCCCTTTTTTTTATTGAATAGCAATGTCATTTATTAACAAAGGCGTGTGGGATGAATTTTTTTCGTTTTCAGTTTTTTTAAATAATATAACAACTTTTATATCTATTGATCGTTATAGCCTGACTAAGAAAATAAAAAACCTCGCCATGATGCGTAAAACTAATAGAACTAACATCTTTGACCACACCGACTAGCTATGAAAAAAGCAAATGTGGCGCCCCCCAGAACAAGTCTTTTATTTTTCTAGTCACTATGGCTTTAACTATGGAGTGTTGAGAGACTTGAGCCTGTGCCTTAATGTATGGATGGTCCATAATAAAACGGACAAGTCGTTCGCATAAAGATTGAGCTAACCATGTCAATTTGATGGACGTTGTTTATATAAATAGATTCAGAAGAGCCTCCCCAAGAACCCAAAATGGAACCTCGCAAAACTACGAACTTCCGAAAGATGCAGGTTTACTCTTATAATTATCATTTTAATAATTACAGTCGATTGGTTAAGACTCCAAAATTTTAAAAGCGTTGCCAGTAATACTCCAAAGTTTTTTGTAAAACAATTGAGTGTCTAATAGTATGCCTTTTTTAAGTCAATAAAAATACCTATATGCTATTTTTTTCTTATCTATAGTCATATTATTTCTAATTCCAATTTTTTAATATGGCCCCATCGAGACTTCGATGATTCTGCCAATGTCAAGGTTGAATGAAACAGTAAAAAACATTGAAAAAAAAAAGAAACGCGGAGATTATGCTGGTTCCAGTACAAAGAATACATAAATTCGCAAAGAATACTTAAATTTATATATAAGTACTTATGATCACATATGTCACTTTATCATTAAATAACTTACACATTAATAATACAGATAACATTTTATATTACAAAATCAATCCTGGGCATAGACAATAATAAATATTTTCTATGCCTGGGATTCCCCAAATTGAGACAAGTGCCGCACAAGTGTCATTCACAAAACTCCGATATGGATAACAATTTTCAAGATCATAGGTGTTGCAAGATCACCGAAATTTTGCGTATTTGTCAATATATTGCTATTACAGCCCAGAATGCGAATGTAGAAAGAGCTTTCTCCATCATAAGACCTGTGGTCAAAAGAATGAAACCGACTTACGGTATCTTCAGAATGGGATTTGCTTTTAACTCATTATAATTTGAAAAACATGACGTTCGAAGCGTTTTATAAAACAACAATTGAAGACAATAAGCTGCTAATGTATCGGGATACAGCAAGTAAGAAAAATCTGATTAAACAATGTTTAAATTGTAAAATAATTGTGTTGATTATTATCTATTCTATTTGTGTTGATTTTATTATAAAAGTAAGTGGAACCACTTCGGAATCTAGCGAAACGTGTCAATTCAAAACCTCGGCAAATTTAAAAATCTTATAGTTGTAAACACTGAAAATACTCTGAAATATCAATTTGATACTTTCATTATTTAATTTTTGAAACACCTTTTTATCGAAATACGAAATATATATACATACGAAATATCTACATTGCCAGTAGATATTTTCGTTGTGACACCTCTTGTTAATGGTCTTTGACATGATTTTTTCACCTTGTAGTTTTGGTGCAAATATGGTTCATCAAGGTATATAAATATATATTATTTGTTTTCCTTCTAGTCGTTTTTTATTGATCGTTCCTAGATATTTGTCTCCATGAGGATATCTCATAATTTTCTACAAATATAGACCTTTCATTTTGATTATTTCTAAAGTTAAACCCGTTTATGCGTAAAATTTGTCTTAAGGTTTCAACACAACCTCTGAAATCAATGGCTTCCTTTAATTCATTAAGTAAACTCCGTAGTGTAGGAGCTTGTTTTTTTACTATATACAATTCGTTTATTTTATTTCATAGAGCACTAATAGAACTTGGAAGTTTTGATCTAGATGCCAGAGGGTATATTTTTGTTTGACTTACTATTATCTACTTATGCTCTCGGCTGGTAGAGAAAATCCAGTTAATGCTATTTGTAACATTGTAAACATGTGTTTTTATAATATTAATAAAGACACCTGCTGAGCGGATGCGCTATCTATCGACGCGCCTTTTTGGTGACGCCATGGCGCAATGCTCTACCATGCGAAGAGCGATCGACCACCCGGCATTAAAATATAGTTAGTTCTATTGTAGTTCCCATTGAAGGCGGATCACCGCCAATAAATTTCCAAATTCAACTTTATTTTATAATTATTTTTAGTTTTTAAGTTTTAAAGCTCCCAATCTCTACCGAGATTTGACTAGCGCAGCCGGTAAGATATCGGTTTCGGTTAAGGCTGCATACTTCGGGTTCCAAAATCAGTTCCGTGTAAGTGTCGTGTGTGCCGACGCAAATAAACAAATGTCGGCTCTAAGTAGGGATGAGCGTTATAAAACGTAAACAGTTTCTGAAACTAGTTATCGGTCCAGTAGCAGCTTTTACGTTTTCGTTGTCCAATGAAACTATTTATTTCGAGTAACTGGTGTTATTAGCCGAACGCTAAATAGGGGTCAGATTGCGTGTATAAAGCGTCCGAGATAAGAGTACATTTTGATTTGGCAGTATTACAAAGCTGCTTTCTGATTTCGGAAACGTTCGTTTTATGTCGGCGGCATCGACCGCTGGCACAAGTGGCACGGCCAAAGCGACACATTCTCCATTTCACACACACATTGTTGAGGAGTTTTTGCACATTGACACTTATTGTCTTTAAGTACAATTATGGATACTGTTAGTTATTAATATCATGTAAGTATGTATATCAATCATTCTCATAATTTGACAGTCTTTGACAGTTGACTTCAACTCGAGTCAACTGTCAAAGACGGTCAAATTAAGAGAATGATTGATCTAAGTTCCCGTAGTTAGTTAGCATCTTAGTTATCATTGTTTCAGTTCCCGTTTAATTTATGTCACCTTTTTTTTAAATAGGTACTTAATTATTTTCGTAACGATTTCAAAATATCTATATAGTGTTTTTAATCCTCATTCAAAAAACTTTGTTAATTAAGTGGGAGTGTATTATAAACTGTAAATAAGTAAATATTAGTGAATAAACATTACAATAAATACATCACAAACTAGTTCAAAACGAAGCAATAGCGTACCCGCAACTCGTTCCCAAACAGCACGATTATTGAGTAACGTATTAAAAACAAATGTGATCGAAAAAAGCTGCTACTGAGATTAAATAGTTTCAGAAATCGTTATTGGTATTCGAAACCTGCTATCGTTTCGTTTCGCCAAAAACCTGCTACTGCCCATCTCTAGGTCTCAAAAAGGACATCGGCGGAGCTGCAGCTATATCAGGAGGAAATGGGAGCTCAAAAACACGCACGCAGAGTGGAATGCATAATAGTAATACCGCGTCGCTTTTTTTATATGTACGATACATAAGCGCTTCTTTTTTCTGTTAGACAGCGAAGGAAGATATCACTATGTATAGGTAAGGTAGGTTTACTGAAGAGGTTTCCTTGGAAACATACGAAAAACGTAGTTCTATGTTTTCATTTGATTGTCTCAAACATTACGCACAAAAACAAAACTTTTATAATAAATCAAACAAAAACTCAACTTCACTTCCCGTCAAAAAGTCCCCGACTCCTTCAAAAAAAGATTGGCACACTATACCGTCATTAAAATCAATGATGTGGTAAAAACTGACGGCAAATTGAGCGTACAACCTACGCCTTAGAGAAAAAAATATATTTTGGCAACATTGCTAGTTTTGTACAATTCTTAGTTGCTTTAATTTTGAAAACCCCATTTTTATCTTTATTTTCGAAATACCCATAGTATAATAATGAAGTTAAAGCCATGTAATAAGTATTTTTTGTAAGTATCACGAAAAAAAATGGTAAATTGAAGTGGCACCAAAGTTACGATTTACGTTAATTTTTGTAAGTACAATAAACAGTTACGATACATGGCAATGGCAAATAAATGCTGTCAGTCGACTGTAATTGCCCAGTATTTCCTTATCTGAAAGCTCAATGAGGTTGGCAAAGATAATGGTTATGCATTGAATTTGGTTATTTTCTATTATCTTGTATTTAAACGAGCACTTAAAAGCATACTAAATAGGCACCAAACCATGATCAACAAAATAACCTAATTTTGAATAACTAAAGTAAATAATCTTATTAAATCTCTAAGAATCTCATCACCGAGTCGACACGGGACTACTGCACTTCTCTACTAAGTGGTAAAATTTTAGGCCAATAGTGTCTTATGGTGTTTTTTCTTCCAACGATCGAGGAAAAGGTATGTCTACCGACAATGAAATATAATAAAATGTATTGAAGAAGGGTGGGTCCTTTTTTAAATAATCTAGGAGTTGTAGATGTTTTTTTGAAAAATCACAACAGGAGACTATTTTTAATAGTAAAACAAAAAATAATGGTACTAACAAATATTCATCACTGTTTACTTCAAAAATAGTAATTCTCCTTAACGGGCCGACGTACGAAGCCCACAACTACAATTCGAAGTGAGTGCAAAAATCGGCATAGAATTGCTATGTCTGTTTAACTGACCGCTCAGGCCCCGTGCTTGATGCGATAGCATTACAGTCGTTCAGAACTTGTTATAAATTTGAACGTGTTCCGTAATACCAAGAGTGATGAATGAAAATTTAATGTTATTTTAATTTTTATTTGGTAATCTTTAATTTGACAATATATCCTATGTTATAGCTTGAACCATTTTATAAATATTAATGTTTTTAATACGAAACAAATAAGAAGAAAACATGTCATTTACACCGTAAAAACATGTAAAATGCAATTCGCTTACACTTCGTTTTAGGTAAGTATTTTGAATCAAAAAAGAAGCAGGAACCTAGATAAATGCTATCCGAATCCTTTTGGGGGTTAGTAGTAGGGAGTCTAACAATTATTTTTCATTATTACATACCCTGGCCAAAAGTTGATAGTGTCCAAGATATTTAAGATTTTGTATTTTTCTCAAATAATTCTACCTACCATTGATGAAACTCAATTATTTTGTTAATTAAAGATTTCCTATTGACTTTTTTATTTTAAGGCTTAGTTGAGTATTGTAGTTACAAAAGTAAAACTATCTAGAGCAACTAAGA
The DNA here is from genome assembly GCA_914767545.1 of Sesia apiformis. NCBI lineage: Eukaryota > Metazoa > Arthropoda > Insecta > Lepidoptera > Sesiidae > Sesia > Sesia apiformis. Next base: position 721,752 of record OU611962.1, read on the forward strand.
ATAATAAATGAGGGACCCTAATACTAAAAAAAATCTGAGCAAAAGGGACCGAGTGGAGATTTCTAGTTTTCAATATATATTTGCATTTTTGTCAAGTTGGGTAACAGTTGGGAGGCTTGGGAGTAGCCTATACCCAGCAGTGGAGACATAGTCTGATGGTGAAGTTGGATGAAAGAAAAAATATTTTTGCTTATTGGATTTTGAATCTATGGTCACAACTATTATTTCATTAGATTGTTAAAGAAGTAACTTTTTGATTGAACAAACTACAACCATTTGATTAATAAATATCAGCCTGTAATGTCCCATTTCAAAATCTAAAAGAAAAATTACACAGTGCAAGCCTGCCCTGTAAATCATTAAGGATTATGGGGGCATGCAAACTAATAATTTTATAATGTTTTGTACAGTTACAGCAGAGGAGAACCATAAACTTATTTATTGTTGTGAATATTCAATTATAAGAATAACAATTTGTCATAAAACATGGCGCTGCAAGGTAAGACATTTTTGCCTGTAATTGAATATTTTAAAATTATTCATTCTATTTGTTTGTTTATGAGTATACAGGATATTTTAAAAAAACTTGACCGTGAGGGAAATATCAATGGATCAGAAAAAATAAAATGGATTATCATATCTACCAATCTGCATTAGGCTCGCATGATGGATTACGGCCTGAAATCCCTCAGTGCCTGCAGTGGGACATTATAGGTTGATATAAGTACATACTACATCTAGTGGATATTCTCTTCTGTTGTGACAAAATTGATTTTTAGTCATGCCTTATAGTAAGAATAATAAGCATACAAGCATGCAGTCCACTTGGTGGTAAGTGGATACTGTTGCCTATATGGGTCAAAATCATGGAGGTGAAGAATTTGAGTTGGAGAGAATGTTCTTAATTAAAGCTACAATAAATTAAAGATTTCTTCTCGTTTACCGATTATTATAATCGATAGTCATCTCCACATGTAATCACTTTAATTCAATACGTTCTTAGTTTAATTTTATTCCATCTAACATACCCGAAAAATCCCTTCGGGGACGCTTCCATAATTCATTAAGGGAAATTCAAGTGGCCAAGAAACATTAAAATCAATTGAATTTAAGTAACTATATTCTGAATACTACTTAGACATAGTTTGCTTTAAGGATTCTTATATACTTTACAACAAATTGAAAAAAATCGTTATTTCTATTTATTAAAAAGCTGTCCGAGGAAAAATTTGTCATTTCGTGAAAGCAATCATAAAATATCAAAATGTATTTCATTGAACGTGCCAGATGGCGCTGCTAGGGGTCTTTCTGTAAGTGTTTTCGACGGGCTGACGGCGTTTAATTGTTGGTCTGGATTAATAATTAAATTAAAGTGGTAAGTAAGTTTCAACTTGATATATGAATAGCGTACATCAATTCAGCATCATTACGTTGTAGTAAACACTTGTAGAATGTGTTTAGGTTAAAATTATATATTTTTATCAATGTTATGATAAACAGTCGAGGCGACTACAACATAACTTCAAAAATATTTCGTTTGACATTGTGACACAAAAATCAAAGACAATAATAACGGAAATGTCATTTCGGGAACGTTCTCGGACTATGACGGGCGTTCCCGAAATGATGTGTGTTCTCAAAATGATTGGTAGTCTATTTTTAGTATTCTAAGTCAGAATTCTACCCAAATAAACTTTATTTTATTTTTTTCAGAACCAATTGATTCGGAAAATGGAGTCTAATGATAAAACTAATAAAAAGAAAACTTCGAAAAAGAAAGTTAAAGACAATAGTGTTGCGTATATTAGACAAAAAGAGAAAGCTAAAGCAAGGAAACGGAAGTTTTTAGAGAACATGACCATAGAACAAAGAGAAATAAAGGGAGCAAAAGACAGAGAATATTACCAGAAAAAAAAAGCTGAAAAGAAAACAAAATAACTGACATGACAGAAAGAGAGAAACAGAAGCAAAGAGAAATGTAGAAAAGGAATTCAAAAAAATATAGACAAAAGAAAAAGTCGTTGGCAAACACACTCAATAATACCCCTCCAGATTCAGAAAATGAAAGCATCCCTACTCCCCGTTCAGTGTCACACATAAAAGCTAGTAGAAAGATAGTAAGAAAAGATAGAGCTAAAGCATATAGAACGCACGGCTGACAAACAAGTTTTGATGGGCAGAGATATTAGAACTGCTGAAGATTTTGTTCAGGTTCATCAGATTTCCAATTGTGACATTGAATCAATGAAGATGTTAATTCCGGAGGATGTTGATGCGATACCTGCTATAATGAACATTATTAAAATCACGTGTGAGAAAGCAACTGGCTGGGTTGTGAAATTATTTCAAAACAAACTATTCCGGAGAGAGGTATGGTTGAAGTCTTTAAGAGCGGATCAGAATGAACTTGAGACAATGTCGGTGGCATCTACTGAATGTTCGGAAGACAATGAAGAAATACCAAAAGAACTTTTGAAATCAAAGACTACCTTTAGGACAAGTATTTACCAGGCCGTGTACGGATCAAGCAGTTCTGATGATGAAGATTTACAGACATTATCTGCACGTCTGCGAGATGAACAAAATAATATAAAATCTGGAGCTGGTCTGGTACCAGTATATCCCATAATCTTGACAAAAAGAATGTACATCCAAACTTAATACATCCTGGAACCTTTATGCTTATTGCTGTACCAACTCAAAACAAAAACAAATACAGATATGCCGTCATGACCGACACAATAGTTGAAGAAGATGGCGAAGTGAAGGTTACCTTCTTAAAATCCCAGGGTGCTGACGCTAAAACGTTTACGGTTGATCATAAAGACGTTTCATATGTTTCTTACGAACAAATAGTAAAAATTCTTCCTGAACCTAACCTGAAAATGAAAGGAAGTCGCCGATACTATTGTTTCACTGATGATGTCGAAATATTTGAAAAGTAATTGAGTTTTATAGTTACCGATTTGTTGTTTTTTTTAGAATTTATTATATTACTGTATGTCAGTACTATTAAAAAGTGCTACACTATTATGGAAGGTCTAATAGTTTTCATAAGTTTAAATGGCAATATACAAAGTTCCTATCTGATACAAAAGTTGATCTCTTGGAAACTGTTATTTTGTGAGAAATAAAGTCTAATTTGTTTAGTAAAGGTGTATCATTTTTTAATATAAAAGTGCACAATTAACACTGTCATCATTTCCGGAACACCACAGTCATTTCGGTAACATCTCCATCATTTCCGGAAACGCTAATAAATATATAGTTAATGACAAAACATTACATATTTTATAGATTAATTTAACATGGAATTAATGTGCCACTAAAGCCAAATACCAAATAAATGAAATACGTAATCTAAAACTTGGAATCATAACAATAAATTAAATTTCCTATACGAAATTGATGTATTAGGGAAATGAGCAACAAAATGCACCACAAGTATTACATTTAAATACATTACATGATTTTTCTCGTTAATTATAACAGCTCTTAGAAATTTTAACTAAATTAATGGAATTTTTAACTAAACTACTTTTCGACTAAATCTAATATTATTTTTAATGTTTTAAAAAACGTTCCCGAAATGACTATTTCTCGCGCGTTATCCATTAGTTTTGGCGATAAATTGAAAAATATGTCATTATGTGCGCTGTCCGGTTATAAACTAATAAATGATGAGTTAACCCAACATTTGAGCGTGAGAATAATACGGGCAATGAAATTTTCCACCTCCATGATTTTGACCCATATACATTCCCGCGGTACATACCAACTTCAGTCCAAAAGGACAATGTTTTCATGCCCCGGGATGCGCTACCTTTGGAGATGTAGGAATGGATTTGGAGAAAGGTGAGTTATTGCAATGAAATTTGAATTTTTTTAGTTTTGTGTTTCGTTAAACAAGGGATAGGGATAATTAACATCAACTTAACATCCTTTTTACAGTTTCATAACGGGTATTGAAAGAATTCCTCTCCTGGTCTGTGAAGCAGGTCTTTGGTTTGCAAGATACACACAACATTAATTACCATTAATCTGATTTTAATTTTTTTTTCTTTTTCGTGTATTTCATTGCACTCGGGTCGCTGAGGGACATTAAATATTCTTGTCATTAATACCTTTTTTTAATTATATTATAGATAATAATACAAACTCTCTGATAGCCCCCTCGGAGTTGGATTTCAGTGGAGACTTTGACATGCAAGTCAGCAGGATACTTGAGGAAGTCAGACTGAACCGACAAGAAGTAGAAGGGCTACAGCCTTTGCTTACAGACTTGCACAAAGCGCTTGTCTCCATCTGGTCTCGTAAGTTGTGTTTCTTATGTAGAGTTTGCCATATATGTAGTATGTATGTATTCAGGGCCGTCTTAAGTCTATTCTGCGCCGGGGTGCGGGAGTGTATCCTAAGACAGTCAAACATCCTATTGTGTATCCTATGACAGTCAAATATCCTATTGTGTATCCTATGACAGTCAAATATCCTATTGTGTATCCTATGACAGTCAAATATCCTATTGTGTAATTGTTTACTATAGCGTTATATTTTTTCATTACCTTTAAAAGGTGAGCGCCCGGGGTGCACCGCACCCCTTGCACCCCTTGCACCCCCTGGTAAAGACGGCCCTGTATGTATTAGCAGTACCTGTGACTTCATGCGCATAGAAATGCAGCTTGACTCCCGTGGGAACTTTATAATTAATCTGAATAAAAAGTACCTTACATGTTAACCTGGTACGTAAGTTATATAACTATCCCAAGTTTGATTAACATTCGTCCAGTAGTTCATATGCATCATGCACGTTTATACAGATGGACAAAAATTGTTGTTTTAGGCGCTGTATCAGTTGTACTTACAATTTCACTTTTCAATTTAATTGTAATTTTTTTTTTGAAAAAACTTGCTCTCGACTACATTTTTTTTTTTCATATGTTATTTAATGTATAGACACGGCTTTGTTACTATTTTATTATGATAGACTTACATTAAATGAGGAGCAATACCAATATCTACCAAGTCGTGGCTCCTGTTTCTGGTTACCGGAGAACCCAAACTTAACCACCTTTAAATTTGCCGCCACCGATTTGCTGCTCATTTAATTATTTCTCATTCTAAATCACTTTCATATGTATTATATTTATCGCTAAGAATTTACGAAAAAAATTCTAACTCCCCATACAAAATACCTGTCCCTTTTTTAACCCTCAACACAAAAAGGATGTAAGTTTGAAGCATATGTTTGTCTGCCTGTAACCTCGTATCTCTAGCGAATCGCCAGATTTTCATTAAATATTTCAGTTGAAAAGACTATTTTTCTGAAAATGTCTTTGTATATAAAACATTGTATTACAACTTAGGGTGTGGAGTAGAAGTACAATGTCACCATAGTAATAATTATATGAAATCAATTTCTACATTTTATCTTCAATATGTTATAGACTTTAAGTATTGTGTTGTGATTTTTTTTTCACTTTATGCTTGAGCTATATTCTTTTCACTATTTTTAATCTAAGGTCAATTTGATTTCAGATTGCGAACTGCAGCCTTTTGGATCAATAGTGACTGGGTTAGGATTAAAAAATAGCGATATTGATCTCTTTGTTTCACTGCCCAACTGGTGCCAGAACTCTGGACAAAATTATGTGGTACAAACCAGGAAAGTACTCCAGAGACGCTCATATATTTTTAAAGAGATATTTGCTATAACGCGTGCTAAGGTGCCAATTGTTAAATTCTACCATGCACCGACAGGGAGGCATTGCGATGTCAGTTTTACAAGCTATATGGCTGTAAAAAATAGTAAATTAATAGCCTATTTCCAAAATTTTGATCCTAGGGTGATGCAACTAACCATACTTTTAAAATATTGGTCAAAAGTGTACCATTTGACAGGTCAAAACCTAGTGCCGAATTATGCTTTAACACTACTAGTTATATTCTACCTGCAGGTAAAAAAGATACTACCCTCAATTTTACAGTTGCAAAATTCTATAGAAGAGAACGTGGACTGTTGGAATGCAGCCTTTAATGTGAATTTGAATTACAAATCTAACATCAAGGAGTCTCTGTATGAACTATTAGGTGGATTTTTCGACTATTATAACAGCTTTAATTTCAACCACGATATAGTGTCACCGTTTTTAGGGTATCCTATCAACAAACATTTATTTAATAAGTTAGACGATATCCCGAGTGAGTTTGGACAGTATAAAGATAATATAGGAAAGCAATTGTATAAGCCCATCAGACTGAATTGCCAGATTTGTGTTCAGGACCCATTTGACCACAGTCGAAACTGTACTGTGGCAGTAACTGCCAAACTAGCTGCAAATTTAAAGTCTTACGTACGTGCAGCGGTTACCGCATTTAGAGATAAATCGGCTGAACATTTTCTCGAAGCGTTATTGACTTCACAAGTGACGTCACAGAAGAAAAAGAAAAGGAAACACATCGGTCGAATTGATACACATCGGTACAAGAGATTCAAACATCAGGTCAAGAAGAATGCTCGTGTTTTACGTGATCAGAACAGGAAGCGGAGATGAGAAAAATGGGCAAATCCGTTAACCATTGCTACTGTAAAACGCCAAGACCTTATCGGTATTAATCGGTGACGCACCGAACGCGTTAAAAGTCCTAAAAGGTAACGCATTTGACACATCATTGACCTCTCTAAATGATCTGATGTACACTGTGACGTACCTGGCGCGTCGTCAGACTTTCTCACGGCTAACGCACTTGGCGCATCTTTGACTTCCCTAGAAAATGATGACGCATGTGACGCGTCATCGATACTTCTAAAGGATAACAGTGCATAATAATAATTGGCCTACCTTGAAAATATTTGATGACGCCTCTAGCGTGTCATCAGCCTGTCAATGGTTACTCGGTGTCGCGTCTGACACACTATTGACCTTTAAAAGATCTGTAATGACGCGCCTAGCGCATCATCGGTCATAGTTGGTTAAAATTGGTTAATGACGATTGTGAATATTAAAGGTTACTAATAAACAACAATCATATATTTCTAACAAATGAGACTGTTATTTTATTACGTGATATTTCTTTCAACACTGTTCACAAAAATGTCACGACATTTGAAATGTGTTTTTTTTAACGAGATAATATCAAAATAACATAAATTTTATATTCGATTTGTTTTATTTAGAAAGGCCACAAACATAGAACTTATATGTATAATTATTACAATAAAATAGCTGTAGCTGTGAATAGGATTTTGCAAGGTCGGCGGCGCGCCCGCATACCCTCTGGTGTTGCAGGTGCCCATGGGCGGCGGTGACACTTACCATCACGTGGGACCGCTTGCTCGTCCGCCCACTAGTCTATATAAGAAAAAGGAATTAAAAAATTTGGATAACGAAACTTCTCACAAGGCAGATTTGTGATGAACTGTTAACTAACACCATTGCCAAAACAAAATATCAACAACGACAAGTAAATTAGGGGTAGACAAGTAGGGCGACAGTGCACGCTACATTCCCACAGTGGGTGGACGCACTCTAGTGGGTGCGCTAACCACATTACCCCTCTCTCGCAGAAGGAGTACCTTGAATGTTTATCGTATTTCATTAATGTACGTACGTGTTTCGGTAGTGAGTGAGATATGCCCGAGCCCATTCCATCCTTTCCCAGTCCATTCCTTAATTTGCAATGTGGGCAGCACATCCGAGGGTGTGCTAACGTTTGTCATTCTAGACTGATGTTGGCATGTATTGCAGATATCTATGGACGACAGTATCCACTAACCATCATGTGGACTGTAGGCTCGTCAGCCGCTTTTGCTTCAATAAAAAAAAATTGCAAGTATCAAGACGTTTACGGTACACTACAAATTTAATTTACTATTTAAGAAGAATATAACCTTTGTACAGGATTTGTTTGGCCACAGTCTATGTATTAACCAGTCCCATACACTACATATATAATTAATTAATTTCACAGGAATACTTGCAATTTTATTCGATTACATGAATACTGAGGGCATTACAAGTTTACACATTAGAGATTGGTAACACTGCGCTGCACCGCGCAATTGCGTTGTGCCAATGTCATTGCGCTGACTGTGTCAACACCCTTTTAAGATGCGCTATGGCCCACGACCCACTTTGATACGGTGAGCTCTGCAGTGTTACCTACACCTTAGTTAAAGAAAAAAATAATGGATAATGTAATCAACTTTTGATTGTACTGTTTTAATTGTACTTTATACCTACAATAAAAAAAATAAAACACTACTTCGAAATAAAAAACAAACTAAACTGACACTGAAATTGTGCGCTGACAGAATTTGTTGCGCTTTAGTTGCTGACTTAGGTAACCATTTCTATCTACAGCGACTGCATGATATGTGTCGTTTAAAACATCGAATGTCAGTTATGATCCGGTTAGCGCAGGAAGAGTTCTGACAGCTGACATAAATCTATAACATACTCGGTACATGTAAAATTCATTTTACAACTCTACCACTTTATAGTCTAAAAGATCTAGACTATAAAGTAGCTTATGAAAGTTATGACTCAAGAAAAAAAAAAGTATTTACATAAAATGAATTATACACGGTCAGCGCTCTTCCTATGATAACCGAACCATAACCAGAAGTAGTAGGTAATCATACGAGGGGTGGTTAAAAAAGTTCGCGGGGTGGGGGGAAGAGGTGGAGATGAACTCGAGTTTTTATTTTTCCTTTTCAATATATTCTCTATTGACCCTAACAGATTTTTCATTACGTTCGATTAACGTTTAACTTATTTAAATAGCTGCCATCACCTCTTCATCGTTACCAAATGTTTTGCTAGAAGCTCTGTTTTTCATTTTCGCCAATAGATAATAGTCCGATGGGGTTAGATCGGGGCCGTTAAGGTCAGTCTGCGCAATATTGCTCGTGGGCACGGGGCGCATTGTCATGCAAAAGGAGCACACCTTTGGACCATTTTCCAAGATGGTCATATTCGAAATGGTTGTGTCTGATACTCTAACTGCAAATTATTTCTTTTTCAGACGGGCATCCTCCAGTAAAGGTTCCAATATGCAGGAAATTGTCCAAAAAGTCTCAAACTTTTTGGACAATTTCCTCCGTAGTGGCTTCAATAGAGCGCCCCAGACTTCAATCGAGTCTCGGCCTTGCTTGAAAACACCATGCCTATTGTAAATCGTTTTTCCAGAGCTGTGGTCCGTAAACTACCGACATCTCTTCTAAAACAGTCTGCCGTTTCGAATGCGGTTAACGTGCACATTACCTAGCTAATCTGCAGATTAACTGATTTGCTCCGTTAACGTGTGGAATCAAGAGTTTTCTGCATTTTACCTAGGTAATGTACACATTAATGGCTTCCGCATCGTTAAAGTTAAAAAGTTTGCAGAGTAAGAGTACTCTGAGAATAATAATGGCCAGATTCGGATGTGGCGCTACGCCGGCCGCTACCGCGACACGCTCGCTTCGCTCGCACGCAGAGTTGGAGTGCTCTGAAGATAATTAAAGTACAGATTCAAATCTGGAGTTACTATTTAGGTTGCTAAATAAACAATTGAAATTCACTTAATTCTTTAGATATCGAAAAATAAATAAATAACATTATGTTAATTTAAGCGTACAGAAACGTTGTCGTTGTTCCAGCAAAGATCTTAATCTCACTTTAACGAGCACCTAGTAGGTAATCTGCACATTACCTAGATAATCTGTAGAATAACTGATTTCTGCACTTTAGCGGTAACATATATAGTAACTATTAGTCACTCAACTAGTCCTGTGGAAACGAGCCCCCCCACCCCTTCCATTCCGCCAACTTTTTGACCGCCCCTCGTATTATAATTATTTCTTTTAACTTCTAATTTATTTATACTATATTTGGTAGCTATGCATTTATTAGTTGCAGAGTTATTAGGTAACAAACAAATAAACTTTTGCATAATTAACATTAATTTATAACATTAAAAGTATGGGGTACTTATTAATACTGAGATTGTATGAAATATCTACCTATTGACTGTCATCAATTATTCTATGACTAAATACGAACACCTCTTGACAGGTCTCTTGACTCTTGACATTTTGAAACGGTTTATGCCCGTCTCTCCTGGTGGGGCAAAAAGTAGGCGCCTAGATATTTTGTCTAATACGTTTTTAACGGAAAATATAGCATTAACCTTTCAAAGGTGGATGATACATTTATGATACAAATGTATGTAGGTAAATATCTACGCGTACAAACTTGCATACGAATGATATATCGTGTTTATGATACAACATCTTTTTCTCAGAATCATACGGAAAATATAATTAAATAATTACACTATTGTTTTTGTTACATAGCTATAAAAGAAACATAAATCACGGTCTTAACAAAACATTAGTTTCAAAAAATCAACTACCTAATCAATTATTTTGTACACAAAAACGCTAGTTACAACATTGACCAAAAGAGCATATAAACAAGCATATTAGTGGTGGGTAATCAAGATTTCTCAGAGTATTTTAACTCACTTAATCCTGCTCCGCTTGCGGATCCCACTCCTCTTAGTTACTCCTTAACTCTTGATTCACCTATTTATTCACCTTCCAACAGCGTTTCATTCCCTTTCCTTAACGGTTGTTGCATAAGCAAAAAAAAAAGTCATGCCATCATTGCATTTCGATTTTGAGCCCCCGACAAGGATGCGCGATTACACTCACGTTCATGATTGGCGCCGGAATCGAAATGAATAACGATTCGATGGAAGAATTAAGGGATTCTACTCTTTTGATTCATTAACTCCGGAGTTACCCATCACTACAAGCTATAACTGTGACTTCATTCGTTGCTCAAACAATGAACAGGATTGTTCTACAACGTTTTATATCTGCGGTCGGCGCTACCTAACCGCTTATTGAATAAATTTATAATTGGCTACAAAAGTGTTTGTTCTTATGGGGATGCTCGGTTGGCCGATATTGTACCTACTACTAATGTCACAGTAACGTTATAATTACAACACAGTGGACGACGGGTTGTCCTTGACCAGCCAAAATGAGTCTATCACCTGACCGTCGAGCTCCACTGACACCTGCAACGATAACAGTGTAATAAGAATTAGAATTTAACTAGTTTTCTCTATACATACCTACAATAAAACTGTGGAACCAGTTTGTACATTGAATATATTTACCAAAAACTGATTGGGGCCGATGAAGGAAGAGTATCAGAATACAAAAAGACTATTTTGAAAATTTTTGTCTGTCTATTCGAACACACTAATCTCCAAAACTACTGAACGTATTTTCATGGGGTTTCCACGGGTTAATTAAACTTAGCTTGGCGCTTCGAATAGGCTTTGTTTCATCGAAATCTGCTGACGGGAAGAAAATATATCCCAATTTAAAGTTTAAAAACTAAATTCCACGCGTACGAAGTCGCCGACACAGCTAGTTGAAAATAAAGGTATTGGACGTGACAAAAATGGATAAACGGGTGAGGCACACAAGGCTGGTCGCATGTCGCGCTGCGACCAATCACGAAAAATTTTATGATATTTTATGTGACCAAATAGATTATAAAATTTATACCTGCTCCATATAAATGTGAGTCTTGTTATATGCCTTGAATTTCGAATACCCATAGTCCTGCGAGCGGAACGCCGACCATTTGAATGGATCACCTGCAGAATGAGGAAAATACATTAATTTTTTTGTCTTTATACACAAATGTTTGTTCGACCGAGAATTGAAGCGACCTTTTGCAACACTAGGACAACTACCTATATAGTAAAATATAATTTAATCTAGATTTCTTTATTTTCAAAATACAAGAAGTCATTTTGTAAAATCTAAATATCGGAAAGGAGATTGTATTTTCTTGCCGTTCATTTAAGGTATTTCCATTTCTTTATTTTCTCGATGACAGTTCTAATTTGATAGTTGTAGTGTTGTGACCAAATAAGTAATGATATCGATCGCATATATTTATTATATTTTGAACAAAGACAAATACAACAAAAACATTCAAATATATTTTTTCAAGGTGGGAACACTCAATGGCCCACCGCCATTTTGTGTTTGTTTTAATCTGTCACTCGCAACAAGACGGTCGTGCTAGTCACTACATTTCTGTTCGCTGAGTTTTTTCACATTATCCATACGTTACGTTGTGTATTTTGTGTTCCTCCGTGTTGATTGCTGCCCAGCTGTCAAATATCAAAATGCCGAAAGGATCTGTTCTGAAAAGGCAGGCGAGAGAACTGGTGATCAAGGTTCGTAATTACTTTGAAGCAGAGTATCAAAATGGTGGCCCGCTATTACCACTGTCGCAAGTGCGAGAGCGTGTTGCGGCCGCATTAGGAATTGGGAACTTATAATAAATGTTGGGGAGAACTCATCGAGTGACAGTGACGATTCATCAGATTTTGATTAAAATAAATAAATAAAGATTACCTGTCATTATAATTATTTCGTTTCATTGTCGAGTACCTACTTATTTTACAACAGCTTCGAAAATTTTAAAGAAGTTGGCATTATCAATCAAGAATTAACACGTGTAACATCTTGTAATGAAATATAATATTAGTTAATAAATTTGTACAAAAGTATCCGGCAGTAGTTTAGTTTCTTACATTTTGTAAAAAAATATCGGATCTGTTATCGTGTTACGTTTATCGATAACTACATCCCTAAAATTGCTTTCTGGCTGACGTGACCTTGTTAATGAAATATGACGTCTTGGTGCCTAATTTTTGTTCGGAGTTTTAGGCGTTGACGCTAGAACAAAGTTATATCGACCACTGTGTGTCAGCTGTCATCGAGAAAATAAAGAAATGGAACTTGTATAATTATTTCTCTTACTCAAGTCGATCACTTCTAGTCTTTTAAATTTACCTTGATTAGAATGACAGCTGTCAAAGTGCCTCAAAAGTGGTCTATAAAAATAATTATCAATAAGAACCTAAAAAATCACAGGTTTTTGCCACACGTATATATAGTAAACACGTACACGCACGTATATACAGTACACACGTACACGCACGTATATACAGTACACACGTACACGCACGTATATACAGTACACACGTACACGCACGTATATACAGTACACACGTACACGCACGTATATACAGTACACACGTACACGCACGTATATACATTTTCTATTTGTAGTGAATAACACTCAGTTGATAAATAAACACATTACCTCGATTTGATCATTATTGTCCCAGTATTAATCGAGGCACTTTAACAGCTGTCGTTCTAATCAAGCTAGATTTGAAAGACTGTAATTTCAATACTGAATAACCTCATTTAAATTTTTGCTTTATTTCAGTGATAGTTGATTGTCTTTCAGGGGAAAAGTGCACACTGCAATCCAACAGCCGCTGGGCGCGCTCGACTGGCCACGTTACCTCTCTCACAGAAATGTACTGCATTTCCAATTTTATACCAATGTACGTATTTGTTTCGGTAGTGAGTGAGATATGCCAGAGCCCATTCCCATCCTATCCCTCCCCATTTTCCCAACCCTTTCTCCAAACCCATTCCTATGTCCAAAGGGGCGTGCCAACGTTTGTCATTTTGGACTAATGTTGACATGTATCGCGGATGTCTATGGGCGACAGTATTCACTTACCGTCAGGTGGACTGTATGCTCGTCTGCAGCCTGCGTCCATAAAAAAAACTAACAATAATAAACAACTACGGTGTACTGACGTCTAAAATGGTCCCTCCCCTCCTGACAGCCAGCCGATCCAGTTATAATGTGCACGGGGGCCCTGAAAATGTCGTCTCATACTCGTCATTAGGAATTATTTGATTTTAGGACTATTTTTAGATTCTAGTATGGTGTTGGAACGTTAGTTCCCTCGGCTCTCAAAGAATACGAGTTTTCTCTTCGGTTTAGAATGTATTATCAATCGTTTGAGAATGTGCGCGTGCACACTGCAATCCCACAGCAACTGGACACTGGGATTGCAATTTCTATACTATAAACCTCCAAAGGTAGGCAGCGCACTCGTGGGGGTTGCTATTCTGGACCGATGCAGATGTCCGTGGACGACAGTATGCACGACAGTGGACTGTATACACATTGCCGCCTATATAAGCTATGTTGTATCTATGTATCCACATAAATATCTTAAATGCATCTTTTTATTACATCCAACTTAAAGGTGAATAAAATGTCAGTTTAAAATTACAAAAAGAGAATAATACTATATAATGAAGGCTGTATAATAAGTACTAATCAGCAAATCACGAGCAACAAATCAAACATTATTTTAATAAATGAAATAAACCATTTTTAATTACTAAGAACGTCAACAAAAAGTCGATAGAGTCGCAACTCCCACTTCGCGGAAACCTAGATCTGTATCGTCACCAGAGAAACTAAACCCAACCCACCCCCGCTCATTTCATTATTTCCCTATAATAAATGCTTTTAGCTATAAAAAGTTTTCTCGATCTCGCCTTATTTTTTGCCACTTCAAAATTCACATTTATAACTTACCCGCTTTTTAATGTTTACTTTTTTTTATTTTATTCATTTATTCAAAAGAAACTTAAATAGTAGGTATACATATATTTCCGCCAAACTGATGACAGTTTGTTGGCGAATAGTGCGCTCTCAACTTTTAACTTTCCGTGTCTTACCCACTTAGGTTAGCTTAACTAATTAACAACTTGTCTACGATGTGAACAAGTATATATATGTACAATCCATGAGTACTACATGAAACAGTAAGTACACTTCTAGGTATCTATATTTAATTTATTTAACAGTATCGCTTTTAGCCTTTTTTTAAATACCTGTTTACCACTGCACTGTTCCACAGTTGGACTAATTTGGTTAAATAATTTAGGAATCATGTATTTACGAGTTCTTTTGCCAAAGTAATTGTTCATATTATATTCTACATATCTTCTTTGCGAGTTTTCTCTAAGGTTGCGTATCGGTATTCTACATGTTTTAATGCTATCCTGGCCATAATCATCAATATACATTAAGTATTTTACTTTTTCGTGAACAGGTAATATCTTTAACTTATTATACAACAACTTATAATTTTTGTTACAACTAATCCTGGTTTTTTTATCTACTAATACGTTTTTTATTATTCGAATCTGGATGTTACATATTTTATCAAGATAAGTTCTAAAAGTACGTCCATATGCAACTAAACCATAGCTAATTATTGACTCGGCTAGCGAATGGTATAAGGTATACATTATTTTTCTGTTTACAATATTTTTTAGACTAATTAGTTTTGACATTATTAATCGTAATTTATTACATACTATATCTATGTGGATACTCCAGCTAAACTTAGTATCTATAGTTAGCCCTAGATACTTATATTTATCCACAAACTGAATGCCACAACAATTACAATCTTGGTGATTGTTATGTAGGCAGTTATATGTGTGTCCTATAATATTAATACTTTCACGTGGCTCCCGAAGGTACGGTGATTTAATTAACATACATTTTGTTTTTTCAGTATTTAGTATAATGCCATTATCGTGAGACCATTTAATTATGTTTACAAAATCTGCCTGTATATTTCTTTCCACAGTTTTGATATCTTCGTCCGCATACAGAATACATGTGTCATCAGCATACATATATGTTGAGCAATGTTGGACAACGTTACTCATGCTATTAACGTGCATTATATAACCTACGGGTCCGTATACAGAGCCGGTCGGAACGCCGTAGATAACCTTAGCCTCCTCACCGCTTCTGCCGTCGATCACAGTGGTTAAAGTCCTGTTACTTAGGTATTGTTTGAACCACTCGATCACCGGACCACGGATGCCACACTCTTGCATCGCGAGAATCAGCTGTCCGTGGTCCAGCGTATCGAATGCTTTTTTAAAATCAATGTATAAGGTAACGACATACTTTTTATTATTTAGGTGTTCGTTAATCTCATCTGTGAACTGCGTCAGTGCGGTCGAGGTGCTGCGCATACGCCGAAAACCATGCTGAGCGTCCGTTATTATATTATTTTGGTCCAAGAATTTGCTTATTTGTGTCACAATTACCTTTTCAACTATTTTATTGACTACCGATAGTATAGCTATTGGCCTATAGTTTGTGTAGTCTAAGTGATTCCCCTGTTTGTATATAGGTCGAATTATTGACTTTTTTAATAAATCCGGATATACACCAAATGTCGCACAGTTATTCACAAATTTTGCCAAAATGGGACTTATGCTTGTTTTTATATGCTTTAAATCGGTACTTCTTATGCCATCTAGTCCCGGAGCTTTTCTACAAATTAAAGTATCTATAATTTTCTCTATATCCTTATGTGACACTTTTTGGTACCTGAATTTAACATCACAGTATTTAACATAGTTCTCTCGATTTAGGAATTTTTCACTGCATTCGTGTTTTATTTTTTGAATTTCCAGAGTAAAAGTTTTGGCAAAATTTGTGCACACCGTCTCTATACAGCTATTTTTACATAAATATTTTTTTATAACATTGACTATATTTGGTTTGTCGTTTCCAAGCCAATTATTAATTGTAGCCCAAAGTTTTCTTAAATCACTCTCACAATTCTTAATTTCGTTTTGCTTATAGTTTTGCTTCGCCAAATATATACATTTATTCGTTACATTTCTAAATCTAGTATAATCTAATCTGTAAGTTGAGTTCATAGGACTAGCTTTCCATTTTCGAAATAATTCATCCCTACGTATTATCATGCTATTCAAATTATTACTTATCCATGGCTGTGTTTCTCTTTTATTTGTGTACATTTTTTTTGTTTTTGACTTATCATATATTTTATTAAAGATGTATAAAATTCTTTCGTACATAGTTTTTGGACAATCAATCCTGTATACCTCCGACCAGTCTATATTTTCTAGTTCTGTTTTGACTAATCTACTATTCAATACCTGGACTTCCCGTTTCTGATGACCGCTGCCGCTAAAATGTTGCCTACAGCCAACATGTGCCGTCGTAGATAAGCTGACACCGACTAAGTAGTGGTCCGACACCTTACACGCTAGCATGTGCGCCGCTGTGGTTCGCAAGTCTCTCTCAGCGCGCACCCACACATGGTCGAGGCATGACGTCACAAGCTGCCCGTCTAGTATCTCCTCCCGCGTGCACTCGTTGATGACGCACTCTAGGGCGCATTCACACAGTATGTTTTTATAAGTTTCGGTGATATTATTATTTATCAATAGGTTGATATTCATGTCTCCTGTAATTACTAAATTATCGGTACTTGGAATATTTTTCAAGATATTCTCCAGTTCCTGTACAAAACAGTTTTTACTGTTACTTGGCGGTCTGTATATAGCTAATATATGGAGAGAGTTTTTGAAATTTTTTATTACTATGTGTATTATTTCAGATGAATGTCCACTCGTACTTAATTCTTCTGTTATTAATTCGTTTTTGGTGTATATTAATAATCCTCCGCCTCTTCTGTTCTCCCGTGTGCGCGAATGCATGGTGGATCCCTGCATATTGTACATAAATATTTCTTCCTTTTTGATGTTGATTTCGCTTAGTATAATAATGTCTATTAAGTTGTTACAAGGCTTAATCAGGCATTGAAAATCGTCGAAGTTTTTACTCATCGATCTAATATTAAGGTGAATTATTTTTAGTTCGTCCTTCGTGTTCTTAATGTATGTACTCCAGTTATTTAAATCATAGAATTTTTTATATTTTGTTGTTCTTTCATTAATGTTGCTTAATATATCGTTGAATTTTATGCGTTAAAGAAATCGCGTAGTGTGTTAGCGCCCACTATTGTGTGGCGTTCTTATCTATTAGTCAGTACTTTGCGCGGATAATAGTTTGCTTAGATCTCCATCCGATTTTATGTTTTTTATTTTCGCCTTCTCGTCCTTTTTTACCAAAACCCTGTGATTTTGCACCCAAATATATTTATATGTTTGTTTTAATGCACTTTTAGTGTTCCAAAATAGCTTACGCGTTTGCTTAGTGATGTTTTCGTTTATGTAAACACTTTGCTCATTATCAATCGAAAGTAGATCTTTATTAGTCAACTTTGCTTTCCTCTGTGTAAGCCAGGGCCGTCTTAAGTCTATTCTGCGCCGGGGTGCGGGAGTGTATCCTAAGACAGTCAAACATCCTATTGTGTATCCCATGACAGTCAAATATCCTATTGTGTATCCTAAGACAGTCAAACATCGTATTGTGTATCCTATGACAGTCAAATATCCTATTGTGTATCCTATGACAGTCAAATATCCTATTGTGTATCCTATGACAGTCAAATATCCTATTGTGTAATTGTTTACTATAGCGTTATATTTTTTCATTACCTTTAAAAGGTGAGCGCCCGGGGTGCACCGCACCCCTTGCACCCCCTGGTAAAGACGGCCCTGGTGTAAGCCATTCCTTTTTGGCATTTTGAGAAGTAAGCGTTACTACAATGGGACGCAGTCGTGGCCTACCGTCGTCCATTTTTTCTCGGCCTACCCTCTTTGCATTTTCTATTTCCCTGGGATTTAATTTAAGTTTTTTTGCAATTTCAATGACTGTTTTTTTAGTATCTTCCTTTTCTAGCTGGTATAGGCCTACTATCTCTATTTCTTTCTCAATTTCTTTCACCTCCAATTGAGCAATTCTCTCTTCTAGTGTTTCGTTCACTTTTTGCAGGTAGGTGTTTTTATTTTCCAATGCAGACATCTTTTTCTGAGCACTGTCCTTAAATTCAGTCATCTCTTGATATTTCTCCGAATAGAAGTCAACTGTCTCCTTCAATTCCTCCAGCTGATTTCTCAAGTTGAATATTATTTCAAGTTTGTTATTCAATTCGCTTAGGACAGTCTCCACCGTCGCCTTGTTCATGTCGATGGCTATTTTAGGAGGATGAATTCCTGGGCTATCTTCACCTCTAGCGCAACTATCACATACTTCACTTTTTAGAAACTGACTCATGTTTTGCACACATTTTCTGTGGTATACACCTTCACACCGTCCTTTACACCGTAATATATCGTCTTTTTTGGTCGATACAAAAAGTTTACACTTTTTACACTGCACCATTTTTAGGATATTTACTATGAACTGAAACACTTATTTTAGAGTAAAGTAAGTAACCAAGTAAGTATAAACACTTTAGAGCGCAGCAAACACGACCGTACGCAGAGCGCGTCCGTACGTTTAATACGGCGCGTCGCACCACAGCGTATAACATTGCAAAAATCCTCCTGAATCATTTTCATACATTTTGTATAAATCATCGCACACTTGAGGCGCGCCGCATCGCAGCGCACTGCCGGATCGCTTGCCAGCCGTACTTATGCGCTGCGACGCGGCCGGCCCAGTGATGCCGAAAGGCAATTGCCGTTTTGTACGGCAATCGGGCCTTCAATGCACTTAGTGTACGGCATACCGCAGGGTGGTCATTGCCGTACTATCAAAATACGGCAATTGAAGTCATTATGAATTCATTACGTTACATTAAATTAAATAACAGAACATGAAATAATTCCCTGATTTTGTTGAATTTGTTATTGAACTTTAAACTTACTCCGGAAAAAAGATGAAACACCATCAGCCCATAAGATATATGAAGATTCTTTAACAGATGTTGATGGGAGAAGAGTAAAATGTTTAATTTTTATACTTAAATATTAAACGTATCTGTACGGCAATTTTTGTTTAAATATGGTATTTTTCCCTTTGCATACGGCAATCTAACATGTGGCCAGCGGCAACAGTGAATCGAGCCGTGTGCGTTGAACGGGCGCAGTTAACAGACGTAATTCGAGTTATTCGCTGTGCGACGAAATGAATTGAATGTCAACAGCTAAAAAACTGACATAAATGATTGCGTTGAGCTGCGGCTGGCAGTCTGTAATGTCAATGTGCGTTGTCGCAGTGCGACGGGACTGTAATGTGCGCAAGCCTTTATACTGCAAATACCGACAAAAGTATGGTTAATAAAAAGTTGATATACCACTTCCAGCTAAATTGAACTTAAAATAAGAGCTCAAATTTCAGCGGAAAGCAGTCGTCTCACGTGTCACTTGGAGCTGGTGGTACAGTCACAATGTTTAATCGTTGAGCCACCGTCCTTTATTTTTAATTTGTAAGTATTAAACAAACATCACAATATATAACATTAGCGATCCGCCCTCGCTTCGCTTCCGTTTATAAATATTTTTTTTAATATTTTGTTTTCAAAATAAAATTTAGTCTATATTAGACACGGATAATGTAGCTTCCTATTTTTGAAAGATTCCAGAGATTACCCCAATATACCTACAAACACACAATTTTACCTCTTTATTAGATTATAATTCAATATCACGTCACCCGTCATACATCAAACATGACAGTATTACAATACAGCTCGTTTGCACGAGGAGAGTTTGTCGAACGGTTCGGGCGAGAATATTGGATTTATAGTCGGATTTTTTATTCTAATCAAGGATATGACATGTAGAACTGTCAATAAAATGTCATCTGCGACTTTAGTAGCCGTACACGATGCTCGTGTGAGACTAAACTACATACAATTCTCGCCAACAACTGTTCACATGATGATAACAGTAATCAGCTGATGATGATAACAGTAATCAGCTGATGATGATAACAGTAATCAGCTGATGATGATAACAGTTGTTTAAGCTTTTGACCGATGTTAGAGAAACTTATATAAATTAACCATAAAGATTATGGTTCAAAGATTCTTTCTTGCGACCGCACACAGTGATTTTCGTTTATTTCCACTAGTTCTATGAAAATGACGGGGACGTTTTCCGTACGTATGGGTACCAGACCAGAAACCAGAAATACGGATAGAGACCCTTTAGCACCATATTTCTGTACTTAAAAAGAAGTGAATTGGGTGATAGCAAAACAAAAATCCAACATTGAAAATAATATTTATTTATAATACGTATATTTAATTCATAATGATGTAAATTTAGAGAGATTCAATAATAGAGATTCAATGTCACGGTAAGTGGTAAGTCTAACCATCGAAATGTGTCATAACGGCAATATATGGCAACTGAATTTATAATGCACTGTAAACTTCATTTCTTAAATAAGAGTCTTCTAATAAAATGATAATGTAAAAACAAAATATCAATGTTTTCTTTGTAAGAATGGCTAGATCAAGTATAATAAAATATTGAATTTATAATAATTCAAAATATAAACAATGAGCCACACAACTGCTCCATTCTGAATTATATTCTGAATTAAATAAATTTATTGAATTATATTTTTATTGTGATTCTGAAAGAACTTATTTATAGTGACTAAAGGTTTATATTCGCCGCTCTGAACTGAAAAGACAAGATTGTAGTACAAAGTTATTTTTGCGGTTGTCGTTACATAGTCGGTTTACAGAAAAAGTTGTTATTAAGCTGCAAATGGCTTTGTAATCACTTCGTTTGACAAATACTACTAGCATATTCTATAATTATATTAAAGAATAATATCTATTTTTGGTTTGAATTCTTCAGTGGAGATAGAAAAGCTAAAACATGCCTTACTGCACTGGTGTTAAAAGTTATAAAAAGGCTCGTGTACATCCTTTACAATCCAAAATGAGTCGATCACTTTTCCCTTCAGGTCCACATCCACCTGAAAAATTACATAGTTTAAGCAGTTTTTTTTATGGACGAAGGTGGCAGACGAGCATACAGTCCACCTGATGGTAAGTGAATACTGTCGCCCATAGACATCCGCGATACATGCCAACATTAGTCCAAAATGACAAACGTTGGCACGCCCCAGATGCGCTGCCTACCTTTGGAGATATAGGAATGGATTTCGATAAAGGGTTGGGAAAATGAGAAGGGATAGGATGGGAATGGGCTCAGAGCACATTTCGCTCACTACCAAAACACGTACGTACATTAGAGAAATGAGATAAAGTGGGAAATGAAATACATTTCAAGGTAGTCTACTATGGCCAGTCGAGCGCGCCCAGCGACTGTTTTACTTCCCATCCCGCCCCAAACTCCCAATCGTAGGTAGAGGTAATATTAAGATAAGGTGAGATTGGAGTAGAGATAGAAATAAATAGAAAGAAACATATTGATAATGGGAAGTAACAGATTGTAATAATGGAATGACAGAGAAATTCTCATCCTACTATAATTATATTCCATTATGACGTGGAATCCTCTTCGTCTCTTTAATATTTCCTATTCCCCATTTTGCTAAACTTTATTCGAAATTCACTCCTAAATCTCCACGGGTAGGCGGCGCATGGAGACATGCATTTTTTTGCATTTTTGAATGTGCAGTGCCCGCACAAATCTTCAAGTTTACAAGCATAAAGTAGGCGACATAATATGCACCTAAGGTTTTTGGTTTATAAATAAATAAAAAAAATCATTTGTTTAAAAAAATTATGCTGATTTCGATAGTATCCACGTACCGTCAGTGCGTACACTGCTCCTCTGCCACCTTGGCACGAAACAGTATCTTTAATATGTGTATGTTTAATATGCAGTCACCTGTTCCATATGTATGTGTGTGCGGTTATAAGCCCAGAACCTCGTGTACCCGTAGTCACTCGATCTGAACGCGGACCACTCGGGCGGGGGTTCTGTCATAGATATCCTCTGTTTATTAATTCAAATTTAATGCTACGGATCATTTCGTTTATTATGAGTATAGCAGGAAGTATATTTGTTTTAGCTAATAATAACATAAATTAACATTCATAAAAAAAAACAATACCAGTTGGACTAAGCACAGGTGTATAGCCACACATATAGCCAAGTTCAGTGTACTTAAGCAATATATAATCAAAAATTATTATATCTCCCTAAAAATAGCTAACTTGTACCTAAAGAAATTATGGTCTAGACCAGGGGTCGGCAGCGTGGTGCCCGCGAGAGAATTTTAAAGTGCCCGCATTCAAATATCTACATTCTAAAAACTAATAAATAAATTAAATCAAACCTTAAATTAAATTTTGACTAAGGACATCTATACGACTCTAGATTAATTTGATAAGAATCAAAATTTTCGACTACTAGAGACATCTGTTTGTGCATATACTAAACTAAATACTTTCTTTACCCAAAATCCTCATTTCTCGCTGGACCAATGTCTAAGAACTGCGAATTCGACTTATGTGGCAAATTACATACAATAAGTTAGCTGAAAATTGACAATGTCAAACTTCACATTAAATTTAAATTATGTGCAATATGTTCGTATGTAATAAATTTAAGTTGTGTTAATATATGTATTATTATTTATATATTATTTTCATATTTAATAATTGGCTTTCAATGGGGAGTTCGGCGGTGTCCGCCGAACTTTTAATTTCAGAAATATGCCCGACTACTAAAAAAAAGGTTGCCGACCCCTGGTCTAGATAGTAACCGGACAAATATTAACATTAGTAATGTACCGCGCACCCCCGCACCCCCTCCGCACCTGTTCCCGTGAGTATCGTAAAAGTGGGTAGCGACTAAAGGATAACAAAACGGCTACCGCAAGCCTAAGTGAGGAACTACACCACCTCTACAAGAGTAGACTCGCCACTGAAGCAGCAAAGCACCTGCTTGGTCAGCGTAGTGTTTTAAATCCATCCATCCCTCATGCACAATCATCTTTTCGAATCACGTTTTTTGGAAATTATCTTGTACGTTTTTAAAATGAAACTAAACTAAATTGTCAAAATTTCTACCTAAAATCTATGTAAGTGGAGGAACTGGCTTTCATAACTTGTAATCTAGTTGTCAGTCGTGGCTCACTTACAATTATAAATGTTTTTTTTTTATAAATAAAGACAATTTAAATTGGTCGATGTTTACAAAAAGTGTCAACTTACTCTTGAATCCGTCAGTGGCTTCTTGACATCCCGCCGAGCCGGTGATCACGTGGATGGGAGCCCTTAAATAAACAATAATAATTTTAAATTTTTACCCATTTATATTGACCATTGATTAAACGAACTCTAGATTCACAGTTCTTGATAAAAAGTGTTACTAATTCATTTATATAACTTTATTCCAAGTATTAAAGCGTACACGGTGTAACCCAATCAAATGCAACACCTTTGAACGGCAAACTGTGTACCTATACCTCGTCGCAATCCAATTTGTCCGAATTGTAAAAAAACATGGCGGCCTGCGGTAAGTGACACAAGGTCTTAAATTAAACAGTGATGTGATAATGTTTACATCCATAATTTGATTGACGGAGGCTGCAAGTTTGCTCTAGATTTAAAGCTAAATGTTGAGATATTTCATTGATTTGATTTTGTTTTCAGAAAATTGGATTGGAACGGATATTAAAATATACTTTATAATTTGTTAGTGTATTAGTGGCAAAGAATTCGATTTTTTTACGACGAAATAAAGCATGTAAAACCAACCGAGCGCACAATTACAAACTTTTGCGTTCATAAACATCTTATTATAATAGCCTTAAAGTCCACATTCGTTGTTACCTTGAATGAATATGTTTGTTCTACAATGTTAAATATATTTGCGGTTGGCGTCATACTGAATAGGTTGATAAAGAGCTGCAAAGGAGGTTTGTATTTGTTGGAACGCTCGACTTGCCAATATACTAATAAATATATTTTTAATACTGGAATGTTTATTATTCAATGAATTTTTGCAAAATAAAAGGGTTTTGTGATATTTTAATGTGTAAAAAAGCAAATAATATGTACAATATATGGTCGTGTGTAGGTGACGTACATTAATTTGTAAATATTTACCTGTTCCATGTTTTAATTTTCACTTTTATATTATAAAAACTATGTCCAATATATTATTAAGTACATACTCTCATACGTATGTATGAGATTTATGTCTCACACAGGATTTACTTATGTCGATAGAGTCTGGTCAACGAGTGAAAAATTCAAATCAAAAGTCTGTTAATTAAACCCTCATTAAATAATCAGTACAGAATTAAATGGATATTTTGAAATTTCTAAAACTATTAAGTATACCAATTTTCATGGCGATCGGTTGAACGGTATAGAAGTTGATGTGGTGCAGCGCCATCTAGTGGCGAGTTGCAACAAAGTCAATAGCATAAAAACCTTCTCCATGACAAAATAGATATATGTGCCAACTTTCATGGTGATCGGTCAAACAGTGTCGAAGTCTATTAACATCAGATATACCAACATCCATTGTTATTGTATATAGAATATAGATAAAGAGATAAAATTGTGTGTTTGTATGTTGGGGGTAATCTCTGGAACTACTGAACCGATTTCAAAAATTCTTTCACAAATAGGAAGCTATATAATTATCCGTGTCTAATATAAGCTATATTTTATTCACGTTGGCACAATCCCGGATGCAATGCTTTAAATATTTAGGAATGGATTTGAAAGAAGGCTTGGGGAAAATGGGGAATGGGAAGTAAATCAACAAGAATTTTACTCATAGCATTACACCTTGACAATGGGAAATCAAAAATAAAATGGAATTTATTATATGATGAATATTATGATCTATACATTTACAAATCCACCAATGTATGGATAGAAAAGAAACGACATGTATATCAGAAGTATCAAGATGTTTACGGCACACTATACTCGTAATGCCAGATAATCTAAGAAACTTCTATGAGTCTATATGCCCGTTGGACGAGACGCGTCTTACAATAATAAATATATAAATATGAATATGTCATATGGTTCAATCAGCTACCTTCAAGAAGTACTTGCATCAAAATGATGAAATTACGAGTAGATTAAAATTTATGAAATATTTAGTAGATGCAAAAATAAATGTAAACAAAATTATAAATTCCTTTTTCACTACTGTAAAATTATGGCCGTGCACTTGCCGGTGGAATATCTGCTGGCTGTGGAGCAGTTCGACAGCGAGGAGTTTAAAGAAGTACTCTCTCACTTGCATGCGACAAGGCAAAGAGAAAATATGGAGCTGGTCGTTCAAAAACAGTTACTTTGGAAAGAGAACAAGAAAGTACTCGTTGCCTAGAGTTTTGAATGATTTTCCAAATAAGTTACGATTTCCACACTGCTCTATGATATGTTATGAAAATATATTAAAAAATATTTGTATCTCGATAAGCTAGATAAGCTGCAGATTGCTGAGGGTCTTCCCAACCGATACACCAGGTGAGGAGACTCCCAGGCATCAATTCACAATATGTATAAGTTATATTTATTGCAGTATAAACTATACTACAATTTGGCACTTACAATTTATAGTAAAGTTCAGTGTATATTTTTGGGTTTATATAAATAAAAGAAATACATTAATAACTTCTTTGTTTTGTGCTTTAAACTAAAAATACACGAGTTAGTACGTTAGTAAAATATCATAATTAAGTTATCGTAATTATGTTAATTCATTCATTCAATATCAGGCTAAGCCCACTCAAGAACAAAAGTACCTCTTGTAATCTTGAAATAGATTGCCACAAGAAGTGGTGGATTCCTCAATGGTGGGATTTTCAAATCGAGATTAGACAAATGGATGGTGGCTCAAGATCAATGGAACACCAGCTAAAGATATAGACACATCGGCTGCTGGCTGCTCCCCTATTATGTAATAATAATCACGAGGAGGGCTTAAAGGCTTTTAAAACGGCGCTCTGGTCATTACGAATTGGCGAGGCCACCATTTTTTAAGTTATTTGTGTATTAATTAATTGCTATTTAAATGTATACCTACATTAATATTTTAATTCTAATATTGAACAATTTAATAGATTTGTAATAAGGAGGTAAATAAATGACTATGAAAATAGCGTCATACAATGAAATATAAACGCTCTCTACTCACGTTTAGATTCAATTTAGCTCGCAAGCAACGATACTTTTGACTTGCACACATTTGTGGGTATTTGCAGTTTTCATTAGACATGGGACCTTTTATACGTAAGTCATTAGTCAAACGGGCGTTCGCGCGATGACATTTTTTTGTGCGTTTGTAAACGAATTATTGCGATGATTTTAAAGTTCATATTCGTTGTTCTAACGTGTTAGAATCGGTTAGAGTCTAACCGAATGAATGGGTTTGTTTTACAACGTTATATTTGCAGTCGGCGCCACCGAGCCGCTTATTGAATATGTCAATACTTTGTCGCAAAAAAGTTTCTTTACTCAAACGCTCGATTGCCAGATAATTCGCAGAAAATTTAACAGGCACATTGCTAACAGTTTCTTTATCAGGGGGTGATGAGAAAGGCTCTTATTATCATTAATCATTAACGGGAAACGACTGGTATAAAAAACAGATATAAAGGTTCAAATACATACCTGGGATTCACATAGGGCTTTTCCAGGGAGCCGTTGTACACCTTAAGGTCGTATAAAGGCCAGGTGCGTTCGTATGAGTGTTCATGAGCCCAGATAACTAGGTCCACCCCGAATTCCTTCAGTAGAGGCTCTAGGCCTGGAAATATTGTTTTATAAAATAACTCATATTTATAGATATATACACACAGTACAGATACGCTGTGTGTATCAGTACAAACACACACATACATTTGAATCAACACAATAATTATAGGTAGAGGTACTATTACAATTAAAAGCGTTCTTGTTCATTTTTAATTTGTTACAAAAATAAAATGTTAGAGCGGTGATAGCCTAGGTGATAGTATGTATGACAATGATTTTATCATCGCAAACACTTAAAACATCTAAGTGGCCGTACCTACAATTAAAGTAAGCTACCTATAGTAGAGGGGGCGATTTCACAGCCCGTACTCCAACAAACTTGCCTATTTGTACGGTACAGACAGAGTAATGCACCCAGGTGAACTAGTAGTCTTAAAACACCCAGGTGCATTAAGTGCACTTTATTCACCCGCGTGATATATCCCAGGTGAATTAAGTGCACCGATTGTAATTAAAAACGTCACTAGCTCGGAGTGAGGCATAACATAGTGATGAAACCAGCATGCTCGAGAAATAAAAATATGCACGTCATACGACAAATACGAAGTTAGAAAAAATGTTAAACATAATTTGATTGGAATTAATTTATTGGAATCATAAAGTAGCTGAAATGATACTGTTGTATTGTCAACCGAGAAAGACGGATCCGAGGTAGATGTTCACCTGCAACACAGGCTTGCCTAGTGCAGGGGATGGCTGCAATAATGCATGTAACTTTGCTAACTTATTCCCCTCGGTCCATCAAAATCCATGGCAAAGATCTATTGATGGATTTTTTATGCAATTTTATATCCACTTTAATTCTGCATTGAGACTGATACAAAATGGATTTTTAAGGACTCGAAAGCGTTCAAAAATCCATTATTAAGATAATTCAATCTGTCAAATCTACTGTAATTTTAAAATAAATCTTCAAAATCAAAATAAAGTCTTCAACAAATTAGTTCCATTTTTTTTAGAAGTATTCTACTGATATGTATTTGTTTATTAGTTCCATTTGAGTAGGTATACTGAATGAAGGCGTCGGTATTTAATTTGATCTTGTATTTAATACAAGATATTTTTAATTTATAAGTGCATAAAAATCCATCAATGGACCTTTGCAATGGATTTTAGTGGACAGAGAGACTTATTTGATCTCGAAATGAATTTTGTCATTATATTATGTAGTGATATTGTTTTTGAGATATAATAAATTATTATTATACTTATTAAAAAAATGTAATTTAGCAAATGCAATATATCAGATGCGACTCACTGAACCAGCCGACCAGCGGCAATCCTTTCCTAGTATACTCGAAGGAGCAGTCGATGTCGTCCAAGTTACTGCAGTACATCGGCCGGTGACCGAACAAGATGATCCACGGCCGCTTCACCCTGCAATACGACCGTAGGTCACTCACCGAACATGCCCCAGAATCCGACGCGATTCGGCAGTAGCGTGTTCCAGCAATCATCACCGATGTTACCGCAGTACATCGGTCTGTGCCCGTATAATATGATCCAAGGCCGTTTTTGCCTGTTGGTATCGAAATTTTGGGGCGTTATAGTTAAATCAATTTACCATGGCGCTTATGACAGTTGAAAATAGTGCTCAAGATACGTTACAAACTTTATCGATAAAGCAGTAACGGTCAAGTGTGAGCTGTGTACTCTTAAATGTTCTTTTTAAAATGTGAATAACAACTTTTATTACTCACTTGGTTACCTTACAAGTTTACCTATTTAATCAAACAATTATATGTGCTGGGTCCATTGAGAGAGCGTAAAGGATACCAAATATGTGTACAGACAGGTGGCACATAATGCGTTCATTCCGGTAGAGGGCTGCTAGTGGACTGACTATATATTCCCTTTGCACCGACAACAAAAGCACATAAGAATTACACTGCTGTCCCTACATAATGAGCATAACTGTACCTATATATCTATAGTAAGTTCTAACTTGCACACAGTTGTTGTAAAATTAAACATTAATCAAATTTAATCGCACATAGATCCGATACATTTATAAATTGATGTAAGAAAGCAAAATTGTTATAAGTAACCCAAAAATAATTATCAATACCTATTAAAAAATATGAATCAGTAAAAAAATCTGCGTCAAATTGTATATCATATTCTATGAGTTATATCTATGTAGGAACCTTGCCTACACTTAATTAATTACACGCAATAAATTTAATCAGGCAAGCAAACCCGCCGGCCGATGCTAAAGTCGCTTGAGACCGTTATGCGCGGCCGCTTGTAGAAGGCGCCTGCGCAGAGCGCAGCGAGCGGGCGCCGCCAGTCACTACGATATCCGACGGCGAATGCACGCGCAATTTTTAATCTCTGTTCATTATCAATTTCTATTTTTTATTAACTATAAATTTCTATTCGTATCTTGTGCTATTCTATTCGTATCAATCTCTAATAATTTGTTATTATATCTGTGACCTCCATGTGTTAAATTCATGCTCATTCTTCAACAATATAAATCGCAAAAATGTAAATCGTGACATACCCACGAAAATAAAGTATGTCAGATAAAGTGTGGACTTTTATTACTCAACACGAAGAATAACACTTTACTGGTGACCCCGAAGAACAGAAGAGAAGCATGGACAGCGAACCACCAAATAATACAGTTGGCAGCGCGGCGGCAACCGGAGATGTTTGCAAGGTTGGTGTTAAAATACCCCCATTTTGGCCAGAAGAACCTGCTTTGTGGTTTGCTCAGATAGAAGGCCAGTTTCTCATTTCTGGAATAACGTCCGACGCAACGAAGTTTTACTACGTTATTGCGCAGCTAGATCAGCAATATGCGGCGGAAGTAAAAGATATTATTATAGCACCACCAGCAGACAACAAATTTCAAAAATTAAAAAGTGAGCTTATTAAAAGACTTTCTGCGTCACAAGAAACGAAGATTAAGCAACTACTTACACATGAGGAATTAGGCGACCGAAAACCTTCACAATTTCTTCGCCACCTTCAGACCCTGGCAGGACCCAATGTACCCGACTCATTTTTGAGGACGTTGTGGTCGAGTCGTTTACCGCACAGCATACAAACGGTGGTAGCATCGCAGACTGACGCGCCTCTGGAAACCATAGCAGACCTAGCCGATCGCGTCTACGAAATAGTTCCTGCTCCAGTGACACCGGTCGTGGCAAGTGCTGAGGTCACATTCAACGACATGGCGAGGCAGATTGCAGAGCTGACGCGAGAAGTAACAGCACTAAAAGGTCATGTAGCTCGTTCGCACTATAGATCTGACTCAAGTGAGGGTAGGAAACAAAGACAGAACAGTAGTCGTTCGCGCCCTAGACAAGGGAACCCAGATTTTTGCTGGTACCACAACCGATTCGGCAACCGAGCTACCAGGTGCACGACACCGTGCAAATTTAATACGTCGGAAAAACGCGAATGGCAGCCGAAAGTAGCGGCTAGTGACTGCCATACTAGACCAGACCGCTTATTTATCACGGATAAAGTTACCAAAAAGACATTTCTCGTCGACACAGGATCAGACCTCTGCGTGTACCCACAATTAGCACTCAACCAGGTTCGTCCCAAGACAGACTACCAACTTTATGCAGCAAACGGTTCCGTGATAGCAACATACGGCTGGATACATCTGCAACTTAACATAGGCCTACGCCGAGCATACAAGTGGAGATTCGTGGTAGCTGATGTACCTAAAGCAATTATTGGTGCTGATTTTCTCAGATTTTACAATTTACTTGTTGACCTGAGGAACCACCGCTTGATTGACGGTCTCACGTCACTCTCCACCGCAGCAATACCTGATAAGGAGGTAACCGACACCGTATCAGTTAAGGCAGTTACAGGAAATACCGCCTATCACCAACTTCTACGTGAGTACCCTAGTATCACCTGTCCTGCTGGAACGCAACGTGAAGTCAAACACGAGACCGTACATCACATCCGTACGACACCCGGTCCACCCGTTTCAAATCGTCCCCGAAGACTTCCACCCGATAGACTAAAAATAGCACAGAAGGAGTTCGAAGATATGCTCGCGAATGGTACAGCGCGCAGGTCAGAAAGTCCATGGTCATCACCGCTCCACCTCGCGCCGAAGAAAGATAACGGCTGGCGTCCTTGTGGTGACTATAGAGCACTTAATTCGCGAACCATCCCAGACAAGTACCCAATACGACATATTCAGGACTTCTCACAGCAGCTGGCAGGCACAAAAATATATTCGAAAATCGATTTAGTAAAAGCATACAATCAGATTCCCGTACATCCAGACGACATTTCGAAGACTGCAATCACAACACCTTTCGGATTATTTGAATTTCCGTACATGACGTTCGGACTCCGAAATGCAGCACAGACATTCCAACGCTTCATAGATGAAATGCTCAGAGGACTACCATTTTGTTACGGATTTTTGGACGATATTTTACTATACTCGCAAAATGAATTGCAGCACCTCCATCATCTAAAACAATTGTTCCAACGCTTGGCAGATTACGGTATGCACATAAATACCGCTAAATGTGAATTTGGCAAAAGTAACATTACATTTCTCGGACACGAGGTCTCTGCCGATGGTATTCGACCGCTACAAGAAAAAGTACAGGCGATTCAAGAATACCCTACACCAACTACGGTGAAAGAACTGCGCCGATTCCTTGGAATGTACAACTCTACCGACGTTTCGTACCTAGAGCAGCCAAATTTCAAGCTCCACTTAACGTCGTACTATCTGGCCCCAAGACAAAAGGATCGCAGAGCATCACTATGACCCCGGACATGGTGGAAGCCTTCAACACCTGCAAATCCAGTCTCTCCGAAGCAACAATGCTTTCGCACCCAGACCCGTATGCTGAGCTGGCCGTGTTCACCGATGCGTCAGATACATCCATAGGCGCAGCACTGCAACAAAAATGCAATAACAGTTGGAGACCACTTGCATTTTTCTCTCATCGTCTGACATCTGCACAGAAGAAATATAGCCCATACGACCGTGAACTACTGGCCATCTACGACGCAATCCGGCACTTTAGACATATGGTCGAGGCCAGAGCCTTCACAGTTTTTACGGATCATAAGCCACTTACCTTCGCCTTCTCTTACAATCGCGAGAAGTGCTCACCAAGGCAGTTCCGGTACCTAGACTACATATCCCAATTTACAACGGATATCCGCTTCGTAAAAGGAAAAGAGAATGTAGTTGCAGACGCGCTCTCACGCATAGAGGAAGTATCCATACCCATCGACCATAAAGCTCTTGCAAAATCTCAAGAATCGGATCCTGAATTGCAAGAACTGTTACAGAAGGGTTCGGCACTTGACCTTAGAAAGATCAAAGCTCCAGACTCCGACGCTGAAATTTACTGTGACGTGTCAACTCACCATCCTCGTCCATTTATGACAGCTGCCTTCCGAAAGCCTGCATTCACTGCGCTGCATCAGCTGAGTCATCCGGGAGCAAAGGCAACTGCAAAGTTAGTCACAGAAAGATTTATTTGGCCAGGAGCACAGAAAGATTGCCGACAATGGGCCAAAGAATGCACGGATTGCCAGAAAACCAAAGTTTACCGACACACCCATTCTCCCACCTCCCATTTTCCCGTTCCTTCCGAACGTTTTTCCCATGTCCACATGGACATCGTAGGGCCTTTACCCATTTCGTGTGGTTACAGGTACTGCCTTACGGTCATCGATCGCTTTACCCGTTGACCTGAGGCATACCCCCTGCCCGACATCACGGCGGAGACATGCGCCCGCGCCTTCATCGCTGGCTGGGTGTCTCGCTTCGGGTGCCCACACAAGGTCACCACCGACAGGGGCAGACAGTTCGAGTGCGAGCTCTTCCGCACCATAACCTCCATCCTCGGTACGCAACATCGCCCTACCACAGCATACCATCCCGCCTGCAACGGTATGGTTGAACGCCTACATCGCCAATTGAAGGCTGCGATCATGTGCCACCAAAACTCCAGCTGGTCAGAGGTACTTCCGCTCGTGCTGCTGGGTATCCGCAGCGCCTGGAAGGATGACGTCAAGGCTTCGGCAGCAGAGCTCGTATACGGAGTACCCCTTCGGCTACCTGGCGAATTCTTCGTACCTTCCACTGATTACCACGACGTCACTGACTTCGCATCGCGACTCCGTCTCCATATGGCAAAGCTGTCTCCCGAACCTGCAAGTAGACACGCACAGAAGGCTTTCTACGTACCTAAAGACCTGGCCACAGCAGAGTATGTCTTCCTCCGGCAAGACGCTGTCCGGCGTTCTCTGGAACCTCCATACACCGGCCCCTACAAGGTACTGGAAAGAGGGAGCAAGACCTTCAGGTTGGCCATAAATAATCGAGAGTCCACAGTTTCCATAGACCGCCTCAAGGCAGCCCACATGACCAGAGACGACACTAAGAGCGGTACGGACTCCATCCTACCTGCAAATGATCCTGTCCCGGCGAAGAAAACCAGATCCGTTCGAACCGTCCGCTTCCCGGATTACTATCGCCCTCAGTAAGTTTCGGTCTCAGCGGGGGAGTAGTGTAGGAACCTTGCCTACACTTAATTAATTACACGCAATAAATTTAATCAGGCAAGCAAACCCGCCGGCCGATGCTAAAGTCGCTTGAGACCGTTATGCGCGGCCGCTTGTAGAAGGCGCCTGCGCAGAGCGCAGCGAGCGGGCGCCGCCAGTCACTACGATATCCGACGGCGAATGCACGCGCAATTTTTAATCTCTGTTCATTATCAATTTCTATTTTTTATTAACTATAAATTTCTATTCGTATCTTGTGCTATTCTATTCGTATCAATCTCTAATAATTTGTTATTATATCTGTGACCTCCATGTGTTAAATTCATGCTCATTCTTCAACAATATAAATCGCAAAAATGTAAATCGTGACATACCCACGAAAATAAAGTATGTCAGATAAAGTGTGGACTTTTATTACTCAACAAGAAGAATAACACTTTATCTATAATATATATATTAAATACATATCTAGTAATATATTAAAATATATATTTTTAAATATAATATCACACTAGTTTCAGAGGTATCAATAAAACAGAAACACAACCGCGGCAACGACACTGTTAATGAAGCAGAAACACAACCGCGGCAACGACACTGTTAATGAAGCAGAAACACAACCGCGGCAACGACACTGTTAATGAAGCAGAAACACAACCGCGGCAACGACACTGTTAATGAAGCAGAAACACAACCGCGGCAACGACACTGTTAATGAAGCAGAAACACGACCGCGGCAACGACACTGTTAATGAAGCAGAAACACAACCGCGGCAACGACACTGTTAATGAAGCAGAAACACAACCGCGGCAACGACACTGTTAATGAAGCAGAAACACAACCGCGGCAACGACACTGTTAATGAAGCAGAAACACAACCGCGGCAACGACACTGTTAATGAAGCAGAAACACAACCGCGGCAACGACACTGTTAATGAAGCAGAAACACAACCGCGGCAACGACACTGTTAATGAAGCAGAAACACAACCGCGGCAACGACACTGTTAATGAAGCAGAAACACAACCGCGGCAACGACACTGTTAATGAAGCAGAAACACAACCGCGGCAACGACACTGTTAATGAAGCAGAAACAACCGCGGCAACGACACTGTTAATAAAGTATAGTAATAATTTGTTTACACGTCGCGTCGCTAGCAATATTTACAAAACTTGATAGGCGTGTAAACGTCAAAAGCGTCATGATCAGTGGCGCGAGTTTACAAGCAGTATATATTTAACTTTTCACGTTTAGTTTAGGGGGTCAGTGCAATCTCATCGAAATGTCAAGTAACAAAATTGATAAATATGAGTATACCCGTTTAAGAACTTTTTAATATATATATTTGTTCAAATCTTTAGTTTAGACTAGGGTTGTCAATGTATATAAATCAAATTTTTAAAATCTCTTTGAACGCGTTTTTGACATCAGTCTAAAACGACAAACGTTGGCACGACCACATTATTCCATACAAAATTTGATATCGTGTATTTCAGTACACTGACACTATTTATAACACATAGGAATGTAGTAGATATTAATTAATTAGATTTAAGCGCAAACAGAAACAGTCACAAAACAACACCAATAATTAACTTTAACTTAGTTAACGTTAATTTAACTAAATATAATATTTAACTCGAGAAACTCACCTATTTTCCTCTTTGTTAGCTTCAGCAAGATCTGTCTTGAGCCACTCATACTGGTTAATGAGCAGTTTAGTGCCGTACTGCAGGAAATAGTACACTTCGGTGGAAATGGACACAAAGTGGACTGGACCGATGTCGAAGCTGTAGAAAAGATGGCCATTCTCGCCTGGCATTGAAAACCGGTTGCGGTAGTTGCTGAAATTGCTGGGAAGCCGCAAAAAAAATCGATACCTCCTTACGTATACTATTTCATTTATTTATTTAAACTTTATCACACAGAAATTGCACAGAGAGCGAGTTCAATGCTATTATCTGCCAGTCAATATTTGGTTAAACATAAATGCATGAGGGTAGTGCAAAGCAAAGTCCTATATTTGAAGACAGTCAGATAAAGGAGTGCAGGCTTTCTCGACCGGTGTCTATATTAATTGAATCTTCCGGGCTACTTGGCCGAGGTCGTCTGGAATCTCTTCTCTTTCTTCCAAACGTTTCGTCAACAACTGCGGTTGACATCTTCAGTGGCGACTGCGTTCACTTTCGGAGAGATGTTATCTCTTCGGCTTCTCGAGCGCAACTGACTCGAAGACTGTGGCGCACCTGTATTTATAGTGGGCGAGGGTAGTTGTGATTGTGTGATTGACGAAACGTTTGGAAGAAAGAGAAGAGATTCCAGAAGACCTCGGCCAAGTAGCCCGGAAGATTCAATTAATACAGTCAGATAAATTATTGGCAACTGTGAAGTCAAATAACAAAATATTAATGAATACATGAATACGGAAGAGTCATACAAGATGTTCATTGTGATTCCTTTGTAAAAAACAATCGTTATCTGAGAGTCCCGTAAAATTAGCCAAATGTATTAATTAGGTCGTTACCTATGAAATTGCCGTTTCATATGAAAAAAATTAAATGTTTTTTGTAATAAATTTATATATTTAATTAACCGAAGTATTGTCCATTATCATCAATGCACTTTTGCCATTTTAATGGAAGTTGATTGATGCCTCTGCTATAGAACTCGTGCTATAGAACTGCTATAGAATTCTCTGTAGGTGTATTTCACTGCATCATCGGAGTTGAATTCTTTCCCTTCTAAAGAGTTCTCCAAATTACAAAAAAAAAATGAAGTGGAAATGGGTGTCTGGCGAGTACGGTGGGTGACGGAGACTTTCCAGTCGGAGTTCCTGTACCGTTAGATTA
Source organism: Sesia apiformis (assembly GCA_914767545.1). Lineage (NCBI taxonomy): Eukaryota > Metazoa > Arthropoda > Insecta > Lepidoptera > Sesiidae > Sesia > Sesia apiformis. The sequence goes on from OU611962.1 coordinate 758,489, forward strand.
GGTTGAGACTGTCTGTCGTGCGGTCAGTCGTGTGGGCGAGCATTATCATAGAGAAGCAGTGGACAATATGTACTGGGTTATTTGATAGCGAGCTTGTCCATCAACATTTGCAGTTCTTCACAGTGTACATCTGCATTAATCGTTGTGCCAGATCTCAAGAAGCTGTAGTGGATAATACCGGCACAGGACCACCATACATTTACCGTGAACTTCTTTTGACTTTACATTTGGGACATTGTTTGGCTGTGTCTCCTGGGTTCAACAACTATAACGTTCTAAGAATGTTAACGATTATACTAGATCCACTTCTCACTACAAGAGATAATACGATTCAGAATCCCTTCATTTTTGTATTGGTTCAGGAAAGTAAGGCAAGCTTCGAGGTGTTCCTATCAGTAGCTCATACGGTACCCACTTTCCGAGCTTTTTGACTTTCCCGATTTAACAAAAATTGATCAATATCAATTAGTCACTTACGCCGAAGGCTGCTGTATAACTCAGACGTGGTTTGAGATGAATCCGCTTTCACTAATGGTTTCAATTCGTCATTATAGACGAATTATTAGTCTCTTATAGTCATTTGGTCTCCCGTTGTGTTCTCGAGGTCGCAATTTCCGGACCGGAAACGATCAAATAAAGACGCACCGTGCGTTCGTTTGCGGTGTTTGGTCCGTACACATCGTTGATATTGGGTGCCATCCCTGCTGCGTTGCTGCCAGGACGGAGCTCATATTCGAAAATAACGCGAATTTTTCACTTTTCCATGGTCGCAAACAACGATATTCAAGCAAAAAGTAGTTTGACAGAAAAACAAATGCATAATTGATTTTGAAAAAGAAAGTCATAGCTTTAAATTGAAATTAATATGATTTGAAATTCCAAGCCAAACGCAAGCTAAGTTCAAAGAGGCCGCCATGAACAAACAGCAATTTCATATGTAAGGCCCTTACCTATAGATAATGTAGTTGAGTGAAACGAGTCGGGAAAAACAAGATTTGACGGCATGTGACCAACACTTAATCGGCTCAGATGTTTAAAAAAAATAATAAACTCACTATTTCTCCTCATGGTTTCCCGGGCAGGTCATGTAAGGCACAATGGCGGCCAACGGTTCAATCTGTCGCATAAACTCGTCCCCGACAAGGGCATTATCGGTGTCCATGTCATAAGCGAAATCTCCCACGTGAAGTATCATGTCGAAGTGTTCCCGTTGAGCTTCGTCTTGAAGGTACGATAGAGACTGAAAACAAGAAGATTTCAAAATACTACCCTTTACAGAGATCATGATTTTCTAATTTTGGAAACTAGCAGAACCCAAAACAATAGTTTCCTAGTTTTTGGATGAATTGTAGAGTGACCACCAGACAGTCCATCTGATCGTAAATGGGTACAGTCGTCTATGGACATGCCAGATCAGTTCAGAAAGACAAATGTTGGCACACCCCAGCTGCGCCGCCTAAACTTGGAGATTTAGGAATGAATTGGGAGAAAGAGTTGGGGCGAATAAAGATTCACAATTTTATATGGAAATGGGGAGGATGAGAAGTTTCCTTATATCATTAGTATTACTGTAGGGGGAGAGTGCATTCTGCATTCCCACAGCCACTGGACGCACTTGACTGGCCACGTTACCCCTCTCTCGCAGAAAACTACCTTGAAATGTACTGCATTCCCTACTTTATCATATTTCCCCAATGAACGTACGTGTTTCGGTAGTGAGTGAAATATGCCAGAGCCCATTCCCATCCCATCCTATCCCTTCCTATTTTCCCACTCCATTCCTTAATCTGCAAAGGTAGGCAGCGCATCTGGGGGCGTGCCAACGTTTGGCATTCTGGACTGATGTTGCCATGTATCGCGGATGTCTATGGACGATAGTATCCACTTACCATCAGGTGGACTGTATGCTCGTCCGCCGCCTTTTTCTATAAAAAAACAATGACACACCCATATCTTATATAAAGACCAAACACCAAGATTACAACACCCAAGATATAGAAAAGAATATAAATATAGATAAAACAGATAAATAGGATAATGAGACAAAGATTATTCACAATCTTTATTCTATTAAAAACTAATCCACCCAATGAGATCCAATGGGTTGGGAAGCAGGAAGTACAATGGAATGACAGAGTTGCCATATCCAATCCTATGTCCATCGTCATATAGGTTTCTCGTTTTCCATCACCACCGAGTTAACGGCAATTAAGAAATTCGCACTAAAGTAGAAACTCAGTAATACGGGCTTCCTACGCAACTTCATAAAGAATGTGGTAATGAAGATTGGAATAACGAAGATTAGATTTCTAGACATTTTTTATAGGAAATGCAGCAAACGGATATGCAGCCCACGTGGTGGTAAGTGGCCACTAGCTGCAACACCAGGGAGATTCTATTCAAAATTTTCTCAAAGAACTCTGTCGATTGGCTGTCTGTGTCATCTATATATATATATATATATATATATATATATATATATATATATATATATATATATATATATATAATAAAAACGAAACAAAATTGGGTCTGTACATTTAATAAATTTTTTTAAAGGTACATAGTTGCCAATTTTTTTTTATTTTTCGTCTGACTGTTTAAACGCACATCATGCAAAAATCACTGGAGGGATTTTAACGAAACTCGGCATAGTTATAACATAACTGACGTGCCAGGTTAACATTTAGGGTACTAGATTCTAGATCAATTATAAAGTTCCACGGGAATCTAGCTAACCACATATATTTTAACGTATACGCGCACGAAGTCGCAGGCACCGCTAGCTTTTAAAGAAATAACATTATCTTCAATGTAAAATGCATGTCATACATACGTGTGCATTTTTATTGCCCATGTCACCAAATATGGCGGCGCGAACGACCCAGTTCTCGCCCTCGGGGGGAGTTTTGAAGGTGAACTCCTCAGACCAGCCGTACACAGAGCCACAATGATACACTGGAAAAATTATAACACAAGACTTATTCTCGCATGTGTTAGAAATTTGAATGCGATATTTGGATATGGGAATCGTGACAATAAAGGAAGAAAGAAAGAACACTATTTTATTAACAACAATGACTGGTCTTTTAGTAGGTAGTTCTATCATGTATTATCTAAGTTCAATAAACTGCAAATAACAACCGATAAGTATTCTCTTACCATATCTAGTATCATACTTCAAGTCCCTCAGCACGACCCTATGTATGAATTGTTCGCGAGCCAAGTGTCCGCCGTCCACGAAGAGTGTGGCCTGTCCACTCTCTTCCTTATCCATAACATGTTCTCCATATTGCACCCGGGATTCTTCGGTATCGTTGAACGTCGTCCACGTTACCACTATATTGTTGGTTTTGTCTGTTATATGAGGCAATATGTTAGAAAAATTAAGAGAAACTCAGTAATTAAAATATATAATTTTTAAAGCACTTTTAGGTGACCTATGAAATTCTTGATTTGTTGTGTATTGGGTTGCGTGTTCGGATATCGATTGATTGATACACCTGATTTTGCGCTCCATTTAATTCATTCTTGTATGTTAATTTTGAGACAATTACAAACAATGGTTAAATAGAATGGTAATGTTTAATAGGAGACCACTGAAGGGGCAGGGGCTTGCGGTGCCGCTTAGCATCTATTGCTAAAGTCAACAAAACTGCGTCTAGCCTTCGACACCGTGTCGACAGTGTCCTTACACACTATTAATGCAACATCCCAGTGGGTCTGGTAGGTATTTTATTTGGTGTGGCTTTATATAGTTAAATAATTGCATTTGAAATTGGGACAATCCCAATTAAATCGGGGCAGTTTTATGAATCCTTATCCTTTGCTAAATACGTAATGTAACAAAAATTTGAACAAAAAAATATTCATCTTTTGCAACTTATTTTCATAATAATGATACAAACAATGACATTATTCACTTAGTTATTTGATAAGTAATGATAAGTGTCTATGTCAATAATGCTAGTAATGTTACTGATAAGTTTGTTGTTATGACCAGAAACATTGTAATAACTTTTTTTTGTAAACAAAAATGGTGTTTTTGTAAAAATTTAATGCTAAGTAGGTTTATGATTTCTGTACTTCTGATTACTGATATAGCAACCTAAGATTTAACATGTGACAAAATCCTAGGAACATTGATTATTTATGGTAGGTATATTATATTTGTTATAAGCATTGTGTAATAAATATATTTATGTACCTACATATTGTATATTATATATTATTATGAAGGTATGTATATTTATGTAAAAACTGAAACTACGCCAGTGTTCTGTTTTATCTGGTGTTTGATAGTTCCAGTGCGTCTAATTAAATACATAAATTAGTAGTCTAATTAGTACATATCAAATACAGTCAATTCCGCTTAATTGGGCCACCGGTTATTCGGGGCAGCCGCTTATTTGGGTCAAATCTTAAAGAACAGAATTCAAACTATGAAGAAAACGTTAATTTACATCGGATATTTGGGACAATATTCCGCTTAATTAAGATTACAACAAAAAAAATAAGATAGAATATTTAACTATTAACAAAATTTTATAACAAAAGATCTAAACATGCAATTATGAATATGGTCTTTAGGAAATGCAGTGCCTTAAGAACACTTGAAGGCCGTGTTCTACCGTTGTTTTCAATCTAGTTTAGTTCCAACGCGTATCACCGGGGGAATCACAGGTGTGATTGCCCGGTGTAGGGAATCACCGTGTCGGATTTACACAGTAGGCACTTTTTTATGCAGGAAGACAATGATGAAAGTCCTATGTCCGCACTGGATACCTGTGCTGATTTTGTGCAAAAACAGTCATACAAACACAAAAGGCAGGCTACAACACTTCACGAATTCTTTCATAATTAAAGTTTAGTATGTACATATTTCATTTTTATTACCTAAATTTAAATGTTCATTTATATAATTCTTATTATATAGATCCTACCAGAAATGTGTTTTTATTTAATGTGAAACTAAACTGCAGGAAAAGACACTTTTCTGTACAACTTCGTTTAATTAGGGCAGCCGCTTAATTGGGCCAAAATGTTCTGGTCCCAATGTGTCCCGATTAAGTGGAATTGACTGTACTTGTCAAAATAAAAATATAAACAAAATGAAAGTGACCTGCAACCAAAACCAGTAAATTGCAGATTTTACTATTATACTGCAACACATAGATATTAAAAGCTGATGTAACATAGGCAAACTGTTTTTATCAGGATGTGCGCTTTAGTTTCGATAATGTTTATCAAAAGTATGTTATTGTCCCACCCACACACATTCATATACATAGTTTTATAAAACTATATATTGTATATTGTACCACAATTATTATTAGGCTCAGTTTCTTAGGGCAGGATAACATAACTACAGATTATACAGGTACAACCTAAGGCTACAAAAAAATCATGAAATAAAAGCCCTATCACTATCACCTTTCTTGCAAATAGAATCACCAAACAATGGAACCCACTACATACACAAGTCAAATCAATTGAGAATGTTAATCAATTCCAAAACAAACCATACATTTTGGAGCACAACGACAGATGCATCAATGGTTGTCTGTTAAAAAATATTTTAGTCATATTTGAATATTGCATTCTCTGCTAATGTGCAAATATAATGCAAAGCCACTCAATTCCAATATCATTCCTTAATGCAACTGCTTTTTTGAATGGAAACCATCTTGTTAAATCTTGTAATTGCAACATCTTTCAATTTGAAAAAGTATCCATTTAAATACCTATATTAGTTAAAAAAAACTCCAAAACCTGTAACACATTTATCTTTGTTCAACTGGTGATATTAACAATTAAAATTTATAGATGTTATATGAATGTAGGAATTAAATTATGTACATATAAGGTTGATTATTTTCTCTTCAAAAGAGTAATTCTTCAAAATTTTAAGGGTAATAGTGTAAAATCAGATACTTAAATAGAAAATGATGTGGGTGCAGACTTCCTTTTGACGGGCTCTTTTACACAATTAGGTGATAGAAGCGACCATGTTGTGAGAAGTGAGCGCTAATGAACCTTTAAGACTTGAGCATAAAACACTCTCAAACATTAAACACTCTTGAGCATTACAGCATTAGAAGTTTTCCTTGGTTAGAAGCATTAGAATGTTTGATGGCCTAAACCCTTGAGTGTAAAACGGTTAAGGTTCTCAAGGTGCATTAGCACTGACTTAGCGCTCGAAGACTCAGCTATCTTATTTGGGCATTATTTCCTTACTTTTTTTTTAAGAATGCCTATATTCTTGTGACCCTAATAGCGTTTCAAGGTTCATCAGACTCTTGGACAACAAACACAATATTGTGTGTGTAACAACGAGCCTAAGGACTCTCCTGGGGGTAAACCAGACGGTGGAACAGATCTCGGCTTAGGGGGTAACTTTTGGAGGGTACTGCGGGATTGCAAGTTGGGTATTGGGTGAAGGCCGGGGTGCATTGATGGCCTAGCAAGGTATTCATCTCCACCGGTGGGGAAGGTGTATGTGTAGTCTGTGAGTGTAGTGTAAGAACTGCATTGGCGGTGATAATTTGGTTGTTGGGATCGTCTAGCTAGGCCATGCCAAGCATGATAGTAATGGGGAGGGGCATTCCTATTGGCTATAGGTAGGAATCTATTTGGGAGGGTTTGAAGTATTTTAATATCATTGCGTGTGCAATAACAATGCTAGCAAAGGTCATTATTGAATGTACGCAGGTTTTGTACAATGTCAATTTATTTATAAACGTACGTTTACCTTACCTACTTTTTCCAAATTGCATAGGGTTTCCATCAGATATTTAAAGAAACTAGAATTCGTGACCAACAATCTCCGTAAACATAAAAATATAAACCAGTCTTGTTGACAATCTGCAATTGTTTAATACAACCTGCCTGGCCGTCGTCGTCGTTCGTTACGCACTTCATAAAAACCCCACATTTGAAAAATTTCACGGACACCCTTCAAAAGAGAACAGCGTCCGCGGAAAAGAGGACGGATGGCAAGCCTAAGGTAGTAAGAAATAATAGTCTAATTCATTAGGATTCTGTATTTAGATTCTTACCTCCAAAGGATATATGGATTTGTTCTGGCTGGCAAAATTCACAATCATATTTCGTCGCTTGCGATACACATAACATGCACAAAATAAATAATATTATCATAGTTAAACAATGGAGTGTGCCTGACTGTATAAATGGGCGCTGTACCGACTAATGGTAATGACTAATAACAAGTAATAACAGATAATTACAAAGCCTTCAAAAAATTTATAAACAACGAGGGTCGAGGAATCACTTTCAAACCAAACGTCAATAGTTTAGCAGTCATTTTGACAAATTGGACTGCGTTCCAAAACGTGCAATTCTTCCGTTCCAAAACGTAAATCTGGTCAATTTATATGTTTCTTTGTTTGTCCCATTCTTCCGATTGCGATGAAACTTTGGTAAGTTGCTTTGCTGCGAAGGTTTCTGAATTAGTACTTGAAGAGCAAGTGAACGAAGTCGCGGGCAACAGCTGGTATTATAATAAATCTATACTAATATAATAAAGAGAGTGCGAATTTTGTGAGTGTATGTGGATGCAGGGCCGGCTTTACCTATGGTGCAGGGTGTGCGGCGCACACGGGCGCAGAGTTATAGGGGGCGCTCTCAAAGACCCTGCACCCGTGTTCGCGCGCCTACTAGAGGGCGCCAGGGTATTGATTACACCCGGGCGCTACATGGGCTAGAGCCGCCGCTGTGTGGATGGTAATCTCCGGAACCACTGCACCTATTTGAAAAATTCTTTCACCATTTGAAAAGCTGTAGAACGAACTGCCTCAAGAGGTCTTCCCATTAAGCTACGACATGGGGTTCTTCAAGAAAGCTGTGAATAGGATTTTGCAAGGTCTGCGGCGCGCCCGCATACCCCTTAGTGTTGCAGGTGTCCATGGGCGGCGGTAACACTTATCATCACGTGAGACCGCTTGCATCCAAGAATTAAAATTTAAATTACAATATAAATTATAAATCAAAACTTTATAAATTACTAGCGAACCGCCCTCGCTTCGCTAAGTTTCTTTTTCAAAATAAAATATAGCTTATCCACTCATTTGCGATGACAGATGACGTACCAACCTATTTGAACTTCGTTTTAGGCAGAGACGTTCGAAATTTAAAATTTCACTAATCGTGACCTTATGCGTTCAAACAAATAATAATTGTGATTGAAATATAGGTATTATTAGAAGCCCTATTAAATATACATTTGATGGATGTAAATAAAGTTGGTACATTATTGCAAGATGTTCGAAAAATACTTAAATTTGCGAGAAATGATAACGTAGAAAAGAAATATTCATTTACAATTGGTTTTTATCGTGGTGATTATTTTCCTTTCCTTTTTATTTTTAATATCATCAATTAGGAAATTTTATTTTCTTTCAAATGAAGTGTAACACAAATTCTTACGTTGCCAACAAAAAATGCTGTGACGAAATGTAAACAAAGATCAGCGATCCAAGGATAAGCGAGAAATTAATTCTGGTGCACACTAATATTATAAATGCGAATGTGATTTAGCCGAGGACTGCGGGTGGGGTATATATAGCCCATTGAGTACGGAGTTGAAAAACACGTCTGTCTCTCTTTATTAAACGCTCTAACCCATACGAAACGTTGTTTATTTCATTCTAAGATAAATATTTACACAAGTTTGCCGTTGAAGCGCCAGTTGTTGATCCTAGCTGATACAATACAAACAAAAATAAAAAGGGAATTTTCAGTTAAAACTACTTTGTTGATAATTGCAAGCAAAATTCCCATGTGTCATGTTTACGACTTATTAAAATAAAAACAGTACGACTACAAACTTGTTTTGTTATACAATCGTAAAGCCCCTTTCAAACACTATACAAAGAACACAACTGAATGCACTTAAAAGGGTACGGGTGTCGTAAAATAGATGTTGTATTGTAGATATTTTATAGATATATTATAAAGATTATAGATGAAGCAGCGGGCATTCCCCGGTTAATAAATAAAACCACAATATGAATAAAAAAATATATTCTTAAAATAAAATGAAACAAAAAAAATACTATTTCACTAAACTTAGCTAAATTAAAATGTACAAAATCAGAAAATCTTTATATATCCAAACTAATATTATCCGAAGGTGTGTCTGTTTGTTACTCCTTCACGACTAAACTACTAAACCGATTTTAATGAAATTTGGCAAAATTAAATACGAATAATTGTAAATACTATCTGGTGTAATGTACCTAGCACATTACTCAACAAAGTGATATTCCTAAAGATCGTTATTAATTGACATTCATTACCTAATTGAAGTGAAACCACTAAGTATGTTGTTAATTGTCTCTAAACTGAAAGTTGTATTGTAATAACGCAAATGACTTATTTTCCTAAGGTATTAAGAACACGGAAATCCAATATTAGTCACTTAATGTTTCACATTCAACATTTAACGTTGTAAGATTTAGCCCCTCATTTGCGGGCTGAGACAAAATCGTCCCAAGTGACAGCTAACCAATGGCAGCTGGCGAAAAATCCCTCCGATGTCTACAGAGTTGAAATACACGTCGATCTCTTTTTAAAAAACGCTAAAAAGTTGTGCATGTAATTTTCGGTAGTTATGGCACAAGTCTATGTTGAATCACCAGCTGTTTGATAATAATCGTGACAATTATATAAATTAATGAAAGTTATTGTGTTTTCGACATCACAGTGTTTATTTTGGTACTGATATTTTTAGTTTTTGTCCCTAGCTTGGACAACAAAAAGATAACTACAAGTGAAAATACTTATTTTAGAAAGTGTATAAACAAGTACGAAAAGAATCAGTTACGTAGATTTTAATATTTTTGTAACAAAATACGACACTAACTTTGATACTAACACGTAGTAAAAAGATGTTGTATTTTTAATTTATTCCGAGTGCTGTGTGCCTGTGAATGTAGAAAAGTGAGTAAAGTAATTATTTGCGAACATTTTCATGTATACCGAAAACGGAGTACCTTTAGTTACCCTGTCTGTATGAGCCCTAAAGATGACGTCACAATGGCGTCGACAGGTAGAGAAATTAGGCGATAACTTTTTAAAAATTATGATTTGTGAACTCGAAACATGATATTTCGTAATGATCTATACATGAAAATGTTCGCAAATAATTACTTTACTCACTTTTCTACATTCACATGCACACAGCACTCGGAATAAATTAAAAAATCAACATTTTTTACTACGTGTTATCAAAGTTAGAGTATGTCGTATTTTGTTACAAAAATATTAAAATCTACGTAACTGATTCTCTTCGTACTTGTTTATACACTTTTTAAAATAAGTATTTTCACTTGTAGTTACTTTTTGTTGTCCAAGCTAGGGACAAAAATAAAAAATAAAGCGACCAAAATAAACACTGTGAGCTCGAAAACACAATAACTTTCATTAACATAAATAATAGGGGGTTAAAGTATGAAATTGCCGTTTTATAGTAATAGATACTTTGAATTGACATAAAACCTTCATGGTGTAAGATTTTCGAATGAAACTTTTTTCACATGATACCTATGAGGTTTTTGTTTTAAAAAATGTGCAACATTCGATTTTCGACTTTCAAATGTTTTTTTTATTCAGTTTAGACGGGAAAGATGGATACTTCGAAAATCCGAGTAATCTTTGAATACGAGTTCCGACGCGGAACTAACGCGGCAGAAACGGTTCGCAATATCAATGCTGCGTTTGGAGAGGAGATTGCTAATGCACGAACCGTGCGTTTTTGGTTTAAACGCTTTCGTAATGGAAACTTCGACTTGAAGAACGAACCACGTGGAAGACCGCCCACACAGGTGAATAACGCTGAATTGAAGGAGATGGTGGAAGCCGATCCGAGTCAAACTACCCAGGAATTAGCGGCATGGTTTAACGTTACCTTACCTACAATATTGACTCATTTGCACCAAATCAATAAGATAAAAAAATATGAAAAATGGGTGCCTCATGATTTGACTGATCTGCAGAAAGAAACGCGTGTTGAAACTTGCGTTGCCTTGTTGAATCGGTACAGAAATGAAGGAATATTGGATCAAATTGTGACGTGTGACGAAAAGTGGATTCTTTGCGATAACCGAAAGCGAAAAATGCAATGGCTGACCCCAGGTCAAAGGCCGCAACAGTGCCCTAAGGCAAAGCTTACCAATAAAAAGGTAATGGTAACTGTTTGGTGGTCTATTCATGGTGTTATTCACTATAGCTTTCTCAGGTCTGGTCAAGCAATAACAGCAGATGTTTACTGTGCCAAACTTCGAACAATGATGGCGAAACTAGCAGTGAAACAGCCCCGACTCGTGAATCGATCTTCACCATTATTGCTGCATGATAAGTTGGTAACGCAAGACCTCACACTGCACGAGAAACCGTTGTAACTCTACAGGAGCTGCAGTTAGAAACCATACGTCTTCCTCCGTACTCGCCAGACCTTGCTCCAACGGACTACCATTTTTTTCGTGATTTGGACAATTTTCTACGTGGTAAAAAATTTTCTTAAGAGGCAGTACAAAATGCTTTCACACAGTTTGTCGAATCTACATCCCCAGAGTTCTATCGCAAAGGCATAAATGAACTTCCGATTAGATGGCAACAATGTATAGATAATGAGGGTAAATATTTTGATTAAATAAATATGTTACATTTTAGAAAAAAACGAGTTTTAATTTTTCAGTACACCCAGCCCGCCAACGAGCGGTTATATTAGACACGGATAATGTAACTTTCTATTTGTGAAAGAATTTTTGAAATCGGTTCAGTAGTTCCAGAGATTACCCCCAACATACATACAAACACACAATTTTACCTCTTTATTATATTAGTATAGATAATCTGATTTTAGGACTTATAACAGTTAGTTAATAATAAAAGTTAAACAGTTAAATACTCGATACCTTTTTTTTCGTCGGCCGGCACTTTGACCTTTGGGCCCAATAATGATCTTTGCACTAGACTAGTGAAAGGGGCGTGACTACATACAACTGATGGGCTAATCGGCGAGCGTTGCAATGTACTGCGCCCGTCGCGCCTCACTTGGTACCACCATAAAAGTTCATTACTGCCTCTCTACTGCGCAGGTGAGCTCGAGAGCCCAAGATCGGTGTCTAATATTATAATTACGAATAATATATTATTATATACGTTATAAATACCATGATGTAAGAGTTAAGAGAATAAATCTGATAAGAGGACTCTTGGTACTTAGTGGGTACACTTTAACCGGAAATGGGAAAAATAATAACTTTCAAAACATCTGTTTATTTTTCTTGTAATTAAAAATATCTTAACTTACGACGTAAACAACTAAATGGCATAGAAAAAAAAAGCCTAAAATTATACATTAAAAAAATATCACAAATTATATTGTGATAACTGATTTGTACTTTAGGTGAGTGAACATCAAAGATTGACATTGTTATTCATATGCTTAATTCATTTAAACTTAAAAAATTAAGGCACAAAGGAATGATTTAAGATCTCATTAAAAACTTTGCTAACATAATTTTAATAATAGATACTTAAGTGGAAAAGCGTGCATATCAATGTCCAAAACTCACTTCTCCTTCGCTTTTGGAAATCTTAGATTTACTTTTGGACTTTTGTTTTAAACTGACTTCGCCTTCGCTCCTCAATGGTATTATACCAGAAGTACTGGAAAACGCATACGAACTGTTTTTTGAAAACGTTGATGTAGAACTTGACTCGGAAACTGTCGGAATTCTATTTCTACCATACCTCCTTATAATGTTTAATTCTCCCAAACTGCTCATTTCTGATGAAGATATATCTCCATCTATTGAACTCGAACTACTCGCAGAATTCTTTCTAAATGTTTTGGTTTGTGTTTCTCGATTTAATGCTTTCTGATCAATATTTCTTTTAGTATTTCGAGATGGCGTGCGAATGCTCAATTCTAAATTTGTTAATACCTCACGAGAAGTTTGGGGCAGACGCAAACTAAATCGCGGTGATGACAAATTTATTGATATGCCAAGATCTTCAGCTTCAGTCTCCGTTTCGACCTTCGATTCTTCATTGGTGACAAATATCAAAGGACTGGTTTCATGATCAACTTTAAATGACATTGCAAAAGGAGACGTAGTTCTGGTTTTCACTCGAGTTGGTGAAGTCATGACACTTTTAACGTGAGCAGGAGAAGTCTGGGTGTTTTTCTGAAAAGCGACTACGTTTTTACTCCTTTCCTCAAATTCATTACTATCTTTAGACGTGGAAGGCTTTGCAATATTTTTCTCGAGTATATCGCCGTATTCCTCAATAAGAAGCTTTTTAATAAAGTCCTTCTCTAATTTGAACATTTTCTCAACATCCCCTTTGGGGTCAACTGATGACCATAAGTCATTGTGAATGGGTTGTATGTTTGGTTTGTCATTTCTAGGAGATGTTTGTGTTCCTTTGAGCGATATTTTACTCGTAGAGTTGCTTTGTGTGGCAGTATCTTGAGTGTCAACTGAGTGAACGTATTCAAAAATGTCTACTGTATTTTTGAACGTAAGATTTGTAGCTTTTGTGTATGTTGTGTTGTGAACACTTGTTGTTGATTTTTTTGACTGGGATTCATATTCATCATTTTCACTGCTTTCTTGTACATCTTCATAATGGCTGAAATTAGCTGATTTAAGATTAATTTTTGCATCACCGGACTGACTTGCAATTGACTGTTTTTCAGAATACACTGAATGGTCGGACTTTTCATCTTCAAAGTCATCGGCATAACTATCGTTTTCAGTATTATTTTCACTTGAAACGTTTTGTGCTCTAGGAGGCGTCACATTTAGTTTATTTTTAAGATTTTTTGATAATGTTTCACTTACAGTTTTTTCAATATATATTACCTCTTGTAGTAAATTTTCATCAGAAGTTGTCAAAATTTTAGGACTATTACTTTTTTTGTGTTTCCTTGGACTGTCAGTGTGAAAGGAATTTTCTCGGCTGCTTAAGATTTTATCTAAAATTGGACTCAGTGGTATATCATTTTTATTGGGGATGTCCGATAATTCCTTTTCAATATCGCTGACCCGAACACCGCCTAACGTTAACTGAGAATAAGGTATATACTCACCGTTATTCAGAATATTTTCTTGTTTAAATTTACGTGGTGGTGAAATTGTCTTTTTAAATGCAACTTTAGCGTTACCTTTTGAAGGAACTTTGATTTTTCTTGAACTGGGAGACTGCCCGTATACTGAGTTCAACTTTTTTTTCCATTCATCTAAATTAAAATGTGGGCGTTTATCTGTCACTTTTTTAGTAACAGTAACTTTTTTACTTTTGCTGGACTCAGCACGCGCTGAACTCTTTGGAGAAGTTCTAATGACTTTTCTTATTTGTTTTTGAGTTTTCAGCCTGTGCTGAGTATCGGAACTAGCTGATCGGTTATTAGATTCACTGCTTTCACAGGTCGAGATTTTAAATATCTTTCTAATTGGTTGCTTGATAATTTGTCTAGTATGTGTGTGTTCGTAATTGGAAATTAGTTCTTTATGTGGAGTACGTATATTTGGTGATACAGTCTCGTGCTGTACAGAAATAACAGCTACATTGCTTTTACAGTCTGTACTTTTTTGTACATCGTTATTATCGGGTGAAATGTCTAAGTGTAAAACGTTTTGTTCTTTTAGTTCACTTCTTATATTGATGCTAGGCATAGGTTGTATCTGTAATGCTTTATTTGGCACCATAGCAACTTTGAGTTCAGGGTATTTGTAAGAAAATTCGTTATAAATTACTGCTGGGGCGTTGACAGGTCTTTTAGTCTTTTGTTTATTATCTATTATCGATTCTATGTGATTCGATCCGCTGATTTGTATAACTTTTGTTCGTGAGATACCTAAGTTTTTAGATACAGTCGATTTCTTCAATGCTGGTTTCGCTTTTATTTGAATATCAGTGTTAATAACTTTCGTATTTCGTAAGTTATTAGCTACGGATTGTATATTATCGACATTTTTTTGTTCTTTAAGTGCAGGTGGCTTATCAAGGATTTTATAACCATGAAATTTAGCATTAACAACTTCTTCAATGTGGACTTTCTCATTAAATTCTTCGTCCAAAGGCGTTGGCAACGTTTTCACCTGCACACCTGGTTCGTGAAATTTTGACAATTCTCCGGAAAGCAGCTTTAGGTCGTCTGCAGTTGATTGCAGCATTTCATGCAACTTTCTAAGTGTGATTTCATCCTCGGGTCTCAGCCCAGGCTCTGAGTTCCATATTTCGTCATCTATGATGTTAACCATTTCAATCTTTTTGCTGCTCTCAACCTGTAATATAATAAAATATAATGTATTTTTATTTTAGTCTAATAAAATTAATGTCTTTGTTTGAACCAAAAGAGACAGTGTATGGGGTGACAACCTCATCCTAGCCATACAGGCATCGGCAAAATAAAGAAAAAGAATACATAGATAATCGTGTTACAAAACATGCAGAAGCGCAGCAGCAGTCTGTCAGCGCATCCGGGGGCGTGCCAACCTTCGTCATTCTGGACTGATTTTGGGATATATCGCGGATGTCTATGGGCGACAGTATCCACTTACCATCAGGTGAATTGTATGTTCGTCTGCCGCCTTTATTCTATAAAAAAAACGTCGCTTCATCGCTGCGAATCATATTTTGTTGGATGTGCAGTCCAACAAAATATTATAATTAAAGAGATACGTCGCCTCCGTAGGCGTCGGATTCCGGCACTATTATTCAGACTCAGCAGCATATATACAGCCAGGCGCCGGATCTGTGGGGTGGACGAACTTCCGAAGTTCTGGTTTCAGCTTCTGGGTGCTGGGGAGACGGCGGAACAGTCCGAGGACTTCGCTGTTAACGAGGTGAGTATTCCTCATTCATCCTCTACCAAGTAGTCGCTCGCAGAAACGGTAGGCTCGCGCTACCGGGTTTTGAAGTCCCACAGGATCCAGGTCTAAGAATTCACACGGCCGCAACAATCTTCTCTGAGTATATTTAACATGCAATTTGTCTTTATTTTGTGAATATAAATTGATACTAACCAAATATCTATCGACTGGGTAGCGAGGTGTTTCGGACCTCATCTGTTGGTCAGACACAGCGGCTCCGGCATCCTCTCGGCTGTCCCGCTCCGATCTGGTGACAAAATAATATCAAATCTGAACATTGTTTGCAAAACGTTAATATACATATTTTAGGTGAGCGTATATCTCCCCAATCAATTCAGACTATAACAGTCCTATTTAGAACAGCTCTCCGTTTAAAATTGTGTTATCATTTTCAGAAGTATTCCGTCGGAGATTGTGTGCGTAGATACCAAACCTTTCGATAATTAGTTTCTGATATTTCTTCTTGCAATGATATCACTTCGTTAGAATTATACGTAAATACTAACGAATTAACTAAGATTCCGTGTAGGTAAAAGAAATCAATTTGTTAAGTAAAATAATAAATGACGGAGATAAAAGGCTTACATTTAGAAGGTACCTTTAGGTAAATTTAGAGAAGGATCACTACTGCGTTAATAGATTTTCATGTCAAATATTCTAATTAGTTGTAAGAGTTGCTGATGAATTTGATTTTTTTTTAATAGTTAAGTAAGGTGAAGTATGAAAGATCAATTTCATAAACAGCCAACTATTTGTATTTTGTAACCTAATTGTATAATTTGTATAGAGTTGATAGATACCCCAATAGAGTGACATAATAATCTATTACGATGGTCCTAATAGTTTCTTTTATGAGACTTGTGAAATAAATTTAAATTTTTTTGTTTAAAAAATTAAAAACTCCTGGATGTTTGGATAAACTCTGGGACTCCTCGGGATGTTATGCTATATCATGTATCAGGTAAAATTGGGGTAAATAAAAGTACAAAGTTACAAAATCACATCAATTGTATTTCACCAACATGTACATGTACATTAACGTCTTAATCAAAGCATTTCACTTGCTGCTTACAGTAAGAAAGAGACAAGTCTCAAAAATTATATATTTCCTGTCGACCATCGACATCTACAAACAAGCCTATGGGAAAAGGCGGACTATGACGTCATGACGTGTTAAATGTATGTGTTTAACATTACAATGTTAAAAAACAATCTATGTCCATCAAGTCATTTCTGCAAGTGTACCATGTATTTTGATTTCATTGTAATGTCAGTGAAATTTAAGTCTAAAACATCACACCTTCAGTAAAAAATAACTCTACATTTCATAATTAATAGTACAAGATAACTTAAAACTAGCAATTAAACTTTATCCGTCATCTGCATTAATAAATATTACCCAAGATTTATTATAAAAAGTTATTATAATATCGTTAATGTATGTGGAGAATCAAATTGTTTGTACTAACGGGACAGACTTGCACTAACTATTTAAAACAGTATGAAAAACACATACATTTAATACATCGAACATAATAAAAGTAAGACGCACACGTTCTGTGCTTACAAATTACCTTTGCCACATTCGGCGAGAACTATAATTTATATTTTGACAAACCCGTTACCCGGGCGTGTTCTCCACTGATAATACTAGATTATAATCAATTTCGAAATCTATCAGATACACGACGTTTGTGTCACCAATTGAAAAGATTTATCAATCATTTGAAAAAAATACTCCACTCTATAAATAATTATCACAAATACTGAAAGAAATAATAAAAACAAGTCTCATATTTTTCTCAAATGATTTTTGTTCAAAACAATAAAAATTACCAATGGGTCAGCTAGCACAGTGAAAACGAACGATACATGCAAGTGTAGAAATCATTAATATATATATATACAATGATTAAAATCGGACCTACATATTTCAATTTAATACAACAATAATGTGTTGAAATATATGTTTAAAAAAAAGTTATTAAAAAGTTATTACACATCTACAAGGCTCATAGTCCCTAGTAATACTGGATAGAAAGCCTTCCAAGATTTTTATTGGCTGGTCCATATTATCTAAAATATTTACAAATAGACGAAGTATATACAAAGTACGTATATATACACAAATATTATCTAAAATAAATAAAAGGACATGTCAATTTAATTGAATGTTCTAAATAGTCATGCAGTGTTTATAGACATTATTCTGTCTTGGTTTACAGATGTAACTTGGATCTATGAAACTTTCATGCAAGTAGAAACGGTGGATTTACAGCAAGCAAAAATAGAGTCAAGACTCGCATCAGGCCTGGACTGCCACATCAGTACAAACGCGAATGTATTAACCGACCTAAACGGCCGTTATCTGATAGCCTTCGAAATTGACATACACTACAGTACCAACTGTTTAACATTATGACATTATAATGATAATTACTTCACTTTATACAAATATAGCAGCGAGTTTTAAGAGTTCCTATAATGGCCGCGTGTTTCGCGGTTCTGACAATTTGACATTTCACAAAATGACTAGGTACGCCTCCAACATATGCCGAGCGATAGCACTCATACTGCAGCCTACCCGGCGATCGCGCCGCAAGCTCACACGATACCGTCAACGATAAATTCAAACGTGTCAGTTTGAAACGCGACCTTTTCAGTCGCCTAAACAACGAATTAACATATCCTTACAAAATAATCAATTCAAACATCGACAGCTCCGCAGAGCGAAACGTTAACTAGAATTTTGATTGAGTGTCCAATAGATCAATAAAAAATTAGGTCATTGAACAAAACGAAAGTAAATCCATTATCAGACCGAATTTTGTGATCGAATGCAAGACAGTAACGGAACTCGAGCCACTCTGAATAAAACGCATCGTTATAAAACAAGACTGTTTCACATGCGTTGAATGTAATAAATACAAATATACATAGAGCTAATTCTGTACATGGAGCGGTCGCGTCCAATACCTGCAACTACTTTTATACAATCAATACTCTCGTCTACATAATATATGTCATGATAATAAATCGTATAATACTCGTACAGTATATAAGGATCACATAAAATAAATGCCAAGTTCACTATGGTTCGTGACTTAAGGTAACTAAGAAAATGGCATCCGAAGAAATCGTACTCGTAAAGCAGCGAATAATTCTCGGGTCGGGATCACTGCTTCTCCGAAAGTGACTTCAGATCATAGCAGCATCGTCTTCGTAAATAATGAATTCCAAAGTCAAGACAAAAATATAATCGAAAAGTCGTCAAAAAGAGATATGTACTATATTCAGAATATTGCACTGTTCTCCTTGTATGATTAAAAATTACTTAAAACGCTATGAAAACCCACCCAAACGACGAGACGGCCTCTAATGAATACAGGATTACAAATACAAATCCAATACGCTGAATACGGCGCATACCCTCGCGACCTTTGTGTCGCGGATAGTCAACTCCGAGTCGTCGATAATAATCGGCGAGCAAACTTAAAGTTAAAAGTTGCTTATTTACAAAGTTATATACAAGTGATCGGTTTCCCCGGGCGGTGGACTCGCCGCCGCCCCCGCGGAGCCGTGCGCTGCGCGCTCGGCCGCATGCCGCGGCGTCGGGCGCCTCCCGTTTATAACGAGAGGGACAAGAGGAACAGGCGGGTCACAGCCCCGCTGCCCTAGGTCTCCCGCTCCTTCTTCGGCTTGAACTCCTCGCCGAGGATCGTCGCGATCTCACCCTGCATGAACGCCCACGGCACTGTCGAGTTCGCCAAAGGACACTTCTCCCCGCTGGGACAGTATACCTGAGAACGACGATGGCCCATTTATTATTGGATTCTTACAATTATAAATTAAAGATCATTGAAAATTTAAACAGCACAAACATAAAACGAGCATAAATAAGTAAGACTCACCTCAGATCCTTGCTGTCGCTTGATGGAGTCGCGGGAGCAGGGAAAGCAGAACTTGTGGTGTGGTTGACTCGGGCACTGCACGAAGTGTGTGTCCTCGAGACGTTCCTGGCAGAGCGTGCACTTTAGAAGTGGCGCAGGCGTTGGGGGCGCAGCCTCCGCGCCTTCACCCGCTTCCGTCGACGACACCGACGTCGTCGACGACACGTGCCGCGATCCCGACGACCGCCGCCCGCCGTTCGACCCTGCCGGACCGAAGGACAATGTTTAACTACCGTCTGCTAATACTACTACGTACGCGAGTCTCACTCGACTGCACAAAAAATACGGCCTCGGAGACAACTGGTGTTTATTGTCGGCCAATTGTCTCGCAATTATATTCACGTATCGAGTGTGTGATAGTCGGCAGTTGGACGGTTTGGGTACAAGCGGTCGTCGGGCGCCACGCCGAGAACACAACCGGCGCGGCGATCGGACGCCCGCCAGAGTCCGACCCGTCGTACGATATGATACGTCGTACAAAGGATTTGAATATGTCTGCTGTATATTACGATTGGCGCAAACATTTTTAATATATATTGAAACACTAATCATTTAATAAGTTAGCAAAATTTTAATGACTACACTTCAAGAAATCGTAACTTATCAGTTTAACAACGGGAATTTTAATATAAAACACTTATGTCCTGTAAATTTCAGATGCATACCTGAAGAATTGGGCGAATGTTGGCTAGATCGACTTGCAGATCGTTGTGGTGGAGGTTGTGGTGGGGAGCCTCCTGCTGATCGTGGTGATCCTGGTGGCAATGTATCTGCAACGGACATCAGGGCGGCCATTGGCGAGGGTCCCGCACCCGGAGCACCTGTTACCGGCGGCGATCCCGCTGTGCGGCCCAGAGGGGAGCCAGCGGAACCATTTGTAAGCGGTGCGCTGCTACCGTATCCTGGAGATAACAGACTATTGTAACTTCTGGATAATTTAAAATTCCATAACAGTTTTTTTTCGAAAAATATAAAAGTTGGTATGGTTAACTTTCAAGCAACAGGCGAAAACTAATCAAACTAAGCGTATACTTTTGAGCCAATTTGCGAACTAAATGATATTGTTAGTGAGGTAATTAACACTATTGCTAATGTTCTATTTGTATTCAAAATAGCTCATGTTTGTTATGTAAATCTAAATAAAAGTGAAAAATAATGAGTTAAATAGGGCGTCAGTGTTTAGAATAGTTTTTGGCTCTAGACGAAAACGCGCCAGAATATAACACCGGCTTACGCGACAAAGCATTTCAGTCGGCTTCATTTCCATTTGTCCGAATAACCTCACATTCAATGTTGAATGACACATCGTTTGCGGTGGACCGACGGATAGTAAACACAGGTTCGCACACGCATATAATGTCATATAAATAGCATTGTGTGTTAATACGTAGTGCGCGTCGATGTGTCATTGGTCACGACGTGGCGCTAGCGCTGTACCACTGCCACTGCCGCCGCCGCCGCTCGAGCCACTAGCACCACTAGCAAACGTGTAGGTAAGTAAATAATGGAACACTGATACGAGTGGCACACTCAAATGTGCAACCGGTCGTATCGAGAACAACCGCAGCGACGTTGCCAGACGTACGATATGGGACCCACATGTGTGCGCGGCTATTACTTGCGGTTGTTAATTTATGAAACGTTTGTAGTGACAACACCAAAGCTGTTAGCAATATCATAAAATACTCAAAGCCATTGTTTTTTGGGATTTTGTAGAAAAACAATTGTACATTGTTAATTTGAAAATTATCAGTAGCTTTGTAATAGGAAAGCAGACTTTTACGTGGATGACATTGTTATCGGTGCTGACGAATCCATTCGATTGTCGCAATGCAAATTGACTGTAAACATTGTTTATTCATTGTGCGAAAGGGCGTGAGTGATGGTCGGATAGTCGTGCAGTGTAAAGGCACGGCCCATATGGTGGTGGGTGACGTCACACGCGGTGACCTTTTTGGCCGGCGGCTCGTGGCGGGTCGCGCGCTCGCTACGCGCCGACGGAATGTGGTCGAGCGACTCTGCCAAGCGTAGGCAGGCGCTATATTTTTTCGCCCGACGGCCTACCTACATACGTACGCGAGCGAAAATGTCGTCACGCGACGTTGCCACACCGATCGGTGTAGTGCATGCATTCACAGCACGGTGCCGCGTTCACATTATGTACGTGGGTGTTTGTACGTAGCGAGGCGGTGTGCGAGAGGCCGCAGGCGCGAGCTCGCTTTCGAGAACGCTCAACCAGTCACACCGGTTTAGTATTTATGGACAGAGTTAATGCATCTACCTAGATATGAATCCGGTGGTGGACGCTTGCGCAAAACGGCCACGTTCGTACGTCTGATCACGCTCATATTATCGTTACCGCGTGACACTTCCAACTATTTTTATTATTATCATCCTACATTGTTATTGGTAAACAAGGGAATTTCTGTTACGTTACATCATGTTTATGGTGTAGGGATACACAGATATTCAAAATAATATTATAAATAATTACAATTTAAACAGGGTGTAGAGGAAATAACTGCGATAGTAGTGAAACAGTAGAAATCCTATTACCTATTTGTGAAATTGCAGGATTTTAAAAAGTACAAAGAACAATATACCATAACGAACGTTTTCATGAAAAAATAGGGGTGTATAAGAATGTTAGATGATAACATTAATAACAGGAAAGAAATGTTAATGAAATTATTTTTGCCCATAATAATGTGTAAAAACTGTAAAATCACTAACAATAATAAATAGAATTAGAATTTTTATACACAATGTGTGTTGTAATCGAATGGTGTGAATATCTTTTATGTATTATTTAAGCAATTTCTGGTTTAAAATGAGATTTTTTCAATTTAAGAGCATCCATACTATTGCAGAGAGTAGTTTTTAAGATTAACATTTTAATCTGATCGATCAGTGTCAAATAAGTCTTAAATGAGAAAAAAAACATTGTAAAATTTGTGTTATCTGACGACATAAGTTATTGAAAATGAGCTGTAATTTGAAATAAAAAAAATAGTTTCTTTCCGACCATAATGTACAGGAATTATCTGTTCCATTTTTTGCTGAATATCATAAACTTCTGTTTATAAAATAATTTATTTTTCGTTGGAAATTTATGCTTCGAATTTTTGACAAGGGGTCATTAGAATATGCAATTGTCTGGCTTGAGCGTTTACAACACCAACTTTTATCATATAAATAACTTACAAAAGATAACCACTTGAACACGCTTACCATTGGACTTGAAAGAAGAAGCGTCGAAAGACGGTGTTCGTAATGGATGTTTCTCTTGCTTGAAGACACGATCGGGTGCAAAAGGTGCTGCTAGAGAAACAGCCGGTAGAGAATCTCCACGAGTTAGTGGTGGTCGAGCGTGTTCTTCCAGAAGCCTTTTTGCGGGCTCATGATGGTTCTGATGATCGTCGTCTTCCAATGGTCGCTTTAACGTGAGACTTGGCGCCAGACGGGCTCCACCGTGCGTTGGCAGGTGATGAGTAGGTAGGTGTGCCAATCGACGGCCCTCGTGTTCCTCACGACGACTACCGTACTCTGCTAAAAGACCAGCACCAGCCGCCGTCGGCCGCGCGTGGTGTAACGTAAATCCAGTAGTAGGGGCATGGTGGGCCGGTGGTGCGGGCTGTCCTCTAGTTGCGGTTTCAGCACCATTTTGATGAGCCTCCAGAGACGCTCGGTGAGCACCTTTAGCGTGTGTTGGACCGCGTCCCTCTTGGAAGCCGTGAGCCCGTTTTAGCTGTCTGGCACCATCGAGCACGACCTCGATTCTATCCGCGCCTTCATAGTTGACACAGCCACGGCATACTGCCTCCGAGAAGTCGTGCAACATCGCCCACGGCATGCGGGGCAAGTCGCACAGGTAGCAGTGCTGTCGTTTCTGCATCACCGACATCTCGCCGCCGGGTGTCGTGCGGAGCGCGAGAGATCGGCCTTCTTCGCTTCTCTTGAAAATTGTCACAATTTTTTTCAAACGCTAAATGAAAAACACTGTCACCATGGTACACGGGAACACAGATATATTTCACATTCGGATCCGCGGACGTCGGTCGCTTGGCGTGTTACAAGTGAAGCAATCGGTTAGTAAGCGGGTCGAGGAGAGACTGAGCTACGATCACGATGAGCGCGCCGCGGTGTGCGGCAACCGCGGGGAACCGGGGCGGGGCGGCGGCCATTATCGAGCGGTGACGTCAGCGCGCGCAGCACGACGACGACACGCCGAGGACGAGCCGTTAGCCGCGACGCGGATGTAAACGCTGGCCGCCACAGCCGCCACGCCGCGGCGCGCCGCGCACTCCCCGACACCAACAACACGCTTATCGTACGATAACGAACTCGATACATGCACACTAGATGCGCTGCATTAGCAGATGCGCTGAGGTTACTGTCGTTGTTTTCAACGTTCGATTTAAAGTAAAACATGGTCCTCCAAGCCAAGCACGATCTTTCATTTTACTCAGCCCTTGCTTTTAAAACAATTTATAGGCGTACAACGTCAATGTTACGTTTGGTAATTAGCAATTTAGCTCCCGCTGAAACTATTATAAGTAAATTAGATTTGTAAATATGTATTTAATGAGAGACAGTTAGTACTTGCCTATAATTTTATATAATAAAGTAAAACAAAATGATACTTTAAAGATTTTCAAGGAAACAAAATAATACAGATAATTAGGTATTAAGTGTGGACAGATTACAAAGATGTAAACTGAAGAAATACGCTGACAATCAGGAACGGATGATGATTAACTAGGAATTCGATAGTAAAAATTGCGCATTAAAATGATTGTATAGTTTGTAAGATATTTGCTATATCGCTTTCAATGCGTGAGTGAATGAAAAAAACATAAATGACAAAATCATCAAAATAATACACGAAGTGGTCAGCACTCGTATATAACTGTGTCTGAGTGACTGGAATGAATCATGAACTCGCTAGAGCTACAAATTCCGCCGGGTCCTCTATTATGCTAACAGAGCGTTTCTAAGGCTAACAGTTAGTCTATATTCAACGAAAGTAAACAGCTGCTGTAGTAGAATAACAATTAGTGTTAACACGTATACTCGACGTGCCCGATGCATTAAATTTCAATCTATTCTCGCTTGGTTTCCTTTCGGACGGCTGCATTTTAGATTATTATTACTGAGTAACACGAACTGAACCGGCTGGAAGACGGGAGCGGGGGGACGCGACCGGTGTGGCGGCCATCTTGAGACGTGACGTCACGTGACGAGTCAGCCGAGCGTGCGGTGCGGCAACGTCGCATTGTTTGCTGTTCACTCCGCCATGTAGCCGCTCATTTTTGTTGTGCTTTTAATAATAATGAAGGCAGCTCATCGCTTTTTGTATACCTACGTTTTGAGAATCGGAGAAAAAACAGTTATGCGGCCAGGTAACGTGGATGACGGACCGGTAATCGTACACTTTAGGTCTTGAGCACACGATAGATATTCGTATTTCTGCAACAAAGAGCTTCATCGTAGTATCTACACAATGTAGGTACACATTGTTGATGTGTTATGTTCACAGCGATAAGTTGGAACAGATAAAACTGTTTTTCTTTACTAATTATAAATATTTAACGTGTTTACAAGTTTACTGTTGTGATAAAATTATAAATAAAAGAGGACACATTACTACAAAACAACAAATTTCTGGAAATTACCTACGTAAACATCATTAATTAAAAAATAATACGTAGGTAGGTGCAATGAAATATTGCCTAATGAGAGTAAACTAAGCTTCAAACCCAATGACCAGTTGTTTAATCGGGCTTTTCCTCTTGCCAATTTTTACGCTGTCGAAATTTGCAATCAAGTAATACAATTTGCCTTTGGACTCGTTTAGCCTCATCGCGAATGAAGACATAATTCGATTTGGTTTGAAGTATTTCCGGGCAGGTGACTTTGACTTTGTCAAATTTAAATTTTAATCTTATTTTTGTTACTGCTCGAACCTTTCAAACAATCCTCATAATTGTTATTGAGTACCTACCTACTAATCAAAGAAACTATACTGAACTTTAATAATTATGAAACTGTTTTAATTTTCATTGTGTTTTTCAACATTTCTACCAAATGCGACGTTGTGGGACAAATAACGATTGAGATAGATATTTATCTAATAACTAAAATACTTTGTTTCCACAAAGTGATACCACTTTTTATAGTAGGTACCTATACACGGGTCACATTATGACGAAATTTAGAAACTATTTCTTAAAAAGAGAATGTAACCAATAGGTCTTACTTATCCTTAACAGCAATTTCTTTTAGACGACCTTCAGAGTTGTACTAAAACAAATACTAAAGTATCTACTAAAACAAACCACCACGCAGGCAGTAGCGTAGGTTTACATAATAATATTAAATAATGGAAATTACCAAACGTTTTTATAATAAATACGATATATGTAATGAATGATAAATACATACCTACATACAGAGATACAGAGATACATAGGTAATGAACAGGTGAACGCGATCATATTTATTTAGCTATTGTACACTTGGTGAATTCTAATTCAGTAACCTATTAATTTATGGCATCTTCATGTTTATCAGCCTGTGTCTACGCACTGTTAGACAGGCGTTTCCCATAGGCTATGCTCTAAAGTAGTCATGTATTATGGTATAGCCTCAAAGGAAAATCAGTAGCTATAGATTATAAAAAGATTTGAAACAGCGATTAGCGCAAAATTCTATATTATTTCTGTTATTTTTAATTGTCATATGTTGTTCTCAATAAAATAATGTTCGTTCTTTCTATCTGGATTTGTTAGGATCTATTTTGGACATTAATTGTCCTATAATTTAAAATATTACGAAAAAATTGCATTACTATAACGTAAAATTTAAGTGCAAACAACATACCTGTAAATACATTCTATAATACTTCCAGGTATGTAAGAAATATTCACCGATAACCTAATAATTCTGCCACAAATGAATGAATACCTTATGTGTAATTCATGGACGGATTATCACTTAAATGGTTTTTGCCCTGGCCAATCAGATACTTCCCTCGAGAAGAAACTCATGCCAAGCAACATATTACATTGAACCCTCGTGGGCGGAGCAACAGCTTGTAATTTTTGTAAATCTAACAAAAAATAATGTTATTGAGAAGCGAAGAATAGGTACCAAAATCAGATCATTGCCAAGAAATACAAAAATAAAATATTTTAAAATTTCGGGAAGTGGAATCCATTGATTAACAAATTTAAACCTTGCGATTTACCGTGGAACTCATCCGCGGACCTTGTTAGCGTAGTGTGACGTGGCCTTTCTGAATGTGAAAATCAAATGTAGGCAGTTGATAAAACTGCTTGCAGCCCCCATCCTGGACTCTGGCCTCTTCAGTCATCTCGTGACCACGGCTGGTGTAACCTGTACCGAAACGTCGAGTAGAAATAAAATGTAAACAAAAACCTTTAATTTTACACGTTCAGACCCGATTTACAATATGAAACATTGTCAAGATATTCATCAGAAGGATGAAAAAAGAGAAGTACCTCATTCTGTTCATACGCTCCAATATCGAGACATTAATAAAGAGAAATCATTCAATGAACAAAAAATACTGTAAGATTCCCGCGTCCGACGAAGTCCCGCGAGTCCCGCGGACGTCGACTTGATGATGACATGTTTAGTAATTTCAAATTAGTTACTTTAGTTATTAAAAAAAATAGTTTGTTTTTATTGATTACGATTTGCTGCTCATTTAGAATTTTTTGCTAGCCGTTTAATATAAAATATAAAGCAATTAAGCTATTAATAAAGCATCAGAGCGTTGTGCATCAGTTTACTGTGGTCCCAACTACGCCTGCGCAGACGACCCCATCCGCAGTCAAAAGTGTGCCTGTTGCAGCACGTGCTGCTCATGTTTATTTATTTACATTTAGCTAGCTGCAAACGGCGTACGCAATCACAAATTACAAGTCGTGTTTAATATTCCACGCAGTTTTTATTGGAACATTAACATTTAAATCGATTGGGGAGCGAGAAAGTTATTGCGTGATGGTAACTAGATACGCAGATAGCTTTTCGGTTGGTTATTGATTTTCTGCCTTAGCTACCTATAGGATTTCTGTGCCTTATCCGTTTGTTTATGAGCTTACAGGTGTATACATAGTCGCACCTACAGTTATATTTTCATCTTTGTGCTTTAGTAATTGGTATTTGTACATATTATGTTCTTAAATTTGGTGTTTGTCCAATCTTTAATATCTATTCAATTTCTTTGTTCTTCATAGTAACTTCATCAAACAAATTCAATTCATCATGTTCAATTCATTCGTCTTAAGAGTTTAATTTTCAGATAATTCTCCTTTTTTTAGACTATTAGGGAAACGCTTATCATTTTCTAGATCTAGTTATGTTATTAGATTTCTGAGTGTGGGGCATCACGTATAATGTGCCGGGGCGTTGCGGATCGATGATGCTGCTCCCAGGACGCATGCGTGGGCCCGCACCCAGAACACGTGTCAATGTTTATTTACGTTCTACGCACGTATTAAAGAGCTTTGACTGATCTCTTCGGGTTGGAATTTGGATACAAACGATTGTAGAGAAATTTTGAATTAGTTACATTTGGTAGCATTTTCTTGTTAGTTTCAACTCCTTGCAAATTTCTATCTGGTGTTTTCTGTGACGATTCAAAGACTGTTCAAAACTATGAACAACAGCAAAATTCCACGAAAACCTCTAATGACATTCAACACCCTGTATTTATAATTTGATTTTTCGTATAAATTTGGTTTCATGTATGTACTTGTAATACTCCAATAACATGTATACTATTCTTTTATGTTTCTCGTTATATTTCTTATTATGTGTATGTTGTAGCCTGTTTTTTTAATGATATAACACCTATCTGTTATTCTATGGTTGACTGAAGAGATTCCTTCTAAGAATAAGTCCGCCTTTGTACTTATCGTATTATTGTAATGTCTTAATTGCAACAATTCATTATATTATAAATAAGTACTTACAATAAAGAGCAAAGGTATGTGAATCAAGTCCTCAGGTCTGATTCAGTTTTTTTTAAATCAGAATAAAACTATTTCAAGTTTTGATTCGAATTTAAAAAATAAGTGATTCAGCTTAGGTTTAAATGTTTAAGTTGACATACAATAGTAGAAATTGCATCTAAATGGGATAAGAAGGTATAACCTTATAAGTTACTAATAATGAAGATTATTGTTACTAATAATCTAGCAGTAGACAGGAATGCTGTTATACAAGAATTAACCTTCTACTACTGACCAGGTGGCTATTTCTAACAAGTTTACATTGGACGGTAATTGCTTGTTTTATACGCCATGTTCAGCTATTTTTAACTACGCACGCCTAGGGCATTTTTGTCAACATAATTTATGTTAATGACTGTTTCAACACAGCCAAAGTACAAATCGTGGCAACGTAATATCTAAAAAGGCAGTTAACGTGTTTTAATTATAATAACCTGAATTTGGTTAAATATCTACAGGTGGTAATAAGTTTAAAGGGAGATTTAGCTACAGCAGAGACCATAAATTTCAAATTTCGGAAAAATAGAACAACACATCTTTAAAAAAATAGAATTGCACCAGCTTTAAAAGAGTGGACTCTCCTACCTTGGTAATGGCTTAGTCAACGTGGTGTTTTAAGCTTTTAGTCAACGTACATTGCTCAAGTACAAGTCAATGTGCCCATGTCCAGCGGTGGATACTGCAAGGGCTCGGTTGCATCGACTAAGAGTGACAGGGCAGACCACAAAACTATCGTCAGATCTATAGAATAGTAAGCCATTTGTCTGCGGCTCCGGTTGCGTGGTACATGCACTTGTATACCAAAACGTACCGGAAGAAATAACCTACACTATAGTGAACACTGTAATCCGTCCAGTAAAACTATTCAGAAGTGAACAAATGATAATATTTGTGTACAAACTCTAAGGCAGATTTCAAATTTGATACAAAAATAGTTTGAATCAATATCTAGCATAGGTGCGAAGAAGATGCTTTTATCTAAAACTACTGCAAAAAATTGTTCAGTCGATTCAGATCTGGTAATTTTGATGTGAATGAAAAATGAAAAATAATGTTATCATTGAAAACATTGAAGCAGATCGACAAGTAAGCAGTCATCAAATTGCGGAAGAGCTTAGCATTCATCACTCAACAGTTTTGGTTTGACCTGCATAAACCGAATTTGATTAAAAAGCTAAATGTTTGGGTGCCGCATGATTTAAATGACAGAAACTTGGTGAATAGAATTCCCATATGCGAGATGTTGTTAAAACGAAATGAAATCGAACAATTTCTGACGAGATCGATAACAGGCGATGAGAAGTGGATCACCTCCGATAACAATGTTCGAAACCGATCTTGATCTAAGCAAGGTGAGCCATCACAAATAGTCCCAAAGCCAGGTCTCACTCCAAACAAAGTCATGTTATGTCT
Organism: Sesia apiformis; assembly: GCA_914767545.1. NCBI lineage: Eukaryota > Metazoa > Arthropoda > Insecta > Lepidoptera > Sesiidae > Sesia > Sesia apiformis. Next base: position 788,801 of record OU611962.1, read on the forward strand.
ATGGTGACACTGCAAAGGCATTGTGTATTACAAGCTTTTGCACATGGCCAAACGATTAATTCAGACATCAGAATTAATCGTTTGGCCATTAGTAATTAGTATAATTGAAGCAAACACTTACGCTCAGAATTAATGAATAGAAAAAGTGCAGTTTCCACTACGACAATGCTCGACCGCATACATCTTTGATGACTAAACAAAAACTGACGGACCTTGGCTGGGAGGTTATGCATCCTCCATATAGTCCAGACATAACACCTTCGGTTTATCATTTATTGTGCTCTTTACAAAATTCTCTAAATGGCGTAAACGGCGCCTTGTAGGTATAAACCATTTAAATACATTTTTCGCTCACATATCCCAATAATTTTATAACGATGGGATAATGGCTCTGCCACAAAAATGACAAAAGATAGTCGAATAAAATAGACAATATTCCGTTCAATAAATATTTATATAATAGCAAAAAGTCTTTATTATTTCCATTATAAAAAGACCGCGAACTTATACGACTACCTAATATAAAACGACGCTTAGTAAATTACTGTATGTATAATAATAGATAGTTTTAAAAATAATAAATAAATAAGAACACAGAACTGATCTTTCAAGGTACCTAATAAGCTTGTTAACAATATTTTTGTCCAAATTATTCAAATTTATTGTCCATGTTTTAAAATAAAGTAAACTGGATTGGTCAATATGTCATTCATGTGATTTGATGGTATTTGTTTCATGTTTTATATATTTATATAAAACATTATACAGTCAATTCCCCTTAATCGGGACACATTGGGACCAGAACATTTTAGCCCAATTAAGCGGCTGCCCTAATTAAACGTAGTTCTACAGAATAGTGTCTTTTCCTGCAGTTTAATTTCACATTAAATAAAAACAGATTTCTGGTAGGATCTATGTAATAAGAATATAAATGAACATTTAAATTTAGGTAATAAAAAATAAATATGTACATACATATTTTTTTTTACATTACATACATACATATTCCCGGTGATACGCGTTGGAGCTAAACTAGATTGAAAACAACGGTACAACACGGCCGTCAAGTGCTCTTATGCACTGCACTCCTTAAAGACCATATTCATAATTGGATGTTTAGATTTCTTGTTATAAAATTTTGTAAATAGTTAAATATTAAAAATTTCGATCTTAAATTTTTTGTTCCGATTAAACGGAATATTGTCTCAAATATCCGATGTAAATTAACGTTTTCTTCATAGTTTGAATTCTGTTCTTTAAGATTTGGCCCAAATAAGCGGCTGCCCCGAATAACCGGTGGCCCAAACAGTACCTATATTATGTTTAATAGCGATGCCAGCGACATCTTTCGCGTCAACTTTTGTGTGATTCCTGTGGGAACTCTATAAATAAAGGATCTGGATAAAACGTACCCTAAATGTTACCCCGGCACATAGCCTATAACTATGTCAAGTTACATTAAAATTCATCCAGTAGTTTTTGCGTCATGCTGACGTCATGCGTCAGACAGACAGACAGATAAAACTTCTAAAAATGGCTGCTTTGGGTTATGTACAGAAAGGGCCCTGTTAAGATTTCATCTATACATACAAGTATAAGATAAAGGAGAGCAGAATAAAAATGGTAACAGAACTGTGTCTGTACATGAAATATTTTATTTACAAAAGTAATTGCAGTGTAAAGTACATGTGATACAAAGCGCAAACCAATGTTTGGAATTTTTATCTGTCTGTCTGTCCATCACGAAAAAACCGCTGGACGGATTTTAATGGAACATGGCACAGTTATAACTTATATGCTGGGTTAACATTTAGGGTACTTGTTATCCAGGTTAATTATGAAGTTCCCACGGGAATCACAAGTTCATGCAAACGAAGTGGCTGGCACCGCTTAGTAATATACGAGTATAAATATACTCATACACTATTGCGTTGACGTCACTGTCCACGTGTAAATTGTATCTTACTGAGATGAACTTTCTTTTAATATGTCGCTCTCATTTTTATTCAATAATTTTTAAGTAGATTTCCAAAAAATATGTATATCACGATATTTCAATTTCGGAAAAAAATCACTACATCTTGACTAGACGTTTTTTTTTATGGACGAAGTGGCAGACCAGCATAATCCACCTGATGGTAAGTGGATGCTGTACTGTAGCCAAGAGATATCCCACGATACATGCCAACATCAGTCCAGAATGACAAACGTTGGCACGCCCCCGGATACGTTGCCTACCTTTGGAGATGTAGGAATGTATTTGGAGAATGTATGTATTTGTAGAATGGGATGGAAATGAGCTCTATCATATCTCTTTTACTCTTAAAGTGGGAAATGCAGTACATTTCAAGGTTCTATGAGAGAGGGGTAACGTTGCCAGTGGAGCACGCCCAGCGGCTGTTGGATAGCAACATGCACTCTCCCCCTCAAAATTACTCAGGTGAATACAAAAAACCAGTCAGTTTCTCAACAGATTGAAATAAAATTTGGCGTCTATAACTCGGTTAATTTCAAGATGAGCCAAATCGATTCAGTAGTTCTAAACTTGATATGGGGATTTTTGTTTTTCAGAAAATTGTAGAAAATATTTCGTAGTTCATATGTACAAATTACAGGGCTCGTAAAGCTCTACAATCTCATACACATCGTCTCGTGTATGAGGGATGTATGGCCTGCGAGAGGTGGTGGTGTGAGTTCCTCAGGGCTTTGTTATCCCTTAATCGCCCTTTACGATACGCACGAGAAGAGATGGGATGTTGCTATTCTATCACCACACGGCACACAACTTTTATCTATATGTTTCTAAAACGTATAGAAAGTAGCAAAATTTAACTTTTCCACGGGCGCTTTATCAAAATATAATGGGGATATGGCACAAATGATACTGTAACACAGATCTACATTAATATTCTAGATCGTTCAAATAAAATTCTTAGACCTAGATTTTTTTGCTACACGCAAAGATTAACAAAATACAAGCGAGAATTTAAACGACAATTCCTCATTCATTCAAGGTATGACATGTCCATGGATGGACCCACTTATTAATACTAGAATAAATGATATAATACGAGGGGAATAAACTATAAGAGATGAAAACTTATCCTTAAACTACACTAACAGTTTGGTGGAAATATGGAAATATATATAGAAATGAAATGTACAACTGGGAATATATAAAAAATAATAATACCGAAAAAGTCGAAACCAACTGTAAAATACACCACATTTACAACCAACCGGAGAGTCCCAGAGTCTCGGTAACCTGTGTATCGCGAAGTAGCTTATACTCTTTTAGTTTTAACATAGTCACTCATATTCTGACAAAACACATTTAAAAGTTTTTTTGTGTCATGTCATCACATTTTGGTCATTAATAAATAATAATAATAAATACTCTTTATTGCATACAAATAGTTATTACATGTGCATAAATAATAAATGACAGAATACAATAGGCGACCTTATCGCGAAGGCGATCTCTTCCAGGCAACCTTGGTATAGAGAAAAATAAAAGGGATGTAGGTAGTGCAAAACAAATTGAAATTTACACATAGAATTATGTTCAATATACATATATTATACCTACCGGCTATATCAATAATAAATATGAGACAAATACACGCTCAGTTTAATCGATACATTCGCATTTCTTTATTCAGATGTTATTTCCAGCAAAATTACATATTGGCTTTTAAAATTTTATGCTTTTGCACTCTAAAAATGTTATAACTATTTCAAATGTAATCATACTAATCATTGTAACACAACTTATTGACTTTAGTAACCTCACGAAAATATTACATTATATCATCCAGTGACGCGGGGTGAAGGGGAGGGGAACAGATATTGATCGGTGACGTCACATCCCCTCACCCCAGGCCAGCCCTTGGTAGACACATTACAATTATTAGTATTACTCAAAGCTTTAGAAATTGTTATTGAACAAAATGACATTGAAACTTTTAAATTGGAAGAAATCTATGAGTATTTTGATATTAGTATTATTGTATTTATGTAAAATATGATTATATTTTACGATATACTTATGCAATATATGTATGATACAGACAAAGGAGTGCATGGTAACCGGACGAGACGACCCACCCTTGCATAAGCATAGGTATGTCTACGGTAGGTAGCATAGGTATAATCAAAGGACGGGACGATGGGGTGGCAACCATTGTATCATCCATATACGGATAGCAGTAGATATATAACCAGAGCTGGGTATAAACAATCAATAGAGCTGAAAATATAATTCAGAAATAAAAGATGGAAAGTTGCATAAAAAAGTCAATATAAAATAAAAAAAGTCAATATAAAAGCATGTAAAATTTTGATTATATTTACTCATAGTGCATCAAGTGCATCTACGAACGGCGAAAGATAAACAAAGCGATGACCTGCCAGATGATAATTTGAAAAGGGAGGATTGATCGGTCTAAAAAGGAGGATTTTCTAAAAAAAAAGGAGGACTTTCACAACTAAACAAGTTTTTTTATATGATTTCCTTTATTTTAATCATCAGCTGAACTGCCAATTTTCGAAAGAAGTTCTTGGTTTTTTAACAAATAAATATGAAATTCTTACATAACTTGTTTTTAAAATTATATTGTGTAAGAATCAACGATTTAGCTGACTCCACACTGAGTCTGTTTCTTTCTTTGCTCCAATGCGCATTAATTAGTGAGAAAACTCTTTCAATATTCGCGTTATGTGCACTTATAAAAAAGTACTACTCGCAGATCTTGAGCAGTTCCGAGAAACATTCAATGTTTTTAACAGTTTTACGCGCATACAGCAAAAGGAGGACATACAGTAGGTAAGGAAGTACGGGAGGACAAATCATAGAAAAGGAGGACATGTCCTCCTTTAGGACACCATCTGGCAACCCTACACCCGAGGCCCGCTACCACACAACATTTCGCTCTTCTCATTCAACCACCACCGACAAAATTCTTCAAGTCGTCGATACATCGGGCTGGAGTTGCAATGCGAGGGTAATAATCTGATAAGTTTAGAAAAATAACCAGTTAACAAACATTGAATTTACATAAGAAAAATGAGTGATGACTGATGTTATGACCAAAATCTACACAATTCAATGATTGTGTTCATATAAATAGACAGATAAGAACTTTATTCAAGTTATAAACTGTAACTATAGTCACAGGATACTAAAGTTATAAAAGAAAAGGACAAACACATATTTAGTGAAGTAACACGGGTAATTTTAAAGATTATGTATGATACTATGTATAATAGATAGATGATACAGTAGAGTAGGGTACCTACTGCCTGTGTGCGTTACGACTGTACTCTATGGGTGTCCACGTCAGATTTAGAAACCCTAAAATCCGAATTAATACTTATTGTATTTTAGGGACGTTTTTACTGTTTTTTACAACAATGTTCTACCATTTTTTTCCTCGAGGAAATAATTATAATTAACACAATCCGTTACTTCTTTTTCTACTGATTGTGCCTCAAAGTGTCTGTCTCAAAGTGCCTCAAATCTGCCTCAAAGTTGTGCTGATGTTACATCAATACCGTTAACTGCGCAGAATATTCCAGAGGCAAATTCTGTGGAAGCGCATAGTACATCGCATACTAGACCTATGTTAACGTTCTCGAGTCGTTTACCTCAGACAACGCGAGGGGTGACGTGTAATCTCCGCGGTATTGATCGGAGTGTTGAGGCGCACGCGCGTAGTCATTGATCGGAGAAGCAGCGTCGACGGCCGCTGTCCATATTGCAGGATACAGCGGTTTGATATGTTTTGGTCTGTTTGTATGTTTTTCGGTTGATAAAAGCTGACCAGACAGTGTGAGTAATGTTGGTTCAAGATTTTGACATTTCGATTGAACATAAAGATTTATAGTTGGTAGGATTAGAATCGTGTAATTCTGGACAGTCAAAACAACTGTTAAATGTGTTAAATTTGTTGTAGAGGAGGACATAAACACAAAGAAGATCAGAAGGATAGTCTTTCAGGTTAGAAGATCAAACATCTGATAAGTAGAAAAGGGAAGATTCTATGCATCTGCTTTTAACCTGAAACTGGTTTTTAAAAACAAAACAAAGAAAAGTAAAAACATTATAAATCGAATCCTAGTCGAAGTAAATGTAAAATCATATGGTGGCGTATCAGCAATGACTCATAATTTATAATGCAACTGTTATAATATTGGTATTTCTATAAGTGGAATGCAGTACAAAGCGACCACGATAATTTAAATGGGCATTTCCAGAGCTTGCATGGCAACAAGCGGAGTGCATGGCCGATCAATACTGGCGGGATCATAATCCGGGTTACGTTGCAAACGCCCTGTTCCATCCCAAAATCTGCCATTTTGCATGTTTAGCTTTTTGTTCCAACGAAATGTTTAGTGAGACCATTTCACAGAGTCGGTTGTAGACAACTATCTTTGCTTCGTATACTTTCAACCAGGTAAATGATATTGGAAGTATCTGAAAAACTTCAAAAGAATAAGTATACGTTTAAATACCAGTACTATTGGAATAGTAATGTGGAGGAATATGGGACATTCGCCAAAAAACCAAAGTCACCGACATAGCTCGTAGAACCGACACGTTGAAGTGGCTATAATGGGCAGGTCATATTTGCCGCAGGACCGATAACCGATAGGATAGACGAGTCCTCGATTGGAGGCCACATAGCGGGACGCCCCACGACCAGGTGAAACGAAGACTTAAAGAAATTAGCCGGTGGTGGTTTGGAGCCAAGGCTCGTGTGTGGTGACGAGCCTTGGGAGAGGAGAGGCCTATATCGAGGAGTGGAGCGACATAGGTTGATGGTATGGTAATATGGAATTGCATATATGTAGTGTTATGGCATCAACATACCTATTCTTTTTTAATCAGACTGACATCTAATTCTGCTGAGTTTTTGTATTATTATATAAATTGATCAAATACATATGTATATTTGAGTTTCTGTCTATATGTATGTATGTGTAATATATATTTCCCCTTGAGTTTCTGTTATCAGCTTTGATAAATTTCCGTTTAAGTAAATTTATTGGTTCATTTTTTATTGGTTTTTAAGTAAATATCTGTTTTCGATTTACTGCTTTTAATTAGCCTTAGTTAAATAACCCGTAACTCGAGAGTCTCAGCCTCCAGGATCAAATAGAGCGGACTCCGGGGATCCTTGGCCCGGTTTCCGACCTGACCCGGTCTTTGCCCCGGCAACCTCGATGCCGCGAGTTGCACAACATTTACAACATATACTTTAAACAAGGACAAAGATTAAACTTAAGAATTAAAAATTACCATGAAAGACTAGCGGATTTTGCAAATGAGGCTTTTGCGGTTGCAAAATATTGGCGGTTTGGGCTGCTACCAATTTCTGAACCATTACTCATTTCCTTAATGACATTGGATTACAAATTATTGACATGAATCTTAGAGACAAATGAACACAAGTATGTTAAGTACATCTTTATCATTTCAAAAACGTTCGGCCGATTAAGATACAACATAAAATAATAGAAACTTTCAAAAATACAATAAATAAACATGTATGTATCATTCATTGCCTCTTCATAGCAGCAATAATAACACCATCAATGCTCATTAATGCAATTCATTTGATTTCTACTGTGGTTATACTGAAATGTTCTTGAACATATTCAATTAAAAATAAATAAAATATTAAGGTATCAAATTAAGGTAATAATATTAAGGAAAGTCACAAGTTTTAGGGAGTACTCTTATTAAAATATTGCAAAGAAATACTCAAGAAAATCTCGGTACAAGTGAATAAGGTGTAAGGTGTAAACAGAGCGAATCCGGAATACTGGCCTGTATCCTTGGCCCCGTTGCCTACTTCCAGACTTTTACCTGTTGAACCAATTTTTTATTGACTTACCGTCAACCCCTTTAACCTATTTATTAGAGGCCTCGAGACGGGGAATGGTTGGATAAGCGTATATCCATGCGAAATATATGTATTGTCTAGAAGAAACAATTAGGGGTGGCTAGTATTGAGCGTAATTGCGTAAATCTTACAAACTACTGGGCGCGTCCAACTGGTCGAGAGTCTCCACACAAGTTCATTTTTTTTTTATTATAGACTAGTGGGCGGATAAGCAAGCGGTCCCACGTGATGGTAAGTCTTACCGTCGCCCATGGACACCTGCAACACCAGAGGGTATGCGGGCGCGCCGCCGACCTTGCAAAATCCTATTCACAGCTCTCTCGAAGAACCCCATATCGTAGCATAATGGAAAGACCTCTTGAGGCAGTTCGTTCCACAGCCTAAGGGTTCGCGATATAAAATGATTTTTGGACCGAACAGTGCGCGAGACCTCCGTATCGAGGAAATGCGGATGGACCGCACTTCTGTGACGGGAGGTGTGGTTGTAGAAACCCGAGGTGGGAATTATATTAAACAATTCTTCAGAGCATTCCCCATTGTACAGGCGGTAGAACACACAGAGAAACGCAACGTCTCTCCGAATGTTGAGGGATTCTAAACCGCCCGTGAGAGTGGGATCGTCGACAATACGAACAGCATGTCGTTGGATGGAGTCAAATGGGTCCAATTGGTATTTCGGTGCGCCGGCCCAGAGGTAAGAGCAATACTCTATATGGGGCCTCACCTGAGCTTTGTAAAGCATAAGAAGTTGCCCAGGGGTGAAGTACCGCTTCGCTCTGTTCAGCACACCGAGTTTTTTGGAGGCCATTTTGGCCTTATTGTCTAGATACCCCTAAATTCGACTTTGCTGGAGATGTCGACACCAAGGATTCCAATACTCTCCGAGATCATAAAAGATATGCTCTGAAGGCTTAAGAATTTAGTTTTTTAAGGACCACCTTACCAACACATGAACATTTATCAAATATCAACAGATATTCGACAAAAGTAACAACGCACCATCAATGTAGGCAAATATTATTTCACTGATCATCACCGTTTTCACTTCAACATCTACGAGAGGGGGTCCAAAAGAGTCCGGCCTGACAAAGAATAAGGATACTGCAATTCATGAAACTATTATTACTTTTCAATATAATCTCCGTCCGTTTGAACACATTTTTCGGATCGTTTAATTAGCATTTCTATCCAAGTATAAAAATAGTCAGAAATTTTGTCTTCAAAATGGGCGAAAACCGTACCGGTCACTTCATGATCAGTAGAAAATCTTCTACCCTTAAAGTCCGCTTTGAGTTTTGAGAACAAATAGTAATCACTGGGAGCCACGTCATGACTATAGGCTCTGAAAGCGAGGTGTTACGACAAAAGGGGTTTTCACAAGTGACTGCTTTGAAACGTTTTTCGAGCCTGAATAAGTTTTCCTTGTCTTTTCATTCATTTACCGGCTCTAGGGATTGCAATTCCGCCATGTTTTCAATCCCGCAGTAAGTTTGCGGGATTGGAGTCAAGCCCGCGGGATCTCGCATAAGTTTTTAAAAGTTTATGGCTTTAAATGAAAATGATACGAGGATACAAAGGAAAAGGGCACTCAAGTTCATGAAACTATTTTTATTTTGAAATATAGTTTCCGTCTATTTAAACACACTTTTCGAATCGTTTAATTAGCATTTCTAGCCCACTATAAAAATAGTCAGAAATTTTGTCTTCAAAATGGGCGAAAACCGCAGCGGTCACTTCATCATCAGTGGAAAATCTTCTACCCCTTAAGTTTTGAGAACAAACAGTAATCACTGGAGCCAAGTCAGGACTATAGGGTGGGTGGCGAATTTTCGTGAAGCCACACTCTGAGACAGCAGCTTTCGCAACTGCGGCGGCGTGGACGGGTGCATTGTCATGCAGAAGTCGCACACCTTTGGTTAGTTTTCCACGACGTTTCTGCTTGATTGTTTCTCGTAATTGCTGTATAAGGTTAGCATAATAGCTTCTAGTCACTGTAGTATTAAGTTCTTGTATGTCTATAAGCTATATTCCTTGACAATTTTATCAATTATTTAGTTTTGTACGTAAATCTAAATTAAATGTAATCAAGTAGGTAATGGTAAGTAATACTAATAATCAGTCATACTAATTTTCATAGTATAGTTTTCACCAGTTTGTATGTGATATCTAAGCAATGTTATTATTTTTCATACAATAATAAAACACATTAGTTTGCATCGATCAACTAAATATTGGTAGATCGATGTTTCGGTTTGAAGAAATTTATGTATGTGTATGTGTATTTATGTTTGTAGTTAAGATGTCTTACCAGTCTCATTAATTTTCATACAATAATTGTAGATCACATTGAGTCGTACTCGTAATATAATTAACACGCTTATTTTAAAAAATTAGGATTATTAAATTTTTAATTAAAGCTTTAGGCGCGCCCGCATGCCCCGTGGTGTTGCAGGTGTCCATGGGCGGCGGTAACACTTACCATCACGTGGCACCGCTTGCTCGTCCGCCCACTAGTCTATAAAAAAAAAAAAAAAAAGTAAAGGAAATTAAAGCTTAATAAAAGTAAATTTTTAATTAAAGGACTATTAAAGCAGAATAGTAATTTAATTATTATTAATAATGAAATTACTATTCTGCTTTGGAAAGATGATCTGAAACAAATAGTATCGATTGTTTCGTCCGTCGGCCTAGTGTTTAGTTTTACCTATATGTATATATGGTATAGCCGCCGAGAAGGCCATGTCTGCCTCTGTGCTTGTTATTAGTTTATATACAGCCGCCGAGAAGGCCATGTCTGCCTCTGTGCTTGTTATTAGTTTATATACAGCCGCCGAGAAGGCCATGTCTGCCTCTGTGCTTGTTAGTTTATATACAGCCGCCGAGAAGGCCATGTCTGCCTTTGTGCTTGTTAGTTTATATACAGCCGCCGAGAAGGCCATGTCTGCCTCTGTGCTTGTTATTAGTTTATATACAGCCGCCGAGAAGGCCATGTCTGCCTCTGTGCTTGTTAGTTTATATACAGCCGCCGAGAAGGCCATGTCTGCCTTTGTGCTTGTTAGTTTATATACAGCCGCCGAGAAGGCCATGTCTGCCTCTGTGCTTGTTATTAGTTTATATACAGCCGCCGAGAAGGCCATGTCTGCCTCTGTACTTGTTAGTTTATATACAGCCGCCGAGAAGGCCATGTCTGCCTCTGTGCTTGTTAGTTTATATACAGCCGCCGAGAAGGCCATGTCTGCCTCTGTGCTTGTTATTAGTTTATATACAACCGCCGAGAAGGCCATGTCTGCCTCTGTGCTTGTTATTTTATATACAGCCGCCAAGAAGGCCATGTCTGCCTCCGTGCTTGTTAGTTTATATATAGTCGCCGAGAAGGCCATGTCTGCCTCTGTGCTTGTTAGTTTATATACAGCCGCCGAGAAGGCCATATCTGCCTCTGTGCTTGTTAGTTTATATATAGTCGCCGAGAAGGCCATGTCTGCCTCTGTGCTTGTTAGTTTATATACAGCCGCCGAGAAGGCCATGTCTGCCTCTGTGCTTGTTAGATTAATAATAATAATAATAAATACTCTTTATTGCATACAATAGTTATTACATGTGCACAAATAATAAATGACAGAATACAATACGCGACCTTATCGCTAAGGCGATCTCTTCCAGGCAACCTTACGATAGAGAAAAATAAAAGGGATATAGGTAGTGCAAAAGAACCGAAATCCAGAGATGGATCATGTTAAATATATACTCATCGACAATAAATATAGTATAATAAATACATATAATAATAAATAACTTAATAATATATAAATACATACATACATGTCTACATGTACACTGCACACAATATCAGTTCGTAAATAAGATTAAAGAAAAATAGGAGGGAATTGAAAGTCTCCAGGGGACGAAATAGAACAGGTTAGAAACAAAAACGTAGCGAGAGGAAATCATTAGGTAAAGAAAGAAAGTAGAAATCCAAAGGAACTAACTAATGGAATAATGATTTCTATGTAATTTAAAACTAGGCAGCGACTGAGCACGTCTAATGCCAACTGGTAAGGAGTTCCAAAGCCTAGCAGCCTGCACAGTGAAAGAGTTGGTAAAGAAATTTGAAGAATGGGTAGGAAATTTAAGAAGTAAATTTTCATAAGTTATAACTTGTTAGATTAATTGTCTCTATCAAAGATAAGTAACTTCCTTTCAATCCTTCCCACCATAGTTTCCTTATTTAATATTTTATCAAAAATCTTTCTCGTTTCTGGTCTGTGTTTGTTTGTAGCCTTCCTTTTCCCGCATCCCACAAAGCGGGATCCCGCAACCCCGCGGAATCCCTAATCCCTAGCCGTCTCCTTCCACTTATTCAGTGGAAGCTGAATTGTATGGGATGCGTCCAGTCTCATGCAGGTCCACTGGATTAGCGAAAGCTAATGAGAAAGCGGGATCAAGTGGTATATGATATTTGCCAATCATTTTTCTAAGTCGTGGCCAACGCACTTAAGTACGCACTTATGATCGTAAATGGTTTTATTTCATAATGTTTGGTTGCTTCGTTCATTTTAACGAAACATATAACAAAAGAAGGCCAATCACAATCACGACCGAAGTTAAATAATTAAGGAATATGTACAGCACTGGTCGATTCAATTTAGAACTTCATTGTTTTTCTTTTAAAGTAATATATTTTGCCACCTAAACCTAAGAACGATTGTATTCAATTAGGTATTGTTGAAATTATAAATTATTCAAAAAACTAACCATATCAGTTTAGAAGACTACTGAAATTGTCGTATATTATTGGGGAATATTTGATGTAAACTGAGCAAACTGATTAGTATCAGTTTGCTCATAGCTGAAGCTAGGAAGCCACTGAAGGTTTCATCTGTATACCCGAAATCGACAAAAAAGAATCTACCACATTTATAAAGATTACAAATTTTAAATATGTACATTTTATTGAAGTTAATCTCCAGTGTTGTAGGGTTTACAGCAGAAATATATACGAGTATATAAGATACCGTGCCCATTTTCCCAACCCTTTCTCCCAATCCATTCCTTAATCTGCAAAGGTAGACAGTGCATCCGGGGACGTGCCAACGTTTGTCCAACTGATGTTGGCATGTATCGCGGATGTCTATGGACGACAGTATCCACTTACCATCAGGTGGACTGTATGCTCGTCTGTCGCCTTCTTTTGTACAAGACAATGTGCATGAAAAGGCCCATGTCCACCAACGGACACTGAAAGGGCTGGTTGCATTACATGCATTGCATATAAAATACAAATATTATTTACGTTAACTTAATTTTTTACCCATTTTAGTATTTAAGTTTTTAAACGTATCCTATCATAATAGGTGATGTTGAGCTGTTAACTTAACATTATCTACAACATTTAAAATACCCAGTCATTCAAGCAAGAATTGTTTATCGGATACAAAAATAATAAAATGTCTATTTGTAACAGCATATGACAGGAACAATTGTAGCAATTGAAACCATATGATGACAACACGCGCTGGCACGGTGATGCTATGATTAAATCAAGCTTGTGTCAAGCTTACTGACCTTCTGTCGTCACGTTACACGATCTAATTCATTATTGCAGCAACGAACTCTGATGTCAAACAAGGCCAGGTTGTGGGCTGATATTGTGTTAGTTTATGTTAGGTCTACGTCATCAAAGTCATCGTCATCTTTGAGAATACGAAGATTGATGAAACTCTCATGTCTCTCCAGTGTTGTATGCCCTCAAAATACTGATATACACCTGTATACCGTATACACCGCTGTTAGTATCATTATTCATTATTTTTTCATTGGTAATATTCTAACTTGTAATACAAATTAGGTACAAAACGGCCTCCCCGAATCACCTATAACTTTTATAGTCACTACTTTATGGGCAAACCTCCTATTTTATAATCTTGTTTCCCACCATGACATCTCTTCTTTTATCTTGACAGCCTAAACATCGGAAACCCGCCTTTTTGTGTTGACATAACAATAAATATATTCTAACAATTATTATCCACGGATGCTTAAAATATTTAAATGGAAACTTTTTAAAAATAAATATCTTACAGTATTATTCGACTTATAAATTTCTCTGATCAAGATTTAAAATGTTTGAAATTGTGTTTTACTATCAAATCAACTTGACATTGCAAGTGCCGTGAAACTGTATCATCTCCCGAGAGACAGGTCAAATTATTCGGAGCTGATTGCTATTCGTACTTCACTAGTTGGAGAGGCACCGCATGAAGAACAAAGTTCCGACTAACATGTGTATTATGATGATGATGTGACTCTCTCCCTGTTACTGCAATTAAAACAACGTTCGACGCAGGTCTAACAAGTTTTCGGCATATCTAAGTCGTTAAGATTCTTCTTATTACATCTCGTGTGGTGTGTGGTATCTTGCGGTAAAGAATGGAGTGTTATTCTTATTAGACGCTGTCATACACAATATGATGACAAATCCCACAGACAAAAATAAAGGATGCTTTTGTGTCGTGTCAAAATGTGTAATTTTAACTGTATGATTTCTTTCAAGTATTGATGCAAGCACAATGAAATCCACACAGCCTTAATAAATTGTATGTCGACGATGCTCCAAGTGTCAGCATCCAATTAGTTCAACAATGAACTGTGTTGTCATGCGACCGACATCTGTTCTGAGATCAATAACCGTACGACCGGGTCGCGGGATCCTTGGCCCACTTTATCTTCCCGGGAGTACCGGGAACGTCGTGGAGTAGTGGATACACCCACGTGTATGTTACGCCACGACGACGAAGTCAAATAGCCTTCTGTAGCGTAAAGGTTGAGGTTAATGTTTAGGGATTGTATATGGCTTATTTATAGGTTTGCACAAAATATCTAACTGAGCAGCAAATCGTGATAAACAAATTATTTTTGAATAACTGAAATAAACCAATTTTAAGAATAATTACTACCGATCTACGTCGGTAACTTTCGTTTTTTGGCGAATCACTTCGCTTCGGACCTCATCTCGCAAAGAAACTGAGCATGGCTCTCTCCATAGTTTGCTGAGCGACTTATTAAACATATGCAAGAGTAGCCGATTATGTCACAACTTTAATCACTAACAAAATCCTTATAAAAATGACATCACTCATTGGTATCACTCACTCACTCATTGGTTACATTACAGCTTGGAATTAATAATAATAATAATAGAAACATATAAACAGTGACGATTAATAAGTTTTGCGGTTTGCCTGTTTTGCTTGAAACGGCAAAGTTTTTTCCTTGAAACCGTTAATTAATGTGACTAATGAGGAAAAAAATAAGCATATTGCGCACAACGATTATGCATTTTATGACAAGAAAATGACTAAATGACCAGAGGGTACAGTTAGTGTTATGTGATGTGGTGGAAGCCTATTAAACATAGATCATGGTTATGCGGTTTCCACCTGTTCCAATATTGATAGGATGTGTCCAGTTCAGGAGGTAATTTCTATTCATAGATTTCATACACATAGATTGTTTATCATAACAATAATAATATTTTTTTAGGAAGAGGGTATATGCAATCTCATAGGCGGCTGGGCGTGCTCGACTGGGCGCGCTCGACAGGTCTAGTTACAACTCTCATACTGAAAACTGCCGTAAAATATACGTGTTTCGGGTGTGAAATTTGCCAAAGTCCATTTTCCATCCACTCTGACAGAGTTCTGTGAAAGTGCGATAATTTAATCAGTCGAACGCGTCCAGTCAGCTGTAGGATTTGCACTATTGCCACCGCCCTTGAATTCAGATTCAGTATACGTACTAATATTGGTATACTCAAGAATCAGCAAGCTGAAATGGCAGTGCGCAGGCCATATGTGTCGGAGAACCGATAACCGATGGATGCGACGAGTCCTCGAATGGAGACCACTTACTAAAGAACGTAGTGTGGTACGCCATTCGGCCAGGTGGACTGACGACTTGAAGAAAGTCGACGGTAGTGGCTGGATGAGTAGATGAGTAGATGCCTATATCCAGTAATGGAGAGGCACAGGTTGATGGTATCAGTACTAAATTGAGGTGTCGAGGGAGGCCTATATCCAGCAGTGAAGAAATACAAGTAGATGCTATGGTACCACGCCACATTGTACCATCAACCTATGTATCATCACTGTTGGATATAGATCTCTCCCAAGGCTCACCATCACACACGATCCTCGGCTCTTCTCATGCGAACACCATCGGCAAACATGGTATGATACCATAATTTATTTTTAATAGACTTTTCTCTTGTCACCTTCATGCATTATGTAATGGAATATCCTTTTCAAACGGTACAGGAAAACGGTATTACATAAAACATAACATTGTTATGGAACTATTGCCATTCCTATTTGCGTACAATAAACATTGTGCTGATAATCCAAGTTCCAAGTAATCCGATAGCCGAACAGGAAACTTTTATTTCGCAACGCAAATGTGTAGTTGTAAAACGTGTCACGACAGACACAGTGGGGCCTTGTCTATCGGTATCCGCTTGCGATACGACTATTGCTCGCAAGATATAGGCTGATAGCGGTGTTTATCCTGCAATTGATCGTGCAAGAGTTGCATCTTGCTCACTAATTTTTATTGGTAAGTTGAAGCAGTCCAAGTTTGACTTGAGAATGGGTCGTGTTAGACCCCGGAACGCGTCGACTTGTCGTTATTAGCCCCCGTGGTAAATGATAATTACCGTCACCAGCAAGCACAAAGCACATCTGATGGTGAGTGGTTAACGCTACATATGGACACTTGCAATGGTGGGTTTTGTAACTCAAATAAACGTTACATACTTGTCACATTCCATTTATCTTTACCAATATTTCATTAGAGAAAATGCTTTTTAGTAAGTATCAAATATCAGATCTCAATAAATTAACGGACTATTTCAAGGGATTCTATAACGGACTATTTCGAGGGATATTCTATAACGGACTATTTCAAGGGATTCTATAACGGACTATTTTAAGGGATGTATTAGAATAGTTATCTGTTCACATTAGTATAAATGAACAAAAACATAGAATAGATGTCACAGAACTTCACACAAGAGAAGTCTTCGGTTATTGATTTCAAACCTCTTAAAAGGACACTGCTGGATACTGGGCATCCAGTATAGTTTTGGGAGCTAAAATACCACATGTGTAATGGGATAGATCGAATATCATACAAATACTTAATCTGATTTTTTTGAGAAAAGTATTTTAAACAGATATTTTTTTTTTTTTTATGGACGAAGGTGGCAGACGAGCATACAGTCCACCTGATGGTAAGTGGATACTGTAGCCCATAGACATCCGTGATACATGCCAACATTAGTCCAAAATGACAAACGTTGGCACGCCCCGGGATGCGCTGCCTACCTTTGGATATAGGAATGGATTTGGAGAAAGGGTTGGGGATGGGAGGGATGGGGAGGGATAGGATTGGAATGGGCTCTGGCACAGCTCACTCGCTACCGAAACACGTACGTACATTAGGGAAATAAGATAAAGTGGGAAATGCAGTACATTTCAAGGTAGTCTTCTGTGGGAGAGGGGTAACGTGGCCAGTCGAGTGCGCCCAACGGCTGTTGGATTGCAGCGTGCACTCTCCCCCTCACGATCATACATCAGATATCAATTACAGAGTGGAATCAAAGTACTTGAAACCTGCAAAAACGTGCAGTTACGTGACTTTGTGAGACAAGGTAAACAATACAACAACTGGAATCGTATTCCAAGTCAAATTAGTAAATCTTATAGACACGAATCTATAAGACTAATCGATGGTGTATAAATAATTTATAGGTTGTTAGGATTATTGAAGATTGATCATCAATTTGTCGATTATATCAGAACACTTCAGAGACAGTTAACGAATAGAATATAGCAATACTATTAAAACGGAACATGCTAATAATTAAACGCGGGACTGGATAAACAATTTTTTAGTCATTGGTGATAAACCAATGCAATTTATTAGCTACACTAAATGATTGTACACGGATTCTCCAGCATGTAGTCGGTTCAATGAGCTCTAACACATTTGTTTTGAGAAAAGTGTATGGATTCCTTAGTAAAAGTACGTTCCAAATATTCGTTCAAATAACATCAAATCAACGTTCAAATAAACACATTAATAGGATCAGGACCTTAAAGGGAGCTTCAAGAAAATCTGCTACGACATGGGGCGCTTCAAGAACAGCTGTGAACAGGATTATGCATGGTCGGCAGCGTTTCTGCATGCCTCCTGGTGTCCATGGACGGCGGTGACCACTTACCATCATGTGGGCCGCTCGTCTGCCATCTCTTCTATATAAAAAATAACTGTGAACAGGATTCTGCCCGTTTTGCCCTTGGTTTACCGTAATCATGTAACCGTAACCATCTGTCTCCTTTTTTATATAAAAGATAATTCTGGGAAGAAAAGTTCTTAAGCTATGAAATAACTTAGTTAGAACTTGTGCCATGGAGTATTTTTACCCAGCTGTGCAAAATATGAATAAATATGTTTGATAAGTGATAACACTGATAACGGAGCTCGTCCGTCCGTTCTGTCTGCAAATAGTCGCATCCTCTGGTGAGCGGAAAATATACATGTGCGATTGGCAAATTTTAGATAACTTGTGCGTGCAGTCGTTGAAATCATTTTCAAAGACGTCAAATACTATTGAGCTAAAGCTTTTTCACAAGGACATTACGAATTCGTTGTTCTTTTACTAGCTAATAAGGCCTCGGCTTCTAATAAGAGTAGATCATTTTAATTTACTTTCATTAAGTCGGTCTGAAGTACTGCAATTCCTTTATGTAAACATTTACATATGTATTTACGCCAAATGGTATTTATTGACCGGCTTTATAATAAGCACCATCCCATTTCTTCCCGTGGGGGTCGCTAAAGGCGACTAAAGGATAACAAAGCAGCCACCACAAGCCCCGAGGAACTACACCACCTCTAAAAGAGGTACACTCGCCAACCCGCTTGGCCAGCCTCATGCACAAGACAATATGCATGAGAAGGGCCAACTCCAGCAGTAAACGATAGAAGGGCTGGTTACGATGATTGTTGAGATATCACAGAAGAAACACCAAATAACTAATCAGATTACAATATGTTTTTCCTTGGGTTTTAGGAGTATCTAACGGCAAAACAGATCAAATGACAAATTGAGACAGATTTTTTCCATCTACTTTAAAGATTATATCACGTGCACCAAAGAAATCATAAAGCAGAACTTTCGCATAAACACAAAATATTTATAGTTTTCCACCTGTTATGTAAGATTTATCGGAGCTAGTTTTTTTGAGAATCTGTAACATGATTGGTTGAACCGTCGGATTTCTTGGCACGCCGGACAGAAGACGTCAACGAACTCGGTTTCCCCGAGAAAACAAAGAGTGATGAGCTCACTGTAAACAACTGCAGATGAACAACATCTAATGCCGATGTTGGGGGGCCTTATCTACCACGTTATAATTTATACGAAATCTTGTAAATACACAATGACCTCTGCATAGCTACGAGTCCACAAGTGATTGATTAAGCCGAAAGACGAAATAAAAAACAGTGCCAGTGAGTTCTAAAAGTTTCTGACCGGACATATTTCTAGATGTCTAAAAAAAGTAAATTATACAACATTGTAATTGTCATTTATCCTGCTAAATCGAGTATAATTTTTAAAGTTCAGCCCTAGGTAGTTTTAATTCCTCGACTCTTAGAACAACAGGCAGTCGCAAAATGTTTAAATTGGAATATCGTTCCATGATTAAGTCCCTTAAAAAGGAAGGTGTTAGCCCGATCGATATCAAACAAAATTTTCCACCGTCAAAGATTGCTGAAGCAATTTCGTTAAGGACGAGAGTCCATCGAAGACGAACCTCGCTCCGGTCGACCCGTTGAGGCACTCACTCCAAACAACATCAAATTAGTGGAAGAAGAAGTTCTGAGCGACCGACGGCTAAATGTGAAAGAAATATCAGCAAGGACAGGGCTTTCAAAAACTACAGTCTTTAGGATTCTTCATGAACATCATAAAGTTCATAAAGTTAGTGTAAGGTGGGTGCTAAAGTGCGATGTGAACGAGTAGTGTGCTCTAAGGAACTTTGGCGGCCTTTCAGAGTAACGGAAACGCTTTTTTAAAGTCAATTGTTACTGGGGATGAAACTATGGTTCTTTACTATGATCCCCTTTCCAAAAGCGAGTGATGGAGTGGCGCCGTTCGGGTGAAGCAGCGCCTAGAAAGACAAAGGTGACTCAGTGCACCAAAAAGATTATGGCTTCGATATTCTGGGATTGTCAAGGAATATTGCTCGTAGACATAAAATACCGCGATACTACAGTAATTGTAAGCCTTTACAGGGCAATTACGACAAGCAATCAAGCAGAAACGTCGTGGAAAACTATGCAAAGGTGTGCGGTTTCTCAACGACAATGCACCCATTCGTCCACGCCGTCGCAGTTGCGAAAGCTGCTGTTTCAAAGTGTAGCTTCACGGAAATTCGCCACCCACCCTATAGTCATGACGTGGCTCCCAGTGATTACTATTTGTTCTCAAAACTCAAAGCGGACTTTAAGGGTAGAAGATTTTCTACTGATCATGAAGTGACCGGTACGGTTTTCGCCCATTTTGAAGACAAAATTTCTGACTATTTTTATACTTGGATAGAAATGCTAATTAAACGATCCGAAAAATGTGTTCAAACGGACGGAGATTATATTGAAAAGTAATAATAGTTTCATGAATTGCAGTATCCTTATTCTTTGTCAGGCCGGACTCTTTTGGACCCCCTCTCGTAGATGTTGAAGTGAAAACGGTGATGATCAGTGAAATAATATTTGCCTACATTGATGGTGCGTTGTTACTTTTGTCGAATATCTGTTGATATTTGATAAATGTTCATGTGTTGGTAAGGTGGTCCTTAAAAAACTAAATTCTTAAGCCTTCAGAGCATATCTTTTATGATCTCGGAGAGTATTGGAATCCTTGGTGACGACATTTCCAGCAAAGTCGAATTTAGGGGTCATTTGGAAAATAAAACCAAAATGGTCTCCAAAAAGCTCGGTGTGCTGAACAGAGCGAAGCGGTACTTCACCCCTGGGCAACTCCTAATGCTTTACAAAGCTCAGGTTAGGCCCCATATGGAGTATTGCTCACATCCCTGAGCCGGCACACCGAAATATCAATTGGACCCATTTGACTCCATCCAACGACGTGCTGTTCGTATTGTCGACGATCCCACTCTCATGGGCGGTTTAGAACCCCTCAGCATTCGAACAGACGTTACGTCTCTCATTGTGTTCTACCGCCTGTACAATGGGGAATACTCTGAAGAATTGTTCAATATAATTCCACCTCGGGTATCTATAACCGCTGACGTGGACGTCCCCCTCGTTACACCGTTAACACACACCGGCCCTCAGCCAACACTTTTACCAGGTATCGGCACGTGCCTGGGCGCTTCTCGCCGACTCGCGATCCCGCGGTATCCCCCCAATGCAACGCCCTAAGCCGAGATCCGTTCCTTACCGGCCCTTAACGTCCGGTTTACCGGCGAGGGAGCCCTTAGGCTCGTTGCAACACACATTTTGTTCCTGGCTGAGCGCCTTCTGCGCTCGGCCTAAATCAAACACGACCGGTGACTCTTGAAAGGCCATTAGGGCCACAAGAATTTAGACATTCCGAAAAAAAAAAAAACTATAACCGCACCTCCCGTCACAGAAGTGCGGTCCATCCGCATTTCCTCGATACGGAGGTGTCGCGTACTGTTCGGTCCAAAATTCATTTCATATCGCGAACCCGTAGGCTGTGGAGCAAACTGCCTCAAGAGGTCTTTCCATTTAGCTTAAATATGGCGTTCTTCAAGAAAGCTGTGAATAGGACTTTGCAAGATCGGCGGCGCACCCGCATGCTTCCTGGTGTTGCAGGTGTCCATGGGCGGCGGTAGCACTTATCATCACGTGCACAATTATCAAAAAAAAACATACCTTTGCTCGGACAAAAATCGCCCTACCAAAATTAGGCAAATGTTGCATTATTAAGAATGGTTTTGCTATATGAGAATATGTAACAGTTATTATCGGGACGCGAGTGACGATGGATGGAAAAATAGTAAATGTATAAGAAATGGAGAAAAAATAACAGACAAATGTAAGTGAACATTATCGTCAAAAGTAGACAGTTCTTCTGCGGTCGCCTCAATATTGGTCATTGTTGTCCTTGATGACTGATGTTTGCATGAACGGCAGATATCCATAGGCGACTGACTGTAACCAAGTGGTTACAGTAAGTGAGCCTGGTAAGTACCAGGCGGACTGACTGCTCGCCTGCCATCTCCTTTCTATAAAATGACACTACCTAACAAAGAACATACACTAACTAGAACTAGAAAAGATCATAGAAGACTTACGCGTAGGAAAGGTTAACTCAAAGGTCGCTACTATTTTAAAAACGTAATATTAACCACTCTGATAAACCGAATTGATATATATGTATTATATTACAAGTAGACGATACAAAAAATATTATATCAAGTCATAGTAAACAGCCGGCTGTACTATTTGAATGACTCAAACCACACCTAATCGTTATCAATGAAGTGAAGTAAATATAATCGAAGACTGCATTATTACGTAACTATAACCGTTGTATTATGTATGAATGTGCTATCGATCGGACAGTCCAATGTTTGTTCTCCTCAAGGGCAGCCCAATGTACACAACACATAAGGCTTGTTAGCATACCGTTGAATTATTTTGTGTACCGTCTATACTCTATCCGAACAACAGAAAGCTTGTTAACACGAATTATAAATTCAAGCCAACAAATTAAAAATTCATAGTGACGGTCAAGTTTTTATTCAAATAATGATTCATTAAATGAATCCCGTTGTTTATTTAGAATTGACATTGATAGCTTGTACTCGGCAATTTTGTTCCAAGTTCGACCGCTGCATGGTACGTAGGTACTTAAAGTAAAATGAGAAACGTAAGTCAATGCAATATTTACAGCAAATTAATTCAATGCATTTCAATCTACACAAAAATTATACTTTTTTGGTATTATTAGGTCATAATTATTGGGTAAGACATATAGAGCTCCTTTGTTACATTTTCATCTCTAGGTTTTTTCACTCAACACGAATCAAACTTATTCGATTTTGCTAAATATGAAACCAATTCACACATAAACATTCTCCTGGCGAAGTGGCGAAAGTTAAAACCTTCTAGCCGTTTTACAGTTTTATGCAGAGGTCGGAATTAGGTAGTGTGATCTATGTACTTGCAACGAAATGTTGATATGAACATGGACATTTCTGGGATTTTCTGAATAATAATCCCGGGAGTCATAATTTATTGCCAATAGTATATTTATTTACTATCTTAAGGTACTGTTATGGTTTTTAGGGTTGTATCAATATCTCAGAGATAAGATAAATAAAACAAAATTATTCTATAGTACTTGATATACAGTGGATTTTGGTTATAACGACAACAAAGGCATTTTTACAATTACGACGCTATATCCGGAGGTCGTATGCGAATATAGGGATTTATGATACAAAAAATACTACGAAATTTACATACACAATCTATTACATATGTATATATTATAATTATAATATAGGTTATATTCCTGGGTTATATGGGATTTTTCTTGATGTTCGGGGATTTCGATTCCAAACACTCCTGTATTTTAGCCCGATTTTTCCATATCTTTGGTATTCTAATTCTTCGCACAAATCAATATTATTTTCACCATTGTGGAGTCTGGAAATGATTGACATTTTTTCTTTAACAGCGAATGTACCTACGTCTTCGGTCAGTTGTAGGTGCCATACTTTCTACTCAACAAGACACAGTTAACACAAAACATGCCATGTGGTCTTCTCACACACCCCTTACGGGGGGTGGAGGTAACTGGTCGGGGCTGGGCCCCCTTCAGTGGCTTCACCTCTGTCCGCGAATACGGACTGGTCCCTGGGTTGGCCTGTTTAGGCCGTGGTGGTGCTTCGGGGTTCTGGGATCCCTTTTCTGATGCCACGCCTTATGACGTGGTTAAGTCGCGCGGGAGTGCCTTGCTCTCTGGGGGTCGTGCGTGGAGCGGCGCCATACCCCTGATGTGGGGTAGACGCGACGCGTCAGCGCGAGCGAACATTGTAGAAGCAAGGCGGGTGATGAAGGCGTGTAGGCTCTCCATCTTTAGGTCCCTCTGGATTGTGGCGTTCCTCACGTAGCGAGGAGCGTGGACGATGGTACGCAGAGCGGTCGATTGCTCGGTATGTAAGGGAGTCTTGTTTGTGTTGCTCACCAGGGCGTACCACGCTGGTGCGGCGTACGTGAGGCGGGATCTAATGTATAATTTATAGATCCCGAGCTTCACGCGCAGAGGGAGGCGAAAAGTGAGCAGCGGCCGTAGGAGATTCCGCGCGACTTTTGTCTTGGTGGTGGCATCCTTAACGTGGGGTTTCATGGTCAGGCGGCGGTCGATGGTTACCCACGTGTTTATTTGTAACTGATCTTTATTACTAACACTAACTCCCTTCCCCAATCTACCTGGTCAGCAAAAAAAAAAAAAAACAGCGAAACAAAAGCAGTCAACAATAATTATGTGGATGTAAACAAAAGATAACGTGCTTCGTCCTATGTCTTTGTGTCGGTGCCTGTTGAATTTCAATAGGTCCCTACATCTGCATACGATTTCTAGGAATTTATATTAATTGAAACTTCCGGGCTACTTGGCCGAGGTCTTCTGAATTGCGAGATTTGCATGCATTTCTGCATGCCGAGCGCATTGCGCTCTAGAAGCCGAAGAGATAACATCTCTCCGAAAGTGAACGCAGCCGCCACTGAAGATGTCAACCGCAGTTGTTGACGAAACGTTTGGAAGAAAGAGAAAAGATTCCAGAAGACCTCGGCCAAGTAGACGGAAGATTCAATTAATATGGACTCCGGACGAGAAAGCCTACACTCTACTATTCTAGGAAATTGTTACAAAAAACTTACTAAAAACAGTCTCTATAACCAAAATCGGCGCTATATCCAAAGTTGCTGTATGCGAGCGACTTTCCTATGACATTGTATTTTATATTCAAGGGACACAAGTGTTACATCGCTATTACCGGAGTCTTTATAAACGAAGGCGTTATAACCAAAATCCACATCAATGATTTACACACGTTAACATTCAGTTTCAGTTTTTATATTTACAAACATTAACCTACAATATATCATTTTATTACTTTGTAAATCATCGGATTTTTAATACGCCTTAAACTGAAATCCCGGGATTTGAGGAATATCCATATTCTTCTTTTGCTCTATGATATCATTGCAAGTACATAAATCACACTACCTAATTCCGACCTCTGGTTATAAAACTTGTAGAAAGAGAAGAGACATGTCATTATGTAAGAGAACATCACGTTCCTTTTTAAGGATCATCGCCACTGTAATAGATGTTATTCTGCTCGTAATGGGTGTTAATATTGAAGAATCAATTTAAGTTTTTTTTTTTTTTAAGAAAAACTACTTTCCACAGACTTTTCTATCCGTGTCCTTTTTTAACTCATTTTTTTTTTATTAATATTGATTCTACTTATTTTCTTACTCCTGCTTAATCACACTATTCAATATATACATATGCATAATACATTGTTTTATGATATTCTTATATATATATATATATATGTGTATTTTTTTTTCATTGTTTTTTTTTTGTTATCGTTATGTTATTGGCTTTTTATATTAATTGTGCTATTTGCTATTTTTACTAGTTCTTTTTTTTTATTGGCTTATTAAGTATACTGTTTTCTTATTGCTACTTCTTTTATTACATTTTATTTTCTTATTGCTATTTTATATGTTATTATCTTGTCACATGTTGTTACATCCTGTTTTCTTTTTGTTATTGTCTCGAGCCCACTAGGAAGCCCGCGCTGTCATCTGATGGAATTATATTTTTGTTAATTTTTGTTAATTTAACACAGTTTTATAGATATGATTCTTTAAGTCAGTGCTGACTGCTGACTGCTTGCTGCTTAAGAGGCAAATGACAAATGTTACAGGACTATCAAAAAAGCGCAGAATATATGCGGTAAACTGATCTCGATTTATGATGGTTAATGAAATGTACTCGTATATTAGATAAATAAATCATTTAACATTGCTATATATTTTTAACACCTGTGTATTCCGTGCGGTTTTGACTGTGTTGTTAATTTAAGTATGTTTATTTCTTGTACACCTTTCAGGTACACATTTGGGACACCGCTAAACAGTCCAAAATCGCGCTTACAGACAAAAACACAATCCGTTGTGGACTCATTCTATTATCTTTATTGTCCACATTGTCACACACACGCCCATTTCGCGGAATCACCGGTTTTCGGAATCATGCAATTGATATGTTTGAGGTTTAGCGAGTTTTTTTATTCATAATTCGTCACACGCTAAGTTACGTAAATATTGTGTTGAATTTTGCTACGTTGTATATTTTGACAACTTTGCATGGTTACGTAATAAATATTTAACTAACGTAACCTTTTCTCAGGCTAACGAAAGGAGTGGTCAGCAAATACCATAAACTTAGTATAACAAGACTGTCACAGTCAATTTCAGTGCGGCAAATAAAGAGCCTTTATTTGCCGTACTAAAGCGGACTTCGATAATAATTAATTAAAGGAGCGTGCCTGATTCATCATAATGTGCGTCACAGCGTCTTCTTGAAACATATAAGACACTAGAACTCCCGCACTTACCCACAAATATATGCCACAATTTGAATTAATTCTTTGTGTCACTATTTAAGCTTATGGTGAACATATTACAGTTCGAATTCTTGTTCATACGCTCTCCTGATATTTGCGGTTAAAAAAAAATTAAGTCTATGACAAAGACTGCATATTCTTTGCTCTCCTACAGACGTGACCGAAAACGTCATCGCAAAATGCCATCCGCTTGAGTGACTTCGATTACATCTCTATACTTATACTGGTTACATAAACATTATCTATCCATTTTGAACACAGCATGCAGTGGTTTGTTCATGCACCTATGTATCAATATTTATTCGCGAATTACTTACATGAAATGGTCGAGATGTAATCAGATGGGCCAATTTGGATGCGCGATTAATATTTGATGTTTCAGTAAAGACAGAACTAAGTGTTCACTTGAGGGAAACTGAAAGATATATCGATCCCATTTCTTAAGACTACATCTTGAGAAAGAAAAACATGTGTGTTCTTTCGATTTTTATATATTTACGAGTATGTATTTTTTGTTATTTGGAATAACACCCGCCGTGATTTACATTAAGTTACAGAATGATTTACAGACAGTTATTCCAAAAACAACACAAATACGTATATATTTTCTTCCAATTCAAACAATATTATAAGTACACGTTTATATGTTTAGTAGAACCGCACAGCTGAAGAATTTCACTACATAATTTCGTACTCAAATTACAATAGCAGAGCACAAAATTTAAAACCCCACTGTAAAGAAAGCAAGAGACATTAACCGCATCGGTGGAGTATGTCCGTAGTGTGATGTTGACGCGCTGACATATCCATCGGATATATTTATACAATTGTAGTATGTTACGCCACGTCTGCTTCGCGTGGGTGATAACGCATATCAGTCACTATTCGCCGACTGGCAAGAAACTTTCCACTGGCATATCGCTGTGGCATATACTGGTATATACATTATATTTGCTAAATATATACATGACGTTATAACCGGATATTTGCGTCGCAAATAGTAACAGATAAACTGAAACGTGCGAAGCATATCGATCAATTCACGGTCAAGAACGGAAAAGGTTTTGTGGACAAATGCAGGACATTTGTTTCAGTTGTTCAGGACATTTGTTTGTTTGCAGGTTTGGCATTTGTTGCAGGACTATTAGATACTGGCGCGACCTTGCAAATCTGTAAAATCGCTCCCTGTAAATGCGCCCTCTTCACCGTTCTTTAAAATGCTTTTTAAAAACCCTGACTCCCACAGGTAGGTTTTTATTTATGTTTGGGATGTATAGCAGATTCGAGGGGCAGAGTGCACGCTACGATCCAACAGCTGCTGGGCGAACTCGGATGGCCACGTTACCCCTCTTTCACAGAAGTCTACCTTGAAATGTACCGCATTTCCCACTTTATCTTATTTCCCCAATGTACGTGCGTGTTTCGGTAGTGAGTGAGATGTGCCAGAGCCCATTCCCATCCTATTCCTCCCCATTTTCCCAACCCGTTCTCCAAATCCATTCCTATATCTCCAAAGGTAGGCAGCGCATCCGGGGGCGTGCCGACGTTTGTCATTTTGGACTAATGTTGGCATGTATCGCGGATGTCTATGGGCGACAATATCCACTTACCATCAGGTGGACTGTATGCTCGTCTCCCGTCTTCGTTCATAAAAAAAAAAGGTATCCATTGACGACAGTGATTGCTTACTGACAGGCGAATTATACTTTCTAGATAAAAACAACACTAATACTACTTATTTGATACCATACTCTTGCAAGGTATAGGATCAGCCTGTCTGTCTTCACTGCCCGATCTTCGTCTTTCCCATAGCTCGCAGCCACATTTGGTCTTCTGCGTTAATCATACAGCACCTGTTGGCGACTTTCTTTTTCCTAGTAATCCTCAAAGAGTATTCCTTGTTTTCTTAGTTTACTAGTACGTAGCCTTCACTTGAAGACTTATTTCTTGCATAGGTTATCAAATTATAGGTGATCCTGCATCCTGTGATAGTAACTTATTTGATTCTATATTACATAATTAAAAACTGATAAAATTAAGCTACAAAACGTATTATAGCAGCCTCTGATGATTTAAAATGCTAGTTTGTAAATATAATTTGAGATCACATGAGGCAAAAGAACATGCGAATAACTGTGCGATCATAATAAAATCTCTCGAATCACCTTCACCTTTAACGTAATCATTCGCCTCTGCCAAATCATTAAACAAGGCGGTATATCAAGAGCAAACTGATGATGACGCAAATCATGACGAGAGAATTCTTAGCGCAAACATGAAGTTTTGCAAAACAGTACATTCAGCAACTGAACTGGGTTACTGGCACAATCTAAGTGTTTCTCGAAGGCCTACGTAAAATTTCGCTTGCTCAAAAGTCAATATTAGGACAATACTTTAACAACTCCTTCATACCACAGACTTTTATAAAGACGATGATGACTGTGTCAACGTAAAATGTAAATTTCCATGGACAACAGTATCCACTTACGACTTTCATTCTTGTTGAAATGTTGTTTTACCAAAAAGGATCATCAACATGCACAAACACATCTGACAAACAATTCTTTTCTGTCTAACCCGGATAAAGCCTAGATAGCGAATGTTTATGTTTTTCCATCTTACGTGACACTCATACACGAGGTTAGAGGTGATGTCGTAATCTTCACGGATCACCATTTTACGACTAGAGTACTGTTTCACTTTGTGATAGTCTCTTATAACAATGATAAAATTGCAAAATACGTTTATGATATGATAACGTACTATGATGATGCTGTAATGAATTTTATCTTTATTTCTACGTTAAAGAGATCACATTGCCACATCTTTGGTAATTTATGCTCTTATTATCGCAAAACTCTTATCATCACGTGACGCAAACTTTTAATTAAAAAGAGATATAATTAAACAAGCAGCAAAAAATACTGAATGAGCAGCACATCCACGGTAGCAAATTTAAAGGTGGGTTAAGTATAGGTTCTCTGGTTGTAGCAACACTTTTACTGTCCCATTATTGTTCCCTTCCAAACTTCTTGCTATTAAATTATAACAACTGACGGCTAATGAAAACCCAAATTCGGATTTGCTCCAAACTCTGATTCGATTGCGTTTTCTTCTTCATTCTGCTCTCCAGTTTTCGATGCAAAAAGACGGGCATATTACAATTCGGAATAGCCTTCGGTGCAGTGCCGTTTATATCAATGAATATCTCACGAAACACTTGGTAACGCATGTTCTGCTGAATAATAATAAAATAAAATAATAATAAATTTATAAAAAAACACCCTATTAGGGGTAAGTAGTTTTAATAGTCCTTTTTTACATACACAATTTGTTTTACTTTGATAAAATTAATTTCAGTGCTATTCACTTGTTAGTGGGTTTTTTATTAGTTCCAAAATTAATCAAAAAACAAATTGCTGAGGTGAGGACCGGACTATTTAATTCTCACCAAACCCCTCTACCCTCTGAGCTATATCGCGGTCGACTTGGTGATGACATTGCTAGTAGTAATTTAAAATTGTTTACTTCGTTATTCAGATATAGGTTATTTTGCCGATCATGATTTGCTGTCCATTTAGTATTTTTTGGTGCTCGTTTAAATACAAGCGCTTTAATAGTATATTACTGTCCAGGTCCGAAATAAAGCAATTGACGGCCGAGTAATATTGGAAGGACGAGGCGAAGCCGAGTCTTTTTTAAATAAACGGGATGAGATGGATTGGAGAGTAGAAAGTATAATGAGATAAGAGGATTCCTTTATCTTATGATACACTCTACTTCAAGACATGAGACAAGATGAGGACTTTTAATGGTAGTATACCAAAAATATGAACTCTTCTTATGCATTAGGCCCGTCATCACGATCTTCTCGTTTCATCAATTTCATCTCGACATTATACTTAATGCACACGTACGT
Organism: Sesia apiformis; assembly: GCA_914767545.1. Taxonomy (NCBI): domain Eukaryota; kingdom Metazoa; phylum Arthropoda; class Insecta; order Lepidoptera; family Sesiidae; genus Sesia; species Sesia apiformis. The sequence goes on from OU611962.1 coordinate 819,388, forward strand.
GTCATAACAGATACTTGTATATATATATAAATATACAAGTATGTTAAGACGTAATTGAGTGTCGATAGCTGGTACGGTATTGCGTATTACGCTGGCCGTTTCATTGTTTACACCACACAGTGACTACTGACCATGGCCGTATCGACACACACGGGTCATCCAATTAACTCTATACTCGCCTACAATACTATTTTAATTGCAATGTTTTTCACGTTTATGTGGAACAGCATTAATTAAAAATACAGAACAAATTGGAAAACAGGCGAGTGTGGGACACCAAATTACACCAAAATCGATGGTGATTGATGAAATAATTTATTTCTTCTCTTTTTTAGGATACAGTCGCCCATGAATATATTTGATACAATGCCCTCAAACAAAAATTACGAAAGGTAGGAAGTTCACAGTTGAGCTTCTCAGGTTCAGGGTGAGGAAATAAGATTTGAAAACATTGGGAACAATGGGAAATAAGAAGAATTTTTATCCAACCAAATATGGTGTATATGGTTGGATATATTTAAACTCTATTTAAACATTAAACTGCATATATATATATATTTATATTTAAATGTATTATATTTATATTTAGGTGTATATTTAAACAAAATCTAAGTATTAATGTTTTAGAGCCAAATATCAGATTTTTAGCCTCTACATATTTTCAAATAATTCTCGTCATGTAAACATTTAAAAATTTGACATGAATTTCTAATGATCTATTTCTTTATCTATTAAATATCAACATAATTTTCTCTAATGAAAAATACGAGGCCATGTTGATGGTGATGATAAAGTATCACTAAATCTAGCATTGTTACTGCCGTAACAAAAATCACGGTTCGTTATAAAGCTTAATTAATTGATCATTATCTTCTAATGAGAAGATAATATGCACGGAATTACATAATAAAAATGCTCGCCTTAGAGCAAATTTTCATTAGTTACTCATTGCTTCGAGCATGATACTGGACTATTTTACAAGATTACAATAAAAGTATAGGTAATGTAGCGAGAGTTGTACTCGTACTGTTTTCATGACTACTGTATGATCGCAAAGACGCATTTTTTGCATACCATACATACTATCAGCCCACTGCCACTGCCTATGTCTGTCCACTGCTAAATATCCCCAGGTTCCGTAGATAAGTCCACAAAATTCAGCAATCCCTGTATACTGATTTCTTGATATTAAAACAAAGAAGTTATAATAATAATATCTCAGATTTAATTAAATTAGATTAATTTAAATAGATTTAGATAATTAAATAATTTAATTAATTAAATAATTAAAATTAGATTTAATTTAATATCTCAGATTACAAAATACATTAAATTTGTGTACACTTCAGTACAACTTTTATGAACTATTAGCTGTTGCCCGTGACTTCGTCCGCGTGGACTTTAGTTTATAAACACCGCCTTTAAATTGATATAACTTTTTTATTTATGAACTGATTGAAATAAAAAAAACACTAAATTTTAAGTGAAGCTTACCACAATACATTAGTGAAAATCGCACCCAAATCGGTTAAGCCGCTTCTAAGATAAACGCACAGACAAACAGATAAACATACAAACAAACAAAAATTCTAACAATCATTGTTTTGGATTCTATTGCGTTGATAAAGATCCCCAATAATAGTTTTTCTCATATATCTTCCATGTACAGACAGCAATCAGTTACATTTTTATTATATATATAGAAATGTTAGTAAGTATAACTTACAGACTAATGATATATGAGTTAGGCATATTCATCAGGCACGCAGGCAGGCGAGAGGATGCCTACCTGATCAACACCTCCATCCAGTGCCTGATTATCGGACAATCGTATTGGTCCGCTATAACACTAAGAATACTGTTGGTGGTACACCTCGTTCTGTTTAATAAAGAAGCGATTTTCTGCCGCACAATTGTATGAAAAATCCATCAGTTCGCGTAGTTGCGAACATATTGGATGCGCTGCATCTATGTTATGTTCTACGACTTTTTATTATTCAATACTGAATATATATAGTATTGAATATATATTGAAAGATTCTTTGTAATAAATTAAATCTATTGTTATAATCTCCTTAAATGAATAGCATCAATTAAAATGTCTTGCTTTGCCGTATACTTCTAACGAAGTAATCAATTCGTTATAGACTTTAATAGAAAATATATTTTTCGGGCGAAAAGTCGTAAGAAGTATCCGATTCTTTGCAGTAACACTATTACAACTATTGTCTTTACTATCTTATGCTTCCTCAGTTCAAAAAAATATAATTTAGTGTGCAACTGTTTAGTGTTATTGAGAATCACCTCGAACATTCTTATATCATACGTTATACACAATCGTATCGACATACGTCAAATCATCATTCTATAAGTGGCTACAGGCTTATTTGACCTTTCTTAATTATTAAATTTGCACTCGTGAATATTCTGCAATAAATTATGCAGTATTTCTTATGGAGAGTTGCGCAGTATGGGACATATTTAATTAAATTTAGGTGCCTTGAAAATAGAAGCTCATAGTGACTCAGATAAAATCTTTGACGAGGCCTCTGGACTAGGTAGAAAGATACGATCTAATAACAATGCAGAATATCTAGAAGTTTTTGTGTTACTTAAAGAAACACTGAGAAAAATTATAAATATAAAATGTATCCACAGATCAGTTTATAAGTTGTTTGTCGAACAGATGTGAAGATATGCGGCGTTCATATCAATAACGTGATAGGAGAACGCGGTCGCACGTCAATCGGATTTCATGTGATACCATATCATGATACTGGCTGATAGAAGCCTTTTATGATCGATCGCTAGAAATCTAAGTTGCAACATATTTTATTTTTTTAGGAGTAATTTACTATTTTCCTGTTGTAAATTAAGTAATTAATAAAATCAAGGTAAAAACAGGAAAAAGAGGTATTAAGTGGATTATATTTTTTATCTACATCAACACTCTTAAATTGACCAGTGTCATCGACATCATTAATAACGTCAAATACAATGTAATCAAATTCCAAATTGATAAATATGGTTCGATTTACGTCAACACACCTAGTAAAGCCTCTGATCTTATCATGCCACGTTGATGTCATAGACCTTTATTTGGATCAGTTTCCTTACTATCGCGACACTATCAAGTGTATGCAATAACGCTATCACTATCACGTGATGGATGATAAAGCAGAATTTGATACATTAATCTTTGATATATAAAAATGATTATTGTTTAAAAATACTGTATTTTGTAATTCAACTTTGTACTGTTGAAACTGATAAGGGAATGATTCTTTTTAATTTAAAATTGAGTACAAAGTGTATAAATTTAATAATTTATAATAGAAAACTGTACATTTATTTCAGATGCAATGAAGATTTTTAAGTAATAACAGTAAGTGTCATCCATCGTGGTGAAGGATTAAGTAAAAGCGTACTAAGTTACGCAATAAAAATATTATGAACTTGTTTACTTATTTAAAATATGTTTACTCTTCTTTACGATATGGTGACCAGATAAGAAGTAATATACATTATAAAGAACATAACAAACTGATTAATGGAGAAATACACGAGACGTACCTATACGGGGTGTGATGTAATCCGAAGCTTGAAACCATGAATTCCGTTTATGATTTCGAGTCCATTGACATCAAAATCTTTTGAATATTTTTTTACAAAACATTCTCAAAATTCGTTTCAAATTATTTATCTTCTCCTCATAATTGTACTCAGAATTGGGAGCAGAAGATTTGGTAAGACCCTGTATTATTATAAAAGATAACACTAACAAAGAAAGAAATACATAGTTGATTATTGAGGACAGAAACAAGAAGTGAAAAATATAAACTGACACTTGTAGATAGATATTTGAAATGAAATGTCATAAAATATTTAACGTGACTGAAGCATGTCTGTATTGCGTAAAGATCATAGTGATCATTGTATCATAATATAAATAGACATTGTATTTTCAATGTCAAAAGTGTACAAAATGTGACATCAGAGCTCATTATCTCTTCTCGCACACTGGCAAAATTATCAGCAGTGTACAATTTAAATTATCTGTTGTATGTTTACAATGGAATGGTAACAATAATCTGTGTTGTGAACTGTTGTGTAGTTGTGCAACAGATAAAGGAGACGTATTCCAATGATGTTTAGGAATGTCCACGCTAACGCTACACACTAACTAATTAATGGTCGCAGTTATTACTTTGACACTAACTACTATTGTGATTGTTTTACATTAAGAGTACGTACGTAGTTTTATTTTTTTATTTCTTATGTTATGTTTTGTTAAAAATGTGTTATGTTTTATGTTTTGTTAAAAATGTGTTATGTTTTATGTTATGTTAAAAAATGCATTTAAACAATTATGTCAACATGATTAAATTATTTAAATGGTTAGGATCTTGTGGTTCCTTTGAAAAATGAATTAATTCAGAGATAACCGTTTCAGGTAAAAGTAAAGAAAGACACAAACAAATATCATTTTATTTGAATATTCATAGATCGTTCTTTCGCAAGCAAAAAGTATATTTGATGAATTTCTTTTTCGAAAGATATTGCTTATTTTGTTGATTAGAATCAAACGAAGCGAGATATTTCTAACATAAGTCATAAAGTAAGTGAAATTAAAGAAGATTTCTTTGGCAGAAAGTCAAATTACTTGTTGGTGATTAATCGTCTAGGTAACTCAATGTAAGAGCTTTTACATAAAAACATGCCAAATTTTTACGTCATTGAATAAGATGATATAAATCATGAAGATACGTTAACAGTTTAGATAAAAAATATGATCTCAGGTTTCTTAGTTGAAAATAGAATAATCTCCAGTTACGAATCTAAACATTAGCATTTTATGTTTCGCGAACAGGATGTTAAAATGAAAATAGAAATTCCTAAACTTTTTCCTTTTGGTCAGCAGGAAACTGTGAATTAGAATTTCACAAGGACAAGAGGTTTATTATGCCTATAGTTAATATCTATACGTGAGTATAATAATTACGTTTCAATTTTATCGAATCAAAATATCAACTTTTTGGCAGTAGTCATAGCATATACATTGATTTGACAAAAATACCCTGTACCTACCTTGTGCAAATAAATAAATAGGTATCACATTCTATTCAGTACAAATACCACAATTTCAATGCAGACTAATAAAAACTTCAAACAATTATTTTTGGTGAAGTTTACGTCATTCCACAGCTTTCTGTGTCTAAATTCCATTTCAAGTAGGTCACGTGGTTCTTCCATCCAAAAGCAGCCGCTTGTTTACGTATATATGTAATAATAATTTTGTTTGGAATTCAATAATGTATAGTACAAATATAGCATGCACTAATGGTTCCAAGAATAATTCTAATTATGCAATGCGCGTCGCGGATGGGCGATCACCACGCAGCGACACGTTTGAAAATCAAACCCAAATGTCAAGGTGAAGGCGACGCGAAAGGAAACGCACTGTGACGTCATGCACCCGACAGCAATGACACTATTGTATACGTTCTGTATACACTTATGTGTACATGCCTCTAGTTTTATTTAGGACGCTAGCTAGACAATCAAGGAACATTTCATTCACCGCTTTCGCGTTCTATATTTATTACGCCGCGATTATTGGAAGAATTTCAGATAGAGAAATTAACAAAGGAATTGTCTGAACTTACCGTGAACATGACAATCGATCATTAGACAATACATTCGCAGCATCAGCGGTCAAGAGCGAGCGTGACGCAGAATGATAGCTCATTGTTCAGACAATAATAGCCAATGGCGGTGGTTAATTCCGAAGAAGATGAAATCCATTCATCATAAAATCATAATATTCAACAATGGTTGCTAGCACGCGATCTCCGTATACGTCAAAATTACATTGTAATTGAGCCCACACAATAGAAACAGGGTGACGACATCATAACGGTTCTTCACAAAAAAGAGGACCCATATTTTTCATAAAAAATTTACTTGTTCGCTTTTTAAAGAATCAAGAAAAAACCGAATAGTTTACTTTGCGGGAAAGCTGTAGAAAAACTGTTGGAGTAATATCAATAAAGAAGTTAAATATGATAAACCGTATGAAGATCGTGATTAGTTGTGCGTTAGTTAAGTTGGCTTTGAAATAAAAAATCTAATATTAAATTCTGTTATTGGCAGTGGGAATGCGATTAATTTTAAACAATGGCCTCAAAATATGAGGCAAACCTCCTGAGAATAAATTGGTTAGCTATAATTAAACCGCTATTGTGGTTGCAAAAAAATCACTTGGCTCGTTTCAGCTAATTGGAGTAAGATTTTCCAGTCGGTTCGCTTTGCACAATGCGTGGAGAACTGTTTAACATTTAACACAATCTACTGCACGCAACACGTGAGAATTCTACTACATCACACTACAGTTGCATCAAATTGTGGCCGGGTAGTTTGTGAGAATGACTACTTTTTGCGTAATGTTAGCGATTTTTTTTAAATTCTAAGTCTAGGAATGTATTTCAATTAATTATTCGAACAAATGCCTAAAACTGTAGAAAGAAATAAAACTGAACATATCGTAATTAAAAATCGTAAAGATATTGCCTGTTATAGAGCAGTTTCTATTAATTAATAATTTAATTATTTAGTTTTAATACATTAGTTGTAGTAAAAATAATTAGGAGTAAGTTTAGTTATAATAACTTAGAGTAGTTTGAGAACAATTCTCCGAAGCACCGTGCGAAGCTTCCCACACTGAGCACTTTCCCAGTAACGTATTTTATTATGGCAACGCCCGCCCCACTACTCAGAGACTCGACACAAAAGTTGCTTGTGTCGCTCGACCATAAATCATGAAGTCCGCGATCAAGTAAATCTAGACTAATTTTGAATTTACATTGAAAATATTTATAAAGAATAACAAAGAACGAGAAGATATTAGCAAGTTATAAAAGGGTATTTGAAATTCATAACACAGTGGAGACTCATAGAAACGGAGCTCGTTATTTTGCAACGCAAAACCTTGTTTTTATGACACCCAAGAGGCCGGTATGTTCGGTAACCTTTAGGATGGCTCGATGTATTCGGGCGTGATCTATCGTGCCTCAAGCGTGGCGTGATAGCGGATGACCTTCAACGAGCCTGTTTTGTACACCGCAAACATCTCTATTTGGCGATGCGAAAAAAAGAAACGTGACCGAAGCTGGAACGTGACGTTATGCCACGGCATAAACTTTACTGATGTTTTTATGGTCAGACGGATTTGTTGTGGGCGCCATTGTTTGAACTACGCCGACTACATACAGATGACCGACAATTTAATACGTTGACAACACTACGTAGACTCTATAAAAATAGCTACAGAACTTCCTTGACTAAAATAAAAAAATCTTTTCATATCAATTTATTTTTTGAGACTTCGTACCGTATAATAACATTAAAATAACCTATGCAACAATATATTAATACACCAAAAAATAAAAAGATAATAGTGACGGTATCCAAACGTTTTAAAACGGCATCACCCTATCCCACCGCGGGGCGTGGATCCCTCTCTTTTTCCCGAGGTTTAATGTGTGTTAAAAACGTACGACTGTGTAATAAAATAATTATTAATATTAAAAAACTAGTTTCTATCGTGATTACAAGTGATAAACCAACGTCACTATGAAATGAGCTAAGTAGGGCCCACCTCAAGACAACAATAAATAAAAACACCTGGCGATTTTGATAGATAAGTAAGTACTAAGTAGATAAGTAAGTTTTTCGAATTATTTCGTGTAGTAAACCCGACATCTGTGATACGCAACGTGATCGTGTGCAAGAATAGAAATCTTACCGAGTAGACGCAAAAATAAACCGAACGGAACTAGGGGACTCGAAGAAAAGGGTTATTCGTAAAACTGCTGAAACAAAGGTTCGTGTACAAAGGACTTCCTCTGCGTTACCTGGAACAAAGGAGAGGCATGTTATTACTCATGTCATTGTTAACTTAGGCATAGAGCGTACGAGTAGAGCATACGTAATGAACGCATAAATATACGTAGTATTATCGATTTTCGCTTTCGTTGAACCTCTATATTAAGGGTTCGATGCTGAAAAGCATGGTAATAGCAAAAATGTAACTGTAGCAGGTATATAATATAGGTAGATACATCTGCGTACAAAGGTTCATTACGATCCGTTAATTTGATAATGTGAAACAAAGGTCTGAGTAAACCTAAGGGTGGGTACAAACTATAGCAATTTCATGTAACGTTCCAAGGGATTATGTAATGTAATTCCTTTCCGTTCCTTTTATATGATAAAAAAGTAAATGTTCAGATTGTCGTTTTTATTTTTAACCATCGGTGTCCGGTGTTCGGTAAATTTTCTGCATTACCTACAGAATATTCAATGTCGGCATGGTCGGCGGCGCGCCCGCATACCCCCTTGTGTTGCAGGTGTCCATGGGCGGCAGTAACACTTACCATCACGTGGGACCGCTTGCTCGTCCGCCCACTAATCTATAAAAAAAAAAAATGTTCTGTTACAAATGAATGCTATAGTTTGTACATAACTATAAGGATTCATTGTTTATTGGTTCCAGTAGGTATATTACTAACAAGCGGTGATACCCTAGGCCCCCTAGGGGTGTCTGATCTCGACTCACATTCGTTATATTACGACTTAGAACTATAGATCTCATATTTTTGCAAATCGCGTCATAGTCAGACTCCAGACCCACATTTTTCAATAATTATCACCAGTTCGGCGGTGAAGGAAAATACAATAAGAAAACCCGTGTATTTTCTGTATGTTTGGTGTACTAAGGGCTTCAGAAGATTGCATAAAAAAAATTTCATTGTCCTCCATATTTTAAAATGATTACAGAAATTAAATAAAAAAATAAAGACCTGAGCATTAAAAAGAGTTAATTAAGGAATGTCATTGTGTACGGTGAATTATGGCCTAAAACCGCTTGTAATTGCAAGGGAGCTGTAGGGGCATGTTCTATATTAATATCGATAGTAATTATATTCTAAAAAGATATCGTAGACGTGACTCAAAAAGCCGATACGATACCATATACCATCAGTGTGTGTCATTTCATTGTTGGACATTGGTATCTCTCAAGGTACACTGCCACACACCTTCCGATCTTCCATTCAGCCATTGTCCGTGGCTTTCTTTGAGGCATCAGTCCACCTGAACTGAGGACGTTCCATGATATAAAAAGCGTAAATATCCCTCAATTTCAACTTGTAAGTCACATCAAATAACGTGTCAAGGCACTAAAAACCCTGTTTTTATACAAATAAAAACAATGTAGGTGTGAAAAATTTGGATGGACAACAATCAAAGTTAGCACAAAAAGTTGTAACGGTATTAAATGTACCGTAGTGCAACAGTTCTTCTGCAGGTTGGAAATGTAACAAAGGACTTGAAGATTGATAACACTGAGGGATATTAAGACCTTTAATCTAGTACTAAGATAGTGTCGTGTGGTATCGACCAGCTTTAGAATAACGTCTTTCTGTGGGTTACGTAAAAGGCGACTAAGGAACAATAAAGCCCTGAGTAACAACACCACGTCAAAAAGAGTGGAGTCGTCAACCCGCTTGGTCACTGGATATAGGCCTCTCTTAAAGCTGGTCACCACACGCGATCTTCCGCTCTCCCCATCCAGTTACTACCAGGCATCCCACATCGCCTTTTCAGCACGTGGTGTCGCATCCATTGTCGGTCTAGCGGCAGATAAGTATAGCCTGCCCGTTGCCCGTTGCATACCTAACTAATTCTGTTAGGTATGTTTACTTGCATAAGTTTAAAGTCGCTATGGTGCAAGAGTTCTTTGCAGGATAAAATCCGAAATAAAGTTCACACTTTTTGCGATGTAAAAGTACGGGGACGTTAAGGTTTGTGCCTCTGGGGAATTAAGGGTTTATTTCGGAAAGTGTGATTCATACGTAGACATATTTTCTCCAGCTAAAAGTTATAAACGGCAGGTCGGCACGTCCCGCCTGCGCATCGCGTGCCCGCTCTACGTTGGTGAGTGGAGCACGCTACCGCGGTTTCCGCACGCTCGCGTGACGCACGTCGCTGTCACCCTTCACGAAACACAGAATATAAAGAAACGCTCCCATTATTCCACGATGTAGATAAGGCAAAACGGATGATGCCTGAATAACACACAATAGGATTTTCTATGGTACTGCAGTATGTTATTTCGCAGTTGATCCTTTAGCCTTTGGGGTGGATGACACGGATAACAATCAGAAACTATCATTTGCATAAACAGCTGGTACATTTCCTACATAAAATTTACAACACGTAGTTCACGAAGTTCACTAATATTTATGTTTTAACTCAACCATTATTATTTTTTTTTTTATAGAGAAGAGGGCGGACGAGCAAGTGGTCTCACGTGATGGTAAGCGTTACCGCCGCCCATGGACACCTGCAATACCAGGTGTAGTTAAATAAATTTGGAATAAATAACAATGGCCCAATAGGCCGGGGTTCTTAGTAAAATACACCAGTTTAGCATTTATTCAGATGTTTATTAATAAAACAGCTATAATGGTGCTTTATTTATTTTGTTTATTATTAGATTAAACTGTAGATAAATATAATTGTAATAAGTAAATTTATCGAAACCTCCTTCTGCGCAGTAAGGATTAGGCTTTTGCGGACCATGGTAAGGATATACTGTCAAGTTAAGTGGTTGATTGCAAATGAGTCCGATGGCCAAGCGATCGATATTTGAAGCTTATTTGAAATAATCAAAACTAAAACTCATAAAATGTAAAGAATCGCTATTTTCTAAGTTCGATGACCAAGTTGTTCTGAGGAATAGAGAGAGGGAAAGAGACAAAGATAATACTCGCAGAATAAAATGTGACAGATACTGTCTCATATTTTTAGAAGGTTGTCCATTATAATATGCTGTGCTTAGAGACTTCTAGTTCAGAAGGAACGCCAACAATTCTCCCACTATCAGGGATAGCCCCCTGTCGTGTCTGACCAGCATTATACGTAAAAGTCTGGGCCTGCACGCAACGCTGAATTAACAAATTAACCGATAGCGTGGTGGTAATCACGCGAGTGCCATGTTAGAAAGCGTGGACTGAATACACTAAAGGCCTGCTGTTAACGGACATCGTGACCGTTCTTTAATTCATGCAAACTAGGGTAATTTTAGGCTCCATCACCACGGAAATGATTATTATTATTCACTGTACCAGAAAGCTAGCCAGGCCCATCTGGATGACTAGCATGACTAGCAAGTCAAATAGGTTACTATGAACCACTTCTTACGCACTTACATGACAAAGAGTCGTTGCGCACAGTGCGGTCAAAAAGGCAGTTCATATTGCGTACCCAAAAGTTGTAGAATGTAGTGCCAGCCAAGGTTTTTTCGTTACGCTACGACATCGAGAGAGCTGTGGACAGGATTCTGCAAGGTCGGCAACGCACCCGAATGTCCCCTGGTATTGCAGGTGTCCAGAGGCTCGTGACAACTTACAAGCATGTGGCTCGTCCACTCGTCTGCCATCTATACTATATAAAAAAAAAATAGGATGTGGTACATAACCTGTTCCCTTTAAAGCGTGTCCAGAATTTTCCAGGATCCTTACAGCGCCGTATAAGTTTTCTTTTAATCATTTTGTGGTTCATAGGCCTTACATCGTATCATCAGACAGTAGATCAGTAGCTACGGATGTACATTCCGGTTAACGCTCGAAGATAATAGGAGGATGCGACATTACGTTCATTGGAAACGGACACTGGCCTGTGCTGTGAGAAAACCGGTTTATGTTTCTTTTTCTTGACGATTGTGTTATTTAGATACTACTGATAAGATCACTTGTGAGGTCAGGGAATAAATTGATGTTCTATTTCGGTTTAATAGCTTGTTGATATAATTAGATAGATATGAAAACGTAACGCTATTCACTAAACTCTTTAATAATACAATAATAAAATCAATGCTTGTGAAGATAACTACTTAGTAATAAAGTGCACCTCTAAAGTGAAGTCTACCTGATGATTCGAAGTCTTGTTAAAAAAGCGTACTATATGCACAAACACAATTCTTGCACAATCGTTGTTTATTAAATTGATAAGCTTAAAATGGAAACTGCAAAAAGATACGTCCATGTTTGTGACATTTAGTGTCGCATATTACGTGAGAAGAACCAGTAAAGCTCTCTTAAGTTATCTATCAGTCACGTACTGAAATCCTTCCTTAGAGTGAACTCTGACCTTTTAGCCTTTCAATGCTGTAACAGGGATCTAGGATTATTTGGTTTGTTATATTATTATTTTAATAATAATCCTATACTCCTTTTAATATTTTAAACCCCCGTTGCTAGGACAGGGCCTGTGTCCTGCACCATAAGAATAGTAAATAATACACTTGTATTATTTATTATGTATTCTTATACATAATAAATAATACATATAGCCCTTTCTAAATCTGAAGTATACATATAAAAATAATGACATATTTACTTCCCTTATCACTAGTTATCACATTACTTTCCCTGTTCTGATCAAGTCTGTAAATTTTGATGAATTTTATTCGTAATCTTTAAAGTCTACCTTTGAAGATTAGGAAAAAGAATTGGTAAGGATGGCGTATAGTGTTCAACAAGATGAGTTTTTCCTGCTTCTGGGTACCATTCCGCTCCATATTCTTTAATCACTAGATTTATCTTTTCAACACATGTCCAAGAATCTTTCACCTTTGTCCTTTATAACATAGTCGTCATAGAAAGTAACATTTTACCATAACTCAACGTGACTGCCATAGTCAGACTCATAATTGACATTTCGTGTGTGCCACTGCCCGTGGTGCCGCACCATTGCAGCTACAGTTACTTTTAAATATTTTATGCTAAGTTAATTGATGCAATCTTAATAGTCAACACACATTTTGTATATAATAATGTATATGCTCTACTTACTAATTTTTGACACATTGTCGATAACATTGGTAAAAATTCATAGTAAATACTGTTAAAAACTAGTTATCTGACAACTTTACTTACCAAACTGGTAAGTAAACACATTTGGAAAATTAATACACATGTTTCCGATTGTGTACTACTTTTTGTCCTAAAAATCCATTACATTATGTTTTATCAGTTAAATACAATCGACCTTTGATCCACTTTATCATCAAGAAGCAATTTAAGTAATAGTCTTTATTAACGAGCCCGCATAGGAAAACCACATCAATTATCCTATTTATCGTCAGGTTTAATTCACTCTACACATTAAACAACAAAATATGCCTACATACACCGCCAGTGGGGCCCTTTTCACTGAAATTAATTGTTGGAATGAGTTTTAAGTAACACAAATGCCATCCATTTTCTTTACTTAAATATGAACTCTTTCTGTTAACGTTTAGATTTAATTTAACTCGCGCCGTACGGACTCTTTTTGTTATGCATACTTATGTACACTATACCATCAGCCTACGTCTCTCCACTGTTGGATATAGGTCTCTCCAGCTCGCCACCACACACGATCCTCGGCTCTTCTCATCCAACTACCAATAATAAAGATGATAAACTTGATGATTAGGTAGGGTTACCAAACGTCAGGATTTGTCCTGACATGTCAGGATTTTTAGGCTCTTGTCCGAATTGCGGCCGGACTTTAGGACTGTCAGGATTTTTCGATTGTGCAATAAAATGCAGAAACATGATTATATTTTTTTATTTAAACAAAATCTTATCCTTAAATCCTCGTGGCTCAAATAATTCATTAAATATTCATTTCTTTCACAAGTTACAGGAATGTATTCAGCAAAAAAGACCAGGTTTGACTCGAAAAAAAATAATCTTTCACCAAGACAACGCAAGGGTTCACACATGCGTTAAGGCAATGGTAAAAATCAACGAATTACACTACGAATTGTTGCCCCATCCACCTTATTCGCGTGACCTAGCACCGTCGGACTTCCACCTGTTCCCTAAGCTCAAAACTTTTTTAGGCGGACAGAAATTTGAGACGAATGATGCCGTTATAACTGCTGTAGAGGAGTATTTTGCCGGCCTTGAAGAAACGCATTTTATGGAGGGCATAACTGCTTTGGAGCGAAGATGGACTAAGTGCGTAGAGCTTATAGGAGACTATGTCGAAAAATAAAAACCACTTCGTTACGTTAAACTGAGTATTTCTTTCCAAGGCCAGGTACTTATCATCCCGCCCTCGTACGTTGCAACTCATCAACTTATTCAACAACTTCAACAGGCGATAACTGCAAATGCAACAAACTTGTTTTTCAGTTCGGGCAACGAATATGAATGTTTAAGTCACCTGAATTAACTAGTTTACGAAAGCAAAACAATTTGTAATCGGACGTTCGTTTCGCTATATATCTTTTGTGATATCTCTTATTTATTTACGTATATTACGTAATAACGATTAGTCAGTCGGTATCATAGCAACTAGCTGTCGAACCGACAAGACATGACGCACAGCACAAACTCAGGCCTTTATGCTATGTGGGCAGAAACAGGCCGATAAATGACCCCTAGTCTCACTCACTAATGTCAGAAATATTCCATTGTCAACACCTGTGACTTCACCTGGTTTGATATCACAGATGTGGTACATATGTTTGTGTATTTTGATGCGTAATTTGCGTATTGAATTATTTGTTTATGGTAAAGATGGCCGACACGCAGCCGGCCCACGTGACGGCATTGTTTTTCCATCGCCAATTACCATCGATATGGGAATAGACTAGATGAGACATCATACTTTTTCGTTCTTATCAAAGAAATCCGGTTGGCAAGTTCAAGGGGACTTCCCCTTGAAAGAGGAGGGGTTGATTAAAAAGTCAAATTTGGAACTTAAGTAGATACTACGTAATAATGTTCCATTTTCACATGTGAATTAAACAATTCGAAAGCTACTGAAAATAGGACACTATTAGACTCTAACATGCCTGCTATGTAGTCTTTTTGTTTCGGAATAGCTGAATTCTTGTGGGCCTAATGGCCTTTTCAGAGTCGCCGGACATGTATAACTCAGGGCGAGCGCAGAAGTGCTCACTCAGGAGCAAAAAATGTGTAACAACGAGTCTAAGGGCTCCTCCGCCGGTAGACCGGCGGAAGGAACAGACCTCGGCTTAGGGTAAAGCAACGACTTTATGAGAGTACCGCGGGATCGCGAGTCGATGAGAAGAGTCGCAAGCCTTATATATATCTACAACTATCTGTGCCCGCGACTTCGTACGCGTGGAATTTTAAATTGGGATATCCTTTCTTCCCGTCAGCTGTTTTCGATGAAACAAAGCCCATTCGAAGCGCCAAGATAAGCGCCATAATTAACCTGTGGAAACCCCATGAAAATCCGTTCAGTAGTTTTGGAGATTAGCGTGTTCGAACAGACAAACAGACAGACACAAAAATTTTCAAAATTTATTTTTGTATTCTGATACTCTTCCTTCATCGGCCCCAATCAGTTTTTGGTAAATATATTCAATGTACAGACACGTTGGTTATACAGTTTTATTATATATGTAAAGAAACTATATTTCTTTAATTCGTACAGCGCTCTTCTATCTGTAAACAGTGACCATGTACTGTACTCCATAGATGGCGCTGTGAGTAATGGCGGCCCTCACGGTTGGAAGAGCAGCTGATGTTTAGTTTTGACAGAAGTCACCATCATTCATTATATTGTTAGATTTAAGTATAAAAAGTGTATAAAAAGGAATTGGCAATTTAAATAATAAACTTTAAATGTCGTTTCTTTGTTTTCAGGTAGGATTTAAGTTAATTAGTGTAATTTTTATTGTATGTACCTATGTAAATACTAAAATAAAAAAACTTTGTTTTCAGAGCAACACAATTGTTTATTAGTTTCCAATTCCTAATAAGTTTAGAGGTATTGCACTATATATATATATATATAGAATACAAGATAGATAGATTAGTTACACACATACATAATTTATCAGTGAATATGAACATGTAGTATCGTAAAGATATTGCGTAGCAGCCATGGATAGTTTATTTTTATTCAACGGTGTCGCCTCGTTATTTATGAATTAGTAAATAGTTGCTTACGATAAACCTGTCGTAATAGCAATAAATTGAGAAACATGTGTAGTATGTCGGTTTTCTTTGTCATATTTGCCGCAGGACCGATAACCGATGGGGTCCGATCTCGAATGGAGACCACGTATGGGGAAGGTCACTGTGGTCAGATGGACCAACGTCTTGAAGAAGTTTGCCGGTGGTGGTTGGATGGGAAGAGCTGAGGATCGTGTGTGATGGCGAGCCTTGGGAGAGGCCTATATCCAGCAGTGAAGAGACACATGCTAATGGTATGGTATGGCTTGTCCATTGTCGTTTTAGCGTCTTCATTCATAGATAGTCCAAATACTTGACTCAAGGGGAGGTGGCTTCTTCAAAAGGCGGTCCAAGACTGCTCCAGTGAAGACCCAACTTACTTTTTATGACTAATACTGTTTATTTAAAATGTTATTGTACGATTATCATGTTGAGTAGGCTGTTGCCCCCCTTTTTTGTATCAATAGTAATTAACGTATTGATTATGATAATGCGGCTTTTTGTTTTTCGTATGTTGAAACTATTATACTTTATGACGATTTTAATGATGATTTAATATTTTTATTTGGATTAATCTCTTGTAACTGTATCCGTTGTATCCGATACAAGTGTCGTACGCATTTTAACACCATGTGTATTTGACTTTAATCTATCATCGACGTTTCTAGAACGACAGGTATTTATTTGTCAATTGTGGCATGTTTTGCCACAGATACGTGTGTAAAATAAATGCGATTAAAAACCGTCTGCGACTTTGACTGCATGACATTAGCCTACTAATTTAGTATATTTTTAGTTATTTTTAATTGATTAATGTACGTTATATGGTACCAGTTTTAAGATGCCATTGGGCTTTGTTGAAGACTGTACAGCATCTGAGAATCCATACATAACAAAGCCGTACCGTGTCTGTGTAAATATTTTAGTACTTTGCAGTATAGGTACTTAAAGAATCATACAGAACCCAAAATTCTCTTTGAATGTACATCACGGAAAAACTACCTAACGCGGTTTAATTAAACTGGACATAATTATAACTCATATTGCAAAATTTATCAAGGATCTATTAAATTGTATTTATTTTTACTGCATACAAACAAGTCTCCACTTCTGTACCTAATGACCGAATGATGTATTGAAAAATACATACAAATTATTACAATACAAACAATCCATTTGTGAAATACCATACGAGTGGTTAATTTGACCTCATGTTTAACATTTATTTTTTCAATTAGGCTGCAAATGTTAGTTATTTCATTAAAAGGCTTATCTCGATTATTGCATTGCTAATGTTGCATGGCGGTAGGTAATAAATAACCTTTCAATCTTTATTTACTAATGGCGTTTGTAAATGAATTGTCGAAGGCCTCGCGATAACGGATGTGAACTCTGATATATTAATGTTCAATTCATATTTTTAGTGGCGGCTATAGAATAGCACCACCGCATCTCTTGTGTCATAAAAGGTGACTTAGGCATAACAAAGTGACTACCACAAGCCGTCAAGAACTACACCACCTCTAAAAGATTGGGACTCGCCAGCCCGCTTGGCGAGGTGTGCCCTTTTAAGGCCATAAATCCCTCAAGCACAAAATTATGTGAGGCCCATGCCTAGCAGTGGATACTGAAAGGGCTGGTTGCATAGCAACGTTTCTTGTTATAAAATCATCACGATTATAACATAAAATCATCACGACATAAAGAGATCTCAATTTAAAAAAGCAGCTTATCTTTAATTGCCTAAGGGGTCATCCATAAATTACGTCACACGTTACGGGGGTGGGAGGGGGTCAACAAAGTGTGACATCGTGTGACAAGGGGAGTCATAAGCTTCGTGACGTCACATGTATAAATGTAAAGTATTAATAATACTTTAAACTTCAACTCTAACGAAAAACTTTAAAATATTAATTACCAACTCTATCAATATTATTATAAGGTTTAAATTTGTTTGCATCACTTTTTGGCACGTGGGAAGTGCTGGGAGGAAATTTAAAATTGCAAAATAAGTGACGTCACCCCAGGGGAGGGATGGGGGTCACACAAATGTAACCACCTGTGACAAGGACGGGGGGGGGGGACTCCAAAAATCATGAAATTCGCGTGACGTAATTTATGGATAAGATTGGTTTTCACAATAAACTGACTTATTGTGCATGAGTCAGTAGTCTGACTACTGACACAGGTCTTATGTCTTGTGCATGAGGAGGATACTGAAAGGGCGGGTGGCAATATTTTTTAAAAAGTTTTCGTCTGATATATATATATATATATATATATATGTGACACTACTGAGGAAAGGGACCTTATTGTCGGGTTTAGTTTACCAGATTACTTATTACTTTATCTTAATGGGTTGCTTATTACTGCTTGTTGTGCTTATTAATGTTTTATTACTTTATTTGAATACTTATAGGCTTCTACCAAGGACCGCCACCACCACACACAGTCTCCAGCTCTTGTCGTTCCATCATCTTGAACGCGTCAAGTGGTCGTGGCCGGAGGGCGTCGCACACTGCGCTTTCCAGTACGTGGCCTCTAATTCTAGAACTCCTCTACCCCATCGATTATCGCTCCTGCGACAAGTACGACCTGTCCATTGCTACTTCAGCATGCCGATTGTAAGAGCTACGTTGGTGATTAAATAGTAAGTAAACAAAATTAAAACAATAAACACATAAAACCACATACCTACCCCAAAGCGATGGTAACCTCGGCCTAAGCTATTACAATAGTTTCTAATCTAATCCAATCTGCGTTCTTTTGTTGAACTTTATAGCTCCAGCAACGTGACCTCGAAATGTCAGCCATTGACGTCAAAGGGGCGAGACGTCATCGGCCCTAATGTCGGCCTATGGATTTATATAGAGTACTATTGAAAGTTTACGATTGTTGAACCAAACGTTTAGTCGACGAATGCGTAATTCGCTAAGTCTTAAGATATTAACTTCGGTGTTAATGACCAATTCCTTAAAGAAACAAGGACTAATTTTTGAAATGGCCAGTTCTCAAAAGAACCAATTCTGATAATAGTTCTGTACTTATCAGTCATTATAGGAAAATATCTAATAACATATGGCACACATCGCCAGAAACCCAATCCTTTAAAAATTTTAAAATAAATCTGTTGCATGTGTATCAAGCATATGTGACCAATCCGTACCTACGGCCGCGTGGTGGACTATGGCTCGAAACTCCCCAGTGATTTACTAGGGGGGGGGGGGGGGGGGGGGGGGACGTTTCGAAAACTGACATCAATATATACAGATTAAGAAACGACGAAAATTGTTTATCAATGATTCTTGATGAAAAATGCGTGTTGCCTCTAATTTGTATCACTGAAACTGTTACTATGCCGTCATGGCTTGCGGCCAACATCGTGCCAACGTCGAAAAATTAATGTTTCCCAAATCCTCTTTCATAATGCTGAGTAAATACTGAATAACTTATACAGCGATCTCAGTTTGACGTCACTTGGCAAGCTTGGATCATCCGCAAGTCATGTGTTTTGCAAAAAAAAGTATATAAACTATAAATGTCTATATTTCGTGTAACATAACATATTTTTTTATATAGGAAAAAGGCGGTAGACGAGCTTACGGTCCACCTGGTCGTATGTGGATACTGTCGCTCGTGGAAACCCCCGATACATGCCAACTTCAGTCCAGAACTCTGTCTGCCGTTGGAGATGTAAGAATGGATTTGGAGAAAAGGGTTGGGAAAATGGGGAGGGATTGGATAAGATGGGACGGGAATGGGATCTGGTATATCTCACTCACTACCGAAACAAGTACGTACATTGGGATAAAGTTGGAAATGCAGTACATTTCTGTGAGAGATGGGTAACGAGGACGACAGTCGAGAACGGCGCAGCGGCTGTTGGATTGCAGCGTTGGAGTGAATCTATGGTTACTGATCTACATTTTCACACCACGAATATACCTGTCATTTTTAACCCACAAAATTTGAGATACCAAAAGTAAAAAAGCATAAAATATCGACGTGTATAAATTATACGGGGATTTTTTACAACTATACTACATAGTAGTGTCGCTGTAACGTATTCGTTGAATTCTATAATAATTTCTGCTTATTTAGTAACACTTATATAACATCCGAAAACTCTAAAGTTATTTCCTAAATTTATTAAAATCGATTTTAAACCTCAATATTTAAAATTGAATTTCTTCAAAACTGATTTTTATCTCATTTTTTTAATATTATGTAGTTAGGCATCTCTTTTAGTTACGTGATCTGCCCTTTTAACAATGATGGACACTTTTGGCTTAGAAAGTCACAATAATTATTTTCTAAGCAATCCATGTAATGAAAATTGAAATACATTTTTGGAAATTCCAGTAACAATAAAAAACGATGAAAATGTGGGCGTATTTAAAAAAAACTCTGTGACTGTCTTATCAACAAATGTTATTACAATACAATTTTGCGCTCCCGAGTTATTTCCGGTGCTTACGCGACTATTTAGGCTCTCATATTCCACAAAAAGCTTCCCGTCAGCTAGGAAGGTAGCTCATGTTCACCCTTTGGCTAAAAAGGGTGACCGCACCAACCCGGCCAACTACAGGCCAATAGCGATCACCACCTTCCTGTCCAAGGTGATGGAGCTGATTAGCGACCATCAATATGGATTTCACCATAATCGCTCGGCTGGTGATCTTTTAGCGTGTTTAACACACAGCTGGGCTGAGGCCATAGAGAGTAGAGGTGAGGCTCTGCCTGTGGGCCTAGACATTGCGAAAGCTTTCCACCGGGTATGACACAAACCGTTGATTTCCAAGCTACCATCTTTTGGGATACCAGAGTGATTGTGCGAATGGGTTGCCAGTTTCCTGACTGGACGGAGCATCAGAGTCTTTATCGATAGTAGCTGCTCCGACACCATGTCTATTAATGCTGGCGTCCCGCAAGGCTCCGTGCTGTACCCAACCCTGTTCCTTCTGCATATCAAGGATCTGTTGCAAATTGGTGACATACGTTGCTATACAGATGACAGCACTGAAGACGCCTTGTACAGGGGCCGCGCCAACATCCCTCGGGTCGAAGTGGAAGAGAGTCGCGTCAAGAAAGCTGTGAATAGGATTTTGCAAGGTTGGCGGCGCACCCGCATGCCCCCTGGTATTGCAGATGTCCATGGGCGGCGGTAACACTTATAATCACGTGGAACTGCTTGCTCGTCCGCCCACTTCTATATAAAAAAAATGTATATTCTTAATAAAAATTTTTTTTTTTTCAATTGTAATTGAATTTATGGCCAGACTAGTTACGTTATATAGAGAGAGATTCATAGTTAAACGTCATAATTCATGGATGTAAAAGTATATATATATTTATTGGGCGTATGTTATTGGGAAATTTTTGCGTCACGAATTTTGTACCTTGGTTTAACGGCTATGTCTCAATATTTACACATTCGTCCTTGTTAGCGAATGAAAGGCGAATTCCACGAAATAACCGGCGTATGAAAACCCGTTTCCGATTACAAGACAAAAAATTAACTCGTTGTTATTTTTGTAACTCGTTATTTTTTTACACAAAGCGCTTAGTCACATCGGATTAATAGTGCTAGTTAGGACCAAGTGAGTAATCGTTATAATAGAGCTGGATAAGAATACAATGAAATTAAATACAAGAAAAAAGGAAGTTTTTCAATAGCCGCTAAATTAAACTGCGTAGTACGTGGTGCTATTGACGATGCTTCTAATAATACTTACTTGTTTAGATACCACTGGTTTTACTTTATTTTTTTAGAAAAACTTACAACTGAACAAGGAAAATAAATTAAAAGTAATAGCTACTTCAATATTCAGTCTTAGAATCTATGCAGTAGGTAACAAGGTATACATTAAAAATAAGACAGATAGAATGCAGAACACTCCTGCTACGTAAGATTCAGGTTTACCAGGATGTCAGAAACTACATTAAACTCATTAGTTTAATGCCTTTTCATACAATGATGAATAAACCACTGTTGCTATGACATTCTATGATCGTATGATATTCTATGATAAGGGGCCATCCATAAATTACGTCACATGAATTTCATGGTTTTTGGAGTCCCCACCCCCGTCCTTGTCACAGGTGATCACATTTGTGTGCCCCCCCACCCCTCCCCCCTGGTGTGACGTCACATATTTAGCTATTTTAAATTTAGAAATTATTAAATTAAAACAACCTTAATGGTAATATAAATATAACTTAATGGTAATGGTAATATTAATATATTGTTAAAGTAGGTAAGCAATATTTTAAAGATTGTCGTTAGAGTTGAAGTTTAGTTTTAATACTTTAGATTTATACATGTGACGTCACGAAGCTTATGACTCGTCCGTCCCCCCTTGTCACACTATGTCACCCTTTGTTGACCCCCTCCCTCCCCCTTAACGTGTGACGTAATTTATGGATGACCCCTAATGGGTAGGTAGTCGGAAAAGTTCGCGGCTTTTTGAAAGTATGACTAGCATATTTCTGGCAACACTGATTACTGGCGGGACAGTGATATACCGTTTGGCAGCTAACTTTTCGTCTAATGGCGGCAAATTGAAATTAAAAGTTAAAAAAATATTTTTTCATATTTTTTAACAAGCTTAAAATGGAAGTTAATGAGGTGGAAATTAGATATGTTTCACAATTTTTTTCGACAAGGGTGCTCGAAAAGAAACTTGTGGCGTTTACGGAAAAGATGCTTTATCTAAAGCTTCTGCAAAAAATGATGGTTCACAGTTGTGGATCACCTGCATAAACTGGATTTTGTAAAAAAAAGCTAGATGATTGAATGCCGCATGATTTAAGTGACAAAAATTTGGTGAATAGAATTATTATTTCCGCAAGATGTTGCTAAAATAAAATGAAATCGATCCATTTCTAAAGAGATTGGTAACAGGCGATTAGAAGTGCATCACCTATGACAAGAATGTTCGAAAACGATCTTAGTCTAAGCGAGGTGAGTCATCATAAATAGTCCCAAAGTCGGGCCTCGCTCCGAACAAAGTAATGTTATGTGTATGGTGGGACTGGAAAAGTATTGTGTATTACGAGCTTTTGCCACATGGCCAAACGATTAATTCTGATGTCTACTGTCAGCAATTAGTAAAATTGAAACAAGCACTTGAAGAAAAACGCCCAGAATTTATGGATAGAAAAGGTGTAGTTTTCCATCACGACAATGCTCGACCGCATACATCTTTGATGACTAAACAAAAATTGATGGACCTTGGATGGGAAGTTTTAATGCATCCTCCACACAGTCCAGACATAGCACTTTCGGATTATCATTTATTCCGCTTTTTACAAAATGCTCTAAATGGAATAAAATTAGGTCCAGGAGAAGCCTGTATAAACGATTTAAATCAGTTTTTCGCTCAGAAATTACAAAAATTTTATAGCGATGGGATGGATAATGGCTCTGCCAGAAAAGTGGTGAAAGATAGTCCAATTAAATGGGCAATATTCCCTTCAATAAATATTTATGAAATAAACATTTTATACCGCGAACCCGTAGTCTGTGGAACGAACTGCCTCAAGAGGTCTTTAACCATTAAGCCATCAAGTTACGATATGGGGTTCTTCAAGAAAGCTGTGAATAGGATTTTGCAAGGTCGGCGGCGCACCCGCATACCCTGCAACCTCTGTTGCAGGTGTCCATGGGCGGCGGTAACACTTACCATCACTTGCTCGTCCGCCTACTTCTTTATAATAACAAAAAAAGAGTCTTTATTATTTTCACTATAAAAAAGCCGCGAACTTACCAGACTACATAATATTAGGTACAGTTTTGTCGTTTTTTATAACTATAAGGTTTTCAGAATTTCAGAAGTTTAAAGAATTTCAATCTTATTGGACAATTTAATTCAATAAGCCACTTTCACTAAGCTATTGACATTCTCATCTAGTGACAGTTTTATTGGTTTTGTCGTCAAACATAGGTATATAGGTTTCGAGAGTGTCAGAAGTCTAATGGTTTCAAATTTTATTTTACCATTTAGAATTTATATGAATAAACAACTGTTACGTACATTGAGATTTTATAATGACGATATTGATATTATAGCTTCGTTTAACGTCAGATATAGGTTTCCAGGATATCAAACATTTTATGAGTTTCAAACAGGTTTATAGAATTAAGAAGATAAGATAAACAAACCACTGTTGCTATGCTATTGACATTCCATGATTGCGACATTACAATTATATAGTTTCTATGAATCAATATCCGTAAAAAAGTAATTCGACGAAGAACCAAAGTTGCCGACATACTCGTAGCTCAAAGGATCGGCCATCTGAAGTAGCAGTAGGCGGGCCATATATGCCGCAGGACCGATAGTGGTGAATCGCCGGTAGTCGCTAGATGAGAAGAGAAGTCGAGTGTGGTGGCGACTAGAGGAAAGTCGCCGGTAGTGGCTAGATGAGAAGAGAAGTCGAGTGTGGTGGCGACTTGAGGAAAGTCGCCGGTAGTGGCTAGATGAGAAGAGAAGTCGAGTGTGGTGGCGACTAGAGGAAAGTCGCCGGTAGTGGCTAGATGAGAAGAGAAGTCGAGTGTGGTGGCGACTTGAGGAAAGTCGCCGGTAGTGGCTAGATGAGAAGAGAAGTCGAGTGTGGTGGCGCCTTGAGGAAAGTCGTCGGTAGTGGCTGGATGAGAAGAGAAGTCGTGTGTGGTGGCGGTCCTTGGGAGGTGCCTCAATCCGACAGTGGAAAGATAGGTTGATGGTATGGTATGGTCTATTAATGTACACAATTTAATGTTTTATCAATAAGTTAGAGCACTAATCGAAGGACTAACATTAATGATGTGCGAAAGCAGCCCTTAGAGAACAGGATCTGTGCAAAGCCTTATTATTGGTGACTCTACCAGTACATTCGCAAATGAAGATGGCCAGTCTTCTCTTGCATATGTAAACAGTACCTTATCAGTAAGGCGATAATGTAAATATTGATCGGCCCTGATCACGCATGGTTGCGCCCTTGACAGTGAAACAAGTGACGTCAACGTGAGCTATTTCTGACCAACTATATTACTAACACAGATTGTAATTTTGATATAAGGCAGAGTAAAAACTAAAAGTTTATGGGACTTTATTCTTGGAATTTTTTATTCAAAATAATTTATTTCTTAGAATTCTACACGTTAGAAGTGCTTCACAAGGTCGAAGACAATTCCCCCATGATGTTGCAGGCAAGAGCGTAGCAACAGTGGGGCAGGACGCTTTTATTTGACGATAAAAGTTTATGCAAGTATTAGATCAAGTTCAATTCTAATAAACGATGTCATATACAGTACAATCAGGCTGTGCTGGTTCAATAAAAGCTATCACCATTTCTCACCCAGCCAAAGAGTTTTAATAAAGGCAAATCACTGCTAACTTTAAACCTTTTGGTCTAGCTATGAAACAATTTGTTTTAATGGTCTTCAAAAAATTTGGACGGCGACTGAAAATTACGACGTAGACGTTTAAAAATAGTTTACGTTTCGCACAATACGCAACGATAAAAATAAACGCCTATTTTGATACAACTCTGAGACATTTTTGTTTCATGTAAGTGATAAAAATTGTTGTCCTACAGCGCGACCGATCTGCAAGTATTTTATCATTACCATTGACTCATTTTTTCTAAAAGGTACAGACGATCAGATAGTTCGTTATGATGATAAGCGGTTACTGTCGAATATATGCATCTGCATCATATGCTTAACTGCTAAGATTAATGCGATAAATTAATTTGAAGGACCGATGTTGTTCATATATTAGTCGATGTCGCTCTTATTACACTGTGCCCACAACGGACAAGGCACTGTCTATGGTAATGTACCTTACCTTATGGTAGAGTAATAGGACCTTTACTGGAATATCACTAAACAGGCACTGTCCCATTCTAGCTGCCACAAACAGCTTATGCAGGAAATGCTTGGAGGCTGAGAAAGCGCCATCCCAAGTACCTATCCTTACATTGCACAAGTGGCATTCCAGCGAGCGAAGATCCTCGGAAACCAGGAGTCAATATATAGCAAAAATATTCAATATACCCAATATACCCAAAAGACTACTGGACTTCGGGAAGTACTGGAGTATAGAAGTCATACTCGAGGAAAGACGCAAAAAAAATGGTCGCTTTTATTGACTAATTGTGAAAAAGAGCCCCCGATGACAAGGAAGCAATGATGAAACTGGGCGTCTCTCTTTCTGTGTGTGTGTGTATGTGTTTGTTTGTATGTATATGTAAGGGTATGTATGTGTATGAAAATAATGAAAACGGGCGATTTAAAATGATTGGAATAATATGAAATGGAAAGAATATATAAGAATACGAATACCAACCAAACATGGCAACAGTGAGAGTCCTCATTCCTGACCTTTTTATATTCAAAAGACCTTTTCTAACGATTTTCCATTATGTGCATTACATTCACGCAAATCGGTAGCTATTATGTCAAATTAAAACTTTTTTGTAGGTATTGTGCAAAAGTGATATTGCTCCTTGCGATAGAAAAGCTTTCGGAGTAAATCATTTTCAACCTTTAATAAAAAGGAGTACAATGTATTGTATGATATTGTATGGATTTGAATACCTTGTATCCTTTATGTAACCAAGTACAGTGCGTCCCTCTCGCGAGTCGAAACGGAATAATTTCATTGTTGATAGGACCATAAGAAGGTGGAGATCCTCACGTAACATTCCTTGCGATCGCGACAAGGATTCTAAAATAATTGTTAAATCATTCGATTAACACCCACATCCTTAATAGTGGACGTATGATTAAGTATGAATGTAGCACCACTCAATCTCATTCCAGTAAATACCATTTTTGACATATACTTAAAGAATTCCTTAAGGTTGAGTTGAGGAGATTTCGAAGATACTATTAAGAATATGCTTATTATAAGTCAAGTTCATATTTAAACTTTGATTTACATAGTTGTTACCCGTCTTCTAGTGTTCTCGTTCGTGTTCTATCAAATTCTTCTAAGGTCCAGTCAGTAGGGATCTGCCTGACTAAACCTAATCTCGTTATGTGGAATGCAGGAACAAATTGCATCATAGTAATTTTTTTGGAATTCGTCATTTTCTAGAGCTGTCTAGAGTGTTGGTTAACTCAGCATTTTTAAATTCTACTGCAACTTTGTTCCGACCAGCCGACTTTATACCTCCTACTACTATGCCCTTGATGTTATTTTTATGAATAAACTGGGCCAGTTAATGTCCTTAAAGGTGCACTGGAAGAAGGATTTGCAGGATCTGATTTAGTAACGTGCACAATGAATGGTCCTTTATCTGATGCTGTATATTTTAGTTCTTTAAAAGATTGGAATTCTGGTACGGTACTCTAGCCTGGTATTTCTGGAACTGAAGCAGAAGGAGATATATTCTTTTTGGCAGTCTTGACCGGTATGCGATCTTTGGGAAAAAAAGTTCATCGGACATGATTACGTCTACTTGGGACTGACCCTCCCCGATGCGAGGGTCAACCTCAGAGTCCATTTTAGTTAATTTGCCCTCTTATCGATTATTTTACCCCTTACCAGATAACAAACAGAAATGAATCACCACCACCACAAAAAAATAGCTTCTCAACCGAAAAATAGTCCAAAAAGACGTAATGCGATGTCAAGAAAATGTTTCACTCAACAGTGACACCGCAAGATTTTTTTTTGATGATTTTATGTATTGCAAAACAATGGCACATTTATTACCATGACCACAATCCCTAAGAGTGTAAGTCTGAAGAAGAAGAACGCCACCACACTAGGTCTTTTGTTCTTCACATGCGACCACAAACAGCGACTTCCCTTAAATCTTCGGTCCACCTGGTTGAGGGGCGTCTTATTCTCTATTTCGAGGATACGTCTACTCCATCGGTTGTTGGACAAATGTGATCTGTCCATTTCCATTTAAGCTCCTTCTTTGAGCTATGACTTTGGTTCTTGTTTGAAAGTCTTCATTTCAGACGCTATCCGGATTACAACTTTCGTCTTACTAGAGATCTTTCCGTTATGCTACGATATGGGGTTCTTCAAGAGAGCTGTGAATAGGATTTTGCAAGGTACGGCGGCGCGCCCGCATACCCCGTTGTGTTGCAGGTGTCCATGGGCGGCGGTAACACTTACCACCACGTGGGACCGCTTGCTCGTCCGCCCGATAAATCTATTAAAAAAAACTGAATGTAACTTATATCACAGAAAACAAAAACCTATAATATCAATCGACATTTTCTCAAAACAAAAAAAAAACTTAGATACAAATGGCACATTTCAGTGACCGGAACAAAAGCTCATTGTAGTGAGTGAGACCGGTGAGACGCCACAAAAAAAAAAGTTTGTATTATACATATTTGATACGCAGTCAGAACTGGTTTGTGTAAAATCACTCTGTATGACACATAGTTTTATAATCCGGCTGCTCGTGATTTTTTTATATAAAAAATACTTGTAATTGTATTATGTAAAACATGTATTATTTAATGTCCAAGTTTTTTTTTTATATAGAAGAGGTGACATGTAAATAAACTTGAAGACAGTCAATCTGTAAGCAGATACAGTCGCCCTTGGACATCTGCGAAACATGCCAACATTAGTGCGAAATGACGAACATTGGTACGTCAGCGTTATCGTTGAGAATTTAGGAATTAAGGGTTTTGAAATTGTTTTAGGAAGGGTTGGACGTGTGCGTTTTTATTGTTTAATTTAATTGTTTTAATTAATAAGTTATTATACACACATAACATAAATAAAAAGGAAGACAAAGAAAAGATGTACAGATGGCAAGCTTATTTCCTGCGGAGATTACTTCCAGCAGACCTGGGAAAGTTAAATATAGGTTAAAAGGGCAAGGTGTAGTAGTAAGTGTGTAGTAGGTATATATAGAGAAATACACTTAAAGTAACTTTAAAAAAAATGTGTTGAATACGTTTAAAGAACGTTAATTGACTCTCTCATCCCAAATATGTTTGGAGAAAACTGGAGATGTTCCATTTGCAGCTTATCCAAGTTGATATTGTCATCAGACTCATCGGACATCCCACATTTCTACCCAAATGAGCGCCGTTAAAAGAATTAGAACTAAGAAAAGAATGTCGATGACGCGACACACCCACATTTGTATTCTGGTGACGCCGGCGCATGATTTGTTTTGCCAGTTATTATTACATAAAAACCACAGCTGAATGTCGTTCTCCAACTCTCACAAGCAACTTTCGTTGACCTATTAATTCCGTATGATCTTGACAAATATTTGAAAAATATCAACGAGATATATGAGAATCTGTAGATTGATACCAACAATTTTATTTTCGCTATTTCCCGGCTATGTATCCAGGGCTGAACTGAGACGTGAACGACCAGAGCTGCTGACGTCACGACCTCGCTCAGTGCCAAGGCTTCCCTCCAACATAACTACTATAAAAATGTATACAGGCCCGGAACCAGGGTTTGCTTCAAAAGAAATAAACAATGGAAATTCCTATTAGTTTCGTATGAAATTGTTTATAATCATATAAGTTCGTACATGCATTTGGTCCACTGCAATATATTTATTAATATTTATATAAATATTAATAATGGTCAAAATCAAGCGATAGGACAAATACAAACACCTTTGCAGCTCATTATCAATTTATTCAAGAGCCGATTTAAGTGGCTACAAATACAACGTTGTAGAACAAACATGTTCGTTCAGGTAGATCACCGAATATTGACTTCAAATTCAACATAATAACACATTAATTAATGCAGATAGTTTGTAATTGGGGCGAACACTCTATTTCCAGATGATTAGGCAATGTTATTCAGAATACTGTCAAAACATTCACGACATCATTATTTATATTATACTAGCAAAACCCTGCAGACTTTGTCCTGTCATAGAAGTTGATGTGCTGCAGCGCCATCTAGTGGCGAGTTACAACAAATTCGATAGCTCGAAAATATTCTCCGTGCTCAAATACCTATAGTCGGAATTATAATTCGATTCCACATTTGACATTAGCTACTGTCATTTTGTAAAATAATGATACCACATATAATAGTGTAGTGATGAACACAAAAATCGATAAACAATCGCGATTTATGTTTATGTAATCATAATATTGGTGTGCCAATTAAAGACTAAATTATTGATTTTTATTTAAATAAATACATAATTATTCATAACAATTATTTATTAATTAGTAACCGCTGCTTTATTTTATAAAAAGTTAATATTTTTGTTTTTTTTTATATTAAAAACAAAACTTATAATAAAAGAGCCTAGATAGTTTTCTGTATTGGCAACCCGTGCGCGCTCGTGCAGCTATCGCCATTTTGTTTATCTTGTCATTCGGCTTCATTCTCCTAGTCTGACTGCACGAATATCTCGTTTCATTGCGAATCGATATTTTGTTATTTTGTTGGGTTTTTGTTAAAGTTTTGTTACGTTGTGTTTGTTGTTACGTTTATAGTTTTTTGTGAACTTTGAGTGAATCTATTTGTTTTGGTTTTCCATCAAAATGGATCCTCCGCCAAGTACATCACAAAAAGACGTGGATGTTTTCTTGTCTCCAAGAAAAAAACGTCCACGAAAAGCTTTCACTGTTACTGAAAAAGTAATGATCCGCAACGCATATAAGTACGTGAAAAATGAAACTTCTGCGCAATTGGAGGCCTTTGAAGTTGTGGAAGAAAATGAATGTATGAACAAAGTTGCTCACATATTGGGAATAACCTCACGCTCTGTTTGTAACGTTTTGAAGGAAGTAAATAAAGGTGCGCCGCCAACTCCCCCTAAAAAAACTGGACCAAAGCGAAGTTTCAAAGATAAAATTGATGAATTTACATTCTCCGCAATACGACGAATAGTTCATCAGTTCTTTTACCGAAATGAACCTCCAACCATTGCAAAGGTTAATCAATCAGTCAGACAGTATTATTTTATACCTACATCTTTTATATATAAGTAATGATTCCAAACTATTATAAAATTTACTATTTCAGATTTTACAAGTGATGAACGATGATCCAGAAATGCCCAAGGTTTCCAAAGACACCCTCAGAAAAATTTGGAGCATCTTAATTTTAAATTTGTTGCACGGTCACGCAAGAGCACACTTATTGATCGAAATGATATAATAACATGGCGCCAGCGTTACTTGCGATCTATATGTCAGTTTCGACGAGAAGGGAGACATATATATTATCAAGATGAAACTTGGGTTAACGCAGGTAAGGCTAACATTTTGAATTAATATACATTTACATTAAATTTAATAGTAATATTGAATGTTCATGTACTATATGTGATTTAAGGTCATACTGTAAAAAAAACTTGGGTGGACAAGCAAGTCACATCATCTCGGCAAGCGTTTTTGGAGGGACTGACCACTGGATTAAAAAACCCATCTGGAAAAGGCAAACGTCTCATAATTAGCCATATAGGTAGTGAAGAAGGCTTCCTGGAAGAGGGGCTCATGATTTTTGAAGCAAAGAAAAATTGTGAAGATTACCATGATGAGATGAATGCAGTTTGTTTTGAGGAGTGGTTCGCTGGAGTCTTACCAAAATTAAGACCAAACTCAATTGTGGTGATGGATAATGCACCTTACCACTCCCGAAAATTGGAAACGGCACCAAAAATGAGCTGGAAAAAAGCTGCCATTCAAGACTGGCTTTTAAATAAAAATATTCATTACGAACCAGATATGGTTAAAGCTACGCTTTTAGAACTGATTCCACATAACGAGTCTTTTAATAAGTACGCTGTAGACGAAATGGCAGCACAACATGGGATCACGGTTTTAAGACTGCCCCCTTACCATTGCGAGCTGAACCCTATCGAATTGATATGGGCTCAGGTAAAGGGGCATGTAGCTCAAAATAATAAAACCTTCAAATTGACAGACGTGAGAAATTTATTTGAGGAAGGCATTCAAAAAATTACGGCCACCGAATGGTCTAAATGCGTATCCCATGTTGTCAAAGAAGAGGAAAAAATGAGTAGGCTAGATATGTTAATTGACAATATCACAGACACATTTATAATAAATGTTACAGAAAGTGACAGCGATAGCGATAGCGATGACGGCGACGATTTATAAAATAAAATATTACCATAATACATCTATTTGTTTTATTTCTCATGTTCCTTCATGATCACATTTATTTATTTATTTCACACACAATTATTAAAGAAAACTCTCAGATCCGTAATAAAATTAATCGTCATAACTAAATTATCCGTTCACAAATATTTAATTTCCTGATATACTTAGTTTACGAGAATAAAATTATAAACGAGAAGAATCGATCC
The DNA here is from genome assembly GCA_914767545.1 of Sesia apiformis. NCBI lineage: Eukaryota > Metazoa > Arthropoda > Insecta > Lepidoptera > Sesiidae > Sesia > Sesia apiformis. The sequence goes on from OU611962.1 coordinate 851,727, forward strand.
GGAAATATTCCATTTCCGTATCGAATAATTTCGCAACGTTACTATTTAGTACTTGTCATAACGTTGCAACACTGAAATTGTCAAATCTGGAATCGAATTAAAATTCCGACTTTATGTATACCAATTTTCATGGCGATCGGTTGAACGGTATAGAAGTTAATGTGCTGCAGCACCATCTAGTGGCGAGTTACAACAAAGTCGATAGCATAAAAACCTTCTCCATGAAAAGATACACATATGTGCCAACTCTCACGGTGATTGGTCAAACGGTGTCGAAGTCTATTAATCTCCAATATACCAACATCCTCTTTTATATATATACCATAGATGTAATAACATTTTATTACATATATGCTAATAGTGATGTACAATGTTTGATGGCAAACGAACGATACGATAACATATGGCCTAAACATGACATAATTACTTATGAAAAATAAATTAGAAAAGGAATAGTGTTCCAGAATACTTTAGACAAGAAGTCAGTTTATTATGACAACATAATCTTAAGCAATTAAAGATAGACTGTTTTTTAAATAGAGCATTTCATAATCCATTGAGTACCTAATTATTACAACTGTGATAATTTTTAAGCAATAAACGTCGCTATACTCGTACGTTACAATATTAAAAACTGATAGAACATTCGCAAGCAAGTGCTCTTTATATTTATGTTCCTACTGTAAATATATGTATATGTTACGAATATACGAGTACATATATATATAATATATGTTACGAAATAACCATTTCTTTCGTTACTCTCACGACCAAGATGTTACTTGAGCAACGCAATACAACATCTATCGATTCTATCGAAAAAAAAAAACTAAAGAAAGAAATACGAGTTTCGTGCGGAAACACATTCCCTCTTCCTGGAAAAATAACAAAAACTAGAAACGGGGAAGATAAAAACAACACAACTTCAAGGATGCCGTACATTCGTTTACTGCGTGTAACAATAGTGAAAGTTTTCACACTCCTTTACGACACAATTACGATGGTTCCCAAGAACTATGCCGACATGCCGGCCGATGTTACAATTTACGATGCCCCTTATCTTTAAGAGAAATGAAACTGACACGTTTTTTGACTAAAGTTTTATTGCATCGGAGCCGATAGATTCTTTTGTAAAATAGGAGACGCTGGAATAAATTACGAAAGAATTGTTCAGTTATAAAATTTACAGTTATGAGTACGTTTTACGTATACGAATACAAAAGTATCTCTTGAATGTCCCTCGTTTTTGTTTGTTCAATGAAGGCTCATTCTAACATTTGAGATATTCGCGTTTCTCGTACATATTTATCTATTTAAACGGGTCTTAACGCGAATGTTTACCTTATTTATTTCAAATAAATAAGATAAGATTCACATTAGAATATAAAAAGGCTCATTTACACAAGAAGAGTTTGTCGTACGCGTGCAGGAGTTACTCCCGACGCTATTGCGACAGAGTCTCTTAGATACCTGGTACCTATGTAGTAGTTACAAGCCTAACGGTTAGGAAAATCGGTTAAGAATATAAGAAATAAATATCATCGAGTCTTCATCATCATCATGTGTACAGCTGCAGGCGAGAATCGTAAGTTTGGTCGCATATGAGAATTGTATACAATATTCTCGCTCGAACCGTTTGAGAAACCCTCCTTGTGTAAATGAGCCTTAAAACATATTCATTTCACAAAAACCTCTTCCGCTTTTTTTTAAGACCGAGCGAGTATTATTATAGTTATCATTATGACAATGGTCACTAGTGATCAGTTATCTGGATGAGAAGGGCAGAAGACCGTGTGTGGTGGTCGTCCTTAGGAGATGCCTATATACAACAGTGGAGAGACACAGGCTGATGTTATAGTATGGCATATAGTAATTATTACACAATAATTATCACATTTCAATTGGCTTTTTAAGCATGCAGTGTGTAGCCACATAACAATTGTAAGTAGATAACCTCAGTGTTCAGCGCACTCGTGTCGTGACATCGCGGCACAGGCTAAACAGGTTCAAAGGTGGCCTGCGCATTCAGGGGCGTGCCAACGTTTGTCGTTCTTGACTGATGTTGGCATGTATCGCGGATGTCTATACGCAAAATAAATCCACTTACCGCCAGGTGTACGTCTACCGCCTTTTTTCCATAAAAAAAGTGAACTCTTCTACAGAGGAATTATCAAATTGTTTTCACAGTGTAGGTACACAAATCGTGTATGCTCCATGTCTTCCCGTGGATGTCGTAAAGGGCGACTAAGGGCTACTACATGCCTTGAGAGACTATACTACCTTTAAAAGAGTAGATTGGACAACCCTCCTTGCCAGCGTGGCGTTTTAAGGCTACACATCCCTCGTGCATAGGACAATGTACATGAAGAGGTCCGTGGTCAGCAGTGGATGGTTGCGGTTGCGATATACAAAAGCCAGAGTACAGGCCATGCCTTATATTATAGCATAGTTGACATGATCGTTATTACCACCGGTATTCTTTCACGGCCGACCGACCATGCCAAATGTGTCGTGGCCGCGTTAAATCGTTTCGCCGGAGAAATGTCACGCATTCTCAATCGGACTCGCTGATAAGTTTAAAATGTTTTATTATAATTTAAATATTTTTTTATTAATTTACACTTTACGAATAGGTATTGAATAATCATTAATCGCACAGTAGGTCAGTTTCACGATCGCTGTATGTCATGGCCGTGTGGTATCGCCCATTCTTCGCCCACCACCACATCTCTGCCAGTGAGGATCATGAAAGGCGACTAAGGGGTAATGAAGCGGCTACCACAAGCGTTGAAGAACTACATCACTTCTAAAAGAGTATTTGCTGTAAAAGTCAACGTCTATTATGTTTAAAATATTGCACTAAACTTTTTTTTTTTTTTTATGGACGAAGGTGGTAGACGAGCATACAGTCCACCTGATGGTAAGTGGATACTGTAGCCCATAGACATCCGTGATACATGCCAACATTAGTCCAAAATGACAAACGTTGGCACGCCCCCGGATGCGCTGCCTACCTTTGGACATAGAAATGCATTTGGAGAAAGGGTTGGGGAAATGGGGAGGGATAGGATGGGAATGGACTCTGGCACATCTCACTCACTACCGAAACACGTACGTACATTAGGGAAATAAGATAAAGTGGGAAATGCAGTACATTTCAAGGTAGTCTTCTGTGAGAGAGGGGTAACGTGGCCAGTCGAGTGCGTCCAGCGGCTGTTGGATTGCAGCGTGCACTCTCCCCCTCATTAAAACTACTCATATAAGTTGCTGTCTCGGAATTGCGTAGATATTCTCCCTTATTAACTATTCCAGCAAAACACTTTCTGCTACTACAATGGACATCTGTTAATGGATCCATTCAAAACAACGAGTGAGTCATCTACATAAACAACAAAATAGGTGCGCTTCGGATACATAATGTGGTTACATAAAGAACACCTGAGCCAACATGTCACGTGATCGAGAGCTCGTGGCGCTTTCTTAATTCAGCTAAAATTATATTGTCACTGAAATATGCTTCACCGGAAGTTATAATGGAAATTATGATCTCACGAATAGGCCTACGGGTAAGTCCGCTTGTCCAGTTTTTAAGGAAGTACATTGCAAGGGGTTTTTCCTATCTAATTAAGAACAGTAAAGGATCACACACCTTCTGTCACTACATTGAGGAGCGATAGCCGCAATTGGTAGTGACCCTGGCTGCTAGATAACCAAAATAACCAAAACGCTGAACCTGTACAAAAGTTCTCATGTTCGATTTACGATCAGTGTGAGCTATTGAGTGTGGCGTTATAATACTTTTTAGGGGTAGTTTCTCAGGGCTTGCGGTAGCCGCTTAACCCTCAATCGCCTTTTACGACACCCCACGGAAAAGAGATGGGGTGTACGCCACACAGCTATATCCAATAGTTATTTTCACGTCGGCAGAGATACTAGTAAATTTACGAGTACGAACACGAACGCAGGTGGAAATACGTTTGTTTGTTGACCTTCTGGTTTTTACGTTAGAAAATAAACTGAAGCGAAAAAAAAACTGATATTAAATTACACCTGTCTTGAAACTTTGCGAAGTTTTTTTTAAACGACATGAAATCAGCGGCGATGACGTGTCGCGACGAGGTGAGATGACTGTAGTAATACTCTTCTTAGAATTATTTTTTTATAGAAAGAAGGTGATGGACGAGTGGACAGTCCCACCTGGTGATAAGTGGATACTGTCGTCCTGCGATATCCGCGATACCTGCTAACGTCAGTCAGACTGACTTGTTGAGAACGTTGAGAGTTGGGCACACCCTCGGATTTGTCGCCTACCTTTGGAGATTTAGCAGCGGATTTGGTAAAAGAGCTAGGAGAAATGGACAACAGGAAGTTTTCGTACTACACGCTTCATCCGTCTTTGGGGTAATGAGGTGGAATGTAAAGCAGAGAGTATCATAGAATAAGGAATTTCATTTAACCCATTATTCTCTGCACTCGATGTAGGGTAAGATAAGCAGTGATGAGAAAAAGGATTTGGCCAATCGAGCGTACGCATAAATGAAACTACTTTGCACTTCATTATCAACTTATTCAACAAGCAGTTAAGTAGCGCCAACCGCATATATAACGTAGAATAATCCTATTCATTCAGTCAGAGCAACGAAAATGAACTTTAAAATCACTGTAATAGCTCGTTAACGAAGTGTTTAACTCAGTTACGTGTAGTACGTCTTGTAATAACCCGGTGGCACAGAGCTTTACGTAGTACATTTTATTGCAGTCTTCTCTGTGTGGGGTAACTAGTCTGGGTTGCGCCGAGCGACTGTCGGATTACAGACTGCACCTTCCCCTTCCTAAAATACAATGTGGGAAATAAAAAAAAACCAAATTGAATAAGCAATATTATTGATTTTAGCAACTTTATTATTATCGATTTTTGATTCATTTATCGACTTCGTGACATGTGATTTTTTTGTAATTTAGGTAGAATTTATAGTTTCTTCTTGTATAATGTTTTCTATTTTAATGCTGATAGTTCTTGTATGTTACCATATTCATATACAAATTTAATTGTTTCAAATGAATATGTACACTACATTAAAAGGAAAAACCCGACTGCGAATAGTCAAAATCATTTGGAAGAAAACAAATTTAATTAGACTAATTAAACCGACGAGACTAATTATGACGAGAGCTAACAAAAGTCCTTTTATTGACTATACGAAGCAAAATAATTAGGTATCTACATTCTTAACATCTTAAAGAAACTTAATATAATTTCACAATAAGTGGTTTATAGCTTAATATAAAAAGTTTTAACGCATGCTGCAAACCCGAAGGTGGTAGAATGAACTACCATCCGAAGTTTTCCATCGGGTTATTTAAGAAAGTGGACAGGATTCTACAAAGTCAAATGCGCACCAAATGCTTTTGTAACTTCATGGGCAATGGCAATCACTTATCATCGGGTGAGTTGCCTGCACGTTCCGTCCAAATAACTTTTTGTCAAAAACACATGGAACTATCCATTTTAAACTTGAAGCAATTCATTTACTTATAAGGGTCCAGGTTGCCACCTAGAACCTTACAAACTGGATAGTATATGGATCGACACGTGCGTACAATTCGTAATGGATTGCTTCAAATAAACACGATTCTATTAATACGCACACATACTACAGTTGCATCATAAGGTTTCAGAAGCAACAATGTCATGTCGATGACGGTTCAATCATATATAATACTAGCAAAACACCGGCAGACGTTGTCCTGCCTGTGTATATGATTTTTGCGATCGGTTGAACGGTATAGAAGTTGATGTGCTGCAGCGCCATCTAATGGCGAGTTACAACAAAGTTGATAATTCAAAAATATTCTCCGTGCTCAAATACCCATGTATACCAATTCTTATGGCGATCGGTTAAACGGTATAAAAGTTGATGTGCTGCAGCGCCATCTAGTGGCGAGTTGCAATAAAGTCGGTAGCATAAAAACCTTCTCCATGAAAAAATACATATATGTGCCAACTTTCATGGTGATCGGTCAAACGGTGTCGAAGTCTATTAACATAAGATATACCAACATCCTCTTTTATATAGATGACACACATATGTTTCCTCGATTATATTTACAGTTTATGTCACTGTGTAATTGAATCATCTTTAATGGTTATTAAATCGTCAGCTTTTCTTAAAATAGATGAGTTTACTTTAAAGTTTTAAGTATTTGATTTAATATATTATAACAAATATTTTGATGACATCATCATAAGATCTCCATCGAAGAGAAGTTTTACTGTTACCATTATCAGCTTTTTGCATTGACCCCTATATATCTAGTTCAACGGCTAATCGCATTTCTTAAAAGATTGAAATTAAATTGGGCAGAAAAATTGTTTGGGTTTAAATTTTGGCTAATTTCGTAGACGAGTCAAATAGTTCCAATGTTATCAAGCAATGTGACTTTTAGGGTTTTATTATCTTATATCATTGGGAGAGGAATCGCACATTGCGTTCGATTTCGTACTTATATATTTGATTTCGACAAAGACTAGTACGTAACATGTAAATCGAGCTCGTAACAATCTCATAAAATTCACTTGAAGCACAAACAGGCATCTCCACGAGAGCCTCATTTAGCATCGCCTTGAAATAAGGTCGAGATAGTTATTTTCGTATATTTTCATTAAATGACATCATGTAGTTGAAGGAACCTGTTTTATTTCCCGTATGCATACGTGTTTATTTATATTATTTCCTTATTACGTAAATATCTTAAACGTGCGTGAGGTCGCGAGACCGGATTTGGATGTAAAAATAAAAAATAATCCTACAAATACATTATTGCAGTCTTACAAACACGTAATGTGTAATAAATTGATTGGAAAATGCGTCGGTGTTTATAAATACCAGCTTTGAGATATACTTCCTACAATAGTTTACAGTGCACATAGAAATAGTCATTGACGTCATTACAATGTGGCAGGTCTGGACATGACAGGTGGTTTGCGAAGAAACTAGGACATGTATACTATGGTCCGGTTATTGAAGAGCTCTGACCGTTGACATAAATCTTTAACATGTATTGTAGTAAAAATCATTTCACAACACGATAGTCCTATAAGAATATTTTTTTTTTCTATTTTATTGTGTTATATTAGCTTTGTTCGCGGTAAGGATTCAGAACTAATTCGGAACTAGTACTGAACTAATTTGGAATCGTAGTATAGCGCATGCGCGGTTATAAACCGATTCGTGATTTTTATTTCCGCGAACGATTTCGGAACCAAACTGCGTACGGTCTACTGTCATCGGCAGTGTTACCAACTCTCAAAAATATTTATCCCTAAAGCTTAAGTCAAAAACCCCCAAAATCGCCCCAATTACTTAGAAATCCCCCTAAAAAAAAAAAAATCCTAAAAAAAACCATCCCACTTATTTACCCCCTAAATTTGGGGGGGGGGGAACCCCTAAGTTGGCAAGTATTTAAGTGGACCCACCAAAACACATTACTCTTATTAGAGTATTATATAAACTTATTTATATAAACAACAAACAAAACTAACCATATTTTATTTAACCCTTAATAAATTTATAAAATTAATATTTTATTTAACTATTTAACCAGTTTATTAGTTTCTAACCAACTGAATATAGCCGCAGCATGTATGTCAAATGTCGTTAGGTAAAAACTGCGCATGTCTGGAACTACGATTCTTGCCAAAGTTATAGAACTGATAGAACTGATTCTGAACCGATCCTGAACCGAGTTCGACGGTTCCGCGAACACAGAACTGTAACTAGAAATTCTGAATTGTGTGTTCCGCGAACGGCATTATTTGAACTGCGCATGCGTATAGTTCCGAATCAGTTCTGAATCCTTACCGCGAACGAAGCTATTATGATGACTTAAGAAAGAAACGGTATTTACATAAAATGAATTGAGTACACAACTGTTAGCGCTCTCCCTTTGATAATCGGATAGGCATATAATGGATGATTGGCGCCGCTGATTGATTATACACGCTCACTATACGTTTTATAGATATTTTGAGGAAATCTAGCAATAAGGTGACGACTTTCGTAATAGCTACATCCCGTCTACATCCTCCACATCGCGACTAAAGCTGATTACTACATTTCTTCACCGATTGAAATTCGTTTAGTTCGCAGATGTTACGTTCATTTTTATTTTAAATTCCCAATAAAAAAATTATACGCTAATATATACAAACGATGTGTTATTATATTAGTTAGGGTTCGTGAAATTCTACTTTTGTGTATTTTTTTTATCTGTCTATTTTTACAGAAAAAAGTGACAGACGAGCAGGGCATATATACTTATATCCATCCTAGTGGCATATATATATATATATATATGGCAATGATGTTGGCATGTGTGCAGATGCCTTCAGAGTATAGGAGTCAGCATATAGAAAAATGGGGGCTAGGCGCACTATCCAATCAAATATAATATAACAATTTTATACATTAGATCAATACTGCTCTCCTTGGAAAAACTAATTACTTTTCTTTTTAAGAGAACAGAATAGTGAGGTACTGCTGATGTATGTTTTAAAACTGAATATCATGTTTTTATTTAGTCTTTACATGTTTAAAAAATACGTATACGTTTTGAAGCAATTTCTAGTTTTTGCAATCTTCCTGAATCACGACGACAAAATCAACTCTACCTTCTCCATGATAAATTTAATGACGCCCGGTGAAGTCATTTTGCGCACATCTGCCGCCGCAGCTGGTAACCAACGTGCCAAGGTCAAGAGCTATAACTCCGATCACATGTTAATTGTCATTACCAATCAAGAAATTCAAGCCAATATAGCCTGTATTACTGTGGACGAAGCCTGTATAATTTGGGTAATTTTTTGGAGCAGGTGCAGCCACATTCAAAGTTATCAATGTCTTTGATAGATTTGACTTTAAAAATTTAACCGAATTTTGCACAAATGGCAGCGAAAATTTAATTCAAAGTAGACCTAGATACTAAACCTAGTTACTAAAGTTACTAAAACTAAACCTAGTAAATGTTCAAAGTGCTATTTACTAAACTCTATCTGTCTCACTCTCACACGATAATTGTAGTGGAAAGTAACGGAATAATAAGAATGGTTCTTGATAGTGGAAAGTATAAACAAGACGTGTATGTATATCTATCATATTGTAAATATTGTCCCGTGAATTGTAAATATTGAGCAAATTCACGAAGAACATCGTAAGCGACAATTGTTATTACAAAAATCATAATCATAAATGTTTCATATCTCTTAGAAGTTATTAAAAACACATCTTTTAGTACAATTTTCAATTTGCCTTTCATGATGTTCTTCCTGAACAAGATTGATAGTGTCTGTATATATTTTTACAGAACACGTATAGGTACCTATTTATTATGTTATAGGTTAGCTTTTCCTATAGATGACAACGTGAACTTACACAGCCTGTCGTCCGCTAACTAAAAGGCAGCTAAGTGATAACTTTTGAGTTTTAGGTGACAAACAGGCAGACAACCAAACTGAGTTTTGCCAATATTTAGGTATTGACTTAAATTTAACTTAAACTTTAGGTATTGAAATGTTGGCAAAAGAAAAACGTGAGAATCGATGTCTCTGGGAAATGTGAATGCAGAAAAAGTTTTTAACATTGATTAGAGCCATAATTGCAAGACAGGCCGATAGAAAATTTTCAGCCTAGTAACACTGTGTAGAAAATCCGAAATAGGCATTTTTTAGTCGCCTTTTACCTAGCGGACGGCAGTAATGCTCTCGTTGATAAATACAATAATCAAATGGTTATAGCTACATTCGAATGTTATCGATTGAAAATAACCTAGGATAATGTTTCTCAGACGTTCTTAATAACGTTAGAACAAAATAACATTGCATATTGTGATTTAGTCGATATGAATTGTTCTGTGAAACCAACGTCCAGCTGCAAACTTTAAATGTGTATACACAAACGTATCAGTTCATGTAAACCTGTAAATATTGACGTCACGTTTTCTATGAACATTCGTGATCACGAACACAACACATGGTACCGCGCAGTCTGTAGATGAATGTAGCTAGTTTGCACGTGATATAATTTAAAAGGAATAATATAATATGTCACTACTCAACTATTCGCGGCTTTTAACATTAATCACGATAGATAAATTAAAATAGTGCGAATAGATAAACGATAGTGCGAAATAGATAAATGAACAACAGATAAAGCAGCAATAATAAAGTTGATGCGAATTATTTAATCGCTTATTTTTGATGGATTCTCTTAGAAGTATATAGGTTCGAAGTGAATGTTTATGGATATTACATCACATTCATGTGATGACTTGATGAGGTAACGAGAATATATTTTTATTGACTACAATACTGAATTTATTTAATCTTCACAGAACTGTGTGAGAGACAGGAAATCGAAGACAGGTTTGTATGTGTAATGAATGTATTTCATTCTATCAGGCTGGTGCAGCGGATGAGGTAGCAGAGAGGCGTAAGACTATTCAATACAGGGACAACAGTCCGTGGGGTCCTCTAGTGTGCACTTATTCTTCTCAAAGAGCCTGGTCCACAACACCGCCGATCCTAGAGCTGACCATTACCTCGCACAACGCATTCGTCTAGCAATCCAGTGAGATAATGCCGCCAGCATGCTGGGTATTGCAAGGTACCTTGCCACGGGGACCAAATGAATAAAAGTTTGTTTTTAAGTTTAGGTTAGTTTTTAGATTTAAGTAGGTATTTTCTTTTCGTTGTAAACTATGTTTCTCTATTCCCGTCAAGAAAACATAAAATTCTTGAAATCATTCATTATTGGAATGTATAATATAAGGAATCATAAATGGATTACAAGGCAAAAGGGACGTGAAAATTACGTTACTACGTATATATAAGAGTCCTGAAAAGACAACTTATTTTGCATTAAATAATGCAACTATAAGCGGCTTCGAAGTCTACGTTTCAGCGTTTATAAATTGTGAACTCGATTTTCATCATTTGATAAATATCATATATAAGACTAGAGAACTCGGATAAGCAAACTTACAAATGAATGACAAATTAAATTACCTTATTATAATTAGTTCACTTTAATTTATACAAACTACTAAAAGGGTTTAAATGCGTGAAACTAAATCTACTTCCAAATGTAAAAAAACATGTTTAAGAGCCATTTGATTTATGGACACGTGTTGAAAACACTCTAATTTTAACTAAATTTTTAGTAAAGTAGATAGTTAAGTATTAAGTTCTAATAGCATTTTTTTACAACTTTTCGTTGGTCGAAAGATTAATTTGGATCTAGTTCGTAACGCTTCATTGCTCGATGCCCACCAATGATCACGTAAATGCACCACCATTTTCCTATCCCGCAATGCAAATCACGAGTCTAGAACTTTTCAACACAATCTGCTTTATTGGATCTAGTCTTCCTTGAAATGGTAGAAAAGAATTCGATATTACTTATGCCAAGCAGTCTCAATCAGGTTATTGTTACTCGCTGTACGACTGATTAGATAATTCTGGTACACGTGCAGCTGATAACTGAATTAGGTCACATTTTCATTCTGTTAGAATTATAGACTAATTTTAAATGTCTTAAAGTAATACATTATTTTTATAAATGTATGAATACAAATGTAAGGAAAATGAACATATGAAAGTCATGTTTCCCACAAAAATGATAGGGGAAAAAATATATTCAGAAGGTTGGGATCAAGATGTACAAAGGACGATCGCCCTGATGCAATAAGCAAGCAATATTACAGAGATGGCGGGAATAATACGCTCGAGAAAAACTTAAAACCGAAATTAATGAGGAGATCTGAAGAACCCGAGTACCCAGCGATTACAGAGTATTATATGTTACAAGCTTATGAATAAGAAAGTAAAAAAAAATAGAGTTGAGGACCCAGTGAAACGATTTGTAAGTTAATTTATAAATTTTATGTTTCAAACAGCTTATGTATCGCAGCATTGCTCCTAATTGTATATCCAGAGCGCGTACCACTCAAGGACCATGTAGGCAGTTCCATCGGCATTCACTCCAAGGCGCATTAGTATTCTGTACGAGTCGGTGGAGCGTTGGCATTCGCGATACGTAGCTCCACTACGTCATGCCGGTGCCTACTTGTATAGGTACATGGTGCTTTGTCAGGGACGGATTTACTATCAACAATTTAAAACGTGCAAGATAAAACAGTCTTGCTTATGTGACGCCGGAGTACAAAAAACTTGAGACACTAATAAACACTACTGTTAGATACAGACAAACTCTTCATGCAAATTTGACGCTGGAGCAAAAAACAGCACAACAAGAATCACAATCTTTGAACCTCGACTAACTAGTTTTTAGCGATTAAATGTAAATAGTTTGACAAGGTACGCAAGTCCATTATGTTCATTTTACATAAGCATGACTAAGGCGATGATCGTAAAATTAGCTGATTTCACGTCTTACATAAACATTTCAAAAATTTCCTGACACATGACTTGGCAAATTCAGTACGACGAAAAATTCGTGATCATGCTATTGAAGCACGTGGTAATAGCATGGAGGCGTTAAACATATTGGCGTTAAAGATGACGCAAATGGCTCATTGGCAAGAGAAGTTAAGATAGTTCGCGTGATGTCGCTAAACGCTGTATACACAGGATTTGACGCACACCTTTGTTTGGAAGCACGACCCTGTTAAATTTTACGCAAGTCAAAGTTGATATTGCGGTTATTATCCTGTAGTTTCTAAATATAGGAGAAATTATATTTCAAAAACCATAAATTGTAATGAATTTAAATGTAACAGACATATAATTTAGCAAACATGTGGCAATATTAATCGATCAGTTTAAATCACTGTTGTGACTGTATCGATGAGTTTAGAACTTATTGACTATCATATGGTTGCGCGGACGTACTGGCCGAGTGGAAATTGTTACCATAACCAATATAAAAAAATTTAGAGAATATAAATAAAAAAAAACGATGTACAAGTTATGCCCATTTAAATGTTGAACTTTTTAAATACACAGATCACGAGAAATGGTTGTGGAGAAAGATGTGAAAAGAATTTGTTAATATTGAGTTATTTATACATCAATGTTTCGTAATCATGTAACCGTGTGAATTTTTTTGTTTTTAACTATCCATCATATCAAATTGTTATCCGTTGTTAATAGATTGTTAAATTTTTAATAGATGCCGTTACAGATATATATTCAATTTTGTTGTTTAACAGCATAAAGAAGATTAAAAACGCCAACAGCAGTGTAACTGTATCCGTAAGTGAGCACGCCACTCAAGAAGTAGTAGAAAAAGATTATTTTGAAAACAAATCACCTGTAATTAAATGTTTGGCGAAAGACTGACGGGCTGTTGTGGGCGGCAACGATTTGCCAGAGTCGACGATAAAACGGTGCTAAATACTTCAACACCCAATCCACTGGCGTTCCTGATATACATTTTCCACCAAACACACTGGTTGTTCTGAAGTTAGACATAAACGTGTGTTCGTCACCTGCATCAGCATTTGTAGTTCTAATCATTAGTAATTATGCTCCTGCGATGGCGGCATCTTCAGGTAGGTCAAGAATGTTGGCATTAATTGTACTGGTGGGTGGTAATAGTTAGAGCTGTGAATAGGATTTTGCAAGGTCGGCGGCGCGCCCGCATACCCCCTGGTGTTGCAGGTGCCCATGGGCGGCGGTAACACTTACCATCACGTGGGACCGCTTGCTCGTCCGCCCACTAATCTATAAAAAAAAAAAAAAAAAATTATTGCTACACTAATGAATGAAACAATACGTTTGTAGATCACTAGTTACACAGATAGGACACACTGATATTGTTTAACTTCATTTGTGTCTCAGTGAAAATTATGTATTTTTTTAAAAACAAAAGTTAGTATCTCGTATTAGAGATCCGATTTAAAGCAACTGTCAGACCTTACAGTTATATTTCTATCAATTGGACATGATCGGCGAACTCTTTCAACGTAGTTGTGCGAAACTTGTAGCGCTCCTTTAAACTTAAAAACCTACTATTCATAGGACGACTCTTGTTTTGTTTGCTTTACATATTGTCATGATTAATTGACATGTTTAATTAATATTTAAAATCTTGCGTAGGTATCTACATTAAATTGTATTAGTGAGTGCAGTGTATAGCGTATATCTGTTATCGATATGTTCACCTGCTTCAATGTTAAGTCTATATATTGTAGTAATATTTTTGACGTACCATAAATAAATCATTCTTTCCTGTCTTTTAGATTACTCCGCATCTCTCGAACAACCTTTGCCGAGATCTCCCTTGATGTTTGAGATAAGTAGGTACCGTTTGTATACGTTTGTGGATTTCGTTAGCAAGACCTATTTAGTTTTGAAGTTCTGTACTCTTTTCGGAACTTTTCGGAACTACACGTCTCTCTTATACATATATCTTCTCAACTTTAACCTAAAGTACGTCCCTGTCGTCAGCCCTATAACGTATTCTCACCGCATCCGAGCGAAGGACGCACGAGCACGACCGGGGCAGATGCGCTCGAGTAAATCGTGATCCGAAACCGTACATCTCCCCCCATCCACCCATTAGTAGCTTTTATCGACGCCCACTTCTTTCATGGTGACGATGACACATGGCGGAGGCAATTTTGGTGCTGAATAATAATGCAGGTCAAATTTGGGTATTGTTTTATCTATTTAGTGCTGTCTTTTATATTGTCTTGAATTATTTTTTTGTTTTTTCTTCATATAAGGGCAATGGTGCAATTAGCACATTCCGACAGTATCAAGTTTTCTTCGTAATAAACAATTTCAGTCTAAAACGTATTCTGTCAATGTGCAGTCCCGTCGAAGTAAGTCAAGAGTCGCTCAGTAAAGCGATAGTAGGTTTACTGAGGACAGAAGAGTTGAACTCCTTGGACACAACAAAAATGCAGTCCCACTCTTTTATTTGATTATCACAAACACCACGCATGAAGAACACTCTGAAGTTTAATAAACTATCATTATTAATTAAACCACAAAATGTCTAATACATCATTTTTACAATAATCAAACAAAAACTCAATTTCCGTTCTCGAGTTCCCGCCAAAAAGTCCCTGTTATTCTTGATTGATGTCGTCATGTATAGCGTACGTGATATGTATTAATATCAAGTAGGGTAGATGTCAACCATACATACACATCTACCCTCGAAAAACAAACCTCGCTAAAGCGCAAGCGCAGTTGTTCTCCGCGCTCTCAGTCGCGAATAAAGCACGTCAAACCTAAGTTTGCGTTTATCCGTATCTATCAGTGGCGACGAGGATAATTAGGCTTATCTACGATGTCGAGTTATCTCGGAAACCTTACGTGTTACGGAACCTTACTAAGGAACAGGAGTGGAATATATTCCTTAACCGTCTTCAGCATTTTTTTCGAGTGAACGGTCAGTACGTCTACTCACTTGCCATAGAATACCTACTTATTATTGTCATTCGACACAGAGCGGTGTAATTTCGCGTGTATACTCCATCTTTTATTATGAGTAGGTACAAGTGAATAAAGATATCGACATGCTGACATTACTATATAAGTATATTTTGTTTTTTACTCGGTATCGTTGGCATAACAAAAGAATTATTTCTTAGTTCACACAAAAAATCAATTCAATTCTATTATGAAATAAAGGTGTCATTAAATAGATTACATTAGAAGAAATAGATCTTCACAGTCGATGGATTAGCGGCAACGTGTATGTACACCCTAGGAGGAAAATAATAAAGGCGTGTTCACACAGCGCACGGTCCGCCGACTCTCGGTCAGTGGCGTGTCGGGTCCACATCGTTGAGTGATGCGCTTTCTAACTTTATTGGATTACGTTCTTTCTTCGCGCATGTCGCTCGTTAATTTACTTACTAGCCGCACGATGACGGATTTGTCTGTCTGGCCATTGTTTTCTCTGTTATTTTTAATGCCTGACACAAAAGAGGAATTTTATAAGTTTTACACGTAAAACAATATCTAAAATAAGTTATATGAAACCCAAAAACCGAACTCAAGACACAGAGAATCCTAGTGTAGAGTGAAGAATCTTTAGTATAGAATGTTATGTTATTTTAAGTTATTAAAATAAATAATAATAACATATGTTATGTTGTTTTATGTGGTCTTCTGTCTATGGCTCCGTACCTCTTCAATAAATAGGCAGGCATCATGTTTTTTTATAGAAAAAAGATGGCATATGAGCATACAGTCCACCCGATGGTAAGTCCACCTGTCGTGCACAGACATCCTCGATACATGCAAACATCAGTCCAGAATGGCATGCGATGGCACGCCCCGGATGCGCTGCCTACCTTTGCAGATTAATGAATGGAATTGTATTTTTTTATTGAAAAGAAATAAATTTCGCTTAGCCCTCTGGGAAAATTTTACTCTAAACATGATTTTTTTTAACTCTTTATCCTCTCTCTGCAAAAGATGGTGATAGGCAAACGAATTGTAACTAGAGTTTTGTAGCGTCATCGATGGCGACAAGCTTCGGGCACCCGTGCTGCTGATTCAAAAATCAAATGATTTGTAGAGTATTCACTGGAAGGTGCCTATTTTGACTGGTTAGTAAGAAGTGAATGAACTCTGGCGTGAATAATTTTATGAGTAGTTGTGACCATACAAAACGGTTATTTTGTTTCTTTATAATCCCATGAATTACGGGTTTGCTACATAAGAATCAGTCGTCGCTTCGGTTGTAGTCAAGTCTATAATCTAAAACACTAACGACCAGCAAATATAAAAATACTGTCATTACAGAGCAAAAACCTCGCAATAGACACATCAAACGCTCAAATCATGGACCGGTTATAATGTATTCTATTTCTTTCACGGACCGATTGTTGCCACCTTCACACGGCGGGTCACGCTTGGTGGGTTCACAGCAATTAGTTACACAAGATACTTTATGGAGATTTATAATTATAGTAAATTATTCAAAGATCTTCTGTGTCAGAGTAGGATCAAGGTCCAATATTAAAAATTCAATTCGTTTTTGAAACAAACGAGATTTCTTTTAATAAACTAATAATTTATTGTATAATACAATAATGCTAAAAAAATAACGTCGTGTGGGGTACGAACTCCAAACGTAACACTTTTGAGTGGTGTTATGTTGCAACTGAAAAATTTATACATGCGCCTTTTAAAACAACACTTGCGTCTATATACTTATACCATACACGAGTCTAATTAATCCACCAAAGCTTGCGGATTTAAAAAGCGAGTTTCCGACCGCAATGCCGTGTAAAAAAACAGCGGAATAAATTGATGAATGCGAGTCATCGTGCCGGCGAACGGAACGGTCACGCGCGGCGACCAAGCGAGGCGTCACGGGATGTGACGCGCTAGCCGCGCGGCCGTGCCGCCGCCGTCATGCGCCCGCTATTCCTACGCACCGCTGCGTCCGTGTGAACGCGTCTTTGTATTTACATAAACTAATTGTTGATTGGCAGTTACAAATGTTGGAGTTATTTTTGTGAATTTAATTTATTAAATCGATTACTCTAGATGCCAGTACGTTTGCTAATGAAAAATTTAGTGGTCTGAATCAAGCAAACCTTGTAAAAGTCTTGTCAGACAGCTTAAAAAGTATAACAGCTTATAAGTGCCTTAGATGCCAGTACGTTTGCTAATGAAAAATTTAGTGGTCTGAATCAAGCAAACCTTGTAAAAGTCTTGTCAGACAGCTTAAAAAGTATAACAGCTTAAAAGTGTCACGACGGCTTGGTCTAACAGAAAAGCTTTTAAAGTGGAGGAGCTCCGAAGCTTTTAAAGGGAGCAGGGGCTTACCAGTCAAGCGTGATTCGCCCGCCGGTGGGCGATAATACAAAAGGGAACAGTAAAAGTTAAGTTATGCCGCCGAACTGATAAGTCTGTGATAACAGCAGAGATTTGAAAAGCCAGCGTGGCAGGTCTAACGAAACCTGCAATGCCTTTTAAATGCCGTCTTTAAAAAGTTTATTCTGTTCTTCTAAAGAGATAAGGATTTATTGAAGAATTATAAATCTTTTTCTTCTGGGTATATATATGAGCTATTAGTGTTTCGATTTTATCAACTACGACAAAGCTTTTATACTATACGTAGAACATTCAACACGACACTTATAACTCTAGCTAGAGTTATTTTAAAAAATAAACATATTTCAAGCTTCCAGACAACTTTCAAACATCCAAAGAAACAGAACGAATAGTCATATAATAAATAAATTCTTCTGCGGTAATATCACTCATAGATGAAGATGTATCATTTGGAACGCTACAATGAATGAAAGCTTATCGATCTATGACGTCAGACGTCGAAAGAGGGGAGTTGCTAGTTTGCTGTTGAGTATCCAGACGGAATCAATAGCCTCTGCAACGATTACTGTAATACTGTCAGTATTTACAATAATCGACGTAGATGAAAGTCACATTCATATACAAATAAGGTGCTCATAAGCTGTTAAAGTTGGAGACGAAATTGTAAATGAGTAAATGATATGACGAATGACGTTGTTTAAATATGAGTATTTCCACATTATACAGTAAATCAGTGATATTATCTGAGAAGACACAATGAACACGTGACATGAAGATGTGACTAGGGGATAACATAATCGTGACACTTACCATCACGTGGGACCGCTTGCTCGTCCGCCCACTAGTCTATAAAAAAAAAAAATTCCCCGTAAGCCTCTTTGGGTTCAGTCAAATTAAAAAGCGCGCGAATGCAATGACTGACAATATTGTATCAGTTCTGCTTCAACGACATGTAAAAGCAGATGCCGTAAACGATAAAATCGTAACTTTTGAAATATAGAGTCGCCATGAGGCCATTCAACGGCTGAACTCTGCGTACAACATACAAGGCTTCGAGCACTTCTACAAATACAACACAAAAACTACTTCGTCTATTCTGTATATATATTCAGATCTATAAGATTGGTAGGGAGGTACTAGGCGCAAGGCCACTTTCTCCTTTTGGTGAGCATTGACCTATGGGCCTGTACGTGGTGAGTACTAAGATATGTATGATGTTATGGTTGTAGTATCACATTTTCTGAAACACTGGAAAGACTGTGATTTTCTTGTGCTTTTTCAATTTTCCTATGTATGAAAATGAAACAACAAAATCGAGGTGTCGATAAAAAGAAATTCAAAATCAGACGCTGGAAATCGTATAAAGAAATAAATGATTGTCATAGCGCATAGCGTTCAGGATGACGAATCTAAAGATGATGTACAAAGTGATAAAACATTTCCTCATGATTCGGGAAACTACAAAAATAAATCAATAAAAAGAAATATAAAAATATGAAACAATATTCAAAAATTTTATTGAAGTGTTTATTATTTTATTGAGTCACATTGAATTATAAATATTACGCAACAATTTTATAATAATTTATTGCGTGTAGAATTACGAAACGTGTAATAACCGTAATTCATACGTGCCACGTAGATATTTATGTATGCACGTCATCGAGCAAACTAAGCCCGAAGGAATTCGTTGACCAAATATTGCGCTCAGCAAACGACCTAATGGGTCCATGATAATTAGTGATAAGATACCAGCTTCTGATAATGCTGACAAGTTGTGCACACACCGCTGGCTTTAATAAATAACGCTATCACATGACCGCGAGCGTGGGCAGACTAATTCCGCTGATAAAAATCTTATGATAAATTTTTATCAGTAGGTACCTGCTGAGGGAAGTACTGTATATCTAGACTTTTCTACTCACGAAAAACAACAAGATCTTATCATCTTAAATTACCAGTAAGGAAGAGCGATAGTTATTTAATACAGTAACAAGAGATGTAATGAGACCATTTTTTTTTATGGTGAAGGTGGCGACTGACATGCGGTCCACGTGGTGGTGAATGGCTACCGCCGCTCATGTTCACCTGCAACACCAGGGTGTATTCGGGTGCGCTACCGGTCATGTAAAATCCTATTTTGGGCTTCTGGAAGAGCCCCATGTCGTAGCGTATTCATAAAGATAAATATGAAGAGGTATGAAAATAAATACAATAAGGAAACTGTAAGAACTATTGACATAAATAATACAGTGTGCTGAACATCACAAATTAAAACGTCTAAGAGAGTTTTTCATTCATATCTGTCTATTAAACGTGTCTTAAATACCTTTTTTATTTTACTCGTTGGTATAACCTAAGCGACACGTTATGATGACTGACAGTCATCTTATGATCATGGTTGGTGGAACACACAGGTACAGAGGGATAGATAATGCAAGCTGCCATTCGCTGCGAACCCGAAGTTGGCGCTAAGCTCTCACTTCTCGAGCTGTTCATTCAGTCCGTTTCGACCCGTGTCGCTAGCAATTCGTTACAAAGCACTTAATGCCTAATTGCGCTGTTCGTATAATCGATTGTAAAATTTCGACAAAAGTGGTTTCGTACCACTAAAATTTACGGTTGGTTTTCATACAATATCACGAACTTGCGTGGTTATGTCTATGGTGAAGTGTAAGCCAACCGACACGATATTACTGACAGTCACCATGGCTGATGTAATCGCACCCGTAACGTGTAAAATAAAAAAGGTAAACATATCCGTTTAAGACACTTTTAATATGTAGATAAAATCACAAGACCAATTACATCACAAAGACAATTACAAGAGCCAGAGTTGAATGCATTTTCTAGCCTAAAACGGGCTATTTACCAATACTGACAAAGATGTAGCCCGCCCATTCGATTATGATTGACCTTGTAAAACTGTCGAGGTCGATGTTGTTTTTGACCTTTACGAAAGTACGTTCTGTAAAGAACATTATCCACTTACCATAGAGCCTTACAGAAATGTCTGTCTTATCATTATTATTCATACGAAACTATGTAAACAAAGTGAAACTACTTTAATGTTATCTTATAGATTATAATGTTATCAAAGTGAGCAACGAAAAGACAAAGGATGCAACTCGTTTACAAAATAACTTAAGGTATGCGTTACTGTTAAACTTAATACAAATAATGACGACATTACGAATGTTCTGGATGGTGTAGTGTTTACAATTCTGACATATGTATGACGAGTTATAAAAAATCCACATGCACACAAATTATACCAGATTGTAACATAAACGCAACAGCCACTTTTTTTGTAGTAGGTAGTGATTGGTATATTAGGAAAAATATCGGTTGCAGTTTTCAAGATCATACGATTTTGGTGAAATCTTAAAAAAAAACAGCTTTATTACTTTATTCTTAAAATTAATTTTGTTTTATTCATATACAAAGTTCACGGCTACAATTTATGGTAGGAATAGTTTAACAATGTTACTCTAAGCTTCGGGCCAATTACGAACTAATATTATAAAAAAACAATTAGTACACATTAATTATAATTATATGCGGTGTGTGTGTGTGGCCGTATGTGTTGTCTGAGCAATGCGTAGTGTTAGTGGTTATGTGTATCATGTCTATCTATTTAAACAGAATCTTGAAAAAACGAAAATTTTAGTCTACGAAATCTTAACCAAAATCAATAAGTTCATACCGACAAATCAATAGTGTCCTTGCACAAACAAACATTTACTCTAGTAATTAATAAAGTTATTTGGTATTAGTTGATCAAGATATAAATGGATTTCACGATATACACAACGCAATATTTCACAATGCACCGCCAAAAACATATTAAAGGTATAATAAAATTGATCATTCCTTACTTTATGATGATGATTTATGGTGTGATGATGAAATGAAATGTGTTGAAAATCAAAAACTAATTTTCGTGAATTAATATTTATTGCTTGTATCGAAATATTAAAAGTATAATAATATTCAAGCAATAAATTTTGAAATTTGCTAACTTTTTAGACATTATGAAGTTGTTCATGGTAAAATTATACAGGGTGTCGCGTTAATAAGACGTAAATAATTTTGAATACTTTTTAAGCAATATTTAGATTGTCTTATTTAAATGTAATTCGTTAATAGCTTATGAAATATGTCATTGTATCCAAAAAATTATAAACAGACATTTTAATTAACAAATATTTCATCTGCACAAATCTTTTCAAAACAATTAACTAAATCAATTAAGATCAACAACGAATTCCAGGACGAGAATAACCTGAGTTCCTACTATAATTCTTAAAGTTTTGACTTTCAAAATAGACGTGCATCTCGTGGGACGTGTACATTGTGATTGTGAAGCGGTGCCAGCCGATGGCTGTAGGAATAAAAAAGAAAGTAGCTAAGTTACCGTTCGTCGACCCACATGCCCCGCCCCGCTGCGCTCGCCAGCCGACTACCCGAAACAACGTACGTGACTCGGGATGGAAAACGAAATTAAACGCATCACTTTAGTATATTCTAGTAAACATTCTTTCAGATCCTGTATAAAATGTAACAGATGTTAGTGTGTTGATTTTTTATACAGTGTTATACAATATTTACAAAATAATATTTATAATAATAAAATAATACTAAAAATAATACGCACACAGTTCTCAATAAACAATAATAATAAAAATATGGTTTATACAATATTTATTAATGTGTTTTAAGTTATGTGTAAGGTATAAGTACATTTTATTCATCGCACCTCTGAACGTGCCTTTCTATTCAATCCAAAGGTTGGCTGGTAGAGAATGCCTCCAGACATTAAGCTAGCCTTTTGTACGATTAAGTACAATATTTTTATAAAAATAAATAAACAATAAAAATGTCAAATAAATCAAACGTTTTCTAAATGAAATCTGATTTCTAAATGTTTGGCTCTCCATTTTAGTATCTATCCCAAGGGATATTTCCCAGCTCACAAATACATTTTAATAATTAATACTTTCCGAAATACATAGGTACCTACGTATTAAAGAAGTAGAAGAGAAAACAGAAGTCACACTTCCAAATGATCCTTTTAACCAAAATAAGAAATACAACAGATTTATTAGTTTATGAAACTGTTGCATAATGAGTTTAAAAACCGAGCCGTAGCCGAGGTTTTTAATAGTATCACACGAGTGTTTTAATACCTAGTTATGTGCAGTTTCATACACCACTTTATCTACTCTCATACATTGGTGTTGAACCTACTAAATAAAAGATCAAAGAGTTAAGAAATAATTTATTATTTATAATAATTATTCAAGTTTTGTATGTTGCAATTATGGAATTGTATATGTATTTCTGGGCAAGCATTTATCATATAATTTTCTCGACTTCGCTGGTAATAGATTATTCATTCCGTCGCCTTCCGTCGCCGCATTTAAAATATCGGGCGGAGTCAAATTTTCTTCACAATCACTGCTATCGGACATTTTTAAGCAAAAATAACAATATTTCCGAGAAATTCAGTACAACAAAACGTATGAATGGCGCCAAAACCCAGCATATCACCGCGCATGCGCAAAGCTGCCACAGACAAGTAAAAATGTATCGTAATGAAAAAAAAAATATTTTATAACATTATTTTGTCTGAGAAAAAGTGTTATAATATGATTCTATTTTTAAATTTCGGTATTGTGTTTATAAAGTATGTCAATATAAATTCGTTTTGAAGTTTGTAATTCGAATTTTACGATATGAGAGTAGATAAAAATGTTACAGCAATGCAAAAGATAAAACTTTTGTAATGGTTGGTTTTTTGGAGGTCAACATTTTTTTATATGCTATTACGATAAACGATACCATTGATTGAACACGGACGTAACCAATCAATGCATTAAAGTACAAAAATAACCATCCAAACGCCAGCCATCTGGACTGAGCTACAGATAAGGATTTTTTAATAGAACACAACTCCCAAAACGCTGAGAGATCAATGCCCTTACAACTCCATCAGAATGTGTATAGATGATGTAAGGCATCTTTTACACAGTCGGAGGTGTCAGAGCGGCGACCGGCCCTAACCAGATTGTCGGTGTGCTGACGTCGGCGATGTGGTTAGAAAGTTGGTGTGCTTGCGTCACGGAGCATCGGGGTCGACGAACTAACGCGCGCGCCATGGTTAAAATCAGGGCTGGCGATCGACAGTTGCCTATATTACGTTATACCTATTTGTTACGTCTAACGTTATCTGAAGAAAGGGATACTTTAGCGATATCCTAAAAATATTTTTTATTGCCATAAATGCTAAAAATCATATGTTAGAGCGTATTTTCATTTAAGCAGAATATTTAACCGACAATAAGATTTCTGATCAGATGACGTCACATATTAATTTAGCCTAATCCAATTAACATAACAAATATGTATAATGGAGTAGATTTATATATGTATTAAATAATAATAGGAAGTCAATCTATAAATTCTTATCACTTTTATTACAACTCCCTGCAGTAATCTAATCAAACAATTTTGATAAACGTGGCTAAAACGTGAAATTCGCAACGGAACTGACCAAGCCGTTTATAAAAACTGTTGTTTTGGTTTCTAGCAATAAAAATAGCTCCTAATTATCGTTTGTGAGCCATATATTTGATACTTAATAGTATATGCAGAGATCTAAATTGGACCTTTTGTGAATTTGGCAATTGGATATTTTGCAATTATTCTGCCTCCAAACGTTTTTAATGCACAGGTAAACGTTTAAACTAGGTACATAAACGTTTTATAGCACAGTTTAAACTTATTTGTCACTTAATTATTAAGAAAGTATCAAAAACGAGATCTACCATAAATTACAATTTGGAAAGGTGAGCCATTGTCTGATTGAATTGTGAGTTTATTGAAGCGATATTATTAGATGTTACATTCTGAAACGTCTCATGGCGAGAAGATGTGGGCCTACGAAGTTGAAAGTAGACTATCAAAAGCGGAAGGAAATCTTACTATCTTCGACCAATCACGTGCTGTCTTTTCTAATGTTTAATAACAGAGTACATATATACCCGTATCCGTATGGCGGGATCAAGTTGATAAGTTAAAATCAACTGTTCTTCAAAATTTGAAAGTTTCCATGGCTGTGTTTTTACGTTGAATGTCGAGATATTTACCTGAATACTGAAACCAATTTCTCTGGTATTGAAAGATTTAAATTGCTTTTCTTTTTGTAAATTCTAAACGATACCATTTGCTAGAATTTCCGATTTAAATTGTGTATTTTGAGTTATCTTTTCACGGATAATATAAATGGAGTTCTCTATGAAATCTAAGAATCAAATCTAAAGCCATGATAATCGCCAACCTTCGTTGGAAGACGAAACTGCAAGAAGAAATCTAAGAGTAGGATTTTAATATGTAGGAAGCGCACGCGCATCCCCACTAGTGTTGCATCTCCGCATATCCACGGACGGTGGTAACCACTTATCACCATGTGAACTGCATAACCGTCTGCTCTATAGCAATCTGCTTTTGCCAAAATTAGCGTAACTATTGGAATTTACAGAAACTATTAACACGAATCCATATTCGGACCGGTTCATTAACAAACAAGACGAGAAATCGGGGAAGAACCACGCTTATATGACGTCAGATACGACTTAAAGAATTCGCGTTAAATATTATAATTCCTGTAAATGTCAACCCTACACCAATCACGTAGGATCGACACGACCTCGTTCGCTCGCGGGCGTCCACGAGGTTCCCGCTCCACGTAACCAGCTGTTCCACAACCATTGCCACCAACACTTACAACATCGACTTTACTACCGTTATGTTCTTCGGAGTCATGTATTGTACCTTGAGTGACAACTGACTACTGGATTTACGATTCAAAAAATTAATTATACACCGTGGATGACTGTTACTAAAATTGATATCGCTTATTACTAATTAAGGAAGGAAATTGCAGCAAAATGAGACTAAGAATATTTCAGGTACTTACTTGAAAGCGTCACTTAAGCGTGGTTGTATTACTGAGTAGTGACGTCATTAACACACTAGTGCTAACTGTACTTTACTAATTAGCGGTACTTTACTAACTTTTGAGGCCTTTATTTTAGTCCTTTTTACTCGAAGAACATATTCATTTTTTGCACTGATTACTAGCTAGCGTGTTATTTATTAAATGGTATTTTTTTTCTAAAAATAATCAATAAGCATAACAAGATTTTCCTTGTAATCTCAAGAAGGTCTCATGTTCAATTCACCATCAAAAACCAATAGGAGCACTCAAAATTGCAAACCCAGTGTTCCAAGATTAACAAAGTCTTATCAAAAAATAAACAATTTTAATAATATCAGTCTTATATCCGGCAATGGAGAGACAAAATCTGCTACGGGTAAATGTGTCATAGTTTAGTGGGACAATTCAATACCATTTTTTTTATGAACTAAGGCGGCAGAGGAGCATGCAGTCCACCTGATGGTATGTGAATACTGTCGCCCATAGACATCCGCGATACATGCCAACATTAGTCCAAAATGACAAACGTTGGCACGCCCCCGGATACGCTGCCTACCTTTGAAGATATAGGAATGGATTTGGAGAAAAGGTTGGGAAAATGGGGAGGGATAGGAAAGGGCTCTAGCACATCTCACTCACTACCGAAACACGTACGTACATTAGAGAAATAAGATAAAGTGGGAAATGCAGTACATTTCAAGGTAGTCTTCTGTGAGAGAGAGGTAACGTGGCCAGTCGAGCGCGCCCAGAGGCTGTTAGATTGCAGCGTGCACTCTCCCCCTCAATAAAATCATAAAATAATCCTGTAAATATATTATAATGAAAGACATTGATAAACTTAAAAGTAAAAAATTGAAAGAATTTGTTTGATGTACAGAGAGTTTCCTACCTTAAATGTAGAATAAATAATAATCATCCATCAAATCGAGTTCATACATCAAAATGATCTATGAATAACAATTACAAAGCATGATCGAATGATCATTAGGGACAAACGGTACTCTTGAAGTTAATATACATATGTGAAATATATATATATATATACGAGTAAATTATACAAAACCTTTCTCTTTAGCCAACATACGATTCCTTTCACTTAAACGCACTTTATAAATTACCAGTTGATATAAAATACTGACCATTTTGAAAAGACACCCTTGTTCCAAAGTAGTGGGAATACATTTTTTTTAAACAGTACCAAACAGAAGGAAAGCAAAACAATACACAATAAATCATTTGACAAAAATGGTAGTTGACCCTTTAAATATGTATCATGAAGTCCAGATAACAATTTGAACAATAATAAAAAGGATATATGTAATCTAAGGAAAAATGTATAAATCATAAGATTCATAAGTTATAAGCTGTGTGTGGATGGGGAGGCCTATGTCCAGCAGTGGACGTCCAAGGGCTGAGAAGAAGAAGAAGAAGCTGTGTCTAACTATGAGGTGAAATAGAACTTTATTATTTGACCTGTAAAGCGACCAAAATTCTGGTCGAAAAATCAATAGATCAATCGCTTCCACGTAAAATCGACGCACGCGCACAATTTCGTTTGAAGTAGGGAGAGTTGTTCTTGTGTATTATTATTAATAAAATAGGTGCTAACATTAATTGGTTGCATACATATGACTATGAAGAAACAGAAAAAATTTTAGTCTAGAAATGGACTTGTAACAGATTGATTGCAAATACAAAACACATTCACTCACGCATGACACTCACACACTTACATATACACGCACGCATGCATACACTTTTAGTTATTATTTTCCTTATTACAAATTTACTAAAAATAACGACTATGAATAAGTAACGACTAATGAATAATTATTATATGAGACAATTCGTTGACATACATCGTAGATATAATAGTGTGGGATGGCACTGGCTGCTGAAATACAGGTTTTCCTAGTTTGGGAGTCAGGGCATCAATGTACTTATACCTCACCCCGTCACTAAAGAATTTGAATTTGTGTATACCGAATTAAACAATTCAGAGGGTGTGAAGTGCTGAGATAGAGATCAAGTAACGCTGGTGACGCAGTTGTGAGTGGTGGACAGGTCTCGCCGGTTCGACGGCCGGCCTTAGCCCAGTTGAGTGACGTGAAGGGGCCCCAATCATGCTCCCCTCTAAATGCCACGCTGAGAACGTTCACAGCGATCGAAGTGTGGTTCAATGAAATGAGGTCAACCATTGGTGACGGCGTGAATGCGTTTTGTCTCGTATGACCAGTGCATGTAAAGACAGCACCAACAATGGATCATGACTTTATTCAAAACCTTGGCGTGAATGTAGGAAAATTATTGAAAATTATTTTAAAGAAAGATGAATTACACGCCATAATTAATGGTCAATGAAAAGCCATTCAAAAATTCATTCAATGTTTGAGACTGATGTATTAGCCAGATAGAACTTGATTAATACACAGAACATCACTGAGCAATAGGAATATTTATCTGTTGGTTTTACATATTTTCACTGAATATTTTAGATTGACCACTCATTTACTTTAGCAAAGATCAAAACGATTTTTTTTCTAATAAAAATAGCATCTGTCCTAGGCTTAGCATTTTAAGGTTGAACAGACAAAAATCAACAAAAATCGTAAAAAAATCACATTACACAAGACCAGAGAAGATAAAAATCATGAGAGAAACTGGTTGATCCTTGAGATGACGGAACCATCAATAAGCTTTTTTTGGAAAATGTCGCAATTTTGTTACTTTCGATACAATCTTTAAAATCTCTTCGATTTCTCACAATTTTTTTAGCATCACCGGTTTTTGCAATTAGAAGTTTTTAGATGCTTGTTTGTTTGTTTTAGCTATATATAAACATTAAGATAATAGAGACCCAAACAGATTTACAAATACACTCTTCAAATTAACATTCATATTGGAGGTTAAAATGTTTCATATACAGGTGTGTGCGAATCTTTCTGAAATTTTAAAACCATGGAATAATTCATACACATGAAAATTATACTTATATTTGCTGGGAAAAAAATTTTTTTTCTTTTAGTTACCAAATTTTTCATATAAATTTGTAAAGCCTAAAATTGTAAACCCTAATATTTTTTTACGAGAAATACCAAACATTATATTATGTCAATTAAGTCAGAATAAATCATATTATGTAGAATCTATGGTTTCAGGCCTCGGGGAAAGTTCGAGCAGATTTAAAAATAATACATCCAATGTAAGAATGTCGCAGTTAGTAGTAGGTAACACTAATTATACAGCTAAGGATGTTAGCAACGGTAATCTAGCTGACTGAAATGGCCAAGGCGAGTCTGTACCTTATCATGTTACTCACATGCTTGCAAGATCGAACTTTATTTACGTAAAGCTAAATCTGTTAATCGTTATGTCAACACTTACAGTCTGTGTTATTTTTTGTACACTTATATATTTAAGTTCTCTACACATATGGTACTCCTTACTAGTATATTATCTATTCATCTTCATACAAATTCTTCTTTTGTAATACTGTTTTTTTGTAAACTTCTATTTATAGAGGTTTATAATGGTCAAACTATTCCAATTTGATTTTCATTTTACATTTTGTACTTCTTATTATTTTTCTTTTGGTGCTATCCCCTAACGGAGGTTGGCGATCATCACAAGAGAGACTGCTGCACGAAGTAAAGACTTCGTGCTCATCCCGAAACATTCTCTGAGATTTCTGAACCAAGATGTCCGTCTTCTGTCAGGTTTACGGCGACCGCGGATCTTATCCTGCATTAGAAGATCCAAAAGAAGATCCACTGCGCAGTTCTAACTCCTTTTGTATTTTCAAGTCTGTATAGTCCGAAGTTCATTCTTTTGTGTTCGCTTCATAGTTAGTCATAATTTGACATTGTAAATTTATAAAAAAATTGCACAAAAAATTTCTTACTTGAGTGTAGTGTGCGTAGTTTGTTATAATGTTCATGATAGCGTCCTAAAAAACTATAATCCACTTCGTAATACACATGAGTATTAGGACTCCGGGCCTCTGCCCAGTTAATAATGATTGCCATTTGACAGTTGGTTCTCACTCTGACTTATGGTGAATGTGCTGTTTTAAATACT
Organism: Sesia apiformis; assembly: GCA_914767545.1. Taxonomy (NCBI): domain Eukaryota; kingdom Metazoa; phylum Arthropoda; class Insecta; order Lepidoptera; family Sesiidae; genus Sesia; species Sesia apiformis. The sequence continues at coordinate 881,630 of OU611962.1, forward strand.
CGTTCGCATGCTTCCTATTGTATTATTTATTATTATTATTTTTATCGCATATTATATTATTTGATTGAAGCTAGCAAAAATCCTACATGATATGGTTGACATTACAGTCAGAAACCGCACGATTTACAATTTAGTACTCTATAATATCTCGATTAATATTCAACACGTGCTAAATCATCTATTTATCTCCTCGTGTACCAGATAAATCACATGGATGGCCTTGTAAAGCCCTTGTATCATTTTCCTCATACACTATTATGTATTTTTTCTTAACAAGTTTATTAATGTCTAATGTTGGCATCTATCCTTAATGGGTTAAGCGTGATAAATAAGGACATTAGCTCCGTGATTTTACATACAGTACATAAGTATGTATTCAATGTATGTTACATACGGTTCCAACAAAACCTGTCCTCAAGAAGTCTGTAGAGAAGCAAATACAACATTCTCCTAAGAGTAATTAACACATCCATTCGAAAAATTGCCGCTTTCGAAGTTTTTCATGAACAGACTACCGTGAAAATACTATGGCGACTTCAAATATTTCCTAATGTATCCTTAGTGAAAGCGCAAACAATGATCATGACATGAATCATGAACGTCTTTGATCTAAGCTGACGCCATACAATATATTTTTATTAATTATAGTCTCTTTCTAGTCACCAAAGTAACAATATCTTTTCACTGACGGTCATCCAGTTTCCTTCAATTTGTCACGAAAGTAACAATATATTCTATGTAACTGATAGTCAATTTAACTCCTAGTTTTCATCTAAGAAACGATATCTCGCACTTACAGTCAACGAGCCTTCTTCTGTTCATCACCAAAGAAACAATATGTTTCCATTGACAGTCAATTGTGTATCCGTTGTATCCCTCTAGTTTTAAAGTATGTGCTTTCTGGAAATCCGTAAGTTATCGAATATTTTTTAACTAAAAGGAAATTGTTGTAACGTGCAAATTCAATTTGTTTATTCAATTGATACGAACTCTGGTATGGCATTATGAGTCACACGTGGTCGACCTTGGCAAAGACAAAGACATAGTATTGTGCGGGACATAATGGCGATATAGCGGCGATAAAAGTGCGCCGAAACAAAGTGAGCACGTTACCCGAATTTCAATTAACTACTCCGCTTGATAAATATTTGCAAATTATTCAAGGAATGTTATACTACAACAATGTTCAAAACAGATAAGTTATATTTCCTTTTATTATCTTTGCACTTTTTAACCACACTTTTATAAAAATAAGGTAATAGATGGTCCACTTGGATTAGAAAAAACAATTGGGAAAGATGAGTAAAAAAAAAGTATAACTGAATGAACCATTCACATACCATTACACAGTCTTATCCCTCCAAGTAAGAAAGTGGATTTGGGATAGAATAGGATGGGACCACTTGTATTGTAATCTGATGATAGTAGGCAGAGTTAGAATTTTTAAAATAGAAAAAAAGAGCGCAATTTCAAAAGTTTTGCTCCAGTTAAATCCGGTTAAGTAATTTGTCTGTTTGGAAGGTAGAATCCCGGAAAGAGAGCACCAGAGACAGATGGACGACATTAAAGAATGGTCTGGCCTCAAGTACCATGAGTTGAAGATTGCGGAGAAGAACAAACTTAACCCTCCACCACCCATGACCTATGGCCTTGCCAACCTTACCTTACGGTTATAAGGATCGAATCGTGTACGAGATACACGCCGGACAGACAGAAATTTCACCAGCTGACCGGCAAACTTTATTTTGAAGATTTAATACCAGACGCCATAAGATGATGATTACTAGCCTTCAAGCCGTAATTACAAATCAGGATTATATCTACTTGCGTAAACAAGTTGTTGACCGTTTTATTTATACACGTTTTGTTGCATAATTCAAGATGAAAGTGACAGATACTCTTAGGTAATCCTACTGACGTTGTAGGCGCCCATTAGGATTTCTTACGTTGTTCTTGTGCAGGTTTGTGATCCTTTTAAACTGTTTGTATTTGTACAGGTTAAAGTTCAAAGTGGCTACTAGTTTATTTATATAAGTTATTATAAGTTTATTTAAGTCGGTCGACACCACACGGCTGTGAATGTAGTATTGCCGAAAAGTAATGAAATCTCATGATATATCGCGCTAAATTATTCGTCACACCTCGGCAATGCACAAACAGCCAAAGTCAACATACCTTCCAATCTATTGGGTAGGCAAGAATAAACATTTTAATCACGTGTACTTATATGAATAAGCAAAGCGAGTGTTGTACAGACAATTAACTAAGATGAATAACTCAGTAACGCAATTATGTATACGTAAACAGTAGGAAAATAACGCAGTTGCAATGTCATACTCGTACATGTAGACTTACGTAACTGTTGTTTCTATTGCGTGATGCAACGTTTGCTATCAAGTGATGGATTTCTGTGAAGATAGCATTGTTTGCGGACAGGTGATAGAGATATTAATATCTACCAATGGAGACAAATACCCTATATGACCTTGTAAAAACGACACTTATGACTGTTATTTATGAATAAACGATATTCATATCACGTAATTCACGATCGGAACAATTCACAACTTTCTTAGAATCAATATTGTCAAAACACTGACGTGTCCAAAGTTAGCGTCACTGGTTCCCGGACTGCCTCCTGGCCACGTAGTGGCTAATAATTTGTTATTTCTATAAATCCATATTCGGTTTTTTCGGAGAACTTAACACCATTTTGAAGGAAAGAAGGTTAGGACATAGCTCTTTATACACGCAGACACTTAAAACACGGTCTTATAGCAACTACGAGACGAAAGCGACCAGGATTTGACCAGGAGTGAAATGATGACAAATTTCAGATTTATTTGCCTGAATAACTTTTGCAGCTACACGAACTGTTCAGCATTTTTGTATTAATTAAATATTTCATAATTTTCGTTAACAACTGCACGACATTATCTATCATATTTAGCGAATTGCAGAATGAATTGGTGTGAGGAGTACACCAATTCGTTCGATTATATTAAACATTTGTTTTCATATTTATTTCTTTATCCGAGAAGTCCGTACGTTGGAGTTATGTTGGAGTACCACAGCTTATCGCCTGTTCCCCTTCGGGTGACGCGTCCAAGGTTGCCGGAGCAATAAGGTTTGCGCGTGCGGTGTCACTGTCAAGGTGAATGATACCGCGATTCGTCACGGCGACACGTTTAATTGCATTCCGACGATATCGCCGCTGGTGGTTGCATCACCGCAACGTGATCTCGACGAAATGGTTTTTTTATTACTCCTCGTGTTAGGTATTTGTTTTTTCGTTGTTTATGTTTGGATGATATTTGAGACTTATTAGCGGCTATTGCTCCTGTTTTGTATTCATATCAGTACTATAATAAGTAATTAAATAATTTTACATCATTGTTTTATAGAAAAAGTGGCAGACCGGCAAGCGGCTCACAAAATGGCAAGTGGTCACCGCCGCACATGGACACCTGCAACATCAGAGGATATGTCGACCTTGCAAGACCCTATTTACAGCTTTCTTGAAGCTTTCTATTTACAGCTTGAGGTTTACCATATCGTAGCGTAAGGGAAAATACGGGTTGGCAGTATAAAACGATTTTTAGAGTGAACCGTGCACGACATCGAGGAAATGCAAATGCACCACATTTCTGTATTGAGAGATGTGACTGTAGAAACCCGAGGTGGGAATTATATCGATTAGTTTCTCAGAGTATTCGCCGTTGTACAGACGGCCTTAGAACCCTGTTGTAACCCTCAAGATAGGGGCCATCCATAAATGACGTCACACGAATTTCATGATTTTTGGAGTCCCCCCCCCGTCCTTGTCACAGGTGGTCACATTTGTGTGACCTCCCCCTCCCCTGGTGTGACATCACATATTTTGCAATTTTAAATTTAGAAATTATTAAATTAAAACAGCCTTATAATAATATTGATAGATTTGTTAATATTTTAAAGTTTTCGTTACAGTTGAAGTGTAGTTTTAATACTTTAGATTTATACATGTGACGTCACGAAGCTTATGACTCGCCCCCCCCCCCCCTCCTTGTCACACGATGTCACACTTTGTTGACCCCCTCCCTCCCTCTTAACGTGTGACGTAATTTAACTTGATGATTGATATGGATGACCCCATATCGAGACCTATATGACTCCCATCCTAAAAAAAAAAATAGTAAAAATAATGAGTATTAAAATATTTTACGGCTCCATATGATTTCTACACTGTGCCTAACTAGAACTAGTACTATTCCTAATACTAGAAGTGGAGGAAAAATCGAAAATCAATTTCCCTCTCCACTTCTAGTATAATGTGGTAAAAGAAATCTAGAATTCCATTAACCTCTACTCCCCGCTCCCCCGGAGGAAGAATGGAGAACGGTATGAAATGAAGGAAAATCATCACCATCTTGTTTCCAAATCTACTCCTGAAATATTCAAAGCTTGCCGGTGCATCAGGGGGCGTGCCAACATTTGTTCTTATTTCTTAACTGATGTTGGCATGCATCGCGTACATCTACCCACAACGCACTGCACGGGCTACTTATTCACTTATTTTAGGTGAACTTTACTATTGAATATGAAGATACATATGTATTTTATACGAGTGTCAAGACTTAAAGAAATAATTTTACTTAATAATACAAAATTAAGAACATTAAAGTTGTTTACAGTTTGGTATATAGGTACATAATTAATTTCAAATACATAGTTGCGTGAGTTACATGTACCTTGTGTATGTGTCGAGCGGTATATTATCTAGCATCTATCTATATATATTTAATATTTATATTTATACTATAGGTACTAAAATCGTAACAAATCAAAATGTCAATTAATGTTAAAGTTTTTTGAAAGTAGTCATTGCAGTATAAAGTACGAGTGATACAGAGCTCGAAACTTTGGCTTTATAATAGCTAACTAATGTGCCGAGTTAACATTTAGGGTAGGTACTTTTTGTCCACATCAATTATGGAGTTCCCGGGGGAATAAAGTTAATTACACATACTCTAACGTCTAAGCACACGAAGTGTCGGCACCCCGTTAGTGTATAATATAATAATGTACGCGATAAATGTAACTTAATCGAAGGTCACCTTCACTTACGCGTTATGTCACCATTTCGAATTCCATTGCGATAACAGTCTAACATATACATATTATATTAACATATTATATATATACATAGATAGGGTCACCATAGGTACTTACAGTTACATTATGAAAACATTGGCCATCGGTTAATCCGGAAACACCCGAACGCGTCATCAACCTCTATGCAATAAAGTATGCAATTAGAGGTACCTACAGTCGCGCGACGGACTCTGTCTCGAGCGCACGTTGTGAGCGGACCGTACCTACTTATCGCTTATCAGTTGTGTACGGCGATCCTCACGCGGCGCGGGTGCATTCCCGCTGCGAGCCATGGCGAGTAACAAAAGCGAGATAGCACTACCTGTGTCTGTGGAGCTACCGTTATCTGACCATAACATGAGTGATATAGAAGTTGATAGTGCGCAACAGGGTGGACGGAAGTCGGATTGGAGTGCTGAAATAGATTTAGAGGTGACAAACATCGAAAGAAGTGGCGAAAAACGTCCTAGACCTAGGGAAAAAAGCGACGAAAGCAGTGAGGACGGATTTACTCAAGTCGATCGCCATAAGAAAAAATCAATAAGAAAGGACTTATTGTCCTCTCCGGTGCGCAATCAAGGTATATTACCTGACAATGATCATGGTTTGGATAGATATTATGAAGTTTGCCTATCGTCTATACAGCCATTGCCTAAGCAAATGGCCCTGGCAAGACTAATGAAAGCCGAACATATTACAAATATTACTCGAATAAAATATAAGAGCCCCTATAAGGTTTTGGTCCAGTTTCACGACAAGAAGCACGCCGAAAACCTAATAAATTGCCAGAAGATGCAGCAGTCTGACATAAGAATCCAACTCACCGATGAAGCCAATCTGGCTTACGGAGTTATTAAGGGTGTAGACTTGGAAATGAGCGATGACGAACTTTTATCGTCTTTTAGCTGCTCGGTCGATATAGTCTCCATAAGAAGATTGAAGCGTATGAGTGTTGATGGAAAATGGGTAAATAGTGAAACGGTGAGGCTTTGCTTCAAAGCTCCAGTCTGCCCCGACTATGTATATGCTTATGGTTGCAGGTTTAAAATAGAGCATTACGTGTTTCCGGTCACACAGTGTTCTGGCTGCTGGCAGTTTGGGCATTCCAAGAAGTTTTGCCCTCGTAACCGGATCTGTTGTCCAAAATGTGGGAAGGAGCACGAGAACTGTGACACGAGTACGTTTAGGTGTCTTAACTGCAAGGGATCTCATATGGCATTAGACAAAAACTGTCCATTCTTTATAAAAGAGAAGAAGATACGAGTCATAATGAGTGAACAAAACATAACCTACAAAAAAGCTCTGGAAGTATATCTTGAAGTAAAGAAGGCCATAAAGTATGCTAAATACACTAATATTGTAGATAATCCCTCACTGCCTGTACAATCTGTTGCTGCAGGTGCAGCTAAGACCTATACTAGCGCTGAATGGCCAAGTCTTGACATGGAAGATGTAGAAGAAGAAAACATAACAAATTCTATCTTTATGCCAACAACGAGGAATGCGAATACTCAAGAAAAAAGTAACCAGGGGAAGACCAATAAGAGAAAGACCTATAATAAAAGTGTTCATATTGAACCAGAAACTGCCACGGAAGATGTGAATACCCATGTGAAATCAGTTTACGAGTCTAGAAAAGTGGCGGAAGAAAAAGGACACAAAAAAACGGAATGGAAGTTTGAGTGGAAAAAGATTTTTGAAAAAATAAAGGAAATTGTTTTTACGGGAGAGAAACTTGAAAATAAAATAGTGCTGATAGCGAAATTGATCTTATCTGAGCTCAAGTCCTGGGTTATGAATATGTTTACTGAAGGTGATGTGGTAAAAAGGTTTTTTAGCATGCATGATGGATAACACACCAAACAAAGATTTTGGAATCAATATAATTCAATGGAACGCACAAAGCCTTAAGCCCAAATTGATTGCTTTTGAAGCCTTATTAACCCAGGAAAAAATACATATAGCGATATTATGTGAAACTTGGCTAGATGATAAAGATATTTTAAAAATTAATGGATATAATGTTTACAGAAGAGATAGAAATGACTCCTGGGGGGGTGTTGCAGTTATTGTTCACAAGTCGATTCGTTCCTATGCGTGTCCAATTAGTCTAACTAATTCAGGTATAGAAGCCCTACATGTTAAAATTCTCAATTGTAAGTACTTAGAGAACATCATATCTGTATACTGCACTCAACCAGTAAACATCTGCGTACGTGATTGGGATATGCTGTTCTCTATTAGTTCTAGAAAGACGTTGGTAGCAGGCGACTTCAATGGGCACCACACTAACTGGTCCTATAAGACTGATGCAAGGGGGACTCAATTGCTAGATTCATCACTGGATAATGGTTTTATAGCACTTAATAACGGGAATGAGACTCGAGTTAAATTAGTAACCAGCAGGGTACAAAGATCTTCCCCTGATATTACCTTTTCTTCATCTGACATAGCCATTATGTTAGACTGGAAAGTTCTAAATGAAAACTTGAAGAGTGATCATCTCATTATTAAAACCACCTTGATGTATAGAGATTATGTTGTTTATAATAGAAAAAGAAACTTTAAAAAAGCCAACTGGCAGACTTACAGTGATGAGCTTTTAGAATCATTTTCTAGTGTGGATTATGCCAATTGCCCGAATGTACAGGAACTGTATGACTACTTACAGCAACAGATCTATGCGTCGGCGGATAAAAATATACCATATACAAAAATTTGTACAAACCCTACAACTAAATTTAAACCTAAAAAATATTGGAACCCTTCATTATCTGAAGCAGTGGCACGGCGCAGACAGGCACTTAGGTCTTTCAGAAGAAATCCTAGTCCCGATAATCTTAGAACACTAGAGGAAAAAACGTTGCATGCACATAATTTAATAAGAAAAGCTAAGGCTGCTAATTGGCAGAAATTTTGTAGCAGCATCAACGAAACGAGTTCAGTATCTGATATGTGGAGAAAGATGCGCTGGTATAAAGGTTATCGTCAACCTAATCACTACCCTTCTGATTCTAAACAAAAAGAATTGCTATGCAGCTTAGCACCAGATTCGGTTTTGAATAAAAAACCCAGGTTCACATCTAAAAATGATTTGTTACAGCTACCTTTTACATTACAAGAACTTGAAAATTGCCTTAAGAAAAAAGACACTGCTCCGGGTAATGATGGAATCACGTACTCTATGTTATACCACTTGCCAGAATTATGTAAAAAATATCTCCTTTATCTTTATAATTCCATATATAGCTTGGGTATGGTACCACATCAATGGCGAACAATAACTATAGTTCCTATACCTAAAATTTGTAATGGTAGCACTAACAGCAACAACGGCGAGCCTAAAATTCGTCCTATATCGCTTATTTCGTGCTTATGTAAAACGTTTCATACCATGATAGGAAAGAGACTCGAGTGGTACATAGAAAAAAATAAAGTATTGCCTTCATATACTACTGGGTTCAGAAGGGGCCAGTCTTGCTTGGACTCGCTGTCAAGATTGGTAGCTACCATACAATTAGGATACTCGCTTGACCAACAAACAGCTGCTTGTTTCCTCGATGTTGAGAACGCATATAACAATGTTTTAATCGAAAAAGTTGTCTGTATTCTGGATGAACTTAACGTAGGCACCAGTATCTGTAAATATATCTGGGAGTTTTTGAGCTTAAGGTGCCTTCAAATAAAATCTGGAACTAGTGATACAGTGCACACAAGGTGGACGAATAAGGGCCTTGCACAAGGTGATCCTCTAGCCCCTATGCTTTTTAACATAACAACTCACAAACTATGTGGTGAGATAGCAAACGTAATATCTATACCACAATATGCTGATGACTTTGTTTTCTATCTAAGTAGTAAAAACTTGAACTACTGTGAATCTCAGTTACAGATTGCACTAGATTCTATGATAAGCAAACTTAATGATATTGGTTTAGAGCTTTCGGATAGTAAATGTAAATTAGTTTTGTTTAGTAGGGGGCGTAAATGGAATAGTATACAACTTAAAATCAACAGTAAATTAATAAACTCTGTAACTGACGTGAAATACTTAGGAATGTGGCTCGATCAATCTCTGCGATGGAATATACATATCAAAGATTTGGCAGAAAAAACAAACAGACATTTGAATTTATTTAAAGTACTTGCAGGATCCTCATGGGGAATTCACCCTAAATACCTACGAACCCTGTATATTTCACTGGTGAGAAGTAGGTTAGACTATGGCTGTTTCCTGTATGATAGCAGCGCTAAAGTACATTTGTATAAGCTGGATAAAATACAGAATCGGGCACTGAGAATAATAGGCGGCTTCATCAGAAGTACTCCCATTCATGTAATGGAGAGTGAATTATGCTTAGCGCCCCTACATAATAGACGGTTGTATCTTTCTTATAAATTTTGTCTTAAAAGTCTTGCCTTCACGAATAACCAAACTATTCAACTTGTAACTGAATTACAAGAACGGGTAAACTTATCATATTGGCGAACTAAAAAAAAACCTTTGATAGTCTCGGCACTTAATGATTGCAAAGATCTTGATGTCCATTCGTCTGATCCTCTTGAAATGTTTTCCTTGCCTATGTGGGTAACTTACGTAAAACTCAATGGAATAATAGAATGCAATTTAGAATGTGTTACTGGATCTAAAAGAACTTGTGAGACCTCATCTTTAAAAGTAGATATTATTAAAGAATTAAATGTTAAATATTTGGGTTATGCTAAATATTTCACGGATGGGTCAAAGAACGCAAATGGCTGTGGAGCCGCATACTGTAACCTTAAAGATGACAGTTCAGAAATGTATAGCACTAAGTCAGATGTATCTATCATGACGATGGAACTCATTGCAATTACAAAAGCTCTCGACTGCATTGCTAGCTCGAGCCACCGGTATGTCGTAATTCTGACAGACAGTAAAAGCGCTCTGCAACATTTGTCTCGATGCTCTTTTGGTGTCATAGGTGTCTTCGTAGCCTACGGTATCCTTAACAAGATTAGGAACCTTGTTGAGAAGGAAATAGGGTTGAAATTGCAATGGATTCCATCACACATAGGTATTAGAGGTAATGAGGAGGCTGACAGATTAGCCAAATTAGCAGTGACTGAAGGGATGGAAATTTCTATAAAACCAAATTATACCGAAGTACTATATAAATTAAGAAAAAAGTGCTCGTCTAAATATAAAGAATATTTTGACGAGAGAAGTAAGGAAAAGGGCATTTGGTACAAAATAATCCAGTGTCAGCCTCCTCCAATACCATGGTTTGGTATGACCAAGATGGGAAGACGAATGGTTGTCCTAGCGCATAGGTTAAGATCTGGACACTTTCCATCAAAAAGTTTTAGCTTCCGAATGAAAATAGATGAATCACCAGATTGTGAAATTTGTGGAGCCGTAGAAGATACGTACCACTTGTTGATGGAATGTGCCCGAAACCAAAGGCAAAGGGCCTCATTGATGCAGCGCTGGGATTTGAACCCCTATGATATGGGTGTGTTCACTCATATCCTAGCGGTTCCTGCATCTGAGGCTGCTATTCAGGTGTATGAGATGTTTGGATTTGGATCAGCTCCATCTTAGGTCTATCCTGGAGTGGGGCTGTCTTGAATTTGAGTCGTAAACCGGCCGCACGGCGGAGCCGCTTTTGGGCGGTGGCACTGGTGGATATGTCCAAGCCGTCGTTGTGTTTTTTGAGTGTTTAGTTTAGTAAGTGAAATTTTGTTTAGGTTACGATGGGACTGACATGCCAGTGTTGGCCAAAGTCCCAAATTAAGTATATAGAATTAAAAAAAAAAAAAAAAAAAAGAGGTACCTACAGTTATTCATAGACGTGGATGACGCGTTCGGATGTTGCCGGATTAGCCAATGGCCAATGTCTTCGTAATGTATTTATACATTAATTTCAGTATTTTACAGCTAATGCTAATGCTAATACATTCAATTACAAGCTAATGCTAATGCAGCGCACAGGCCTCTTATAACCACGAGGGGATTCAGGCCATAATCAACCGCGCGATTCTATGCAATTTGATGGATATGTTTATGAAATTTGTCATAAAGAAACTGAATATGCAAAATGCAGATCTTCAAAAATGATAAAAAAAAGCCGCTACCACAGGCCATAAGGAACTAGACCACCTCGCTTAGCCAGCGTCGAGTTTTAAGGTCATACATTCCCCAAGCACAAGACCATGAGGAGAGCCATGTCCACTCAAGCAGTGGACTTTGCTGGGCTGATTACGTTATACATATAGCTTATGATTTATACATATTGTTCTCGTTTGTATTAGTAGCCCAATTAACAAAGAATCACTTGAATGGTCAATAAATGAATCAATACACTCGCCTTTGGAAAGCTATATCCAACAGTGTATACTAAAAATAATGGTCACCGTTACCAGCGCTCTTTATTATTTGTTTTATTAATTTATTCAATTTCGACAACTTTTACCGTAACTGTACCAAAACCAGTACTTTTATCGTTCACTACTGAACACGGGCCTGCACATGCACATTGTCCCGTGCATGAGCGATGTGCGGCCTTAAAACGCCACAGTCGCAAAGCGGGTTGGCGAGTCCACTCTTTTAATGGTGGTGTAGTTCTTCAGGACATGTGGTAGCGGCTTCATTATTGCTTAGTTGCATTTGATGACACCCGCGGGAACAGAATAGGATGATGCTATTGTAAAGCCATCAAAATACAACGCGGCACATAGTGTGGTACCTTTTCGTATATTCCGCATTCACAGTAAGTATCGATACACAATTCTGCAGCACCATTATCTTCCGTAATTTTATGCTCAAATCAATTATCTTCACTGAAATTACTTTTTGTTCATCTGATATTGATACTGAAAGTCACGTGATATTCATATATCACTGATATTCATCAGCATTCCAGCCACCGTGATCGGTTTATTTAAAACCAATTACGAGCTCGGATGTTGGAAGTGTGGAAGCGTGAGCGTTCCACGAATAACAATGGACTCGCATCCTTAACGACCTTCCCTGGAATCGAATACTGATTCCTAACTAATATATAAAAACGAAACGATGTCTGCATCGACGTATTAATGAATCGAGCTGAAATTTTACATTCATCTCGATTGCGGAAAGTACATAGGCTACAGAACTAGGGTGGGTGCCCGTGGGACAGTGAACACGCAGACAAAAGTGAGTAAGGTTTTTTTATGGACAATATCGGCAGAGGAGCATACAGTCCACCTGATGGTAAAGGATACTGTAGCCCATGGACATCCACGCACGATACATGCCAACATTAGTCAAAAATGACAAACGGATGTGCTGTCTACCTTTGGAAATATAGGAATGGATTTGGAGAAAGGGTTGGGAAAATTGGGAGGGATAAGATAGGATGGGAATGGGCCCTAGCATATCTCACTCACTACCGAAACACGTACATACATTGGGAAAATAGGATAAAGTGGGAAATGCAGTACATTTCAAGGTAGTCTTCTGTGAGAGAGCAGTAATGTGGCCAGTTGAGTGCGCCCAGCGACTGTTGGATTGCACCGTGCACTCTCTCCCTTAATAATACAATATAATTAAATAAAATGTTGCTATTGGATTAGCCATAGTGTAGATGATATACTTTAAATGAATTGGTTTATGGCTTATTCGATGGTTGGAGAAGAAACAAACGCATTCAAATATATTTTTTCAAGCTCTTTAGAAAGAGATTGATTGTAGCTTGAAAATATTTGAGATGAGGACCTATCGTTATTTCTGTTATGCATAGCTGTAATTAAGTGATTAATTATAAAATTACCTAAAGCGACTTAAAGTAAAAACGACCTTAATGATCCAGAGCCGAGTTTAGGGACGAGTTTCAATACCATCGTAAGCTACATCCTTTATAGAATCCATATTATCACAGTCAATGAAAAACAAGCAGACCAATAAGACTTAATAATTATTTGTTCATCTTTTGCTGCTCAAAAGAACCAATAAACCAATATTCATGTATCCGAAATTCCTCTCCTAATAAAATAACAGAATAAACCACAATTTAACAAGCGAACAATAGCCACACTCCCTCTCTCCCTCCTAGAGCGATAAAAACTTCGGTCATTACAAAAGTTGAGAATTGTCGAGTCTACGGCTGAATTCAGAATGGAAGACAATAAAAGGCGTCAAGTTATCCCTTCAGGCGTTTGGCACTGGAGCCAAGTTAGAGAGAGGTTTCAATGAGGAGAGCAAGCGGAAATATCAAATTATTTTCGATTTTACTGTTAGCAGTCAAACGGGGTGGCAAGTTCACTCTTCTACGGGTTGGTGGAGTTCCTCAGGACTTGTGGCATCGACTTTGTTATCTCTTAGTCGCCTTTTACGACACCTACGCGAAGAGATAGGATGGGGAAATTCTAAAGCCGGCCGACATCACACGGTCCCCGGCCTTTTAATGCCATACGTCCCTAATGCACAACACAATGTGCATGAGGCCCGTGTCCAACCAGTGGACGAAAAGGCTGTTTATCGATACGGACAACAGGAACTCCTAGCATCTATACAATCCCTAACATAAATAATTTTGAATAAACCCACTTTACAATAATCACCTCTAAAAGTGACTCGGTTTTGTATTGTCTGTCAACTTTGAAAAAGTATCCTTATTAATAATAGGGGTTAAAGTATGAAATTGCCGTTTTATAGTAATAGAATACTTTGAATTGACATAAAACCTTCATGGTGTGAGATTTTCGCGTGAAACTTTTTTCACATGATACCTATGAGGTTCTTGTTTTAAAAAATGTGCAACATTCTAACTAGCAGTGAAACAGCCCCGACTCGTGAATCGATCTTCACCATTATTGCTCCATGATAACGCAAGACCTCACACTGCACGAGAAACCGTTGTAACTCTACAGGAGCTGCAGTTAGAAACCATACGTCATCCCCCGTACTCGCCAGACCTTGCTCCAACGGACTACCATTTTTTTCGTGATTGGACAATTTTCTACGTGGTAAAAAATTTTCTTCCCAAGAGGCAGTACAAAATGCTTTCACACAGTTTGTCGAATCTACATCCCCAGAGTTCTATCGCAAAGGCATAAATGGACTTCCGATTAGATGGCAACAATGTATAGATAATGAGGGTAAATATTTTGATTAAATAAATATGTTACATTTTAGAAAAAAACGAGTTAATTTTTCAGTACAAATCGGCAATTTCATAGTAATATCTGTAACATAAGAACGTCACTCAATATGACGAATGTTGATACAAACGATGATACATCTTCGGGGATTTAAGACACGGGATTTGGAAAAAGGAAGGAGATGTAGAATAGGTAGATCATTATACCACATCTCTTATCCAATTGGAAAGAGTGAAACGGGACTGGCCGTAATGGGACTGAATTCATTCTATAGGGGATGCTATAGAATGGAAGCTATGATCTCCCCGAAAAAGAGAATGGAATGGCATGGAGAGGATAGAAAGAGAAGGGTTTCTGTTTACTTTCACTTAGTTCTAAGACAAGTTGATAAGTTTCACGACAGTTAAATTTCAACATCATATCAATTTATAACTACCGGAACAGAACTGCTTCGCACAATGCATTTGTATTATAATTCTCTAATCGCCCAGCAATGTTTCCAACCAAGCACGTAAGGAAAATTGTCAGTCTGACAACACCCCTATCGCTATCCTGTACGTGGACACATTACAAATCACTTATTGGTATTCCCATCCACTTCGTCTTTGGGTCGTCATTGTAAATGTGACGAGGGCATTCGATACATTTAACATGTGATGTTTGATGTTGCGATTTTTCGTAAGGCCAGCAACATCTGTCAATCACAGAATTATGTCACTTTAGAGCAATTTTAATTCGAATCTAGAAAGATCTTTGAATCAGTTCACATTGGAGCAATGATAGTCTAAAGAGGCGTGAATAAATAGAAAATACATATTTATTCTCGCCTCTCATTCGTCAGGATGTGAGTTCAAACTGCGGTCGGTACCACTGCGTTTCTATTTAAGTATCTACCTTTTTTTTTAATTTCTACTAGCTGACTGGTGAAGGACAGTATCGTGAGCAAAACCGCACGCCCGGGAATTAAAAAAAATGAGGCATATGTATCAGCTGGGCCCGTATCGTGGAGTATGTCCCAAAACTCCTTAGTAATAAACCTTAAATTTGGTAGGAGGAGAGTGCATGCTGCATTCCCACAGTCGCTGGGCGCACTCGACTGGCCACGTTACCCCTTTCTCACAGAAGACTACCTTGAAATGATGTTACGTGTTTCGATAGTGAGTGAGATATGCCAGAGCCAATTCTCATCGCATCCCATCCTATCCCTCCCCATTTTCCCAATCCATTCCATAATCTGCAAAGGTAGGCAGCGCATCCGGGGGCGAGCCAACGTTTGTCATTCTGGACTGATGTTGGCATGTATCGCGGATGTCTATGGACAACAGTATCCATTTACCATCACGTGGACTGCATGCTCGTCTGGCGCCTTTTTTCTATTAAAAAAAAGTAATTTACTAGGAGAAGAAGCCTGTGCCCTTCAGTGGCACGTTATACGGTGATATCGAAGTTCACATTAACTTCATAATTATTTCATATTCGGCAACTTTCATCGCCAATGTACCGTAAGCAGTCCTTTCATCATCTACTGCTGCACACGGACCTCCTCATGCACATTGGGATTGTGTAGGAGGGATGTATGACCTTAAACCGCTATGTGCTGGTCAAGCGGATTGGCGAGTATATTCTTTTAGATGTAGTGTAGTTCCTCACCGCTTGCTCCTAGCTGCTTTGTAATCCCGTCGCCCTTGTACGACATCCACGGGAAAAAAATGGGGGGGGGGGGGGGGTGCAATCCTAAAGTCGGTCGACACCACACGGCAACGATATACTCGTACATACCAAAACATGATTTGAGTATACAATTAAGATAAGAGTGAAGTCCAGTATGTATCCCAATTATAGACGTGCACATCATACGACACAAATAGAACATTTTGCAGATGTTCTATTCTTGTAACCAGTAAGTTTCAATTAAAGGAAAATATCGATATGCCTCCTCCGTGGTCAAAATCGGAGAAACAAAGTTGAATTTTAGATTTGATTTTAAAATCAGTGTGACTCCGAGTGTCACGTTTAATGCAAAGTACGTATGCAAATCCCCGAGTGTCCTCCACCGCGTCCGTCCTGGCGACGGAATAACAATTTGTTGCTAAACGTGTTCAGCCTGAAACCTGCCCCATCACATGCGAGCGACGCGACGCGACGCGACGCTGAGAAAATCAATAAGGTTGCATGAACTTTGGACTAAATATAACCGTTTTAAACAAATTGTCGCCTTATAAACATGGTATTGACGATCGATTGGCGCAGTTGATAGTGACATTGCCTTAAAAAAGTAAACGTTATAACCTTGTCGAAATAACAGAAACCGAGAAAAGCTAACCTAAAATATTTAATTCCTATAGAATTATCTGCGTCATCAACTAATCACATATTGGATCCAAAAAATATGAACATATATTAAAATTACGCAAACAGCGCTATTATATTGTGGAAATTTTAACACTACAAGATTTTTGAAAAGGGGCTTGAGCACTTTCGTGGGCATTCTCCTTTGAAGGATCATAAATGGATATTCAAGCTTCGAGAATAATCCCGACACATCCTGTATTTAAACGTTTTAAAGCAAGAATAGCCACACGAAAGTATGACGTAAGTATTATTTTTTCTGTTTTCTTTGACTGTCTTTGACCAGCGTCACGGCCCCGCCGGTTTCTGTCAATTCGTGACAGAACGATTGCATGCATCAGAAACTATTCGTGGACGGAGATTAGATAACACGTTTTCAACAAAGGCTTTCTCGACGAGTGCCGGGGGGTCACGACCGAGGTATGCGCACGACCTTTCACTTGATGCATCATACGTTGGAATATCAAGGGATTAGTCTGGGAAATGATGTTCATGTCGATATATTATGAGTTGTATAGTAATCCTAAGGGCGCTGATAACCCGGGGCCTAGGACATCGATTCTTTCATTCTTGCCTAGGACAATTTTTCATATCCATGACCTAGGGCATCGTTTCTCAACGTTTTCATTGTCGTGAACCCCTAAAAAGGCCGAAAATAAAGTAAAAATCTCACGACCCCCATATCCCATAATTGGGATGGGGTAATTCCCAGTTATCAGATTCTATAACACCCTGATTTTTGTGTAATTTTTATATATAGACCAATATACCATACAATAGATTGAACCACAAAGTGGGAGTGTTAGAAAGATGATTATTGCAGAGTTATAACATTTTAGGTCTTCATTTATTAAAACTAGCGTGACGTCATAGTAATGCATGCATAGACTTGATACTGATCTTCATATACTCTACAATCATACATGTATCAATTTTAGGCTAATTAGTGGGATTTGTCCGTACAAATGGGTCAGTAACATTCATTTTGGAGTATCGAATGAAATATTGTGGCAAATAACCAGAAATTGAAGTTTCAGAAATAAGAAAAACGAACCGCAGTCAGTTCACAACAAAGAGATTATTGTTGTGTTTTTGCTTGTTTAGCTCTATGACAGGTGAGAGTAAAGTTTATTTTGATCTGTGGTGACATTACTTTTTTATACATTATGACAAAAGTAGCAATCGATACAGCCGTAACGTAACTTTTTCGATATAATTTCTTAGTCCTTTGGATAAAAAAAAATAAAGCTCGAACGAGATGTCTAATTCTTCAAAAAAATTAATAAACAATAAATAATTAAAAAATTACTCTATCGTTAAGTTCGTATTACTTAAGTTTTTTACCGTTTAGCATATTAATTATAAATCATTCATTTATTAATAATTAAAGGTTTCTTTGTACAAAAGTCTTATTTATACTGACCAACTTTGACCCCCTGTATATGTGATCACGACCCCCAGGTTAAAAACGATGGCCCGGGGATATATTCACGAGTATCATCCGTGAGTTTCTGATGAATTACAGATTTAAAAAGTTTTCGGTAGCTCAGGGTTTCCAGCCATAATCCACTACTGGATTACGGCCCGAACCCCCCTAGAGAAGTACTAAGGAAGGTCTGTGCCCTACAGTGGTTCGTTATAGGCTGATTTCGAATCTATAAAAATAGTATCCTAAATATTACCTATAAAAATAGTACCCTAAATACCTCCGTCTCATAATAGTATATGTCTAGTATCTTAATAGTATAGGTGTACTAATATTCGTATGCTTAAGATAAACCGCTCAACAGACTTTAATGTGGTGCACAGTGTTCATTCTAGAAGGTTTAAGGGCGCGTGTATTTGATACGAATTTCTTCGCGCCGACACAACGCGGTCGCCGCGTGGTCGTCGCGCGCTCCTCTCTACGGACCAAGATGACCAATAGCAATATGAGCTCTATTTATTTGGTAACAACATTTTAAATTAAATGAGCAAATATGGGCTTGGCGGCAGCGCGGTCACCGCGTGGACAGCAAACGGCGGCTGGACGACGGCTGCGCGGTTAGGTGCATGCGAGGAAAGTGTTGTTGCCTAGCAAATAGAGTTCACACCCGCCATTAGCGAACATGAGAGCGCGGCGACTGCGCGCCGTCAGCACGAAAATTTTCGCGTCGTTTACCCGCAGCCTAAGTAAGTATATCTATTTTCTATTAAGGACCTTCAAATGCCTTTTTTTTTTTCAATATTCGAAACTCCTGGTCTTTGCAACAGGTTTAATACCTTCTAAATTCTTTTCTAACTTAAACAAAGAAAAAAGTTTCTTTCTTTTCTTAACTTTTGACTTGTAAGTTGGATAGTACCCTGACATGATGTTATTTTTCACGATAATTCCTTTCACTTATTAACTTTCAATCCTTAGATACTTTTCTAATAATAATCAAATAACCAATTAAGGCAAATAGAATCACGCAACTCCCAGAAATTGCACAATATAATCGGCTCACGTAGATTGTTCCCAATTTCTGCGAGGATGTTAAGTTCTCCGGTCACGTGACCGCCGACGTGACTGGAAACCCACCCAGACTTCGACCAAATTTCCCCCGAGGGGGCGACGTGAAACCTAAAAATACTTACAGGGGTTTATGTCGCACAAGCGTTAGCGGACTTCGGATGCGTACAGACAGACGCAAATAGAATTAAAACAACGTGACCCTAGTTGAGAACACTGTGGAAGGATAATTATAATTATAGTGATATAATTATAGAAATAACTGTCTTTTTTGTCAAGTGGCAGTGCGTAGACCATACATATGGTAGCACAGACAACAGTTGGGATAGACGAGTCCTCGAATATATGTATCGGAAAACAGTAGTGTGGATCGCGCTCTGGTGGACTGATGACTTAAGAAAGTGGCCGGTAGTAGTGAGCCAATAAGAAGAGCGAAATATAGTGGGTGGTGGCGTGCTTTGGGAGAGGCCTATATCCAATACTCGAGAGACACGGGCTGATTGTATAGTTATAGTATGGTGTATATTGCAATCAAGTCGTAAAACTGAGATCAAGCGTGGTCGCGAGCCTTAAGAGAAGCCCATGTCAAGGCTGCGAATAGACTGGTATGGTATTTACCACTGTGGACCTGATGTGCATATGTAAAAAGATCCAAATAGTGTAGTATTTAATGATTTTCAAATCAGCACAGTAACATCATACCATATATATGTATAACATGCTTAAACATTAAATAGTATGCACTATAGCATAATCCTTAATTGGTATATGTGTTACAATACAAAGCAAAAATATTTCATTCACCACACATACATAATTATACATACATTTATGTCCAATTATTTATATTTCTGTACAATATCGTGAGCAGATTACATTATCAAATGACTACCACGAAGGCCGTAAAATATTCACAGAACAAGGAAATCCACGCGAACTATTTCTCAAGGTGAGGTATAGCCGGGGAGGGGATGATACGAGATTGCACCGTGGTGTGAAGTGCGGGGGAAGGGAGGCTGCGCGAGCGCAGGCCGACGACCCGGTCGGTGACCGCAGGGCGTGCCCTTCTCGCCAGAAACCACTATTACACCTTGACTTCGTACGTGATTTATAGAAAGCACTGTAACATTGTAAGTGGACGCAATTGAAGTCCGTTTCGTTAAACTTGGCAAATATATTGTGTAATCCGGGTTAACAATTAGGCTTACTATTCAAATAGCCCATGCGAATGAAGTGGCGGGCAAAAGCTAGTAAAAAATAACCAGAAGTTCAGCGTGTTTGAGGGTCAGTATGTTGAATTTCTAAATTAAGATCAAGTCAGCGTTATCAAAATAGTCGATTGCGTCATTGACAGTCACTGGTGTCGTCAGGTCCGTTGGCAACTGATGTCATTACATAATTACTACATAATGTTCTTTTAATCTGCCCGTCTGTTTTTCATTATTACTACTATCAGAAGCATTAGGTAGGTATGTGGTAGGTTTATTTTGCTGTTTGCCACATTTTGATGATTTCTTAGTTACTGGAAATTCTGAATTTACAATCTTGTTACCAGAAAAGTAACATTCCCTAAGAGGAACTTTTCGAATAGCTTACTGCACAACACAACGGCATAGTGTAAATAAAAGGTACAGAGTGAGACAAAAGGCAGTAAGAAGAAATCAATCTGTGGATATTAATTGTAATTTTCCATAAATCTAATTTAACCAATATCTATATATCAAACATATATATTGGAATAATAGAGATAAAAATTTATCCAGGCAAAAAAAAACAAGTGCAAATCTACAATGAGAATTTGTCATCTATTCAATGAATATATAATAAAAATTGACTTGAATTTTAAAAAACCTTTAGACAACAGATTGATTTGTCTAAAGACCTGCCGCCTTTTGGTCTAAAGGCGGCAGGGACAAAGGTAAATTTTCACATTGTCCGTACGTTTCACAAAAAATGTTCAAACAAAAGCTGTAAAGCTTGATCCAATAAGACATCGTTTATAACGGGGGTTTCCAACCTTTTTTTCGGTTTCTCCGAGTAATTCACTTTACTTACTCAAACAAACTAATAAAAGCGGATTAAGTGCGGATATGCAAAGGTTTTTCATGCCTACACTTGCTTTGTTACGTTGCTTTGCGCAGACATGTTTGTGCTACATGTTATTTCACGCATTCCTACGTGTGACTCTTTTGCCGTATACTTATATCTTTAAAAAATCTTTAACGCCGTAAGTACGTACTTGTACCTATTGGAATCATAGATACATATTTTGAATTAACTAACGTCGATATCGATCACATTGGGGGATGACTGATTTATAATCTATAAGTGACGATATTTTTTACACTTTTTGAACTACCCACTGAACCCATTTGCGAGCTTAACCGAGATATAGAATCCAAATTAATTTATGTTATGAACTCAATATGTAGATAAATGCGCCTTACAGTTCGTACAAGAACTCTATATATCGCCCTTTGTTATTTTTTTGTTATCCTCTTTGTTCAGCTTTAATTGCAACCTACCTTTTAATCTATCCAGATTTCTTCGAAAACTTCCAAAGAACCGTTTACCTAAAAACTAGATACAGTCGATAATTTAAAAAATTCTTTAAACACGTTGCATGAATTTAAATCCCTTGGTTTCCAGTTACCCATTGTGCACGGTCAAGATCGTGACTAGAAACAAGCATGGCTACGTGATATTACGTAACATTACATCTATTGTGGCGTTGGATCCAAACACGGACATTCTCAGGTGCTGTTTAGAAATACCTTGAGGAGCAAAACATTCCATGGATATTAATAATAATTATATTGACTGTTGTTATGTTAACTGACAGCACTAATGGTGAGTGTAGTGTATGTACTTGCACCAGCCTGTGCCGCTGTATGGCACCCCCCCCCCCCCCCTGTAAATCCCTCACTATTTCGGGCCGTAATCGTCCACGCGGGCCCAGTGCGGATTGATGAATACAAATACAAGAGATTTATTTTTTATTTCCAGAGCCTGCAGGGTCTCCTCACAATGTTTTCCTCTCACCACCGAGCTGGTGACAAATTTTTAAAATTGATAGTGACGAACTAGTGACAATTGATGAAACTGCTCGCAACTCGACGTGTCCTACCCCTCGGCTCTTCAGTCAGCTCGTGACCATGGTTGGTGCAAACCAACCGAAACGTCGAGTGAAATA
This sequence comes from Sesia apiformis, assembly GCA_914767545.1. Classification (NCBI taxonomy): domain Eukaryota; kingdom Metazoa; phylum Arthropoda; class Insecta; order Lepidoptera; family Sesiidae; genus Sesia; species Sesia apiformis. The sequence goes on from OU611962.1 coordinate 903,919, forward strand.
AATAAGGTAAACATTCGCATTAAGGACCCGTTTAAAATAGATAAATATGTGTGTCAAATGTTAAAAGCTAATAATTTAAATCAATAAGGTAAAATCGTTTTCCTTCTATATTCAGAACCTATTTATGAACGTATTGCCTGTATTATTTATAAATATGCTGCGACAAACGGTCATAAATCATAAACCAACAATCACTGCAAATTTACTTCATGATTGTTGTTGCTACGTGGACGCAGTGGTAAGAAAGACTTGCTGCAATCGACTCTTATCAGTCGTTTGATATTAATGAATGGAGGTAAAATGATTAATTAATTAGCGATTACCCAGAAATCGAAGCAGTGGATGGAATCTATACATATAATAAAATGTAACTGATCGCTGTCTGTACATGGAAGATATATGAGAAAAACTATTATTGGGGGCCTTTATCCACGCAATAGAACCGAAAACAATGATTGTTAGAATTTTGTCTGTTTGTCTGTGCGTTTGTGCGCGCTAATCTTAGAAACGGCTTAACCGATTTGGGTGCGGTTTTCACTAATGTATTGTGGTAAGCTTCACTTAAAATTTAATGTTTGTTTTATTTCAAACCGTTCAAAAATAAAAAAAGGTATATCAATTTAAAGACGGTGTTTATAAACTAAAGTCCACGCGGACGAAGTCGCGGGCAACAGCTAGTTATAAATAAAATTTAGTAAGTCACGATTGCACGAGAACAGTAATTGTCCACAAATGTATTTTTCTTGAGAAGCATCATTCCTTTTATCGGCTTCTACAGTTATATTCACAATGTGCCTCTAATTTTAAAATACAAATTATGTAATTAGAAAATCTAGTTCACTTTAGTATTACTATTTATGTAATTTAATTTAAACACGTAATAAAATGTGCAGCAAATCGATGGCAGCAAATTTAATGATAAGTTAGGTTTTCGATTCTCTGGTGACAATAAAGGAACGGGTTTCCAGCGACGACTTCATAATGTTGTAGTGTATGTTTAATGCTGCAATGTAGTCTACGTATACTGTTACTATTTTATATATGTATCCTAGGTAGTGTGCAACTTGTCGCCGACAATAGTTGTCTAGTTACTAAAAGTGTTTCACTGTTTCATACGAACCAGTAAAACTTAACAAAGTAACCCAATAAATACGAATTAAGAACTTGATAAGACGACAGAAGTAATTCAACGAAAACTACCGATGTTCTGATAATTTCATATGAACTCGCGCCAAGAAACCACGCGACCACAAGATCTACATCTACCCATCAACTGACTCACGCTTTGAACGATCCACATCTATTGGCGATGCATCAAAATGCAACCGAATAATTTCTTCAAAAATACACACAATTAAGACCTAATTTTTAATATGTGCGTCCTGTTCTATCAATAAGAGGTGCGAACGGGACAGCACATTGTCTCAGTAGAAAATAGCTTCCTGTATTTATTAGCCAAGGTCTACATTCCATGTGACGTTGGTTTCATTCAGGTCCGGGCTTGCGTCACCCGCCACGTCCAATTATGCGGTGTTAGGGACGTTGCCCTAATACGGTCAGGTAAAAGTGTTTGTGACAGACAACTTGTCATCAATTTTACGTCATATGTTCTGTAATGTTTGGAATCAATCAATCCGTGTTGATGTCCAATCATTCAACGCCGTAATTATATTTAAGAAGCAAATGTGCTATGTATAGTTGGATTTAGAAAAAAACAATCTATTTGTAGATTTAAACGTATTAGAGAAGAACCTAGGGATACGAATACTATCAGACGTGACATTCATTTTAACTCATCGACTGCAGAAATACATCTGCAACATCATGTTAAACATTGGTTCGCTAAATAGCTGAATCAAGTTTTTTTTCAATCAGAGTGAAAACTAAATTAAAATAATACTCGTAATATAGTATAGATAGATAATGATATTCACATACTAGTAGTATGTAGTAGTAATGTAGTAGAATGTACATACTAACATACTGTAGTAGTAATTTTGCCTGCATTAGCTTAGTCAATCGATTCATCTTGAAGAGACTGACCCCCGTGTTGTAAAGAACCTTATCAGGTGTTAGCTGTTAAGGCTCTTTACAGCTATAACCGGTTTTATGTAGGTTACCGGGATATCTTACCTTCACGCGTAAATAAAACATAGAGATCTACTAGATATAACCTGGCCTAAAATTTTAAACTTTTGTTATTGTGGTTGAAGATAATAAAGGTTTTTATTTTTATAAATAAAATATTTTTTATTGTACACGATTTTTATTTATTTTAGACATTTGTTAAGCCCAACTGAGTATGAATCTTCATACATAGAGAATGTGAAAAAATGCAACCTTTTTAATGAATCTAACTATAAAATCATCAAAGATGGATAATTTATTAACGGGCGAGAATTCCATAAAAATCCTTGCAATGATGATTAAGTAATAGAAATAAGACAAAACACTATTCCTGGTATAACAGAAAAGAGAGATAAATAGATTCTGACCATCACTGCAAGAGAAAACATTGTTAAGGCCTATATTCTGAATACTACAATGTTACTTGGCCACACCGTCCCACAATTATAGCTCGCTGCAGCGAACTATCCGAGTGAGGTGTATATCAGGCCGAGAATAGACTGGAGCGGCGCCAAGCGCACGCCACAGGAAGCGGAAATGGCGATCACCGGACGTTTGTCACTACTGCTTGATAACATTAACATACAAACTACGTTTGGTTAACAATTACTAGATTTTGTTTGAATTGTGTATTATTGTTATAGAAAAATTGACAAACGGGCAGATTGATGGTAAATGGTAACTTGCCACTGCCGCTCGTGGTCGCGTATGCGAGTACATTTGGGGATTTGTCCACGTCATATTAGCATGTTATGATACACATGTCCTTGGGTAATAATAACCCTTTATCATCAGCGGAACAGTCTGCCCATTTAGACACTGCTATATGAAAGTTTAAAAAACACGTGGTGTGGGAATCTCACCTGAGCAGGGGTTCAATTATAATACAAAGGCATTCATTTCCCGCGCGGGTAAACCTAACGGTACGATGGGCAGGTAGTCGAATAACTGTTACTGTAGATAACGTATTTTGTAGGATTTTTGTGCTTCTTTATGGCTTTGAAACTATAAGGGCGTTTTGTATTCGTTACTCACAAAGTGGCTTAGCAGCTGTAATAACTTTTATTTGGAAAGGTATCCTTCCCCCTCGTGCAGAACTATTGTCGTCGTCATCAAAAAAATCCTGGTGCCTGCTACGTCGCCTGTCTTTGTCCTTCGGCATAATTTATTTCGTGCTTCTCAGTCGTCGTTAGGCCCAAACTCGTGCGTCATAAGCACGTCTTAGACGACCCCGACGAACCAATTACTGCTGCCAATGCGGTTCTTACACCACACTCACAGACTTCACAGATACACCGTCACCGCCGGCGTGAGACGTGGACGTCTCCCTCGTTACACCGTCTACACACACCGGCCCTTAGCCAACACTTTTACCAGGTATCGACAACTGCCTGGGCGCTTCTCACCGACTCGCGATCCCGCGGTATACCCCTAATGCAACGCCCTAAGCCGCAGCCCGTTCCTTCCGCTGGTGTACCGACCGGCTGGGGAGCCCTTAGGCTCGTTGCAACACACATTTTGTTCCTGGCTGAGCGCCTTCTGCGCTCGCCCTAAATTAAACACGACCGGTGACTCTTAAAGGGCCACTAGGGCCACAAGAATTTAGCCATTCCAAAAAAAATCGTACGTCATAAACGTGTTATAAGCCTCCTTCGTAGTACCGCCACACGGTCGCCTCATGTTGAAAACTTAAAAATAATCACTTTTCTTCAATCCCGGACGAGCCCCCAAATTTGTAGTATCTGGGTCGAAAATAAGTTAAACCTTTTCAAGTTAAAATCACCTTTATCACCAGAAACTAAATTTTACACAGAACGTTGTTTAATGAAAACTGTCACGCCCGCCATTCGTCGTCTGACTCCCTTTTTCACTCGATTCATTCACGTACATCCCTACATTCATAGTTCATTCAGTTGCAATCGTTCCACATCCAAACCACAATACCACATAAATGTGTGGAGGCCGAAAAGCAAGTGTTTCAATGACCTAATGGAGGTTCATGCCACACCGGCTGATAGGCTGTTCATTGCAGTAACCCATTCATAAATCTTTTGAAGAATCCCACGTGAGTATGTAACATTTGTTGCAATAGCTCAATTTCGTACTCTGTATTTTGATATCTGTATTCTAATTCAATATTTATAATGTCTGTAACACATTACCCATCTACACGAAGAATAGCACTGGCTGGAAACTTTACGAGATGATAAAAATCTGAAATTCAAAAAATGGATAAATCCAAGAATTCTGTCAAAGAAAAACAAGAGTGAAAAATCTAAGGCGCTGCACGGATAGTTTCTGTTTGGAGAGCGACCAGTGAAGACGTTTTAGAAAAAGTCACACGCCTGTTCCGGGGGACTGAGCTATCTTGGACATCACATCTGGGCCACTATTCTCGCCGGCCGCCGCAGCTCTGGTCCGTCGCTCTTTGGGCGCTGGTGCTCTACCTGGGCGCCGCTTCTTGCGCCTGGCCGCCGTCGCCCCGTCCGACCGCTGTTTCCAGTCGGCGGCAGTGCCCGCTCTGCATCACTCTGGGCGTGCGCCCTGCTAAGCGCCGCTTCTCCTACACCGTCCGTGAGTTTTTAGTGCTCGTGATTTTGGTAACAGACATTTACAGATTCTAAGTATCTACTAGTTTTCCTCTTTAATTTTGTAATAGGTTTTCTTTAAATTATAAAGAGCTATTGAAACAAACCTTACCTCTTTCCACTCTAGTAGAAGTTGATTACCGTCTTTTAATTAGATCTACTAGGGTAACACGACAAGTAGCGTAGTAGCATCAACGACAGGATTTTACACTTTGATTCGAATGAAATTAATAAACATACGTAGTAAATTTTGAAATATTTTATTCAAAACAATCACAAAGGATGTAATTCAAAACAGCAAAAAAAAAAGTAGCTAAATAAAATTAACGTGGGAAATTAAAGTAGCTAAATAAAATTAAAGTGGGAAATTAAAGTAACTAAATAAATTTAAAGTGGGAAATTAAAGTGGCTAAATAAAATTAAAGTGGCTATATAAAATTAAAGTGGGAAATTAAAGTAACTAAATAAAATTAAAGTGGGAAATTAAAATAACTAAATAAAATTTAAAGTGGGAAATTAAAGTAACTAAGAGCTTTGGTCAATAATTGAATCGATTGACAATCAACAAGTCGGTTAACAAAAGAAAAAACTTACAAAAAAAACTGGTGGCTCTTATGAACAATGCTCTACAAAGTAACCTAACGTTAAATTTATAACAAAAATATGAAGAGACAACAATAAGTAGGGGTAGTTATAAGTAATACATTAATATCATAAAGTTTGTTTATCCAAAGTTATCGAGATTTTACCGGTAAAATAAAATGCTGAAGTGTTCTTTCGGCTCCTTAATATTTTTTATAAATAACAGTAGAGCCTCCGTATCCGCGGTTCGGGTAAGCGTGCGAAGTCATATACAAGTTTGAAACACTGCCCCAAACTGCAAAAGTTACAGCCACAGTGCATGATAAAGTATTAGTTAATAACAATGTTTTTCAAAAAAGTCTATAAAACTGTAGATGATCCGTATATAAAGCCGTCCACATCGTTTGCTTCCGAGCCCAGGAAATAATTGACTTATGTAATTAATTAGTTTTATCTTATTTATGTCACAGCATATAAATTCATGTTAATGTAAAATAAATTTTATTGTAATAAAGCACATTTTTCTTTTCTTTCAGTTTAGTATTAATTTTGTTTTGTGTGTACATTTATACTCCAAAATATGGTGTTCGCTACAATCCGCGGTTTCAGTTATCAGCGGAAGACGACGGAACCAAACCCCCGCGGATACGGAGGCTGTATAATTATATATTTCTTGTGACGTTATCTCAGCATAGGGACCTTATTGCCAATATGGAGTGCTGTTAATTATTTTCTGTGGTGTCCGCTTTAGAATAGCACCATCCCATCTCTTCTGGTGGGTGTTGTAAAAGGCGACTAAGGGATAAATGAAGCTGCTAGCACAAGCCCTGAAGAACTACACCACCTCTGAAACACTGGACTCGGTAACCCGCTCGGCCAGCGTGGCGTTTTGCCATACATGCACTCATGCACAAAATGATGCATGATGGGGGCTGTGTCCAACAGCGGACGATAAAAGGGCTGATTACGGTTACGGTAATGTTTAACTTACAAATTTGCTGTTGCAATATTCCGTCGACATATTGAGTTTTTTTGCAATCTTGTCCTTTCAGTAACCACAGCAGGACATTGCTCTTCATAATCATTGTCTTGTGCATGAGGGATATAATATGGGTGCTGGACTAACGGGTTGACGGTGAAGGTCAACTCTTTCAGAGGTGGTGTGGTTCCTCAGCGCCTGTGGTAGCGGCTTTGATATCCCTTAATCGCCTTTTACAACACCCGCGGAAAGGGGTGAGGTCGTGCTATTCCATAGTAGGCCGACGACACACGGCATAAAAAAAATGACTTAACACATAATAATTAGTGATCTAGTAAAATGATCAGACTGATTTTTATTACCTAAGCATTGATTTTAGAATTTCGAAAATGGTTCGTCACACAAAAATAATTGCCTTTGGTCGCGCCTATCTAATGTTGTAGATATACATTGGGTTACCTTACTTCCAATGTTATTATAACAATACTTAATTTATAATAAAATAATTAAACAATTATCATTCATTTTCATTGAACACAAGTTAGACAGCCCTACTACAATAGTATTTATAAACATTTTATTTATTTTGAGGGCGTGACTCCCATGATGCGTGATTTTGGGCTCCCAAAATCGATTCTAGAGTCATCATTCAAAACTTATTAGTAAACAAGTAAGCAATTATTTGTTTCACAAAGAGTATTTTTTAAAAGTAATTCCTTTTTTACAAGTAATATAACACAACAACAATATATTCTTATTTTCGTTCTACACTAGTTTTTTAATTTTAATGTAATACATAGCATATCTGTTTTCACTTATTGCAAATTCTTCATTTTTCTCTGTTTTTCTACAATTCTTGATATTATATTTCAAAATAGAAAAAATCCTTAGCCTGATATACAATTTAAGAAAATATTTTGTAGGAAAGCAAAAGCACGGTGGCTCAAATTCTACGTCTTTTAATATTACCATTAATTGCATACCCGGATTTTTTATCACGATTTGGTCAAAATATTGAAAAAGTTTATTTTCCAGTTGTGTGATATAATCGCATATGCTCTGAGGTGGTATACTCAGCTTACCGTAAAATGGAGACTCCTTATTAAATGCTTCAAACATTTTTGCATAGGCTTTCGCTTTGGATAGGTCACGTGTTTTCAAGATTGCTTTCAAAAGTGAACACTCGTGTTGTAAACTACATTTATATACTAAATACGAGGCCACGTACTCCAAACCATTGCTTTTTGGTATGTTAAATCGGTAATCAAAGTCACCGTTTAATGACACAGGGCTGAGAGCAGGCTTCGTCGCTGATTTAATATGGATTGGATTTAGCGCTATCCACTCGCAAGGGTCAAATTGACGATTAGTCATAACCCAATTTTTTAATGCAGTTCTTAAAAAAAGTTTCGAGAAACCCCTTTGAAACTGTATGGCCGTGGGTTCCGCACTAACTGTCTCTGCGCAAATTTCTTCGAAGAATATTTCAATAGGTTCTATATTAAGACGTTTTGTACATATGCTTTCAATCCCTTCAGCTTTCAGGTCTGTACTAAGCTGTATTACGGAGTTTATATTAATTAGCAATCTTTTAAAGTTCCTACCCACCTTCGTCTTAATTAACTCCGACCTTGTGTAAGGTTGCAAATTTTTCAACATTTCAAAAGCTTTATTCAAAACATCCAATTGTTCTTTGCTGGAGACAAATGCCGTTTGGTACTTAGACTTACCCAATGATTTACTTGAATTCAAAATATCAAATAAATTGTTTATTAGTAAAATGAATTCTGCAGTATGCTTAGCCTCCACCGGTAAGAATTTGATGTAAATATATTCCCTAAGCGCGCCGTATACGGCACGACTAAATATTTGAGCGGCGTAATCGACTCGCGTTTGGTCAAATTCGTTTGGGTATACGTGTTTTTCAGTGACATTTGGTAAAATTCCTAGATCTTTTTCAACTTGGTGACTGTAAACGGCTTTAATATACTTCCATGAAATTCTGTTCATGTTTCTGTGAAAATCAACAGTTATCAAATCGTTTCTAAGACATTTTAACAAGTGTGGCATATTAAATATAATATAAACTTTAATATTGCCTATCATTAAATAAGGGTCTTTTTCAATAACATCAGTTATTTTTAAAGTCTTCTTATACAATATATCAAAATTACAATCTGGATTACTGACGATAGCCATCACTTTTATCTTTACTTCAGAGAGCTGCGATATAACATTTGTAATCCATGTATATAAATATTTATGGGAGCCAGGTTTGTTCAGAAATGTGTATGCAATAGGTAGGTTCCAGTTAACAGCTATTCCACGAATCATGATGACGTATGCACATGAAGCTATTTGAGTTGTCTTCTTTCCAACAATATCCTGCAGACCGATAATGTTATCCCTTGTAATGTCATAATACAAACTTCTCTCGAGTCTAATTTTGTCAACGATGAGTGTACAATATTTTGCCTTTTCTGGTAACGATTTCAATTTTGAAATTAAACAAGCTAAAACGTTTATATCTAGTTTTGTTGGGACGTGTAATTTCATTGTTTTAAGAATTATTTCACTGGGAAGGTTTAATATTTGGCTATAGCCTTGGTAATTTGCTGGGCTAGAAAGTCGTAAGTTGAGTGCAAAAAGGTTAAAGCCAAAGCTGGAGACTTTTTTTCTAAATTTACATTTTATGGCTTTCTTTAACTGAACAAGCTTATTAAATCTGCCAATTACTTCGTATTCATAAGACAATAATTCGTTTTCATTACCTTCGGGTTCTTCATTAATTTCTACATCTACATTAATTGTGCTCGAGGCCATATTTTCAACATTGATAAAATCACTTTTTTCTGTTTCCTCTTCTGGTTTTTCCGTTTTAACGCTGACAATTACAGGTGAAAATTGATCTTCTACGGGCATCGTTTGTGTTGACGCTTCCTTGTAAACAGTTACTAAATCGTCATCTACATTTTCGTCCTCTGTATTATTTTTACTTGTACTTGGTACGTCTAACCGTGATGGAAGATTTCTTGTGGGTATTGCATCACTTCGTAAGTGTTTACGGTTTATCATCATAGAATCGTCGAAGTGTTTCTCGCAAACTGCGTAACTTCTCGGTTTTAATCCTTCCTTATTTAAATCAGGTCTTCCTATATTAGTTAACCACGTGAGGCATCTGAAAAAAATTAAGAGTACACGTGGATAAAATAAATGCAGTGTACCAGCAGATAGATAAAGTGTTCCAATAATTTAACGTTTACAGTTGTCAAGGAAGGTGTATTGTAGTGTTACTATGATATTGCGCCTAGCGTTCAGAGGGCTGTTGATCTCAGTAACAAGCCAGAGACTTAATTTAATAAACCTTTTTTTGAGAAAATATCAAGTTTAGAAAAAAGTAGTAAAACAAAAGTTGTTAATTTTAGTACTTTTAGTTACCTACTCATTAGTTAATGATATAAATTCAATTTTAAGAGCGTGCAGTTATTTTTTATTTAATCCTGTATAGATGTGTTCAATCAATACCTACTACTAATAGATGTTGATTATGCAAGGTGCATAATACAAACGTTCAACTGCCAGATTGTGTGACCATTCTGGAAGCGAACAATTGCTCGCTCTGGCGATTAATAAATATTTTTATTAAATTTATTATCATCGTTCCGGTAATTAATAAATTTAATTATTAAATTTACTATGGTCGTTCTGGCAATCGATACATATAATAAAACAGTAAACGGGTTGAGTGAGTTAGTACATTGCTTATTTTTTTTTTTAAATGGGGGACACTATTAGTTAAAGAACCCAAAATAATAGTTTTTAAGACGAGGCACCCGAAAATAATTCCCACGCTTGCTCCGCCCATCACCCCCCCCAGCCCGCCACCCGCTAGCTAAACTCGTACGCCGTGTTCGTGCGCCGCGTGTATTTAACATTAACATTATGGTGTATTTAACGCTGCAGTAAGAACATAGAATGAAAAGAGAAAACATTTTTTTTATTAATTTTGCGAATTGCTGTAATTAAAAGAATAAACCATTAGATTATTTAGTGAATAGTGGTAAATAAAAATCTTTGTGTTTGAAGAAAATAATTGTAAGGTTTTATTTTATAGTAAAATACATAATAAAATGATATGCTTGAGAACGACTAGGCCGCTTTGTTGTCAGATTTTTATGTACATATGTATGTGTACAAGGTTCGTTTTACCACAGGTAGCCACAGGTTAGGCATACGCCACTGATCACCCCTGTTAAGTTTTTTCGAAAAAATAAAAAAAGCATTCCAAATTCCATGTATATATATGCATAAATGGCTATTGGCTACTAACCGACTTGTATGGACAGAATGGTCGTCCAAATCTAAAACTGTCAATGGCGACTCCATTGGTTTTTGTTCTGCTGTGCTCGGCCCGCTTTCATTTACGAAATTATTATTTTCATTTAATTGTATGTCTGTTTCATTATCATGATTCAAATTTGTCCCTGAAACATAGCAAACATAATAAAGTATAGGTAGGTAACTTGCAAGAAATCAACCAAATCCTAGGCTTGGGAATGCCTAGTAAACTCACAATGGAAACACAATTGATTACGAGTAGGTACTTACTATTTTTGCCTCTCATGTGACTTTTTTTTCTCTGAGATTCTAAAAATTTTCTTTTGCTTCTTTTCTTTGATTTCGCGCCCATTATGTAGGAACTAGATGTACCAAAAGACTTAAACCAAACAGATTATTTAACACACTCACAACACTAATAATCTAAACGTTATTAGCTTGTACTAGGTATACAAAAAGCCCGAGTATTTTTTAATAACGTTACCGGGACGTCAACGCAAGCGCAATTTCGGCACACATCTGTCGTCGGCAAGAATCCCACGCGACTGAAGGCGGAGTTTGAATGAGATAGCATCAATTACTTCCGCGCGCAAAAAAAAGAGACGCAAGGCAGTGGGGCCGCTTATGAACACAAAGGCGTATGCGGCATAAGTCCTGAAGGTATAAAATACATCATATAAAATAAACTACGCAAGTAAATAAAATGATTTTTCCCAGTTTGCTAGATATATAGCATTACTGTCGTTTCTGAAAATTTCGAAGTGTGAATGCTTATAGTTCCGGAATAATTAGCAAAATAAAAAAAAAATGGACACTTCTTTCAAGTGAAAATCTATAGAGAAAATTTTCTCTAATCGTGTTTTCCTATCCCAGTTCGTTAGAATATATGATGAAAAATAACATACTAAAATTTTATTCTTGTAGTTTACCTACTTTGCTTACAATATCGAATGGTACACTGCCAAAAATTGAAATGCCTCGTCTTAAAGAAATTGTCTCTATGTCTGTTTGTTTGAGCATCACGTAAAAGCTAGTGAACGGATTTTGATCGAGTTTTCACTAATGTATAATAGCTATGTATCCAGAAGGAAAACTGGTATATGAGTCATCTTCATATGACACAAGAAAGTTGAGTTATAGAGGAAAATAAAAAAATGACAATAGAATTACTCACAATTTATTGGATGGATTTTTATGCTTGAAATCCATCATATCGGTCATCCATCATGCTTTTACAGGTATTAAAAATCATTTACAGCTGCTTAGTCCTTGCGAGTGAGGCCGCGAGTAGAAGCTAGTTAATAAGATTAAACTGCGATTTTATTTAAAATCTGTATTTTTAAGTTTTTTTTTTAAAGTTGTGATTAAAGCTGTTTTAGGTATTGTGAGTGTTGTGTGCCGCAACTTTTCGGACTATGAAGACCAAATGCGGGTATAGTTGAGAAAACTACTCTCAGCTCTCGACGTGGACTAGCCACCTCTTTAGTTAGTTCGAGACCATGGTTGTTGTAAACCAGCCGAAACACCGAGTGAATAAGGTACGCGTAAGACCAGTTTTTTAGTAAATGTCGTTTGCCAGTACTAGTTCGTTCATATTGTCGTTCGTTCATTCATTTCATATTGTCGGTTCTAGTTCCCCAGAATTTTGAGACTTGTACAATTATAAATCACATGTTCATGTTTCTATTTACACATCGTACACATTGTATTTTTCGTCAGGGAGATTGGAGATTGGAGACACATTGGAGATCGTTTGACGTAGAGAGTTGAAATTTAATAAAGCCATAAAGCTTGTTGACCCGCATATATCTTTTTAATTAGAACATTGTTTTTTTTTATTTTGGGACACCCTAAATCTTTTCCTTTTTTTTCTATGTATACCTAAAAGGAAGGAGATGCACTACATCTAAACTTCTCGTAAAGGTATTTCACTGAAAGTTTGAAATTGTTTGAAAGTCGGTTACAGTGTTTTGATTTTGCACAGCCGTGTAGTATTTTGTACATGTACATGAAAAATTAGGCATTTTGCAAAAAAAAAATTAAAAGAATAAGAACGATTTTAAGCAAATTATATTTATGCGTGACCTTCACTCGAGCAGCACGTGTATCAGAACCGGCCTTTAAAATGAAACCACAATACAATGAAATAAGAGTCAACTTAGTTTACCGCAGCGTGATTTCTACCGGCATTTCCAAACGGGAAAAGTTGCAACCAACTTGAATCGTAGAAATATATCGCATGTGTGTTTTTTGATGTAAGGGTGGCGACGGGCGACCTATATGCATTGCCGTATGAGAAGTAATAATTGAAATAAAAACTTAACAGTCTGAAAATAAGGTTCAATTCTACTGTGTTGTTTTATAAACAGGTAAAGTAGGTATCAATACGCGGTACTTTCAACGACCAATCAATGGCGCATTAGAGTATCGACCGACAGATAACTAATAATGTAACTAGGTAGTACTTGTAACCTACATAAACTTTGCTTGCTAACGTGGATTTCAAACATTCTAACATGTTTTTTACAATCATGTTTTTTTTATTGAAATAAAAAATACCTATTTTAACCAAAAAACAATGTCAGAAACAAAAAAAAACGGTTTGTTTTGTACGAAATAAAAAAACTTCAATTTCATCCATGGTGTGACGTCATCACGCTGTGTTCCGACTTCCGAGTTCCGACGAACAAGTGCCGAGCGGGTGGACCAGAATTTACGTAAATATACGAAAAATATTCAATACTTAATACATACCTTTGTGGATCCGAAGGAAACGCGAAAAAAGTTAAACCTAAGTCTTTGTCCTTCTTTCGGTTCATACACCCGTAAACGGAACAATAAATACGGTTGCCAGGCATTTTTAATGCAATTTGGCGCAAACTACGTACCAGACGTGCGGCTTCAAGAGTGTCCTGCCGCTGACTATAGCTCGCCTGTTCCGTGTGCGGGACGCGGAGGGCGTATATTACTTCAATTCTACGCCATTTTGTGACCGAGATTAATGTACTTAAACATCGATAGTGTGATTATCGATAAATATTTCGATAGTTATAATTAAGTAACGCGGTATGTTAAGAGGGTAATCTGTTAAAATGAGCACGAATGGAATTTATTACATTTATTTACTCTCCTACCACTCCATGTCATGCAAAGCCCAAAGGTTGACTGGGAGATAATGCTGTAAGGCATTAGTCCGCCTTTTGTAATAAATTAATATTTTTTAAAAAAGAGTACCCACTTACTTAAATAAATAGAAATGCCAATACAGATATTAATGTATTCAGCAATTGCATACCTATTAGGTGCTTACGAAATGACCGATTTTATTACTGGCCACTTTGAGTTTCGATATCTTCTCACTTCTGTTCTAATTCGAATTTTAAAATAAAACAAAATGCATCTACTTAGTCAAAGCAAAAGGGGGACCATACCGTATGGTCACGGAAAGTAGTAATTATTCCTTCAACCACCATGGAAAAAGCATAATATCTTGGAAACCTCTCAACTAATTTACCTACCTACACCAAATATAGCTAGGAGCCACCGCAAAGAAAACAGTTATTCAAATAATAAGAAAATCGTACTAAAATCGGTTCACCCGTTTAAAAGGCACAGACAGACACAAAAACCCACATGTTTTAAAACTTCGTCGGTCAGAGGTTACAAATAAGACCTAAATAAATACCTAGGTATACTAGTAGGTACATGGTACATATTAAAGCACTTTAACTTACCGTTTTTCCGCACTGCACTAGGTTAAACAGATGAAAAATTCGAAGTAGGTATCTTCGATATCACTATCACTCACTGTTACATATGGCTTGAGATGCAAGGTTCATACCCTAACCTATTTAAAATAGCTATGAGCCATCTTCCCATCGTCGCCACATCGGTCTCTTCTCGAAGGCGGGAGCTACAGTCACACAGAACAGGAATCGACTACTTGGGAAAAGATTGTCTAAATTACTATTTTTAGGTTCCGTTGACAAAACATGTTGGGAAATGTGACTCTTTTTAAATAAATCTTTCATTATAATTTAGGTTTGATTTTACTACTTTTTATCGAATAATTTAAAGAAATACTAAAAATGTCGACAATATCGCTTTGGAACGGCCGATATATCAGTTATCGATATTTACCTGCCACCGATTTAAATATCGAGATCCATATCGATATTTCAATTACTTTGCATCCCTAGTGATAACTAACAACCAATACTTACCTCTTATATCATTTATGTAAATCAAAAGAAAAGCCGATTTACTTCATATTTACGTGTTTACTCAAACATAATACTTGATCCATTTTGTCAGGGCTTATTTCGCAAAACTACGGTGTAGCAGTAAAACACGAAATGCGGCACGCGTACACGCGCCTTTGAAAATGCCGCGTCCCTGGCAATTTGAATTTTATATCATTCTAATACAGCCGAATTCTCAATGATTGTCGGCGTCTTTTCAAACAAATCAAAACAGATGCCGGCAATCTGCATGCATGCGCCTTTGGTAGCGATGCGACACTACGCCAATATAGTTTTTAATTATCTGCTCTAAGGCTGATTTCACGTTGAAACAAAAGCTATTGTGTAGAGGGTGGAAAAATATGACTAAATTATTTATATTTTTAAAGGAGCCGCTTGTGGTGCGCCTTGCTACCGCCGCCGGAGTCGGCCATAACACGGGCGCAGGGTCTTTGAGAGCGCCGCGAGCGACGCAGGCTCTTTGGAGGCGTCGCGAGCGGCGCTCGACGCTCCCTAAGACCCTGCGCCCGTGTGCGCCGCACACCCTGCACCATAAGTAAAGCTGGCACTGACCATACGTTACGTTCTTACATTGCGTCAACTGAAAATAGATTCGAAATTCGAATGCTCAACTATATGCACACAAACTCGTACAGCTATAATTGAAGTGACGTTGTACGACACTGAAAGACAGAGATAGAGCCATGAGCTTGAACAGTAGCAAGAGCGAGTCAAGCTAAATGTGTCGCTCGCATAGGTTTCGTATAGTTTTATCTCGCTCACTCATTAATGGCCGAACGTAAACTAATAACTATAAAAAACTTCTACAATTTATTACTTTTTGGGGTACTTACGCGTGAAAAGTGATTCCATGTGTCTTCTTTTTGCTCCTTGAATGATCTGTGCACTGAATAAATGCACAGGAAGGCATTTTTAAATGTATTTTCCACTACAAAACTGTGTTTACCATGAGAACGTATCACGTGCAAGCTAGTGGCTGTTCTATGGAAGCAGGTCCATTGGACTTGGTTTTGTAGAACCACGCACGGTAAATGAATAACTTATCTTCCTCCTTTTGATTTGATCTAAGAATAGCTACGATGTTCTTATTTCAAAATCAGTGTTTCATTTGTCAAAATTCAGTTTGTGGGCAAACATTTGCATTGGACTCCACGTCAATGGAGCCAGGTACTCTTCACTGATGAATCCAAGATTATGCTGTATGGTAATGATGGAAGGAGGAAGGTGTACCGAAGACAGGGAGAGCAGTGTTGTATTGAAAAGAAAGTGAGTTATGGCGGGGGGTTATGGACAGTCTGGTGAGGAATTTCCTCGGAAGGCAAAACCGGATGGACTCTTCAGGTTGTGACGGGACCACGGCTACCACCACTAAATGGCGACCGTTACATTCGTCAATGCCTAGAGACTCATGGGATGCTGGATTTGTTGGCCAAGATTTCATTTTTATGCATGATAAGAATGCAAGAGCACACACTCGTCAGGGAATACCTTCATAACCGGTATTCATAACGTCAGTCATGGAATGCCCAGCAATGAATCCCATAGAGCATTTATGGGATGAGCTAAAGAGGCGTGTTCGCACCACCCAGCTCCGCAGACATTACAGGAGCTGAAAACTTGCATCGAGGAAGAATGGGAGAATATTCCACACCACGTCATAGTGACGTTGATTGATATCATGCCAAACCGCATGACGGCCATCGTAAACGATCTTGGAGGCAATACAGGTTACTGAATAATCGTTATTCAGGTAACCATTTTAGGTAATTTAGGTATTTTAGGTAAAGCATTGTTTTCTTCAAAAATCCAATATAAGTCTTCCCCATGAAAAAGGCGGACACACGACTTGTGACACTTAAACTCAATTTTTTTCAGTACTCTGAATTCGAATTTGGAACAATGGCATACTGGAATGATGGTTAGTATGCCAGCTTCAAAACTGCATAAAAACTTATTAATCGATCAAACATTTATTTTAAGCTTCAGGCCATCAAAACTGAAAATGCAGGGTGGGTCAGATCAGGTGTCCGGGAGTGCACCATAAGTACAAAAATGGAATTATTAAAGTCTTTAGAAAACAGGCTACAACGTATAATAAGAAATAAGAGATATATTTTAGTATAGAGACAAAACTTTCCGGAAGAAATAACCTTCACGATAGTGAAAACTGCATCAATATCCGTCCAGTAATACCCAAGTTAAAAGCGAACAGACAGACAGAAGGAGAGGCAGACGTTGTGTTTATAAAAAATGGAGATGGATTAGAAAACAATAACTTATAAATTAGAATGCATAATTCTAAGTAGACAATATTTATAGGAAAAACTGAGTTTAAAATAGTTCTTACATTATCAAGACTCCATATTTAAGGCAAATTGAAAACCGATTAAAAGGGTAACCAAAACGTAATGCAAACACTTGAAAAGTATAATTCTATGTTAATTAAATTACAAAAACAAAAAATATTTTGACTATATGAAAGCAAGTTAAAAAAACAAAAACTAACGTGCGATTAAAGGTAAATTACATAATTTGAAACGAAAACTTGAAACGTTGAAGTACTTCTATATAATGAAATTAAAAAATAGAGTTATTTATAAAGAGGACGAAAAAGAATAACGTTAGATAAGTTGCCTCCTGTGAGGATTGAACTCACGACCCCTGGTTTACGAGACCAGTGCTCTACCACTGAGCTAAAGAGGCTATGATAAGGCTCCGAAATATTCTGTCCTATTTTAAATGCAACAACTTGAAACATTTCTCAATGAAAATTTTTTTTTTTCAATTTTATTAGTTTATAATTTTTGCGTGGCCATTGAGGCAGCACATACTGGAATTGTTTATACTAATCGATATGGGAATGTTCAATTTTCAAAACACATTAATTAAATAATTCGAGAGCTACTGGACATGAACACTATTAAACTCTAAGAACGTGCCTGCCCTGGAGTGCTCTATGTATGTAATGCAGAAAAAACTGTGTACTTACAAAAAAAATTAAATTAATTCTATTTAATTGATTTATTACATACTTTGTTCATTGTTTGACTTTTATTAAGATATCATATTGTTACATTAGTTAAAAAATTAATCAGTGTAACATTTGAGATCTTCGCGTTTTTCACACATATTTATCTATTTAGGCGGGTCAGGCGAATGTTTAATACAAATACAAAAGAGAACAATTTAAGGTCAAAGGTTAAAGTTATCGGAATTATTATTATATGCCAGTATTTATTGTGGTAGCGTATAAAACTGTTTTATTAAATAATAAATACAGTATCACAAAATTTCTCTCTGTGATAGATGGCTTGGAATGCCGGATTATTGAACGTTATATTATAGAAAAAAGCTTCATACGAAAAAATAAAGTCATCGACATAGCTCGTAGAATCGGCATGTTAAAGTGACAATGGGTATGTCGATTGCCACAGGACCGAGGGCCGATGGGGCAGACGCGTCCTCGAATGAAGAACACGTACTGGAAACACAGTGTGGGAAAGGATCGTGTGTGCTGGCGAGCCGCGAGAGAGGCCTATATCCAGCAGTGGAGATAGACTGATTGTATGGTATGAAAAAACGTGTCCTAGTATGTGGGCCCCACAGACCAATGACGTATGTCGAAAGGTTTCCTTTTCATTACGATCCCTATATAAATTTAAAATTTTCATCCATTATCGGGCCTGGCGTTAAGGTCAGGGTGTAACGGGTAACCGATAAATTGAAGATGCCTCAAACCATGGATTCTACTCATATCATGATTATAATAAGTTAAATGAAATAAAATGTTCTTTTTTGTAAACATATAATTTTTTTAAACCACGTAGTATGGTATTTAACATATATTAAAAAAAATGTAAGTAAAGGCTGTTTTTTTAGAGGTCTGTTTTTCGAATTGGCAACACTTTTTCCAGCGACAGCCATTTTGATAGCTGATTTATGCTCAGTTTGGTTTGCCACTTCACCATGAATAGACTTACCAGAACAACGCTTGCAAATTGAGCAAATTTGTTTCTAAAATCGTGGCTACCGTCCATTTTATGGTCCACATAATCATCCATCCGAGCAAGTAATTCGAATGATTATGAATCGTTTTCGCACCACGCATACTCTAATTGATAATAACGCATCCGCAGAGACGTCGTACAGTGCGCACCGAAGAAGTTGTTGCTGCTGTGGAGCATAGTGTTGAGGAGGACCCGAATGAGTCAATTCACCATCGTACACAGCAATTGGAGCTTTGTCCATCCACTTTATGGAAGATTTTGCGGAAAGATCTTGGGTTACGAGCTTACAAGATCCAGCTCGCGCAAGGATTGAAACCGCATGACTATCGTTTGCGTGGTACGTTTGGTGAATGGGCCGAACGAAAACGAGATTGCTCTTGATCCTCATTTTCATCACAAAATTTTATTCATCGAATTGGTTGAATGGCTACGTCAACAAACAAAATTGCCGCATTTAGAGTGAAGAAAATCCCCAAGCCTAATACACCGTTAGATCCACAAAAAGTCATTGTTTGGTGTGCTTAATGGGCTGGTGGATTCATTGGTAAATATTTCTTCAAAGAGGATGCCGGCCAGAACGTTACAGTGAATGGAGACCGCTACAGAGCCATGATTACTGACTTTTTTGTTCCTCAACCACAGCTCTTCCACATTAATGCAAATCAGTTTCAACAAGATGGCGCAACATGTCACACAGTGCACGCCTCAATCGGTTTATTGAAGAAAACATTCGATGAGCGCATAATGGACCTGTGAATTGGCCTCCAAGATCGTGTGATTTAACACCTTCGGATTGTTTTCTGTGAGGGTATGTGAAGTCGCTAGTCTACGCCGATAAACCATAGACGATTTGGAAGTCAACATTCGTCGCGTTATTGCCGATATACGGCCTCAGCTGCTCCAAAAAGTGGTTCAAAATTGGAGTTCCAGATTGCGCTTTACTCGAGCCAGCCGCGGCGTCGTCCATATGCCCGAAATCATATTTAAACACCAATAACATAAAATTATCTTTCCAATAACGGCAATATCGTGGCCATTACCACATTTTTTATGTTTATTTCATTTTAAAGTTCTATACCTCTAAAAAAAACATCCCTTATGGATGAAATATGTATAAAAATATTTGCAAAAGTTAAAAAAAATGCAAAAAAATGTGCCTAAAACTTTTCATTATTTTTTATGGAACGACGGCGGCAGACAAGCTGACAGTCCATCTGACGGTAAGCGGATACTGTCACCCATGGACATCCGCGATACATACCAACATCAGCCCAAAACAACAAACGTTGGCTACCGCCGGATGCGCTGCCTACCTGCGAAGATTTAAAGGAGTGGATTTGGAGGAAGGGTTGAGAAAATGGGATAGGATGGGATGGGAATGGACTCTGGCATATCTCTCTCACTACTGAAACACGTACGTACAACGAGGAAACAGGATAAAGTGGAAAATGCAGTACATTTCAAGGCAGTCTTCTGTGAATTAAGTCACAGAGAGAACTATAGAGAACTAACTGAAGAAACTATAGAGTTTCATTCAGGTTTCCTTCAGGTAGCGATAGGACCTGAATATTGTCACTGCCCAGCCCAATAGTATACATAAGTTCAATCTAAACATTTTCCAAGAGATATAATTACATGAGCAGCAAATCGATGGCAACAAATTTAAAGGTGGGTTAGGTTAAGGTTCCTTGGTAACAATTACAGGATATAGGAATCCCGCGAATATCGACGTGGTCATGACATTCTTAGTAGGTACTTAATTTAAAATGATTCATTTTAGTTATTCAAAAACAGTTTGTTTTGTTGATTATTATTTGATGTATTGCTTTAGTACTTGCTGTTACAAGCCATTCTCCAATAATATCTAACTATTTTCTTTGAGGTTGTCTGAAAGAAATTGCTACAAAGCAATAAGACCGGCTGGTTGTAATCTCTTCCAACCAGCCTTAATTGTTGGAAATAAGGCATTGCTCCTTAATTTTGTCATAATGTAACAATTATACAATATAGAGTTTTATTTACATAGGTATACATAAATCAACAGCTTTATCTGAAGTATACATTTGATTTAGGTAACTACAACAGTTGTACAGGCAATTTACTGATTTCACAGTATGTAATAATAATAACATATAGAGAATATAGAAACATAAGAATAATAAGTAGATATGTTTGCTTTTGTGTGTGTATCCTGTAAGCCCTACAAGTCCTGCAGCCTCAGGAAGAGGAAGGCCTCGGGCATCGGATGAGTCCCACTCATCCACTGTACAGAACTTTACAGGATTGTCATGTATGTGACCTTTCCATTCATTCAGATATGCTGCTAATCATCCGTGATCTAAAAAGTAATCTATCTATCTAATAATAAATTTGTATAATAATTAATAACATTTAAAATAAATTATTATTTCATGTAGATAGATAAAAATCTTTATTGCACACCAAAACAAAACAGACATTGTAACATATGAAATGCACAAAAGGCGGTCTTATCGCTATCAACAATCTCTGCCAGACAACCTTTGGATAGAGAGGAAATAAATGTACTTACTTATTATAGAAGAATCTTTATGATGTCTTCTCCTTTTTTATTAATTTGATCACACTTCTGACGGAATTGTTCCAGTTGTGATTAAATAAACGATTTTCATTAATATTAAGTTGCATTCAACTTTATTCAATTAACCTTAGTTTGTAATTGGAAAACATCCAATGTGTTATATCCACTTATAAGTTATTGTGTAGGTACCAGGAATTTAACAAAAACAAGTGCAATGCGGAGAATCAAGTACAGGAGTACAGCAAGTACAGGAGAATCAAAAGTGAACACGACGGAGGGTAGACAGATTTTTTTGACAGATGTAGACAGAGGGTAGACAAACTACTCATATACACCGCCGGCGCCGGCGGAGACCAGAATGTCACTCTCAGGCCTCGCTACACCGTGAATACACACCGGCCTTCAGCCAACACTTTTACCAGGTATCGGTACGTTACCTGTGGCGCTTCTCATCGACTCGCGATCCCGCGGTACCCTACCACAGCAACGCCCTAAACCGAAGTACGTTCCATCCGCTGCACACACCCTTTGCTCCGGGCTGAGCGCCTTCTGCGCTCGCCCTAAACCGTACATGTCTGATAACTCTTGAAGATGTGGGTCTTGAAGGCCCACAAGAATCTAGCCATTCCGAAAAAAAAAGAAAAATAAAACCGCCACCGCAGTCTCGCCGTGACCACGGTTCATTGTAACTGGACCGAAATATCCGCCATACAAAATAAATAGTAAATCGCGAATAAATTAATTTATATTCAACCACGTTAACAAAGTTTAAAATTTTATAAATAACAACTCCCCTGTAGCAGGGATCACTCCTGCTCTGCTCGACGTAGGTTTAAAACTTAATAAATCTAATTACTTACCTTATATTTACAGCATCTGTATCTGAAAATAACAAAATATAAATAAAAACAAGTAACATTACATTCTAAAAGGAATGCCGAAACCCGGGATCGAACCAGGGACCTTTAGATCTTCAGTCTAACGCTCTCCCAACTGAGCTATTTCGGCTGATGAATAAAGATTTCTAACTAGCGTATACTTTAAAAATTATTGTTGTTATATAGTAGTAATTATAAAAAAATAAATAATATAAAGTATTTCTATTGTAAAACAAAACATAAATGAATAATAACTTCAAATGCAATATTGAGATTGAAAATAATTATCAATATTGAAAGAGTTAAATAAAAATTTTAAGACACCTAACGCCATCTACCTTGTACTAGAGGAAAGAAAATATATAACAATGGCGAGGTAATTAGCTGTAATCAGGTAGGTACATCTAGTGATATACTACATCTAGCACCATCTAGTGTTATATTGTATTTCATACTTTTTGAATAGGTAGGTACTTACATACAAATTTACTATCCACTTTGAACCTAAAGTTCATATAACAAAGTATACGAGGATACTTGACACACAGCGCCGCTACCATCATGTGCAATGTTGAGAATCCGCTCGGTAATTGAATGCATTTTATATTATACGTTATAAGTGTGGTTTAGTTAATGACTAGAGAAGACAATAAAGTAATATTATAAATTCATTACAAAAAAATACTAGATTGAAAATATTTGAGATGGGTAGCCTTTGTATCATGTTTGTACGTTTAATATTTTTCGAAAAAGTCTGCAGTGTAAATTAGAATTGATGCAGTCGTCCATCACACAAAGACCACAGACGGATTTTAATTAAACTTGGCACCATTATAGCCATGTGGGCTAACATTTAGGATACATTTCATCCGGATCCATATAGAGTGCCCATGGGAATTACTCTAAAGTTCACGGGAACGAAGTTGCGGCGACCATTAGTGAAGCTATAATAATGTTGCGACATTTTTCAATAACAAAAAGTGCCCATTTATACAGACATATTTTTTAATGATCTGCAATCAGTTGCGAGCAGATGTGTTCAGTAATAATAATGTTTTTAGAGAGCAGGTAGGCCATCGCCCAGCAAGCACATCACCCCACTCTAACCTTTTTACCGCTCTGGACTGCAACAACCTGCTTCCCAGAGGGTTTGGGTGATCACCAATCGTTCACAGTATTCCTGTTTAATTAACTCTATTTCCTCCAGGACAGTAAGCATGTTCAGTCAGATATTTGTGGATTTCGGTGTTCAGGGTATAAATATGTACATATTAGCTAAATAAAATTTAGTGTTGGACTAAAGTAAAGATTCGATATAAGTGGCTTTCCATTAAAAAGAATTATGTAAGCATGCATTACCAATCTCCTCAAGTGCAGCCTGCACAGCCTTGTCCGAGGTGACTTGACCTACATCATCCAAAACCACACCACAACTCTTGTACAGTTTGCTACGAAGCTTTAGAAGCTTTTCAGTCTCACGATAAGCTTTGATTTCATCCTGAAACATATTTCAATGATTTGTAAAAATTATTCTGGATAAAGTTCATAGTGATATTGCATAAATGCTGTTATAATTGTAAGGCGAGGGGACTGATACGAAAATCTGTCTTCTTTGTCTTAGGCTGAGTTATATTTTAAAAGACTTTATGCAGACTGCATAGAAGTTAGTTTGAACCACTAGATCAAAGAATAATACCCATATTATTCTTTGATCTGAGTGATTCAAACTATTGACCCCAGGGGTCTTAAAAATCACGTGTCGATCTAAATGACACGCATGTTCGCGACTTTTTGCCATTGTAACTTTTTAAACTTTAAATAGCGTTTGGTAGACATTTTATATTCTAAATCAGGTTCCAACGCCTATAATAAAGGTATTTGTATACCTTTTATTCGTAGTCAACATTTCGGCATGGGTTACACCAGCCGTGGTCATGAGTTGACTGAAGAAGCGGGTAATCCAGGATGGGAGCTGCGAGAAGTTTCATCAACTATCCACATTTGGTCTTGACATTTGGAAAGGGTGCTATACACTACACTAACAATGTCCATGGACGTATCCGTGGTAAATCGCAAGATTTAAATTTGTTAATCACTGGATTCCACATCAACACAGTTTATATCCATCCTTCCTGATTGAAAATTCTATAGTTATTTCTTAATGTCAATCACTTCACATACAATCTTGGGATAGTAGTGACATTCAGTGGAGAGGATTTTGGGAGTGCAGGGTTCTATCCAGTGACTAATGCTGATTTACTTGTTTCTTACACATGGGATGTTTTCCTTGGCCCTTTGCAACTGTACACTTAGTTTGGCCTATATACTACAACATACAATAACAGTATAAGATGCAGCAGAATATATAAAATTTTAAAAACTATAAATAAACCATTATATAAAACCTGATTTAGAAAATAAAACTTTGTACCATTGTCTAATAAATGTAACAAGATGTTTAGTGATGAGGAAATCTTGTTACTTTCTTTGTCATAGAAGTATCTTATAGAAATTATATAGTGTCTTATAGTTGTCATAGAAATTTTGGGTACATAACTATATTGATTGAAACTTAAATTGTCGAGTATTTGTGGCTGCCATATTGAACTTTTCTCCCACTTTTCACCTTGTCTTTTATATCTTTTCTTGAGTATTAAAGTAGGTTACAATTATTTAAACAGGGATTTTTCTCAACTTCATGAACAAACAATATATATATTATTTTGTATGTTTGCCATAGTGCTCAATGCGATTCATAAGATGTGCGTGAAACTGGTATATGACTTGTTGCATCGAAAATGAGTCGAGTCTACATATGTATGAAGGTACTGGAAAACGTATGGCGTAAGCTAGCAACTTGTATGATACTCAAATCACATACATGTCTGTGTGGATGACGAGCCTACTAAGCCTTCATTTTCACATATTGAACCTTTATCACTTAATATGTAATAGTTATTTGTTTGAATGTTTGAACAAAATTTACCTATTTTTGTTTTAATGTTTTTGATTTTAATAGTTATTTAACGGTTACTTACCTTTAATTCTATTAATTTTGTATGAGACCTACTGGAATAACAGCCCCTAACATGGGTATCAGACCAACCGTCTGTATCGCGGTACTGACGGTTTAGTATTGAAGGAGCAGAGCTTTGTACCCTAATATTACGAGACTTTTCACTTAAACCACTAACTCTTGCTTTTACTTGCGGAGACTTCGCAGGGTCCAACGACTTTATTGTCCGCCTCGGTTTAACAACATATGATGGCTTAACAGTATTTTCGCGATTCGCATCTGGAACGTAATCGTTCAAAACAGTCGGAAGTTCATTATAAACAGTGGAGGCAGAATTCGAAACCATCGGTTTCGCGCCATGGCGCACAGATTGAGGAATACTATGGCGGGTAACATTGGAACTCGATAACAAACTGGAACGCGAACGATTGAACACGCGCGACATTACCCTATCATAATTTTTATTTCGTTTTACTTTATTATTATCCATTTTCTTGATTCAAATTTTAGACGCAAACTTTACAAAGTTGTTTGTTTGCAACGCGCTGTCAAATGTCAAACAAACGTGACAGTTACTTAATTTTCAAACGTCTTTACAAAATACAGCTTAGGTACACAAATTCAAATCTTCACGAAGCTTTCACAGATGTCAGAATATTTTATATACATTTTTGCGAATAAAGTTATAATTACATAACCTTGACCATTGCATGTTAACATTCAAATATTCTCCTGAATATTTGAATTTGAATATTTTCTATATTTTTTTGGAAATATAGTTTTCAATTACCTGTGACAGTGTACCTTCAAGGTGACCGGTGAATTTGAATTGAAGCTATGTATATTATTGTTCAGACTGCCTATTTGGACACATAGATTTGAAAATGATCGATACACAATTGTATTATTAAATAGGGGAAAGAGGCAACCAGAGGGGATCCGCTCCCCTAGGCTCTTAAAACTTAGACTAATTGTGTAATCCATCTAATTTCTGTAACAAGTTAAAACTTTTTTCCAATTTCTTTTTGTGCGATTATATGTATGGATTATTATGGCAGAAGATATATGTTAATTTAATTGCAAAAATATAAAGAATCTATAATATAAATAACAATTAATCCAACAACTCTTAACTGAAAAAAATAATGAACTGTTTAAATCAATAAATACAAGATGTTGTGGTGTGGGGTAAGACACATTAAATATTCTAAATTTAAAACATCATGTGCAGTGGTTGATTAAGATTTTGCCGGGCCCAGGACTGGAGGGCCTTTTAAGGTTGTTTGTTAATAGTTAAAAAATCTTTATAAAAGGCGGGCCCCCGTTCGAATGAGACCCAGAGCCGTAGCCCACTCCAGCCCGTAAGTAAGTCTACCTCTGATCATGTCAACAATAAAATATTTGTAAGTTTTTTTTTTTTTTAAGTAATGAAAATTATGATTTCTTTGATAGAATGTTATCTGTTTTCTATTGGGGTATAAAAAAACAATTATACTGTTAGTATTTAATTTATAAAATCACTAAATCCTACAAATCCATTGTCGCAGGCAGCATGAAAATGCTTTGAACAAATGCAATATTTTATTTTGACTATGTATCATTTTGTATATTACTTTCCAACAAGTTCATTGTGCTTTGTTTCATAAAGATTTTTAGCTTCATTCTGATATTCATCACAAATGGCACCCAATTGTTTTGTAACATTGAATACCAGATCTTCGGATACATTAGACTGCTTTTTTCCCTTCTTCACAAAATCATTGTGGACATCTTTAATAGCATCTCTACACTTAATGTACAAAGCCTTGGCATTTTTAGCTAATACTTCTCTGTGTTCTTTTGTGACTTTAGGTACAGCAACAAATAGTGTTGTACCATCCTGCTGGGGATTCAAGTTGAGACCAGATGAGTGAATAGCTTTGAGAGCATCGGGTATCGCTTGTGGGAAAGATGCAAAGTTTATAATAATAGTTTTGGGATTTTTGCGTACAATGTGTGCTAACTCTTGTAGTTCATAATTTTTACCCTCAAATTTCACTGGCAGTGACTCTATTGCACCCGTAGTTGAACGCAACGATAAATTCTTGGCAAAGTCGTCTTTCATCTTCTCTATAGCTGTCTGGCATCTTTCTTTCAGTTTATCAACATTTACTAACTCAGATATCATAGCGGGATTTATTTCAACTTTTGTGGCCTTTCCTTTCTTTTCTTTACCTCTATCTTTACTTTTAGCATAGTTTCTGGTTGTGATAAAGTAAATTTTATTGACACATACAACTTTCTCATTGCTTCTGATTAGGTTAGAGGTAAACGGCTTTAATAAATTGAATACTGGTACAAGCTGCTGCAAAATTCTTGTATTCATTGTTATTACTTGTTAGCTCATGACACTGTACAGTTTTAAATCCTTACGTATCTAAATTAAAAATGCCAAAGAAAATTGTCAATAAATAACCTCTAAACCAGTTTCACAGATGTGACAGCCAGCTGATGATTGCGTTTTGTTTTATGATCTTCAATAGCTCAAAACGGAATTAAATTAGAGGTTTATTTAATTTAATTATGTTTATCGTTCTGATTGTGACGAGTATCTATTTATATTACAAATTACAACATTATTTTATCTTTCTATTGTCACTTAGAAAATCGGAACGCATCTTCTTTCGGATCTTTATTTATAATTTTGACTCTGTCTAAACTGTTTTATAAATTATTGTAATTAATTAATTACCTATTTTAGATAACTTTGTATTTTTATAGTGTATTAAATTCAAAGTACAAATTTATTTCCTCTTTTTATAAAATTGCTTTGCTAATGTAAAGTATTCCGTTTTCGATTGCACTTATGTAGTACTGTGATACTGTCATGCTTGTAGCTGTGTTATCATTTTGTATGTATTTATGTCAATGGCAACGATACTTTAGAAAAATGTCTGTGTTATTTCAAACAGTAATTAATACTGGGAAATCTTATTTATACAGAAAAACACTTAATAATTCTTTACCCAGATGTAAATGTTTACGTGTCCGAAAATTCTCAGGTTGGTTACCTAATGGCTTTTGTGTGTTTTTTACCTTGAAAAAAACGTAGAGGTTATATCTATCATTTCAGATATTCCTAAGGAATTTGTAACTTTTGATGAAGCTGTGGCCCAAAGGAGAGCAGAGGCAAGACGAAGTCTTGTCGTACAAGTTAATTCAGACAACTCCTTTAATGAACTTTACGGTTATTGTTCAAAATATGCTGAAATTAATGGCATTCATCACTATAAGAATTCTGGAGGAGAGGTAAGATGATTATATAAAACGTCAGAGAATTTATGTATAATTTTAGTATAAGACAAATATAATTGGTAATAATAACTGTATTAAGGAATGCATAAATGATAGTTTATTTATTATTGTATATAAATTGTTTTACCAAATAAAAATAACTTCAATTCATATGTTCGTTTTATATACAGAACAAAATATTAGTAAAATATATTATGTAAAATTGCATTCTTCTTCTTCTTTTTGTCGTTCCCTCACTAATGTAAAATTGCATACTCTACCTTTATTTGATACTAGCAGTGCCAGCTTCGTTTACACAACAATTCCCATGGGAACTCTAAAGAATCTTATTAAAAAGTATTTTAAACGTTAACCTGCCACATAAGCTATAAATATGCCAAATTTCACTTAAATCTATGCAGACAAAAATTTGTTACAGACATGGCTTTGTTACGATTTTATTATATTGGGTCATTAACTCATTACTAGTTATTACCTAAGAAATTGCTGATTTAAATGAAAAATTCAAATATTTTTTGTATGAAATTATATATTTAATTAATCAAAGTAATGTCCATTATTACTTATTATCAAAGCGCTTTGCAATTTTAATGGAAGTTAATTGATGTCTCTGCTATAGAACTCCTGAGGATGGGAATTGATGAATTCTCTAAAGGTGTTTTTCACTGCCTCATTGGAATTGAATTTTTTTTCCTGTAAAAAGTTATTTAAATTCTCGAAAAAATGGAAATCAGTATGGGCAAGGTCTGGCAAGTACAGTGATGGGTGACAGAAACAATCAAATCAAAAATGCACATTGTTGATATTGTGTGCCATCTGTGCTGCCATAATGGAACTCATTGGAAAATAATGCAAATTTTAAGTTTTTCCGTGGTCTCAAACACAACAATATTGAATTTGTAAGAAAACAAATGAATAACTGATTTTCAAAAAGAATGTCATAGCTTTAAATTGAAATTAATTTGAATTTGGAATTCCAAACCAATCACAAGTTAACTAAATTCAAAGTGACCACTATGAACAAACAGCAATTTCATAGGTAAGACCCTAATATATATTGATTGTTATCTGTTTTTTGCTTATCACCCAAAGATTGCCTGGAACAGATTGACTTTGGCAATAAGGCTGCCTGTTGTACTATTTGTGTTGTATACTTCAATTGTCTTTTTGCAATATGTGTTGCAATATAAAGAGTTTATCTATCATCTAACATCCAATCTGAATTTTCAGCATTTTATGCTTATTGAATTCAGCACAGAGGACAACTTTAAGGATGTTTTACGGAGTTGCAGCTCACATCACAAAGACTTTGATGTCATGGCATTACAGTCTCCATTCCTTTGGTTCAGAGCCACATCAAAAAAAGAAAATGTTAAAATTCCAAATTCAAAATCACTTGTGATAAAGGATGGAAGTGAAGCAGCTAATGAGGATGTGTTGTTTGAGAAGCTGCTGAATTGTGTGAGTGTGTCAAATCAGATACAATTGTTGTATGATCACACAGCTTTAAACGATTTGGGTGTTCGTTTGAGGTATATGGTTGCCAGACAGGTGAGTTAATAATTTATTTATTTTTGCATGACAAAGCAACATATCAACATATCAAAGCACAATTTAATATAGTGTGCACAGAAGTGTTAAATTTAATTGACATCTCAATAATGTGAGGACAGGGTGATTGAAATTTTAGCAATAAATGTATTTGTAAATAACCTGGTGCTTAAAAGTAAATAAAAAATAGAAAAGAAAGTACATTTACAATTATTATTGAAAAAGTGTTTAATTTCTTCATATTCAATTTTATTATTTTTTTCATACATATTTATCTGTTAAACAGGCCTTTAATACATACATGTTGTAAGGATCTCCAATGCAAGGGTCAGCTCATGACCACGGTTGGTATAACATATCAAAAAAGTTGAGTATAATAAAATCGGTATACATACAGATATATTTAAGACCCATTTAATAGATAAACATGAAAATCTTAAATGGCAATATTTTTTATTTTCACATAGACATTGCAAAAATCTTACATTTAAATTATTAATTCTGTACTTAAGTCAAAACAAGTTTATTGTTTTTGTTTCCAGTTAGAAGTATCATTTGAAAGCCTGTATGCAAATGTAGCGGTGAGGCCATTTGGCTCATCAGTGAATGGGTTTGGCAAGATGGGTTGTGACCTAGACCTTGTGCTCACTAACATGTTGACAAATGACATGGTAAGAATAACTAACACTCTTGTTACATTTTAAACTGTTAGTGACCCAAAATAGATGTGTGCGTAAGGCCGTGGTTGCCTCCATGTCACTCACGCAATGTCGAGCTCCACAATGATTTGGAACTTCCCTCCATCGTCAAATACGCGAAAGAGTCCACCCAGCGCAACTACGACGGAGTCCCTCATCATCCTAAATCATTAGTAGTTGCTAGCCTAGCTAGGAATGTCCCTCCCGTCGTCCTTGGCATGTCCTAGACGACCGACGACCCAACTATTGCTGTCAATACGTTCTTAAACTACATTCATACACTACACATGTACGCCGTCCCCGCCGGCAGACATGAAGACGTGTCCCCCTTGCTACACGTCAACATATACCGGCCTTCAGACATCACTTACCAGGTATCTGCACGTGCCTGGGCGCTTCTCACCGACTCGCGGTCCCCCCCAAAGCAACGCCCTAGGCCTAGGCCCGTTACTTTCGCCGGTTTACCGGTGTGGGAGGTCTTACGCTCGTTGCTACACATTTTTTGCTTTTTTATACACGTCCAGTGACTCTTGAAAGGCCATTAGGGCCACAAGATAAAAAAAACGTTAGTGAATTTTAAATTATTTGCATTGTTAACATAAGTAGAATAACCAAATATATATGAAATTTGATACAGGATAGGAGAATATATAAGAAAAAACATAAAATTCTACATACAGCTGTATAGGCTGTAACTGTACCTTTCCCTAATCCTCAAACCAGGGCCGTCTTAAGTCTATTCTGCGCCGGGGTGCGGGAGTGTATCCTAAGACAGTCAAACATCCTATTGTGTATCCTATGACAGTCAAATATCCTATTGTGTATCCTATGACAGTCAAATATCCTATTGTGTATCCTATGACAGTCAAATATCCTATTGTGTAATTGTTTACTATAGCGTTATATTTTTTCATTACCTTTAAAAGGTGAGCGCCCGGGGTGCACCGCACCCCTTGCACCCCCTGGTAAAGACGGCCCTGCCTCAAACCATTGATTTTGCTCATGAATCTGACTCAATGTTTGTGACTCAGTAGTAATGTTACCATATATTGCAAATACCGCAGGACGATAGTATTCACTTACCATCAGACTCTGCTCATCAGCCACCCTATTTTTATAAAAAAGTATGTTATATTTTTTTTTTGTAAAATCACCAATTTCTAGAGCTTTATATTTAGAAAATTTTATGAAAAATTTGGTAATAACTCAAAATATTTTGTACTTATTTTTTGCAAAAGAAATTGTAAAATTTACTATGAGTGAACTCAATCATGAACTGAATTCACGGTCTCAAACTTCTGAAAATGTTTGGTTACACCTGAACTTTCGACATTTAGTGGTGTTTTGAATTCAATTCATGTTCATGAATTGTTCAGTTTTTCCAAAATTTCCGTAAAAATTGGTGAAATTCTGCAACCACAGAGCGACGACACAAAACGGCTCGTGTATCAGGAAAAAAAATGCGAAGGTGGCCGCAGCCCTTGGCAGCGGCATATGGAGCTTTTAGGAGAGGTGTTAGAACTGCGCGTGGCGGGCGCGGTGCGCGTGCAGCGCATCCTGCACGCTCGCGTGCCCATCGTCAAGTATGCGCACGAACTGGCCGGGGTGGACTGTGACTTGTGTTACAACAATATGTGAGTATGACACTTGACCCTGCAGAATGAGCAGTCCTTGGCAACAGCACATGGTCAAGTATGCGCAAGCTTTGGCCGTCGACTGCGATCTCTGTTACAACAACATGCGAGTATGAAACTCAAGCAGCATTCGGTCCAACAGATTTAACAATTCGTGACATGGATTTGGTAGGAGGTGTTACAATTGCGCGTGTCTATTGTCAAGTATGCTCACAAATTGACCTGAAACAACTGCAACTTCTGTTACAACAAATGTGAGTATGTAACCAAAGACAAGTCAAAGCCTTGGTTTAACAGGTTCAGTAATCTGACAATGACACATGGTCCAGTATGCGCAAGAACTGGACGGTGTCCACTGCGAGCTGTGTTTCAACAACAGCGAGTATGGAACCCACAGATATAGGTAACGCAAGCTGTGAATTGGTGAATTGCTGCGTTCCCGAACTTGACTCTAAGTTCCTACTTCTCGCGATGCTCTATTACTCTGTTCCGACCCGTGTCGCTAGACAAAACTGCCTAATTGCATTATCAATTGTAAAAATTCGTCAAAAGTGGTGAACTTAGTCGTTCAGTGAGAGGTTTCCCACCACTAACATTTACACTTGATTTCCATACAAATTCACGAACTTGTGTTGTCTAGATCCAACAGGGCTAATAATCCTTGGTTATTATATATGGAGTTAGTAAGAGAAATGTTAGAATTGTGCATGCTCATTGTTGGCAGGCCCATTGCCACTTTCGCATACATCCCCCATGCGTAAGACTATGGGTAGGCCCATGTCCAGCAGTGGGCGAAAAATAGAACTCGTTTAGATATTAATTTATTATCCCCGGGGTCTAATCCCTCGGGTACCGTCAAGACGGGAGGATGGCTGAAGCGAATTCCAAAAATAGGTATTTTTATTGTACAATTTGTTTCTGTCTCGGTAGCGAGTGATGCAGCTTAGGAGAAAGGGACAGTTGCACTTCGAACTGATAATACCAGTGCATGCTGCCAATCCAACAGCCGCTGGGCGCTCTCGACTGTCCACGTTACCCCTCTCTCACAGAAGACTATCTTGAAATGTATTGCATTTCCCACTTTATCTTATTTCCCTAATGTATGTACATGTTTCGGTAGTGAGTGAGATGTGCCAGAGCCCATTCCCATCCTATCCCTCCCCATTTTCCCAACCCTCTCCAAATCCATTCCTATATCACCAAAGGTAGGCAGCGCATCCGGGGTCGTGCCAACGTTTGTCATTTTGTACTAATGTTGGCATGTATCGCGGATGTCTATGGGCGACAGTATCCACTTACCACCAGGTGGACTGTATGCTCGTCGGCCGCCTTTGTCCATAAAATAATTCGAGAAAATCGAGGTATCGATTTCGCCCTGTTTTTTTCCTTCAAAAAAGGATTATTTTTTCTGATTTGCATTAAAGCATAGTTTTTCTATGCTTGTTTCTATCTATTGTTTTTCGATACGTTTTGCTGTTTTAAATAAGAATCTATAAATTTGCACACTGAGCTTCTTTTTGCAACATTTTAACAGGGCAATGTTTTTGATTTTTACAGGGTCCTAGCTCCTATAAGAAAGAACTAATCGAAAAAAAATCAAAACGTAGGAACATGCTCTAGGTAGACAGACATCTATAACAAAAAAAAATGTATTATGCCCAAAATTTGGGGATAAAACAACGGAATAGGTTTGTTTGAACAAGACGCTGCTGTCGTCCCCTCTTAATCAACCAACATCAGTTTAAAAATCTGTAAATCCATTTCACTTTTGTATTTTCTTTAGACCTTTTCATTATATTTAAACGAGTTTTGGAATTATAAATTCTAATTAAACAATTCTTTATTTATATTTTCAAATTTATATTATTTTGTGTCACAACCTAACCTAACCTAAATATTTTTTTATCCATGTTCTGCACGTCTATAATTGGGATATATACTGGACTTCAGTCTTATCTTAAATGTATGTATAACGTCGCCGTGCCTAAATATTACCTCCTAAATATCAAAGTATGACAGCGAATTCAGGGATGTGCCAAAGTTTGTTCTTCGTGATTGTTGGCTTCTTGCCCTTGTTGGCATGCATTGCAGATATCCATGTTCAACATTCCTCTTACCACCAGGCGGATTCTTCGTCACCTTATTTTTAATAGAAAAAAAATCCCAGGTCCGGAGTATACATGTCCGAGCTACTCTGGCTGTATGGGTCATTGGACTACCGCGTGCGTCCCCTGGCCTTTGCCGTCCGGCGCTGGGCGGCGACCGCTGGGCTCACAAGCCCACACCCAGGCCGCTGGATTACGAATTTCCCCCTCACATTGATGGTGCTGTTCTTCCTCCAGCAGAAGACGAGAGATGGAAGTGTTTTACCCTCGCTCAACTATTTGGTTTCGAAGGCCGGTAAGAATTTGAATTTTTTTAGGGAAATCATCATGATCGTGATACATTCTCATCGCGCCACTGAAATAATTCCAAAAGCGAAAATAGTTTGTTCGTTTCTACCAGTTTTTGCAATAGGCTTTTTTTTATAACTTATTGTTAATTTCGCAATCAATTCGCTACGCCGCCAGCGTCCGATCACTACCCTGTACTGAGTGCTACGAGTGTTTTAGATAGAACAAAAAACTTGATTTATTCCCTAGAATAAATGTATTTTCCGCTAGAACGGTTCTATTTATTTTAAATTAGTTTCAGATTTCGTGTCATTTCGATAACACGCTGTGTAAAGCCTCATTCAAATTAATTACAAGGAACGGAAGCGCTACGGAGCACCGTGTGCTTGAATTAATACTAACTTTTGCTGTAACTTTGTCAAAATAGGACCAGTTTTTGAAATTATTTTTTACATATAAAACAAACACTTTATAATTGATACTAATCTATAGCGTCTCACTGCAGGGCATAGGATCTTCCCTAAGGCACTCTATATTTGTACTCCACATAGTCCAGATTTTTTATTTAGCGGACGACCATGCGGATTTCCTCACGATGTTTTCTTTCACAGCTGAACTTTCACTCACTGTATTTTTAACGCGAACATAGTGTACTGATTTAAAAAAAAAATCCGTTCGTGATTTACAGGCCGAGGATTTGAAGTCAGTCTAAAATAGATAGAACAGTGATACCCTGGGGGTGTCTATTCTCTTTGTAATATTAGTATGATGATTGGTATACGAGGTCTGTTCAAAAAATGGGTGACTTTTAATTTTTGTCGAAGAATATTTATTTATTCATCAATATCTATTGTGTCCCCTTCAAAGTAATCCCCCTCAGATATCACGCAAACGGCGCATAACTTCAAGGTAATATTCCTTATTGACCGTACGAGCTGCTGGCAAGAACTCATGATGCACCACGCCATTGTAATCGAAGAAAACAGTGAGCAAAACATTGTAATCGTCATTAATATCTTCTCGGCCTTCTGTTAAGAGCTTGTACCACTTATAAACACCTTTTTTTGCTCAAAGTAGACTCGCCAAATGCCACAGTCAACATTTCAAGTGCGTTGGAGCACTTAATTTTATTTTTCACACAAAATTTAATACAGATTCTTTGATCCATTTTTTTCGATAGCAAAAAATCGCCAAGCACATAAAAACACGTCTAACCTCTATATCTGTCAAAAACAAACTAAACATGCAAAATGGCTGATGATGTCAACATATGTTGGGGACATGTGTACCAACATAAAAAAAAATCGAAAATCGAATGTACGTAGCCCGCGAAATATGAAAAAGTCACCCTTTTTTTTAACAGACCTCGTACATATGATTTTCTGAGAAACCCCTTAGAAGATGGTTTTTGGTCATTTAGGGAATGTGTATTGAAACTAGTTTGCTTGCAAGACTCGTTTCAATAATATTCTGCAAAGACATTATGCATTGTAGGCCTAGGGGCCGCCTTATTATAATTATGCAATCACGCATTTCACAGATAAAAAAGACATCAGAATAGCGAAGGATAATCTTAACTACACTTTCCTTCGCGACATGAACAAACTCCCTCCAAACAGTTATGGAGGAAAGTCCGCTAATTTCGAAACACTACTCTTACAATTCTTCGAGTTTTATGCACAATTCGACTTCCAGGACAAAGCTATTTCCATCAACGAAGGTGCCGCAGTCAGAAAGCCTAATAACCAACCGTTATATATCGTGAACCCTTTAGAGCCAGCCCTGAATGTCAGCAAAAACGTAAGTTATGAGGAGTGCGAAAAACTAAAATTGGAAGTGAGAAACGCCGCGTGGCAATTGGAAGCTACTTCAGAAGGGGGGAAATCTGAAGACTGGGGCTTGTTAGGGTTGATAGAAAAACGGGCAGCTAGAGGGTTAAAAAAGCTGCTTCGTGTTGGAAACTCACATAGACTCGTGTCAGTAAAAGACTTATTCAAAGACGATAATGATGAAAAAAGTTTAAGTGACTTCAAAAGTAAATTACAAAGACTGACGAAGACGGATAAGGAAGTGGATAAGAGTGTGAAAGAGATGAGAGATGGAATGGGGAAGCAGGAAAGAAAGGAACAGAGGATGAAGTTTAAGAACAGTCAGGTGGCGAACGAGGTGTATCGAATACAAAGAGATAAGATAATTTAGTGCATTATTTTTATTTTTAAGTTAGAAATCCCTGTTTTTATGTGCGAGTGTAAAGTACAGATCGAAATAAAGTTGTCAAATATACTTTTAAAAGTACCAAAATCGGCAAGATTATTTTTAGATTGATAAAAAACGTTTGATAAAATATTAAGGCAAAATTACTAATTTCACGAGCATAATCCAACAAGATATTGTTCGCATCTCTCCTACATACCATCAGCCTATGTTTCTCCACCGTTGGATATAGGCTTCTTCCTAAGCTCGCCACCACCACCGACGGACTTCTTTAAGTGGTCGGTCCACGTGGCTTGAGGGCGTCCCACACTGCGCTACCCGGTACGTGGCCGACACTCGAAGACAGATTTAATAAATCAAGATTTGGGAAGACTTATTTAAACGACCAGCAAAAAATACTAAATGGCCGGCAAATCACGATCAACAAAATAAACTATTTATTTTAAATAACTGAAATAAACCATTTTTAATTACTAAGAACGTCAACACAAAGTTGACTGACTCCTATATCTTTATTATTACCAAAGAACGTATTTCCCACTTCTATTGTGATCGCACTGCTGACGGTATTTTGAAATATTTGATTACTTATTCGATCGGTGCATATGAGTGTGTAGGATTGTTTTGCAATCTAATAATGGATCTACACTATAGTATGTTGCATTGTGTGTCCACATTGCATACGTCTACATTGTGTAACATTCTCAATAAACATTAATAGTAAATGTGAAGAACGTATGCTGCAATTCCAAAATGGGTCCATCCCATCCCTCAAGGGAAATTTTGGGGTATATATAAGAACTCCTCGTCCTATTACCCGTTTTTTCCAAATCCATTCCTATATCCGGAAAGGCAGGCGGTGCATCCGGTGGCCACCGACATCGGGCGACAGTATCCATTTACCACAAGGTGGACTGTGCGCTCGTCCGCCAACTTCTTATAAAAAAATATACATCAAATTTAACATGGCGTAAAACCTTAAGTTCTAGCTAAAGAAGTCACGTGCGTTCATTCCTCTTCGGAATGTCTGACTGATCTGGCCGCGAGGAATAGTTATTTCTTTTGGTCCGATTAATCTGAACATTCCTTTCATTCCTTGTAGTCCGATCCAAATACAGTCAATATAAAAAAATACCTACGCTGATTTGAAGAAAGAGATTATAATACACCTAGGTAGGTATATAAGATTCTTATAGACGTATACAATCCTTGAACAATGTCAGTTATTGTATATATATATATATATATATATGCTGTATTTTTTCACAAGAAAAATGATTTTGATTGCTAGGCATGTCGTACAAAAAGAGCTAATTTTTAAATGGTCTGTATTTAAACACTTACCAGAATAATTCCCCACCACTACCAAAACGGATAAATGCTCACTAAATTGCGTTCACAAATTGTTTCTGGGTAGGAATTTTTGTTAACCACTTCTAACCTAAACGAGCCAAATCGCTTCTGGATAGGAAAGACTGTCGCGCTTATTTTAGTATAACAATATTTGGTTAGCATTTATTCATTTTGTGTGAAGCAAAAAAATGATTTGGTGATCGTTACCAAACCTCACAAAACAATACCTTGTTTTTGTAATATAAAGAGTTACACAATGTGGACTTTCCTTTACAATTATATTTATTTACAAAACTGATTTGGTTCAAAGTACGTTCAAGTCAAAATTAAAAATGTTTGTATTGTTATTGTAAATAAACGTCCTCTTTATTAATAAACACGTTTTATTTTATCTACTCTATCAAATTTACAATTATTATTTAAAATAATTAAAGTACTTATAAATATAGTTTTATAAATGACTTGTATTTACACGAGCAACGATAAATACTGAATAAGCAGCAAATCTGATCAACGAAACTTATTTTTGTTAATAAGTGAAGTACATAATTTTAAATTACCGAGAATGTCATCATCGAGTCAATGGAGGCCGGAAACGCCTGAGAGATCATCCATAAATTACGTAACGCAAATTTCGTGTAGATGCCCCCCCCCCCACTCTCTGTCACACTGTTGACCCCCTCCCTGCCGTTTAACGTGTGAAGTAATTTATTGATGACCCTTAAGAAAAGGCACTAGTAAAATTTTTAACGCAAGCACAAGTAACATTTTATTAAGCAAATAGAAATTAACAATGGTCATTCTTTGTTTTATCCAAAACTTCAAGTTTGTAGCTTGTTTTTAAATTAAAGAAAATTTTACCAAATATATTTTGGATTTATTTCAAATGTCATCAAAATGCACTTGTGCCCTTTTTTCTAAGAAGGGCTGTATATCTTTATTGACATTAGAGAACGTACCCCTAACCCACCTAGTTAT
The DNA here is from genome assembly GCA_914767545.1 of Sesia apiformis. Classification (NCBI taxonomy): domain Eukaryota; kingdom Metazoa; phylum Arthropoda; class Insecta; order Lepidoptera; family Sesiidae; genus Sesia; species Sesia apiformis. Next base: position 943,371 of record OU611962.1, read on the forward strand.
CATCGATTTTCTGCCTGTTCAGTATATTTTGCTGGAAAATTAAATATCTCTTCATGAACACTGTACCTAGTTGAATTTAAGTAATGAATTTAGAACCATAACATATTAGTCATTGTCTATGAACCTATGTTCAAAACTTGGAAACCGGTCCAACGATACTAATATTAAGTGGTCCTTACTAGGATTTAACTGTCTCGTGGGTAGTCTATCAATCCTCCAAAAACTCCAAAATAGATTCATGCGCAAGGCCGTGGCTGCCCCATGGTACTTGCGCAACGTTGACCTCCACAAGGACTTGGAACTTCCCTCCATCATCAAATACATAAAAGACACCGCCCGACGCTACTATGACGCTATCCCACACCATACCAACCCCCTGATTGTCTCTTCCCTCACCTATATACCGGACAGGAGTGCCCCTCCGCGCCATCGTCGCCCGCGGCACATCCTGGACGATCCCGACGACCCGGTCACCGCTGCCAATGCGGTTCTCACACTGCACTCAAACGCAACACATAGACACCGTCCCCGCCGGCGTGAGACGTGGACGTCCCCCTCGTTACACCGTCTACACACACCGTCCCTTAGCCAACACTTTTACCAGGTATCGACAAGTGCCTGGGCGCTTCTCACCAACTCGCGATCCCGCGGTATCCCACCAATGCAACGCCCTAAGCCGAGGTCCGTTCCTTTTGCCGGTTTACCGGCGGGGGAGCCCTTAGGCTCGTTGCAACACACACTTTTTTCCTGGCTGAGCGCCTTCTGCGCTCGCCCCACATCAATCACGACCGGTGACTCTTGAAAGGCCACCAGGGCCACAAGAACTTAGACATACACGATGTTGAGGCAATCAAGGTTTTTTAGCCGGTAGGAGTCCGGCACTACCTGGTACCACCTAGACTAGCTAGGCTAGATGGTACCAGGTGACCATGCAGGGTTTTCCTTGATTATCTTTCCTAACATAAAAAAAGGGTAGTCTATTATAGCGTGTAGTAGCGATCCCAGCGTGATTATGATTAGACTTGTGATTCCCGTGGGAACTTCATAACTTATCTGAATATAAAGTACTCTAAATGTTAACCCGGTACTCAAGCTACAACTATGCCAAGTTTCATTAAAATCCGTTCTGTGGTTCTTGCGTAATGCGCGTTCAGACAGACAAAATTCTAAAAAAATGTTTTGGGCTCTATATTATTCGTATTCTATACTCACAGAACAGTGAATAGAGTAGAAGTAAGCATGATGACTTATTTTGTATGAAAACCAGTGTAACCAATGTAACGCATTCACACACATCTAAACTAACACACTAAGAACAAGTAATTATAATTGGTTAAAGGGACAATTGAGAAAGAACTTCTAACAAAATTTATCAATCGAAATCCAACCTTATTAAATTTAAACACGATCCAACAAATCATTTAATCCGAAAACGCCATCTCATGTACTACTTGAAAACGAAAAAAGTGTTAACCCTTATTTGTTTGCAAGTAGTACTGCTATCGCACACAAGGTGGCTCTCGCTACTCGATTAGAGCTGAGGCACTACACTATTCATGTATCGATATTTTTATTTTAGCGTAACATTTGAAGATTGTCATTGACCTTGAAAGAGCACATTTATTTAAAAGTTTCACGTTGATTTTCAGTAAATGATGTAGAAATGTGATGTATACGAAAATCATTTTCAGATAATGATTTTCGTATATTAATGTAGCGCTTCAATCCACTTCGTTTTCAAATCTGGATGTTTAGGAAAACTGAAATAATGATATTTAATAAATCAAGTTTGTCATGCTTTATAATAAACCTTATTTCTTTTGTGTACGTGATTTGTGTGTACGTAGCAGGGTTCGAGGATATACTGATAACGGCGGATATATAATATCATGATTTTTAATGCTTGATATATACCTAAAATATTTTAATCAATATTTTTAATGAAATTCATAAATGAATGAATAAAATTGTAGACTCTAGCTAGACAATTCTACGTCTCGTTTTTACTTAGTTAAGATTAAAAAGTTTAATGACTTTTTTATTATTAAAGTGGCATTCATGTAGGTATTAAGGTTTAAGTTTTAATGAATCAAAATCGCTATTTGCTGTTATTATTCATACCTAGGCCATAAATTAGATAATTCGAATACTACTAGTTATTTTTGAATTATAAGTTTTATTCCTTTATGCCGTTATTTGTTCATTAATATAAACATATTTCCTTGAGAATTTGAATGTTCTTAATTACAGTACGTTGTTTTATAACATTTACCAGTACTTACCTACTAACCACCGTTAAATATTTAAAAAGATATGATAAATTGAAAAAAAAAAGGATATAATATATCAAATATTATATGAGGACCCCAGAGGTAAAGGGGTCTAAGTGACAAAATTTATGTTTTGAGATAATTGAACCAAAAATTGAAAGTTATTTTTTTTTTGTTTTGACCATTTTAGGCCAACACTTTGGCCATTTGCTTCTAATTAGTACTAACAATAGATTATTAAAATCACCTGTGTTACACTTACAAATTTTGTTGCCTTTTGGTTCAATTATCTCAAAACATAAATTTTGTCATTTAGACCCCTTTACCTCTGGGGTCCTCATATATAATATTGAATAATAACAAATAATCCGAGTTATTTAATTTTATTATAAAAATCCGACCATCACATATATTATACTTATCGATCACATTACTGAATTGATGTAACACACCACTAGTGGGGTAGCGGTGGTGTGACAGTCGGAAAAAATGTAGAAAGAAGTGTGTTGTGTTCATTGGAAAGTCAACCTTAATGTCGACGGAATAAAATCATTTTCTGGTGGTATTTATTTTTAATTTTCTGAATTCACATTTATTTATTATTTTAATGAAAATTCTGTGAAATTCTACTTACCGATGGTATCATAAGCCACTATTAGTCACATTTTTTGTGCGGCCATCGTGCTTGCACTCCGATATTTTTTATTTATATTGTTTACGTAACAGTACTAAAAGGCAACTGAAGAGCGCGGAGATGAAGCGTGCGGAGCTACGCTTATTCGTGTCACGCGGGTACCGCCCCCTTGCTCCTCCTACTCTATTCACTGTTCTGTGTCTATACTGCATAGACTTTTGAATATTAAACGTATAGACACGGCTCTGTTGCGATTTTATTATATGTATAGATAATATAAATTATTATATGTATAGGGTTCGGTTGGACCCCAATAATTGTCTTTTTAAATCAGAGCCTAGACTGAGTCTTTAGTTCTTGTTTAAGTTCATATAGGCTATAACATTAAGGAATTAAGTTTTATAACTACTGCCTTTTTTGTTTATCTTTTGTATAAGACAGGCTATAACGAATATGGCTAGTTTCTTATATATTAGACTTTAATGAGATATTCTTTATACAGACTTCACAGATACACCATCCCCGCCGGCGGAGACGAGGACGTCACCCTCGCTACACCGTGCACACACACCGGTCTGTGCCTGGACGCTTCTCACCGACTCGCGATCGCGCGGTACCCTCCCCATGCAATGCCCTAAGCGGAGATCCGTTCCTTCCGCCGGTCTACCGGCGGGGGAACCCTTAGGCTCGTTGCTGCACACACCCTTTGCTCCTGGCTGAGCGCCTCCTGCGCTCGCCCAAAACTATACATGTCCGGTGACTCTTGAAAGCCCACTAGGGCCACAAGAATTTAGCCATATTCGAAAGAAAAAGAGATCTTTATCTTAAAAATTTGATGTCAAAGCATTTTTCTATTTTATAAATGAAAATAAAACGCACTAAGTTATTACCGCTATTAAATTATGTTTTATTGGGCAGTATTTCAGTTTCCAAGTCTTTATATTAATTACCTAATTAAATAATTTATTTACAAACAATTCTACTTTAGGATTTAAAATTCCGTTACATTTATTTGTACTATACCTGTCTTTCATGATATTTTTAAAAACAGTAATATTTTTACCACACAACCTTTCAAATGTATTTTTATACTTTGGATCGTTTATTACACCCTGTATGTGCTGTTCAATGTTTGTCTCTTTATATTTTTCCGTCTTTTTGTATATTCCTAATACTTTTTCAATACATTCATTGGTCCATATTGTTTCTTCTAGAAAAATGTTGTGCCTTTCGTTCTGATCGAAGACTCGACACTGAAAAGTTTTAGAAGGAAAATTAGGCCTAGATGTTGGTGACATAATCTAAGCAAAAGGAGCCTATTTGTTGGTACCTATGGATTTAATGATCAGGGTTAAAAAATTATTATTTACTAGCTGTGCCCGGCCACGCGTTGCTGTGGCTGCCCAATAGATGGCGCTTACCCTGTTTTTGGGTAAAAAGCATGTTTTTATCCTGTGATAAGTATATAAAAACACGAGCGTATTCGAATGCAACGTTGTGTCAAAATTTCAAAGCAATCGGTGAAGAACTTTCGGAGATTTAAGATTTTGAACAGACGAACGTTTACATTTTTATTTATATAGATTTCGTTGTTTAAAGATTCTGTCTTATTGTTACAAGGACTTGACTTTGAACCACTGTATTATACTCTAATTTAATCAAAGGTAATGCCATTAAGCATTAAGTCCACCTCCTGTACAGTAAAGCTTGAATAAATCTATACATATGATAAAGCTGTAGAATCGGCGTGTCTGTACATTGAATATATTTACCAAAAACTGATTGGGGCCGATGCAGGAAGAGTATCAGAATACAAAAAGACGATTTTGAAAATGTTTGACTGTTGTCTGTTCGAACACGCGAACCTCCAAAACTACTGAACGGATTTTCATGGGGTTTACACGGGTTAATTAAGCTTAGCTTGGCGCTTCGAATGGGCTTTGTTTTAAAATAGGCCGACGGGAAGAAAAGATATTGCAATTTAGAGTTTAAAAACTAAAATTTCATGCGTACGAAGTCGCGGGCACAGCTAGTATCACATATGCGTTTTCTGTAAAAGTACAGAAAACGCACCATAGCACAGAATGGGTTAAAAATAAACTTGTCTAAGACTCTTTTGTCTTAATTTTTAAGACAACAATGAGTATTCTTTTAAAGATTTTGTTAAAGTCTGGAATATAAAATTTAATTGTACGCAGATAATTGCTAAAGATTCTTTGTTAGGAAAAAATCTATAGATACTAGATCTATGGTGAATGGTTGTGTAACTATGTATGCAACTTCTATGCAGGCTGCATGAGGTGCCTAAAAGCACGATTCGGACTATTTTTTATAGGTGTCAGACAAGGATACGGTCTAGCTGGTGGGAAGTGGACACTGTCACTCTGCGACATGCGCGACACGTGTCAACATCAATGTTTTTTCTTGTCATTATTCTCCGTATTCTTTCTCGGGATCGTATCGGAACAGGAAAGTTTCCTACATCCAATTATACGTACTCCCGTTATAGATAGAATGAGTCTGGATGAAAAGTGTATAGGAGATACTTCTTTTATCCCATCACACATATCTCTCGATAGGATGGAATGGGAAATGAACTGGCAAATCTCGCTCATTCGAAACATGTACGCGGTACTCGTATATTTGATGGTAGTCGTCTGTGTCGGAGTAAATCGGGCTGTTGGTTGCAACATGCGCCAATTTCCTAAAAATCTGTCTATATGGAATGGAACAGGATGGCGAGGAAAGAAAATAGGATCAATTTATTTATTTTAAACATACCTCTTCAGTGATTTCGTCCGTCAAACACACTTCAGATTTGAAATCCAGTAACGTCAACAACACATATATCACAATCTCCTCCCCTTTGAACTGTTGCCCAATGAAGTCTCTTAGCAACTCCGCTGACCTGCTCGATATGACATTATAATTTGAGTGTGATTTTAAAAGACTTATGACGGCATTTGACGTCCTCTGACGTAATATACCATCGTCGTCTTCCAGCAGGGTTACTGTTGTCGACCAAAATGTCGCTTTGTATTCAACTGAAAATAATAATAGAAGTATGTCAAAATATATCGACAGATTAAAAGCTATTTGATTTAAACGCAAATTCCAATTTGAGTACGATGTATACTTCATTTTAAACCAAGTATTTCCAGGACTATTCAAATTGATATTTTTTCGCCTTATTGCAGAGATCACGACGTTTTTTTAAGTCTGTTTTTATAAAGATATAATTTAAGAAAATGTACATAAATTTAAATATTTATCTGTTTGTTCCGTTATAATTTCGTGTTTGGTGTGATTAAGAACGATTTTTATTGTAAAAATATATTTTTGGTTTTATTTTGAAATGAACTTATCTTTACTAATGTTTTACAGAAACAAAGGTCAACCATACAATCTGTGTCATAGACCAGGGGTGGCCAACTAGTTTAGAACAGTGTTCTACTTAAAAAAAATCTAATCTCTTGCGATCGATTTAATTGTGGTTTAGTGGCATGAATAAAACAATAATTAGATAGCCTCTTATTAATATCAATAATATAACAGTAAAATTAATATCAATAGGTAACCAAAGAAATAATGAGAAGTTTGTGCTTTCATTTCTTCTGTCAAATTGATAATGTCAAACTTAACGAAAATTTTGATACCGGTCAAAAATTTTAATTTCGTTTCGCGATCGACCGGTCTGTGTTTGGCGACAGACCGGTAGATCGCGATCGACTTGTTGGCCACCCCTGCCAAAGACTATAGAGGATACTATAAAGTCGTCATTATATTTCTTAATTTGCTAGGCAATAGCCATGTCGGAGGTGCAGCGCTAATATTAAAAATGGTGTATTAAAATCCTCATAAGTTGATATTGAAGACTAAGTGTTGAATGCGCGGGATATTTCAGTATATACAGTAGTTTTATAGTAGATTTTAATAACATTTATTTATTTATTTTTATATCAGATAAAATAGTTTATAACGATGATAAATAATGTTAAAGTACATAAATAACGAATGACCTTTAACATATTTTTTTAACGAAAGCTAGTAACTACAGAGGACAAAAAAGAACACTTATTAAACAATAGAAAACCACACGAGAAGCAAAAACAACAATAGAAAAAACATGTATTAGATTATTATACTTACACTTATCTTCAGGACTTAACTTCTTCAAATCCACTTCATACAACACACCGTAATTATTCTCAAGAAAGTCAACTACGATTCTTCTCATGTCCTCACTGTTATCTGACGAGGAACTATTGAAAACTACCTTCATTATTTCCAACATTAATTCTCCGCTTACATTTGACAATTTATCAGAAATAAAATTCAATAAACTCTCCAAATAAATGTAATTCACATTATCTGATTCATTTTCTATTAACTTTAATAACTGCTCTATAATCACTTCGTTTGTCATTTCTATATCTTCTTTTGTTGAAATTATATATTTCTGCGTGTTTCTTTCTAATGTTATTACTTTTAATGATTTCCGTACGCACTCTAAATATCCTTTATGCTTAATTATCTCACATAATGATTGTACATAATGTTGTTCTTGTCTAATATCTTCTAATGACTTTTCATCGGATATTAATATCAAATGCTCCTGAAATTGGTTTTCTGCTTCAAGTTTTTTATGTAATATTAACAGATAATTAAGTCCAGATAATGTAACTTCATAGGACTTATATGACAAGCTTTCGATAATTGCGACGGATATATTGGTCTTTTTCAATTTGTTCAAAATGATGATATATAAATATAAGGCATTCGCTAGACACACGTCTCTACCAGAAGTAATTTGTACTTTATTGTCGTCGAATAATAATTTGTGTAGAGATGTCTTAATTTTAGTTATTGCAGCTTCACTTATTAAGGTTGGGAATCTGAAAAGTATATATTTGTTTAATTTTATTTAGGGAATAAACGTTACAAACATTCCGATTCACCCAATATTGAAATATTTAGGTGTATCGGAAGGTTTCTTCGTTGTTCTTAATATTAAAATAAATTAATGGAAAAGTTACTTTACGATCTATGTGACTCTACCCATCTACTAGGAACAGTGAATATTTCAGTTTTATAAAATTCCTGACATTTTTAGAAAAAATAATAATTTAATGGTCATTAATCATTATATATACTACCTAGCAGATTAAGGCTATGTTCACATGACAAGAACTTAACGCGCGTTGAACGCGCGCTAAGTTTTAGTATAGTGTACATATGACGCGCGCTTGTCAGGCGTTGAGCGCGCGCTGACAAGTTCAGTTCGAGTTGTACATTTGTACATTGTAATAATTTCTTCTTTTCATCATTGTCATCTCCTTCACAGAATATGAGAACGAGTTCTTCCTAAGCCCGTCTCCTTAAAATCTTAACTGAATAATCAGTACTTGTCATATCCCATAGCGCCGGACGTTTTTCAACTTCGTCTATTAATAACTCTGTATTAAAAGCTTCTGTGTCCATTCTGGACATTTTAAAATAACCGAACGAACCGAAGAACACGTCTTAACGCATCGAAAGCGCGCGCTCAACTGAACGGCAGTATGGCGAACCAATGATCTCAAAGCGCGCGTCGACTCGCGTTGACAACTGTCAGGCGCTAGTGCAGCGTTGAATGCGCGTTTACTTAAAACGCACATTAGCATGCCTTGAATAAAATTCGTGTAATTGTAAACGCGCGTTTTCATAACGCGCGTTAAGCGTTTGTCATGTGAACATAGCCTAAGAGTTCTCTTATGCCCAAATTATTTTCCTTTATCTTTCCGTATGTATATGTATTAATGCCTGTAGGTATCTATATATTTCTCTATGTATGTATCTATGAATATACCTATTGACATTATTTCCTTATTGCACCATCTACCTCTATTTCGCTTACTGACTTCTCACTACCCAAAGGTTGCTTGCAAGAAATCGCTTTAACGATAAGGCCGTCGGTTCTACTTATAATAATATGTACTTTGTATTACTCTGTATATTTTTGGTGTACAATAAAGTGTATCTATATCATAGGTCACATTTAGGGTTTGACGAATTATGTCCAATACGTAATTTCGTCCAAGCAACGGCAAATGTCCAATGTTAAATTTGTTCAAAATGAAATATGTCAATTATGTAAACATTGAGTATTTTATTACGGTTTGAGAGCACTTGGGGAATAAATAAAATTACGATTAATTAAAAACGATTAATACGACTGGCATGTAAATAAATAATTATTAAATTTTTGTTCCATTTAATTCTATATGTTGAGAATACATTTTGTTTGAGTTTAATTAAAAATAAATAAGTTTAACTCTATGTAATTGATATTTACCCAATTCAACTTATTTCTGAGTCAGTATTCAATTTGGACAAAAATCAATTGACGTTTTTGACGTAATTACGATTGGACAATTATCATATTGGGCACAAGTCGTCAAACGCCACGTGTCAAATGCTAAAGCTTGTTTCTTAAAAAAAATATTTTAGTGACCGAAATAAATTTTCGAGCCATATTGAGATTTAGTTGTGAGATTCTACCACATCCTCCCAGTCACCAGACATTGCATCCTCCAACCGTCATTTATTTAGGTTATGCTCTAACATCAGATTTATACAAAAAAAAAAAACAAAAATATATTATATTTTTCAAAAAATCCACTAGACTCAATATAAGGGAAACACAAAATTCTTTCACCTTTCTATATCAAAGTCTAAAACGTATTCTGTCAATGTCCAGTTCAGTCGAAGAGAAGATTAAGGCAAGAGATGCTCAGTAGAGTGATAGTAGGTTTACTGAGGACAGAAGAGGGCTCCTTGGAAGCACACGAAAAATGCATTCCTATGTTTTTATTTGATTATCGCAAACATTACGCACAAAAAAATCACATAGATGTTTAATAAACTATCACTATTAAACCACAAAACGCACGATACAATTTTTGTAGTAAACAGAAACTCAATTTAACTTGTCGAGTTCCCGTCAAAAAGTCCCGTATTTCCTTTTCTTTTTCCAATAAAAATAAGAAACAATTACCTCCAAACAATCAAGTTGATAACTTTAAAATATTCATCTGCCAACAGGTAACAAGGCTTATCACCCATCGCTTGTTCCAATATCCAACATGTATTTTCTATCGATTCCGTTAAAATACCAGTTGTATGTTTGTCTATTAGTACGTCGGGTTTTGCATCCAATAATCTTGTTAGCTGAAAAAAAAATCATATATTACGTTCCAATGAAACACGGCGTCCCGAGGTAACTGGCATGGCCTTAAATTAAACAGTTATGTGATAATTGTTTCCTTATCCATAATTTGATTCATCGAGAGTGCAAGTTTGCCCTAGATTCAAAGCAAGTTATTGGTTATTGCCCCATTATTGGACAAATTAGATTGGTTAAGAATATAGACTAGAGTATTATATTATAAACTTTTCGTTAATAGAGCTTTCAACAATATGTCGAATTGACATATTTGATGAATCAATAGTTTTAATTGAATATTTTATCGTTAAATACAGTTGAGAACACTAAAAGTGAATACTATATAAAGTGAACGATGCTTGATCGAGTTTATGGTATAATATTGACTAAAAGGTTTGTTTACATTAGATGAAATTTTAGATATTTATTTTTTGACAATATTCTTTACTATATGAAATAAGAAGGGAATATAACGTAGCTAATTGAAATAACAACGTAGCTAAATCAAATAATAACGTAGTTAATTGAAATTACAACGTAGTTAATTGAAATTACAACGTAGCTAATTGAAATAACAACATAGCCGATTGAAACAACAATGCAACTAAATCAAATAACAACATAGGTAATTGAAATACCAACGTAGCTAAATCAAATGACAACGTAGCTAATTGAAATTACAACGTAGCTAATTGAAATAACAACGTAGATAATTGAAATAACAACATAGGTAATTGAAATACCAACGTAGCTAAATCAAATAACAACGTAGCTAATTGAAACAACAACGTAGCTATAATATTTCACAGAGAAGTTACACATGGAAGAATGGATGAGAAGTTCTTCTCTTGCATTGTTACATTGTTCACTCTTCAGTTACATCTTTCTACAACGAAAATTAGTCTTTAATGTGTATACTAGAACAAAAAGTTTCCTTTAACCCACTTTTAAATTCATATAATCTAAATGCATACCTGTAAAAGTATTCCGTGACAAAAATTCTTCTTTATTCTAACATCGCAGATTAATTTCAGCATTGATTCTAGATGTGGTAGATACCTGTGGGAAAATATCATACATGGCCATTACAAATTCAATCTTACATTAATTTCACTGATAATAGATTACAGTAAAAAGAAAACTCCTCAAAATATCAACCAATTCAAAAATGTCTAATGGCCATACATATTAATGCAAATACAACGCGTCAGCGAAATAATGCAAAACCAGTAACATGTCAACTCATTTAAAATATATAAAAAAAGCGTTGTAGGGAAAAATAAAATTATTTTAAGGGATAAATCAATAGTTACAAACATGTAAGGTTCTGCTGTTCTGTCTAAAATACGAAGGTTATGTCACACATATAACGAAAAACTCCTAGGTAACACCTAGTTATAGTATCCAATATCTGACACTAAAATATATCCGTAACATTGTGTAATTATACATTAATAATTATAAAATAGGTTTTTAGTAACTACCATCTTCTCTTTTTACTTTCATAATCTTTTCTCATCAGTCATCATACATTTTGATCAGTGAACCGTCCTCTAATTTATGTATACTCATAATTCTTAGTAAGAAATGTTCAAGGATACTGACTATATTTATGTATATGTGTTATATATTTATCGATATGTTTGATGTCTTTCTCTGTTTTCTTCTTTAATAAAATAAAATAAATTCAAACATGTGTGTACGGTACCATATAGATGGTAAAAGATAATGTGACCTCCACATTTCGTCTTCACCGGCAAATATTTAAATTATCATGCAATAATTACAACAGATATGAAATAAATATTTGTTTGTAAGAGGGAGTGCACGCTGCAATGCAACAGCCGCTGGGCGCGCTCGACTACCGCTCTCTCACAGAAGACACAGAATTGAAATATACTGCATTTCCCACTTTATCTTATTTCCCTAATGTACGTACGTGTTTCGGTAATGAGTGAGATGTGCCAGAGCCCATTTTCATCCTATCCATCCCAACCCTTTCTCCAAATTCATTCCTATATCTCCAAAGGTAGGCAGCGCATCCGGGGACGTGCCAACGTTTGTCATTTTGGACTAATGTTGGCATGTATCACGGATGTCTATGGGCTACAGTATCCACTTACCATCAGGTGGACTGTATGCTCGTCTGCCGCCTTCGTCCATAAAAAAAAATTAAAGCCATCAACTCACTGTTCAGGCGATACTAGCGGCACCATCGCTTTGCCGGCTAATTGCCTTGTTTTCATTACGCTACTCTTTGCACACGATAGCACGTGAGGTATATACGCCACTAACTGGAAAAACATATACATAAATAATACGCACTTCCCAATGGAACCTCTTTGGTCAACCCAAATGTTGGCTCGTAGAGAATGCTTTAAAGTTAATGCCTTTTTGTAAAATATTGTGTAATAAAGAGTAAAAATAAATAAATAATTAGAACGCTATTGAAGACGATATTCATCGTATTAACGATATTCAGGGAAGACGGTATTCATCGTATTAACGATATTCAGGGAAGACGATATTCATGGAAGACGGTATTCATTGTATTAACGATATTCAGGGAAGACGATATTCATCGCATTAACGATATTCAGCGTGTGAAATCCACAATTAAAATTAGAAAATATCGAACGGACACAAACACAAGTCGGCGCATGCAAGCAAGCATAATTCAGTTTAATGTAATAAAATATTCCATAGGTAATTAATAAAATACACTATTAATGAATCTTATAATATGTATAATTCCTAAGTGCACAATATAAAATAAAATTAATATACAAAAATAGTAAGCACACACATCAAAGAATAGTGAAAGGGGCACTAAAGTTCAAATTAAATAGATTATACGAAAGGTTAAAGTTAAAGAGACCTCTTCCCGGCAAACTTTGGGCGGGAGGAGATGTATGCGGACACAAGAATAAGATGGTGCATATATTATAACTAGCGGTGTCTAGACTTCGTTTGCGTCAACTTGTGATTCCACACGGGAACTCTATAATCGATCTGGATATAAAGTGCCCTAAATATTAACCCGGCACATAAACTATAACTATGCCAAGTTTCATTAAAATCCGTGCAGTAGATTTTGCGTGATTCATACAAACGGACAGACAGACAAAAATTCTAAAAATGGTTGTTTTGGGTTCCGTATCGTTCGTAGAGGTACACCGCAGAGGATTTTTTCAAAAAAATATTTCATGAACAGACGCGGCTATGCTAGGTATAGATTACTAGAAACAAATATGTAATAATACAATTAAATACCATACATAAATATATACAATAAATACAAGACAAGGACATGAGTCAGTGAACTGTGCCGTGTGTTGTAGCACATAAAATAGCACCCCCCCCCCCCCTTCCCGCGGGTGTCGTAAGCCCTTAGGACCCACACCGCCTCTAAAACAGTAGACTTGCCAACTCGCTCGTCCAGCATGGCGTTTTAACGCATTACATCCGTCATATACGAGTCAATATCCAGGTGAAGGCAAACTGCAGACAAAAGGGGTGGGAGTGGTAAAGACGGGGTGAGTGGACTGGGAATTCACAACGTTCCTCAATTTCTCTGATGTCAAGTAAATAAATAACGCCACACTCAATGGCCCACACAGTGTCGTGGCTCCAGAGACACACACGAAGACGAACACAACACGTGCAAACACTCAGACCCGAACAAACTACCTGCTTTTAAACAAATGTTTGTTCGCCGGGAATCTAACTCGGGACCTTTTGCGCAGCAAGCAGGGACACTACAAACTGGACTATATGATTATCTATGAAGTTCGCTAGTGATCTTATTATAATTTTTCGAACTTTCACATTTTGTAGTATGAGCCTACCTTTAAATTGGAAACAGTTCCTTCTAACGAGGACGGATAGAGGCGCGACAACAACAATAAAATGGGGTACAGAGATGGTCGCAGTTGAGTGTCCTCATCGCTGCTCACATCCCGCAGCTTCTCCTGTTTGAACGTTATACAATATTAGCCAACTTTCTAGTAGCAAAGCTAGTAGTTGCAATTCACCACTCCGTTCACATGGAGCCACAAGCTCCACCGGTGGATCTATGGATAAATTTTCCTCCTATTCGGGATCCACATAAAGAAAATAGATTGATTTAATCGACCTGGACTAGCATCAACTTTAACTCCTAAAGATGGAATAGTTAAGGAATGATCAGTGGCGGTAGCTAAAATTCAAATTTGACTATTTATGGAAAAAATAATTCGATTATCTACATATAAGATACGAAAAATTATTAATTCCGATCATTTTGGAGAGGACAGATATATATTTCTAGGTCATTTCAATCCACACATTTGTCGAGGAATCATTAGAGGTAGATACAATAGCTACAATAATAATACAATAACAAAAATGTAATTTATTAGTCACAATTTCGATCCGCCTGTGGATCGAAGAGGAAAAAGCATGATCTCTGATTCCACCTGTGATGATTTAAGAGGATGAAACATTAATTATCCATGGATTGTGCTCCTAATGGAGGACCCATGTGAACGGAGGCCAATTCTCAAAATGGCAAGTTCAAAATGGTACCAAAACAGTGATTTCAGTACGGATTCTTGAAAATGCAGCCAAGCCTTTCTGTATCCAGTGCTGAACATGGGGGAGGCCCATGTACATCAGTGGATACTGATAGGGTCGGTTGCAGTTGCAAGGGTTCACAACTCTTCTGACCGGTCCGCCTCCGTCCGCATTACACCGTCTAATATTCTGCTGAGCAGCTGACGGTATGTGATCACACTTACCAGCATGAAGTCGTAAAGTCTTGGGTACCGCAGGAAGAATATTCTTCCGGTCATCTTATTCCTGATGCAGAGTCGCTCGCTGTCCCGCGAACGTTGGACGCCGAATATGCGCACTATTAGCGCGCTGAATAACAACGTCGAGCTGTTGCGTTCCTGCCACAAATATGGTTCTTTTTTAAACGGTAACTTTATTGAAGCACGATTACAAACATTTTAGCGTTCCCAAATGAATTATTGCCGTAATCATATAGTTAATTTTCATTGTTCTAACTGAATGTATAGGTTTGTTCTACAGCGTTATATTTGCGGTTGGCGATAATTATCCGCTTATTGAATAAGTTGATAATGAACTGCAAAGGAGGTTTGTATTTATGCGAACGCTCGATTGGCTGATATTTTACATGTCCATCTTAGTCACCGATGTCTATGGGCGATAGTATCCACTTACCATCAGGAGGACCGTGTGCGTCTGCCGCCTTCGTCCATAAAAAAGTAAAGGATGACGAGAACGTTGGCACGCGCCAGGTTGTATCGGATTAAAAAAATGTTGCCACGGTAAAAATTCCGAATTATATCATTAAGCGACATTTCATTATCCAGACTACCAGTAGGTCATATCAAATATAAGAAATAAATATACGTTCTGTGTCAATACGCGATGTACAGTTGGCGTCATAAAAATGTTAAAATCTTGTCATATTCACTATTTGCTACTTCATTTCTATTGTAAAGTTCACACAAATATGTAGAATACATTTATGCAACAAGGTAATAAAGATGCAAAACTATTTATGACTGTACATAAAATTTATTCATGGCCGAGTTAATGGACCTAAATTATTAAGTATATTTAGATATATGTATAATAAAAATATCAACTTTTTGTACTTTTTATTTAGCACTATCAGAAATTTATTAATAACACACAGAAAATGATATTTTTGCAGTAGAAGACGTCGTAGCGCGACAGCATATACTTACCACCGGGTGGACAAAAAATTGATTGTTGCAAAACAATCGTTTTTTCGAGCATATTCGAGAAGAATCGTCACAGAGCGAACATATCTACTTACCACCGGGCGAACTGTCTGCTAATCATTTTTTTTTTTAGAAAAAATATACAACTATAAACTTTAGCTTGTCTGTAATATAGGTGAAGGTGAAGACCTGTGAATAATGCACTTTAATAAATACCTATAAATATACAAAAGCACTCACCATCCACGTGTGTCCCTCAAACCCCATCAGCGCCACTTCCAACCCCTCTCCCACATACCCAGCAACGCTGTCCTCCAGCGCTGAGTTCTTATACAGCGCCCGCAGTATGTTCAGACAGTGCGTCTTAGTGTCATTGTCGCGTGAGGTGCGAGCGAGGCGCAGGAGGGTTGACATGCACGAGTGGAAGCATTTAGGGTTGCCACGCACTTGAAGCTCTGTTGTTACTAGAGCCTGTAGTCCACAGTGTTGCCATTAATAATTTATTATGCATTTTCTTTAATAATAATTTCTCAGGTTTCAAACCTGGTTAGTATAATAGGTCAAAGGGCTCCGCCGATTTTTAAATTGGAAGAAAACTTAAGGAAAAAAATCCATTAACCAATTTACGGGCGAATTTTAAGTAGTTTGTGATAAGGGGTGATCAACATTTTCTGACTCTATTTGTGAAAACATTCCTACAATACGGCATGTGTTCAATATGGCTGCTTTTTGTAATGTGATGTATGTTTAGATAAATTTGTTGCTTGTAGAGTCTTAAATATATAATTTTATTTACTACTAGCTGTGCCCGGCCACGCGTTGCTGTGGCTGCCCAACAGATGGCGCTTACCCTGTTTTTGGATAAAAATCATGTTTTTACCCTGTGATAGATATATAAAAAACACGCGCGTATTCGAATGCAACGTTGTGTTAAAATTTCAAAGCAAACGGTGAAGAACTTTCGGGAGATTTAAGATTTTGAACAAACGAACGTTTACATTTCTATTTATATAGATTGTTACCCAGCGCTGAGTTACGTTCAGATTGACATTAATAATTTATTATTATTGTCATCGCAAAACCAGCTGACACCAAACGGTTCTTCCAGTGGGTGTAGGAAAAGGCGATTAAAGGATAATAAAACCGCTACCACAGGCGTTGAGGAACGACACAACCTCTAAAAGAGTGGACTCGCCAACCGTTTTAAGTTCTCCTGCACATTATCTTGTGCAGCAGGAGGCCCCTGTCCAACAGTGGACGATAGAAGTGGCGGTGACGTGACTATATTAGTGAAATTATTAAAACAATAGCATGACGTCAAGCCCTATAACTGAATCATGTTTTAACCTGTATGGGTCTGAACGAAATCCAAACATTAACATGCGCTAAGTCGAGAAGTCGCGCTTAAAAAAATGAATCCGCCAAGGAAGAAGAGTACGAGATTTCGATTTTGCAGCGTTGCCGTCCTAAATGCCAAGTCAACGCTGCCAATTTCATGCACCAATGTTGTCAAATTAAAAAAAAACATCTTGTATGCATAATTATGAAAGAATTAGTTGTTTTGACTCAAATTACTCTGAATAATGATTAGGTAATTAGTTTATTAGATAGATTAGATTAGTCAATTATTGCCAAAACAATAGATTCTAGGACGAATCTGGAGGTTTGGCAACAACAGTGCAAGATCTCGTACTCTTCGGTATCCCCAGGTTGTTGCTGAGATTTCGCACTCTCCGGACCTTCGTGCTTGTTTATGCGGAAAAAGCCCGATTTTTGAAAAATGTTTTGCCGCTATGGTCGCCATTTTATGCAAAAACTCGGAACGTTGACAATACATATGACATCAACGCTTTAAAAAATGACACCAAAGTCCGCAACTGCTTCGGTTTTCAAACGCCAATCGAACAGGGGGTCAAGCGCGGAGAGTGCGAACTTTCGTACTTACGGCGCACACGGGTTAAGATATTTTGATTTTTCTTCAGTATCTTCAGCATTTTATTTATATAATAATTTATTTGAAAAAAACCTAGAATTTTACTTATAAATGTGGATGTATACCAACGATCTGATTCTAAGAACTAAGACGCCGTCAGTGCCCTTTTTCGGCTACTGTAGCCGAAAAAGGGCACTGACGGCGTTTAGACATTATACACACCTGTATCATAAAGGGCAGCCCCGCGCTCCTCCTCGTGGCGCATAAGGAGCCCTTCTTCTCCCCCGAAGCGATGGTGACCATCAACTCTGTCAGCCAGTTCTGTGGCAGTTCGTGTAGAGACGGACTGCGGCATCGCCAAAGTCTATACACATACCGATTATAGTTAAACCCGCCTGTATCATCTGACGCCCAAATCCCTCAAGGTAGCTAGTTATGCACCCTACACTTAGGCATGTCAGCAGTATCTAATGCAACATTGTATAGAGGACATCCATGTCAGCAGTATCTGATGCAACATTGTATAGAGGACATCAATGTCAATTTAATGCAAGATTGCATCAGGATGTTTAGTCTAAGTCGCCCACCTGCAAGTGGACCTTATAGCACAAGAACATATTGTACATCACTTAATAAAGAGCCGTCATGGTGTTAAGACGTGTTGTCTTTTTAAAAAGCCTATCCCTCGACTCTGAAACTCGACTAGCTTGTATAACAGAAGATATCAATAACAATACCAGATGTTAACAATAACACATAATAAAGATGTCGTCAATGTTTGTCGTATTTCATGTTGCAACACAACGAGACATGACTATTGTACTTGCGATATACGATAGTCGTTCGCGAGTAAGAGCACACGTCAACTTCTTTTTAATTAACAAACTAAGACATCTATCTATGTATACATATAATAAAACTGTAGAAGCAGCGTGTCTGTACATTGAATATATTTACCAAAAACTGATTGGGGCCGATGCAGGAAGAGTATCAGAATACAAAAAGACGGTTTTGAAATTTTTTGTCTGTCTGTCTGTTCGAACACGCTAATCTCCAAAACTACTGAAGGTGTTTTCATGGGGTTTCCACGGGTTAATTAAGCTTAGCTTGGCGCTACGAATGGGCTTTGTTTTACGAAGAAAAGATATAGCAATTTAGAGTTTAAAAACTAAAATTCCGCGCGTACGAAGTCGCGGGCACAGCTAGTTGTATAATATAATTAATAAATAAATACTCTTTACTGCATACAAATAGTTATTACACATTGACTGTGATCGGCTAGCTCGGTTTTGTAGAGCGTCGTCTCCTATCGTGCGTTAATTGATCAAACTACGCAATCGAAACTCGCGGCCCTAGTGGGTTACGACAGAGACTACAAAACCGATCTAGCCGATAGTCTCTTTCTAAAGGCCGATGTGTATTACTTTCGGCGAGGAAGTGTACATGTGCATATATCTGTATTCAATTGTATAATACTTCTATAAGAAACTAACACAACATTGGTCTCATATTAAGTAAGTTCTAAAATTTACCTTTATGATAACTAGAGATCGGATATTTGGGTGCATATTTACCTACAAGGTATAATGTATGGAAGCGGCTTCTTAAAATAATTTATTTGAAAACCGATATCCGGAATAATTAATAGGATGCTTATTTACAAAACTCATCAGCAGTTTTGAAGGTCTGATGGTGACCAGGACAGAGTCTTCAAGGCCTGCCCCTGAACTCTCTTAAAAGAACTCCAATGGCTAACACAGCTCGAATAAAGCCCTCTTCCCTGTCCGTCGCGTTTTACAACGCTGACGGCTACGGCTCCCAACGCACCCAGATCCAAGATTTTCTCAGAAATCATCAAATCGACATAATGCTAGTGCAAGAGACCTTCTTGAAACCTAGCAAACGCGATCCCAAAATCGCCCAGTACAACATTGTACGTAATGACAGATTGGCCAGCCGAGGAGGCGGCACCCTCATTTACTACAGAAGGTCTCTGCACTGCATTCCGATTCCTACCCCTCCACTGACTAACATGGAGGCCTCGGTCTGTCGTATAGCTATGACAGGTCATCAACCTGTCACTCTGGCATCTGTTTATCTCCCCCCCGACAGAGCACTGCTCAGGACTGATCTCGAGTCGCTTCTCGACTTAGGTAACTCAGTCATCCTGGCAGGAGATCTCAATTGTAAGCACCCCAGCTTCAATAGTCATACCTCCACCACTAACGGTAATCGCCTTAACAGACTCATTGACCTACTCGACTTTGACGTGATAGCTCCAATGACGCCAACTCATTACCCTGGTACTGTTACCCACAGACCCGACGTCCTTGACATTGCCCTTTTCAAAAACGTTGCCCTACGTCTAAACTCGCTAGAACCCCTCTCCGAGTTAGACTCCGACCATCGCCCCGTAGTCATGAAACTAGGACGACAGACCGATCCACCTCTCCAAGACAAGACGATTATTAACTGGACCAAGCTAAAAGAAGCCCTTAAGGCTTCCAGCTCTCCCCACCTCGACTCTATCCCCGACTACCTGACCAGTGCGGATGACACAAACACGGCGGTCTCTGGCCTCGGCAGCCACCTTAAGGATTTAATCCAAAGCTCCTCCAGGCGAGTCCCAGCGGCGAACGATCGCCGCTGGGAGTTGCCTGAGGACATAAGGGAGCTGATAAGAGACAAGAACGCAGCCATCCGTGCTTATGACTCTTTCCCCTGTGACGAGAATAGGCGTAGAATGCGAGCCTTACAAAGGGACGTAAAGCATCGCATCGCTGAATTCAAAAATCACAGTTGGGAATCCCTGTTGTCAGAGATTTCGCCATCACACACTGCCTACTGGCGGATGGCGAAGTTTATGAAAACAGACAATACAGCCTCGTTTCCCCCACTGACAAGACCAAACGGACCTCCCGCATTTGACGATGCAGAGAAGGCCGCATGCCTAGCCGACAGTTTGGAGGCCCAGTGCTCCCTTAGCCGTCAGCCGGTGGACGAATCCCACGTCGACACGGTTGACGGAGAGGTGGGGCGTCGAGCCTCCATCGCCCCCTCTGACTCCCTTCTACCGGTTACGGTAACAGAAATCCAGGAGATTATCCAAAATCTCAAAATCAAAAAATCTCCTGGAATCGACGGAATACCCAACAAGGTGTTCAAAATCCTCCCGATCCATCTGATCGCTCTCCTCGTGGCCATCCTCAATGCCGCCATGAGAAATCATCTCTTTCCAGTCGCCTGGAAAGAAGCCGTCGTCATCGGCATCCCCAAACCGCGCAAACATCGCTCGGATCCCTCTAGTTACAGACCCATTAGCCTATTGAATACAATGGCTAAAATCTACGAAAAAGTCCTCCATTCTCGCCTGCTGAGTTACATTAACTCAAAAAGGCTTCTCATTGACGAGCAGTTCGGCTTTAGAGCCAAGCACTCGTGTGTCCAACAGGTGCACCGAATAACGGAGCACATACTCCCGCGTCTCAATCAAAAGAGGCCCTTCCGAACCCTAGCTGTCTTCTTCGACGTAGCGAAGGCCTTCGACAAGGTCTGGCACAACGGTTTAATTTATAAACTGTACCAACTGGAGGTGCCAGAAAGTCTCATTCTCATCATCAGAGACTTCCTTACCGATCGCACTTTTCGCTACAGAGTCGAAGGCACTCTGTCTAGCCCCCGCCCAATCAGAGCTGGAGTCCCACAAGGCTCCGTTCTAGCACCCACGCTCTATTCCCTCTACACTAACGACATCCCCCACACCCCAGGAATAGAGCTCGCCCTTTTCGCGGATGACACCGCCCTCTACGCCTCAGATAGGAACCTACGAATGGTATCTCTACGCCTCCAGCGCGCAGTCACCGCCCTAGGTGAGTGGTTTGCGAGGTGGAGGATAGAGATAAACCCGACGAAAAGTGCAGCCATGTGCTTCCCTTTTCCCACGGCTAACGCTCGTAGGCCTAAGCTGTCCCCTCTCCCGATAACCCTTTTCGGTCAAACAATTCCTCTCGTCAGGAAGACCAAGTATCTCGGAGTCACTCTAGACCATAGACTGACCTTCCGAGAACACGTCAAAACCGTCCGCAACCGAGCCGCCTTTGTGCTCGGTCGCCTCAACCCCCTCGTAGGCGGGAGAAGTAAAATGTCGCTTAGAAATAAGTTGACATTGTACAAAACTCTCGTCCGTCCCATTATGACATATGCTAGCGTTGTGTTCGCACACGCAGCTCCCTCCATCATTGCAATCCTCCAAAAATTGCAAAATAGATTCATGCGCAAGGCCGTGGCCGCACCATGGTACATGCGCAACGTTGACCTCCACAAGGACTTGGAGCTTCCCTCCATCGTCAAATACATAACAGACACTGCCCGACGCTACTATGACGCTATCCCAAACCATCCCAACCCCCTGATTGTCTCTTCCCTCACCTACATACCGGACAGGAGTGCCCCTCCGCGCTATCGTCGCCCGCGGCACATCCTGGACGATCCCGACGACCCGATCACCGCTGCCAATGCGGTTCCCACACAAACCACAGTACACAGACACCGTCCCCGCCGGCCGAGACGTGGACGTCCCCCTCGTTACACCGTTAACACACACCGGCCCTCAGCCAACACTTTCACTAGGCATCGACACATGCCTGGGCGCTTCTCGCCGACACGCGATCCCGCGGTATCCCCCCAATGCAACGCCCTAAGCCGAGGTCCGTTCCTTCCGCCGGTTTACCCTTAGGCTGATGCAACGCACACTTTTCTCCTGGCTGAGCGCCTTCTGCGCTCGCCCTACATCAACGCGACCGGTGACTCTTGAAAGGCCACTAGGGCCACAAGAACTATACAAACACGATGTTGAGGCAATCAGGTTTTTTAGTCGGTAGGAGTCCGACACTACCTGGTACCACCTAGGCTGGCCCAGCCAGACTAGATGGTACCAGGTGTCCCATGCAGGATTTTTCCTGATTGTCTCTCCTAACAAAAAAAAAAAAAAAAAAAAAGACAGAGTCGATAGGATCTAAGGCACTATTGAAGATATAAACTTCGGATTTGGACTCAAATTCTTAGTGCAAATGTCAATTTGTAAGAATGCAGTTGTGAGGGTGTTAGGGATTAACTTTACAACTTTAGGTATATGCATCGTATTCTATAGTCGGAACTTTGTCAATTTGTCGATCCCGGGATGGCAGCATTCGCCCGATACAAAAGTGCACTCCATACTTATCCAACTCTCAACTTTAGGTAAATATGCACCCGAATATCCGATCTATAATAATAACATACCTAGTTAATTCCTAAGTAGGTACACCGAGATTATCACATTTGCCCATATTAAAATTAAATACGAAACGGGATTAGACCTATTTATAGACACATTAGCTGTACCCGCGGCTTCGCCCGCGTGGAATTCGGTTATCGTGGTAAATATCCTAAGCCCGTCCCTGGAAAGTACCCTATGTCCGTCCCTGGTTTTCGATCTAACTCCGTACCAAATTTCATCAAAATCGGTTCAGTGGTTTAGCCGTGAAAAAGTAACAGACAGAGGCATTTTTTCACATCTTCCATATCTATACATATAATAAAAATATAACTGATCGCTGTCTGCACATGGAAGATATATGAGAAAAACTATTATTTACCAACGCAATAGAACCCAAAACAATGATTGTTAGAATTTTTGTTTGTGCGTTTGTCAGCGCTAATCTTAGAAACGGCTTAACCGATTTGGGTGCGGTTTTCACTAATGTATTGTGGTAAGTTTCACTTAAA
Source organism: Sesia apiformis (assembly GCA_914767545.1). Lineage (NCBI taxonomy): Eukaryota > Metazoa > Arthropoda > Insecta > Lepidoptera > Sesiidae > Sesia > Sesia apiformis. The sequence continues at coordinate 966,934 of OU611962.1, forward strand.
ATTTAGTTACTTATTTGTTTTATTTCAATCAGTTCATAAATAAAAAAGTTATATCAATTTAAAGACGGTGTTTATAAACTAAAGTCCACGCGGACGAAGTCGCGGGCAACAGCTAGTTTATAATATTAGTATAGATTAACAATAGCGCATATTATACACCAACCTCGCCAACAACTTGGTGAAGCCCACATAAGCCTGTTCGAAAGCTCCTCGGTGCTTAGTCTCTGACAGCAGAGAAGTGAAATGTTCTCCCATGAGGACCAGCTGGTCCTGTGTCAGTGTGCCGTGTACACGGTCTTCGCCTGATATCGTCAGGCGGGAGGATATTTCGCCCAGGAGGAGAGACACCTGGGAGATTATAACCGTAAACTTAGAACGGAGAAATTGTTAAAAATCAAATTAAGCGTAGATAGGACCAGCTGGTCCTGTGTCAGTGTGCCGTGTACACGGTCTTCGCCTGATATCGTCAGGCGGGAGGATATTTCGCCCAGGAGGAGAGACACCTGGGAGATTATAACCGTAAACTTAGAACGGAGAAATTGTTAAAAATCAAATTAAGCGTAGATAGATATGTTTTACTTGAGTGCGTGTGATTTGTACACCAATATACTTTGTAAACTGCAAATCACCTAGTTCTGGCTTTTGGCGACTAACTTCGACTATGTAGCGATTAATTCTGGCAGCAATCAGTTCTTGGCTACGTAAAGTAGTTTTCGAGATATAGCAGTAGCAGGGCAACCAAAACACCCTTGTAAATTTTAAACAGCGGATCGCTTAATTCTGTTTCTGTGATACTAATTCCGACTATCGTCCGGCCGCTGAGAGAATGCGTTCCTGACGTCTATCAGTTGGTCATGACTAATGATGGGCAATAAGTAACACTATTATTTACTTTTTCAACTGATCCAAGAAAAGAGTAACATAAGTTTCAATACTTGTTTGTCTGGCGTCTAATTTCTGAATGTAACTAACGCAAAGAAAATAAAAATGCGATAATAATATTCGGAAATATTTAATATGAAATACAACAATAAAAGTATTTTGAAAAATAGTTGCGACTGAGTTCAAACAAATTTAATCAGATTCCGATTCGCCTGAGGAGGTGCTGTCTTCGTGATCATCTTCGCCTACATGTATAATTATATTATTATCAATCATAGTATCAATTCTGATATCTCAGTCAAAGTTTTCGAACATAATATTTTTCGTTTTTTCGATGACCTTCGCCCAGTCATCTCTTGTGACTTTTCCGCAGGCTTCTTTTAATAGGCCATAAGGCCCATTGGTACTTTCGACGTCGACGCTTGTGTATCATCTGTCCAAGAACGAGAAAGCGTGTGATTGGCGTTCAGCCATGTCTCATCAGTGAAAACGACATTATTCCAGTTATCGAATTTTTTCGCTGCCCTTAAAAAAGATATTCTTTCTAAAATTATATCATATTGTTCTAAAAGAACTTTTCTTTTGTCTGTTTTTTTATATTGAAAACCAATATCTTTTACAATTTTCGATAAAGCAGTTTTACCCCCCTTAAACAAATCAGCTGCTCTCAAAGATGCAAAAAGCGTTGTCCTGTTAAGGTATTCATTCCTCGAATAGTAACCATATATATGACTCCTTATTGCATCGGCATCAAAGGTATCAATATCTGTCACAGGTTTAGTTCTGCGTTTCTTCTTCGGTGTTCGTAAAATATTTTCTTCCGTGCCAGATGGGCCGAACTTTTCTTTATTAATATTTGTTATCGTTCGTTTGCTAACTCCAAGTGCCTGAGAGACCCGCTCTTGTACCCGTTTTACAGGTATCAAGGGTCCACCATTTTGCCTTTCACGCTCAAAGTAATCTTGCAGCTTGATGATTAGCTCACGGGTTTCACTTTTCAATGTCTGTCCACGTTTCGGCATTATTATGCACCAAAAGTACAACGCAACACAATGCGAAACACAATCGAAGTGCAATTTAGCGTCGAGGTCAGTATAACAAGCAGGAACAGTCAATTAAACGAAAGCCGGGTCACAAGAAAAAAAAGAACGAGAAACACTGGAGAACGTAGTCTATGCGCACGAAACGACAACAGACGACTGTTTTAGCGTCACAAAATGACGGCCCATTATGCCATTTGGGGTTGCTATTTTTTATCAGTACATCAGAAGTTATTATCAAATTATTAGAAAGAAAATCGTATTATTTTATAGTATAACGACAGACAACTTTACAATTGCCTAGTATTTTTGGCACATCACTACAAAAATAAACAGTTGACATAGCCTTGTAACAGCGCAGTATGGATTTAAAAAAAAAATTGTTTTCCTATATATTTAACATTACATTTAGCGCAAAATTATAACATTTATTGTAAGTTGACATAATAATATAGTTTTTAATGTTTAGTAGAGCAAATAAACGATAATAATATTTTTATCGTAAATTCTTCGCTACTTCAAAGTTACATCGTTCATGCTCGACTTTTTAACTGATCAGTTATTCTTGTTACTATGTTTCAGGTAGAATAAGGGATACTCGCGTTTTGTATATATTTTATATTGTAAATCGGATCTAAATGTGTATAATTAGGCTTTTTTTTTCGTCGAATACGTCGACACTTGTCTTATTTGCGCTTAAACGCGATTTACAACAGTTGGCTCTGACTCTTTCTCGCTTATGGTGAATGGGGTATGATTTCAATGCATCTAACAATTTTTATTGTATAATCATAACATTGATAACCAATTAGTCCCGTCGAATGTTCCTGTATGTTGCACAGAAGATTTTGGGTTTAATTCAAATTCAAATCAATTCATCTGTGTAAGGTGGGAGAAAATCCATTAAGCCCGGCTGTGTAGGCTTTTTAAATCATATAAATAAAGCTTTTTAAATATAAATCTAAGGAAGTTCCGTATATCAAATTAAAATAAACAATTGTTCAGATCAGACCAACGATTTGTTTTATTAAAAATGTAGCATAATATCGTAAAACTGCTCAAAAAAAAGCTACTCACTTCCTTGACAGATCTCCAAGCGCAGAGTAACACCATCTGCGCCGTCACCTGCCGCCCGTCCTCTAACTTTATACCGCTGCGAGAACATTACAAATTGTTTAAATAAACGACATATTTTTAGAAAATAAGAACTCATTACAAATTTTAAATCCTTGTATCAGCCTTTAATGTTCCACCGCAGGGCACAGGCCTTCCCTAGTAAATCACCGGGGGATTTCGGACCATAATCCACCACGGGTGTCCAGTGACAATTTCTAAAAATCCGTACTTACGCAGTAACTCTGTGGTAAGGGCCTAGGATTTGGACTCACGATCACAGTATCACAGAATGTGAGTCGTGTATATATAGTAAATTTTACATACTTATCTCTTTTCAAAATAAAGTGATCAATCAATCGAACGGATAACTTAAGGAAATCATACTCAGAATATTAATCAATTCAAAACTAGACTCTACCAATATCTTAGAAGACAAAAACAGATTAGACGCGTCAGTGCCGGCTTCTTGTCGAACAAATTAATAAAAATAACTTTTTTGAAATATAGATATAATTGAAATTAGATTAACAAACGGACTTCATTGAAAAAAAGAAGAAGACACGTGTGCAAATTCGTGCAAATAAGAAACAGAGATAAGAAATAGGAATTAGGGTTGGATTCGGGGCATTGCGATTTGGGACGTATATGAGACTTTTTTATCATAAGACATATTTTTATTTATCTCAATTAATAATAATTCATTACCCCGAGTTCCCGTGGTCAGTGACCACGACCCCCCGCATGTCCATGGGCAGGTGTCCCTCTGGCGAGGAGTTATTCACAACACAAGCGACAGCAGCATTTACTTCCATACAAGTTAATATTATATTCTCTATGAACATACTCCAAGTGGGATCTTCTGACATGGCGCTGGAAATGTTTTTATGAAGAATATAAAAAAAGTCTATTTTTTGAAGATCATTTAAAATAACTTAAGATATTGAAAATCAATCTGGGAAATTAAAATATAATTAAATATTAAAATATATATAAGTAATACGAATCAATCAAAACAGCGACACTAAACGTGGCGCTATACTTGTGAACCTGTTACTTCTGCCTTAAGGCGTACAAATAATATATATCATATAATTATTATGTTACAGGTTTGAGTACGATCATTAAAATATAACTAGATAATTGGATCATAATGTCATTAAATACATACAATGTAATTAAATACACACAATGTAATTAAATACACACAATGTAATTAAATACATACAATGTAAATAAATACATACAATGTAATTAAATACATACAATGTAATTAAATTAATAATATAATCAATTGAATCATTTATCCATCAAATTAATACACCATAAAGTCAAATATACCATATTCATTATAGCACGAGACAAAAGGTAAACAAAAAGGCAATAGTTTTAAAACGCATTTCCTGCTTTTACATTTAAAAGCATTTTCCTGGGGTTAAGCTCGCATGTTATAGCCTAGGTATATGTTAGATAGAACCTAAACAAGAATTAAAGACTCAGATTAGGCTCTAATTTAAATAAAATAAAGTGATTTCTATTAAACTTTTGTTTATTAAAGGCAAACAAACAAATCATTCATTTGCATTGGATTAGTAACAGATGGTAATCAAATATAATAATCATGGCGTGATTAAATGTTTCGTTTTTTTTATGGACAAATTGGCAGACGAGCATACAGTCCACCTGATGGTAAGTGGATACAGTCGCCCATAGACATCCGCGATACATGTCAACATTAGTCCAAAATGACAAACGTTGGCACGCCCCCGGGATCCGCTGCCTACCTTTGTAGTTTTCGCGTCAATTTGTGACTATGTGTGACTTTAATTAATGTGGCATCCATTATTGGGTGGAGCGATATTGAGTGCGATCTCAATGTGTCGATTAGTGTGGCCTATGTAATGTTTCTTAATTAGTGTTGTGTTATTAATAGAGGTCGGAATTGGGTAGTGTGAGTTATGTACTTGGAACGAAATGTTGATATTAACATGGACATTTCTGGGATTTTCTGAATAATAATCCCGGGAACCGTAATTTATTGCCAATAGTATATTTATTTAGTATCTTAAGGTACCGTGATGGTTTTCAGGGCTGTATCGATATCCCAGAGATAAGATAAATAAAACAAAATTATTCAATAGTACTTAACATATTAATGATTTACACACGTTGCTAAGGGCGTGCAACCCTTCACTGGTTGTACTAACGCGATTATACGCGGGATACTATAGGGTGGTCTAAATAACACCAACTATGTATCTGTTCTAAGGCTTGTAATACATTTTTTTTTTTTTTTATATAGACAAGTGGGCGGACGAGTAAGCGGTCCCACGTGATGGTAAGTGTTACCGCCGCCCATGGACACCTGCAACATCAGATCATTCATTCATCAAATCATCGTCTTGAACACACGTTAACATTCAGTTTCAGTTTTTATATTTACAAACATTAACCTACAATTGTATCTAATTTAAATATCGGATTTTTAATACGCTTTAAACTGAAATCCCAGGATTTGAGGAATATCCATATTATTCTTTACTCTATGATATCGTTACAAGTACATAAATCACATTACCTAATTCCGGCCTCTGTTATTAAGTATGGCCTTAGTGTAGTGTTATTTATAATTAAAGAATCTTACTCAGCATCCAATTGCGAGATCAAATGTCGCATACAATGCAGCAAACCATACATGTGCGCGTGTCTCGCCGCGGACACAACGCATCGGATACACTGCGCTAGTTGATTGCGTAACGACGTCAACAGACGGTGCAATAAGGAGAATGTCACTGTTTCCACTTTCACTGTACTGAAATATCAAGTAGATATGTTGTTTTGTCTGAAATAGGTCAACCTATATTTATGTGAATTTTAAAGTGTTAGTAGTAAGGTTTAAAATTGAATGGTTTTATGTGAATTCAAATGTTTGTAACTCGACGTATTATATGGACTTCTTGAACTGCCGTCGACACTGCATTTCGACTAACAGTGACCATTAAAGCCCAAAACTACCGTCAATCAGTTCAAAAGTTTACATTCTTAAAGGAATGATTTAAATTCGAATAAAAAAAAATCGGGGTGTATATCTTGCTAAATAACTTCAGCCTTTCAACATTATAACGGTTTAAACTTGTCGAAACAATAATAAAATCAGGAAACTATTATTTAAACATTCTTTTTAAACAAAAAAGGCGCGTGTGATTGTTTTTTTTTTTATTTTTTGTAACTTACCAAGTTGCATTCTGTAGGACATATTCGGGTAGTTTGTTTCTCAGTAAGAGCAGTTTATATGCAGCGGACACGCAGTCTGTCGGTCTCACTGAAGACGCCTCAAGGATAATATCTGTTAGTTCTAAACTTATTGAGTATTTTTTATTCTGAAATAAAATACAAAATGGTGTAAACGTATAAAATTGATGTATACATAAGATATATTAGGAAAATGAGACGCATCGCTCAATATAACAATAATAAAAAAAAAAATAGGCTAAGAAATAATTCATAGCATAGACGAGTTATTAGTTACAAAAGGATTTTAATGATAATTAATGTGAACCTAGTCGGTATTGAATTAAATTCTGAAATTAAACTCTATTCACATTAAGAAAATGACATCATTCGTTTTTACCGTCCAATATAGCATAACACAGCCTTAATCGAGGTCAGTCGAGGAACGCCCCATCTCGTAATTGGTCCATAAGTTGGTTTATAAACATATGTTTTTATAAATTAAAGTATTTAGATTTAAACCGGTCAAACAAGTATCAATTTGACCTGACTACACTCAAGCGTACGTGGTGCAGTGCCGTGATAAATTCACATGTCACTATGAAATTATCTTTACCCTTCAAATGATGAAAGAAAATAAAAACTATGAGAACTATGGCGGACCTCTAATGTTGGGAATAATGTTTCTCATATGTGCCTTTTCATTAAAAAAAAAATGTTTGATTTTTAACGATCCACGCTCCAAGAACGTCAGTAATACTCAAGCGATTCTCGTCCAATAAGGCTTCTAATACAGAGTGGCTACGTCCGTCCATAGACACCTGCAACACCAGGGGGTATGCGGGTGCACTGCCGGCCTTGTTAAATCCTATTCACGGCCTTTCTTGAAGAACCCCATGTGGTAGCGTAGCGGGAAAACCTCAGTAGGTCATTCCACAACTTTCGGGTTCGCAGTAGTGTCTTGACGACCGTACCGACCGTAGTGACTTTTTGACGGGAGGTGAGATTTAGATATAGTAGTTTACGAATGAATTATTACCTTCAATAAATCAACAGGACACTTCTCGAGTATATCCAGAGCTAAAGCCTTGTTATTCTCATAGCTATCATCTAAATGCATTAGTAACTTTTCCACGTAGTTTTCATTCCATATCCTAAAACACGAAAATTTTAACATTAAATCTTTAAAGGTAGGCGGCATATCCGGTGGCGTGTCAACGTTTGTCATTACTGGTTGATATTGGCATGAACTGCTACCACTACTACAAGTTATCCACTTACTACCAGGCGGACTGTCTGTCCATCTGAATGCTTTTTATATAAAATGCTCGAACAGAGAGGTTTGCGTGCGCAGACATTTTTAATACGATTTTAAAGGTGGAAATAAAGTCAGTTTTTACCTTAAAGCGAGTTTATCTCCTCACACATCTACATTTGAATAATAGCCTCTAATACGACGAGGTACAATTACGAGGTAATTTAGGTCGAGTCAAAGGTTGAGGTCGTTTAGGGTTGGCTGTGCAATCTCGTGTGGTTTTAGAATAGCACCACTCCATCTCTTCCCGCGGGTATCGTACAGGGCGACCAAGGGATAACAAAGCGGCTACCACGAACCCTGAGGAAGTACACCACCTCTACAAGAGTGGACTCGCCAACCCGCCGCCAGCGTGACGTTTTATGATTATATATCCCTCATGCACGAAGCAAGTGTCCGAAGTGGACAAAAGAAACCGGGGGCCCGGTGAGGATTGATGAATGATTTTTAATGTCCCAGATCTTTTTAATTCTTGTCTTCCTGTAAAAAGAAATTTCTCTAACACATTGTAAAAATGTTTTTCTCCTATAACACGAACCTCTGATACCCTCCCAAATGTATATGTTCACAGTACACAAGTATTTGCATTGCGACACATCGCCTGCTGTAATTGGCACCTTGTATTAAACTGTCAAAACACAGTCGCCGCAAATTCTCCAAAAATGTCACATAACAATCTTGACTGTTATCCTTTGTTTGCTTTTTTAACACCCTGTAGCTGTCATCCAAGCGTTTTATAAACTGAAAACATTTATTTAACAATCAATGAAATAAATATAAAAGCAAGGGTGATTTTCCTTTTATATTTATTTTTTTCTTATAAAATATGTACATGTACAAAAGTGGGCGTATCTCCTGCGAAGATTTCTTTCAGCAGACCTGGGATCAGCATGATATAACAATACTAACAAAATACAAGTATATACTAGAGATGAATTAATTAAAGAATTGTATCGTTAAAACGATATTATATAGTATTGTGTAGTCACACTGTGTCACATAAAATTGTAAATCTATATAAATAGAAATGTAACAGTTCGTTTGTTCAAAATCTTAAATCTCCGAAAGTTCTTCACCGATTGCTTTGAAATTTTGACACAACGTTGCATTCGAATACGCGCGTGTTTTTATATACCCATCACAGGGTAAAAACATGTTTCTTAAGCAAAAACAGATAAAAACAGGGTAAGCGCCATCTGTTGGGCAGCCACAGCAACGCGTGGCTAAATTATAGCAATCATTAATTTTATTATTTTGCTATAAATGTTATAAAATAATAATTGTAATTTTATTAAAAGTTACGTGATTTATTATTAATGATGACAAATCATTGTACGCCCGTGGGATATAAAACAGAGTAGTATACCATTGTACTTGTAACATCTATTTACATGTAATTATCACAATTAATAAATAAAAGTACCTAAATAATAAATGGAAATATATAAGATATATATGTATACATAATATATACAATACGGACTATTTAAGACAAATAGTGCTGTTTTTTTTATAGAACGAGCATACAGTCCATCTGGTGGTAAGTGGATACTGTCGCCCATAGACATCAACGATACATGCCAACATTAGTCCAAAATGACAAACTTTGGCACATCCCCGGATGCGCTGCGTACCTTTGTTGATGAAAGAATGGATTTGGAGAAAGGGTTGGGGACGTGGGAAGGGATAGGATGCGAATGGGCTCTGGCATGTCAAAAGTGGGGAATGTGATAATGTGGGAAATGCAGTACATTTCAAGGTGTTCTGTGAGAGAGGGGTAACGAGGACAGTCGAGTGCGCCCAGCAGACGTTGGATTACGTGCACTCTCCCCCTCCAAAGTTACTTTTTCAGTTTTTAAAAATACTAAGTGAATAAAGGAATATCTCGTATCTAGATATAAAATAATTGTTATACAAAAAAGAATCTTCAAAGAATTGAAGATGCTCACTAAAAAGTGAATCACGTGGGGTAATTTTTAAAATTGTGGGTATCTATGAAACACATGTGCCGTGTGGTGTGGTCCAGCTATAGAATAGCATCATGCTGTCTCTTAACGGGGGTGCCGCAAAGGGCGACTGAAGAATAACTGAGGAACCCGCTAGACCAGCGTGAAGTTTTAAGGCCATACATCCCACATGCACGAGACAATATGCATGACAAGGCGCATGTTCAGCCGTGGACACTGAACTAGCTGGTTGCATTGCATAAATCGATACCCTTATCCATAAAAAAAATATTAATTTGGTATTCAGAGTGCAAGAAATACAAGATTAATCAAAAATTATGCAGCATTTTTTTGAAAAAAAACAGTGAAAACATACCTTTTTCATCATAGAGAGCGTGAGTTGTCTAAAGTGAGGCGCTTGCGCATTGATATTGTACTTTAAGTACCATAGCACAAGGTCCAGTTCACCCTTTGTGAACACCTCGGTAGTTTTAGGAGACTCGACTATCAGAGATAAGGATAATATTCTAATCTGGAAGTAGAAATAAGAGATAATAATTAAATATTCTCTAAGATTCTTAGATTCTTAGAGTGCCGCATCCGAAGACATCAAGCTCACGGGGAAGTGAGACGAGAGGGGAGGGGGGGGGGGGACAAAAACAGATTCGGTACACACACAATCACAACTACCCTCGCCCACTATAAATATCGATGCGTCGGTACACACCACACAATCACAACTACTCTCGCCCACTATGAATACCGGTGCGCCACAGTCGTCGAGTCAGTTGCGCTCGAGAAGCCGAAGAGATAACATCTCTCCGAAAGTGAACGCAGTCGCCACTGAAGATGTCAACCGCAGTTGTTGACGAAACGTTTGGAAGAAAGAGAAGAGATTTCGGAAGACCTCGGCCAAGTAGCCCGGAAGATTCAATTAATATGGACACCGGGAGAGAAAGCCTACACTCCATTATGAATGTTTCTTTGTTTGTCCAGTAAGCGTTCCTATACCATTCATCCGACTGCGATGAAACTTTGATGAGTTATTGAGCGCACGTCCGCGAAGGTTTCTGAATTAGTACTTAACACCACGCGAACGAAGTCGCGGGCAACAGCTAGTAAAATATAAAATGAAAAATACAATAGCAAACGATTGCAAAATGACATTTTAAATAACATGAAAGGTACAAGTGGCTTTATAGGCAAAGCGATCTCAGGCAACCTTTGGGTGGTAGGAAGAAAATACATAACAAATAAACGTAGATGGTGCTATTTTTACATAATGTCACAACATATAACTGAAATAAATGATTACCTCTTCCGTAGCATCAACAGCGGCTAATTTGAGCAGGTCATAGGCTATAATGCCTCTCCACTCGGAGTCCCCCTCCGCTGCGACCAGTCGACTGGACACAGCGGACTTGCGAGCCACGCTCAGTAACATCAGGATACATTTCATATCCGCTTGTTGCGAACCACTCTGCTGTTTTATATATGGAACTCTGTAATACAAACAGAGTTGATAGTTTAGAGGTCAAACAGCTGACCACGGAAATAGTAATAGTAAAATGTTACATTCTAAAAAATAAAAAAATACCACCCTCCATCTCCATGCTCCACCGTTCGGTCAACCAATTGGTGGAAATATAGGCCAGTCTAGAACCTTTTCAGGCAGGAATATAACTGATTTTACCCGAAACCCGTAGAAAATCACTGTTGCCATTATAGTGACAAGGTTCTAAACTGGCCTGCAATAGAGATGGGCCAATTTTTCAATTATTTATTATTTTTTCGACATGTAAAACATCTCGTACGAGTTTTATTTATTTTTTTGGACAAAGGACTAGGAAATTGTAGCGAAAAATGTGAAATATAGGTGATTACGTCATAGTTACAGCTTAATAAAAAAATAATGTCACCACAGATCAAAATAAACTTTGCTGTCATCTGTCACTGAGCTAACGAAACAAACACATAACCTCTATTTGTGACAATAATCTCTTTAATTGACTGCGGTTTGTTTTCTTTCATTCTGAGTTCGAATCTCTGGTTATTTACGACAATATTGCATTCGAAACTGCACTGTGAATGTTTCTGCTCTATTTGTACGGTCAAATTCCACCAACTTGTCTAAAATTGATACATGTATGATTGTAGAGTACATGAAGACCAGTGAAAAGTCTACTCATGCAACCGTTACTATGACGTCACGCTAATTTTAGTAAATGAAGACTTTAAATTGTTATAACTCTGCAATTATCATCTTTCTGAGACTGCCACTTTGTGATTAAGTCTATATTGGTCTACTATATATAGAAATACACAAAAATCAGGGTGTTAGAAAAATTACACCATCCCCATTCCAATTGGTTGACCGCTCATGGGACTTTGAACCCACTTATTGCAAGTGACAGCTCATAGTATCAAACGACTATCTGTGTAACTCGTATGTGCAATTTTGTTTTTTATTTTTTATGTACGAAGGCGGCAGTCGAGCATACAGTCCACCCGATGGTAAGTGGATACTGTTGCCCATAGACATTCGCGATACATGCCAACATTAGTCCAGAATGGACAAACGTTGGCACGCCCCCGGATGCGATGCCTACCTTTAGAGATATAGAAATGGATTCCCCGGATACCTTTGGAGATATACGAATGGATTTGGGAGAAAGGGTTGGGAAAATGGGGAGGGATAGGATGGGAATGGGCTCTGGCACATCTCACTCACTACCGAAATAGGTACGTATATTGGGGAAATAATAAGATAAAGTGGAAAATGCAGTACATTTCAAGGTTCTGTGAGAGAGGGATAACGTGGCCAGTCGAGCGCGGCCAGCGGCTGTTAGATTGCACCGTGCACTCTCCCCCTCAAAAAGGGAGATTTGAGCTAATAGTACTACATACTAATAGGGATTTTAATACATTTTATGTCCTTTAAATAATAAATAATGTATTTTTCTGCCTAGTCTAGTCGATCGCTTGCCGACCAATTTTTTGCTGTAAATTACCGCCGATAGAATAAGTTTTGAGCATCCCTAGAAATATCCCGTGAATTCTTGAGATCCTAAATTCGAACCCCGCCCATACCACTGAGTTTCCTTATCGGGAACCACCAATAATAACCTTTCCACTAATGACTCAATTATAACTAGTAACGCAAAGATACCCGATTCCGACCTCCTGCCTCAATTCGACTACTAAGTTTTTTTTTAACTAATATTCATTGCAACTGAAACACGCTTGAGTTTCAATTCGAGAAATTTTATATTTAGATAGATATTAACAAAAGCGGTCGGGTTAAAGTAAGGGGTCGGAATTATACCTAATTTGCTTTACGTCACTCCCTTCTCAACGGGGCGAGATGGAATTGAATATGGTGAAATGAATTTGAAAAACGATTGAGAATGATGGGAATAGGTGTATAAAAGAAGTTTGCCTCATTTCATACACCTCCTCATTTTCCCTTTTATGAGACAGGGAGTGAAGAATATGAGACGAGGAGTTTCCTTTATCTCATTACAGACTAATTAAATAATGCCAGTTTTTATTGCCGACTATGACAGAACACTAAGAGATTGTATATGTATAAACATAGAGCAGTTAAAACGTAACGTAATCAACTCTAAAAGTGTTTGGATGTTTGTTTCTTTTTTACTCATCGTCATCTCCTCTTCGTGTTTATTCGCAATATGAAAATGGCCGACCGGCATTAATTGATTAGTAGTATTGGACACTGTCTCCTCCACGGGATTAAATAGGATAGTATATACCTCCATAGGGTATATAAAGGAGATTTTTTTCATAGTACTTCATTATAATTCAAAGAATCAGCATTGCTACAATACTAACATAAAATCCATAAGTCCCTCATCCAACCTGACGGCCCGAGCCATTAGATTGTTCAGTATATTGAGAACTGACGGCTCCAACGCGTTACATTTGACGTGAGATAAAATCGGTTGTATCCACTCTGCGTATATCACGGCCGCATTTGTCTCTTCGACGTGCTTTTGTAGAAGATTTTCTAAAGCTGTTGTAGCCTGAAATGTCAATATCAGACCAGTGATATAAATAATTCTAAGATACAGAAAGCGTCCGTAAAAAGTGTGTATTAAATACATGATTTAGCGCTCTTTTGGTTATTATTATCTTTTTAGAACAGAAATACTTACAAGTAGTTTTACATACTTAAGGAAATATTATTTCAAATGAAAATATGAAGTATAAAAAGGAAAAGGTTAATGGCAGTTGATAGAGGGGATATTTTGCTGGTTTTTTTATAGGACAGGCTAGCATACGATCCACCTGTTGGGAAAAGGACACTGTCGACCGTAGACATCCACGGTACATGTCAACATCCGTCCAGAATGCCAAATGTGGGCACGTCCCCCGGATGCGCTGCCTATCCTTGGTGATGTTGGAATGGATTTGGAGGAAGGGATGGAACAATGGGGAGGGATAGGATGGGATGGGAATGGGCTCGAGGCTCACTCACTACGGAAACACGTACGTACATTGAGAAATATGGTAAAAGTGGGAAATATAGTACATTTCAAGGTAGTCTTCTGTGAGAAGGGCCAGTCAAGTGCGCCCAGCGGTTGTTGAATTGCAGTGTTGAGTTTTCTGTACGTTTAAAAAATTAGATGAAAACGAAAGTTATAAACCGTTAGGAGCCCTATCCGAAATCATAATATGCATGCAGCTTAGTCTGTTTTTAATTTGGGATTTTTGCACAGTTTACATTGACATAAGTGATAACTTTGAAAAATAATATTTAAAGTCGGATTATTTATTCGAGTCAGGAATATAACATGTAGAACTGTCAAACGGAGTCAAATTTGTACGGAGATAACACTTTATTGACAGTTCTACATGTCATATCCCTGACTGGAATAAATAATCCGACTATACCTTATATTATCCACCGAATTTGCGCTATTCGAACTATACCCGAAACTTTTGAACATATCAGCCCTGGAATCTTTAATTGTCGTAAAGGAAAAAATATCTGCAAATTTATCAGTATCGCAGCTATTGTTTTATCCTTAAGAGCTTTAAGATGAAAAAACTGTAACACTAAAAAGTTACAGCGAATTCTTTTATAAAAAAAATGTTTACTGCCCTCCCAGAAAAGTTATATTTCTCCATTACACCAATTGAAATTTCCAAGGTCGACAAAATACTCACACTAGCTTGAACCGCCTGTATATCTAACGACCCCATGACGTCCCGTATGATATGAGGCACCCTCTCCATAACGGCCCGCGCACCCAACTCGACCGTGAGGCACGTTAGGCCCACATAGTAACTCTTGCGACTCCTCTCAAGAGAACAAAGTGCGGTAAATAGACTAGTTAAAGCTGTTGAGTGGCCTAAAATTGCATATTTCTCATAATAATTAAGGTGCTTTGATTTATTTATTATCACTTAAACCATTAAAATTTATTGGCAAAATATGCTTCTAGTATTCCAATACTTGTACGTCATTTGGTAAAACAGAGAACTGACTGATCTAATAAATAAAACTAATCTAAAAACTTTATTTATAAAAAAAAAGAAAGATGGCAGTAAAAATGATGACCTAATGACAACTGCATTTAGCAAAAATGCGCTCGTTTCAATCTAGTTTGCGCGAGCGCTTACCAAGACTCATATCTTATTGCGAACATTTTTTTTCAAACATAAACACACCTTTATTTCACTTTAAAATAATTTTCACTATTACAAAAAAATAAACTGTTTATTATTAACAATATTCGGAAACAGATTTGTAAAACTTAAGTAGGTATTAGAATTAACTATTGTAATATGTAGATTGATGGTAAGACAATCTTTTTGGTTATACGATACGCTTAATAGTTATGGTATTAAAAATTCACAAAAGTATAAATGCATGTATGTAATTGATATGAAGTATACGAGTAGTTACTTCATATCATTCATACTCATGAATAAGGGACACGGTATCGAATGAAAAATATGAATACTTTACTCATGAGTAAAATCGCTAAAAAATAACGCTAAAGTAAAAAAGTAGTAAGGTATTCTTGACCTGTCTATAACGTTCCTAGCGCTCGTTACTCAGAACAGACGCCAGCGACGCACGTAGAATAAAAGACACTTACTTACCATAATTGTACTAAAAATCGTGAAGGAAAATTGTAAAAATCCTACCAGTTCTAATTCTAATACTTATAAGCTTCTGCATTATTTCAGTGATATGTTCATAAGTAATATTAAAAGTACCGATTAATAATTGGACGAGCGATTGATTGCCGCCGCTTGTCAAGAACTAGCTTCATTGATTTATTAGCAAGTCTCAATGAAGTGCTATGAAGTGTTTACAGATGTCGTTGTGAACGACGACGCGACAGTTGCATCGCGGAAGTAGCGCTCGAACGTTCGGCTAGACAACATACGCAAAACTTCCTACCGGAAAGTTAAATAAGTTACCGCTAATATAATTACAATATAATTTCCCGCAACGCTATATTCAATCTTCTATTTTATCACGCCAAATTCCTTATTGTGCGTGCCTTAGTGTCTTTAAGTGCCAACACAGGAGAACCAAGGGCCGGCGCCGGCAGAAGACTTCTGTGCACCAGACAGCTATCAGATCAGTGTAGCTTTATTATTGTACGGCTACGGCAATTAATCGAAAATAATAAATAAAAACCTCACAATTACAGTCCACTTAAAAATCTACCCTCCAATAATTTTGATACCGATACCAACCTTAAAGTATCATATGGGTAAAAGAATCAATTAAATAGTATTGAGTACAAAAGTATCGGTATCAAACACAAAAGTACTCGATACTGAATAGTATCCGTGTGCCTACTTATGAAGTGCTCACAAATGAGGTCTCAGACATAGACCAGACTAGGAGATAACATAAATAATATTTACCTTGTCTCTCCAAATAAGTACAATATGTAACAATGCAGCTAAGCGACTGCGCGCTCAAATGTCGCACGCTGTCCATATAATGCTCGAGGTGTGACCAGACGAACGACAGCAAGCTTGCGACTAATCGCAACCCGGTCGCACTGTCCGATACTTTGTCTAATGCTTTACTGAGTTGTAGGAGTGTACGAGTTACGCCTAAGATGAATGATGATTCAGAGGGACACCTAAAAGTTATTTTTTTTATAAATAGAAGATGGCATACAAGCAGCATGGGGATACCGACATCATTGCTGAATGACAAAAATTGGCATCTATTTATGGAGAGAATAAAGATCTAACGAGCATACAGTCCACCTGGTGGTAAGTGGATACCCATGGACACCCGCAGTACATGCTAACATCAGTCGAGAATGACAAACGTTGGCACACCCCTGGAGCTCTGCTGCCTACCTTTGGAGATTAGATGTATTTGGAGAAAGGGTTGGGAAAATGGGGAGGGATAGGATGGGATGGGATGGGAATGAGCTCTGGCATATTTCACTCACTACCGAAACTCGTACGTACATTGGGGAAATAGGATAAAGTGGCAAATGCAGTACATTTCAAGGTAATCTTCTGTGGCATATGATTTTCCTGAACTTTCCATCTTTGTATACAGGTTTTCCTAAATTCTTTTCTACACAGTTTCTCTTTTCTATTTGACGCAATTGTCCGATTGGCGCAGTTGGTAGTGCCCCTGCGTGCTGAGCAAAAGGTCCCAGGTTGGATTCCCAGTTGGACATTTATTTTATTAAAGACAAATATTTGTTCAGGTCTGGGTGTCTTTGTGTGTGTCTCTGGACCTACGACATAGGGCCTAGTGTGGGCCATTGATTGTGGCGTTATTTATTTTCTCCAAAATCAATAAAATAGTTTAGTGACTAAAAGAACTAAAATGTTTAGCGTGTTTTCTAACACAAGGTAATCAGTGTTTCCACATAGTTTTGGTCTATTATGATGCAGGCTAGTCTAGTATGGGGACTATAGTAAATTCTACATGGATTTCCATACCAACGTGCTGAATATTTAAGCTGTAGTAGAGATAAATTTTGAAATTTGTACGCATCTTGTCAATACCATACCATACCATCAGCCTATGTCACTACACTGCTATATATAGGACTCTCCCAAAGCTCGCCATCACAAAATGTATTCATCCTGTCAATTTTTTCCAAAATTTAAGCAGTTTTAAAATAAGAACTAAAATGCTTAGCGAGTTTTGTAAGGTAATTAGGCATTCTCGCAAAATTAAGTTCCAAGCGTGCAAAGTCACAGGCAAAATGTGTAAAATTATTAATGGCGATTTTTAAAGGCATAAGTATATTTTAATACTCAGTCTTAAGAAATATGATCAACCTGTGTCTCTCCACTACTCGTTATAGGTCTTTCCCATAGCTGGCGACCACACACGATCTTCAGATTTTCACATCCAATCAATATTGGCGATATTCTTGAAGTGGTCAGTAGTCAATCCCACACTTGGTTATCAGTCCTGCGGCATATATGACCTGCCCGTTGTTTCACTAATATAAATTTCATGAAAATACACTCAGTATAATTGGATTCTGAAACTTCTCTTTTATGTGTTTGTAAAAGAGTTATTACAATGATTTTCAAGCTCACTGTCATTGCTCTAACTGTACGAATAGGTTTTTTTTCTACAACATTATGTATGCTGTTGGTGCCACCTAGCTGCCTATTGAATAATAATATGATAATAATGAACTGGTAGAAGAATTTGTATCTGTTAAATCTTTAATTACGTTACAGTTTTCACACGCTGAATATGTAAGGACCTCATTGAAACTATTATTATTATATATTACATACCTTTCTGCAATAGCCAAGATCTTCGTAGTAAGTGTAATGATAGCTGGTTCTCCTTGGATTATCTCAAACTGCAGTTTATGTACGGATATGACCGTGGCTATGGCTGAGTATAAACACAGCTGTGCTGCTTCATCACTTAACAAATGGGTTAGAATGTCGTCCACTAATGTTGGGTTTAGTACCTGAAAAAGAAATTAACTGTATGTGTAAAAAAGTGCTTTTATATATAAAATTGATGTATGCATAGTATGTGAAGTATAGTGTGTATATGATGTATGTAAGGTATGTATGTCTGTATTCTTTTAAGGATTCTTATGTATTGGACAATTGAGGGTACTACGACTTTTAGTGTGATATGACAGATGGGGGGTAACATATGACGTTAGTAGTGAACCTGCTAAGTGAATGTTAACTTTAGTAAATATTGTATTGATGTATTTATATATTTTTTTCTTTATGGAAAAAAGGCTGCAGACGAGCAAACAGTCCACCATGATAAGTGGATACTGTTGGCAATGGATATCCACTGCACATGCCAACATCAGTCCAAAATGACAAATGTTAGCACGCTGCGCTCTGGCATTTCTCAGTCAAACGTGTACAGACACATTGGATAAATATGATTAAGTGGGAAATGCACTACATTTTAAGGTAGCCTTCTATGAGAGAGAGGTAATGTGGCCAGTTGAGTGCCTCCAGCAGCACTCTCTCCCTCATATTATATTAGAAATTGAAGTCTAAATAAGAAAAACTTACTTGCACCCAAGAATCAGGTCCATTTACCAATACATGTATAGTTAAATACAATATACCACACACAGATTTAGTGTCCATTGGTACATCGTCATCAAAAACCAGGTCTTTTATCAATGCTCTTATTTCAACAAGCATAGAGCTTAATTTATCAATGTCCTTAGAGTTTATTTTCTGTATAATATGCAGCAATAATCTTAACATTGAATGTCCTAATGTGAATATTTCACTCTTTTCTGTAGGCGATAGTGTGTTAAAATCTCTGAAATTCAAAAATCAAATGTTTTAATATCCACAGTTTAAAAGGAATTTCCTTCTCTTATCCCCAATAATATTCGTATTGTGGGGGAAATTTGTGATATTGAAACAAAGCAATCTGAAATAAATTACTAGAAAATAGAATTATTTGAAATTCAGATTAACTTAAAAATAAAAGATCATAGTAAAAAGACAGGACCTGGGTGTATGCATGCCATATTTGTGTGCATTGGACTGGGTTTCAAATTGCATGGAAATTCGTTTTTAGACAAACTGATTCATGTTGCATCTTTTTCTGTATTGTAGAGAGAAAAAGATGCACCTAGAGATACTTGAGATTTCCCAGTATCAAATATATGCAAAGTACAAAAAATGGAAATTTCAGACTATAGCATACCTTATTGTCCTAACACAGGATTCTAGCCCACTTTTTAGATACTCCGCTAGTGTTATATCTATCATCTTTATAGCTGCAGCTCCCGCTGGAAAGTTCTCTAAGCAGGTAGATATTTTGGTGACAACATCTACATACAACTTGTAGTCAGCATGTTTGGTTGTTATGTAACATTTTAGTTGTGATGACAATGCCTCAGAAAATGGTTTTTGGAGTGCAGGATTTTTTGTGATATACCTGTGTATTAATATTACAGTGTTTTTATATATATAATTTAAGTTTAAACTTATAAACATAGTTATTATGAAATCAATTACCCTGGATATGGTTCAAATATAGCCTCTTTTTTATTTAAGAGATTGAAGTGACAGAGGAACATAAATATATATTATTTGCATGCTCAGGCATAGAGCACAACATAGAGCAATGTTGTAGATTAAAAATTGTAATTTTTTTTTAATATACCATTGAAAATAATTTCTCAACATACACCACTTGAGTTCTTCAGTGCAACTATCCTTGTTAAGCAAATTTTAATTTTAATCTTAAAGTAATTAAAGCTGAATTAAAATTGTTAACAAATTGATCCCTTCTGTTCTGTTTCATAGGTGGGAATAGACCATTAATTAGGTAAAGATGCTCCCTTTAATTTAATAGATACAAGGCTAGTATGTTTTTCACTTTCGTAGAATAAACTTAATGGGTATAAACAAATAAAAATATTCATTTTGATAAAACTTGAATACATAATTTTTCATAAAGTTAAAAATATAAAACTTGTTTATTACCTTGTTAGAAAACATTTTATAGGGTGTTTTAAGTCAGCCTGCAAGTATATAGCTACTAGAAACTTGGTCAAATCCAGGTTGCAGTTATCTTTTTTATCATTTAGAACTCCCTTCAAAGTCGTTAATTGGTCATCTGCACTTGAAGACTCCAGGAATTTCTTATAAACACCATTTTTATCATCTATAATAAATTTATTTTAAACCAGAGTTATATGTCTAATCAGAAGAGTGAATATATGTATTATTTTAAATGCTTTTACAATATGCTTGACGCTGAATACAATGTTTTCAAGCTTTTTCCAAGGTGATAAAGTTAACAAAACCTTATATTTTCATTAAAGAGATAAGGTCTAGCAAAGCTTCATATCAACTAATAAAATATAATTAAAATGTTATGTGTAACATTTAAATAGTATTGGGTAAATTGCAACGAATTTCTGTTAGTGATTCATGGAATTTAAGGGCTATTTTGTCTGAAAACAATAGAATACTTACCACCAGCATCATTTGACCAATTTGATAGAGTAATTGGTAGGAAACCTACAGAATTTTTAATTTTTTTACTTCCAGCACCACTTATTCTTAAGGTTAATCCGTTCATAATGGTTATTATAAGTGATAATTTTCAATAAACTGTTTTAGAAAGTTATATTGTACAATATTGTACGTTTTAAAAAACACATGGCTTTGACAGTTCGGTTAGATATGGACACCAAAAATATTGATATTTTTCAGTATCGAGTATTTTTTTGTACTCGATAAATTTAACAATATGGATTGGTACGTCATCTGTCATCGCAGATGAGCGGATACTTTGCACTTTGCTAGAAGTATTTACTTTTCATTCGATACCCTGTCCCCATTGACAGTCACTTGACAGGTTACTTTTTTTAAATATAATTTATTTGGACATAGAATTGTTTTTATCACGTCATTGTCCAGTCCTGTTGAAGTAGGAGTAGCTCAGTAAAGTGATTACTGAGGACAGAGTTGGACTTCTTGGAAGAACACGAAGAATGCAGTATCACGCTTTTATTTAATTATCAGTATCATCACAAACATTATGCATTAACACTAGGTACTTTGAAGATTAATAAACTTTCACAATTAAACTACAAATCCCATAATACACAATTTTTACAAGAATGAAACAAAAACTGAACATTATTTCTCGGCAGGCCAAAAGTCATCTCATGAGTAAAGTATCGATACTTTTCATTCGATACCATGTCCCTATTAACAGTCTCTTGACACTTGACAGATACAATTTTGTACGTTCAAAATATGGTAACAGAATGATGCTGTATATTATGTTTTTTTTTAGTAATATATTTATTTCTTGCCACAAAACACACATTGAGCAATTTATATTTTAAAAGAGAAATCATTATACCTTATTAAATGTACCTAGTTTGAATTTATTGAGAATTTACCTTTCGTTTATATGTTCAATATTTGAACGTCATCTTTAGTAACTTTTTAGGAAGAGGTAACTACATAATAGAACTACCGCGAACTTCTAAAATAAAGAATTTGGGCAGATCTAGAATGTCGATTAAAAATTAGAACAACATTTCATTTAAAAAATGTATTTTTTTGTTTACCTGTCTGGTTAACCCGTTTTATATTTACAATCAATAAATAGCTAATAAATTATCTATTTTACATCACACTATGACTATTCAGTCTTGTCGGAAACCACTTGTGATTTCTTTTGTTCAACATCTGCTTGGACTTCTTTCTTGATTTCTTCTACATCTGACTCAACTATTTTTTCCGTTTTCTGGTCATTCTTCAAAACTACCCCGCTGCTGCTGCTGTCGTTATTATCCCCTGAAAAATAATTTTCCAATTAGTATTTATGTAACAATAAGTCTTTTACCTACTTATATGTAGGTATATATAACCGTTACCAGTCATTTTTCCGTCCACTGTCGGACATGGGCCTCCTCATATACACATTGTCTTATGCGTGTGACATATGGCATTAAAACGCTACGTTAGCCAAGCGGATTGGAGAGTCCATTCTTTTAGAGGTGGAGTAGTTCCTCACGGCTTGTGATAGCAGCTTTCTTATCCCTTAGTCGCCTTGGGGAGACCACTCATCCACGGGGAGAGATAGGGTGGTGCTATTTTAATATCGGCCGACACCACGCGACGAACCTATTTATATAACATACCTACTTATTATAATTTATCTTTTTAATAATACATAAGAATATTATGGTGTATGATATGATAAATTATCTAACGTTAATTTTAAACAACGTTAAAACCTCGCAAGACTTATAAAATATTATAAGGAAAAGATAAAAACTTTTTTTTTTTTTCAGCCCTTGGACGTCCACTGCTGGACATAGGCCTCCCCCATTGTCCGCCATTTAGACCTATCGGCAGCGACCTGCATCCAGCGCATTTATATACATACCTGCATTTATATACTTAATTGAAGGTTATGTATGTATTAGGGCCAGATATCTAATAAAGTCTTAAAATTAATCTGATTCGTGTTTGTAGCTACTTATGAAGACTGCGTGGAACTAAAAGCATCTATTTGACTATATAAATGTAAATAAATATTTATTCAAGCATTTCAAAATACATAATCTTCATTATGTTAGGTAGTTATGGAATAAATATATATAAGCGGTTAAACAGACCTGTTAGTAGATTGTTTGTTGTCTGACATGTTTTTGTTAGAAACCTGAAGTGCTGTTCCATATGGAATATTCTTACACGCTACACGTTACAAATATATTGTTACACGTAATGGTCTGATTGTAACTATAAATAAAGCTGTTTTCCAAATGAATGAATTATGTACATGCATAAAAAAATATTCATTGGGAATATCTGTTCTCCGTGGCTTCGCACACATGAACCGAGATATACTTAATATATTGTATTAATCTGATTTATCTACTATATGTATGCTAAATGTATTATAGAATAACTAGGTAACAAACATTCAATTAATAAACTTTA
This sequence comes from Sesia apiformis, assembly GCA_914767545.1. Classification (NCBI taxonomy): domain Eukaryota; kingdom Metazoa; phylum Arthropoda; class Insecta; order Lepidoptera; family Sesiidae; genus Sesia; species Sesia apiformis. The sequence goes on from OU611962.1 coordinate 990,420, forward strand.
GTATTTATAATGTTAGTTACAATTAAAATTAAAACGAAAAGCTTTAAGTTAAGATTTTAGCATTACCTACCAACTTTATATACCGAACTAGTTTAAGGCCACATTAGCACAACGGTAATTTTAACACAACGTAACAGTAATTTTAGCACATAACATAGGTACAATCTTTTGTTGGTACCTGAATATTGGTGCCTATAGTGTTTATGGCACTATTGACTCCAGTAGAAACCGTGGCTGCGGTACCGTTTATAACTGCACTTATGTTACCTATGAGACCGGTAACGAAATTACCCCAAGCTGTCACTATAGGGAAAATAACAGTAAGAATATATAACACAACAAATGAGATTTTAAGAAAATAAATATAGGTAAAGGAAGATTGATGAAATATAAAGAAATATAACTTATATAAAGAAATATAAACATAATTTATGATCCGTTTAATATACACGTATACGTTTGAATGCAAAATCTTAGAAGTTATATTCATATAATTATGTTGTCTGTTTTTTATACATAAAGTAAAACAAAATAGTATAACAATGATCATGCCTGAAAGAATTAAAATAATAATATTATTTAAAGATACATACCTGCCGAAGATTGGCTGCCTCCGTGACCCCCATGAAAATAACCACGATTATCATCACTCCCTTTCTCGCTGTCTTCGTTTGCATCTCTGGGTTTCTCAGGGTTGCCGATACTACCCTGAATTCTCTGTACAGCGCCCGCTATTCCTTGAACGATCGGATTCCTTTGAATTATCTGTTGAATCGGCCCGCTCTGAGTACCTGGACTCGTTTGCTGCTCAGGTTTCTGTTTCTGTACCTCACCAGTTTGAGGTTTTGTCTCGTCCGCCGGTTTATCGTCACTAGAAGGACCTGCGGTGCTAGCTGCCGTATCTGCTTCAGTGGGTTTCTGGTTCGAAGGCGCCGGCGGCTTGTTGGGTTGGATAAAATTAACGACGCCCTGAACGAAAGGATTATTTTGAATCGCTTGAGCAAAAGGACCGTTAGGAACGTTCTGTTGACTACTCGGACTTGACTGACTTCCCTGAGCCTGTGCTGGGTTCAAAATATTTTGAATTGAAGACTGAATTCCTTGCCAAATTGTTGGTCTTGATGTAGTAGCGCCTTCGTCAGACTGTACGTTTGCTTGTTGATTTTGATTGACATAATTTTGGATAGTGTTGGTAACATTACTAAATCCCTGTACGATTGTGTTTTGGAAACCCTGTAAGTACTGAGCAATACTAGCGAAGGGCCCTGAAGGTGCTGCAGCTGTGATGTTGCTATTACTGGCATTATCTGCTCTCAAAACAGCAAGTATCTGAACGCCGGTCGCTAAACTCTTAACACCAGTTTCGAAATTATTTTCTAATACTTTGAGACCGGACTCGACGTTTTGGATTGTTCCTTTAGTATGTGATTCCTCAACAGCCGGCTGATTGGAGTTGGCGATTTCAGTTTTCCAAAATCCTTGTATAGTGTCATTTAATTTTGTAATTTGGTTCGAAAAACTAAGTTGTAGATTTTGAATATTTTCTTGGATAGAGGCAAGTTGTTCGTTGTTTGAAAACCAGCCTTGGATGCCTTGTGTAATGCCTTGGAGTCCTTGTTCGAAAACATTTTGAGTGTCTTGTATTGTCTGTTTAATAGTCGTGACAGCTTGCAATTCATCCTCGTGGTCATGATGTTCCGGATTTTGTGTTTCATGTTCTTGATGTTGAGGAGGGCCTGGATTTTCCAAATCAATTTCTACCCTTTTAATATCGGTTTCATCACTCCCTGGAACTACTTCATTGGTAATCTCTTTCTCTTTCTCACTATAGACTTTCAAGGAAGGTTCATCTTCGACGATGACTTTAACGGGTATATTATCTACGATTTTTACATGATTACGAAGCTTGTTATCGGACTCTTGTACGTTATTTGTTGGGTTTATCAACTCCTGTTCACTAGATATATTTTCTGTTTGCTTCGCATTTTTATCCAATACTTCTTTCGCAGCTTCCGATAGTTTCTTCTCTAAGTCAGGAACAGCATGGCTAGGGATGGTGGCAGCGCGTGCGTGCAGCACGAATAAAGCGATTATTAGTTGCGCGTAAACTCTCATGGCGTGCTCGCAAGTATACTGAAGTGACTGGGTTGCTTTTCACATTTATAAGAGTGGGCTAACGGTGTCCAACGCTGGCTCACATCCATGTTTACCCTTTCCGCGTGTTCGCTTTATGCTGAATATTTTTGTCATTATTTGTTTTAAATAAATATATGGAGGTAAACTTCAAGTTATATAAAAGCAGATTTTACTAAATACAGCAACTTACATCACAATTGAACAATGAATTCTATTGTATATCTTTTTCGTTTATAGGTAAAGTGAATCTTTACGAAAACTTTTCATATAAGAAAACAGCTGATGTAACTTTTATTATTGAATTCACTTTCATTTTCAAAAGGCAGTCTCGATGATCCGATGGTTGTTAATGCCATTGTCAGGCTGTTTGAGGTCAGGATGTCAGAATGAAAGTCTATTGTAAATTCATGCAAATGTACAAGGAAAGTTTATCCCGCGTAAAGGACTTATCTACCTTTGTTAATGTTAATGCGATACTTGTCCTGTTATAATCGTTAATAAAAGCGGAAGAAGTTGCCAAATAAGTGCCCAATCCATTCTAATAGTCATAATAAATCCATTCAAATATTCAAAGAATGTTTTAACGTTGGCCCACTTATCAAATATTATTTTCTATTATAAATTGTTTAAGACTATACCTACAAAGAATTTATGAAGTAATTTAGAAAGATTTATTCAAATATAATCAAACTAAGTCAGTTATTCAAATATTTGAACGTATTTCCTTTGTATAATTAGGGAACCGTTAACAGTTAGTAAATATGTGTGAAACTAGTCAGATTGTGTGATACCTATGTCTTCATTTACATATTGATTCTACGTTTGGTGTAAAAAAAAAGTTCCAACTAGGTACAAATATTTCCTAAAGGTTTCTAATCCTTTGATTAATGGAATCTATTAAGGAGACTCGTGAAGACAAAACGTAGAAGTAAATAGTAATAGGTACTTCCAGAAGATAAAACTTAGGATAATTAGCATTGTACCGAGATAATTATCATTTACTACGTTTTAATACGTTAGTTACGATCTATTTAACTTTTTTCTCAGCAAAAGAATTGCGCTGCCCAAATTTAAGTACACTGCTAAGTTTGCACCGAATCTAAGTAACTAAATATAAAATTGAAAATACAGTATTATTAAGTAGGTATATTATGTACCAGTGTCCATCTCAAAACATTTCGATTAAATGTCTCTAGGCATTTTTTTTACAAAAAAATCTCCTAAATACAATCTGCCCATTAAACATAATATAATTTAGTTGAAAAGAACGTAGGTACATTACATCAACCAAAATCTGTAATATTTTCGATATGTTATGTTACTTTTACAACCGGGGTCGTTGAAACACGCTGCACTTGCAACCGAGTTTGGGTCAGGTTTATGTCAACTAAAAAAACATATATCGGCGTACCGTTACATTTAATACCTACATTTCCGATTGCTTTTTATATGTGGAATCGGTCTTTAGTACGGCGCGGCGCCATGTGAGATCTGATTACTATGGTCATCGGAGAATCAAGCAGCTGAAGCGCTTGAAAATAAAAAAAATTAAAAGCAATTTTAAAAGTTTAGGTACTATTTAGTTATTTGTCATTACCCTATGATTAAGTAACAAATGACTAATAATAATATTAGTAGGTAATCACTTCAGTGATTCGAATCGATACACAGAAACAAATATGTTACACTATCATTACATTCTTTACACTTCTTATAATGACTCATTTTTGCCAAATATTAAGGTTACCTATAATACTATTTTCCCGGATGACAACAAACGACAGAGTATAAAGAAGGTTTTTTTGAGAAATATTGCAGTTGAGTTTTTGTTTCATTAATATAAAAATTGTGTATTGTACGTTTGTGTGTGTATTGGTTTAATAGTGATAGTTCAAAGATATTAAACTTCAAAGTATTTTTGTGCGCAATGTTTGTGATAATCAAATAAACGCATAGGACTGCGTTTTTCGTGTGCTTCCAAGGAGTCCTCTTATCAATTTATTGAGCTACTCCGGACTTCGACAGAACTAGACTGACTTACTTTGACGAGACCGCCATTGACATGATACGTTTTAGACTTTGAAAATTCGCCTCTCCAGCCAGCTAGATCAGTATGATTGCTTGTTCAAAAAGACGACAGCGAAAATAGAATTGACCGTTAATAAGCGTTAACAACGTTAGAACACAGGTACATATATTTTACCATAACAATAAATTTTCAATAGCATTCTTCATACAATAGTTCGTTCCATTAAACTAGTTAAAAACCGTAAATACAAAACAAAAACAAAACTGTAACAAAAACAGGTCGACGCCTCTTCCTTCAAGACGGTCATCTGATTTTCAGCATTTTAGGTCCGGTCAGCATTTTAGAACCATTTACATATCAATAGGTACCATATCATATGGAAGTGTGATTAGTGTAGTTACTCTGCTCGATGGTACAGGACGAAAAGGATGGATGAGATAGGGAAATGTACTCTGGAATATCTCACTCGTTACCGGAACAATTAGGTAGTATATTTTATGACAGTCTTCTGTGAGTTGACAGTATTTTATTTAGGTTCAATAGTCATCGGGGTAATACAGTAAGATAGTTGATTATTCTTAAAACTGCTGTGCGTGCACTAAATATGCACAAAACAGTGTAATCGCTCGATTAGCTCACGTATAAAACAGCCAATTTAAAGATATTGAAGTGTTTTAGGTAGCAAGCAATCATTTAGGTCACGGATCATTAGGAGCATATCTGTATGAATGGAAAGAACACATACATCACAATCCTGTATAGTTCTATATTCTGAGTGTAAACTCATTCGATGCCAAGGCCTTCCTCTTCCCTAGTAATTGGCTATACCACTGTTTTTATTACCTAAATCAAATTTACACTTCAGATAAAGCTGTAGATCTCTGTATGTGTAAATAAATAAATAAATGCGACATATATTATGGCTCATTCCATAACTAGAGATGAAATCAAACCCAAATTTAAAAGGAATTACCAAATTCATAGGAAACTTAAGTGAATATGAGAGGTTAAGAATAATTATAATTGAGTTAGAGACGTGGTGAGGACATCGCCGTTTGTTACAGAGGTACTTTATACAGACGTGTAGACTTACTCCTGAACAGTCATTTACGCAAACCATGATGCTTCCAAAAAATATAGGTGCTTTTCATATATTGTAAGAAGACATGCACTAATTATTTAAGATAAATCAAAGATATTTAAGATGAGGATTCGACCTATACCACGCGCTGTCCTCTCTACAATGATAAGCGAGAGAAGATGCTAAAAGGGATAGAGCGTAATGAAGATCTGATATACTATCAACACGGGATCACTGCTATTAACCTAGTTTCAAAACCAATCAATGCACGTCACTATTACCAAGTGCAGGTAGGTACTCTACAAAAATCGTATGCTGTAAAGCGCTTGCAGCGGCAACTTGTTAATTATCGGGTCTACAGCGGTCTGAACCGGTCAGAGAGCCGTTACTCGCGCACACCGCGTGTTAAGTGTTCCGCTTGAACGTATGCCAATATCTAGATATATCTACCCAATTACCTACATAAATGAACGGCTTGTCTTGTCTGTTTGTGTCTGACAACATGTTACTGGTAGTGCTACCTTCTTTATAGAATAACTGGTAAAAAGAATCTTGCCTGCAGTCAGAGGATTTCAAAAAATTATCTGGTGCAGACATCATGACAACAACAAATATACCACATATCGATGAATGACTTCGACCTTTTGAACTGACTTCAAAACTAACCATACCATACCATCAGTCTGCGTCTCTCCATTGTTCTTCTTTCCCAGGGATCACGCACGGTCTACAGCTTACAAAATTCTCTAAATAGAGTAAAATTTCATTCAAACGAAGCCTGTATAAACCATTTAAATCAGTTTTTGCTAAGAAAATTTTATAGCCATGTGATAATTAATGGCTCTGCCAGAAAATGGCGAATGATAGTAGAGTTAAATGGTCAATATTCCGTTCAATAAATATTTATGTAATACAAAAGTCTTTATTATTTTCACTATAAAAAGGCCGCGAACTTATCCGACTACCCAAATTTTATATACCTACCTTCTTTGATTTTTAGTTATATCTCTTTGCGTAATATTTTATTGTCTTTATTATTTTATTTTAATAGTATTACACGTGTTCTCTCTGTCACTTCCGACCGAACGTCACTCTGGGCTTCAGCTGAAAATCAGCGTCGGAAATTATTAAGTGCTTTCCGATATAGTGTTGAGCTGAAAACCCTTTCCGTGCGATCCTGCGACACGCGGAGATCTTTTGTCAAATTAGTTTTGTTATCCTTGTCCTGTCTATTAATTCTTGTGTGTACTGGTGCCGTACTGAAATAAATGTTCTTCTAAACAGGAGATTTATACCCGTACATGAGAACAAGGAAAGATACTACAACAGCTATCAGATCAACTTGACAGCCCATACGACCAAACAACACCGCGTATCCGAAGCCAGCTCCACGCCCGTGTGAACACTTTCGAGCAATCACATACTACTCGTACTTTCGAGGTTACTGATAGTTTGGCACGATACAGTGTGTCCGACGCCCTACACATTATGCAGATTTACCTAGCTACTCCACATAAGGCCAAATTCAATAAGCCCACACTAGGATTCCTTGAGTCACCCATGCAAGGAGTGACTCAAAGAATCCTGGCGGTATTTTCCATTTCGGGAAAACACTACGTTAAAACAGGCGTTACGCAATTGTTACTTGTCAGAAAGTTTCAGTGAAAGTTTTTTAACAATATTGTAAAAGAGTAAACAGTTGTTGTACTTACTTGATACTTTCGCTGAAGTGATTTACATGAGGGTGTTAATAACAAAACGTCAGGCTGTGAGTTTATCTATACATATATATATATCTATACATATAATAAAATGTAACTGATCGCTGTCTGTACATGGAAGATATATGAGAAAAACTATTGTTGGGGGCCTTTATCAACGCAATAGAACCCAAAACAATGATTGTTAGAATTTTTGTCTGTTTATTTGTTTGTCTGTGCGTTTGTGAGCGCTAATCTTAGAAACGGCTTAACCGATTTGGGTGCGGTTTTCACTAATGTATTATGGTAAGCTTTACTTAAAATTTAGTGTTTGTTTTATTTCAATCAGTTCATAAATAAAAAAGTTATATCAATTTAAAGACGGTGTTTATAAACTAAAATCCACGCGGACGAAGTTACGGGCAACAGCTAGTGACTAATATGTGACTATCTTTAATGACTCAATTTCAGACCTCTGGTCCCGTGTCCGGGCGAGGATGCTAGCGTTAGAGTTAGACAAGTATACAATGTTAAGTATAATTAATCACAATAATCATTAAACATGGACAGGCAAATCGAACAGTGTTTCATTTTATTAATTTTTGTTTCATAGTACTATGAGAATACATCTATGGCAAGCGCCAGTTGGAAAGGTAAAATTTGCTATTTTCTGAACGTTTTATAAAAAAGTTTAAGGAAAAAAATAAAAGTTGCAAAACTTAACGAGCGCTATCCAAATACATACTCGTATAATAATTTATCGAGTGCGCGCCACCAAAGAAGTCCCGCGAAATTTAAGGGATCTAAATGTGGACAGGTCGGCCATTTGCAAAATAATTTTATTATGTCCGTTTATAATTTACTTTCTAATTTTGACACATCTTTATTGGTAGGTGTAAATAAAAATACATAATTTGATAAAGCAAATTGAAGCCAATAAGCTGGCAAGATTATGTCGGGCAATCACAGCGCCTCCTCGACCGCGACGGTAGGTACTTCTTTTGTGGCGCCTACTCTTTGTGTAGACGTCGTACCTATAATCTTTTTCTAGATTTTGTTTTTAAGTTTGTACCGTGTTAATTTTGAAACTATTAAACCGATTTAGCTCACCTTCGAGCTTAACAGAGATATTGACGCAAACTATTTTGTTGTTAAATTTCAAATTGAATTTATATCCGTTAAAATTATTTTACTGAATCCTTTAGGTACAGCTTTGAGGCTGTACCGCCTTTGAGAGCTTAAGTATCGGTATGTAAACATATCGGTATTTCAAACGATGATAACATGTAGAAATAGAAAGCATCGCATTGAATATGGTGTTCGATTTCTGCGTATCTCCATAGGAGCAGTAAAAATCTGTGCGATATAGCTAGAGTTGAATACAAATTGTTTGAAGCAAAACTACACATTCTAAAAGTATATCTGTTTATTTACTTTCATCTTAACAATACTGAGGTAAAATAACTTACTTATTTAATACTTTAAAAAATTAGAGAACTTTGTTTCCATCACAATCTTCGATTTTTATTTGATATTGCATTCGAAAGGAATAACGCGAAGATCATTGCCAGCAACTGAAAATAAAATTATATTGTGTAACGTTAATTATACAGTATGTTTAGGTTATTTTATTACCGTCTAATTATACAGTGTGTTTAGATTATTACCGTCGATTTCATTAAATATGTTATACAAGCACTGTAGGGCAGCTCTCGAATTGTTTAATTCATATGTGTTTTGAAAATGGACCATTCTGATTACGTAGTACCTACTTAAGTGTCAAATTTGACTTTTTCAATGAATCCCTCCTCATCTGCTTCAGAACTTAGAAGTTACCAATCAGGTTTCTTTGATACGTATGATGTGTCATCTAGTCTATTCCCATATCGATGGTTATTACCCATAGATATAAATACATAACGGAAGTTCATGAAATTGTATCGAAACCAAGCGTGGTGACATCACGAATTTTAAAGATGGAGACCACTCGTCGATGAAATGAAACATCTCCCTTGACTCGGATCACCATTTTTGAGGAATTTTTAAAATTAACTATATCGCATTTTTGTATTTTGTAACAATCGCGTATCCGGGGGTGTGCCAGCGTTTGTCATTCTGGACTGACTGCATGTATCGCGAATGTCTATGGACGACAGTAACCACTTACCATCAGGTGGACTGTATGCTCGTCCGCCACCTTTTTCTATAATAATAATAATAACATTATAATCATCGTCTGTAACCTCTTATTTAAAACAAGTTTTATATTTACCTCAGCAACAATGACAATAATAACGACACTGCCAATTGCCTTCCCGAAGGTCTCGAAGTAGTCGCCTAGAATGTCAGTGCAGCCGGCAAAGGCATCGTTGACTGCACAAGTATTACTGATAGGACTCGCGCAGCAAGAAGGCGGCAGCGGAGTTACGTACGACCCCGCGCCGGTAGTGCCGCAGCATTGGAACTACACAAGTTGAAATAGATTTATACTGAAATATTTCCAAGTTGCAATAAAAGACCTTTCTTTATAATCTCCATAACAACCTATTGCAACTCTTGAGGTAAATTATAAGACAGAATCTATAAGGAAGAGAGTTCATTGTAGTAAAGTAGGTGTTGGCGGACTCTTAGATTTCATCTGTATTATTACGTTTGTCATTCTAGACTGAAGTTGGCATGTACCACAGGTATCCATGGGCGACAGTATCCACTTGCCACCAGGTGGACTGTATACTCGTCTGCCGCAATATTTTCATACAAAAAATCCGCCGCATTCTTTTCATACAAAAAATAGTCATTGATAAGTTTACGCACCACTTTAGTGTCAGGTCGTGTTCATTTTGTTTTAAGAAGTGACAGAGTATACTATTATTTGTAAAAAAATATAAAATTTGATGAAGTGCAATCAACGAGACATGAGTCTTGCGTTTGTGTGAATAGTGTACAGTGCGAACCATTTCGACAATCGAATTGGACAATTCGGCACCCACTTACACAAATGTAAAGCTCTTGATTTCACTGTATTTATTTGGTAGAAGAAGATTTACTTATGGTCTCCCTCACGACCCCGTATTAAATACGAGTCAACACACGAGAGATATTGAGTTTTGCCACGACATTCATCCTATGCGACCGCGACGCCCACTCTACACTTTAAGAGACAAATCCTAGAGTCTTTCTTTATGCCTAAATAATTATGAAAAATTGATTCTATTTATCGCTTGTCTTTTTAAAAAACTACATAAGGAATAATTATGTCGAGTAACTTTTATTCAGACAAGTAATTCGATACTTACAGTGGTCTCCAGGACATGGAATGGCTCGTTCAAGTTAGTGTTTTCAAACGCATCGACCACCCACTTCTGCACCGTCTCGTGTATGGTATTCAAGTTTGTGAATATCACCACGGCGAAGTATATTTTTGCAGCGGCCAGGATTATCATGCAGATTGCATACTGAAAAAAATAATGCAGTTTCACTGAAATGTTGACTGACTTTACGATGTAATTATTTTGATGTTTTGTCTCTTTAAATAAACGAAAGCGGTCGACAGATAAGATAATTATCGCCACATTGTCGTTGACGAATATCTAATAATAAATATTAAGAATACTGTGTCGTTCTTTTCAAAATGCAGAATACTGTTGTCCACGCTGAAGACTATTCTATCTAACCCGGCTCAATATTTGCGATCGGCTATTCCATCTATCCCTACCGGTTTATTCCTTCCCTGGGGAGGGAAGCAGTAGGGATATATGGAAATATGTCCTATTCCTTCATTTTGAGGAAGGTATTTGACCTTCCTACTTCAAAAGAAAACAATTTTTTTTCGTTTTAGGCTTAAGATATTATAATTATATACTCGTATATCTTTGACGCTCATATGCTTGCTTTTTTCCTATTGTAGTGAGTCACTAATAATTTAATCGATATTAAGTACAATCAATATTTTCATTATCCAATATGAATCATATTTGCATAACGTCACGTTCGAAAATTGCTGGGGACTTAGCATTTATTTTCAATTCAAAGATTACAAAATGGGTCCTCATTCAATCGTACCATAATAAGAAGGCATCTTCCCTCTCTTATCGCGCCGCAGCAGCCGAAGAAGGCGATGACGAACACCACACAACCAACCACGATCAAGGCGATGGGTATGGCGTTGATGTTCACGGGTATCAGGTCTAATATTTCGCTAACATTGTATAACACAGCGACACCCAGACCTAGGAGCGCGAGGCCGGCGAGCTGGAAAACATTAAAAGACTAATGAACAACAGGCCTTTGCAGCATTTTATGAACTTCAATCATAAAAATAACAAAAATGACATGTAAGCCATGCCTTATTGTCAAAAACATGTAAAGTATCCCGTTTATCTTATTATCTTTGTGAAGATGTACTTATTTTGAAGATGTATCTACTGTTTATCTTTGCAATACACTCTTGACCGAATTTCGTCTAATTTATCTTAAACTATCTCTCTTTGCACAGTAACTTTATTGTGAAATAAAGTAAATAATATAATAAATGATAACAGCATTTCCTAAATTAATAGGTTTAATAGATAAGATACGATTAAAACCGCTATTGGTTAGTTTATCGATTATAGGATTCAAACTATCGTGTAAAGTTCCGATTGAACTTTGCTTGGGACACTATTGTATACTTCGACTGTTAATACTTTGATTACTTTTTTTTGGGAATACCATATGTGCAGTGCATTTTTTGCACAGGAAGAGCGGTTTAGCGTTTGCGCTCATCAATTTAGCGGAATATTAGCGATATTAGAGCTTTTAACTTTCTGTTTAAAACAAGCCTCCAATGCACATATTTCGGTATTGAGTGAGGTATGGAAGAGCCCATTCCCATAAGCAGCGCATCCTGAGGCGTGCCAACGTTAGTCAATCACGAGTGGTGTTGACATGTATCGCGGATGGCCATGAACGACAGTATCCACGTACCACCAGGTGGACTGTATGCTTCTCTGCCGCCTTCTGTCCATAAAAATACTGTTAATACGGAAGGCTTTAGTCGAATGTAGGATGTACGACCACACGTCACGTATCAAACAATATATAACAAACTAGCGATCCGCCCTCGCTTCGCTTCGATTTATGTCTTTTTTTTTTTTTCAAAATATCAAAATAAAATATAGCCTATGTAATGTAACTTCCTATTTGTGAAAGAATTTTTGAAATCGGTTCAGTAGTTCCAGAGATTACCCCCAACATACCTACAAACAAAGACACAATTTTACCTCTTTATTATATTATACTATAGTATAGATGATTCAGAGAGTCGGGCGTTTGATGTCTGAAGCGAATTTGAAATTAACCGAAAAATCGTAGAAATTGATTAGCAAGTAAGAGTTCTGAGGAATGCAGAAACAAATAGGACGCTCAGAGATAATGCTCAAATGAATATTGTTACAATATTTGTTACTGTTGTATCGATCAGCTATGTATGCGTGACTAACATTATAGGACTTGTTAAATTTGTAACTGCAGGCAGTCTCCAATAAACATTCAAACAGTAAACACATTCTCTGTCATTTGTCTCCTAATCAAAGGTGAAATGAACCTTAAGCCATCTGTGTAAAGAACATAATGGTCCTTCGAGCCGGATACCGATTGAATAGGCGCACACCTGCATTGACCGCTAATGGCGAGAAGATAAGAACCCACAGTGAATAAAGTTAATATTACGTGGAAGTTAAATACGTTTCAATCAATTATTGAACATTTACAGTGCAAACTTGTTTTTAACTTATTAAACCGGGTGAACAATTTAATTATCTACACAGTGGTACAATTTTCGTGCATAAAAATTAAAATACAACCATGGAAACAGCAGAACAAATTTTAAGCGAATTGGAGGATTTACATGGCTGCATTGTTAAATCACAAGAAAACTTTAAGAAATGTCCTAAGGTACGATTAACAAAGGGATACCTAGATTCTAAAATAGAGTGCCTTGACGATTACTGGACATCTTTTAGGACGGCACATAGCAGTTTATTGAAAGTTGTAACAAAGGAACAACGAAAACACTTAGAATACTTTAGTAAAGATGTGTTTTATTCGTGTGAAGAACGTTACTTGCAAACAAAGGCCGATATGAAAGATTTAAAAGAAACTTTAACAGTGCCGACCGTGAAACAATCTGAATCACATGGCGTCAAATGCCAGCAGTTAGAACCTCAAGTGAAATTGCCTATGATTAGTATCCCGACTTTCTCGGGTAATTATGAAGATTGGCCAATGTTCCAAGATCTGTTCCTTTCGCTTATCCATGGAAACGCCACACTTAGCAGCGTGCAAAAACTACATTATTTAAAGTCCTGCGTCACAGGTGAAGCTGAAGCGTTACTCAAACACGTTCAGGTGACAGAGAGCAATTACAATCAAGCGTGGGAGACTCTAAAAGAACGGTACAGCAACAAACGTGGTATTGTCACATCAATCATGAAACGTCTTTTCAACCAGAAAAAGGCGCTAACTCAAACTGCAACAAATATAAAGTCTTTGCACGACACTACCAAAGAATGTCTTAACAATTTGAAAAACTTAAACGTTGACACGAGCTCATGTGACGTTTTCGTCATTTTTTTTATTGTACAGAAGCTAGACTCAGAATCGCATAAAGAGTGGGACGAGTATGTCAGCAGAGAAGAAGGCGATGAAGTACCAAACCTATCCACACTGATGAAATTTTTACAAACAAAGTTTCGTACACTTGAGCTTATTGCATCGACTACTTCAACAACCAAGGAAAAATCAACTGTACGTTCCTATCACATATCTACTACTCAGAAAGTTTGTTCACTATGCAACGAAGACCATGCACTTTTCCACTGTAAACAATTTGGTAAAATGAATTCAAAAGATAGAAGTGAATTCGTCAAAAGGAAACCACTATGTTTTAACTGCCTTACTTCCGGACACTCAGTCAAAGCATGCCGATCATCAACCTCATGTAGAAAATGCAACAAACGTCATCACACTCTTCTTCATCAACCATGCACTACGAGCACCCAAGGTCAACCAAGCAATGAAACACAACCAAGGGTATTACATTCCAATGTAGAAGAGATAGAAGATGTACAAATTAACGCAGCAATGACGTCACAAACTTACACATCAAAAAATAGTATAGCACTATTGGGGACGGCAATAATCACAGTTCGAAGTGAGAACGGCAGCTCCACAATTTTAAGAGCTCTTATCGACCCTGGTTCGCAAGGTTGTCTCATAAGCGAAAGAGCTGCACAAACACTGAAGGCCAGAAGGTATCCAGCAAGAGGTAACATCGTTGGCGTTGGATCTAATGTTTCCAAAATCAATCAAGTAGTTCAGATAGAAGTTATATCAGGATATCAAGAGAATTTCAGCCTCAAGGTGAAGGCCTACGTCATTTCAAAACAATTAACTACAAAAATCCCAACAAAAACGATTACGTCACACAACTGGCCCCATATAACGGGACTCACCCTGGCAGATCCGAAATTCCATACACCAGGGCCTATCGACATACTACTAGGGGTCGACCAATACGCACAAATTTTACAAAATGAAATAATCAAGGGCCCCCCAGGGACCCCTTGCGCTCAAAAAAGTAGCTTAGGGTGGCTTCTATTCGGAAGAGTTCATGACAACTTCGATGAAGAATCTTCAATCATTGTAATGCATCAGCAAATGGAAGTTGAAGATATGTTAAAAACACTGTGGGAAATAGACACAGATTTCAAACGAAAACTGACAAAAGAAGAAGAAATATGTGAGAATATTTACAACCAAACATGCACGAGAAACGAAGAAGGTAAATACGTAGTTAAATTACCTTTTAACACATACAGTCCACAGTCGGCAGATGGTAACACCAGAGAAATAGCTTTGAGAAGATTATTACAGCTAGAAAGAAGATTAGACAAGTTACCAGAACAAAAGAAAGCCTACAGTGAAGTGATTGAAGAATACATGAGTTTAGGACATATGGAAGTAATACCAGACAGCGAAATTAACCAGCGTTCAGTTTATTTGCCTCATCACGCCGTGTTGCGTGCCGACAAAGACACGACAAAAGTGCGTGTTGTATTTGACGCTTCGTGCAAAAACTCTAACGGCATATCACTCAATGACGAACTCCTAGTGGGTCCAGTCTTGCAAGAAGACCTAAGAAGCATTATTCTACGATGGCGCATGCACAAGATCTGTTTCGCAAGCGATATAGAGAAAATTTATAGGATGATTCTTCTTCAAAGGGCTGATACAGACTTCCAGAGAATATTATGGCGTCAGCATGCTTCTCACAACAACGAAGTCAAAGACTTTCGTCTTTTAACAGTAACTTTCGGCACCGCATCAGCACCTTACCTCGCTGTAAAAACACTCATGCAGATTGCAAACGACGAAGGTGAGAATTTCCCAGTCGCAGCACGAATGATACAAGAAGACTTTTATGTCGACGATATGATGTCTGGCTGCGACGCCATTGAACAAGCAATCGAAGCCAGTAA
This sequence comes from Sesia apiformis, assembly GCA_914767545.1. NCBI lineage: Eukaryota > Metazoa > Arthropoda > Insecta > Lepidoptera > Sesiidae > Sesia > Sesia apiformis. Next base: position 1,005,885 of record OU611962.1, read on the forward strand.
ACAATTACGAACCATTTTGAGAAAAGGAGGAATGACACTTCTAAAATGGTCTTCCAACAGCACAGAATTCCTAAAATCCATCGAACCTCAGGAAAGATCAGTCAGAGCAAATATTGATTTGAAACTAGACGGCACTGTAAAGGCCTTAGGTCTCTCATGGAATCTAGCAAGTGACGCATTTCAATACAAGTTAACGTTACCACCACTCTCCACCAATGTCACTAAACGATCCATTTTATCGGATTTGCAAAAACTATTTGATCCATTAGGATGGATAGCGCCTGTGGTAGTCAAAGCCAAAATTCTTGTTCAACAACTATGGTTAGCAGGAGTTCAATGGGACGAGAGCATTGACAACGGATTGAAAGAAGAGTGGATAAAGATTCGCGATGACATGACAAACGTCAGCAATATCAAGTTACCACGATGGGTTAACACACTGAATTCAAACAAGGAAAATATATCTCTGCATGGCTTTTGCGATGCATCCATTCGAGCAATGGCTGCCGTAGTCTATTGTAGAACAAAGGAACCAGACGGGAGAATCAAGACGAACATTGTAGCCGCAAGAACCAAGGTGGCGCCAGTAAAAACAATATCGCTGCCCCGTCTTGAGTTGTGCGGCGCAGTTCTCCTCTCAAAACTGTTGCGGCATGTAGCCCAAGCTATGCGGCTACCAGCTCAACAAGTTCATGCCTGGACTGATTCGTCCGTGACATTGTCCTGGTTGCTCGGCGAACCACACCGATGGAAGCCATTCGTAGCAAATCGTGTTGTTGAGATATCAGAAAACATCAGCAACAGTCGATGGTATCATGTACAATCTGAACATAATCCTGCAGACGTAGCATCCCGTGGATCCAACGTTTCCCAACTGCAAATGAATCACTTGTGGTGGCACGGACCACAGTGGCTTTCACGTGAAGAAATAAACTTCACGAGACCCAATCTCGCGCCAACACAGTTAGAACAGCGAAAGACAATGCAAGTGTGTTTAAATATATCGGAGAGAGAGGAAGGAACCATAAGAAACAGTTTTTTCAGTTTTGAAAATTTCGACTCGTTAATAGAACTTCAGAAAATTATAGTATACAGCAAAAGGTTTTTAAACTTTAGAAAACACCGTAGTAATAATGAAAGGGCCATAACAACGGAAGAATTAGACAAGGCATTGAAAATTTGCATTAAAAAGGCACAAAAGGAACATATTGAACAAGAAATAGAAATGATTACCAGAGAAAAACAAGTGAAAAGAAATAGTGATTTGAAGGCATTAAATCCATATCTCGATAAGGAAAATATACTAAGAGTAGGTGGAAGATTGCGTCATGCGAACATTTGTGAAGAAAGCAAGTACCCTATTATTCTGCATCACAAAAATGCACTAACCAATCTAATCGTGGCCGAAGCTCATTTGAAGACGATGCATGGTGGGCTTCAATTAATGTTGTCTTATATTCGGTCCCGGTATTGGATAATAAAGGCCAAGAATATTGTCAAACACCACATCCACAAATGTTTGGTGTGTGCAAAAATAAAGGCAAAGGCTAGAATTCAAATCATGGGCGATTTACCTGCAGCTAGAGTGATCTAGTTTCCCGATTGCAACAAAGGCCAAAATGGCTCAAGAAGGTGTCTGAGTTTACTATTGGTGAAATCGTTCTGATCAAACACGATAACCTTCCACCAGGGAAATGGTTGATGGGCCGAATACTTGACAAACATCCAGGGCCAGACGGTGCTACACGTGTTTATAGTGTAAAAAACGGTGATAAAATTACAAAACGATGTGTAACCAAATTGTGTCCATTACCCATTGCACATCAAACTGATTAAGTAAATTGTTGAATGTAAAAACTAACTTCACAGAGCTATGGTAACAGTAATTTATTTATGTTTCATTCAGTTTTTTTTTAATTTTGTCGCATTTGTAACCTGAAATTTAAACTGTGAAGATTTGTTGTTTAAAAAAAGGGCCCATGCCCATTTTGGCGGGCGGCATGTTGTATCGATCAGCTATGTATGCGTGACTAACATTATAGGACTTGTTAAATTTGTAACTGCAGGCAGTCTCCAATAAACATTCAAACAGTAAACACATTCTCTGTCATTTGTCTCCTAATCAAAGGTGAAATGAACCTTAAGCCATCTGTGTAAAGAACAGTTACAATTTGCACAAAATACCTAAATATGAGCAATTGGTTGAGCTGGAACAGGAGAAAATATCCTTGCAAAGGTTTTGTTCAGAGGCGGCAACAATCATCCGTAATAGTGGTAGTTTTCAGTCCATATCTGTCCACTGTTGGTCGTAGATCTCTCCCAAGATGCGCCATAATGATCGCTTGACTTTCCCATCTAACCACACCTTTCAAGTCGTTGGCTTGGGCCGTCTCGTTGTCCCACTCGAGCACACGTTTCTCCAGCTGTTGTTGGTTGTAGGACAAATATGACCGGTCCATTGCCACACGATCCCTCAGAGAGACAACAAGCATAGACCTCTCTATATCGCTTACATTCTATATGTAAATTACCCTCTGTAATTATTCCCATCTCAACAATGACAGTGGCTTTCATGTTTCTCGATTTCCGTCATTAACCTTTAGCGACCTTGTGTTATGTAAATCATTAACAGTAATCGTCACTCTATCAACAGTAACAAATTAGACTTCAAATGTACTTACAGAAAATGCTAAATTCACGAAAAACAACAAATATTTGACTATGAACTCCGCGCAACACATTTTTGATTTTTTTTTAATATTCGATATTAATTAATTAATCAACGACTTCCTGTCGTTCCACGCACTTGCTATTGTGAACGTCGTATACCGTTTTTTATTTCGGTGGTATTATGTTTTATCTTTATACCACTTAGGTATGTACTTCTATATCAAATAGGACATACTGTTTGTTTGTTTGTTGTGTCTTTTGACTAGACTGCTCTGCTCTATCCCCTTCAGTACCAAAAGTTCCGTTTTCGTACAATATCATGCAGTGAACTAACTGCAGTAAATATAATCTCATAATCTATTACATTATGTGATTGTATGTTATTTATTATTACTTGCAATAGTTATTGTAGATATATATATATATATATAAAGAAAATATATTACTTTTTTATGTATTTTGTATTCAGTCTTGTTATGCAACTTACTATGATTATCTCGCATCATCATATTGCATTTCTGTTTAACTGGTAGTTGACTGGCAGAGAATATCACCAGGCATAAAGTCCGCCTCCTGTACAACTTTAGTGGAGTAATTATATAAATATATAAATTATAGATTTCATTGAAAATAATTAAACGCGGCTATTTGATTAGGCATTTTCATTATTTTTTTATTTTACAGACAAGTGGGCGGACGAGCAAGCGGTCCCAAGTGATGGGATATAATTAGGCAATATAATTTCCAACGATGTCGTATCAGTGTTAATTAATTGTTCAGTCAGATCTTCTGCAGAATCAAAAGAACCAGAAGCAGTCAGCAGATAAAAGAGTATCTTATAAAATTCGCTGAATTTTTAAAATCGCTGGATTGATTTTGTTAAAAACCAATGTAAACCGTCCTGGCACAATTGCAGTCTAGTCGGACACGGAGAACACGCACAAAGAGACGAAACACGGAACATATTTTCACAAATGTATGGTAGTTGAAGGAAACATCACATTTAACACATTATTCATTGTTAGCCATTGTTACAATTACTTACTAGGATTACGTTACTTGAAGAAATACTTTAAATCCTTGCAAATTCTTCGATTTAAAAGTACCGGTAACGTTGCATGGGATGTCCTTGGGTCATGTTAAGAAAGTCGGAAGCAGCTAGATGAGAAGAACAGAAGGACGAGTACAGCCCGTCAGGCCTTAGAAGAGCCCTGTATCCAGCAATGGAGAGACAGGCTGTTGGTACAGGCAGTTTGAGTTGGTATGGTAATTTATCTAACGAGTAGAAAATCATAATATATGTGCAGGCAAGCATGGAACATAAGGATAGCTATTTTAACATTAGACTGCAAGTAGATAGTAGCAGATAACAGGAGATAACCGCTGTTATCATTGTTATCTGAATGTAGGCTTGCCTACATGATTCATATTGATTTATTGTTTCCTTATGTACTTCCCTTGCCTGGTGACTAATTAAGAAATGAGTCTGAATTATTGCGAATAATTAATTAATTATTTATACTTATGAGTAAATATTACAAACAAATAAATCTCTATAGATCATCTATATACGAGTATAATCATTAATTAAAGTGTTACACAAGGTGTTTCGGAAGTTACTTTTATTGTTATGGACGAGCATACAGTCCACCTAATGGTAAGTGGATACTGTCGCCCATAGACATCCGTGATACGTGCCAACATTAGTCCAAAATGACAAATGACAAACCTTTGGAGATATGGGAATGGATTCGGAGAAAGGGTTGGGAAAATGGGGAGGGATAGGATGGGAATGGGCTCTGGCACATCTCACTCACTATCGAAACACGTACGTACATTAGGGAAATAAGATAAAGTGGGAAATGCAGTACATTTCGATGTAGTCTTCTGTGAGAGAGAGGTAAAGTGGCCAGTCGAGCACGCCCAGCGGCTGGTGGATTGCATCGTGCACTCTCCCCCTGACGAGTTTATAAGGAAATGAATAAGTATCCCTTATCTTATTCGGGACTTGAAACACCAATGTTATTACAAACCATACTTTTTTCTAATCCGGACATGATGGAGATTAGGGCGTGTTCGCAGTCCCTTACCAAAGTCAAGTATACGGCGTATAAGTATATGACAAGCGTGGCAACATTTGTCATTCTGATGTTGATATGTATCAACATGTCCATGTCCGACAGTATCCATCTACCACCAAAAGTAAGTACTATCTGCATGTCTGCCACTTTTATATTTTTTTTTGAAAACTAGTCAAATTTATTCATCATGTATCTACTTACTTACACTTGAAGTAGCCTCTGGTCAAGTGTGTGACTCCTTCATCTCAATTGGAGCGTCATCGGTGGACTGACAGTCTTATGATACTGGCCCAACGTGAATTGGTTGATATAGTGGACTGGAGCTAGAGGTAATTGAAAAAATCGTACCAGTCACACCGATTGGTTTTCAATTTCACAACCCAACGAGTGTGAATCGACAACAAACATTCTTTAACTTATCACATTTCATTACATTATGTATAAAATATTATTATTAATAAATTATACTATGTTCAATTGATATTATGCAAAATTGCACCATCTGCCTAGTTTTGATATCTGTTTTCCCTTTATCACCCAGAGGTTGGCTGGAAGAGATTGCTTTGGCGATAAAGCTGCCTGTTGTACTTTTGGTGTTACTTTGCAATTTTGCATTGTCAATTTTGCAACATGTATTCGTGTACAATAAAGAGTTTATCTATCTATATTATTCATGTTTTTATACTCATAAAAATTTGTGTATAGTGGATACACACAGTACCTACCTATTCCTTCAATCTATCTTATCTCTCGGTCTCTTAGTGTGTGCGTGGATACGTATTACGATAACGATACAAACTAAATTAAAATAACAAATGAATTGTATCATAATTTTATTTATATTCAATATACCTATTACGCTAATTACGATTAGAATATTCATTATCTACTTCCAGCCTGAGTGAGATGTGCCAGAGCCCATTCCTATCCCTTCCCATTTTCCCAACTCTTTCTCCAAATCCATTCCTATATCTCCAAAGGTAGGCAGCGCATCCGGGGTCGTGCCAACGTTTGTTATTCTGGACTAATGTTGGCATGTATCGTGGATATCTATGGGCGACAGTATCCACTTACCATCAGGTGGACTGTATGCTCGTCTGTCGTTTCGTCCATAAAAAAAAGCCTTTAACGTCCTACTGAAGGGTCCTAGCTTCGTAATGCAATCACGATTCATATAATGGAATTATTATATATATTATAGAGAAAAGGGGCAGGCGAGCATACAGTCCATCTGGTGGTAGCTGGAAACGCCCATGGACATCCGCGATACATGCCAATATCAGTCCAGAATAGGGTTGCCAATTTTTATTTTAATCCGAATATTGTATTTTCAAGCATAGCACCCATAAAAATAGAGTAGATTGGGAAAAAATAAAAATATATATCTAGTGTTTCAAAATTATATTTTATTTTTTAAGTAATAAGTAAGTTCCTATTTATTTATATTTTATTTTTAAATGAGTATTGTCTGCATTTATAAACAGTTTTTCATTTTTAAGGAAAGGTTCATAGCTATTATTGCACTCTAAACTTAGATTACAATAAACCAATAACTCGGCTTTTATAAGATTTATGGTGACTCTGTTGCGCTCATCTCTACATTTGGTATTCATCACAGAATGGGCTCTGTACATGCTGAGGTTGCCGGAGTCGACGGAAGAAATGATGTAATTTTTAGAATAGAAGAGTAATTTGAATCACTGAAGAGGAAAATTAGTTACCATTTTTTAGCAGTGAATTTAATGCAAAATTTTTCATCAGCAAACACAAAGTTAACTGAATCGTTTCTGAGTACAAATCGTCAAAATTGATATTCAATTTTTGAGCGATTTCTAATTTTTCTACAAATGCTTCAAATTTGGAAAATTTTAGTTTTGTTGGTAGATTGAAATCTTTTAGAATACTCAGCCAATTTGATTCTGAAAAATCGAACCAATTGTTTAAATTATACTGACTTTTTGTCAAAGGTAGCAATAAATTCCTCTCGGTGAAACAAATTCCTGAAACACATCAGGAAACTCTTGCTCTAAATTTTTCAGGCTCTAAATTTGTCTCCTATTCAAAAAAATACATCATTTCCCCTTTGTATTAATTGTTGTATTAAATTTTGCATAATTTTGAAAATATCTACAATTACTGCACTATTTCCCTCAAGCAGTTTGACACATTTGTTAAAATGTTCAGTGATATTTGAATTGCCGATGTATATTAATTTCCTTGTCATATATATAGTAGTTTTGTCTACTATATATATATATATATATATATATATATATATATATATATATTAGTAGGGCTCTAGTTATAGTAGGATACTATATTATACTAATGACAAATGTCGGCACGCCTCCGAATGCGCTGCGGTACCTTTGAAGACATATATTTATGTGGATCACATTGAAATGTTGAAACATATCTCCCATATAACGTTTAAATAATCAGCAGTGATAAGTCTATAAACATCTGTTAAATATTTTATGAATGTGTATATTTTTTATTTTTATTTAAAAATGATTGCGCAAGCGGATGCGCGATGTGCCTTAATAACTTCACATAGCAATATTTATTTTATTATCTTGCTAATAAGAAAGTATCAGGTATATAGTCATTTATTTCGATTTTTTTTAAAATGACTCAAATGCCCTGTGTGGTTATCGCAGATCCAGGATTTTTTTAAAGGTAGGTACGTCTGTGGTATTTAGAAGGTAACAGACAAGCAGAGAGTCTATCTGATCAAGAGTTGCTGACGGGCATAGTGTCTCTTAAAAGTAAATGATGTGTATTTTGATAACTTTCGAGAAAAATTCAATAAAATATTAAATAATTTAATTTACATTGTGTGGAATGTGCCAAACCATTAGCTTCGTGGTATGCTAAGCTCCAGGGATCCTGGTTTCCTCTTTCTGCGACTTACCTAAAATACGCGATTTCTGCATCCTCTGTGGTCTTTCAATAACTCTCTCTAATTAAGTAGAAAGCCGCCCGAACATGCCCTTCCTGAATATTCTTTTAGTTTCCTAACTGCGGATTCCACCATTCATCGCCCGCTACCTTCACACTATCCACGCCATTGACACGCCGTCCATACAATCACATTCATGAAATTTCTGCATAATTCTGGTTTATTCGTCTGCAATCTTCTCATTTGTGGTTGGATTTCAGACCGGAATCGTTCCCGGTACACACACCGTGCAGTGCCTGGTCCACGCTTCGTGTACCTACTGCTGTGGGCGGCAGTACCAAATTGAAGAGTATGCGTTACTATCCAGGCTTACCAGGCACCGCCTTTCTCGCAACTGATCTAATGCTCTGGCTAAATTGTCCAGCTGCACGTCATTATTCTAGGTATTTTGACAATAGCACGATATGATGCATAAGACGCCCCAGCGGCGATATGGCTGCAGACAATGTGCGTACTACTCAGGTGTTACAGGACAACACATGTAACCTTTCCGATTCTGCAATCCAGTCTTTGGCTGGCTTTCATCGCAATTTATAACGTATTTAGTATAACGTATTAAGTATTCTTAAGTATAATGTATTAGGTATTCTTAAGTATAATGTATTATTAAGTATTCTTAAGTATAACGTATTAGGTATTCTTAAGTATAACGTATTAAGTATTCTGTAACTAATGAATTATTAAATACAGTAATATAGGTATTCGGTCGTTTCACTTGACTCCCGAACTCTCGATATTAGACCACACTGGACAATCCTGGAATCGCTGTTTTGGAGCTGGTAGTATTGTTCCTGGACCAGAACAATATCCAATCCCTGGCGATGGCTGACAGGTCCCTTAGCAGCTCATTGCGGTCGCCGAGCTACCCAAGTTGAGCTGTCGTATGTTGAGGAAGCTAGCGATAATGCGTCATGGCGACTGCCCTCTGTTCCGCATACAGGCATAAATTTCTTAAATACATAGTTCGTATTATAAATAATATATATCATAATTTACATTTATTATTTGTTTCTGCCTCGGCGTTCCTGAAATATAGATATTTCACTTTCCCGGGTCTGTTGGAAGCAATCTCTGCAGGAGATAAGTTTGCCTTTTGTACGGCTTTACTTTTCCTCCCTTTTTTATTTCATGTTTACAACAAATAAATTAAATCTATACGACAGTTAAAATCGACCCAATAGTTTTTAAGTAATTCTATTTTTTTTTTATAAAAACCTCTATAACTCAATTACTTTTTGTGTCATATGGAAGATGACTCTTATACCAGTTTTCCTTTTGTACACTTAGCTATCATCCCCCGGGATGCGCTGCCTACTTTTGCAAAAAGGGTTTCGTAAAATGTAACAGCATTTCCCACTTTATCGTATCACTCCAATGTACGAATATGTTTCGGTAGTGAGTGAGATTAGCCCATTCCCATCCCCCTTTTGTCCTATCCCTTCCTATTCTCCCAACCGTTCTCCAAATCTATTAATTAAAATCACCAAAGGTAGACAGCGCATCAGGGGGCGTGCCAATGTTTCTCATTCTGGACTGATGTTGGTATGTATCGCGGATGTCAATGAGTCACAGCATCCACTTACCACCAGGTGAACTATCTGATCGCCTGGCGCCTTCTTCCTATAAAAAAATCTATATGTTTTCAATCTTTTTTATTTAGTCTTATTGTTTTGATGTGCATTAAAACCTTTAATCTATCTATGTAGGTAATTAAATAAAACATATTCATTTTGAAATATTTATTTATTAAAAATATAGTAGTTTACTGGGCTTACAAGTAACGTACGCGTTATTGAAGACATTTTGCTCAAACTTGGCGTGACAATGATGAGGATGATCACAGATTGAAATTTTTTGGGAACGATGAATCATGGGCGGAGTCAGTGGCGGACTAACCTAGGGGCTAGGGTAAGGGCTGCTGTAGCCCAAGCCCCAGGCCTCATTCCCGAGGGGGCTCCCGCCTTTTGTACACTAAATGAAAAGATTTTTAATTTTGAACCTAGTTTTGATCCCTTAGAAAGGAATCCCTTAAATCCCTTTAAAAGAGTCAAAAATCCCCTTTCAGTCGAAGTCCCGGGCCCCGTAAGGTTTTAGTCCGCCACTGGGTAGAGTTCTTAGAGTAAGACGTGACACTATTCAATACTGCGCTCTTCTATACTTGTTGCGCACGTGATTGGCGAGGCAGAGGCCGAACACGACGGCCACCAGCTGCAACAAACACAGTTATCAGATATTGTTCTCAGATTTTATTACATTGTTATCAGATAGCGCAACGTCTGCGAAATGGGTGCAGAATGGTGAGTCTCGGTTCAAGTCATAAATGTTTTTTATTCGCTCTTCCGTCACTAGCGGAACAAACCAGGACTGAATTTAAAAAAATAAAGTTCCCATTCGTCGCACCCACTAATATATTATGTGGAACGAAAAACAGTAAATTACGAGACAAGTATATAAATTACGAGACAAGTATTATAAATTACGAGATAAGTATATGAATTACGAGACAAGTATATAAATTACGAGACAAGTATTATAAATTACGAGATAAGTATATGAATTACGAGACAAGTATATAAATTACGAGACAAGTATATAAATTATGAGACAAGTATGTATATAACTTACAAGACAAGTATATAAATTACGAGACAAGTATATAAATTACGAGACAAGTATATAAATTACGAGACAAGTATATAAATTACGAGACAAGTATATAAATTACGAGACAAGTATATAAATTACGAGACAAGTATATAAATTATGAGACAAGTAGGTATATAACTTACAAGACATGTATATAAATTACGAGACAAGTATATAAATTACGAGACAAGTACATAAATTACGAGACGTAATATAAACTGTGTATAGACAAAAGCAGCACTGACGAACGCACCGTGCGTTGTTGGTTCAATCGCTTCCGGTCTGAAAATTTCGACCTGAAGAAGAAGCCGAGAGGACGACCGGGGTTGATTATTATTTTCAGTCTTATTATGTTCAGTGGTCAAAACAATATTGAGTAATTTGCGTCAAAAATGTAAAATATGAATAAAGAAGCGAGTAAAGAAGCTCAAAAAGTTGGTACCGTATGAATGACACTTTCATTACTTCGCTGCATCGACACCAAAATCAGCTGATTTTAAATTGGATTGTCACTTGCGATAACAAATGACTTCGAATAGTCCAGTCAATGAAGCGTAAAAATCGTCGAAACTTGTTAACCCTCAAGAACAGATGCGATTTTAATGATTTTTTCTACATGTTTGTTATTATTTTTTTTTTTTATAGATTAGTGGGCGGACGAGCAAGCGGTCCCACGTGATGGTAAGTGTTACCGCCGCCCATGGGCACCTGCAACACCAGGGGGTATGCGGGCGCGCCGCCGTCTTTGCAAAATCCTATTCACAGCTCTCTTGAAGAACCCCATATCGTAGCTCAATGGAAAGACCTCTTGAGGCAATTCGTTCCACAGCCTACGGGTTCGCGGTATAAAATAATTTTTGGACCGAACAGTGCGCGACACCTCCGTATCGAGGAAATTATTATTATTATTTATTATTTGAAATCAGAAACATTGTTTTATTACATTAAATTGTTTTATTGAAAACAGAGGCAGATTTTTTTTTAATATTATTTAGGTAAGTACATTAATTATAATTTTCTACGAAAAAATATTACTCGGAGTTCTTGGAGTCGCTAATTAGAATAATATTTTGTCAGAATAAAGGTTTTTGAAAATTTTCTCAGATATTTAAAGATGTTTTTGGAAATTTATATATATTTATATAATATACATTGAATTTTTAATAGAAACGTTTATTTAAGATCTTTCTAACATTATTTAATTATAATTAAGTTGAATTATGTAAAAAACACCAGTTTTTTTTTAATTTGTTCCATAAGTTGGGAGTCCCAGTCCCAGTAAAAAAAAGTCCAATGTGTTGCGCGAGCGTGTTGATGCAGCTGCTAGAGAAATAAATAAGCGAAGGTACGTTGGCCAGCTCAAGAGGGCGCGTTCATAAGAAGATGTAGAGCCTGCATGAGGGCAAGCGGCAGAGAATTTGAGCATCTTCTGTTATTTTCATAATAAATTAAATGTATTATATATTTTTATGTTTCCCAGTCTTTCTTGATGACTTGATGAATAATAAATTATGACTTGAAAATCAATTTAGAGCACATGAAAATTAAAAATTGAATTGAATTTAGTTGCAAATAATAGTTTGGGTAACACAGCCTCTTTGAATTTTAATATCAATATCTTCAGTTTTGAAGGAGGAAACCGCATGTGTTATACCATTTTAGAATTTCAGTTAATTAGGATTTTTTAAGATAAATGGCCACTCTAGATTTACTACATTTTTTTTTTTGGTAACTGATGGTCGAATTCAAATTAGTAGACGAAGGTTGCACTTTACCTTGAGACAGTAACAGTAAAAAAATACTGATTTAACAACAGTAAAAAAATATTGATTAAACAGAACAACTCTTTGGGAATAATAAACCCAAAACAGAATGTGAATTTTCCTTTATTTGTAGCTACAGTACCAAGGGTTTCTCAAAAAATAAAAAAGGGCGAATATCTCGAAAAACCATGCGACTTTCACTAAAGTCAAATTGTCGTCATCCGATATGAGCTAGCCTATCGACAGTTTCAGGCTTGTCCAGGTTGGTTAATGGCCACCTGTATAGGTTTTGTTAATTATTGTTTAAACAATATTAATAACTATGTCCCCCCGCTACAATTTTTCTGAATATTTGATAATAAGAAACATTAAAAAAAACGGCATAAAAATCGGTTCCGTGCTTTTTTTTTAGATAAAGGCGGCAGACGAACATATAATCCACCTGAATGGTATTGGTAAGTGGATACTGTCGTCCATAGACATCCCGTGATACATGCTAACATCCGTCCAGAAGGACAAACGTTGCATGGCACGACTCCGGATTTATTCAGAGCACAAATCGCTCAATGAGCAAAAACAAGACAGACAGAATCACTTTTCACGCGGAAGTGCACTAACGAGTAATAATTTATTAGTTCATATTCGGCCATTAATGAGTGAGCGAGATAAAACTGTATGAAACATGTGCGAGCGACATGTTAAGCTTGTCTCGCTCTTGCTACAGTCCAAGCTCATCGCTCTATCTTTGTCTTTCGGTGTCACACAACGTGACTTCAATCATAGCTGTACGAGTTTGTTTATGTAGTTGTACATTCGAGCCTATTTTCAAATGACACAATGTACGAACGTACCGTATCTTCCTTCCTCTTTTGGTTTGATTGGATATACATACCTATATGTTTGATCTAAATAGTTTTGTGTATATACCCGTAATTCGGTTAATAGAATCTTTATTTTCATAAGAAACATTAAAGTCTTTTCAATAAAAGCCTGGTTATCATCTTCTACAGTGGTTTTACAGTCCAAAACGAAAGCTAAGTCAGGAGAAGAAATTATTATTATCATATATAACATTTATTATTACGTTAAACCGACTGACGGGACCAACAGGAGTTATTAATTTAACATAAACATATTTTTTGCCACCAGTGGGAATATGCTCAGTGGGAATATGAATGGGAATAAACTGGAATTCTTAAAAATATAATGTAAAATCTCGTTCATTTCTTACCTCGATAGCGATAATAACTATGAGGATGCTTCCTATGACATTTCCGAAAACGGTGAAGAAGTCCTCGACCACACCGTTGCAGCCCTGGTAGTTCGAAGAGACGAGCTGGATGCAGGGCGGCGAAGCACAGCATGTGTCTGGTAGCGTAGGGCTCGGCAAGTAGACCGCAGGGCCCGTAGTGCCGCAACATTTCAACTGAAATATTTCATTCGGTTATAAAAAAATCAGTTCAACTATTGATGGGACCAAGAGGAACATACATAAGCGTAAATATCGTAAAAACAGCTTAGTAAAGAAAAATAAATCTAAGTGTAAATACGGTAACCCACGGGACAAACTTGAATTTGAATTGTTGCGGTTAAAGTGTGAAAAACTAATGCACGATAAGTACTATGTCTACTCGTATATCAAAAATGTATGTCTAATATATGCAAAAGTGCCTAGTGCTGTTAGAGCACAAATGATTTCTTTCGGTAATGTGTTTGAATTTCTGTGTAATAATAAAATAACGTTATTGAATTAGATTTTTTTTCTCTTTCATTTAAAAAAAAATAGAGGAGTTGAGTATGTACCTAACGGCGGCGAATTGCCGACGTAGCGGTTTTGGCCTTTCGGACGACGGCAGTCGTCTCCCATATAGGCAGCACTCGTGCGTATTGCAACGTATAGTCTGTCTGATGAAACGTGTCAATCGGTATTTTAAAAAAAATTAGTAAGGCAACATTAGAACTGTCGCTTTGAGTTTTTGTATGAAGAGCAATAGATTTTAATACCTACTCTCGACATTTTTGGTAATTTGATTCTATTGCTATTTCATTTACAATTAACAGAACTATTCGTTACTTTCAGATATTATGTTTTTGAGATATTCTTGCATTGTTAACTTGCATTGTCCATCACAAGTACCTATACAACGTTTAGTTAGATTTAATACTCCGAGAGACTCGTACAAATAAAAACCTTTTTTTTTATAGAGAAGAGGGCGGACGAGCAAGCGGTCCCACGTGATGGTAAGTGTTACCGCCGCCCATGAACACCTGCAACACTAGGGGGTATGCGGGCGCGCCGCCGACCTTGCAAAATCCTATTCACAGCTTTCTAATACAAAGATATAATACCTACATACAATATGATTTTTTTGATATATATAAAGATATATACAATGTGATTTGTTTGATTTATTTATTTTGTTCCTTCTAAAAATATGAGTTAAACAAACCAATATTCACTAAGCGAACACACAGACAGACAGAAATAGCGACTTTGTTTTATACTATTTAGAGTAGAAGCAAATTGCTAAAAAGGTATGTTTAAAAAATTAAATAATGAAACTATCAAATTGATATTTTCTTAGGTTTTCGCGATTACTATACATAGCAATTAAACAACTTTGAACGGTTTAAATCGCGTATATTTGACATTATTTATATCCCGACGTTTCGAACACTTTGCAGTGGACGTGGTCACGGGGTCACCTCGTGACCACGTCCACCGCAAAGTCGAAACACTGCACTATTAATTGTTATATCAAATAGATATTTCAGAGTATTTTCAGTGTTTAAACTATTAGATTTTTAAATTTGTCGCGGTTTTGAATTGACACGTTTCATTAGCCAGACTCTACCTATTAGTTAGCAATAGACTCTTGTGTTATTTGTGTCAAATGTGAATATACGTTATTGTGCTGGAAAAACTGTTGATCATTTCACACCGTTATAGACACGCAGATTCTGAACCTTCTGAATTCATACACTTACATTATTATTATTAGCACCGTTAGAAAATTCTACATTACCGCTCTCTCCAGTTCGTGGAAGGAGTTGATATCGTTGGTGAAGGTCTGGTTCAGCCACGTGGGCACTTGGCTGACGAACTTATCCAGGTTGATGAAGATTAAGCACGCAAGTGCGATCTTCACCACCATCAGGAGTATCATGAACACGGAGTACTGGAAGCAGATAATGTTTAATTGACTACCATAAAATAGTATAATAATTTAATCAATTAATAGGTACTGAAAGTACTTGTTGCCACCATTAGCCAAAATCCATTTAAGATTTTTGTTATTCTTAACTTCTCTCACTACAAATATCTTTACATGAGACTATTCTTCATTTTGCGTGATTACTTAATTAAGTTATCCTATTGTCCTGGGGAGAATGTCTAATTTTTTTATAGAGGTGGGGGTAGGCAGAGGTAGATCCACCAGATGATACGTGGTCACCACCGTCCATGAACGCTATGTAGGGGCGATGCGGCTGCGTTTGAAGAATAACCTATTCACAGCTCGTTTGAAGAGCCCCACCTCGTAGCTAAGTGTGAAAACGTCAATAGGCAGTTCATCCCACAAATACACACCTTTTGGTTATAAAGTGTTTCGAAGAACTCACTGTATGCAGTAACTCTCGTCAAAGTACGAAAGAATCATCCTTCAGTGCCTAGAGTTGCATCGCTCCTTATCGCCACTTAATATATCGATTCGAATTTTTTATCAGCTTGACCACTGCTAACTTGCAAGTCACAAGATGTTGTATGAATTGTTTTAAGCGAGCACCAAATGCTCGAAATGCGTCGAATGCGATATACTTGAATTAGATGGAACTATTCCACACGCGAATGCTACCAACCTAATTTGTCAATCTACAAATTTGTTAAGTTTGTAACTTACAGTAACCAACATGCAGTTGCTCTCCCTGATCGCACCGCAGCATCCGAAGAATGCGATGAGGAAGACGATACCACCGATGACCATGGCGGAGATCGGCGCAATTTGGAACGATTCCACATGGTCGGCGATAACGGCCACTTGCAGCTGCACAGCAACGCCCAGACCTAGCAGGGTGAGGCCAGCCAACTGGAATATACACGAAGGAAATTGCATCATAATTCAATTATTCGTTAAAAATATAAAAAGTGTCAGACATAAACATACGCGTTATACTATAACTTTCCCTTTTCATTTTTTGTTATAAGTCTTAAAACTGTATTTATACTTTTAATTAAGTACCTACCTATATAATTCCATCCGCGATGATGAAAGATTGAAGAAAAGATGAAACGCTAACCAATATGGATCCTTCTTTATCTCTCTTAATCCATTTTACAAAATCCACAACCATAGCATAAGTGCATTTTATTTTATACGAAAGGCGGGCAGACGGGCAAGCGACCCACGTGGTAAGTGAGCCCGTGGACACCTGCAGCACCCCTGGGAGTATGCTGGTGTGCTGTTGACCTTGCAGAATCCTATTCACAGCTTTTTTGAAGAACCCCATATCGTAGCGCAATGGAAAGGCCTCTTGAGGCAGTTCATTCTACAGTCTACGGGCTCGCAGTATAAAATGGCTTTTGGACCGAACAGTACGCGACACCTCCGTATCGAGGAAATGCGGATGGACCGCACTTCTGTGACGGGAGGTGCGGTTATAGCTACCCGAGGTAGGAATTATATTAAAGGGGAGGTCCCTTTGGAGGAAATACGGATGTACCACATCTCTGTGACTGCACTACTGTGTATTTGCATCGCATATATAGCAGCTGTTAATTAATTAAGTTTCGTACAGGGAATTTGCAATGTGTATCTAATACAGAAGGAATCTCATTATACACTTTACTCTCAATCCAATCACAGTGGCCATGTCAGTCAATTCGTGACCACGTTCGGTGTTTCTAACGTCATGTTGGTGACTGTGATTAGTGCAACCCGAAACAAAATGTCGAGTAGAAATGCGAGATAAACAAAAGCCCTTAATAGAAGTAATAAAACGTATTTAATTAGCGATTTTACAATATACAATGTCGTGAGTACCTGATGCATACTTATAAAAAAGCGTAGTATTTATTGTATGACCTTGTTAGGTGTCGCTATATGTCTATGTATGTTATTGTACAGTGATATTGTCATGATGTCAAACGATATCACTAAGATAAAGATGAATAGTATGTGATTACTGGTAATGGTATAGTCACTATTTACTTGGAATTTTATTAGCTTTTTTTATGGAAAGGAATGTTCTAGAGAGGCCTTTGGGTGGGGTCTGTAAATAATAATGGAAACTGTATACATATAGGTAACGAAATGATTCTATATACGCATCAGAATATATAAGGCAGTTCTCGTAAGATAGCCAAATTAGATCTGGCTTTTGTTGCATCAGTTCGCTTTAACAATATGGGTACCTATTCCCTACTGTTCTCAAGTTATAAATTTAGGATTAATCATTGATAGTTCGTTGACGTGGGCCCCACACATCAATGAAGTGTGTCGAAAGGTTACCTACTCACTACGAACCCTAAATCAATTTAAAAATTTCTTTCCGACCTGCACTAAGACTGCTAAGGCAGTCACTTTTGCTACCGGTAATTGATTACGCTGATCTGTGTTACTCATCCAAGATCTTTCAACCAAGGTCTTCTTAACAAATTGGATCGTCTTATCAACAACTGTATTGGTTTCTATCCTGATATCGTTTTCATCTTAAATGGTCGTCCATCCGATAACGCAGATGTGTAAGAATGCTTTGCACACTTTTTTATCTACAATCCACGTTCCCCTGAAAACCTGAAATGTAGGTTACAGTTTCAGAGGGACTCTCATGTCCGCTATCTACTTTTTGCTTAATACACCACACTATGTCTGTTCCCATCGCACTGGTTTCATGACTAATTCCATCGCTGCCCAGGCAACAACACTCTGGAACTCGCTCTCCACTGACATAAGAAAGGCTCCTAATAAAAACAGCCTCAATAGGAAGCTTTGGGAACGTTACCTACGAGCTGATGGTATTTTTCTCTATATAATTATTATATTTATATTATGTTATTCATATGTATGGTCTATACATTTAATATCTAGATACTTTTTAGTATATATATTTATATTGTCACATTGCAAACTTGTCAGTTTCCTTATTAATGGGGAAATGCAAGATTTGTTACAATAGCTCACCTTTTTTAAAAATACTCTGTACATTTTTTATATAATCTATGATTATATATTTTTATTATATCTATTTTTATATTTGAAATTCTGAGGAACGAAAAAGAGGAAAATCTAAGGCGCACCTCAGCCGAGTTTTTATTTTGGGAGCGATCTGGCAAAGACGTGGCAAAAAGTGACGCGCTGTTCCGGGCCTTCACTGTCCTGGAGACGACACCTGGCCCGCTACTCTCGCCGGCCGCCGGAGCTCTGGTCCGACGCTCTTTGGGCGCTGGTTCTCTTGCTGGGCGCCGCCTGTTGGGCCTGGTCTCATTCGCCCGTCTGACCGCTGATTTCGGCTGATGGTGGTACCGCTTTCATCACCTCTGGGCGTGCGCCTTGTTTGGCCCGCCACTCCTACAGCTATAGGTACGTGAGTTTTGGTGATTGATGAATTTAGAAATTTTAGTGACTTTATTTTCCGGACTATTTTTATAAATTGATTTATTTTTTGTGTTAGGTTTACTGATTAATTATAAACGCTATTGAAACAAATCTTGCTTCTTTCTTTGTAGTACAAGTCGTACCCCCAAATTTAGCTCTCTTACTGGGAGAAGCGCAACAATATATAAGGTCGGGGAAAAAGTTTCTTCGAATTTTATATACAAATTCAAAACATTTTGTTTTAAAGTTTAATTACATTTAATTATAATATATATGTGCCGTTTTGTTCTATAACTTGTTGTCATCTTGTAGGTAGTGACATGATCCCGTTGCTGTAGAAATTTTGGGATTTTTAGTCAAAAAATTGCGACAAGTAGTTTTGACAGTCCTCTCTTGATGTTAACCTTACACTACCTAAAGAATTCTGAAAATACCGAAACAAGTGGAAATCTGAGGGCGCAAGGTCAGGGCTATACGGTGGGTGCATCAACACTTCCCAACCAAACTCTCAATTTTTGCTGAGTGGTTAAAGATGTGTGTGGTCTGGCGTTATCATGATGAAAGACTACACCCTTTCTGTTGATCAATTCCGGACGTTTTTTCTCAATTTCTTGCTTTAGTCTCATCAGCTGTTGGCAGTAGAGATCCGAATCGATGGTTTTGCCTTGCGGTAAAAGCTCATAATGAACAATGCTCTTCCAATCCCGCCATACACACAACATCACCTTATTGCGCGTTAATGCGGGTTTCGCCAGTCTGTGGTGCTTGGCCGCATATAGACCATGATCTTTTCCGCACGTTCTTGTCGTAAGTGATCCACTTCTAATCACCAGTGACCAATCTTTTCAAAAATGGTTCGGTTTCATTTCGTTTTAATTGAGAATCGCAAACGAGTACACGGTTCATTAGGTTTCTTTCGGTGAGCTCGTGTGGTACCCAAATATCGAGCTTTTTTGTGAATTCAGACTTTTTCAAACGAGTCAAAACTAGCAATTAGCATTGTCATAACTACTTATATGCCGATCTTGCTACACTTTTTCACAAATGGCATCAACTTTATCGGTAACAGGGCGACCGGAGCGAACTGCAGCTTTAACATTAAGATTTCCTGACTGAAAACGCTTAAATCAACTTTGTGCTACTCTTACTGACACTGCATTAGGTTCATAAAAGGCACACATTTTTTTCGCGGCTTGTGTCGCATTTTCCCCTTTTTTTGTAATAAAACTTTAAAATGTATCGAATTTCTTCGTTAGATTCACTCATTTTCTTGGACAGAAAAACAATTGAAAAATGGCGGGAAACAATTTTTTATTTCTTTTTTTAAAATGTTACATTTAGAAAACATTATTTTACTTGAAATTTTTCTAAGGAAAATTTAGGAAATTTGAATTTAGAAAACATATATTCTAAGGTGGGTCTCACACAGCACCGGTGACGTGACGGTTTTGTATGGAGCATGGCATCACGGGTATCGCGCTTTAATTTTTACACAGTCTTTAGATAAGGTCTTTATATTGTGGTATGGATTTGTATTGATTATAAGATGCACCGCTCTTCGTATCTCTGTTTAACCAAACGTTGACTGTCAGAGAATGCCACTAGGCATTAAGTCCGCCTTTAGTGAAAGGTCCCTCTGTGCATTATAGTTTAAATAAATAAATCATAAATAAATAAATAATGAAGTACAATGCATATCCGTGCGTTTTTCGCAACACATATTACACTATCATCACAGCGTCCGACTGTGAACTAGACTCTGTCTGCACTTCGCCGTACGCGGACGATTGCGCAGAATCCGCATCAAAATCTGCTTCGCCGCAACCGTATACCGGACTGGCTGGCGATGGTGCGGTTGGCGCTGTGTGAGATCCGCCTTATAAGCGAGACCTGCTAAACAAAAGACGGGGCTCTCGCCTCCCTTTTGCAGCCGCTTGCATGCTTGGGTAACGCTCGAAGTCTCGTTCACCTATCTATACATAAACCCATAAACCGCATTCAAACTACCTAGACCCCTAGTGTACAATAGTTAGTCTTAATTTGCAGTCTTAATGTCGCAAGAACAAAACTTATCAGTGCATGGTTAGTGTGTGTTTAACTTCGAAGAACTATTATTGGACGGTTATCCGGTCATGTTGTGAGTGTGCCCTGCTATCTAATCTGATAATTCGTTATCATTATTACTTATCATGGGGCGCGACTCACGACTGAGTGTATCTAACCTAACTGCAATGAAATACAAAATAGAAAATATTATTGGATGATGATGTATAAAAAAATAAATGGTGTCAGTTGTATGACGATTTGTATAAAGCTACAGCAATTATTCTTATTGCATAACCATCAAATTAAATTCAGTAATATACGTATAAGCGATAATAAAAATAAATAGGATTATATATGGTATAGTGTGGGAATTGGAACGCTCTTCGATCTTGAGTTGAAGTTGTCTTTTGATTCATTCAGTAACATCAACATTCCTCCAGTTGTCTGTTCATCAGAGTATATCGCAGGACTGGCACACTATCTTTAATACTAATTCTATTATCCTTTTGTAATAATAAAAAAAATATGCATATGACAAATCACAGCATTGAACAGGGCAGTCTGGCATAAAAGAGGGGAGAGCCTTTGCCCACAAATGGGGGGACACAAATTAAAGATTTAAAAAAATACGAATTATTGACGCATTTAGAAAGGACTATACATATTTCTAGGTCTCGAACAATCTCGAGTGTCTTTGTCCGAGTTCCAAGTCCAATTGGTGAGATTATTTTAGTCAACTTTTCAATTGTTATTTTATAAGCTACCTACTTATAATTCAGTACCTACATATTACCTATATTTTTAGTATTTATGTAAGTAATTATTATTTTTGTAATTTCTGCCCAGAAAAATCCAGCGGAATCGTTAGTAGGTAGAATCAAAAATTTGCCAAAATAACTAAGTACCTACCTACTCATTTACGCAACACATGTAGTACTCGTATAATCGAACCGTATTTCAAGTGTGCTATCTACCTACTTTGATGATTTAAAAAAGAAATTTGTAAATCAAATTATTGTAGGTGCCCGTGAACATTCAGACATTACTTAAGTTTGTATATTTATAATATAATACAATGGGTTTTCAGCACACATCGTCACGCACACACTTGTGTTTACCACTGCCACATGTCACATGTTGTTTTTACCTTAATTTTAATGAAGTATTTATTCAATATATCTCTAACTATACGTATTGTTATAAACATATATTATTTGTTAGTTTTCCATTATGTTTCATAAGAACAAAATTTTCGTTATAAATTTAGGTTATAATAGGTTTAAAAAGTATAATGAGAATTCTCACCGCAAAGAACAAGTTGACGAAAAACAGGATGTATTTTACTAAAAATTCACCGCAGCCCATTTTAACGGTTTTTTTTTAAAAACTGTGACAAAAACTTTTACGTGTAAACTGTACTAAGAATAGTTATCAACTGGTTGAAAACTCAAAAAGGCTGCACTAAAATGGCATATAGACGATAAGAATTGGGGGGAATGGGGAAATGGCACTCAATTTGAGGAAAAAAATTAATAAATACAAAAGCGAAATTCAAGCGATCAAGGTCATTCGTCCATTTATATGTGAATGTTTTAATAACAGTGACGCATTTTAATGTCAAACAAATAAAATAATCGTTTGCACAAATGAATTTGAATATTGTTTAAAAAAGTTACATCGCTAAATCAATAGAGTATTAGGTATCATATAATATCAGCTTTCTCAATCACTGAATATATATATTATGGGAAGAAGGTGGCAGATGAGCTTACAGTGCACCTGGTGGTAAGTGGACAGTGGATACTGTCGGTCATGGACATCCGCGGTACGTGCCAATATACTCGTAATGACAAATATTAGCACGCCCTTGGATAACCGCCTACCTTCGGAGATGTAGGAATAGATTTGGAGAAAAGGTGATATAGGCAAGAACCACTATCGCAAATGGCTGAAATGCGTCCCACGCCACGAGGACTCATCTTCTTCATCGATTATCGGTCCCGCGGCAAATATTATGGCCTTACCACTGCCACTTTATTATTTTTTATAAACCTTTGTATCCGTAAATACGTAATTAAAAAAAAGGTTTGATTTATGTACTTTTTTACTTAGCTCAATTATCACACTAGTTCACTATTGCCCGATCCTCCCCTACTACACTAGCACAAAGTTGTGTTGTATTACAGGTATCATTTATCGCTTATTACTATTACCTGTATTATTAAAAAATAATAAGTGTTTACAATATAAAATTGTCAGTATAAGATTTTAAAGTGATTACCGGTCTAGTGTTTTAAAATAGTCACTGAAATTAGAGTCTCGTTCTAGCCTTAGACAGCTTATACTTTGCAATCCCAGTCCAATCCCAGGTGCAATCCCACTATAGCCGCTGGTCCCACTGACCACATTACAACTCATCCACAGAACACTACCGTAAAATGTACAGTATTTCTCATTTGTCCTCCAAAGTATGTTCGTGTTTCGGTAGTGAGTAAACCAGAACCCATTTCTATCCTATCCCTCCTCATTCTCCCAACCCGTTCTCCAAATCCATTCCTAAATCTCCAATGGTAGACAGTTCATCCGGAGACGTGCCATTTTTGTCATTCTGGACTGATGTTGGCTTGTATAGTGGATGTCCATGGACCACAGAATCCACTTCCTTCGCCTTATTTCTATAGAAAAGACAATACTTGACTTAAAAGGTGTTGTTATCCAATAATAAGCGCCATCTGTATTTGGAAGAAAGAAATACAGACACAGAAATACAGATGGTATTTCTGTCCCGGGAGTAAGCCCCGAAAATGCATCGTGCTCGCACAAGGTCTTCTCAAGGCCTTTATGAATATGGTACTACGGGATATATTTAGCCACGATTTGCACTTAATAAGTATATTTACTTGAACATTTATTTATTTGATATAAAATACAATTCACTGTTATTTAAACACCAAAAACTGAAAGCAGAACACACGTAAATAGACTAACATCAGTGTTGTTCGATAGCGGCCCTTATAGACCGCTTTTACGTTTTATATTTCAACGATGACTTGTGTATAAATATGTGTATATTGTTATAGATTTCGTTGAAAACTTTCTTTATTCAGAAATTAAGATTTGTGAATTTCATATACATTTTTCATCTCAACCAACAATGACCAACATTTCAGGAAAAAAGAGAAAAAATCCTTAGAAAAAAAAACCAAGTGTATTTTGGCGACATTCGAGCAAAACTGCAAAAAAAAAAACAGTTAAAATTTTCATTAATTTTTATTTTCATCAAGTTAAACTTGTATTTTCGGATAAAACAAAAGGCCACACATCCCTCATGCACAAGACACAGTCCATGAGGAGGTCCATGGCCAGCAGTGGTCTGGTTGTAATGCATTGCATATTTAAAATAACAAATGACCTCGACAATTAGTAAAATAAAAACAATATTTTAAAACAGAAATACATGTACTTACGTGTGTGCGGTCACTAAAACATATCAAATTATTTTTATTTAGAAAATAGAAAAAGGAATGTAAGTACTAGTGTGCAACGTTTAAACCACAGCAAAAACCAAAAAATAAAAATATTGAGTTCGAGTACAATAAGTATCTATACTCTATTCCTTTAAGGATGGTACAAAAGGTAAACAAAAATTTTATAGAATTTACTTTGTTTCATTTAATTAGAGCATAGAATGAGTCTTTAGTTATGTTCTATCTAATATATAGGCTATAATAACCTGCAAGCTTAACACCAGGAATATGCTAGTGATAGGAATTAACATTTAAAACTATTGTCTTTTTATTTACCTTTCGTTTCATGCTATAATGAATATGGTATAGGTACGTGAAACTTAATATTTGATTAATATCAAAATTAATATTTGACATTTAATTTTAAATTGTATGTTTACTTATGTTGATCTAAATGTAATCTTGATGATACAATCTTGTTGATGTAGGTAATCTTGATGTAACATTTGCACGCCAGTCATCTGGCAGAATGTGTAAGTAAGGCTTGTATAACTTTCCTGACTCGCATGTTATTATTTTTTTAAAAATCAAATATATAATTTTCGATATCTGTATGTTTTTGAATATATATCTCACAAAACGCTTGTAATTGCGCATGTTACCCAAGTTCTGCTGTGTAACAATATATTTGTAAAAAAACATGTTATTAGGTTTTTAAATTTTTTAATACTTTTACTGATAAATAAAGTGCTGGTGTGAAGACTGGGTGTCATTTATATCCTAAGAACCCCTCTACAGACAGACCAAACATCGCAACTTTTGAGCAAAGCATAAAGAAAAATAGTAATTATTGCGCTGTTTTCAAACAGCAATAAAAAATATTCGTGCTATTGCTATTTAAAATTTACAGGCGATTTAAACTTTATGAAATGAAATGCATTGTTTCTACTAAAATGACGGGTTTTCTTTGTTAAAAATAGAGAATTAAATATAATTTATGTAATTACTGTTTTTCAAATGCAGGCATTATGGGCACGTGGGTAAAACAATATAAACGCCAGTTATTGTGAAATTCTAAAACGACGTAAAAATCTATTAATAAACTATTGTTGTTAGTAGCTATTAAAAGAGAAACGTGTCTTAATCAATCCTCATGGAATCTGCACTGGGTCACGGCCCGAAATCTCTTAGTGCAGTGGGACGTTATAGGCTGATACCTATCATATAATCATTTTCAGCACTTATTTTCGCTGTTAATATTCGAATAGGTTTACAAAAACTCAAAAACCACTACCTATGACTCACTATGCTTGAGGATTAAAATAACTAACCCACAATATCGGAAAATCGAGCGCTCGCACAAATACAAACTACTTTTCAGCTCTCACTATCAACTTATCAATAAACGATTACATAGCGTCAACTGCAAATATAACGTTGTAGAACAAAGCTACTCATTCAGTTGGAGTAAAGACTTACGAGTATGAATTTTAAAGTCACCATTATAACTCGTTTATTATCACAAAGCTTCGCAAAAGTCAATACCGACAATAAGGTCCTTTTACTCAGATAACGTCATATAAAATATCGCAAGAATGGGCATAAATGCAATTAAATCGCCCTATACATGTTACCTTTATGTCGGCGCTCGCGGGTTATTACCATGATTTCCCAAATAAAAATAGTTTAAACGAAAGATCAACTCATTGAATCATTGGCGTCTTGCTAATGAGCAATACATAATGCCGAGATTGGCAAGCGAACCCAACTTATTTACTCAGTGCCGGTCCAACCACAACGCACAACGTACGCCACTTCATAAATAAAATTCACGCGATTTCTCCTTCGAAAAGTCCATTCAGTGTAAACGTTTGACATGAAACTTTCTTTATACATACTGTGTTTTAAACAGTAATTCGTATTTAGTTTAAATAATAACAAAGGAATAAGTGTAACAATGTCGAAAGATCACGCGAAGTTGGAAGTTATCAAGGAGTCACCTAAAGAATCTCCTAAAGACATAAGGCCTATAGACCTGAATGATGTCGAAATGGTTTTCGGGACACCGGATGCACCGAAAACTGCATTTAGACCCGACATTCATCTGATCACGAATGAGAGAAACCACGGGAGGAAAGACACAGTAAGTCTATAAAGCATTATTTTTAATCGACACGCTCAGTTGATTAGACTCTAAGGATCGTTTAAAAGATCATGTCAAATAAACGGTGACTAATTTTGACGAAAAAATGAAGTATTATATGGCTAATTAGAGTAATTTGAAGTTCATAAAGAAAAATGACCCATAAAGAAGATACGGTTTGTTTGTTTGCTTGTTTGAGGTAATAATGATAACTCTTTTTTGGAAAGTTTAAAATGTAGACGTTGTAATTGTGTCTTCTTGTGTGATATCTTTACGTTTAATTCTACTGTTTCCATTGCTTCACACTTCTACTCCAGGCCCATCCAGAGCAAACCTATCTAATATTCTTAAGATTAATGCGTTAAGGTAATCCTGAATCTAAGTTTCTGATCTCAAATATTTTATTTTTTAATACGAATATTAGCTGTGTTTTGGGCACCTGTCTGATATGTAAAAGGTGTGATATTCGATTCTCGGCGAAACAAACATCTATTTGTTGTTTAGGATCTGACTATTTTGTATCCATGCGTAGTTTTTTAATGCGAGCTATGAAACCATGACGTTATTTATTTAAAAAAAAATATTTATTAAAAACATTTATTTGTCAATTAAGTATTTGAAACAAAACAATAAACCCTTTTAGTTCATGATATAATCCTGCATGCAAGAAGTAATATAATTAATTATGCGTAAATGAATTAATTAAAAGTAATAATTTGCACAATGCACTTTGTAATTATATACTCGTATAATAATATGAACTGCGTGAAGCACAGTCACAGGAATCTTAGCAGTCATTTACCTTCCGGTTTTGTGGCTCTTGATATGGGATCTATGTATGTAGGTATTATTTGTTATGTACATACTATGCATTTACATATGTAGAGAGATGTGATTGACGCATTTATTAGTTAAATTAGGTACACGTTAAACATATGCCGTGTTCTTGCTACAATCTCAATCGCGAGTGGTCTTTACATATTACAAACTAGCTGTGCCCGCGACTTCGTACGCGTGGGATTTTAGTTTTTAATCTCTAAATTGGAATATATTTTCTTCCCGTCAGCCGATTTCGATGATACAAAGCCTATTCGAAGCGCCAAGCTAAGCTTAATTAACCCGTGGAAACCCCATGAAAATACGTTCAGTGGTTTTGGAGATTAGCGTGTTCGAACAGACAAACAGACGGACAAAAAGATTCAAAATCGTCTTTTGTATTCTGATACCCTTCCTTCATCGGCCCCCAATCAGTTTTTGGTAAATGTATTCAATGTACAGACAGGCTGGTTTCCACAGTTTTATTATATGTATAGATTACAACCCATGTATCTGGTGTATGCAAATATTACGCTGTTATTTACCTGGTTGCTATCATTATAGTTTATACTGGCTTTGCACGCGGCTTCCTGCGCTTGGGAGTCGGTTTTCAAAACCAGTTTGTTAGTGTACCTAGATTACTTCTTTATCAGACCATAATCTACAAATACCTATTACTGTGATGACGCTCCACGCGCTGGTTAATTTAAATTAATTACTAAACGAATTTTGATAAAAAGTAGCCCATTTCCTTGCGAAATAAACACGGCTAAAACGCGTACCAACAGGCAGACATATAGTATGTTGTCTTTTATTGAAGTACTGTATAAATATAGAAATAGAGACAGGGGAAGATAAAGTTGTTTCATGTCCATGTTATAATGATGAACGTGATTAATGAATACAAAATATGCTACTTACATAGGTTACATACATTCGTATATAACCATCACGTGGGACCGCTTGCTCGTCCACCCACCCACTAATCTATAAAAAAAGAAATATTTTGGTATAGACCAACCACCCTTTAAGACCTTGAAATGCATTTCCCACTTTTATCTTATTTCCCTAATGTACGTACGTGTTTCGGTAGTGAGTGAGATGTGCCAGAGCTCATTCCCATCCTATCCCTCCCCATTTTCCCAACCCTTTCTCCAAATCCATTCCTATATCTCCAAAGGTAGGCAGCGCATCCGGGGGCGTGCCAACGTTTGTCATTTTGGACTAATGTTGGCATGTATCGCGGATATCTATGGGCGACAGTATCTACTTACCATCAGGTGGACTGTATGCACGTCTGCCGCCTTCATCCGTAAAAAAAAAGATATGATACCACGTAGGTAATCACCAACATCAAAGCAATAACTTTCAGTCTTCATCTTCAGTTAGGTACTTTTCATCTTCACAATTCCATTTTTTTTGAGTGGAGATTTCAGTCCCCATTGAAAAGTTGAACTTAAAAATTATTTTTGTACTCGAGAATATTTCAACGAAAAGCTGTTTATAAGTTTCAGATACTCCTTTTTTGGATTTAGTTCGACAAATAACAAAAATATATTATTTTTAAATGTCGGTCCGCCCTGCAAGGCATTTATGGGACTGAAAATTAGTCAATTTATTGATTTATCAATCAATTATATTTATTTATTGAAAAATAGTACATTCGGAACAATCCTTAAGTTTAAATAAACAAAATCCTAAATTTTCCTCTACAATCCCCTGAGAGTCTTCTACTGTTCTCTTTCCACTGAATCCTCTCATCTCTAGTTCACTAATCTTCAATGGCTCTATAATTCCCTAAGTCATCACAAGTCATCCCTCTCATCTCTTGTTCACTAATCTTCAATGGCTCTATAATTCCCTAAGTCATCACAAGTCATCATAGTCATAGGGATACCACCGAAGTTTCTCCTCTAGGATCACAAAGAGTTGCGTGTTGAAGGGACCTAAACATCACCGTATATTTTCACCAGGCATTCCAAACTTTCCACTTCAGTATGTTTCTCCTGAATTATTTATGAAACGGAGTAATAATCACTTGTTGATTTTGCATCGTTTCTCGAATGCATATTTGCACGAGTTACGTGCGTGCAATCAACTGTGAATTAGAATTAGAAAATAACTAGGTCTCTTGTACGAGTATACTAAGTTAGCGAGTGTGTAGTGACTGCACCTCCTCTGATCCTGCTTAGAAGCAGACTGCTTACAATACCATCAGGCTATTTCTTTACACCGCTGGAAATATCACACCCGATCTTCGGCTTCTTCAAGTGCAAACTTCTTCAAGTTGTTGGTGCATCTTAAGATTTCCTAAATTTAAATACAATCTACGTATTAAAAAACTCTTAAATGCGTATTTGTGCCCATATTATTTCATTTACTCGATATTTCAGCTGACATGCACCGACCGCGATCAAGAGCTGACTGTGGAGGCGGGTAGTTCACGTTAAGACCTGCGAACAATTTTTTCAGCTCATGACCATGCTTGGTGTAGCTTGGCCGAAACGACGAGTCAAATAAAATAAAAACATAGATAAAATGTGTAAAAAATCTTGTTCTCTTCTCTATTTTATTTTATCTCTATAGGTCTCTAATAGCTTTCTAATGTTCTCTAATTTTCCTACTGGTATTAATTTCATCAGCAAATTTATATTTACACGATCACAGTTTCAATTCACTATAGCGACTTATTTAACCTATTTCGCAGTTCAGTGCTCAACCACAAAATGACCATGCCCGCATGAGCGATAGTATTGACCTGTGATAACGGGTTCTTTCTTACCTATCAATATTCGTTTCATAATATAGGTATCAATATCAAAGCTCATTAATATATCTATTAATAGATATAATTAAATGCAAAAACAGTAAAAAGAAACAATCGATATAAGGCCAATCGGAAAGGCCGTGTTCGCTATTGAAAGCAAATTCCGCATTTTAGATCTGCGAAGCTTGAAGTAAAGTAAAAAAAGCAAGTAAAGTAAAGCAAAAATTTTGCAGAACTTAAAACAACAAATACAAAGGGAGAATGATATATTTTTTAGATAAAGACAAATAAAAGGCTGAAAATGTTAGAGCGAGAGTTTCCTGATGTGTTTCAAATCACCGAGAGGAATCTGTTGCTATTTTTTGACAAAAAGTCAGAATTATTTAAACAATTGGTTCGATTTTTCAATACTCAAATTCACTGGAGTCTTCTTCAATCTAACAACAAAACTGGAATTTTGTAAATTTGATGCATTCGTAGAAAAATTAAAAATTACTCACAAACTGAATAACAATTTTCAAATTTTGACAATTTGTACCTACTCATTGTCAGAGGCGATTCCGTTGATTCTGTACTTACTGATGAAAAATTTTGTTTTAAATCTACTGCTGAAAATTGTCAACAAATTTTCCACTTCAGTGATTCAGATTCTCTTCTATTCTAAAATCTACATCGTTTCTTCTATCGATTCCGGCAACCTCAGCATTTACAGAGAGCATATTTTCTGTAATGAATAAATACTATATGTAGAGATGAGCGCAACAGAGTCACTATAAATCTTATAAAAGCCGAGTTATTGGTTTATTGTAATTTAAATTTAGAGTGCAATGATAGCTAGAAAAGCTTTCCTTAAACGTAAAAAAAACTGTTGATGAATGCTCAAAGTAGCAAAAAAAAACTCATTTAAAAATAAAGTATAAATAAACACTTATTACTTTAAAAAATGAAATATAATTTTGAAGCATACTAAGTACAGGGGCTGCTCGAGGACCTCACTCCAGTATATAACCACATAATATTAATGGGAGACTTTAATACCTGCCTCCTCAAGAACGACTTCCGTTCTAAGGCATTAAGATCTGTAGTGGAGGCTAGCAACATGAATATCCTACCGCTTAACGCAACACACTTCTTTCCACACTCTGATCCTTCTCTTCTAGATTTAATAATTATCTCTTCTCTTGATCACGTTTTCAAATACGGTCAATGCACTGACGTTGCTTTCTCCTATCATGATTTAATATTCTTGTCGTATAAAATTAGACCTCCTAAATCTAGATGTAAAATTCTTCTACAGCGTGGTTTTGGTGCCATCGACGTTAACCGGCTTCATAAAGATGCACAAGAAATCAACTGGAATGTGATACACGATGCGTCTACGGTAGACGAACAAGTTTCTTTATTCAACGGTTTGATTATTGGACTCTAAGATGTACACGCCCCACTTCGACCAGTTCGTGTCAGACATTTTCCTGCACCATGGCTCACTGATGAAATTAAAGCATTTATGGTCCGAAGAAATCGCGCTAAAGCCAAATTTAAATTTAACCCCAATGAAACAAACCATACAAAATATAAGATTTTGCGAAATCGCTGTAATAGGATGTGTAGGAACGCACGACGACGCCATATCCACATATCCGTTGAGAATGCAGACCCAGAACGGGTCTGGAAATTCCTTAAGTCACTAGGAGTTGGAAAATCATGTACAAACACCACTCATAATTCTATTGATGTCAATATGCTTTACCAGCATTTCTCTTCTTCCTTCAATCTTGATGACAAGGTTAAAAATAATACTCTAAATTCTCTTTCATCACTACCAACTCCTGACCACAGTCCTTTTCTCTTCAGTCAATTTGCTGTAAGTGATATTAAGAAGAGTGTTCTTTCTATCGCGTCAAACGCAGTCGGAACTGACGATATCAGCCGTAATATGATCATTCCTTTACTTGACCTTATTGCTCCCGTCCTGACAATTATATTTAATAAATCAATTAATTCCAGCACATTCCCTAAAATTTGGAAAGACGCTCAGATAATCCCTATTCCCAAAAATGGAAATTCCTTCTCTTTTTCTGATTACCGTCCTATATCCATATTACCTTTCCTATCCAAAGTCCTCGAGCGTCTTATACATCAACAGATAAACAGCTTCCTCTCTAATAATTCCCTCTACAATCCCCTCCAATCCGGTTTCCGTCCTCGTCATAGTACGACTACAGCTCTCGTCAAAGTCACGGATGATATCCGGCTGGGCATGGAAAGCAAAAAGTTAACACTATTAACCCTACTCGACTTCAGTAATGCTTTTAATACCGTTGATTTCGATATCATGTTAGGTATATTACGGTCCCTTAACATATCTCCATCGGCGATAGACTGGTTTCGTAGTTACTTGTGTGGGCGACGGCAACGTGTGCGCCTAGATGATACCATCTCTTCCTGGAGCACTACATCTGCCGGCGTTCCCCAAGGTGGCGTGTTGTTCTCTCTCCTATTTGCAATTTTTATAAACTCTATTACCCATCAGCTTACTTCCTCCTACCATCTCTATGCAGACGACTTACAAATTTATACACAAGCCACGTTGGATAACCTCAACAATGCAGTAGACGTAATTAACACTGACTTGATTCACATCTTTGAATGGAGCAAATCACATGGATTGCGTGTCAATCCTGCAAAGAGTCAGGTAATTATTGTTGGTAGTTCTAAGTTCATTAGTAAAATTGATTGGCAACACCTCCCTGCCGTATATTTTGATGGTCTATGTATTCCGTATAGCGAAAAAGTAAAAATTCTGGGTATACTTATAGATCGAACCCTATCTTGGGGACCTCCAATCGATGCAGTGAGCAGGAGGGTGTTTGCTACGACATGCTCTTTGAAGCGTTTACGGGAATTCCTTCCGACATACACTAAAATTGCGCTAGTTCAATCTCTACTTTTCCCTTTACTTGACTATGCTGATACCTGTTATCTCGACTTAACGGAAGACCAACTCAACAAACTTGAGCGCCTCCAAAATCTTTGCATCCGGTTCATATTTGGACTGCGTAAATATGACCATGTTTCCGAGTTTCGTAATAAGCTCAAGTGGCTACCAATCCGACTTCGCAGAAATACGCATATACTTTCACTTCTCTACTCTGTACTTTTTAATCCCTTGACCCCTCAATATTTGAAGGAGCATTTTGAATTCTTTGCACAATCCACGTACTTACGTTCTTCTGAAAATTTACTTCTTAAATTTCCTACCCATTCTTCAAATTTCTTTACCAACTCTTTCACAGTACAGGCTGCTAGGCTTTGGAACTCCTTACCAGTTGACATTAGACGTGCTCAGTCGCTGCCTAGTTTTAAAAGGCAAATTAGAAATCATTATTCCATTAGTTAGTTCCTTTGGATTTCTACTTTCTTTCTTTACCTAATGATTTCCTCTCTCTACGTTTTTGTTTCTAACCTGTTCTATTTCGTCCCTTGGAGACTTTCAATTCCCTCCTATTTTTCTTTAATCTTATTTACGAATTGATATTGTGTGCAGTGTACATGTAGACATGTATGTATGTATTTATATATTATTAAGTTATTTATTATTATATGTATTTATATATTATTAAGTTATTTATTATTATATGTATTTATTATACTATATTTATTGTCGATGAGTATATATTTAACATGATCCATCTCTGGATTTCGGTTCTTTTGCACTACCTATATCCCTTTTATTTTTCTCTATCCTAAGGTTGCCTGGAAGAGATCGCCTTTGCGATAAGGCCGCCTATTGTATTCTGTCATTTATTATTTGTGCACATGTAATAACTATTGTATGCAATAAAGAGTATTTATTATTATTATTACATTATTTTATATTTTTTCCCAATCTATTTTTATGGGTGCTAGGCTTGAAAATACTATATTCGGCCTAAAAAAAGTTAACAACCCTAGCTTCACCGAAATCCCATGTAAAACGTCGTACATAAGAAGTAATGACGTCACTATTACGTCGCAAACGTAAAATTTACGTTATAATAAAGTGCAAGGTAGTACACTTTCAGTGCGAATGTGGCCGGTATTTATGAGTACACACGTCATTATGAGTCAGAGCCTTCCGAGGAGTTGAAAGACCAATCACACACAACCTTTTATAGTTCACAATAACTATACTGTTCAGCTTTAAACTTTAGACAATGGTTGATGTAAAGACAATAGTAGAGATTGCGACTTTAATGTAAGGAAACAAACGTTATAATTAACTATCAAAATCTAAAGTAAGTACAGCTGCTGATGGCGAAGGATATTGAGGGTAACTTTAACAATGTTAAAACGATGTTACTATTTATGTTGTGAATTTCTTCGGTACATAGGTACGTATGTACTCGTACACTCTACAATTTAGTGATATGTATAAGTTAATATGTACTTATGGACTCGTATATGTTTATAAGTAGTTGTAGTATGTATTCTTGTAGCAGTTTCATGCAAGTTATATACTTTTCTGATTCTCTTTCCGCTCGATGACTGTCTACGCTCGGAGACACTGCGAGTTCTACTCCTTTGGCGAAATAAAACCCGAAAGGTTTGCTTGTATTGACTGGTTTTATTGCTAGATGCAATGTTAGTGCGTCTCGGCTCACGATTTTGATTGACTGACACTTTGTATGTAAAAACATGTAGGTAAGCACCAAAAACGGCAGGCTATCCATATTTTGTGACGGTAGTTAAATAACAATGAAAAATGTTGAAGCGGCGATGTGGAGCCGCGACAATGACCATGCCATCATTGTAATCTGGTGAGTGTATGTATAAGGTCTTCATAATTATTTCTTCTGCTATTAAAGAAAATTTGTTCAAATTTAGCAAAAAACACACGTAAGACAAAAAGGCAGATTTAGTAGTTTTTCTTATCTAAAACATAAAAAATAAATGTTTAGACAAGTTTAGAATTTGACCAGCCCTATCCAATAACATATTTGTATATACCTGTATATACCCTACAGGTCATAACCTGTAGGGTATACGACTTTTTTGACATCTTTCATGAAAAGTTTACACCATCGTAATTTTGAAATTACTAAATAATACAAGAGACGTCCTAAAACGAGTGCAGTGCCAGTCTGCAGTATTTAGAACCATTACCTAACATTTGAATTTCTTTCCGTCTTAAGTTCGAAGGCCTTGAAAAGGGGTCGTCAACCCCTGGCCCCGTACCTGATTGACACTTACTCAAAATGTAAAAAAACCGGTGACCAGCTGTGTCATGGGTAACAACGAGATGACGTCTCTCGCCACTGGTTCTTTACAGACCGGTTTTTGAGGAATTACGTCCATTTTACATTTTATTTTAGCACATCGGAACAATAATATCACCATGATGCAGCAAGATAATATAAAAGGAAAGAATAACTATTACGTTATTTCTCATCTTTTAGGTTATTATCGAACCATTGTACTCGTATAAAGGCCAGTCTGATGACAGTTGTGATGATTTCGTTCTGAGCCAGTGATAATTAAAATAATTCGTTCTAAATTTAGTGGCATAGATAGCGTTAGAACCCACGACCTCACGTGAGATACCAACAAAGGTGGACAAAGTTAATCCAAAAGTTAACTTCGATAATCGTTAAAGCGTTAACTTTTTAAATTTAACGCAATTTCAAGTTACACGTTAAAAGTTAATCACTCATAATTCGTACTGTTTAAGTAAGTACATATTATATATTTAAGTAATATAATAGAATAGAACAGGCTGGGCTGGCTGGGATACACATCACATCATACACAGGTAAATAAAACAAGTAGGTTTATTAAGTAATTAAAGGTTATAGAAAAAAAAAACACAGAGACATATGCACCTACATACTTAGTATAATAAAATAACAATACAATAGCAAGCAATAATATGCAGCATGCTAATATCAATTTCATTTATTTCACCAACACAAACTAAATAGTGGCACTTTTTCGCTCGTAGTAAGAAGTTGGGTTATAAAAATATCAGTCATTTTTTTTTGTTTTAATTCTTCCATTAATAGTAAGGCAAAAGGAACTGAGCCCATACAGTCGTGGTAGCAAACGTGGCGCGCAATTCAAACAAACAGACAATAACCAACCAATGCATGTAACGGACTAAAGTTAACGGAAGTTAAGAAGATCGTTAATATTTTTTTAATTTAACTTAAAAATCGTTAAGTTAAATGTTAACTTCGTTAATTAACGATTGACGGTTTTCTGCCCAGCTTTGGATACCAAAACATATAATACTCGTATTATTACAAACAATATGCAGAAATACCCACACACATTTTTGGTAATACAACCTTGATATTGATTCGTCATACCGCCTCCAAATCTTTGAAAACCAATTACGTAATAATTACGAATTACGTGTTTAGATGCAGTTTAACTACCTAAGTACTTACTACAAATTGTTAAAAACGTCATTTAGGTCATATTCTACAATCTATTAATACTTAACATTTGATTGCAATTACTCTTTGAAAATCTGCGAATCCCTTGCCAACATGCCCTGATAAAATTAAAAAAATGACAATACACGTAATAAATTATTTATATAACATATATTATCTCCTAAAACTAGCTCTGCAGCAGCGCTTGCTAGACTGAGAGCAGTTACGCAAAAGGAGTCAGGGTATTGGCTTCAGATAATTCCTTCAGCAAATATGGAGACTTACTTGAATCCCAATACTCTTCGCTTGGCTATTAGCTTCCGTCTGGGTGCCGAGGTATGTATCCAACACACATGTTCCTGTGGTAAGGATGTCGTCCAAATAGGACACCGTGGCTTGTCCCGCCTCTCTAGCGCGGGCCGCTTCTCACGCCATGCCACAATTAATGACATCTTACGTCGTGTTTTATTGCTACCGTCAACGTACCGGCTTTATTAGAGCCGAACGGAATCCTACTGGACGATGTCAAGAGACATGATGGCATGTCACTAGTTCCGTTGAAGATGGGCTGACCCGTAGTGTGGGATGCGACTTGCGTTGATACGCTAGCTGAAAGCTCACTGTGCTAGCTCCATCCCACTTCCACGGAACCTGCGAAAAGGCTGGTGCAAACTATGTACAATATGTACTATGTACTTTTCATTACAAACTACATAGGTGTTTTTTCCCGTCAATAAAACATACAACTCTTTTGTATTGTAAAATATTTTCCATACATATTATGACACTCCGTTTCACCCATTTAGACGTTGAATTTCAAGAAGTCCTTAAAAGTAACTTTATAACATATATCCTTAAATGCATCAATAACTTTATAACAAAAGCATAATTAACATTATATTCGGTAAATAATTAAAAATAAACAAAGAGATTAAATAATGATTTTCTGATGTTTTAAATCAGATAATGATGATAATGATTTATAATGATTGAGATTCTTTTGTTTTATCCAAAAGTCCAAGTTTCTAGCTTGGAAATTTCTAATTCTACTCGTATTAGTAAAAATTTAATCATTTTTTTTTGCATTCTTCTCGAACGTTATCAAAATGCACTTGCGCATTCTTTTATAAGGACAACGTTATAGATTTCATAAGTTATTGAAATTATTTTTGAATATTTTTTTAATTTTACATGATTTCAAACATTCCTTTCAATTATCTCAGAAATTACCAGGAATTACCACACTAGAGTTTAAATAGAAAAGACAGCGAGTTATTTTTGGTTTTTCCTATATAATATTGAGATACCAATAGTGCGAAATCAGTGTGTGATGTAAATTGTCCAGTTCGTCGACCCCTCCCACACGTATTGACTCAACTGATCAACGTAAGTCGACCTTCAATACGAGTACAACATCTGTATTGAGATGTATGGAACACCAAAATAATGATCTATTATTGCGTCATCTTTCCTCTTGGTAACTAATTGTTACGAAAAGTCTGGTGACTCCCCAGTCGTCAGACCACTTAGTAGATCCAATAAAATAAACTTTATTGGGGATTTACTGGTATAATTCCCCCAGAGTCCTATTGCTTATTGTATTTTTTTAGCATTATAGTCTGAAAGATAGGTACCTGTAGATAGGTACTAACTACGTAGTTACCTTACTTTATTTGTTATTGTAACTGCTAGGTAACATTTTTTTTTTGCGAATAGCATACCTATCTACTTATTAAATTCGTGGTAGTATGCCATTGATTGATCTAGTATATCTAACTAGAATTGTATGTTGCGTCGATAAAATTTATCGAAAATATTTAAGAAACAAAACAGTGTCATAGTGAAAGTAAAAACTACTTTTTAAACTGTGACGGTGTGACGAACTACGAGTGAGTGGATCCGTGTTCTATGAGTATGAACTAGGAAAACGCAATGGATTTATTTATAAAAGGATCTCCAACGTAGGATACATCAAGCTTGTATTCGGTAATACATCTAATTTATAATGTTCCTATCGGCGCCGGCTTTACCCCATGTAGCGCCCGGGTGCAATCGATACCCTGGCGCCCTCTAGTAGGCTCGCGATCAAAATGGAATACTTACAGTTATATTTTCACCAGTGATCGGAAATTCGGGTGCAAATGGTGCAATTATAAATGATGTTGGGAAGCAATAGCCCGTTTACATCGCTCGCGGTACGCCCCCGTGGACCCGCGGGGTAGACTCGAAAGTAAAAAGTATTTTTTAGGAAGGAGGGCTTACAAGAATAAAAAAGCACAACTTTGTCGTTTATGCAAAAATATTTAATTAAAAAACTAAATGTAAATCACAGCAGCGTTCGGCGCCCCTAATACCCTGCGCCCGTGTGCGCCGCACACCCTGCACCATACTCGTAGGTAAAGCCGGCGCTGGTTAGTATACTTACAGGAGAACACAACATTATTGTTGCTTAAACACAAAGTTTCTATGTAAGAAATTATATTAGTGGTGTTATTATAATGCTAATTAATTAAGTTATTATGTAATTAATCAAAAATATCAGCATCCTGGAACAAAAAAAAATATATTTTCTTTCTAAATTTGCCATAATTATTTGTTAACTCGATTACACCAGACTTTGATATATTATTGTATGTTCTACAAAGTCGATTAAAGGTCAAGTGGTATGCAAGATTTGTGTTAGATTGAGGTTACTCGTGAGTTGTATGTTTTCTGGGCAAATAGCGAGGAACCGTTATACGGAATAAGTATAAAATGCATTATCTTCTACTATAAATATATAATTTTAAGAAGTAATAAAATCAAATAAAAAGGAAAATCTGAAACAAGGAAAATTAGTTTCTTTTCAAACGGATATACTACCATGAAAATACTGGAGACACATTTGATGAAACATTTGGCAAGTATAGACGCGACATTCGTACGAATGCGTGGGCTTTGTACTATGAAAGTCAAGTGTAAGCTAAATATAACACGAGACTAAAATATATTGTTTATAATTCCATTTTTCCCGTTACATTTATAGAAGTTCTTTTGTAAAATTTAAGCGGAAATGAAAACTTTCCTTATCTTGAGTTATCAACATAGATTCGGGGCTTTTTTTGCTAATCTGAAAAATCTACAAATCTCGAAAACGAGTCCATAGAGTAAGAGTTAGAACCAGTTGATAAATGCTACACTAAGCATACAAGTAGCTACAGTGTAGCTTGGTAAGCTTGTGTGTAAGTTTACAAACTTTTTACACGTGCAGTCTGTGGGTAAAATATATGCAGAGGTCCCTCAACTCCTTACGTGTTCAGTACAACAATTACAGTAATAATTACCGCAGCGCGTCTGAAACGTTTGCGGACACGAATGCAGAAATCGCAACTCCACAAGCGAATTTCAATGGCTAATTCCGTGATTGCACCAACAGCATACTGAAGAAATATTTGTTTTTAAACAAACTTTTGCCCGACCAGTCTCGATCTCTACGTCTCTCTTAAAACACTACCAGCGATTACTTTAAGTCGGTCCACGCCACGCGGCTGGCAGGTGTCCCGGTGGATGTTATGTTTCCAGGTACCCTATGTTCTGATCCAGCCACTAATCGATTAGTGGAATACAAATTAATTTTATGACCCAGTGGTACAATGAAAATACATCTAGAACTGCATATTAATATAATTGTATGCAGCTAAGATAGATACAGGATAATTAGTGTGTTACAGTGTGCACCTACTTCCGCTAGTTTACTACACTATCTATATCTACAGTATCTATATCTATACTAATATAATAAAGAAGTAAAATTGTGTGTTTGTAGGTATGTTGGGAGTAATCTCTGGAAATACTGAACTGATTTCAAAAATTCTTTCACAAATAGGAAGCTACATTATCTGCATCTAAATAAACTATATTTTATTTTGAAATTTTGAAAAATAAACTTTTAAACCGAAGCGAAGCGAGGGCGGGTCGCTAGTATTCTATATTGGAGTAGCGAACAATCACCAAGTACTTTAAATGGGTATAAACTTGTCAGGGATCATACTTTAATTTGTGAAGTTGCTTGAAACGGCTTCCAATTTAATTTTCAATTTATTTATGTAAAGATTAACAATGCGTACACAAAACTGTGTGATTAGAATACCATAAAATATATATACTTACATACATATTGTATATCAACAATAATTAAAAAAAACACATATTATATCAAAATTATAACCTTTAATCTTCATTCTCCTTGATTGTGGCTAGAATTTAATGAACAAAATTGTAATTAATTAATTCTTTTGAAACAGAAGTTATATTTTTTTAATTTCCGCGCTGAAATACATAACGCCAAACATGTATACAAGTTGTCAGCTCTTGTTAATTCAACTCGTGACTGAGTTTGCGACTTGGCCCCAAATGTCGAGAAAAATACGGAAGATAAACGGTACCACGTTTAAGATAGATAAACAACTAATCTCTTGTAACAGCACTTGTTATTTCAAAATATGTTTTATGTTGTTTTTAAAAAAGATATGATTAGGAAAATGAGAAGCATTTTACGAATTTGTATCGCATTCGGAGAGTTTTACCAACAACTTTCTATCGTCAATATCAAATCAGCACATATGGGAATCTCATACACTTATGTAATTTAATTGGCGTACCGATTTATTTTTAAAACATGAGTATATTTTACTGGAATCAAAAAATCAATGATTTATGGACCAGCGCAGTTCCTAGATTAGCGGGAACAAACAAAGTTCTTTGTATAAATATATAAAGGCCGCGATGAATAATGACTTCTCCAGAACAAACGTAAGGAAGTATATTTCTTTTAATTAATAACATTTCTGAAGCAATTGAACCAACAACATCAAGGATTCTTTGTAACTGGGTTTCGCGAGATAATGTGCAACTCAGGGTTTTCCTTAAGCATTGTTATAATGACTAATTGTTATCCAGAGCCCTTAGAAGTGTGGTTGAAAAATCATAATACACAGATGTGGGTTTTTTATTGACTGATGTGTTTGGCACTTCTAGTCTCTCAGCGGTTCGGCTTTTCTGGACACTTTAAAATCTATATATCACGACAAATGTGGCTTTTTAGATAGTATGTAAGCAATGTAAAATGACTGCTTGTTTCAAGTATGATTGTAAATAATTTGTAAGCCCTGGTCGATAGCACGGGCGACTTAAGAATCGGCCATTTTCTCGCACAACGCATCAGCCTTGCACTCCAGTGAGCTAATGATGGCAACAAACATTACCTCACTGCGAATTGCTTCAAGAGGTATTTCAATTACGCTACGATATAGGGTTCTTCAAGAAAGCTGTGAATAGGCTTTTGCAATGGCGGCGGCGCATACCTCCTGGTGTTGCGGGTGTCCATGAGCGACGGTAACCACTTACCATCTCGTGGGTCAGACCAAATTTGGGTTCAACATCTAGGTACTTACATTAAAGATGATGTACAATTAAACATTTTAAATTCTAGGTTTAACCTTTTGTAAACAGAAGTATGTATTTTGTTTTCTGTAATAAATTATAAACCTATTTTCAATTTCTATCGTATACAAATGAAAGTCTGCTTTTGTACCTTGTCAAGTGCAATTGCTCCCAATGACTAGGTACGGTTGTGAACTTCCAGTGAAGGTGGCACCAGGGCCGTCTTTACCAGGGGGTGCAAGGGGTGCAAGGGGTGCGGTGCACCCCGGGCGCTCACCTTTTAAAGGTAATGAAAAAATATAACGCTATAGTAAACAATTACACAATAGGATATTTGACTGTCATAGGATACACAATAGGATATTTGACTGTCATAGGATACACAATAGGATATTTGACTGTCATAGGATACACAATAGGATGTTTGACTGTCTTAGGATACACTCCCGCACCCCGGCGCAGAATAGACTTAAGACGGCCCTGGGTGGCACTATTAGTTCAACACTAATTAACACCGAACTGTTTCTAGTTCACTTTATCTGTAGCCTAAATTCTTTGTGGAACGGTTTAAATTTTAACATATTTCATTATCAACAATTATTTTGGTCATGAGTAATTATAATGTACCTAATTTATGTTTGTTTGTTCTTATTTACTTCAGAAACAATGGATTAATTCACTAGGTTAAGAACTAGCGGATTTTTCGTATTAAAATAAAAATATACGCTAAAATATAATGAATTTTTTGTAACATTCAAAAGTATATCAAGATTTTTTTTGTAATTATTCAAACCTTTTATAGATAGGTAGGTAAGGAATAAAGAAAATGGTGAACTTCACCGTTTTGTATAAATTTTTGGTACTTTGTATTTTATTTTTATCCTTTAGCCAATGATTACTTACACAATTCCTTACATCTAGAGACATGTGTAATTTATTTAACAAGTGTAAAATCTATTTAAGGTCGCCACAACTATATAAAAAAATAGTAAGTACCTAACTACGAAAAGGGCTTGTAGTAATGTGTGAACTGATTAAAAAAGGAAAACTAAAAAAACGAAGTGAAACTAAACCAGAAGTAAATAGAAACAAAATAATCTCTACATAGCAATTACTATTTAGCAAATTTGTATGAAAAATTTAGTAATATCTCTATA
The DNA here is from genome assembly GCA_914767545.1 of Sesia apiformis. NCBI lineage: Eukaryota > Metazoa > Arthropoda > Insecta > Lepidoptera > Sesiidae > Sesia > Sesia apiformis. Next base: position 1,048,833 of record OU611962.1, read on the forward strand.
AAAAACGATTTTTTCAATAAAACAAATTTTCAATTGTCAACGGAATCCATGTTTTCAGTGTGGGAAAGAATTACCGCTTAGTACTCACCATCGGGTGAAAAATTATTCCGCCCCTGGCCCGAATTCGAATTCAGTGGCAACGTGGCCCGATTTTTTATTTTTAGTATCCACGTGGCCCGAATTTTCGCGACAGGTGTGAACATTCAAATAGAATTGTGTAGTCCACCCGATGATAAGTAACAATTACATTACCATGAACAGATAAAATAGAAGTAAAACATCCTTGGTTGGATTACCACCGAGGATGTTTTATACCGTTACTTTGAAATCATTAAATTACCATTGCTAAAATCTTGTAACAATTCGTAATCATTCTGGACGGAAACAGATTCTGCAGTAAACGCTCCTGGCACAAACTCAGCTCGAAGGGGATGTACTCTGTTATCTTGTTTTAACTATACTATGTGTATGTGTCATGTTTTCTGTGCAAACCCTGTGCTGGGATCCCAACGTAACGAATGATGTGACGTTTACACACAAATAATTGACTCACTGACGTTCACACAAATAATTTCACGCCAAAATTAACAACAAAATTGGATGTCGTTCTTTAGCAGTAGATCAATGAATTTAATGGAATAGAAATAGAATGATATTAGAATAAAAACATGGTATTCTTATAGCATTGTTCTTTTTTTAATTTAACACAATACATTTAGAAGTAACAAGTATTAGAAGTTAGTTAGTACTAATAAGTCAATAATGTTAATAAAACTCTTTTCAGGAAACTCAGTTGAAGATTTATGCTTGATTCATTAATTTACCTATTAATTAATTACTGAAAATATTTCTTCAACAAATTGAAGATTGAGTCGGTAACTGAAAAGTACCGAAATACCGGAAATAAAAGCCACATTCCCACGTGGACGTTAAAGCGAAGTTAACAAATGTTTGCAAATAATATTTTGTCATTAATATAAATAACGGAAAACCACAGAATGATGTCAGTTTGCAATTAGTAATTGACGCAGTGTTTCAATATATATATTTTTAAAGGAAAATGACAGACTATCTTACAGCCCACCTGGTGGTAAGTGGCGACTGTCGTCCTGCGCCATCCAAGATACGAGTACATGCCAACATTAGTCAAGAGTGACAAATGTGAGCACGCGCGCCGCTGCGCCGGCGGATGCGCTGCGCTTTGGAAATTTAAGAATGGATTTGGAAAAAGATTTAGAAAAATAATGAGGAATATGATTTGATGGCATGGGAATGGTCTCTGGCATCTATCTCTCTCATTCACTACCGAAACACATTACATTGCGGAAATAGTATAAAGTGGGAAATGCCGTTACCGTATTTTACCGTAGTCTCCAGTCGAATATGTCCAGCGGTTTTGGGTTTGCATGGTCACCCTCCCGCTCCTATAGCACTTATTAATTATATTTATTTATTTATTAAAGGTCACCAACAGAACATACGTCATGTAAATGAAAGGGTTAAATGCAAGAGTGTTAATTATATAAATGTCACTCTACTTAAAGGCGACGACAACATAATTAGACACAAAAAGCAAACACAGCCGCAAAAGAATAAAAATTGAAATTCAAATCATAATGGAAAATAAACAATTAAGAAATCAAAAGTATACATTAAAATTGTGTTGTATACAATAAAAAGAATTGTATAGATCGTCTAATTTTTAATTTTATTTATAAAAAGATGGCGACAGGAGCAGTAAGACCACCTTCGCCTACGAACGTCCTTGGTGTCTGCTAACGTCAATTAATCATTGCAAACTATACAATCAATATAATTCTTCGCCTCTCCGATAGTCCCTCTATTTGTATTGTTACAGCACAATAACAGTAACAATCACTCACACGACACGGATGCAGTTCACCCCACACAGCCGCTGCTAGAACCTGACAGAGAACGGCAGAAACCGCCCTTGGCTGGTAAGTAATCAGCTTCTATTACATGTTCGTTTTGTGCTCACGGTCCACCGTGGAAGTTATAATAAGAAAACGTCTTAGCAAACGTCTTAGCAAATGCCTAAAAAGACTTTTTGTGGATTACCCACCTAATAGTTTAGTGAGAGAAAAGTATAAGTGATAATCTACCACTGTCTATATCACACACAGCACTTTAACAAATCTAAAGGGCTATAAACGCTCTGCGTACCTTTGATTTTCGTCCAGCTTCTCATCACACATACAAATGTGCACGAGTTACAGAGAGCAATTGCACAATTTTTGTATAGTTTAACATTTGCAATATGTTTAAAGCGTGATGGTTTTTTCGCGCACCCTACAAGAATGTCTGGATTGCACATAATATGATACCCAAAAATTTTCATACATATGTGAAGAGCCTGTATTAGTTCAATAAATAAAGGAAAGCAATAAAGTATAGGCCCCATCTATGGTTTCAACTGTCCAAATGTTATATATAGCCTCTTAAGTTAAACACCATAGAGCATTAGGCATAATCATCATGAAATAGGATACAAATCACAGCAATGAAGCTATTCCATTTCTGCATTCAATTAGAACTATGCATTCACTAGAAAAGTGAATTAGCTATTTTCATTTTTAATAAATAATATCTTCTCCTGACACATTATTTGCTTCGTATTGTTCTGTTGCACCACACCATCCACAAGATAGTGGTCACCAGCTTACTCCAATTCATTTGCATAGGTCCCGAGATCGACGACCTAGATGACGAAGTGCAGAATCCGACAGATGCGGTTCCCTTCCCTGGCATAGATGATGGACTGCTGGATATTGATGATAATCAGGACAAGAAACCAGAGGAACATGATGATGGTAAGTTAAAATTATGATGAGTGTCTAGAAGTTTGAGAGTTGTAATTGACACATTTTTCTTTCTTTTTTCTTTCATTTTTTTCATTCTTTCATCTTTCATTTTTCGCTTCGCCGTAGGTACTTACTTATAAAAACCTAAACTTCTAATCATTGATAAGACAATGTGACACATTTAATTTTTTTTATAGAAAAAGGCGGCTGACGAGCACTGATGGTAAGTGGATACTGCAGTTCATAGACATCCGCGATAGATACCAACATCAGTCCAGAATGACAAACGTTGGCACGCCCCAGGATGCGCTGCCTGCCTTTGCAGATTAAGGAATGGATTGGGAAAATAAGGAGGGAGAGGATGGGATGGGAATGGGCTCTGGCATATCTTACTCACTACCGAAACACGTACGTACATTGGGGAAATACGATAAAGTGAGAATTGCAGTACATTTCAAGGTAGTCTTCTGTGAGAGAGGTGTAACGTGGGCAGTCGAGTGCGCCCAGCGGCTGTGGGAATGCACATGCACTCTACCATTATGACATGTTTAAAAATAATAAATCATGCTTAAATATGGTCAAATCATATCTATCATACTTAAATCACATGCTCAAATACATATAACTATTTTCATCTGCTTCAAAAAACGGTATACAATACTTGTATAGTTTACAGTAACTTTCATTGAATTATCAAGCCTTGCATTCAAATTTATCGTAACCAATTTTACAATGATGTCATAATATCTTTTGTCGTAAATTACATATAGTACTCCGAATAGTATCCACTGCAGTAATTATAATTATTGGTAGTGTCTGGGTAGAATGTCTTTGAATTCCCTTCAAACTCGTGTAATTAGCACAGTTTTATTGAATAGTTCACTTTTGAGTTTCCTAATAGCTAGATACCTACGTCGAATGTGTTTTGTTAAAAATCTCATTGTCAGTATTACTGGCAATAATAATTAACTACTCCTGAAATTAACTTATTATACGAGTATATCTTATTCAACAAGCCGACATTTTTTTTTTTCCAAAATTGTTAATAATAAGGCTCCAAGAACATTTTTGAGATAGGAACGTATCGATGAACTTATTGCTTCAAACTCTTTTTCTTAAAACTGATGTCTTTATTGACTTTTAACTTCCCCCTTTTCCGAGTAATTATTACAACATTTCGATTGTAATTTCACTGAGAGATTTCTAGTATCTCAATTTTTTTAATCAATAATTTTCTCGGCTGTGTGGTGTCGGCCGCCTGTAGAATAGCACCACCCCATTCTTCCCGTGCGTGTAGTAAAAGCTGACTAAGGGATAAGAAAGGGCCTACCACAACCGCTGAGGAACTACACCACCTCTAAAAGAGTGGACTCGCCAACCCGCTTGGCCCGCGTGATGCTTTAAAGCTATACATTAATCCCTCATGCGCAGGAGGAGATTATGAGGAGGGCAATGATCAGCAGTGGATACTGAAAGGGCTGGTTATGGTAAATAACTAAGTACCAGTGGTGATAATTGATTTTGAAATAATATAGACAGTAGTTGCAGTATGTAAATTTATAAAGATTGCTTTTAACCGACTGGAAAATGTCATGAGCAATAACAACGTTAGGGATTAACCGACTGGAGAATGTCATGAGCAATAACAACGCTAGCGATTAACCGACTGGAAAATGTCATGAGCAATAACAACGTTAGGGATTAACCGACTGGAGAATGTCATGAGCAATAACAACGCTAGCGATTAACCGACTGGAAAATGTCATGAGCAATAACAACGTTAGGGATTAACCGACTGGAGAACGTCATGAGCAATAACAACGCTAGCGATTAACCGACTGGAAAATGTCATGAGCAATAACAACCCTAGCGATTAACCGACTGGAAAATGTCATAAGCAATAACAACGCTAGTGATCGCTAGCGGTTCGTCCAAGTGGCGTAGATTTAACTAGGTATATAGCAGATTTTCTACTTATTTGATATGTACGCCACTAGTAAGTACATAATAATATAAAATTATAGAGTACATACTGATAAAATGCTAGGACAATGGGATAACTTGTCTGTTAAGTGGACACATAAAACCGTTGTAAACAGGGGGTTTAAATGCTAATTTTAATTATCTTTGTGTCTAATTGGGCCAATGTTTATAACTTGTAATTATAATTTATAACGTGACGGAAATTACACTTGAACAAGATAATAAATAGTTTAGAATAAAAAAAAATCTGAAGATAATAGATGTAAGCGCGTGAGGAAGATAAGTGTCTGGTTACATAATTGTGGTTAACTGGTTATAATCTAGTGAAGGCACGTGTTGCTAGGGGACACCCCTAGCACCTAGCACTACGCGTCTAGTGAACAATAGAATGCTAAATATTATGTCACATATTTTTTTGTAGATTTTATTGTATCTTTTAATTATATTTTAGCACGAATAAGCACGATGTACATATTTGTTCTGTCTAGATTTTATTTCCCAGTTAATAGGTTATCTAGTTTCAGAATAGCGGAGATTTAAACATTTAAAAAAAGAAATAAAAAAATAAAAAACTGTTTCCCGCCACTTTTCAATTGTTTGTCAGTCCAAGAAAATGAGTGAATCTAACGAAGAAATTCGATACATTTTAAAGTTTTATTACAAAAAAGGAAAAAATGTGACACAAGCCGCGAAAAAATATTGTGCCGTTTATGGACCTAATGCAGTGTCAGTAAGAGTAGCACAAAGTTGGTTTAAGCGTTTTCAGTCAGGAAATCTTAATGTTAAAGATTCAGTTCGCTCCGGTCGCCCTATTACCGATAAAGTTGATGCCATTTGTGAAAAAGTGCAGCAAGATCGGCATATAAGTAGTTACGACAATGCTAATTGCTAGTCTTGACTCATTTGAAAAAGTCTGAATTCACAAAAAAGCTCGATATTTGGGTACCACACGAGCTCACTGAAAGAAACATAATGAACCGTGTACTCGTTTGCGATTCTCTATTAAAACGCAATGAAACCGAACCATTTTTGAAAAGATTGATCACTGATGATAAGAAGTGGATCACTTACGACAAGAACGTGCGGAAAAGATCATGGTCTGAGTGCGGCCAAGCTCCACAGACTGACGAAACCCGGATTAACGCGCAATAAGGTGATGTCGTCTGTATGGTGGGATTGGAAAAGCATCGTTCATTATGAGCTTTTACCGCCGAGCAAAACCATCGATTCGTATCTCTACTGCCAACAGCTGATGAGACTAAAGCAAGAAATTGAGAAAAAACGCCCGGAATTGATCAACAGAAAGGGTGTAGTCTTTCATCATGATAACGCCAGACCACACACATCTTTGGCTACTCAGCAAAAATTGAGAGAGCTTAATTGGGAAGTGTTGATGCACCCACCATATAGCCCTCAGATTTCCACTTGTTTCGGTCTCTTCAGAATTCTTTAGGTAGTGTAAGGTTAACATCAAGAGAGGACTGTCAAAACTACTTGTCGCAAGTTTTTGACCAAAAATTCCAAAATTTCTACAGTAACGGGATCATGTCACTACCTACAAGATGACAACAAGTTATAGAACAAAACGGCACATATATATTATAATTAAATGTAATTAAAACTTTAAAAAAATGTCTTGAATTTGTATATAAAATACGAAGAAACTTTTTCCCCGACCTTATATTAATTAAAACTGTCTTGCTTGAATCAGTACCTCCTATCTATGCCTATTTTAATAATGACATCAACCTCAATAAGGTCACTCTGATAATGCATTGGTAACGAGTACATATATGTTTACTATTGTCATAAGTACTGAGTTGTCACTGACCACAAAGGATGTGGCTTTCTCGTTTCAGGAGTGGTGATGACACATTTACGTTGATAAAAATATACAAAGGAGGACATTTACTTGTACTGTAGATTTTGATATTTTAAAGCGAAAAGCGGTATCGTGCTAGAAAAATGTTATATTTGTCGTATTTCGGTTAGAACCACAATATGACGCTATTGTCGTACTTGACATTCGGTTCCATCTTGTATATATGTATAGTACAACGTGTCATTGAAATAAAAAACCTGAAACACGTCATCTAATTTAAAATACTAATATAAATATAGTTTAAATACTAGTATAAATATAGTTTAAATACTAATATAAATATAGTTTAAATATAAATATAGTTTAAATACTAATATAAATATAGTTTAAATATAAATATAGTTTAAATTGACATGTTTCAGGTTTTGAAAACCGATCTAGCGAAAAATATAATTATTTTAGGGAATAAACCAAAAGTTACAATCTATCTGAAATGTTCGTAGCTTTCGTTATTTATTTATGTATTTAAACTTAATTGCATGGATAAAATGTACAATAGGCAGATTATTCTCTACTAGTCAACGTTTGGGTAAACAGAGAATTAAGAGGGGTGCATTGTACAGTTAGTATTATAAGTACCCTTAATTAGAAAAAAAATAACGTAACACATATTCATTACAGTGCAGGTACAATAATACATACCATATATGATAATAATATATACTTATTTATCTATATAGAGGAAGGTGGCTATATTTCGGATACCATTTTGTTTTTAATGTGTAAAATTAAATATATTGAACCTTTGGCTAAGGATGTGACATTATTTCTTACTATAAATAGTGTACTTTAGGATCCCAAAACGTCAAATATCCTGATGTAAAGAAAAAGAAAATAATATTGTTTTTGCAAAATCATGATGTTTTTGGAGTAAAGAAAAGGGAGTCTTAATTTCGGATACATAAAAATTTTAGGATAATAATGTTAAAAATATAATAAAACTATGCAATATAGAAAATATTTATTTGTAGAAAACTCAAATGACATTTAAAGAACTAAAAATCAAACTTTAAAATAATTAATATTGAATAAAAAATAATTAAAATTAAAATAAAAAATGAAAAGAAATTAAATTAAAATTAAAAATCATAATCTATTCATTCAAGACATTCGGCGCAAATAAATTTAGCCTGCTTTTTAAATCCCGTACACTTCTCGTGACCCCACTTGAAACATTTACTACATCTTGCCCACTCCTCGCCATGTGTGTCTTCTGAAAACAATCTAGGCATACCATGCACTCGGCATCGTCAGCATCTGCCGTATGCTCATCTGATTCATCCGTTAAAATGAGCTCTTCAGCTGAGGAACTTGAAGAGCTGTCATGAGTTTTCTGCTTTTTTGCAGGCTTTGTTCTTTTTCTAATTACCTTTTTGGCTCCAGATGTCGATGGTTGTGGTTCGTCAATTATTTTAGATTTGCTGTTTTTAGAATTCTGTGATAAAGTGTTTAAGACGGGCTTTTTCTTTTTTGCAATATTTTCCAGAGATCCTTCAAGGGCTACTTTGTAAGGGGATCCAGTAATCAGAACTGCTTTTCCCTTTTTACCTTCTATTTGTTTTTCCCCTGCGTTCTCACTAGCTACATTTTTACGATTCTTGAAGGAGGGTAAAGGACTTACATCAGTCGGTTTTATAAATTGAGACACAGATGTGTTTGCCTTCGTGGACAGAGTTGATTGTTTCTGATTTGGGTTGATTAAATTTTGTGAGCTAGGAGGAATATTTTCGGATAGCACAGGTTCGAAATCGCTGTCTGCTGTTCTTTCTTTTTCATAAACTTCAACATTTGGGTTTTCTATGGCAAACTCATGTTCATCAAAGACGTTTCTGTTACAAGGAAAGAGACCGGTTTTTTTAAAACCATTAATCGCTGTCTGAATGGTTGCAGCACGAGCATAGGCTCTACATACTAATTCAGCTATTTGATATGCAGTCACTACTCTCCCAGAATTGTTTCTTAACCATGTCTCTATTTCTTGAGCATAATAAGTTTTGAACGGGCTCATAAAAGCCACATCAAGCGCTTGCATTTTATGAGTTGAATGAGGGGGTAGACAGACGATGATGACTTCATTTTCCCTTCCAACATTGATAACATCTATGTTACGTGTATGCTAATAATGGCCGTCGAGAATGAGGATCACAGGATTTTCAACTGAAGGTTTTGTGATTGCTATGAAATGATGTAACCACTTCGTGAAACTATCTCCTTGAATCCACCCTGATACATGACATGATGAAATAGATCCCGGGGGAGCTCCATTCATGAGTTCAGGCTTCATGTTCTTCCTTGGGAAAACGAACAGAGGCGGGATAAATTGCCCCGCAACACTCATGCAGGTAACAAGCGTTACTAGTGATCCACGTTCGGCAGACGAAATGCTAGCGATTTGCTTTTTTCCTTTTAAACCAATAACCTTGCATGTTTTATGTTGAACAATGCTGACTCCAGTCTCGTCAACATTGAAAATTTTCTGCGGAGAAGATCCCACTTTTTCTAATTGTTTTTCATAAATATCAAAAAATTCTTCCACATTGTGTTTTGTGAAGCCTCTTACTCTGGCCGCTGATATTGCCTGAGGGGTTCGAAATGATAATTCACGATGGCGTTGCATAAACAATCTCAACCATTTTTTACCTGCCCGACCAGTATTTCTAAATGGATGCCGCAGATTATTTTGTAAAGCCAGCTGAAAAGCCATTTGCGTTACGTCTCGTGCGCGTAAACCAAAGAATCGTTTCTCCATATCTAATAAATATTGAACGAGCAAACTCTCCAGTTCACCAGGAAATATGGGTTTTCTCCCAATTTTGGCTTTCACCAGATCGTCAACACTCTTACCGTCTTTGTTTTTGACGTAGTCTTCTAACGTAGACTTGGGCACTCCGAACACTTCCGCTTCCACTGCTTTTTTCATGTCTTCTGGATTCCACTTTCTTCGCTTCTTGACCTTAAAGGAATAAAAAAACATTATAAACCGATAATTTGAATTAAAACACATAACTCTTTTCAATCAAAACAATACCCAATTTCGGATACCCTAATTTCGGATAACCAAAATTAGGCACTATTGCCTATCCGGAATTAGGGCCTTATAAAAAATACTTTTGAATCCACTTGTCTAAAATAACCTCAAAACTATTCACGTCAAATCAATTTGACACTTAAACTACATTTTATCACCTTCATATTATACTTTAAAACAAAGTATTAGAACTTACCACTTGCCCTGCAGCTGTGTTCGAAGTTGACATCTTCAAAAACTATTTTTGCAATATTTTGAATTTATTTTTTGTTCCGTACACGAAGTTCTGACGATGGCGGCGACAACACAGATTCAATATGGAGGCGACCGCTCCCCTTGACTATTATTAGCAGCGCCGCCTAGTGCATAGGTTATGAATAAAGACGCTATCCGAAATTAAGGCACCATCCAAAATATGGGTACCTTCCTCTATAAGTGGAATAGAAAACAGGAGTATGCCTTTGACTTGGGTAATGAGAGAAATTAAAGAGTATAGAGAGATGTGGCAGAAATTTGATTATTGAGTTATCGATAGGTAATATTCGCGGAGTCTCTTTTTGAACGAACGTTTGTTGGGAGGTTTCTTAATGTGAATGGGGCGCACTCCAGAGTTTGACAGCGTGTTCGGCAAAAGACTTCGACATAAAGCCAATACGGCAAGAGATGACATGTAATGAGAGGTCCCCCATTCCCATCAGAACGTACTTAGTAGTTCATTAGGTATTCACTGATTTTATATTGTTTTATACAGGGTGCCTAGGGGCGGCGCAGCGAAGGCACTGCGTCACGGCCTATTGATAGCGTATTGAGTGAAAATATGATAGAAATTAACAAAAAAATGTGAAAAAAAAAAAACAATTATTTCAGTGACACTTTGTATAAGCTCAACTTGCATATGTACCTATATAGGTATCTGTGGTTGCCCAAAAATATTAATTACCTGCCTATTATTCAATTTAGGATCCAAATAAAATAGTCGACAACGGCCTTACAAGATAAAATTCGCACGATTCTCAGTAGATAGACATTATGTCACTCACTTTAGTAGATGTTAAAAATATGTATGCAAATACGAAGGTCATCCGCTGTTCTTGCGCACTAACATATAGACATTATACGAGTAGATATATGTAGATACTATTTTTTAAGGAATCATGTTTATTTTTCATATCTATTATGTATGTAGAGCGGTGATAGCCTAGGGTCATTTATTCCCGACTAATTCGTGAGGTGGCGAATTCAAATTCTCGGCCCGAACCACTAAGTTTCTATTTAAGTATGGATTTTTAAAATTATCACTAGCTTGATTAAACCCGCATGCTTGGAAATTAAAAAAAAAGTAATAATCCGCACTCGGCTTCCGTGATGGATTATGGCCCGTAACCAGCTATTGGTTTACTAGGGGGGGGGCTCGTGGACCGCAGTGAAACGTTATTGGTATCTAATTAATATATATGTACCTATGTCTAATTTTTTTTTATAATAACGGCATATTCGCTCACCTTGTGTATCGGAAATAAACGTACTCGTAAAATGTACGACGAGTACTTAGAAGCAGTTATTTTTGGTCAGTCGAGATGAAATATCAGGAACTGCGACCGACATTTAGAGATAGAATTTCTACTCTACACCAAATGGGAAGGGACTGATTGCGTACATGCCATCCCTTCCCGCTTCCATTTGAAGGAGAGAAGCGATGGAATGAGATACGAAAGAAGCGAAATGGACTCGGTAACTTTCATTCGCTCCCGTAATACATTGGTACGTTTCACGGTAGTATTCTGTAAAAGTTGCGTTTCGTCCAGACGGCCACACACCCAGTCGACTGCGGGTTGCAGCACCGCCGTCCTCCGCTTCTCAAAAATTTATCCAAAAAGTTGGGTTTTCTTGTTATACCCTGGTTAATTTTTTTCCGACCGATTGGCCCGTTGGTGCAAAAGGACCCGGGATAGATTCCTGGTGGGCCACTCATTTGTTTAAAGAGAAATGTTTCTTCGGGTCCGAGTAGTCTACGTAGGTCGCTGGACCCACACAGGGAATTCTAGTGTAGGCCATCGAATGTAGCGTTATTTTTTATTTATTTTTAACTGGACTATAGCGATATAAGTTTTAGGTATAATTAGCTGTGTGCTATGAATAGGAGTATAAAGGTCCAATGGAAGTGGCATGTCTTTTAAAAACTGAAATCCTAAAACGATAAATAAGAAAAAAATATGGAAGAGATAGCCTTTAGCGATAAGGCCGCCAGTTGCTTTTGTATATTATATTGTCTTATAATAGGAATGTAACAAAAATTTTTCATTCATTCAAAAATTATGCTGATTTTTAACAAACTTTCTCATCTTTCAGATCCCGAACTAGACAAGGATGGTTCTCAAAAGCAGGACGGCGACGCGGCCACCGACGACGGTAAATGGGCATGGTCGCATGGCGACGACGAAGCAGATTACCCGCTTTACGGTGATTGGTCCCACATGGCTGGGGATGTACACATACACTTAGTTTAAAGGCTCGGGCTGTTAGCAGTTCGTAAATACAGACTCTTATCAGTTTTTGAGAACTTACCTTAAAGGATTCTTTTGTTCATACAAACAATGTATAAACGCGACGTTCAATCATTGTAGGTATTAATATAGGTATAATAACCTACCATATAATAATACTCCTACGATCATTGTCACTGAACGTCGTCTTTGGTTCGCTGTCTGTTCCTTACAATTACGTCCAACTGGCCATTAATTAATGCACCCTTCAAAAGACGATTCTACAATTCGTTTTACGCTACAAACGTGGAACGCCTGACCCTCTGTCTCATTCGTCATTAATCGTTTTTGTGATCTTGTGACCTATAAGAACATGCCCATTGCACTCTGCAAGAGCCTTTCAGCCTTCTTCAGTATTAATACATAGATACACACTCGTATGCATTAATTGTGTATAATTTACAAAAAGTGTGCTGGGACGCTATACACTGATACTACCAATAAAATGATAAATAAAACACCTTAATGGGTGTTTTTGTACCTTCATAATAAAGTGTGTTATCTGGTATTCTTCTCTAAAAACTTTTGAGCTAAAACGTAGCAAACCCAGCTAGTAGATAAGCTATATTTAAGCCATTAAAACATTGGAGATACACTTTGCGTATATTCGCAAATGTCAATATTTTCCAGTAAATGTTGTTTAATGCGAGTATTTTGCGTTTATACGAATCAAATGAATCATACCTAAAAGCTGCGACACGAATTAATCTACGTCTACGTTTTATCGTTCTGTAAATATGTGACAAGTATAAAACTATGCTGGACAAGCGCGCGGCTAATTACGAATTGCTTGTTATTCAAATGGGTTGCACTTTTTGTATGCGACGGATAAAAATCACAATGCTTTAGGTAAGCTTAAAAACTAATGGAAACTTTTATACGAGTATAATTATCATATAATTTCGTTAAAATTTATGGAAATCTTATGCATTCAGCTCGGGCCTAGGGTACTGTGCAGAAGAATACAATTATCTTTCTAAAACGCTAAAAACAATATAGCAGGCATTTTAATTTTCTGCACATAAACTGACATTATGTGACGTTATCTTAGCAAATGGCACCTTATTGTCGGTATGGATCAGTATGGACTTTAGTTAAGGTTTCCTACCTTAAAATTTCGTTGTTTTAGGATTCTCTTTAAATAAAAACATTTGATTTTTAAGATAAATGTATAAATAATATATGTTATTATTTAAGATATCACTAATGTTTCAACATCTGGGAAAATAGAACCGACAATAAGACGCCTTTTCCCAGATAATAATGTCACATAATATTTATTGAAATGGTGAAACGTCATCCCTTTATGTTCGCGCGGTGGACATATTATAATAAAAACTATAATTAACCGCTGAAGGAGTGACACTTAAAGATCCCTCCACAAGTCTTTTCCACCAGAATCAATGATAATTACCGGAATGTCTGCACATTACCCAAAATCAGAGTATTCATTAACCCATATATTCGCTTATATACTCGTACCTAGCGATCTTATCACATTAGTCGTAAAATGTCACCTCTAGAGTTCAAGCAGTTCTGCTTAGAAAAATATTTTAAGCAGTTTCAATACAATACTGCTCAATGGATTCTGCTGCAATATCCCTAGTCTTCGAATTATTTATTTCGTTTTATATGTATTTATAAAAAAAAACTGGACGGAACGATTTGACGATATTCATCGGTGGTGGTTGGGTGAGAAGAGCGGTCATTCATGATTAGACGCTCTTCTCATCAGCTGTGGGAGAGGCCTATATCCAAGAGGCAAACCAAGCTGATGTTATGGAAAAAACTGTTTCAACAAATTGGATGCAGCAATGGTTTTATTGTCCCGTTGTCTCGTATATCATAGATACTTTTAAACGTAAAGTACAAAGTGCTGTAAAGTATGGTAGATGCTAATGTCAGCCAAGATATGGGGTGATGAATATACGATTATCTAAGAAACATGTGTCAAAAGATGGACATTACGAAAATCACCACTCCCAAGGCGATGTGGCGTTGTATCGCTACAAAAGATTACTCCCATTGGATCACAATATCAGACGCTCGTTGCAACTGATCACGGCGTACCATTCCCGTCGGATACAAGCGACCCAATCGGAAATAAATGTGTAAACATTTTTATTTTTATTCTCATTCGAAAAAAAATATTTATACAAATTACCTATATATTAATGATGTCGCTTCGAAGTGATCTGATTGGAATAATCTCTACAAAATGCGTTTTATGTGTGGAAAGATCCTCGTTGCTAATCTTATTCTCAAGTACATACTAAGTACTTTGTACTAAGTTGATTTAAGTTGAGTGTTAAATTACTTCTTATGATTTCCTGTTGATCTTGTATAAGTCCTAACGCAGACCTAACTATGTATTCTAAGCATTATTTTATGCATGTACCTATAGCGCACTATACTGGGTGTCTGGTGGCGAATCTATCTATTTTTGGGGAGTAATAACGGGGTCCTTAATATTGTTTTTAAGAACTCCCACTATTACCTACCCCTAAAAAGAAAGTCATTATAGTCAAAAAGATCTATTTTTAATTAGATAGTCTTCGAGTGACGTTTTTAATTAACAGTTTGAATTTTAAATAAGTATTCAGGAAATAAAAAAAACATTTTAATACGAGTACACACCTACTTTAGTTTGGAAATAATAAACAATAAATTCAAAAAAATACAGAACACTCAGTGACTCAAAAATAAATTATTTCATGAAAGGTAACATTTTAGTCAAATAAAGATTTAGTCATTTAACATGTGAATGTTCAATGACTTTTTTTGTTAATAACGCATTCCAATTGTCACTCCATAAAAGGAATAAGTCCACGTCCACCTATCAGTCACCCTGTATATAAACATTCTGTTATAAATACGATTATATACCCTTTTTTGTACGAATTAATGCACTGGGAATGCATGATGCATGTTAAATGAATATATTTCTCACATTTTAAATGAGCACAGCATGAAAAATACTATTATCAATGCGACGTTCAGGAAAATATCCATTTACTTTTAAACCTTTTCTTTTCCCTCAAATGTTTTATAACTACTATTTCCTTCACAGATTCCAATGGCCTCGGTCCTAGATTCGGCGTGGATGATCGGCCCATCTCCCCCCTACCTCCAGGAGTAAGTAACCTATTTATTAACTTGAATGAGAAAAATTTGAAGATGGAAAAGCGTTTGAAATGACACAAAATTACTGATAGGTAATGCATTTATTATTGAATCGTTATATACCATTATAACTGCTAAAGCAATGCGATTCCTTTTACTAAAAAAATAAGAAATATATTTTTAAGAATAGATAAAAGACTTGATGAGCGGTTTGTATTATTGTTCGCCCACCGTTTTGACATTAACTGCTTCTATGAAATAAAAGCTTTCATTTGTGTTGGCACATGTCGCTTTTTTGGGACACATGTCTTTTACTATCGTTTTACATTTACATCAACTTTGTAGTGGCAATTTTTCTTGAATAGATAGGCGGCTGATTGCCCTTGAACCTTTCTGACGTTGCTATTAACTTCTTCAGAGAGTTGGTTGCCAATACTCTGTTGTTCTTGGATATTGGTCTCTTCAAGAGTAGTCAAGACTCTTTAAGAGAAGCGAACTTTCGCGGGCTCAGAGAGTTTGCACACCGATGGCACAGGAAAAGGAGCCCGAAAGAGCTGTTCGGCACTGAAGTACATCGTCTAGTGGAGTAGAACAGCCCCAGAAAGGGGAGAGTGCTTATGGGACACAGGCAAAAGAGAATACTTGTAGGGAGGCAGAGCAGATACGCGTCGCAACATAGCCCTAGCAGGCGAACGGCGCGTACCTCCCGACGATTTGGTCCGTATAACCAAAAGGTTGGTAGGACCATGGGTGGAGGTGGGTCTTCAAGAGTAGTTATTTTTGTGTTAAAAAATGATGGTAATTTAACAGGCAGTCAGCTTGGACATCATGTGGATGTATGTTTAGTCTGAATAGATGTGGTAAACTGTTACTTATAATACATAACATGGATCGGATAGAGACGGGAAAATGGATTCTAGCAACTACATAAATTCAGAATTGATGTAGTTATTTATATTGAACACAGTGTTAGTATTTACGTAAGAGTCTTCTTGCCATCATAAGACAAAACTAAACTTATTTCTTTTTTACCGCTGGAAACGTACATGGGTTTTATGAATCAGGCTAACAGAAATGTTAATTTATATAAAATTTGGATCCTTTATTGTTGTAAGCCATTATTTTTTTATAACAATAGACTTATTTTGTGAAATCCCCAGTCGATCCCCGACGTGAATACCTACCAGCAGAAGAAGAATCTCGCACAGGGCATGATGGACCTCGCGCTGTTGTCTGCAAACGCCAACCAGCTGCGATACGTCCTGGAATCTTCAGGAGCGCATCCGTACTATTATCCGAGTCTGAGTCTTATAGCTATCAGTATTATCATTCAGGTAAGTTCCACAGGGTTTTTATGATGTCTTATAAAATTAAATTGTAATTATCTAGGCCTTATATCCATCAGTGTTATTATTTAGGTTAGTCTTCGAATCCAAAGGTTTTTGTTGGTGTTCATTTGACATAATATCGATGATTAAAAATTCAATTGGCCACCTTATGTATCCTCGAATGGATTGATGGTAACTGAAACAACAGACAAGTGTTGTTTTATGGATTAGATGCCGAAAGTAAGTCGGCTTAGCAAATAACTGATATTTGCAATAAATAGTTTAAGGCGATTTACTATAATACACATGCATTCAATACATTCGAGTATGTATAGGACAAAATCTAATAATGCCCCAGATATTCAAACAAAATTGTAACTAAGCGTAAAATGGTCTATTTTCCAGGTCCATATGGTATAAAATAAAATGAAAGAACTCTTTTATGCTACTATAGGAGTATCCCAATAGGAATTGGGATGAGAAACTTTCCTTATCCCATTAAACCTTCCTACTTGATGGGATTAGAAAAGTTTAAATGAAAAGTAGAGAAGGATAATGGCAATTATTAACGCTAAACAAACTGACAAAGGCGTTCAATAAAAGGTTTTTTTTTTCAGATCGCAGTAGGCGTGGGCCTGATAATGAACAGCCGCTACAACGTGAAAGACGAGAAGGACATCTGCAAAGCTGATAAGATCAACAACATGACTGTTTTGGGTATCTTCCTAATCACCATAGTGAACGTGTTCATCACCTCGTTCAGTGTCGCCACACCGACCGTTCCGAGCACTACGGTGCCGGTGGTTCCGATCTCAACGGTCCCACGGATCACGTAGCCAGGTTTTAATTTTGGGCTAAAAAGTAGATAGGGCCGGATAAATGTTTTTTGTACAGTTTTTAATCTGTGGGGCAAGTTGGGGCGCTTGCCCCCCTGGCATAGGGAAGAATAAGTATCAGACTTTCTGCATTACATTGTCTCTGTTTAAATTATAAGAATGAAGAGAAAATTGTTTGCTTGCCCCACCCAGGATAAAATTCTGACTACGCCCTCGGAGATGCAATTCCCATTCCCATCCTATCCCTCCGCATTTTCTCAACTCTTTCTCCAAATCCATTAACCTTTAAATCTCCCAACGTAGACGGCGCATCCGGGCGCGTGCCAATGTTTTTCATTCTGGACTGATGTTTGCATATAACGTGGATGTCTATGGGTAACAGTATCCACTTATCACCTAGTGTGTTCACTAGGTGATAAGTGGATAGTGTCATCCATAGACCCATAGACAGGTGGTCTGCCGCCTTCTTTCCACAAAAAAATGACTATTTTTTTGCATAACGTACTAAGTAGCGACTGTATGAAGTTTTATATCAATTTATTCGACTTTCACCAGATTCCGCTTTTGCCAATGTTAATTTTCTTCCACATTCGCCAAGAAAACTGACAACAATGGAATTGAAGGTAAACAAACAAAAGATTGAAAAGATTAATTATTTAGTAATTATGGAGCAAAGAGGTTTTTATTAACATTTTAAGTGGCCAGTGAACCAAGGAAATGTTATACTTAATATTGATACATGTATATAAATGAGGGTACTTCGCAAAAAAATCTGGCAAAAGTGGAATTTTATTGTTGTTATATCCGGTGAATGTGGAATTCTGGCAAAAGTGGAATCTGGTAAAAGTGGAATAAATCGTTATATCAAAAGCACAAGCAAATTGGAGAATATGATTTGATAAACATAACTCAAGTTGCTGTTTTTGAGCCACCTACGTGGTCTCTGACTATGGGCCTCATAAATAAGCTCACTGTCGCACAGCGAGTTATGGAGAGGGCTATGCTCGGGGTTTCCCTACGTGATCGAATCAGGAATGAGGAGATCCGTAGACGAACTAAAGTCACCGACATAGCCTCTCGGGTTAGCAAGCTGAAGTGGCAGTGGGCAGGGCACATAGCTCGAAGAACCGATGGCCGATGGGGCAGAAGGGTTCTCGAATGGAGACCACGTACCGGCGGACGAAGCCGAGGACGTCCATCTGCTAGATGGACAGACGACCTCATAAAGGTTGCTGGATGCAGGTCGCTGCCGATAGGTCTAAATGGCGGATAATGGGGGAGGCCTATGTCCAGCAGTGGACGTCCAAGGGCTGAAATGATGATGATGATGATGACGGGTGTTGTTTTTGTATTCATATTCCTGTAATTGTTTTTAAGAATGTTTGTTTAATGTAAAATGATAAGAATTTCAATGTAAGGATACCAACGGTCGCGGCTTGCAGCTTTAGTCCAACTGACTGGAAACTAACCAATGTTAACTGTAGAGGGCTCCAATAAACACAAATTGGACTAATTTTAAAACTTTTGAATGTCTTTTAGCAGGCTAGTTTTAGTCCAAGTTGTGTTTTACAGACCTTATGCAGATTGCATAAACGTTAGATTTTAAATATCTCAAGTAAGATCCTAAGCAAAGAAATGGTTATAAGGTAGTTTGTTTTATCCGGCCATAAAATTAAGGAGCTTAGGAACTGTTACTGCCTGGTCTTATGATTTTTAATTAACTTCTATTTTTATGAGGGGTCGGAATAGAGTAATTTGATATAGGTATTTGCAAACAAACTTTACCTACATCTGAAAATGTCCCGAATTTTATAAATCGAAAATACTGTGTTTAACACAAGTACATATGTACTTATAATTAATTGTGCAACAAAAACGTAACTTAGCTATTGATTTCGTTATGACTACAGTTTTTATTGTGTATCTGTGGAACATATTTGAAAAACACTCATTTCAAAAATTAAATTTGCTTTTGGTAATATAATTTTCAATATCAAAAGCTGCTCCAATTAAAAGCCTCAATTTTCTTAATTAAAAAAATAATGTCTATATGTACCTATATAACTACTTATTCCGATCTCACAATATCTATAAATGAAAAAAATGAGACTAAAATATTGCTATGAACTGACTGTGGGTAGATGTGGTAAGCTGTTATAGCAAACTGCCTTTTTAATTTAGGTCAATCACAATGAGAATATCTAATCAATTCAACCGTAGCTATTGATGAATAGGATAAATGAATGTGATTGTCGTGCTAATGTATCAAATTTATTGTTTTATTGTAAAAAACTAAACTAAATCACAAAAAAAAAATCAAATGAGTTTAATTTTAAATTATATTGATCTATGTTACTATCTTTATTTTAGTCTTAAAATTGTGTACTGTTGTAACATAAATTTACCAAATACCCCAGAGATTGTATAATACATATGAACGTTATCATACCTTTATTAAAAGTGAAATAAAATATATGTAGAAGTAGTTGCTCAAATCGTGTTGTCCGCCATGATTATATGAATCTCTGCTAAAGCATAATGTACATTAAGTGACCTTTTTGGATATATTTTGCATTTCTATTTTTTTATAAATAGCTACAAATAGTTAAAATATATAATTAACTTACTTATAATCTTTAATAATATTATTATATTTAGTCAATCATTGTTAAATAAAAAAAGCATTTATTTTGTAAGTTTCAGTATATCTACTATAAGGACTTATTCTTTTGAAGTTTTTTTTATATGTAAAAAAAATGTATATGTCGGTGCTTCTCAAATGATAATATTTTTTAGTGTGTATGAATTTGAGAGATTGTTATGTCTAATGCAAAAAATAAGCGCTTATGAACTTAGTGTAAGATCTCATTATACTCTAGTAAGTAAAACATAATAACTATGCAATTAACAAGTTGTTTTGCTAAATATCTAACAACTCTAAATTTTCGCAGTGGCATTTTTGGCTGGTAATGTTTAATGTCTTTGAATAAGATTTTGCAAAGTCGACGGCGCGCCCGCATACCCCCTGGTGTTGCAGGTCTCCATGGGCGGCGGTAACACTTACCATCACGTGGAACCGCATGCTCGTCCGCCCACTTGTCTATAAAAAAATTTGTCGCATTCATATAAGGCCCTACAAAAAGAGTAAAATATTTTGACCATCAGTACACTAAATCTGACTAAAATTTAACATATACTCGTATGTGCATAACACACACGTTATGTAGTACGTACCTACTAACAGAAGCGGGCGTGTTCAAAGGTCAAAGACCTAAGCGAGTGAGTGTGGATGGTGTTATACACATACGAGTAAACTAAACACCAATTATTTATTTTTTATATAATAAAGAAATCATGAATTACATACCTACATGTTAATTTATATTTAGATACAATACACTACATTAGTAATTAGTAATAAATAATTAGTACACTGATTGACATTTATAAATATTTTAGACAATTTTTGTAGGACCTAATATCTAAGGACGTCTAGTTTTCTGTAAACAATATATATATACAAATATAATTGATATAGTGACTAGGTAGGTCACTTCAAGGTCTGATAGAACCCGTCTTAAAGCCGGCTCGACATAGTGTGCCGTGGGGAATCTGATGACAATTGATGTATTTTGAAATCATAATCTAGTTTATATGCATTGAGATATGTTTTAAAATTTCAATGCTCATTTTCACAGCCCACGTGCTTAAAGCCATTTTGGTGAAGTAGCCTACTTATTTTCACTTTGTACCCGTGGTACAACCGGTTATACTACTAGTAGTACTAGTAGTTGTAATACTAGTACCACGGGTATATTTTTTGTTCTTATTACTACTGACCAACCTACTACAGACGCGATATTTATTTCACTATTAAAAACGATTCGAAATGATTAAATATTTATTCTGTACTAATTGCTTAAAATAAACTAGGGCTTCTTTAATATACAAAATAACAAAAACACAAATACGGTCCGAGTTTGATTATGATCCAACTGAAAAAAAATCCTAATTAAATCAATGCAATTTTTGTCTTGCCAGCTCTAATGTAATGGCATTTTTCATGAGTTGCATTTGAATGAGACTAATACTGTCACGTTTTTATCTATTGAATAATAAGGAATTCCCAGAATAAATAATATTTGGGATTTTTTCAGTAGTAACAAGGATAAATCTCCCTACGATACAAGGATAACCAGGCGGGTCAGTAATAATATGGGAACAAATCACGTGTAAGAAGGGTTAATTTTGATAAAGAAATTGAAACTCTTCTGGTCACTATTTATAAACCAAACTCATACCTGTTTTCGTCGTTACATAATTTTTTTTGAAAGTGCAATATTGAAGAGAAATCATGTTTAGTACTAATTTGTTTGTTCATCGTTTTGTCAAGTGCCTTACTTACCATATTTACTTATTTATACTTTAATCACTTTATAAGAAAGTTACATAAACATATTTTGGATTATACACAATAAATTCTTTTATTTCATATATTCATATTTAATGCCACGACTGATGTGATTTAGGCGTGGAAAATTTTGGATGTCCCCAGTTGGAAAAAGATTTATCTATTTAAACGGATCTTGACGCCAATGTTTACTCGACGTTTCGGTTGGGTTGCACTCAGGGGCGTAGTCAGGATTTTATCCAGGGTGGGACAAAGCAGTTTAAGTACTTACTAACTTAACATACCGTCTGCAATATTAACGTTATTAATATATGACACAATTCACGAGTTGCCTAAACACCACACTAGGATTCCCTGTGTTCCTGTATATATAATAAAATGTTTTAGGATTCGTTTTGAATGAGCAAATAAAACAACAATATCTTCAGAATCCAAAATGTATTGAATATAAAACAAATCTAATAAAATCGTCGGGTGGCTATTTTAATATAATCTATTTTAATAATAGTTTTATATATTAAAGAGGAAACGCCCGTCGCAGACGATCGTAGCGTATAGTGTGGCGCGCTACAAACTGCCACTGATAACGTTAATGATAACGAGTAAGTTATAACAACTAACTTATAACTGATAACGTTACATTATAGATTATTTTAAAGTTGCCGGTAACAATAAGTTGCAAGTAACTTTTTTATAATCAGTAATTTTTAATAGACAGATTGACTTCAAGTTAACAAGTTAATCGATAAATAGCATGTAACTTTTGTAAACAATTAGTAATTATATTAAGTGACAGTTTAACTTCAAGTTATCGGTAACAAATAAGTTACAAATGACTTCACTATAACCAAACTTACAAGTGACAGTCAACTTCTAATTACCGGTAAATTACAAGTAACTATCTATAACCAGCAAAATGTTTAAAGTTAGCGCTTGTTAAAGTTTTAAAGTTATAATTAACTTATTTGTGGCCTGTAACATTAAAGTGATAGTTTGTGTGCGCGGCGCCGTGGCACGATAGCAAATAAACTAACCTAAATTACGTTTATATATTTATATAAAACTTTACGACACACCGGACCAAGTAAAGGGAATCTTTGTAATATATTGCACTATCGAAAGTGTAAACGTTTATTTATAAGTCGTATTAATTAGTGAATGTTCATCGGCACGGCAACATTGCCAGCAACGTTACAGGCTCAATTCGCTAATGAATACACAAGCCTTTACAGATGTTAAATTATAAACTATTGAAGTTAACCGAACTGGTTAAGTGCACATTCCAATTACACACATAATTTTACAAAGCGTTTTATTTAAGTTTTACAAGCCAAAATGAGCGTTTTTACTTAGTGCAGTGTGTCGTTAATTGGCGATTTACAATTAAACATTAGAAATCAATTATTTATTCATTGCATTACATGCGACCGCGCGTACACTCTACCGAATCTACGCGTATGTATTATAAACATTTTTTTTTTAATTAAAATACGCATATTGACGGTAGATTGTATTTGGAAATGACGTCAAATGTGTACGAACAATGGCTATCGGGTCCCACGACTATGTTTTGTGACGAATTATAACTTTACAGTGGGAATACTCGTGATCACGTAATAAAATGGTCGCAAACGGAAAAGTTTGATCAATAAAATGAATAGCAAAATACATAAAGAACGAAATTGGTAATAAATTATGTAGCGTGGCTACAAGCCGGTGAAATGTAATTAGTTACAAATACAGTGTCAAACTGAGATTTTTGCACGGTATATGAAATGACTTTATTAAAGTTTGTCATGTTTTGCAAAGAACAGATATCAATATTTTACCACATATTTTTTTTAGTTCATTTTCAACTTTTTCTCGTAATCAAATTATTAAAGTTACACGGAGAAAATATCGTTCAGGTTACTGAAGTTAGAATTTGATATTTTATTTCAAATTTTATTTCCATACAACAACATATTTAGTGTCAATGAAGGTAAGTGGAATTAGAAGTAATACAATTTAATACAGATTCAACAGCTATTTTTATTTATAAGTTAACATGATGCGTTTTTGTAGTGGGTAATGTCCAAATCATACGTAATTCTGTGATGGGCATATTTAAACAAACGTATAATTATTGGGATCGGTTATTGAATTTGAAGCACGTAACAAAAGAAAGGTGTCTCTGGAATCTATATAATATTTGGAAAATCGCTCGCTCGGAATGCGTTTTATTTCAATTTCTCTAACTATTCCACCATCCGAAAAACCGACAAGAAAAAAGTATTTATATGAATTTTTCAAAACAAGAAAGTCGAACAGTCGAAAAGTACATTGAACAACTATTTATGTATCCATATTTGAATTTCTCAAAATATTCACCCCTCTCCCCATCCCGTACGACAAGTCGGAAAAAGTATTTAATTGAATTTTATGAAGTATTTCGCGATTTAAGCATCCGAGGATTTGAAAAGTGCTATTTGAATTATTAAAGTAATCAAAATTCTGTGAACTTCGATGTTCTCAAAAAGGTGTTTATTTCAATATGTACATATTGTACATTTTAACATTTTTTTCTATTTGTTTCATATGTTACAAAAAGCGTCTTAAAATGTGGGTTGGATCCATTCTGACTAAAGCCGGTCTTGATATTAAGACATTCCCAGTTAACTTAATTGACACTAATATTGTTCCAAAAATATGTCTACCTAATAAAATATATTATCAAAAAACTAAATAAACATTTGTATTCGTGTGCAAAACACGACAAATCTCAAAGGTCCGATACAGGTGGGTGCGTAGTGATGTGCCGCGTAGTGTTGTCTATATGGCGTCGATATCGACATCGACACCGTCGTCGTCCTCTTGCTTTGCGGGTGGCGCGGGGGTGGAAGAGACAGCTTTAATGGGGGTCGCTTTAGCACGGTCGTCATATTCGATCTGAAATGATTATATGTCATGTACACCTTTGACATTTACAACTATAGTTTGTTCGCGTTTAAAAAATAGTGAGTCATCGATGCAACTTGAGAGTAAAGGTGTATTCACATTGGAGTAACTAAATTAACAAGTTATATAATATTTTAAATTAAATAAAATATTTATTCGATAATATTACGAAACAATAATAAGTTTTATTCAGACTCAATCATTTGTATTAATGATAAAATAATTTTCATCTGTGAGTTCAATTACATCATCTAATTTCCACATTTTTTGTTCTTCCTTTATGACGTGGTCACAGCATTTTTTCCATTTATTAGCGTTAATTGTCGCTATTGCGTCATAAAATAGTCCTTTTACGTCATTTAGTTTGAACGTTGTGTTGTTGGCAGCAATATAATTTTTTATCTGGGCCCACACTATGGCAGCAATCTGAGAATTTCAATGCCATTACTTTTTGCAGTTTCGTCAACTAAATATTTGTTATATTGAGGGGCAATTTCGGCGACTTTTTGTAGTAATTCCTTTTTTAAATAACTCATATCCATTGTTATCCCTTTGCTTTGAAGCCACTCTATTATTTGTTGTTTATTGGAACTTTTTGTTGGTATTTTATCAAGTTTGACGGAATGATAGGGAGCGTTGTCCATGACAACTAGGCTTTCGGGTTCTAGTTTAGGTATTATATTTTTAAACCACTCTAAAAACTTTTCACCATTAATCTGTTCGTGATAATCTTTTGTGGATTTAGATTCAAATAGTAATAAATCATCCTCCACAAATCCTTCATCGTTACCGATGTGCAAAACTATCAGCCTTTTGCCTTTTCCTGTAGGAGCTCTTGGACCGGTGTATAAACCTTCTAGAAAAGCATGTCTCGTATTTTTTACAGTTGAATCTAACCATGCTTTTGTTTTAAAATGTCCGGCACTTACCCACGTTTCGTCAAGATAATGTATTTTCTTATTTATTTCTCCATGCTGTTTTATTTGCCTGAGATATTTACGCCGCCATAAAACAATATCTTGTCTTTCTAAAAAAAGGTCACGTTTCCCCGTTTTTCAAAATTAAAACCAAGCTCTTGCAGTATTTTATATAGTGTCGTACGTTTGAAAGGTGGAATATCTTCATCAGTATTGCAAAGTGATAAAATTTTATCTAATGTAGGGTATTCGTTGTTTAAATATAATGAATGTACCTTTCTTCTTATTGTACATCTATGTAATTCGTCAAATTTGTCAATTGTAGATAATCGAGCTCTTTTTTTCACAGGCGATTTTATTGTATTAGTATTCTTCTGTTCCCTAATAATTTTATAAACTGTATCTTTGACACTCCACACGCACTTGATGTTTTAAATACTATTTCAGTCATATTTATATCACACTGTTTAAAATACTTAAAAACATTGTAAATTATTCGTCGTTCACCGCTATTAATATATGATCCGCTTTTACTTTTACGAATAGGCGATGTAGCTATATTCATTTTTAAGAGTATATGGTATTATTATGCGCAAAGGACACGTCTGTTACGTAAGAAGGGCTCGCTTGAACTGATACACGTAAACTAAGCTTTATAATTTACAGTAATTTAATTGGTCGAGGGGCGTGGCTACGTTAACGCCTATCGATGACTCACTATTTTTTAAACGCGAACGAACTATAGTGGACTAGTTCCATGGTGTTATTCCTAGTGGAACAAATGGGACGTACAAAAGCTTGCAATAGTCCCACTATAGTTCCATGATTCAAGAAACTAGATATGTGACACGACTTCTGTTGTCAACAAAATTTATAAAACTGAAATTCTAAAGACCAATATGCCCAAATTTATATCGGCCGATGCTCGACTATCATTCTTTTATGTACTTTTATGAATGATTTTTGTTGTGTTGTGATCTTCGATACCTATGTATTAATAATAGCTAAAGTGCAACTTGCGAGTATTATAGAAAAAAATATGTAAGGGTAGCTTCTTATTACCCTGAAAAACATACATATATATATTAGTATACATTTCAATTCAGTAACAAAAATAAGTGTTTATTTAAATTATCGTTTTAGAATTATAAATAACAGTAATCTATTTTATTTTTCAATATTGGTTTAATTTAATTGTCTTTTAAGCTTGAATGATGATTTGATTACTACAGATAGTTTCTGCTTCTGCGTGAAACGTAATGCGAGAGTCAAAAACAAGGAATACATAAAATGACAGACACCGGAAAGGCAATAATAAAACAAAACTACTATTTTCAGTATATACATATATGTATATATTTCAATGTAACTTAAATTCAGTAATACGGCTGGGCATTTTTGTGCATTGCCCTTTATTCTAAATTGTGATTTACAATGATAATTTGACTTTGAATATACGCCCAACCTTCGTCAATTTTAGACTCCGGCAAAAGGGATAGTAATGAGCAAAGAGCGATCTTCTGTAAACATCGATCTTTTGTTGGACTATTTTTTTTTGCCATTCTCCACAACCTATTTCTTACGATCTCAATCTATGATGTTATGTTTATGTTACTCTGGGAAACATCTTGAAATAATCAAACTTCTATATAGGATTTTGTTTCACGTAACTTCTTGTGTAGTGAGCGTGTGAGCGAGGGTGTGTATACACAAACGTACACCTGTTTATGTGTTTGTGAGCGTATGTGTATGGGCGCGTGTGCATGTTGTATTTATCTATGTGCGTGCATGCGCGTTCATGTTGCCTGCGTGCGCTCGTGTCGTGTGTGTTGAATGTGTGTCTATGTGCACACGTGGTCGTGTATGTGTCTGTGCTCACCTCAATGTCCTCGGCGTGGTCGTCGTCGTCGCTGGTATCCTCTTCGGCTTCATGCAGCCAGTCGAGGAAGGGCTGTGCGCGGCGGCGCACCTCCGCGGCGGTCTCGCGGGACGCGTACTTGCGGGAGGGTTTGCCGGCCCATTCCATTATGGCTTTCTCTTCCACTATGTCCGTGTCGTAAAGCAGCTGCACACACACACAATCGCCATTAGCCCTTTCATTATATATTAGTGTATTGTTTTCTTAAAGAATGATTTTTTTTTTATATATTAATGGAGGCAGATGGGCAAGGGTAAGGGACATGATGGTAAGTGGCTACCACCGCCCACGGACACTTGAAACCATTAGCCTTAGTTAGCAGTATTAACCAGTATTAGCTAGCAAACAGTATCCGCTGCCAGGCTAGCAAACAGTATCCCTAAACATCTATCATTTATTTATTACCTCCAGTGTGTGGTGTAGTGCGAGCACATCACATCAAGAGCGTTTATTTTAACTTACCAGGTTAAAATTACTTACCTTTTTTTTTATGGACGAAAGTGGTAGACGAGCATACAGTCCACCTGATGGTAAGTGGATACTGTAGCCCATAGACATCCGTGATACATGCCAACATTAGTCCAAAATGACAAACGTTGGCACGCCCCCGGATGCGCTGCCTACCTTTGGATATATAAATGCATTTGGAGAAAGGGTTGGGGAAATGGGGAGGGATAGGATGGGAATGGACTCTGGCACATCTCACTCACTACCGAAACACGTACGTACATTAGGGAAATAAGATAAAGTGGGAAATGCAGTACATTTCAAGGTAACGTCTTCTGTGAGAGAGGGGTAACGTGGCCAGTCGAGTGCGTCCAGCGGCTGTTGGATTGCAGCGTGCACTCTCCCCCTCATAATAACTAAAATAACTAAACGATAATAACTAAAACACACAACACAGTACAAAAACACATCGATACAAAACAGCTATCATTGCTAACCTTCAGTATACCAGGTACTTTGGGCAGCACGTCGGCGTGGTGCGAGCACATGGCGTCGAGGGCGTGCAGGGCGGTCCGCTGCGCGCGCGCGTCGCCGCGAGTGAACCTCAGCAACATTACGCGCCGCCGCTTCACGTCCGCCGCGATCGCGCTGGGACGGACCAGGACCTCAAAGATGACTAATGGAGCTTTGGACTTCACTTCCAGACTGAGACATGAGAGAAAACAGCACTTAATTTAAAAGGTTTTTCGCATAATCCCTTTGTTAAAGCTAACACGTTTCGAAACAAGTCTTATTTAATTAGACCATTTTTAAAAACAATTTGTTTTTAAACACAAATTTTCATCGAATTTTGTACAAAAATAGTTTGTTAATAAGCTGTAACTGTAAGCTGTAAATGACCGCTCAGTTGTGATAGCATAAATCTTGGAATTATCGGGACGATAAAATTATTGATTGAGCAATCAGATAAATTGTCCGCCAATCCTAGGCGTCCGGCAAAAGTTAAACATCATTTTGGTTGAATGGCCTTTCGTACCCTGAAACGATTCGGCCTGATTAGGTTTTCGTACTTTTTTTTAAAACATCACGAAAATCCTTCCTACTCAGAAAAAAAATGTTAGAGATAATTCATATGCTGTTTATTTATTACTTAACCCAATATTTTTAGAGGATCGATTTCTATTTAGTAACCGCAGACGCGTCACGCGCGCCCTATGGGATTTTTACGCACTCAAATATCTATTGAGATACTCATTTCAGGATGTATTACTTCTCGTATCCATTTTTTTTACTGCTATTTCTTACGCTCAATACATTATTAAACATACAATTTGCTTTTTCATAATAACCGAAACTGTAATGTATTACAGTCCTTTTAAATCATAGCCGTTAAAAATGTGGTATCGCCTTACAAGTTTAACAGCGTTATCGTTCAGTGCAGATGTTAATAGGACTCAACAGCAGACTATAATAAATGTGTAGATAAAACATAGTAAGAATCCGCTCTAAAGAGATAACGTTCATTAACGAAGGTACGGAAGAAAATGTTAATGACTGACGGTAAATGGTGTGTGGTAATGGTGATGGAAAACAGCGTGAGAGGCCCTTCGGCCAGATGGACTGACGATTTGAAGAAAGTCGCCGGTAGTGGGTGGAGACCGTGTGTGGGGGAGAGCCTTGGGAGACGTCGAGTCAAATAACTGTATCCAGCTGTGGAGAGACACGAGCTGATGGTATGGTAAATGGTAACTGACCGTTCGGCCTCGTGCACGATGTCTAAGATGGCCTTCTGTCCGTCCGTGTCGTTGGCGGCGGACTTCTGCTTGAGGTAAGCGTAGAACAAGTCCATGCGTTGCTTCTCGTTCTTCTCGCTGTCCTCGGAAAGGGTCATGCTCTTTGCGCCCTCCGTCAGATCTGGGCGAGTCAAAAGGTATAAATCTATTTATTTAAATTAGGGTTACCAACTAGAGTACATACGGAAACATTGTATTACAATAGTATAGTGTATGTATGCACATATACTAAAATGCATTATTTGTATGTATGCACCTAAATTATAAGCATACACATCCTTCACATGGTATTATTAAGAAGTTATGAAGACTCAAAATTCCGGTGAACAATAAACGATCGTCGTCGGTAAAGTTACAATTGGTCACAAATTTATACAGTTCCGTCCCCTCGTGCAAATAACTCTGATCATTAATTTGTGCAGTTTCGCCCCCTCAAATAACTTTTCCAAATAAATAACTTCAATAAATAACTCTTGTTCTCGAATAACTCGAATCATTAACTTATGGAACCTCATTCTGAATTTAAGCAGTTTTGGAACCCCCCGTTACCTTGCATCCGGGCCCTGACGGCCGCCTCGCTGACGTCCACCGTCCAGTTGCCGTCGTCCTCCTCGTCCTCCGCCTTCTTGCTCTTCTTCTTGGACGACTTCGGGTTAGGGGTGGTTGGAGTTATTGGCACATCGCTCTCCGCCTGTACACAAACATTTATATTTAGATAGATAGATACACTTTATTGTACACGAAAAACATACAGAGAACTACAAAGTACAAGTAATATACAATACCATTATCATGTCTATCCACTGCTGGATTTAGGCCTCTCCCGCGGACCGCCACAATTAGCACCACAATCGGCAACGGTGCAATTAGCACATACTGCCAGTGTCGCGTTTTCTTTGTAGCAAACAATTTCCAAAGTCTAAAACGTATCCTGTCCATGTCCCGTCCGATTGAAGTAAGTCAGAAGTCGCTGAGCAAGATGATAGTAGGTTTACCGAGGACAGAATAGGACTCCTTGGAAGGACATGAAAAACGTAGTCCTATACTTTTATTTGTTTAACACAAATATTAAGTAAATCACTTTGAAGTTTAAACTATTAAGCCTCAAAACGCACGATATAGAATTTTTGTAATAATCAAACAACAAAAACTCAACTTCACTTCTAGAGTTCCCCGCCAAACAGTCGATGTTCTTTTATTTACTTACTTCAGAATGTGGAATAATGACCCTACATACCCTACATATGACATGGGTTTACGCCAAGTTATATGTGGACGTCCAAGCAAAACAAGACACTAATAGTCGGTATCGGAATTATGGATACATAACGTAAAGACAACGAAGAATTATTCATAGAAAAAAAGATCCGCAGTTGTAAAATCAGAAAACTAGAAGTAGAGATCTAAAATACTTGTTCTTGGACAACGACAGATGGTTGTGAATGAGTGATAAAAATGAAAATAACTCACATTCTTGCCATCGTGGTTCTCCTGGCCGTCGTGGTTGCCGTTGGCGGCTCCCGGGCCAGAACGCTTGGACCGTTTACCACGATTGCCCTCCGTTAGAGACGAGCCCTACAAAAAGATACATAGATAAAATTCTTTATTGTATAATAATAGATAGTACAATGCACAATGGAAAATATGAACACCCTACCAGACACGAAAATCGAACATTTTTTAAAATTACGAATTCACAGTAAAGGAAGATGGTAATCCATTCTGACATGTTGTGTGGGCTTGTATGAAGGCGATTTTCACTGCGGGTTTCCGCCCATATAAATACCAGTATGTTTAAATTAAGATTTCTCGAAACGCACTACGAGTAGGGTCGTATAACTTTTACCACTTATTGTTGACGTTAGCCTTAACTTGTGTGCAAAGACAGACGACCCTTGAAGGGCCTTGGGAGCAATGACCTTTCAAACTTGACCCTAAAAATTTATATTTTTGCAGATATCTTTTGCAAATACTGACCAATTTTTATGAAATATGTGTCATTCGACTGCAAATTTACATTTCTATAAGATAAGTACAATACAGTTGAAAAAAATTACTACCAGAACCTGCAAAACGAAAAATACCGTTTTTCGTTTTTTTTTCGGTTTTAATCACAGCGCTTCAAATTGGAAAAAGCAAAAGCATTGTAAATATCTTTAGTTGACCTACCCTAACATTAATATGTCATTAGTTGAAGAAAAAATTTTCGTGTCTGGTAGGGTGTTCATATTTTCCATTGTGCAATGGTGAAAGTTTACAAATGTGGAGCACTGGGTGTGGTCAGCCGATAAATAAATTCAAATTGAACCCGGGCTGCGTGTACCTACCTGTGAGCTCGGATCTGTGGCGGGCGGGTTCTTGAGTATGAACGTGTTCAGCTTGTGGTTGAAGTCGAGCAGCCCGTGGTAGCCGCACGCCTTGCAGCCCTGCGAGATAGTGTTGCGCTTTGTCGACACGATCAACTCCGTCTCCGGGTTGTCGCACTCGGGGCACAGCACGAACTTGCGAATGAACCTTAACACACCACACACACTTGTTGAAAGTCATTGTCATGTTGAAGTCTAAAGTACAATTAGCCTAATTAGGACCTTTCTCGTCACCTTCTAACACGGTATCTGGAGGTATAAGATAGTTAGTTATACTTTATCAGAAAGTCAGTATCAACTAGATTTAATTGGCAGATAATTTATCTATCAGAGTGTTAAAACTACTAACAGAGAATATACTTAAACTTTATAAGAAGATACTTTATAAGCAGACAGACAAAAATTGTTGCTTGGGCTCTGTATTGTTCTTGGAGGACACTGCAATGACATTTTTTTTAAATATTTCATGTACAGACAGCTCTGTTAAGATTTTATTACATATAGATTCTAGTAAAAGAGAATTGGAAAGAATATCTTCCAGTGGCTTATTTTTATATTATGGTCAAAAAGTAAAGGAATTGCGAAGAATGGATAATAGAGGAAATGAGATAGGGAAAGGTGATCTACAGAATAGAACATATTTATACTTGGGGTAGCTGCCTCTTTCTTTGATTTAGTAGTAATAAAGTAATGAGTTGTGATAATTATGACTTTTGTACTAACATTCACAAATCAAAAATTTGATTTGATAAAAAAAATGTTCTTGTGTAAAAATTATAAGACGCACAGTTTCCTAACACACAGTATACCAACTCACCCGTCCAGCAGGTCCTGAAGCTTGGCGGAGTCGTGACTGCCGTTTACTATAAACCGCTCGTTCTTGAAGTCGAACTGGGTTTGAGCACCCAACTCACACCCGAAGTACTTGGTTGGGTCTGGAAGGGATAGATATATAGATTAAGTCTTTATTACACTCTTTATTATATCTGGTAGTGGTTAAATTTCAGTTTGTCTATATAGGTAGCGGTATAGGTACTCACAAGTGGCAGGTCTGCCAAGCGCCTTGGCAACTTCTGGCATGTTGACGATGACGGTCTTAATGCCATTCCCTTTCCCCTCCACCTTGGCGCATATCCGCGGCATCTTGTACCGGTAGAACGCGTCCGCGACGTTCCGGTTCACGTTCACGGAACCCATCGTGGATTGTTTGACTATACCTTCTGACACTATATTACTACTAATCTAACTAAAACAGGTTTGGGATGATTTGACACTGGATCTGAAATGAGAATAGCCAAATGACATTTAACGAATGCACTATATTATAATGATATATTAGTCATTTTATTAAAAAAAATGAGTGATATTCAATATCGTGTTAGAATATTGAGTGCAACGAACAAGGACTTCGTGTTCGCTGCGACAAACATAAAAATAATATGGTTATGTCACTAAACTGCAATATAATTGTGCCTAATTTTATCTTTATGAGCAAGTAAATACTTTTTATAGGATTTTTTTTGCTAGTTGGGAAGCCGTTAAACTGGTTAAAACGGGGTGCCAATGCCGCAATCTGCACAGCAAACTGAACTCGTCCACACAAATTGCACAAGTCACAGAAGGCGGCGGACATTTAATGTACAAACACGCGAGTGTTGGAAGTTTCCAAACCCCATTTCACTTCCCATCCAATTCCACCCCCATCAAACAAGTGTAATCGAATGAATGAACTCATTATACTCTTTATTAACCATCCTCCCTAAACCTTTTCCTAATTCCCCGATTCCTGAATGTCGGAAGGTAGGCATTGTATTTACGGACGTGTTAAACTACGTCATCAGACAAAATGTTGGCATCTCTCGTAGAAGTTCAAAGGTGACAATAATCGCTTATAATCAAGCTGCATATCTACTCGTCTGCAACCTTCTTTACTTTCTATGTTCGACCCATGTCTAAGTAAGCATTGTACTTTCCTGTAATCCAATACACAAAATATTATATAAGTCGGCTAAGGGATAAAATAAAGCCACTACCGCGAGCCCTGAAGAACAATATGACCACTAAAAGAGTGGACGTGCCGCTTTAAGGTCATACCTTGTGCAAGAGACAATATGCGTAAGGAGGCTCATGTCCAGTAGTGAACAATATAAGGGCTGATGTTACAGTATAAGCCGGGGTTATATATACTGACCGTGCGTGGAGCGCGATGTTCGCGCGGGCTCCTCGTGTACGCTACGCTACGCTAGGCTGTGGCATGGAGCGCTGCTAGGCGCGGGGCGGCATGCGGGCGCGGTCCCGCGGCGCTCGCCAGTCACGTCTGCCGGAGCGGCAACAGCTTCCGGTGTCTGTTACTGGAAAATTTTGATGTTCTGCAACAAAATTGACAAGGAAAATGAAAAAATACGGCGAGATGAAACATTTCAGTGACATGGCTTCGTGGCAAACTAGATACAGATGGGGATGGTCTTCATTAAGCTTGCGGCATGTGATACAAGCGTTCCATTTCAGCTAAAGAATACCATACCATACCATCTGCCTGTGTCTCAATTTTTGTACATAGGCTTCATAAAGGCACGACTATGGCTCTATCTTGGGCAGACCATCCAACTAAGCAAGTTCAACTTCAGCAAGGAGGCCGACAGACGCCTTCAGCTCGGCTGTCTGTTCATCTGCCACGTTATATTTTTTAATAAAAAAAAAAGAAGTTTGCTGAGCGACTCTAATTGTGAATGTTAACTAATGAATGTGAATGTTGTGGTAGTCACCTGCGGGTATCGCTACTTGTGTGAAGCGTCATGCACGCTCGACAGCAGCCGGCCGCTCTCGGTGCCGCGACACAGCGACCACTCTCCTCGCACTGTACTGATGTCTCTGCAACAACGGACAAACACGCGTGAATAACGTTGAATGTGGTCGTGTGGTGTCGGCCCGATTTAAGATAGCATCTCTTCCCGTGGGTGTTATAAAGGGCGACCAAGGGATAACAACGCGGTTACCACAAGCCCTGGGGAGGAACTACACCACCACTTAAAGAGTGGATCCGCCAACCCAATTGGCTAGCGTGGCGTTTTAAGGCCTTATATCCGTCATGCACAAGACAATGTGCACGAGGCCCATGCCCTGCAGTGGATACTAAAACGGCTGGTTACGGTTGCATTATGTTGCATATTCGGCAGTGGAAAGTCTATCGAGTCAGCGCAGAAGACTGTATCACCAAATCACCAAATATACAATCAAACAGAAGGGACAAATTAGTGTGCTGTAAAGGCGCTCAGCGCCTGCCATGTCCACGTGGTGTGCATTGGCGGACACGTGAATAGGTTTGCCTCACTATTCGCGAATACAAACACTACCTAACATACTACGTAAATAACTCATTTTCCTTTTCTTTTTCAAATAAACCTTGATTCTACAAGTGTATATTTATTCTTTTTATAGAATTAACTTCTTCTCACGTTAGGTTTTTACTATTCTATTAGTATTCGTTTAGGAAATTGCGGATATGAGTATCTACGAATACTTGAAAATTGACGAATATTCGCCAAAATTATTAGAAACATTCGGAACATTCTTTGTATGAAGGAAAAAAAGTGAGTGTATGAATAACACTGTTTTTAAGGCCACCCACCGGTCCCGAACTCACATGGTCAGTGGTGTTAACGGCCTATCTATATCCAGCAGCAGTAACAGGATGCAGTGGGCTGAATGTTGCCGATGTATGAAAGCACTATTGTCAAATAGATATTTCTTAATTAAATTTAGATACGCACATGACCGTTCCAAGGGTGGTCAAGAAGCATTTAGTCAAACACAAATAACATTCAAACCGACAAATTTGTGCGTGCATCCACTGAACGTTTCGTATCTCATAACTAAAAGTAGTGTAATTGTAGTTTATTCCCAGATATTTCTGTGTGTAATTAATTATTTATTCATTTGGCAATGCTGTGGGCAGGTCAAGATATAATGTAAACAGACACGTGGCTTCTATTTAGTGTTTTCTTTTCAACTTTTCAGATGGTTCAATGGGTCGTTACATCCAAATAATGTACAGATTATTTTAAAACTATTTTTCGTAAACTCAGTGTAATTTACACAAAACACTCACAAGTGACGCTAACGTATATATTAGTTTAAATATTCCTAATACCATTTACGTGTACAGCAAATAAAAGTTAGGTCTTTGATCCTATAAGCAGGGAAATTAATAAACAGACCCACGTGAACACGATAGCTTTAGCAAATTATACGAATAAATAGAAGTGACGCAAAATGACGCGCACATTGTAAACCCACGAGTTTGCTATTGCTTTGATATTTTTGCAAGTCACAAAAGATAGTAGTATAATACGCCAAGGTGATCTTATTTCACGAGTCAACTACCGCTCTTAAAGTTAATCCCCTGTTTACATTGTAACGTATTCAAAACAGCACGCACACGTTTATGTACCACAGACGGTGTCCTTGAGATTCTGCATTGTGATTGGACAATACACCCTATTCCAGGCACATTCTATACCAATTATTGTAATATTGGACGTGTGATCTTGTGTTTTGAGTGTTGTAAGCTATACATTGAAGGGGACATCTTGCATTTTTTCCCAATTACGCACGTAGGGAAGGTAATGTATGTCGTGTGCATCATTAATGACAAAACTAAATCTCTGCAAAGGTCACGGTTATCGTGTGCCAATCACACGCCATTCGCCACAGACGCTAAACGTTTTATTGCTGAATCGGATATAAATATTTATGCAATCCTTTACGATTTGTTACGTATTTTTTCATAGATCCAAGGATTATGAATTGATGATCAAGTGGTGGGATGTATTTGTGATAGAACTAGGTAAAAATAGGATAGGGGCGTTATAATGGGAATGATATTTTATCATGATGTTCTGGTTGCTCTTTACAATTCGAATTTGAACCATAAACATAGAATGAGAAGACCTGCTAAGACAAATTCAGTGTAACACAAAATAACTCCTACTTGAATATGTATGAATTGTCATAATGTGTCTGACATTTAGTGGTTAAATGTCTACTATGGTAAAATTCCAAATCATCTCTTGGACAACCTACTTAATACCGTGCCTTTTACATTATTATGATTTATGAAGTTAGAAACGATGCACTCTAATAAGATTGTCAAAGAGCGATCTTTGCACGTTTTAGCTGGTAGCATAGTGTGTCGGGAGTAAGATATGCCAGAGTACATTCGTATATCATCCTATCCCTGACCGTTTTCCTAACACTTTCTCCAAATCGATTCCTAAATCTCCAAAGGTACGCATCGCATCCGGGGGCGTGCCAACATTAGTCATCTGGACTGACGTTGGCATGTATTAGCGAACGTTCATGGGTGACAGTATCCATTTACCACCAGGTGGAGCGTCTACTAATCTGCAGCCTTCTATCTATATGAAAAATAACATGTAAGACAGATTTCCGACCTTACAGATGAGTTGAAAACATGTGTTTTGACAGTCGCTTCTGATTCTTTCTCGCCTAGGTAAGCTACAGCTGGGATCCTAGCACGCATTGGTTTTTGCGATTTGCAAGAATATTCTAAATCTATGATTTGAACAGTAAAAATATCAAATGACAGCCCAATTGTTTTCATAATGATCTGACCAATCATGCCAACAGCATAGAGGATTGCAAATTGTTTTGAGCAATTATCGACAATTATGTCTTAACTCTTCTCGTCGTCTATACTACAATGTTTGAAGACGAAAGTCTTCAATCAATGCGTCCTGTGCATAATGACGTATGGTGCCGAAACGTGGTCTCTGACGGTAGGTCTAGGACACAAGTTCAAAGTCGCTCAGCGAGCGATAGAAAGAGCTATGCTCGGAGTTTCTTTGCTGGACAAAATCCGCAAAGAAGAACTAAAGTTGCGGACATAGCTCAAAGGATCAGCAAGTTGAACTGGCAATAGCCATATATGACGAGACGAGTCCTCGAATGGAGACCACCTACCGGGAAACAGCATGAGATGCCCTCCGGCCAGTGGCTGGATGAGAAGAGCTGAAGACTGTGTGTGGTGGCGGTTCTTGGGAGAGTCCTATATCCAGCAGTGGGCAGAAACAGGCTGGTGGTAATGGTAATCTCTTATCGATAAAATTGTTGATTTAATTTTGTACGCGCGTTATCATGAAAATTAAAACAAGTTTTATTGAAGAGATCCACAACTTATCATGGGAATGATTTAGCTAAAATTGATTGATTAAGACGTTCATCGATCGACGTCCACAAACTATGTATCATAATGGTTCACCTAACGATGAATCGCTATCTATTTACTATATATACCACGTTCTTAATCTATTATGCTTATGCAAATATTGCATATAACTATAGCATTAAAAGCGGTGATAGTTTAACGGTATTTATTCACGACTCTTATTCGTGAAGTCGTAATTTCAAATCTTCAGCCGGTACTACTGAGTTTCCACTTAAGTACGGATTTTTTTAAACATAATTATTTGACGATGAAGGAGAAATCTTCGGGAGGAAACCCGTATAGAGAGAGAATTGTCAAATCTGGAGCATATGTAATAACCACCAATCAGTAAATGGCCTCGCGTGGTGGATTATGGCTCGAAGACTCGTGATTGCAAGGGGAGGCCTGTATGACCTACAATGACACATAAAAAACGCTGGTATTGAAGTGTGTGCGGCTGCAGTGTCGCACGAGACAAATATCTCCAATTATACAGGCCCGCATTGCGGCAGTCGGGCTCAGATGCGCTACTCTAGTGATGGGCAACTTGCGCAAAGTATTTTACAATCGAAAAGGTTGCTCAATGAAAAGTTTTATCGATTATTTCGATTGCTTATCGACAGGTGTATATAATCGAATGAATTATTTAAATTTAATCCAATTTAAAGGTCATAAGCATAACTGTATAACACAAAGGGTGTATTTATATGTGACATTGTGTCAACGTTGAATTTGGTCGAGGTTTTCTTCCTTAAAATTTGGTAGTTTCAATATTCCGTTAAAACAGAAACATGGCCGCGTGGCATAGCCCGGCTTTAGAGTAACACAATCACATTTCTTCCCGTGGACGTCGTAAAAGGTGATTAAGGTATAACAAAGCTAGCACAGACGCGGAGGAACAACATCACCTCTAAAACAATGGAGTCTCCAACTCGCCTGGGTAGGGTACCGTTTTGAGGCCACATACACCTCGGGAGGGTTTTACTGGTCGAAATCTCCTTATCAATAATGAACATTGCACAAATACAGACACGATTTACGTCAGCAGTCGGCACACGACTCTAGTAAGATAAGTGTTATCTATCATTGATAAACGTATTATGGAAATTCACGTAATACACTTACAAATTAGTGATAGACGATTACGTGATATTTTTTTATGGGACCTTTGGTCTTTTCATATTACAATGCTGAGTAATAATGCTTTAACAAAATCTTACATAAATTTCAAATCTAGTTAAAAGTTTTGAAATTTATGTAAGATTTCTTGTGTATTCAGTATGTGTATTTAAATAATAGTATCAATATAATATTAGCCAATCAGTCGCACTACTTATATCCTGC
Organism: Sesia apiformis; assembly: GCA_914767545.1. NCBI lineage: Eukaryota > Metazoa > Arthropoda > Insecta > Lepidoptera > Sesiidae > Sesia > Sesia apiformis. The sequence continues at coordinate 1,088,737 of OU611962.1, forward strand.
AGTGGGATACGCTGATAAGTCCCACTGTCGTGACAGACCTCTCTTTTTAACCGCAGGAGGTTGAGAGGCCTTAAAACTCTAGTTATTGTGAATTGGCGAGTCCACTCTTGGAGTTATTAAGGCTTCACGGCTTGTGGTAGCCGTTCTGGCAGTCGAATCAGGGTTGTCGCCATCGGTAATTTCAATAATTGGATAAAAATCAATATACTCGCAGACTAAATACACGGAAATATGTACTAATAAAATTAAGTCAATTTAGGTCAGTTGAGTTTACTTGTAAAGATACAAATCAAAAACAGTAATTTGGCGCCAAGAAAATTGTTTTGTTAAATTCAGCTGATAAACATGCGAATCTTTTAACTAGGTACTTTAAACTTCCACGTGACCTTGAACACTTTAAATTTTTTTAAATGTATATATTTGTATAAACTATGTAGAAAATTATTAATATATGATAATTTAGAAATCAGAACCAAGAATCAAAATTATTCAAAAATGATGATTTATTGTAGATTTAGAAAAGATTTGTAGATCATTCGACGATTTAGAAATCAAGAATCAAGACGTCAAAAATGACGAATCGAATGACATTGATGATTTTTGGACACCACGATCAGGAATCAAGAGTGTTCACAAATGAGGAATCTTTGATGAATTATTATAAATCAAGATGATTATGTAAAAAAATTACGTATCTTTGGATGAATTGGAAATCAAATCAGAAGAAGATTGGCAAAGGTGGAGAATAAACAGGAATTAAATATAATCAAATGAGGGAAAGGGGATGAAATAGTATCCGAATGACCGAATGCGACGTATTAAGATAGGAAAGGTTAAGGAAAATGTTACCAACTCTCACTCACTCACAAAATGTATACGTAGGTGTATCTTCGTCTTCAAAAGAATATTCAACCTTCATGGTGTGACTGAAAACGGTGATATTACCACCAACCTATTCAAGAAGAATGCGGTAAAATAGACACAAATGACAAGGTTGTATAAAATGAAAAAAAAAAAAACAATTAAAATGCAGTATCAAAAACGTGTTAGTACAACTTTCGCATTATTTTTAACTCGAGTTACCGTATCGCCGTGTTGCTAACCAGATCGCAGCTAACAAACGATAAATATAGATCGGCCATAACTCTCAGCGCATACAGTGTGCGTCTATGTTGGTAGACTCGTGTTAATTTATGTAGAATTTATTAAACATAATATGTATGTTAGATTGTAACCTTAATTTGCTCGTGTAATTCGCAACATTGGATGAGATTTCGCTCAATTGTAAAAAATAAGCCAATTTAAACAAATTACATATTAATTTGAATCGCTTGCGAGGGGATCAAGTGCACTCCAAGGTTCACTAGGAGCCCTTAAGGGATCCTACCACTGGAGTCAAGTAGACAGAGGGAAATAAGACACTTCTTATTTCTTTTTACAAAAATATTCCTCATTTCCTATAAAATTCCATCCCTTTTATTTTTAGCCAAAAAATTGCTACATGTACATATTAGTCTACGAGAGTAGATAACGCTGGCTTCTCTTTTTCAGTTTATAGTCTAGTCATTTTGTAATCGGCGAAACAAATGATTTAGTTATGATACCTATTTAGTAACATTGAATCATTATGTGGCACAGCGATTACAGATAGCAGAGACAAAACAGAGAGAAAATTACTCCTTGATAAATTTTGATCAGACATCGCAGTCTTCTGTAAGTCATTCTACAAACAGGTTGAACTGTTTTTCCTCCAGCTATTTCATAAAAATCTTAAGTTAATTTTAGTTGCCCTCGACGTATCCTAATATCATTGTACTAGTTTAAACATTAGTCTTTAACAAATGATTGTCCGACCTGAAATCCTTTATACAGCATATAGATGCACCAGTACCAACAGTGTTTGTCTAAATACACATTATTTATTTCATCAACAATCGTCGTAGCATCGTCGCGTAATATTCATATACAATACAACCCGCCGCGCGACGTATCTCAAATATAATGGAACGCAACACTGACAGGAAGTGTTCGTGTTCAAATGTGCGACGTGTACGCAACCGGCCCAGCCGCGCTATTCAAAACACGCGAGCGACTACCATTAATAATAAAATAACACACGCGACAATCGTCCGGCACACATTTCATTGAAAGTTTCAAACTTCAGTTGCAATGAAATCGTGGTATAAGACAGGTATAACGTGCATGTGTGACGCAAGATAAAAGAGAGAGCGGCAAACAACATCTAAAGCGCGCGCCACGAGCAGAGATTTTTCGTCCATATTATGAGGGGTTTAGTAAAATGGTGGTTGATTGATGATTTAATATGTCTTTTCTCTTTACCGTCCAGTCTTGGCTGATCTCACGTCAATGACTGAAATTCTTCCTGCCCATGGAGAACGCTTTTATACTACACGATGATCTTGATTGTGGCATTCAAAACATGAAAAATTGTCACGATTAGGATTGCGGTTCGTTGCTGTTCGCGGATGAATAAATTCGATCACAGCTTCGTCGATGTAGGATTGAAAACTCACAGAAGTACTAAATACCATTATTTATGTACTTTATATAAAACGATTTCTACTGTTTGCAAGTTACATCAAAGCATTTAAACCAATGAGCATTTTTAACATCACAATTTTTTTTAACTATTAATCAAAATATTATTTTCAAATGGTGGGACGCGGATTCCTCTAGCTCTGAACTCATTTAGTTTAAGTATTAAGTGAAAGATATACATACCTGTGGTAGGTGTATCCTTATAAATATTTCACTAAACAATATATTGTATTATGTTCCCGTAGTTGGTAAGCATGTTTAAAATAAATATAGCATGTAACATAACAATGGTATGTATCAATAAACAATATAAATAAACATTTATAGCATGCCGTAATCCGATATGGAAGAACGTCATATGAGGCCGATGTTAACATGAAGAATGTACATCTAATTCCACAACTCCCCACAAGTTGTGGGAAGACAACAGACTGTACCACAAGCAGCTTAAAAAAAGAAGTGGGACGATATAATGAACAAAGATATTATTTATTTTTAATATTCCTATCTCGTCCTAATAGGATGACATTTTATGGGACGAGTTGTGGAATTAGCCGTACATGAACAGAAACAATAGTCTTGATACTTCTCATAACTTGCATCAAAGCACGACAGCAAGGAGATGTCATTCTTACCTAAGTAGCGTGAAATGAGAACCAGTGTGTCAACGTTGAGGTATAAAACTGTCACAAACAACTGGGTGTTGCTACGTGGTCCATATAAATTACCGAATCGATCACCACAGACTAAGTAAAAGTTAGTTGTGGTGTCTAACTAAAGTAAGTACGTGAAGCTACCTTGATGTACCGACAGGATATTGACGAGAGAAGTTTAAATGAATTAATTGAATACTTTTTAATACACATTCATAAAATGCTTACAGTTACCAGTTTAGAGTGTTTTGTTTCTATTTTTAGAAATAACGAGTATTGTTAATAAACAATAATTAAAAATATAATTATCATATATCTAGGATATAATTCCGGAGAATCACTAAATAATATTCGATATATACTCCTTGCAGTTTGTTCCGACTTATCTGGGATATTGCTGTCTGGGTATGCTGTAACGTGATAATACGCGGACGCAGTTGAATTACCTATGCATTTCATTGTGTAGGTGTAGAAACTATCAAACAGACACGTGTGTGACGAATTCATTTCAGGTGTGTAAAATCATATCGTAATTTGCTGCTCATCGTATCAACATAGCTTGCACCGACACAAAGAAGTGCCAACGACTTAAAATGATTCTGTTAACCGCAGAGATCAACAAAATGTGCGAATGAGATCAATAAATAAATGTTAAATCAGAAGGAATCAGAACAATCCTTCAAGTGTATGTTTTCAGATAGAGGGCGAGAGTCCTGTCAATGGTTAGAAGTCCTGGGCAAGAGGAGACGAGATGTTTCACAAAGTGGCTTATAGCAATTTAGTAGGAATTGTCAAGGACATTATAACGAATTACACAAATATGTCGTGCAGAATTTACCTGTGGAAAGCTTAGTTAATCATTCTGAGTTACTTAGATACTTAGAAGATACTTAATTACGCATACTTAGAACAAATATGTCATATTATGTTGCAATGTGTTATAAGAGGACGCAACCTAACAAGCACCGTGTTTACGTGAAGCCTGTGTGTGGTATAGCCATGCAGAATGTTTCCAACGGCTAGACATCTTACGTCTAAAATGGACGACAAATATTTGGACAGTCAAAATAGCCGCATTTAGAAGGTGCACGGAGATTTCCACAATGTTAGTAGGACAATTACGTACGTAATAATTGAAAACGATGATAAGTATTTGGACCTCCGCTTCTTGAAGATACTTATAGAAGTTCGTGGAGCGTTACTATATTATATGTTAATTTATATTTTCATAAAACAATCGGCCTACATAATAGACGCCAAAAAAAACAAAGGTGATCAAAAAATTGTAAAGCTGTAAGTGAAAGCACAGAAAGAACAAGTGTTATAGGTTCTTGTAATGCAGAACGGAACGAAACATACTTAACAGCCACAAGTTGGTTTTGTTGAGCGGAAGCAAGACAGACTAAATTCAGACACAATAGATAAAATGTGCCACATGTTGAAAAATGCAAAAGGGGACCAAACAACACCTGAGAGTGGACATAACATAGCAAATCCATAACGATAATAAATATAGATAAAGGCATTGCTACTATTTCACGTTTAATTTTGAAGTCTGTCTTATCCTGACTTTAGGTCGAGGTGTCAACATAATATTGTTCGGCTCAAACATCCGCCCGCGTGTCTGACGAACACATCGATAATACTGTCGCAACTTCCGGCGATACTCGGCGAGAGCATAGGGTTCGATATGGCAACATCGTTCCCGTCGAACGAGGGCCAATTTCAACTGTTTACGGTCTAATGATTTAACGAGTTGTTTTGTGCCTAAACCACGATACGAGTAAGGAAATCCTCATTCTAATAATATCGTGTTGGTCGCAAGTCGCAATCTAATTATAATTGGCGTAGGGCAGGGATCAATGTTATAATAAGACATACATACTCTGCATCCTGCAGTACACGCAACATCGTCATCATATGCAGATTGTCCTCAAGACAAAAGTGCATGAAGATGATAAAAATCCAAATATACTTGAAAATTTAGAGGCACACAGTCATCAAAATAGTTCTTAAACATTCCAGACTGAAACGGACTAAAACAGAAACATGATCAAAGATTTTATCAAGAAAGGAATAATAAAATCAGCATATCTCTCACCATGAATTTTTATATTATCGGACACTGGCAAATATCACATAGTTTCCACGTCCGTTACACCAGAACTGTGTAATACGAGGCAAATGCTTTCCTAACCTTCAATCCGTGTACAATTTTATTGTTTCCTCGCAAGCCAATTCAATATTGGTAATTTGATAACGCGCGCAATATGTAAGTGTATGCGAATGTATGTACGAGTATGTTGAGGTATGTTGAGGCTCTGCTGGGTCTCCTGTGACTAAGTTAGCGTGTATAGTTTGGAATATTACGATGTCGTCAGATTTTTCATGTAAAACGAAATTTGTGGAAGAGAATTACTGAAAATTGGAAGATAGAAACCTAAAATTCATCTAGATTGGCGATAAATCCAATATTTGGCGATTAAAAATGTTATTTCACAGGACGTACAATGCTACAGTTGAATAACAGTTCAGTTGAGTAATTGATGGTAAATAAGAGAAAAGAGAAGTTTGTGAAGTTCGCAAATTCTCATTAGCAGTTAGCTGCCACGATAAAAGTACAATAAGCTAGCTTGTTTCAGACTAAACATACAACAGGAAGTATTTATCGCATAACAGTAATTGTGTACGTTCCGGTGATTGACATTCCCAGTATCGGAGTAATGATTACATGTACCCTATTCAATCGCGCCCGTCCGACGGTTGAGATTCTATGATTGATATATCAATCAATCTCGGTTCCAATTAATCTTTGCAAGGTTGGGATAAATTTCACAGTCAGTTAAGCTAACACAAATGTCTAAGTGATGATTGTGAAAACTCAAGCGTAAAGAAGATTACAATGTCAACTGCAATAAGGTAAAATGCAGCAAAGGACACAATGATCTGAAGAATTTTGGATTCCAAAAATTTTCAAAACGTCGAAAAATATGAGCAGACGACGACTCTTGGGGTTTACATTGTAATGTACAAAAAAATGCCATGAATATACCTAGATATGAAAGCGGGTAACGCAAATTGTTTTAGATATAAGCAGCGGTAATACAATATATAATAATAATAATACAGATGCTCGAACAAATCAAACAGAATTTTTCATTAAAAATCGTAGAGAATCGTGCGGTGTGTTTATGAAGACAAGCTGATACTACTAATTATATGCAGTTCTGTCCACTTCACAGGTATTGATTCGCGACGCCATGCCACTAGCCCACAGAAAATCGATACATCAACCTCGATATCCAGGTAAATGAGTTTGTAACGTAACGAGCCAGCCTCGTTTGGTGTCTTGTCGCATTACCGCCATAATTGAATCCATCTACATATAAATGTCAGCCTGTCCGTCGGCGTTAACGCGATCAATTCATGAGCCAGCGGGTCGGAAAACAAGGATGAACCTAAGCGAGTAACAAGGACGATCTGATTTAGAAACTGAATATAATATCAGGCCAGAATCTCTCACACTAGGATATTGTTCACAGGCCGGTAGAGTACTTACGCCTCTTTTCATTTTTTTTTTAATTCATTGGGAAAATCAAGCAATTGTACATACAATGTTACACATTATAGTAAGTAAACGAATGAATATCCATAGAATCCACAACCTTTTTCACAGATGGACTATTAAAAACCGATCAATATTTTAATAAATTAGTTATCAATTAACATACCAAATATATCAATGTTATTTAGCTCGTGGAGCTCCATCAAAGGTCTTAGAGGCGTTCGCACACCAGTGTTTGTGCGGCACAGGTCTGCACGTCTGACTGTTAAAGATGCTTATGGTATTCTACTGTTCATCAAAGGCACGAGGAAACTCAGAAAGCAAGAGATCTATTTTTTGATCGAAGATTTTAGTGGCCGATTTGGAATATGTATAATCAAATCTCCAAGAGTGTAATAAAAACAGGCCTTCGGGAATATTATTTAGAATTGAATGACACCGTAAGCCACTAAAATGGTCTCTTTCAAAGTTCCATGACTGAAAGAAGTAAACTAAATGAAATGCCTCCCTGGATACCAATAAGTTCTCGTGAAAATGTTAGGCCTCGGTCTTTGACGTCGATCTTTCGTAGCTACCGTATGGTACGCAGTCAGTGCGCTACTAAACACAATAGTTGAACTCTATATTGATATGACATGATACAATAGGTACGGACGCCGACTGTCAGTGGAGCACTAAATACAGTCTAGTGTCAGCCAAATAATAAAGGCGTTGTAAATATTGCTCTCTAGTATCAACTTTAACACGTAGATTAAAATGTTTCAATTGTGGAGGCACCATTTCTTAGGTTGAAGCTAAAAACACTTATTATTTAATGAATGCTACGTCATAATGAACTTTCAACCTAACAAATTCAATACTTTTTCTGTGTAACGAAAGATGGAAAGCCGTACAAATTTGAGGATCATGAAACGTATCACCCCGTTAAATGTTTGCAACGTCAACTCACTCATTGGAGTCGCCTTCGTGCCGTCATCGGTCGCGTCGCGGAGGGCTTGCGCGCGTCATGTGTGCCGTCGGGTACCAACACGGACTGCGGCGCGGACGGCCTCCCCGCTGAATGCACACAACCCTGACACTGGGGGCTAGGGTTGTCATCAAGGGACAAAAGGACAACAAATCAAAACCAAAGGTGGGTTTGAATTTTGAGAGATTAATTAATAATTATACAACAACGAGGTAAAATAATTAGCTTCATTCACTAATGAAAATTAATACTCAAAAATAATTAGATAGCTAAAACCGACCCCAACCAAAAAAGGAATCTTCAGCCTAAGGATAATTTACTCCTTAACCAATACGGCGCCGTAGGGATTTTTGCATCCCGCAAACAACAAATAATGAACAATAAAAGGTCAAAGGTCACTGCTTGATTGGTTGAGTTGTTCTACCGACAAATTAGTAGCAGATTCACTTTTTCCTTGAGAGACTTCTATTTCGCGACATAGATGTAAATAATGGAAAAGTTTTATTGATCTAGTAAAATGTCTTACTTTAACTATTTTGGAGAACATACTACCTTTACGAGTGGCTGAATTAAACCGCTATAAACCAAATGATTTGGTATTTAATTAAAAGCAAGCAAATGTAAAACATTTAGATTCTTAACTTCAATTGGCAACTCGTGAAATTACAGTGACTTTAACCTCGTCAGCTACCCACATTTGAAGGCTAATCTAATAATTTGGGCATATTTGATTGATCAATTGATATCAGCCTATATATAACTTTAGGCAATCACAAGGTTTCGGGGCGTGATCAGCTGACCATGACCTACCTCCACCCAGCCTGCTGCTCACCTAGCTGGCCCAGGGCGGATTTGTGGATATTATTTATGTCCAAGATGTTTTGATCGAACTATCTCCAAACTGACATTCTCTCAACCCTGCCATAAAGTACGCAAGTGGAAATAAAAGCGACGTGCACTGACTTTGACCTCGTCAGCCCCCGAGTTACGACGGGTGGTTCAGTAGCCTGAAAAACATATACCTACCTACCCACTTTCGGACGCGCTAATGTATTCCCAAGGTTGTCCCGGGCTAATTTGTCATTACTTTAATGGATTTCGTTTACACTTGATGAGTAATTTTTTTGGCAGGCATTGTTATTTTTTGGGTGTTTTATTAATATTTAATGATAAAATTCTACTCGTAGGCTTTTATGAGAGTTTTTAAACTTTACATAATAAAGTAGTACCGTATCTACTTTGGTTGGAACATTTGCTAAACTAGTTTTTATAGTGTCTAATATGAAATATTAATAAGTATGAACAATTCAACATCTCTGACGTCATCATTTTTTAATGTTCGCAGTTAGCGATACTCTAGACACCTGTAACAAGAAAATAGGCATTTTCACCGCATAAACAATTTTGTATAAATAAAAATAGTGCGGTTTACGAGCTAATCGCGTGTGCGAGCATCGGTCTCGTTGTTAATGAAAACATTTTGCAGCCAATACGTCCATCAATATCTCGTAAAAGTCGTCAGGTCTCATTTTCATACAGAGCAGATAATGGGGGCAACCGATAACAATGACATTCAAGATCAACAAACCTGTTTCATGTGCATAATAACAATGTAGAAGCAGTTTTGAGACTTTTAAATGTACTATAGTTTCGGATCTCAAATTATTGGGATATCACGTACACATATTGCAGTTTCTGAAGGCGAGCAATATCCAAGAAACTGCTCATAATATATGTTTCATAATTAATATGTGATGTGATGTCACGTTCGGGGAGCTCTATACCCAGCATTAGAGACAGACTGTGACAGTACAGTATTGGTATTCTTATATCTTATGATTAGACGTAGGATTATATGCATTTCCATATGCAAAATGCATATTTCGCGGTTTTCACACCAAATTGCATATTTCGCGGTTTTCACACCAAATTGCATAATTCTATGATTTTTCATGTTTATAGTGCATAAATCGACATAAAAACGGGTCATTTAAATGTTCGCGAATTCGAGAAATGTTCGTTGGATGTCGGGAGGGGATCGTTGGCGGAAACCAAAGATCTTCCTCCGTATATAATTATATCACAATTTTAAGAAAAATTGTGAAGTTAGTCCAGCCACTTTGGGACTTATTTTCGGATAAGATTCGAAACAAGTTAGACGCTGTTCATGTTAAAAATCCGGGCCTTGAGGTAATTAAACAAATAAATGCGTACATTAATGCCACAGGTCAAAGCTTGCCTCACTTTATTTCTGCGGACGTGGCACCAAATTTAAAATTTTGCCTGTCACGTCGCGTTGGTCGACGTGGAGCGGTCATATTCGGCCTACAAATTAATTCTAACTGACAAACGTCACAAGTTTGAAATTGATAATTTAGAGAAGTGTATTGTCATAAAAACTATAATTGATTGTGTAAATTTATGTTAGAGCTTTTATTTTGTGCAATAAGAAATTTATCTCACAAGTTTCTTTTCTGATAGTGCATATATAATGCATATTTAGACCTTTTTTCGTACATACATATTTGCATGCATATTTTGGCACTTTGATAGTGCATATAATCTCATGTCTATTTATGAGTCATCCAAAATCTCCTTAGTAAGTCGAATAAATTGTGTGGAAAAATTGATGTAAAATCCTTATCAGACGATTTTTTCTACGAAATTTTCTTCGAAAGATGCAGATAAAAAATTAAGCCAAAAATAATTGTCCGAAGAGAAACTTTAAGGGAGACGGATATTTTCACCACCAGAAGCTGTGACATCATTCTTATGATTAGTTTTCTCAGATGTTTGAGAAGGGACTGGATTTGAGAACGATCTCGAAAAGAACCTTTGATCCCCGAACAGATAACTATTATTCCGCTTCTTTTACGCATCAGTGCAGATAATTCTCGATTTCGTATGATAATTCGAGTCCCTTTAATATTTTGATTAAGGGTAGACGTCACCGAGGCCTACCCGAGACTATTATTAGGGTATAGGTCTATCTACCAATGTAGAGGAGCGTGGTTAGTATACATCATACTCGTACCTACTCAAAAACTGCTGTTTCACGCCAACTAAGGCCTCTACCATGAAGGGTTATTAAAATAATTACGCCGAGAGCTAGAAAGGGATGGTTACACAGAATACAAGTAGTTGCATCTCTTTCCTGCGATGCGAATAATAATCGCAATGACACTTGGTAAAGGCCCTAGAAGGCTTCACAGGATACCGGAACGAAGTGGAGGGGGAGGGAGACGGGGAGACACGCATGCGCTGAGACGCAATATCGATTGTGTAACCAGCTCTCCCTAGGCTCCTAGACTCCTAGCCTAAATACAATTAAAAAATATTATGACCTATTTCATCATGACAAATACAACAGTTTCTATGCAATAAATGCGAGTTTTACTTTTTCAAACACAAATACAATTAAAAAAAGAGAGAAACGCTAACCAAAAGTTTCCGAACATTAAGGGTCTGGAGCCCTTTTTGTTTCAGAAAGGTTAGTAACAAATATTGGAGCTTTATGTTAACTTAAGATCTATCTTGTGTTATAATTATGATGTCACCATCATCTACGGCTTGTCTCCACCTATTGCTGAGTATAAGCCTCCTTTCGTTTGTGCCGCGCATTTCCTCAATAATGCGTACTTATAATAATAATAACAACGAAGTAGTGTACTTCAGTAAAATTGGATTCCATATTTGTTACATTTATTTAGTTCCTTACCATTTCATGTCTTACCAAAGGTTGACTAGAAGATGATAATGCTATATGGCATTAAGTCCCGGCTTTTGTGATAATTTACAAAATAGAGAAAATAAATAAATAAAATTTCACTTTATTAACAATCTAACCGCGACAAGTTGCTAAAAAATACGTACTTCAATTATTATAATAAAACGGCTATAAAGTTAACGGACAATGGAGTCTGTTCGGAAATAGCGGGAACAAAAGGAAAAATTTTATCCCGGAGAGCAAAATAATAAGATTTATTGGTAATGGATCGAGAGACTGCTTTGTTATTTCCTTTTTTGATATCGGGTCTTTAACCTCGAGAGTGAAATACTGCGGTCTGTATCCAACGGCGGAGAAATGAACCGAGAGGCAAACTGATGTTATGATTATGACAGATAGTAAATACGTTTTAATGTACATCCACACAAGTAGCAACAAGACAAGTGCAACAGGGGCTCTTATCGATAAAGCGATTTATGCTAACTATGGCATTACATCAAATACAGTTTTCTTTCTGAAAAGAGATTAAAATACATAGTCAACTGTTTATTGTACACCAACACAATAACACATGATTGCAAAATGATAATTTAAATAACATGACAGTATTGAAGCGCGCAATTATAATTAATTATACAGCGATCTCTTTCAGGTAACCTTTGGGTGGTGAGGAGAAAATACATAATAAACAAAGGTAGATTTGCAATACTATCAACATATAAATTATAAATAAAATAAATCCTTTTAACTGAAATAATTATTTCACACATTGTCAAAGACTTCCAGACACAGATAAAAACATCTAGTATATGTTAGGTACAGTATCATGTTTTACCATTGGTTAAAATTACTGCGTTTTTTTGTTAAATTATAATTAAATTATTCATAAATAAATTGTCTTTCAAATTTATATTAATAATTAATAATGTAATATTAAATGATGTACCTATTATAAATATAATTATGTAATAAATGATGTACCTATTGTATAATTCAGAAATTCTGACCGATGAGACGAGAGAACGTTTATATTACGATTTTTGGACAATGGAATCTACTTGTAAATAATGTCACCTATATTTGTATGAGTACAAATATAGGTGACATTATTTACAAGTAGATTCGGGCAAAATTCGGGATTATTATAAAATCGAAGTTTTTATATTTATAATACATAATTTGGTTGAGCAATCCATCAAAATGGCTACAACTGGTACGCTGGTACGCGGGGCAGTCAAAATGTTGGCGGAATGAGGGGGAGATAAACTCAAGTTTTTATTTTTCCTTTTTACTTTTTATATTTTCCATTGACTGACCATAATACATTTTTCACTACGTTCGATTAATTTATTTATACCCTCGAGAATAGGCAGAAATCGCTGTTATCATCATTATCATATGTCTTTGGACGAAGATCTTTTTTCATTTTCGATAAATAATAGTCGGATGGGGCTAAATCGGGGCTGTAAGGAGGGTGGTTTTCAATTTAGAACCCACGTCGGTTAAGGGCAGTCTGCGCAATATTGCTCGTGTGCACGGGCGTATTGACGTGCAAAAGCAGCACACCTTTGGATCATTTTCTTCTTCTTTTAGACCTTCACCGCCTCCTTCAATTGCTCCAGCAGGATAGCGTAGTATTATCCGGTTATGTTGACACCCTTTTCTTTGTAGTTTATGAACAGTATACCCCATCCCTAGGTATCCCAAAAACAGTAGCCATGAGCTTTCAGGCCGACGGAGACACCTTGATTTTTTTGGGAGGTGTGGCCTTTTATGCCATTGCATTGAGTCTTGCTTTGACTCAGACTCATAGTGATGAACCCAAGTTTCATCTCCAGTAACAATCCTGTCCACGACTTCGTCCTTATTGCACCACGCGCTGTTGTTTCTGGGGCGACGTGAGCATTCTGGGCACCCATCTTGCGCTGACCTTTGTCATTCCAAGATGGTAATGGAGGATATTCAAAATAGTTGTGTCTGATACTCCAAGCATTTCTTCAAGTTGCTTGTTTTTCAGACGGGCATCCTCCAGTACAAGTTCTGCGACTTTTTGGACAATTTCCGCGGTGGTGGCTTTAATAGGGCGACCCGGGCGGGAATAGTCTTCAATCTAGTGCTTGAAAAGACCATGCCATTTGCAAATCGTTGTTTTTCCAGGGCAAGAGTCCCCATAAACTGCCGATATGCGATATTCAATTTTCTTCATTCTTGACGATTTCTTCCAGATTGACTTGGCGAGTAACGGCGATATGTCAGAGGTTAATGACACAATGTGGCTAAAACTTGGTATATATATATCAATTATAAGTCTCTAACTAGTACTGTGGAAACGAGCTCCGCAACCCCTTTTCATCCCCTCCATTCGGCGAACTTTTTGACCGCCCCTCGTACGTCCAAAAGAGATATGAGACCACATGACCTTCTTACGGAAATCCATTCAATGTCTATAATGTATAAGGAAAATTGAACTCTGAACTGAACTGTAAAGATCTTCATAAATATTGAGTACGTTAAACATCGATGGCACGTGTCAATCCGTAAGGTAGCAATTATCATTTTTCGAGTTATAGAAAAAAATATTGCACAGCTCCATGAGCTGTCTCCAACATCGTTACAGACTTGAAATATCTCGCAACCAGCCTTTTCAGTATCCACTGCAGGACACGGGTCCTTTCATGCACATTGCGTTGTGCATAAGGGATATATGACCATAAAACGCCACGCTGGCCAAACTGGGTTGACAAGTCCATTCTTTCGGAGGTGATGTAGTTCTTCAATGCTTGTGGTCGCTACCACAGAGCCGCCGTTTTGTTATCCCTTAGTCGTACCTCACGGAAAGAGGGGCAAGGGTTGGGGTGGTACTATTCTATAGTCGGCCGACACTACACCTACGTAATTTTGGAACGAATTTGGCCTGTTTTGTGATATTGCTGCACATTACGTAGTATTTTTGTTTCCAAATTTATAGCTATAGTTTTTTAATCAAGCTAGTTTTTGTTATTTTTTTTAATAAGCGATTAGTTTGTTAATCGTTTTGGTGCTATGTGTAAAATAAACAAGAGCCAACCATTCGCCATCAAATCGACGAGCAGCCATCTGCCAGTTTACACAGAAATTAGTCAATTTGTTTAATATAAACCACCACTAGACATAAATCAACGTTGATTGGCACGTGTCATGTGGCCGTGAGACTAGGAGATTATATCAGCACGTGGCGAATAACAAACGCAGCATGCGTTCGTATCGGTGTGGCGCGACCTTTAGGCCGTTGAACCTCAGCTAATCCGCAAACTTGTGCAACCAATGTGATAGGAATATTGTGTCAAATGCCAAACCTTTCGCATGGTTCAGTATTGACAATGTTTTAAATCTGCCTAGACCTTTCAGTTGTACATTGTTATCTTTATGGCTGAACTTGTTTGTATTTATGCGATACATATTACAAAATGTATTGTAGAATTCATAGATACTATGTTAACGTCCCACGGCTGCAGGGCTTCACGAGGAGGCTTTGGGACATAATCCACCACAAGGGTTCAAATCAGATTATTCTTATATTTCTGGCCATAAGAATTTCCTCACGATAGTTGACATTTTCTTTTACCACCAAATTATACTTAACCTGATAACTTTACACTTACAACCTCACGAATGACAAGTTTTTATTTTACAAACTTCTATTGCGAATTAAAATGTTTCCTAGCCAATTAAATACAAGAAACGTCTTGGTACTGTGGTTTGGAAACGAGCCAAGTCGCTCTACCAATTTCTTTAGGGCATCTAGAGCCTTCGCTGACGTTTATATAAAATTAGACAATTAAGTGTTCTAGCAAAAACAAAGCGCTTTGCAGTTAATTATTAACTTATTCAATAGGTGGCTAACTAGGCGTCACACGCAGATATAACGTTGTAGAACAACTCTGCAATTTCAGTTTGGGCATATGAAGGTTAAAACTACCATAATAATTCGTTTACAAACTCAAACAAACGAAGTACCGGCCAATCGAGCATTCGCATAAATAATAGGGGAACAGAAAGTTTTTTCGTTTTTGTGGTAAGCGAACTGATCTTGACTTACTCGTTGAATAAGGACTGAGCATCTAACACTGAGTATCTAATTATTGTTTCTGTTTTAAATTTCCGCCATTTTAAATACAGGCGTATTTAAAATGGCGGAAAATTTATCATCGACATATTTTTTACGCTGTTTAATATCGTGTTTCATGAAAAAAAAATCTTGTTACTATTACTACAAAAACATAATATGTTCATCGTCATAAAGGAAGTGTGCTCACATGTCAACAGTGGTTTTTAAAGTATTTATGTCATCAAATTGATGTCTGAATGATGAACGGCCATCTGGAAGGCCCGTGATGATGCAATGTTGCAGGCATTAATCAAATCCGGAATTAAGAATTCAGGAATTACATATCTAATAGACTTCAAGTGCGCCTAGTAAAATGTATTCTAGATAAGATTGATAAGTGATAAAACTGATAACAAAAAACGTAATCAACAATGGTGGACGCCAAATCAAAAATCTAAACCAACTCCTAAACCCAGTTTGTCCGTTCAAAAGATATTGCTTTGTGTTTGCTTTGCTGAACTTATAAAGGAATTAGTTATTATGAGACGTTAAATGTAACTATTGTAGGGGTGATGAGCACTATGAGCGGGGTAATCTGTTAATGTTGAACAACTATAGCACTTGAATCATCACACGGCACTGCTGTATGTAACAATAACCGTTGATTTTCAGACTAAACGTCTATAGTATCGTTAGTAAATAAAATAGAACTTAAAACATGTAAATAACTTAGGGATCGATCTTTTTCCTTTTATCTTGACGAGACTGAAGTATTAAAGCATTTTGAAGGCTGTTGCAATTGAACATTAAAGTCTAAACATTGTAATTTAAAAAAAAAACATCTTTAGCTTCTTACTTAATTGAAATTTCTCTGTCGAGTGATTTGCTTGTTCCAAAGTATCGATTATAATAATATAATACAGTTTACATAGTACAGTACATCACAATATTAATTCCAATAAAGGCTTGTTCAGATATAAGCGATATTCGGTGCCGCCTGCGATAACGATAATGTTTACGAGATATCTCGCCGGGTATTTTGCACGAGTACCGCAAATCGTGCGAATTTGACAGGAGCGAATACCACCTAGGCACGCATTTTACCGCTTGGGTAAGCAATACTGTTAACACTGGGCCTAGGCCTAGGCTACACTGGGGCTATACGCGGTATATACCTACCTGAAGCGGTTAGCGAATATCGCCTATGTCTGAATGAAGGAATTATCGCGTACCTACGCGAATATCGCTACTGCAGGCGGTAGCGAATATCGGTTATATCTGAACAGGCCTTAAGCAAAATCATGAGTGACCTTTTAAATTTAAAATTGAACCAAGTACTGCATTTAGCTAGAAATACAAACATCCAGAGGTTACCAGTACCTATCGGTGTAAAATAGGCCCAGTTTAGACCTGATTATTTCGACACAAATTCTCTATGTACAAGACACTTTTATGCCATCAACGTCAGTGGATTCAATAAGTTTGCGACTTTTATATACGAATAGATCTGTTTCATTTAGTGATTAAAATTGAGATATACTAACTTGCGTCATTTTAAAAACATCACATGCCCTAGATTCAAAGATAACCTAGAATATTTTAATCTTATTAACATATCCTGAAAATTAAAATAATGTTTTACAAACAGTTTAGATAAGGATATTTGTAAAGATCCACGATTTTTATAACTATTATTTAAGAGAGGGTTGACATTGATGATAATTGATTGATATCAGCCTATAATAACGTGCCACTGCAGAGGACAGGCCTCGCCTAGTGAATCACTGGGGAAATGTCCTATCCTAATTTTATCCTAAGTAAGGGTTGTTTGGGCTCAAAAAGATCATAAGTAGCGTTACTGTGACCTGAAAGATCATACATCCTTAACGATGTGTGTTCATATAATTTGCAACATTCCAATCTAAGCAATTACTGTTGAAAAAAGAACATGAAGGTATGAACCCTGGTAATTTCATTGAAACGAACACTGAGTCATACAGGTCAAGTCCATCATAAAACCTATAATATAGACATAGAAATAATATAGACACTCGTGTTTGCGAATTCAGACTTGCAATCGGACAATATTACTCGTATCTTTGTTTTATTAACAGTGTGACAGATATGACGTGAAAATATCGTCAAATCATCCAATATCATATAAAATATAAATAGAACAAATTATCAATTACTACATATTATTATGAACTACATGAAGATCTACACAATTTTTGTATTCCCATGAACTTTCGGGCGGTGGAATGGCCATTTCCACTTCATTATTTTATTATGAGTCACAGACCCAATTTTTGAAATATTAAATAACTCCAAGACTTCAAGAAAAGAACCATTAATAGTTAATCAATAAAACAATCGTCACACCATATGAGTAGTGGGCTTGTAGCCCTTCTACGTGAATTCTTCAACTTTACCTAACGCCTCATTCCATTGGCCAGTGGTTTTGTCGAACGAGGTCTGTGTGCCAGACGAGAAAGGCGAGTTCAATAAACTCAGTGACATAACACTGCGATTCGGCAACCAGCGCCAAACGGCGAAACGTCGTCCACGGAAGGTTAGTGGTGCAAAAACGAGGCTCGAGCGGGTGTTGCAAAAATAAGTTACCTTTTTAAATAAAGACTACACGGGAGCGATTTAGTTAAAATTAGAACCACTGATAGTGGCCTGTGTCTCTCTCCATTTCTGGATATAGACCTCTCCCAAGGCGCTCCTCATCCGTCAGTGGTCATCCGGAGACCACCGGCGAACGTCTTTAAATCGTCGATCCACTTGCTTCTGGCTAAAACTAGAACTATCGCATTGATTTTATGAATTCAAGGTCACTGATGCCAAGGAATACTTAAAAGACGGAGGCAATTTCGATGACTTTTTAATGATAGTCGATGATTGTATTGGATAAGAGGACTTGCATAGTAAAACGAAGCGTTTTTGCCAACCTTAAGAATTCAACCTAGAGCACATTCACCATAAGCGAGAGAATCAGGATCGTCCAGTGGCACACCTTTTAAACTAGTCGGACAGTGCGGGGGTCCTGTTATACACGTGTGTTGTGCTTACGAAATGGCTTAAATGTTTTAATTTCAGTACAGCATGAAAAATCAAGAATACTGAAGACTTTTTTGTGTCACGCTGAATTTGACATTAACAGTTTTTCTTAAGTTATGGGTAAAATTTGCTCAACGATTGGACACAATAGATTAATAACAAATGTCTTGAATTTAAACGAGTAGTAAAATATACTAAATGGGCAGCAAATCACGATCATCAAAACACTATTTGTGAATAACTCAAATAAACAATTTTGAATTACTAACGATGTCAACACAAAGTCCACGGAGCTCATTTCTTTAGTCACCGGAGAAAATAACCGAACCCACCTTTAAATTTGCTCTCATCGATTCGCCTATTCAGTATTTTCTACTGCTCATTTAATTATTTCTCATAATAATTAATAGTTAATTCAATCATAACAGAACAGACATTTGGAAGTTTCAAAGCGGAATCTCGAAATCTTTCAGCATAATCCATCTTCATTCTTCATCACGTCTTCATTTAGTTGCATCAAAATCTGTCCAACGTCACTTACATTGTTTACATGTGCAAGCACCTGCAGATGCAAGTTAAGGGAATTTTACCTACTGGGATGGGCTTATCAGTCATAATAACAGTCAGTGTATCAAATTAGAGGTAAAGAAAAATATATTGTATTTGGTCAGAAAGACGGTGTGTGGTGGCGATCATCATTTGGTATTTACGAGGGTGAATCAAAAAGCTCTTAGGGGCCATCCATAAATTACGTCACGAATTTCATGATTTTCGGAGTCCCCCCCCCCCCCGTCCTTGTCACAGGGGGGTCACATTTATGTGACCCCCCCTCCCCTGGTGTGACATCACATTTGACCCCCCCCCCCCCCCTAGTGTGACGTAATTTATGGATGACCCCTTAGAAACGTCATTAAAGTAGAAAGAAATTCAAATAATTTTATTTTTCTACATAATCTCCTTGAAACTCGATACACTTAGTATGAATTAGTATTCTAATTTCCTTATTTCTTTCAGTAAAAAATCATTTTCTGGAGTTTCAAAAAAACTCCTCTAAGGCAGCCATAACCACATCAAATTTTGTTCCACGGATATGCTCCTTTCATTTTAGAAATAAATGAAAATCACTAGAGGCTAAGTGCGGTGAATATGGTGGGTGATAAGAATTTCGAAGCTTTGCGGATTGCCGTGAGTGCAACTTCGGATCGATGGGCTGGAGTATTATCGTGGTGAAACGACACGACCAATGACTGTTTACCTCGACGTTTTTCTTTAATCGCTTCACGGACTTTAGAGATCAAATCTGCATAATAGGCACCTGTTATCGATTTTCCTTTTAGCATGTGGTCAATAAAAAAAATCTTTCAAAATCTCAGAACACAGTAGTCTTAAATTTTCCCGCGGTAGAAGCTATTAGATTTTTTTTTATGGGTGGAGGAGATGACCATTTCCAAGACATGCCCTTTGTTTCTTCACTTCAGGATCGAACGATTAAAATACGACGAAAAAATTTACCAGCATTATACTGAAAGATTTAGAGATTCCGCTCTGAAACTTCCAAATGTCTGTTTTTGTTTTCTTCAGATAACATTCGCGGAATCCTTTTTGTCGATACTTTTTTGAATGCTAAAGTGTACGATCAAATGGATTAAACACTGCCAAATGAAATCTTTAGAATAATTATCATCAAAAATAATTATATGGTTCAGTATACTAATGATGTTCATGAGTATGCTTCCGAAGAAAGTGATGGTGATATTTAATTAACATAATACATATGTACAGAAAAAAAAATGTAAATTATGTATTTGTAATTATTTTTATTACATTTAAAAGTTAATAAATATGTATACTTTACAAAAGCGTCAAAAAAAAAAAATCAGCGACACACGTCTGGCAATGATATTGTCTTGTTCTAGGGATAAAAACTAACAAATTAAAAAAAAATAACGACGAGCAAATATTTAATAGAGCATTTTTTTACACGTTTATAATTATTACTGTAAAAAACTCAGGGAGCCAAAGTCTGGCAGTGGTATTTCTGGTATCTACGTACCTAATTTAATGCAACAGAAATAAATGCCAGATACGAGCAGATATCTATGTAGGATAGCTTTTTTTCAATTTCGAAAAGAATTTATTTAAAAAATCAGTGACGTCGGAGATTTCCCTAGTTGTATCCTCGTAAAACTTTCATACCTATAATTCTTAACAACAAACAAATCATATATCTAAACTGCCCGCAGCTTCCTAACTATAGGATCGAATTAATTGAGACTTGACATAAATATTGTGTGATAGTGATAGTTTTATTAACATGCGTTTCTAAGAACTTGTTGCTTCACCCTCGTACATCCAGAAAAATTGCTGATGATTACGATGACGATGGAACAAAAAACTCAAAATACAATACAAAAAGATTTTTGCGTCGATTTGAAGGCAAACCAAATATGATGACCAGACAATTAAACAAAACAGAGCATCCATATCTCTTATTGTACATCATTGTCATACAGGCTAAATGATTCAAACAACAACGATTGAAGATAAACAAGATCTGTGTCACAGAAATTGACACAATACACACAAATGCCCATGAACTGTCATTGTTTATTGACTTATCTCAATAGATCTACATTGCAATATGATATATCTCTTATCCAAGTACTTCGTTGGTAGTTCAGATCTAGGGTCACATTCAATCAATCATATTTATCTTCCTAGATCAATAAAAGTAATCTATTAAGATTTGACCGGATCCAAATGAGTTTAAATTATGTAGGAAGCACATCAAGGAAACCAAGATATGTATATATTTTCCTCGAAGATAAATGGGATTGGCAACATTAAAAGAGAACTCGTTAAAGTTGTTTCTTTATTTTATGGAGTAAAAGTAATAAGAAGTAAACAAAAAAAATACTTTATTTTTCAGTAAAACTTTGTATATCCTTCTCTTATCGTCATGGAGCATATTACAGGTGGAAGCAGGTTTGAAATAAAGTAATTAAGCGGATAAATTATTCTGGTACCAATTTTGCCGGCTGCACATGAAAGGCGTGTCCACCAACACGTAGTCTTACAACACATTAGTTGCAAACACTTAAAATTTTACTTTCAACTACTAAAAGAAGGTACAATTTTAAAAATATTAATAATAAAAAAGAGTGTGATATTTAACGAGATCATTCTAATAGGTCTGAAGAGACGGCAGAATCTGAATTTGGATACCGAAACGGCAGTCTCATTCTTAACCATAGGAGAAGACATGCATTAGTATTATGTAAGAACTGGGCTATTGTATAATTAAAAACTTAAAGTCCCTCTCAAAATAACCAGTCCAATGGTGTTTTCCCAAGACTCCAATAATGCAAGACTAATAGGAAGAATTAGGCAGGAATGCAGACGTTGTACTCCATGAAAATGATGTTGATGTTGTACTCGATGTACTATGCTATTGTATTATTTTGAGTAGAGTATCACTCCAAAATGCTTTTAGCGGTAAGAGCGGCGACGACAAACATTTACGTCATACAACTATTATACAAAGTAGCCACTGTTTAATTAATAAAAAAAAAACCGATAGCAGTGCAAATAATTTCAGCTTATCGGATACTTGTTTTGTTGGAAATAAACTTGATTGATTCTTGGATCGTAAAACCAATGTCGTTAAACGTGCCAGGTAACGAACCATGCCCAACGTAATAATTAAATCTTATCCGTCTCACGATAATTTCTGATCCAACTGTAAGTTTTGCGGTCATATTGTTAGATTTCTTTATGGATGGTACTGACTCAATGTCCACGTTAATGATAGGCTTGTGAGTTACCAAGCTGCCTTGAGGATCACGTTTTAACCTTCAGAGAATAAAATATTAATCCGAGAAATGTAATAAACAGCGAATAGTGATTATTTATTTAGGACAATTTCTTTTTGGACCGATCAAACGGACTTAGAATAGTAATTTGGAAATTAAATGTAGAGCACTTATCGGGAAAGTTAAGGTGGGACGTCCTCTCACTTATTGGGTATATGACAGATTATGTATAGGACAAATTTTGCAAAACACAGATTCTTGTTACGGCAGGATCGATAAAGGACTGAAAAGTGCAGTAAGACGTGTTTTATACACATGAAGTTTCATTTATGCCCTCAAAGTTTAAAATATATAATACACTAATAAATAACATCGGAAAATGTAGGTTTAACATCTCCCTCTAGATCGCAATTTGACACTGTCCAGTCTTCAAATATGTTTGGTATAGTTTCGAGGTTTGCACAAACTTTTTTCTTACAATCATTAATTGGGCCATCTACTAAATTTCTTTATTCATCTGTAATACATAAATGTTTAGCCTACTTACAATTATGTTTTGTATTCTAATGTAACTGAAGTACTGCATAGCATTTTATTGTAGCAGCTTCCAATATACTCTAACAGCTAACTCCAATATACCTAAATACATTGTGTGTTAATCGTAAGTACAATTTCTGTTACTCATAATCATAACTATGTATAATCTAGTTGACTGTACAATTTGTCCTTTAGCAAATCTGCCATGATAAGAATCTGCCTTTTCCAGAATCCGTCATATATCGAACAAGTGGCTCCGGGCAGGTGTACCATGGATGGTTGAAAAGAGCGGAAAATCATGTGAAGTAGCCGATGATCCATACCATGGATATTTTTATAAACCTCCATGATGCTACACCACCATAAACTAAGTTTGGACAAATAATTAGGGTGATAAAGAGACCGTTAAATGGTGCGGAGCCTAGAATAGATAAAGTGGCAGAAGACATGTGCAAAGAACCCTAAAATTGGCGTGACACTACATAAAATATCCCACGTTGCTTACCGCGTAAAAAAAAATCAGCGAACGCATAACGGATAGCACATAGTATTCCCCCGCACCCACGCAGTCTATTACCAGATATAATATCGAGTTGCTACTGGATGCGACAGGCAGCCTACGTAATGGAAGAAGTAACTCAATATATTTACAATTCGGCGCAAAATGGCTATCGATCAAGGGGGGAAGGATTGGTGGTGGGAGGTGAGAGACTGTACATGCAGAACGTATCACCTAGAGACTGTAAAGTGTATTGTTAATCTATCTCCTGATATAGTCAATTTTGATCCCTTTAATGGAATTCACATATTTTTTCATGTTTTCGAAATTCTTAAACTGATTCCAGCTAACTTAGCCAAGTCATGAGACATCTAATATGTCACTATGAAAAATTGAAATTTGTGATTCAATTAATTGGATCATTGGTTTACATGGAACAAATCGAAACGTAGAAAGCGAAAATACAATTACATATAAGATGATGACAAGGATAAGGTTCTCTTTATCCTCTTAAATTTTCTCTTCTCTATAGTTTCTACATTTTCAGATTTTTTTCGTACATTACACCTTATCTCTATATTTTTTACTACGTGTATTTTGATAAAATTTTCATTGATAAGTAGTTCATATAGAGGGTAAAATTTCAGTGTCACAATAACAAGGAATTGGGTAATGGTTTTAAATCCACGAAAGAGTCATGGTTTGGTAATCAAATTTAATTTTGTAAACAGTGAAAAAAGTTATAAAAATCTGCTCCAGTAAGACATTTTCATCAATAGATGGAGTAAGCATTGAAGCATTTTACTGAGCAAAATCGTAGCTCAAAAGGAAAATTCTCAGGTGTATGCTCAAATGGATGGTGCGATTCAAATGATAGGTATGTCACGACGGCAAAGCACTCTCAAATACATAATACGTTATTGGATTTCCTTCCATCACGCCTTCCAGATTTGCATTAAAATACCAAAAACACGCCTTAGGCCCCAATTGAAGCTACACGTGTGGGCATTAAATAGATAGGAATAAGAACGAGAATGGTATGATTTTGTTCAGCTTTATGATGATGCGAATGTATTTATATGCTCCAGAACGTGACTATGCAAAATAAAGATTATACACGTTAGGAATACAAATGACGTGTCTCGACATTAAAAAAGGTTTTTATATAAAACGTAGGAATTGTCTCCCTGTTTATCGAAATATTATAGGTGATAAAAATGATAAGATAACCCAGTTGGCTCATCCGATGGTAAGTGGCTAACCACGGTTTATAAGACCGAACTTTTCAGCCAATTATTTAGAAAAAGTAGCAAACTACAATATTTTATTTCGCGTTTTTAGACTAAATGTTTCATTTCTATTATATTTTTTTTCAGACGCTGAGCGATTACTAATGGATCAAATAGACCAATTAGTATTTTGGTACACAAAGATCTTTGAGCAGTACACCCTGTGAGGTCTACTTTGGGAAGCAACCAAACTTAACCTGTACTGCTTCGTTCTATTCAGTACATCGGGCGTTGTAAGCGAAAGGTTTTGAGCGTTTATAAGAAACTGGATAATTCCCCCTGGTTTTGGTCCCATTAGGGTAAGAATTGATTTAATTCGAGTAGAACGAACATCAAAGTTATCTTCAAAATAAGCACTGCTCGGGGAACTCGTGCAAACTAATCACCGAATAAGTTAACACTTAAAACTTTGGTCCTTGAAATTACTGAACCCAAATTCTTGGCAAACTATTTCACATACGATATCTTCTACCATTTCACTTCATATATCTAGTTTCTGGCTTGTCAGTTTTCATAAAAGAAAATATACCTTTATGAGTGAAAGGAGTAGCCAGGAAAGATGGAAGGCTGCAGTGACATTTTCTGTGTTAATCTTTTGATTTCTACATATAAAGGGTCTTTCAAAAGGGACGCTGTAAAAGCCTATTGCGGCCATCTTTAAAAAGATATATCTGTCATACTTGACAGTAATGTATATTGAGGTACACCGTTTATTCATGGAAAATTACAAATCACTAAACTTTACTATCAAAATAACTGTTCAGTCCGTGGAACGTTCCGTGCGTTACACGGAATTTATGGTCAGAATAATCGGTCCTTATAATCTGTTGTCTTCAATTCGACGTATAATCAATAAATTTGAAGACACCAGGTCAGTTGCCGATTGAACACCTGCACTGCACGTCAATGAAACGCAAAGTATATTGAAAATATTGTTGCCGTTCAGGACAGTGTGAAAATTATGCCACGGGTCATGAATACAGGTTTTGGCCCTTAGTTCCTCTAAACTGAGCAGAGCCGCACTCGCTGTCAACGACGACAGGTATCGGATGATGATAACCGATTATTTGTGGCCCCGGTTAGATATGGACATTAGCCATATGTGGTTTCAAGACATATGGCAAGACATATACAAGACGGCGCCACGTACCACACGGCGCATGCAACAATGGACATTCTGCAGGAGAAGTTCGCAGGCCACAGAGATTGTTTGATCTAACGCCCTCAAACTTCTTCTTGTGAGGTTACGTTAAATTCCAGGTGTATGCAAATCAACCGCAAACAATTGATGCCTTAAAGGCCAACATCACTCGTGTCGTTAATGAAATCGAGCCAGTTTTATACGATAGTTATCGAAAAATGGACTTTCAGAATGCGCGCGACTAAACGTAGCCGCGGCGGCCATTTGCCAGATATCATATTCCATAATTAATGCTATCGACTAACTTTCCAAATAAAAAGAAATTATAGTGGCATGGATTATACAACTTGTTTCATTTATATTTATATTTAAAATTAGAGGGCACCTATTCACAGAACATTCCTTGTTTTCTTTAACATTCTATAAATAATTCTACAGTTTGCCTTTCACTAATGAGGTCGTGAGTGGTGATAGCAATGACGATCCTAGGGGGTAAAAAGTCGTAGATTGGATTGGATTAAGTACGGGTTTTTTGCAATTACCATATTGGAGGGGGTTTAAAGGTCTTACAATGCCGTTCTGGTCATTTCGAGTTAGCAAATAAGACTTTTTTGTGGTTGTTTGGGCAACATAGCTCTTAAAAGCCAGGTTGGGTTGTCGCCATTTTAATTTAAATTTAATTTTTAATTTGATTTCTTTAATCTTATAAAAATTAAAGAAACTAGAGTATTTATTGTACTGGACTAAAAATTAAATAAGTATATAAATTTCATTGATAAGAAAGCATTATTATTTTTTTTATTTATAGTTATTTTTTTATTATAGTTCTTGTACCTATTACTTTCTGCATAATGCATTGGATGCAAAAATATTTATATAATAGGGGTTAAAGTATGAAATTGCCGTTTTATAGTAATAGATACTTTGAATTGACATAAAACCTTCATGGTGTCAGATTTTCGAATGAAACTTTTTTCACATGATACCTATGAGGTTCTTGTTTTAAAAAATGTGCAACATTCGATTTTTGACTTTCAATTGTTTTTTTTATTCAGCTTAGACGGGAAAGATGGATACTTCGAAAATCCGAGTAATCTTTGAATACGAGTTCCGACGCGGAACTAACGCGGCAGAAACGGCTCGCAATATCAATGCTGCGTTTGGAGAGGAGACTGCTAATGAACGAACCGTGCGTTTTTGGTTTAAACGCTTTCGTAATGGAAACTTCGACTTGAAGAACGAACCACGTCTTCAAGACCGCCCACACAGGTGAATAACGCTGAATTGAAGGAGATGGTGGAAGCCGATCCGAGTCAAACTACCCAGGAATTAGCGGCATGGTTTAACGTTACCTTACCTACAATATTGACTCATTTGCATCAAATAAATAAGATAAAAAAATATGAATAATGGGTGCCTCATGATTTGACTGATCTGCAGAAAGAAACGCGTGTTGAAACTTGCGTTGCCTTGTTGAAGCGGTACAGAAATGAAGGAATATTGGATCGAATTGTGACATGTGACGAAAAGTGGATTCTTTACGATAACCGGAAGCGAAAAATGCAATGGCTGACCCCAGGTCAAACGCCGCAACAGTGCCCTAAGGCAAAGCTTACCAATAAAAAGGTAATGGTAACTGTTTGGTGGTCTATTCATGGTGTTATTCACTATAGCTTTCTCAGGTTTGGTCAAGCAATAACAGCAGATGTTTACTGTGCCGAACTTCGAACAATGATGGCGAAACTAGCAGTGAAACTGACCCGACTCGTGAATCGATCTTCACCATTATTACTCCATGATAACGCAAGACCTCACACTGCACGAGAAACCGTTGTAACTCTACAGGAGCTACAGTTAGAAACCATACGTCATCCTCCGTACTCGCCAGACCTTGCTCCAACGGACTACCATTTTTTTCGTGATTTGGACAATTTTCTACGTGGTAAAAAATTTTTTTCCTAAGAGGCAGTACAAAATGCTTTCGCACAGTTTGTCGAATCTACATCCCCAGAGTTCTATCGCAAAGGCATAAATGAACTTCCGATTAGATGGCAACAATGTATAGATAATGAGGGTAAATATTTTGATTAAAGAAATATGTTACATTTTAGAAAAAAACTAGTTTTAATTTTTCAGTACAAATCGGCAATTTCATACTTTAACCCCTAATACATATATTGAAATTATGCAAATAGTGCTACATATTATGAAAATCTTAACACTATACGAAATTTTCAAAAAGGGTCCTGAGTTCCAAACTTTCGTGGGCATTCTCCTTTGGTTTAATTTAATGAAAGCCATGGCATGACTTTTAGAAGTAAAATGGTATTTTAATCGCACGTGTTAAGTACACCCACAAATGTAACAAACTCAAGGACAGAGGACTCATAACAAGCCTTTGGATTTATTAGTGCTTGTTATAGAAAACAAGGTTTTCTTTTACTAAAAACTTGTATGTGCAGTGTATTTTCCTTAACTGTCTCAGTTTTAAATTGAATAGAAAATGTAAAATATATATGTATTTATAAAATTTACAAATTGAAATTGAAAATTGAATTACAATATTTACAAGTTTTACAAATTGAACCGGGGGAGCCTCGCTATTTTGTAAAAAAATTTGGTACACCATTCAAAAAACTGAAGCAAGAAAGTGTCAAGAAATAATTAAGATATAGGACTTCTATTAAAAGTTATTGAGAGCATTTGATGTCACAGTTGGTGAAGTGGAAGTTTTCTTCAACAGAAAGCTTACTAGACAATTACTAATAATGACCTACTAGAATATTAACCCAATCAAGGGAGAGAACGTACTAATTTGTAATCAATTAATTAATACTAGAATAAAATCTAATCACTCTTGCTCATTAAACAAGATCTAGGGTATGACGAGATCCGAAAGGCAAAGTATTAATTATTCATTTATTTACTATTTTTTTCATTTATAATTTAATTATTAGAATAAAATCTAAGCAATGTTACTCATCATACTAGGCAAGATCCAGGGCAGGAGTAGGTCTGAAAGACAAAGGATATCCTCACAAAAGAACTTACACCAGTGGTATGATAAGAATACTTGGGCACTATACAGAGCTGGTTTTCAAATTAAAATTAGTCATGATTGACAACCTTTCTCAGATGACACTGCAAGAATAGTAAGGTCTTGAAATGTGTATTTTAAGAAGCATCTAACAAATATAATTGGTTGAGAAATTGATATATTAGCGATGAAAATTATTTCAATGCTGTTTGTAGTACAGGAGATGCTATTTCCATTATAATCAATTATTAATGAAATTGCTATGTTGTCGCCCAGTGCTGTTGTTCAAAAACAAGGAATTTAAAAAACCCTGACAACTTAAATTACAAATTATTTATTGTTGTAATCTCACAAAACAAAGCATTGAACGCAACAGACAGCATATACCGACAGCATATACCATGATGTAATGACAGTAAGATGTTGTGTAAGGTTGACCATTACTAGAAATTACTTCTCTAGTGGGGCCTCTATAAATTCACTTTCAATAAAAACATTAAAGTAACTAGGTTTTAAGTATTTCACCTACTTACGAATAGAATCCAATTTTTAAATATTCACACATTTTTAATTGACTTTCTCTTTCCGTGGGTGTCATAAAGGGCGACTAAGGGATAACAAAGCTGCTAGCACAAGCCCTAAGGAACTATACCACGTTGAAAGGAGCGAACTTGTAAACCCACTTGGCCAGTGTGACCTTCTCTAAAGGCTTGCTTATGCACTTATGTTCTATTGCTTATGTACAAGACGTTGTGTGTGAGTACTGTTTACTGTTATTCTTTTTATGTTTTAGGGAAAAGTGTTTAATTGGACAAAAGTTGTAGAACTTTGCGACCCTTATCCAAGACATGTAACAGCATTTTTATATTTTTATCATGATACATTGTTGTAATTTTGGAAACTTCTTAAGTGATATGGCTCATCTTCAAACTTAATCGAGATCTAGACTCGACCTATTATTCAGCCAAAGTTAATTTTGATCTGTTAGGAAATGCACCCTGCAGTTTGTTGACAAATTACATTATGTTTGTATTTTAATTGTTGCTTAGTCACACTTAAACAGGGCTTAAAGTGATAATTATCATCAATAATCATCTTTGATATTGACATAAACAATTATGACTTGAGTCATCCATAAATTATGTCACACATTAAGGACGGCAGAGGGGGTGACAAAGTGTGAAATGATGTGACAGGGTGAGGTGGGAGTCACTGTTGAGACCATGTCACAGGAGACAACCTGTGACATAGAGGGGGGAGGTCATAAAACCACTAAATTTGTGTGACATAATTTATGGATGGCCCCTTACTATGTGTATGGTGGGAATGCGCATCTGGCAAAAAGTGACGCCACTTACACTTAAATTTGATTTTGAATTCTGAATCTTCAGATACACCCAGCTGATGAAGATGACGTATGATATTCAACTGATTAATTAAATGAAAATAGTACGTAGTTTGTTGATTTTGCCTAATTTTAATTTTTGTAAGTAATTAAGAAATTACGCCCAGAGAATAAATACCTAAACAACTATTTGATTATTAAATGTGTATGTTTTATTACTAAACTGCTTATTTCTACTTCTAGCGTAAATTTGATAGAAATTATCAGCCCAGTAAAGATTGGATGGTATTATGTATTTGTCCAATAATTATCATGAGGCATATTTATCTTGATAATTTCGAAAGCTGCACTTAAAGAGATGCATCCTGTCTACATGTGTAACATACATGTGTTCTAATTAAACATAGGTAGTGTATAGTTGTATACATGCATTTAATTGAATTTATGCTTACTATAACATAATAATTAAACTGTTAAATAAATAGCACAAACCATGAACTGGTATATTTGTTTCTATGTTGTATATTTATATTATATTTCAAACATAACAATCAATCCCAAACATATCCATTATAAGAGTTTTAAGCATTTTATTGCTTACTTATATTTTCTGTGACTAATTATACTTAGTTTAACTTTTCAATTATAAAAGTAATGTTCTAGCAGAATATTCTAGATGACGAGGTCAAATAAAGCATGAGATCAAATTGCAATTTTAATTTCACAATATCATTTAAATCAAGTTGTAAAATAATGAATCATCCATCAGCTTCACATGCCCATTGACTGATTTGATAACCACAAAACTTTGAATATAATTAGGACAATGATAAACATTTAGATAAAAACCGCAATTGTAATTAACAGCTGTTTATCTGATATTTTAAATTTGTTTAAAAAATATGTTTAATTAAAGTATAGTGAAAAGGAATATGAAATTGTACTCACCAGTGAATCTTGCTAAAGTCATATAAAAAGATAACGCCCCTTTGGACGAGAGCTGACAGACGGTATGAAAACTTGGATCCTGGCAGGGAGGCACGGCAGCAGGGAAACACGGCCTCGCGACTCGCCGGCGCACCAACCTGCCACAATGCAATACACGTTGCCATCAAACGAATTTACCACATACACTAATCATATCTACAACGAAAACTACCTACGAAACCTCTATCTGCAATAATCCTAACCAATTTCTACCGCACCAGCTGGCAAAAACGTGCTACACACTACCAATCTACAATACGTAGGTATTGTGCAAAGATATCCGCGAGCTTACATAAATATGGATTGCAGATAACCAATACCTTCCCCTGTCTATGACGAAGCACCTCGTGTTCCACTCCGGCTATAATGAACAGACGCAACTACAACGCAGTTTAAGATCGACTACGAATGAACATAAAATAAATCAATTTCATCAAATACTAACAAGTTACCGTGGGTAAAAATGACGGCAGAAAATAAATGAAAAATAGACTTTCTTATGTTTCTGGAACTGCGTCCACACCGGAAACGCACATTTTTTTAAACTTGAAACATTGAATATCACAATTTTCTTAACCACATATTCGCGAGAAATACGAAATTACAGATAGTAAATATTGCATTTCTAATTGTTAGTCCTCGAAGATATTACAAGAAATTTATTACTTCGATTAAAAACGCGAAACAAATATAAATCTTGAAATTATAAATGTGAAAACCGGAAATATAAAAACTTTTTTTAGTCTATTTGACAAATCGTAGACAAATAAGAGCTTTTTTATTAGGCTAGGATGCTAACAAAAAAATATTCTTAAATTAGAATTAATTTAATGAACCTTTTTTTATCTATTGTTTGCAGCAATATTTTTTTTTAATTCAGTTTGGTGAAATATTAGCACAATGTATTAATCTTCATGGCAAAATTAGTGTAATAAAAATATTTCCCTTAATACTACAAAAGAAAACAAAGTCCTTTCTTATCATTGGTGTAAATATTGTCACTTTTTCAAGGACTATGTTATAAAACGTGTAATTGGCTAATTGACAATGTAGTTATAGGTCATCTTTTTCTATCATCATATCATAAAAAGAGATGCAGTGTAAATCAACCACGTTTATTGTCGAATTTTGTATGTTTTAGAACATACCTTAAATAAATACTAGGTTAGCAACTTATCAACTAAAACGAATTCATTCTTTTTGACAACATATTTCACGGTTCATAAATAAAATGTTGTCGATAATGTCCTGAAATCGATTTTTCGAATAACCATTTTTAAATTCACTATAAAAGAATAGATTTAACCCACCACAACCATAATCCGTACAATTTGTAATAGACATGGTAATAAATTATAGTACTTGTGTGTGGTGTGAGGTTATGTTAACTGTCCTTGTTAGTTACGTCCGAGTTTCATCATAAAATATTTGTTTTCAGCATTCATGTCGACAGTTGTTATACGGCACAGCGAGGTGGAGATGCGCCTTACCGGTTAATTTTAAAACAGCAGTTCTTTCTGTTAAATCAGACCAGGTATGAATAAATCACACCATCTTCAGTAATCACTTACCACGGTCATTAATCGCATTTCCCCAATTGTATAAACTCATTATATTATTCAAAGTCCTAATCAGAGTAAGGTTTTATTCATAAAAATCCAATTGGAATGTAACAGAAAGAAGGAAGAAAGAAATTTATTAGTACTATATAACACTACACTATTAACATAAAACAAACTATGTGATGGAACAACATGGAAAACGTACCACTGTCGGTTTTACTTTTCGAGATATTGCAAGTTTTTCAAAGAGTGACATAAAATACCGAATTTTGGTTTATGCCATAATAAGATTCCAGATATTATAAAGAATACCTGTAATAAGAACTAGGTATATTAAAATATAAGTTATACTAAAATACTTTCGAAATGTAGTACTCAGGCTACCACTTTGTCGCATGAAACACCAGGATTGTAATTTATACAACTGATTAAATTTTACCACTCATAAAAATGTGCCTTTGAGGTTGTTCGGCACCGCCCGCACTGCCCCGTGCACTCGCATCACCACACCTACCCGTGCTGTAGTGCCGTGCGGTAGCCCCTGTCAACTGCGGTGCAGTGTGGCAGTGTACGAGTCACAATTTGTTTAGTTTGATATGAACTGCTGTCACCAGAAGTCTGCAGTTGTCGTAATTATATTTTTTTTAGTGAAATTGTGTATCATTATGGCCTATTGCAAAAGAAAGGTTTTTGCAAACATTGTGTATTTTTCTGGTAGTTAGTTTCACATGTTTAGTCAGGTTTAATCCTTTACAACTCAAAAGTTGTTTGTTTCCCAATGTCATTAAATTGATTTATCAATCTTTATGAAAAGAAGATTCATCTAGTATCAACAGCTATGTAACTTCAAGGTAGAAGTATAATTTTCACAGTCCCAAACTTTGAGTATGATTATCTTTTTTCATCCTTTTTTATTTTCGAAAAAGTAAATTTTTCGAAGAAAATAAATATCACACCTAGAGATTTGTTTTAATTCTTTGAAAGCTTATTTTGTTTAGTTTTACATGGTATGAATAACTCCATATTGACCAAGTGGTACCTTTTCCGTGTCACCATCACATATGAACCAACTTTACCCAGAGGTGTGTATTGCCACTGGTCTAATCGGTTACAACTCAGAATGTGCTGTAGCAAAAACTACAGCACTGACTGTTAGGTGTAGCTGCTTGCAGTAACTCACGGACTATTCCCACTATTCATGCCTCATTATTATTTTTCATTGCACATATTGAAATTGTTTATATTTAAAAAAAAAATCACTGCTAATTTGAAGGTGTCACATAACATGTCATAATGAATGTGCCCATTTATGGCACAACATTAAACTATGTCACTCCAGGGCTCCGCAATATTGTCATTTATTTATTAATTTTTAAGATTACAGACATGTTAAAAATATTGAAAACTAAACTACATGTCTAACATAATATGGAAGATTATGTAATAATAACATAATATGGAAGATTATGTAATAATAACATAGTAAATAATACCTTCTGTAGGTTCCAATACAAGAATGCCGCCACTACTCAGCACGGAAAGGCTTTTTCTCCTCTATCATAGAGAACATCAGGGAAGATATAGCAAAGAACAAAGAGATGACAGAAAGTATTAAGAAATTCAGAGAAGAAGCCCAGAAATTAGAAAACTCAGAAGCATTACAAGCCGCAAGGAAGAAGTTCCATGCTGTAGAGTCAGAGGCCTCGAAGAGTTCAGAGGTACTGAAGGACACCTTGGAAGGAATTAAAGGGAAGATGGAGCATGTGATTGAAGAAGCTAGCAAAACTGATATAGCTAAAAAGGCTGGTAAGACTGTTCTTACTCTTTGTTCTTTATTGTCAATGTACATAATGTACATGTATGACTAGCTTTTGCCCATACTTTATTCACTAGCCTATGTGTTAATCTGGATTACAATCTACTTATCTGTAAAATTTCAATAAAATTCTTTCAGTCATTTCGATGTGATTCAGTAACAAACATCCAGACATTTGCATTTATAATATTAGTGGGATAATCAATTAGCACAGTTTATAGTGCTTGTAGGTGCTTGCTTGCTTTTAGTCCCTGAGTTCCATTTCTGGCCAGACATTCATTTGTTTAAAGACAAAAGTTGTTTGGGTCTGGGTGGTGTGTTTGTCGTTACACCTGTATTGACTCCGAATGTTAATGTTGTTCACTGAGTATGGCATTCCCAGGTTTCTGTTCTGGGATCCTGAATCCCACCTACTTGAATCCACCTGTCTTTCACCAGGTGTTAGACCATCTCTATATCATTTTTGGGTTACTGATTGAGAAACAAATAGTTTTAGAACTACCTACTGAGGTTTTTCCAGTAACCTAAAATATGGGTAAGAAACCATTTAAGAAAGCTGTGAATAGAATTCTGTGGTTGGCAGGGAACCTGCATCCCTTAGGGTGTTACAGGTGCTTGTCTGCCACCACTTCTATAAAAAAACTTTACATGCAAAATAATAATGTTAGAATGATTTTAAATACTAAGACAATCAAAATATATAAAAATTTTTATTTTACAGGAAAGTTGACAGAGGATATATCAAAATCAGCCAAAGACGCAGCAGAGAGTATAGCTGATAAGAGTCAAAAGCTCGGACAAACTTCGGCATTCAAGACTATATCGCAGGTAAGATATGTATTATTATGACTATTGAGATGCCAAATAAGTCTTTTTATCATCAATTTGAGAATACATACTACATGTGTTACACAAGTACTGTAGGGCAGGCACGCCAATACTGTTCTATGTTCAGTTCTATGTTCAGGTCATGAATTCTTTAATTCATATGTGTTTTGGAAATGGAACATTTAAAACACATGCATCACATAGTACTTAAGTTTCAAATTTGACTCCCTCCCTAGAAGTTTCCAATCAGGTTTCTTTGATGAGAATGTATCATGTGTCATCTAGTCTATTCCCATATTAATGCTTTTTACCAAATCTCTTATTTGTACTATAATTGGGCCCTTCTAATAGGTCGGATTTGACATATGACGAACCATATAATCCACCGATGTGATTGATATATTAATTGTCATAGATGCAACGCTTTCAAGAAAACGACGCTTAAAATTGATCGAATTGTACCACCACACGATACTAATAAAACTCAATCAATTTTAAGCATCGTTTTCATCTATGACAATTAATATATCACATCGGTGGATTATATAGTTCATCATATGTCAAATCCGACCTATTAGAACGGCCCAATTATGGGCTTTGCAAGCATTGACCAATCCATTGCCGATTACAAACATTTTTGAGTTCATATTCTTTGTTCTAACTGAATTTAAAGGTTTGTTTTATGTCAAGTATTGGATAGTATGTAATTGTATTCTATAGACTGGGGTAGAATGTGAAGTCTGTAGTGAACTTGCTAAGTGAATTTTAATATGTGCATCAATTAATGTGAAAAAGTGAGTAGGTATATAATATTATACAATGTTGTATTTGCGATTGGCACCACGCAGCCGCACTACGGCATATGTTACACTATGAAGATTACACTGTGTTTATAGAGGACTATAAATGAATTGAGTTGATTTTAAAAGTCTTTAAAGAAGATGCGATTTTGATGGGAATTCGTATAATAGCTAAGAACAATGATAATGACAGATTATATTGAATCAAAATTTTTAAAGATGAATAACGGATATTATGATGGTCAGTACTAGTTGCCATTGGTCATTATTGAACTTCTTCTGGAACTGTCATGGAACTTCTAAACTGATTTGTTAGACCGAATTGTAGCTTGTTAGATATGTAGATCTACGAACTTAATCACGACATTGTGATTAGGAGATTATGAATGATTACGAGGGGAGTCCTGTGCTCAGCGTTGGACGTCAACGACTAATAATATGGGTGTTTATTTGCAGGCTACGGAGGTAGTGAAGAATGAGATATCGCCGAAAGGGCTCGAAGCTCGCGTCTATACTTCGCCGCTCATGCTCAGGAAACGCGTCGAGGTACATCTGCCATGTATTTGTCATTTCTCAAAGGGATTCACAGATTTTTCGCCTCAGTATTATTATTGAGGATTAGCGACTTTGTATGTCAATAATAATTATGTCTCTTATCGCTGCAAACATTGCTCATCAATTTTTAACGAAAGCGTAAGTAACATGATATTTGGAAATTTAAAATAAATAAATAAAAGAAATGATTTTAAAATAATTAAACAATTGATTTTAGCTTGTTTTTAATTTGAGCGCTCACAATAGCATAGAACACATTGTTTATTCAGGATAAAATATATGTATTAAGTGAAGTGTACTATTTAACATGTGTATGAAATATTTTTATTTACCTGATGCATATTAATTGAATTTTCCAGGCTACTTGGCCGAGGTCTTCTGGAATCTCTTTTCTTTCTTCCAAACGTTTCGTCAACAACTGCGGTTGACATCTTCAGTGGCGACTGCGTTCACTTTCGGAGAGATGTTATCTC
Organism: Sesia apiformis; assembly: GCA_914767545.1. Taxonomy (NCBI): domain Eukaryota; kingdom Metazoa; phylum Arthropoda; class Insecta; order Lepidoptera; family Sesiidae; genus Sesia; species Sesia apiformis. The sequence goes on from OU611962.1 coordinate 1,126,039, forward strand.
TTCGCCTTCTTCAGCGCAACTGACTCAACGTTTTTTTTTTTTTTATTTTTTTTTATGTTTTTTTTATGTTTTTTTGACTCTTGATTTCGGAGACTGTTGATTCAATATAAATATCGCCCTCGCCCACTATAAATATCGGTGCGTCGGTACACACACAATCACAACTACCCTCGCCCACTATAAATACCGGTCCTCCACAGTCATCGAGTCAGTTGCGCTCGAGAAGCCGAAGAGATAACATCACTCCGAAAGTGAACGCAGTCGCCATTGAAGATGTCAACCGCAATTGTTGACGAAACATTTGGAAGAACGAAAAGTGATTCCAGAAGACCTCGGCCAAGTAGCCCTGAAGATTCAATTAATATGGACACCAGCCGAGAAAGCCTACACTCCACTATTACCTGATGCACTTATGAGGACAGTAACATAGTTGTTCACATTGCCGAGAATAAGACATTGGAGACCTTGGCTTCACAAACAATTATTGGCCTATCTCTTTAGGGACTGTGATAGGGAAAATCCTTGAAAGACTGTTGCATCCTTTCAATGAGCTATTAAAAATAAATACACTAGATGCACAGTTTGGTTTCCGACCTGGTCTCTCAACAGACTCAGCTATTCTCAGTCTTAAGCACACAGTCAAATATTATGTTAACGGAGACGTGTGTGTACGCGTGCTTTTTGAACTAGAGCCCTGCATTGACCCGGTGAATTATGATATTCTATGGAACAAATTGCGCATTCCACAAATGCCAAACGAAGTTATAAATTTGTTGAGATTCTGGTATGGAAACCAAACAAATAATATAAGATGGGGTGACGTGATATCTAACGGATTTAGCATAGACTGTGGTGTGCGTCTAGGTAGGCTCACCTCTCCGACACTCTACAATGTGCATTTAAATGCCCTAATTGTGAAGCTTACATGCACTAGAGCCCGATGCCACCCTGGAGACGTCTGCGTAAACAATTTAAGTTACACAGACGATATGGTGCAGCTCGACCTCTCAATCAGAAGTCTCAGAATGTAACTTTCGATCTGTGAACATTATGCTAATTGTTTACGATGCGCACACTAGGCGCGCACCTGCCTCGCGTTACGCGAAAGCAGCCCGAGGAATGTGCACTCGGGCCCAAATCTAGTAAACTCACTCAATATATCCACCAAAATGGTGGGTAAGCAAATAATCAACAATTTACACAATTTAAAGGCCTCACTTACCCCAGGTGGTTTTGCCCACGCACAAATCTGGAAAGTGTACCTACGCTAGTCCCTACTAGACGTGACTTATCTTAGTGTGATTGAATATATATATATACATTCCCAATAAATACTTGTGTAGTAATCCAAGTCTCGTCCTGTGGTGAGCCGGTGGCCGCTATCGTTCGGCAACTCACACCCGGCAGCAAATCACCTCGAGAATCACTTCCAAACCACAAGCGCAATCACAACAAATCCAACCAATTCCAAGCAAGACACTCGCGTGGCACAAGGATATCCGCGTGCAAATCCAATCAATAGGCGCGAATAATAAAATCAATTGTCCGAAGCCGCGGTGTGAATTTATCTCAATTTAACTCTGCTCGCCGCCGAGCGCGTGTTACTACTCAAAAATATCAAACCGCCTTCAATATGGCGGGGACAAAAAAATGTTGCTTCGAAATAATCAATGTATGCGGGTATGCAAAGACGCTCGCGCCAATTTCAAACACTAATGCTCATGGTCTAAAATATGTTTCCAAAACTAAGATGATGATATTCCGCGCTGGAGGGTGTCCGGAGAGGGTGCCCGAGGTTTGGTTAATTGGTCTACCAGTTCAAGTGGTGCAACAGTTCAAAGTACCTGAGGCATATATTCACCGATGACTTGGATATAGAGCGAGAAAGAAGGGCACTCATCCTTCGGTGTAACATGCTCGCACGCAGATTTGCGAATTGCAACGAGGACGTAAAAATAATTCTGTTCTGCGCATACTGTCAGTGCTTTTACACTTGTCAGCTGTGAACTCAATTTAAAAGGGGCGTCCTGGAGTATTATTGTAAAGTGCAGTACAACGATGCGTTCGCGTTCTGTACTCTAATGAGACCGCCCTGACACTGCAGTGGCATGTTCGCTGAGGCGAGGGTGGCTGACGTTTTCGCTATAATTAGAAATCGAGTACTTTCTTTATGGGAAAGAAACGAAATTCAAATAACGTTATTCTTAACTTCACTACTTCATCGGTGAAGACTTCACTAGTCCTTTTCAAAAGTACTGGCTTCAAAAGGCTTGGTGTTCACTGGAGCGTAAATAAGAAGTAATTTTTTATTTTACATTCTAGTATTTTATTTTAAAAACTAATTTTAGGTTGAAACGGGCCTCCTCATGCACATTGTCTTGTACTCGGGGGTGTCGAGGGGTGTTATATCGTCATGCTGTGTGCAGGCCACAGCATTGACGAGTACACTCTGTTGGTGGTCCTCAGCGCTTGTGGTAGCGGGTAGTCGTGTCGCCACGACACGACATCCACCGGAAGAAATGCGGTGGTGCTATTCTATAGCCAAACGACATCACACGGCCAACTCTATTGTAAAATATACTACACACAATTTACCCGATTGTCATTCAATTTGTTCACTTGATACTTTATTGCAGGTGGCAGCAGATGAGCGGACATTCGCGCCGGACACGGATACGGTGGGTCTGGAGCTGCACCGCGACAGCAAGTTCTACCAGCAGTGGGAGAACTTCAAAAACAACAACCAGTACGTCAACAAGGTAGGTTATGGTCTGTCACTGATAACTCTATCCTATTAGAGGCCTCCTAGACCATCGTTTCTCAACCCTTTTAGTGTTGCGACCCTTTGAAAAGTAAACTAAATAAACTTACTTACTAATAATTAGATTCTAATTCTGGTTTTTACCTTGTAACATTTAATTATAAATGGTTAATGACTAAATAAAAGGTTTTTTCGTACATAAGTGCTTAATTTTCCTTACCAACTATGACACCTATATTTTTTTTTTATGAAAGAAGGCGGCAGACGAGCATACAGTCCACCTGATGGTAAGCGGATGCTGTCGCCCACAGACATCCCCGGATGCGCTGCCTACCTTTGGAGATATAGGAATGGATTTGGAGAAAGAGTTGGAAGAAGCACATCTCACTCACTACCGAAACACGTACGTACATTAGGGAAATAAGATAAAGTGGGAAATGCAGTACATTTCAAGGTAGTCTGTATACAACGTGTCATAGAAATAACGCAAAATTTGTCAACCATTTGAAAATATATAAAGTTCTAGCCAAGAATAGAATTATGTTAAGGAATAAATAGAAAGCCACAAACATGTAAGGTTTTGTCGTCCTGTCTAAAACGTCGTAGCGCTCATTACTCAGACTGGGCGCCGGCGGCGGCGCGCGCTCGCGGCTCGAGCGACGCGCGTAGCATAAATGATATACTAGAATTGTACTATAAATCATGAAAGTAGAATTAAAACTCTGGTAGAATCGATAGGTCTATAGCGTTAGTATATCATATAGAATCGATAGGTCTATCTGGTATATCGATCGATACCAAACAAACTATTTTCAGTGACGATGGCGATCCCTCAGGGGTTTGTGACTTCCAGGTTGAGAAACGATGGAATAGGTTAAAAAGTATCAAGAGTCAATTATGGCATTGCAAATGGTTGTATACAAACATACTCTTACAAGAAATTCTTAAAATGTCGTAATTTTGGAAGTACTGAACCGATTCAGCTCATCTACTAACTTGCCCGAGAAACATCAAAACTATTTTTCTGCCAAATTTGATTTCAATCCATCATGAAGTGCACTCTGTCCTCAGTTTGTCCTCAAATTTCGTTATATCCACAGTGGGGAAGTAGTAGAATTATTCCGAAATTAATGTGAAATTAAAAATCCCCCAATATGTCCTATCCTATCCCTCTCCATTTTCCCAACCTTTTCTCCGAAATCATTTCTTTTTTATAGAAAAAGGGCGGCAGACGAGCACCTGATACAGTCCACTTGATGGTAAGTGGCCAACATGCCTACATCAGTCCAGTGTCGCGGATATCGCAGGCTGACTGTACTTACCACCAGATGGACAGTCAGTTCGTTTGTGACCTTCTTTCTATAAAAGCAAGCTGAATTTCGTAGAAATCTCCCTAAAGAAATTGATAGTTGGCAAATCATTTATCCCTGTGTTTGGTAAATATCAACTCTCTTTTTGTCACCACAGGTATTAGACTGGAAAATAAGATATGAGGAGTCTGACAACCCAGTGGTAAAAGCTTCACGCTTCATCACAGACAAAGTCACTGGCCTTTTCGGAAATCTATTTGAAAACACCGAACTGTCCAAAACTCTCACTGAAATATGCAAAATAGACCCAAACTTCACCGCACAGAAATTCCTTGAAGACTGCTCAAATGATATCATACCAAATATACTAGAAGCTATGGTCAGAGGAGACATGGCCATTCTCAAAGATTGGTGTTACGAAGGAGTTTTTAATATTCTGGCAACACCGATAAAGCAGTGCAAGCAGTTGGGATACAGATTGGACTCAAAGATTTTGGATATTGAGCAAATAGAGTTAGTTATGGGAAAAATGATGGACCAGGGGCCAGTTCTAGTCATCACATTCCAATCACAGCAGATCATGTGCGTGAGGGACTCGAAGAACAATGTAATAGAGGGAGACCCCGACAAGGTGATGAGAGTGAACTATGTGTGGGTTCTTTGCCGAGACCCGCAGGAGTTGAACCCGAAAGCCGCGTGGAGATTGCTCGAATTATCCGCGAATAGTGTCGAACAGTTAATATAGTTAAAATATTTATATGTATAGTTGAATTAAAATCGTTGACATGTTTTTGCGTGTTTTTGTTGATTTTTTTTTAGTATGTAGAACTTTTATCCAGTTCAATAAAATCTCTGCGGGATTTACCTGTGCTACGAGTAGATTGATTGATGAAAATGGTTAAACAATAAATACCTGATATTAAAATATTTTCCAATAACTATAAAGTCACCGTAGTCAGTATAAAATCCTTAGTGTAGTATTGTACAAATAAGCGCACGAGCGCTAATGAACTTTAACCGTTTTAGACTCTAGTTTTTAACCGCAGTTTTAAGACTTCACTTTAAAAATTTGAATTATAACATTCACGAGTGTTTAAAGGTAGAGTTTTGGTTTCACTCAGCACTCAAATCGAACGCTCATTTTTACAATTCGCTGTTCTTGGTGCTCGTATATCGTTATTGTTATCGAAAAAAGGCGCCAGACAAGCATACAGTCCACCTGATGGTATGTGGATACTGTCGTCCATAGACATCCGCGATACATGCCAACATTAGTCCAAAATGACGAAACTTTTACAGCCCCCGGATGCGCTGCCTACCTTTGTTGATGAAAGAATGGATTTGAAGAAAGGGTTGGGAAGGGATTAGATGGGAAAGGACTCTGGTATATCCCACTCACTACCGGAAACGTACGTACTGTCCCGGAATTACCTAAATGCGCGCGCGGTGTGAGGTGTGGGGACACGAGCACACCCCCCTCCCAGCCGCCTCGCCGCACTTGTGCGGGCTAGTTTAGTGATGCGCTTGCTCGCTTTCTATTGTTTCTATTGCGTCATCGATATAACACACGTACGGTGTTCCTTTTAGTACTTTTAAGTTATTTTTTATTATTATTAATAATGTAATGCTTAGTAGATTTTTGTTGTTATAATATTGTTCTTTTTTTACATTTCTCTCAATTAGTAATTTTTGTATTTTTTTCTTTGTTTTTAGTAACTTTATTACTCAAAACTAAACATTAAATATCTGTTTAAAACTAAAAGTTATGTATACCTACTTACTATATTATCTAATGTGTGATAAATAATAAATAAATAATGAAAGTAAATAAAAATGGTAAAAAATATGTCATGATTTTTATAATTATTTGTGTTTTATTTTTGACAGTGACATTTAAATTAAAAATATCGACTGAAACCGATATCGATCTTTCAGTAAGGTTATTGTAGTACAACACTAAAAACAAGTGATATAAAACGGTCACATTCCTTCCGCGCGCATTCAACTCGTTCAGGGACAGTACATTCATTGGTCGTACACGTAACGTGGTCAGTCAAGTGTGTCCATCGGCTGTGGGAATGCATGTGCACTCTCCCCCTACGTAAACGTGACGAATTATAGTAAAAATGTTCACTGGAAAGTATTACACCATAGGTACTATATCATTAATTAGCCCGATTCTCAAATTAATAATTTCCTTCTCAAATGAACCGTTTCTGAGCAGGTTCTGAGCTGTGGAATACTTAGAGAAATCGTTATAAAGAATGTACGCATTGGTTTTTGTAGCTGTTTGTAGCAGAGGTGCTAGGTACCACCGGGTCTTGCCATTGCTCGGCGGCTAAGGATAAGAGGGTAAGTCCTTTACCCCCACTCACTACCGAATCCCATCATCTGAAGTTGATAAGAAGTAAGTTCGGAGATTGCTTATCTCGCGGTTGTGCGTGGTCTTTCAAGAGGCCTCGACCGCCATACTTCAGTGGGATATACAATCTCTCCACCGAAGAGTTCGGGTGATTCATCCTGTGCAGAGTGCTGGTTATGCGAACTTTTCTATCCAGGGTATCTATTTCGGTCAGAAACCATCTGAGCACGCCGGAAGTGTACATGGTGACGGGCATGACCCAGTTGTTACCTTTTCTTATGTCGGAAGCGCACATCTGCGCCCTCGCACATTGGTTTGATTGACCTATTTTACGATTTCTGAACGGTTGCAACCATAGGCTTCACCAAAAGGCCTCTGCGTGTCACTCTATTTCCCGACCCTCGCAAATTTTTATAGAAGTTCTTTTGGCCACTCATGAAGAGGCGATTCTGTTGGTACCTCTTCACCTTCTCCGAGTAATTATTATTATTATTATCCTAAAAATAAACTCCAAATCGCTCTCTCCATAGCTCGCAAGTTCAAAGTCGTTGAGACTTTGAACTTATGAATCAAACCTACCGTTAGAGACCACTAAAACTGTCAGAGAAATGTTTTCTTTTGAAAATGGTATTAAAATGAAAGTAAATTTTCAATAAACATTTTTATTGGAGGCACATTCAGTAAGACGAACAATCGCCACGATGCATTATGTATGCACAATACAACGAGTAACTACAATATTAGTGCTATAACTATTTGAATTGAACGCAATGAAACGTTGCTTGCCGGTGACTAGGTGACTAGGTTACAAGTAAACAGTACACAATATAAGGAATGTATCTGTGTCTTAAACATAATTAAAAGATTTTAAAAGTATTTCACGGTTTATGAAAAATATTAGAACTTCTACTGGTGCATATGCGTATAATTAGACACGATTAAACTAAATTGTTTGGTTTTTTTAAACTTTTGTATACATACCAAAAATATTTTTACATGGAATGAGACAAACCAATTACAGGAATTCATTACAAACCAATTACAGGAATTCATTACAAACCAATGGATGAGATGTTTGTGTTTTCCTTTCATTCCAATTGAAGTACATCCACTTATCATTCCAAATGCTTTTGTTTTTCAAAACAATGAGTTTATTTAAAGAACTGAAATTACTATTCTGATATTGTATTCAAGACTAAAGATCTTTATCGTTTAATAAATCATCAAATAAATATATATGTTTCTTCCAAATCTGTCAAAAATATATGCGTTTCTAATATTAATAATTTGTTATTATTTCCGTTTGTGGAATAAAAAAAATATTATAGATAATATATTTCATAAACCACGTTAAAATTCTTAAAACAATTAAAATTTTAAATCTAAACAAATATGTAAAACTTGATCTGTACTTAAAAATAAAAATTATACAAATTTAAAAGTGCCACAGATTAATCTTATGTGATACAATCATGCTATAACAAGCTCAATTACATTAAAAATATTCGCAGGTGTAAAGGTGGACCTTGACTGCGGTCGATCGATGTCCACCAGTCTATATTAATTGCTTCAAACACAATCGATATCTACGGTTGTGCATTTTGAAACGGACTGCGTGTATAAATCGATGAACATTCAATGAAAACATCAATCGACGTCGACCCTGCTGCTATGCTGCACACTGATTCGGTCCGAACGGTCGATGTCATCGATCCACCGCAGTGTGGGTGCACCTTAAAAATACGTTAGTTCAGTGTTGCCTACGCATCTTAAGCTAAAATAATATTTAAATCGAATCGACGGAGTTTTCTTGTTATTTGGTAAAATCAGTAAAATGCTTGCATTACTGTTCCTTATCACAACCGACACTCGACATGGTGATTCGACGACGATGCACGAGTGAATGAGCACGGCGAGGGGGTGATGTCTGCATGGCACAGACTAGGTAAGGTAAGGCCCAGCGTAAAGTCTATAACGGGGGGGGGGGGGGGGGGGTAGTGTTATATTGTTCTAAACAATTGATAACACAGCATTTAACAGTAAAATGTATATTTCGACGTCCATTAATATCGAAGATATTAGTCATGGTACACCGGTGTCCTCAACGACTCAGTAGTACGAAACTCAGTTCCGCGGGGATCACGATGTCGCTCACGGCCGCGTATTTCTCTCGCGCGCCCGCATAGGTTTCCAACGGGTTTACGGTTGATTTCAGAAAGCAAATATTGAAATCTATGCAAAAAGACAAAAGTACCTTTAGAGGGTCAAATACCGAAAAGGTATGGTGGGAGCAAACAGGGAAACCTATTAAGTATAAACTTGGTAAATTTCGCACTACTAGGTGCTGGTACGCGCACCGGGATTTCAACGACTTCACGAATGTGAATTGTAAATAAATACCTACTACGACTATCCTACGCTGCGCTATCACCGACAGCTATATAAAGAGTTATAAAATAGGATTGCATTATAAACGCTAAAAGCGATTCGAGATAGTGAACAAATTCATTTCATCCTTTTCACACATCTATGTGTCCAGCTAGCCCTATCTCGTTTTCTCTCCACGGTTAAGAAAAGGACATAGATACTCCGGTCAAATGTCTCCTTAGGACCGTTTTCTCCTAAAGTATTTTTATCAATGAATTTTGAACTTTATAGTTAAGACAGAGCCTTTCTCACCACCTCCTGATAAAGTAACTGTTGACCTGTTGACCACCTGTTGACAATCTGATAGATAAATTATCTGCCAATTAAATCTAGCTGATACTGACTTTCTATTAAAGTATAACTGACTTTCCGATACTAAAGTATAAGGAGGTGGTGAGAAAGGCCCTTAAGCTTCTTTTTTCAAATACATTTTTGACTTCACCGTGATCAAGAACTAAATCCTGTTTAATTGAAACGTCACCATGCAACGGACTGACGCTTCAAGATGGCTGCCATCAATTCCTGTTTCGCCGCGTTCATTTAAACCCTTGTCGAATTATATATTTATATGCCATAATAACCCGTGACAGTATGAATTATTCAAATTAACCTCATTTTTCAGACAAACTACAGTTTAAAATTAATGAGAATAAGACACGCTATATTCCATAAATTAGTTGATACAACGAACATTTCTTGCAAAAAATATACAAACTTACTTACTATAACTTATCAATTATGCAATTTCACCACTGATTTAGAACACTAGATTTACAGTTCTTAATAAAAATATAACTTAAACATTGAAGTTCCGATCGTAAGATCATAATAATATGGTTCATTTTTAAAGGACAATATTGAACAATGAGTGCGCTAAATAATATTTTTCGACAACACTTGATCGCGGTACATGAAATATCACGTGTTCTATCATCGATTAATTTCACTGAATTGTTTAACAAACACACAACACACAAACATAAATTACGGACAATCAGGATGTTAAAAAGTAAAACAGTACCTACTAGAATCGTGCACTAAAGTTAATTTATTTAAAGCACAATAATGATCCCTAGTCCCTTTGCAATTAGTCACAAAGTCGTGTGCCAATATTAAAAGTCTATATCAAAGTGAGTTATACAACTTTTAGACCGATATAACGTTTAATAATTAATTGATGTAATTATTAACTATCGTTTTGTATAGAAAATGGAATGTTTATTATTTAGAGATTTCTTCGTGTACTTTTAAATTTTATTTTCTATTCAAAATGATAATCAGAATCAAATTATCATGAATATATGTACCTAGAAGTATTAAGTAATAAATTCTTTAGTATTTCGAGATGTTTATGGGTTCCGTTTAGATCCATTTGGTCAATTGTCCTGATTTCTGATGTCCTGATTCTATAGGTAATTCTACCTGTATTCACAGGCGACGAAATTTGGTACAAAATAATATATCAAAAAAGTGTTTTCTTCAGTTCAACCCCACCACGAAATACATGGCTCGAAGGACCATGATCCTTCGATGCCTACAGATCAAAATAAATGTTATTTCTATGTTCGTTTTAAAGCCATGTGGGACAAATGACGAAATGGGCCTAAACCGGTGTAATATTATGGTTTTAAAAAGGTGGTTATTTTCAAACACGTATAATTCTACAACATTTTCAAATCAAGTCCAGTGAATCTGGTCCAAATTTAACAATTTCTGTATAATTTTAAAGATACATTTAAACCATAATATAATCACACCAATACAAGTGTTTTGTGTTCAAAATATTTGGACACATTCAGTATTAGATTTAGGTATCCACCTACGATCATGTCTAATCTAGCTGCGATACGACTATTTGGACATTTTAGATCGATAGCTCGATGAGTAAATATGTCGATCTATTATCGATCGATGATAGATCGATATGTACGAACAGTTCACAAGTACAACACTGGTTTATCATGCAGTTGATATGATCTTAGATTGCTGCTGATTGACACTGATTAATTAATGATATCAATTAAAATAAAAATCGATAGTCGATGGGTAAAAGATAGAAAATCGATCGATGACTAATTGAGAATCGATCAATGATCGATGTGTCATCAATCGATAACTACAACATTGGTTCGACCCGCAACGAGATTTTTATTATACAAATTCCATTTTATCAAAGCAATAATAAAATAACCGTAAAAAAGAACAAATTGAAACTTTGTTTCTTTTTCAAACATAATCGAAATAAAAAACAGGTATCGATAAATTTGAAACCAGTTTAAAGTCCTGTTTACTATACTGCTTTGTTTAACATAAGTGCTGGCAAAATCTAATACAAAATCGACGTACCAATAACTATGTATATTTCGTGCACGGATATATAAATGCATATATAACGGATATAAAGGTATCCGACTTAAACGTCACTTCTGGATTTTACGTTATATCTTTGTAAGTCACTTTGTTCGTCTTTTTAGCACTATTAAAATTATGTATACAATTAAAGCTGAAGATAGGTTGTTCCGTGTCGAGAGTAGAATGGTTTTTACAACTTATTGTTCATTTCTAGTATATCTTTTATTGTACGTGTAGTTATGCAAAACAAATGGACTCAGTGCAAGTACCGGGCGCAACGCCCGGTTCCTGGAGGAATGCTACGAACGTTTTAGATAGAACAACAAAACTACTAACATGTTTGTAACTTTTGAATTATCCTCTAAAATAACTTTATTTATGTTTTATATATTTTAAATTGATTGACGTGTTTTAGGTTTTGCATTCATTCGGTGACATACTAGATACTTCATTGTACACCAAAACATAAAAGAAAAACACAAAAGGGCCTTATTGTGAAAGCTTATGTTGCATAACGTAAAATCGACCGAAAGTGACATTTATTCGAATGACCTTTTAACTGTTAAATGTTATTCAATTGACATAAAAGTGCAGTTTAGTCCACGATCCACTGCAGAACGCTGGTATCCAGTCCGCCGGTGGACAACAGTCGCGAATCATCCGGTAAGAAGCGGACGCACGTCACGTGGGAGGAATGTCCGCCGTATTGGTGGCATAAAGACTGTAAAATAGGGGAGATAATTACTTAAAAATTGTAAAAAAAAAAGTAGTTTGAAGGTTTTTTTGGAGGTTAGTGTAGTTAAATGAGATCATTTTTGAAAACACCGGCCAACAATGAAATATATCGCTTATCGAAAATTCAATTGTCGGGGACAAACCAATATTTTTAAGGACAAGTAAAAAACTAAATGTTACAGCTATTATTAATCTGTATTAGATCTTAAGGGCCTTAAAATTGTATCAATTTTGTAGCTTAAGAGCTTTAAGATTAACAACAGCTGTAACACAAAGTTACAGAGGATTTCTTGTGAAAATCGTTTTTACTAGTCCTTGTAAAAATATTCGGTTGTATCTTACCATAATTGAAATTTCCATGAGTGATATATAAATTATGTTACTAGCTGTGGCCGCGGCTTCGCCCGCGTGGAATTCGGTTATCGCGGTAAATACCCTAAGCCCGTCCCAGGAAAGTATCCCATGTCCGTCCCTGGGTTTCCGATCTATCTCCGTGCCAAATTTCATCAAAATCGGTTCAGTGGTTTAGCCGTAAAAAGGTAACAGACAGAGTTACTTTTTCGCATTTATAACATTAGTATAGATATACAAATTACATGTATAAACAAAAAAAGCGTCACTTGGAAAATATATTTCCCTGTTTACCATATATCATACCATTAGCTTTGTTTCTACTGCTGGATATAAGTCTCTCCCAAGGTTTACTTCACACACATTTACATTTCACGTCTTAATTTTTTTTGGAAATTAGAAATTGTGCAAATGACAGCTTCAGAAACTGCATTACTTTTTACATTTTTATTCTTACACTTCATTACACAATATCGTACAAATGCGAATTTAATGCTTTGCGGCATTCTCTGCCGGCCAACCTTGAAGCTAGCGGTGCCAGCGACTTCGTTCGCATGAATTTTAGAGTGATTCCCGTGGGAACTCTGCAACGGATCGGGATAAAGAGGACCCTAAATGTTAACCGGGCACATAAACTCTAATTATGCCAAATTTAATTCAAATCCGTTAAACGGTTTTTGCGCGATGCGCGTTTAAAAGACAGACAGGCAAAACGTCAAAAAATGTTTTATTGGGCTTATATCATTCACACATAAAATTGCAATCACTTTTTTAAAAAAATATTTCATGTGCACACACACACATGGCTTTGTTATATATTTTTATTATACTTGTTATTTTTTTTTTATTTATTTTGCTTAAATGGCGATTCTGGCAAAAATGAAGATCTACTGTATTTCTGTATCCCATCATCTGTTATTATTGGATTCCATTATTTGATTGGATTTTGTGAGAATGGAATTAATTAGCAGACGTCAATTCAACTATGGGATACAATATCGCCCTTCCTCGTAAACATATATATGTAAATTACCTAAGAATTATACAAAAGATTGGTTTATACATATAAGACAGTTTGTTTACCTTGGGTTGCGTGACCGGATAAGCGTATAACTTCACTTTGCCGAAGTCGTCCCCAGTCGCTGCCAGTCGACCGTCGTGAGACCTGACAATAATAAATGTGTATTTTTATATAGAGTAGACTAATACAGATTGAACCACAAAGTGGCAGTGAAAGAAAGATAATAATCGCAGATATAAAACTTTTCAAGTTTTCATTTACTAAAAGTAGCGTGAGGTCACAGTAGCGGTTGCATGGATAGGTTTGTCAGTGGACCTGAAGTCAGCGATCGATGGGCTGTCTCGTATCAGGGCGGGAAGAGAATTTCGGAGACGAGAAGTTTTAACTATAAACGAATGGCCATACTGTTTGGAGTTGTGAGAAACAATTTGCAAGACGGAAAGAGTGTTAGCTCTAACTGGTTTCGTTCTAGGAGAGGGCAAGAAAAATCGCTCGCGTAGGTAACTAGTTTTATTTAATATTATTTTCAAAGAAATTTAAAACTGTGTTTTAAAACGAATAAAACTGCTATAATTAGTTATATCATAACTAGGGGGGTGACAAACCTCGCGATTCATGCACGGAGTGTCATTGAGTGCGTGACCTTTAGCGGTTCAGTGCAATAGTGTAATATAATATGTAATACAGTTTATGAGGGGGAGAGTGCACGCTGCAATCCAACAGCCGCTGGGCGCACTCGACTGGCCACGTTACCCCTCGCTCACAGAAGACTACCTTGAAATGTACTGCATTTCCCACTTAATCTTATTTCCCTAATGTACGTACGTGTCTCGGTAGTGAGTGAGATGTGCCAGAGCCCATTCCCATCCTATCCCTCTCCATTTCCCCAATCCTTTCTCCAAATCCAGTCCTATATCCGAAGGTAGGCTGCGCATCCGGGGACGTGCCAACGTTTGTCATTTTGGCTTAATGTTGGAATGTATCCCGGATGTCTATGGGTTACAGTACCCACTTACCATCAGGTGGACTGTATGCTCGTCTGCCACCTTCGTCCATAAAAAAAAAAAAAAAAAAATCGACTTTCTCCGATACGTGTAGGATTAAATTTGGCTCGCGCTGAACCAAAAATCATTTTCCAACCAAATTTCTGGAGCGCTCTTAGCGAATGAATCACTTGTACTAGTAGTGTATTCTGTGCCGTAACTGACCTGGTGATAGAATTGATGTCGGTCCCATCGGCGGACTCGGGCCAAACTCCAACGGTGGTAAAGGTAATCGGACAAGTGTTTGTGGCCCACGTCACGTCCCGCATTTGGGACGAATTCGCGATTTGACGACACGTGGTCGCATTCCCTGCGAATATAAAAGAAAAAAAAAACATAATGTAGGTAATATAACCTATACACATAACGAAATCGCAACAGAACCGTGTGAAATACGAATGATATAGAAAGTTAAATAACAATTGTTGTCTGTCTGTCTGTACGCATATCACGGAAAAACAACTGAATGGATTTTAATAAACAAACAAACATACGGAAATCACAGGGTCACGCGAACGAACTTTAAAGGTTCTTCATTCAAGGCCCCCTTTTAAATGGGCCCCCTTACATTTCAATTTTTTTTTCTCTACAGTATTTGACATTACATAATTAGAATAAAGTAGTATACAATAGATATACTTTTATTCATTGCTACAAATATAAATAAGTACATATAAAGATTAACTTAAAACATGCAGGAATGTATAATCCGTTCCAATTCAATTTGCCGAAAACGAAACCAAATCAATGAAATATCTCTAACATGAAATCAAGGGCAAACTTGCACTCTCCATTAGTCAAATTATGGATATGTAAGCAATTATCAACTAACTATTTAATTTAAGGCCGCGCCAGTTACCCCAGGCCGCCATTTTACATTTACATTTTAAATTGGATTGGAATACGCTATACATATATGTATATTTAAAGGAAAAAAAAACCAGTCTACAAATCCTATTTGCAGTAATGAGTCTCACAGTGCAGCCTATTGCCGCAAGTTCAGACAAGCCCGCTAAAGCCCGACTTGGCCGCTGATTTTCAGGTGTTATTAGATTACATTATTATGTTATGTTATTTAATTACATAATTAAATAACATACTAGAAGTCAATCTGTGAAATCGAAATCAAAATATCTTGATAAATCCTATACTAAAATTGTTAATTGGAGAATATTTATGTAAACAAAGGTGAGACCATTGCAAAAAAAAATATATGTCAAAGAGTCAGTGAGTCATTTCACGGTAGTCTTCTGTGAGAGAGGGGTAACGTGGCCAGTCGAGCACGCCCCGTGGCTGTTGGATTGCAGCGTGCACTCTCCCCCTCAATAAACTGATTGATTTGTGACAAAAAACATATTTTGGTCCTTCTATCGATACATTTGAATCAAATAAACACTTTAAATCGCTAACTTGGTGTAAATAACTGTTCTAACTAGAATTATTACTAGCAAACGGTTTTGTGGTAATTTGTTTTTTCATGACACTAGCAACACTGCAGATGTGTATAACATGAGGTTTTTTTTTAAATAATATAACTAAATTCTAAATAATTATTAGCCGGTTCAAAGTTTATTTGTCTCCAGACCGATAAAATTATTGAAACAATTTAAGGTCAAGTCAGGTCACGTCGCTAGCTCGCTGGTACCGGGCGCCATTTTGTCATCCACGCGTTCCTTGCTCTGTTTGCGTTCTATTATTGTTGAGTTTGCGTTTGGTTATTGTGTTTTTGTAAAAAAAGTTCCCATAAGAAAAATGTTCATTATTTATCTTAAATGTCAATTTTTTATGTTCACAACGTTTTTATGTTCACATAGATACTCTCCAATTAAACTTTTTAGAGTTAGTTATAAGACTTAGTAGTTACAAATTAGAAAGACGCCAGTGACGCAATAGTGCGTTTACATTCATATGCAAGTGGCGGAATAACGATACTCTCAAGCTCATATTTATTAAATAATCTAATGAATTTGAAAACAAAATTAATGTATTCTTACTGTATTAAAGTGTTAAATATTAAGGTTCGTATTCTGTATTCAACTAGAGGTTGACGATTGAATCTTAAATATTAATGAAATGAAATACAATAGCTCGGTGTGCTGAACAGAGCGAAGCGGTACTTCACCCCCGGGCAACTGCTAATGCTTTACAAAGCTCAGGTGAGGCCCCATATGGAGTATTGCTCACATCTCTGGGCCGGCGCACCGAAATACCAATTGGACCCATTTGACTCCATCCAACGACGTGCTGTTCGTATTGTCAACGATCCCACTCTCACGGGCAGTTTAGAACCCCTCAGCGTTCGGAGAGACGTTGCATCTCTCTGTGTGTTCTACCGCCTGTACAATGGGGAATGCTCTGAAGAATTGTTCAATATAATTCCCACCTCGGGTTTCTACAACCGCACCTCCCGTCACAGAAGTGCGGTCCATCCGCATTTCCTAGATACGGAGGTGTCGCGTACTGTTCGGTCCAAAAATTATTTTATATCGCGAACCCGTAGGCTGTGGAACGAACTGCCTCAAGAGGTCTTCCCATTAAACTACGATATGGGGTTCTTCAAGAGAGCTGTGAATAGGATTTTGCAAGGTCGGCGGCGCGCCCGCATACCCCCTGGTGTTGCAGGTGTCCATGGGCGGCGGTAACACTTACCATCACGTAAGACCGCTTGCTCGTCCGCCCTCTTCTCTATAAAAAAAAAATATATGGTATTAAATATGAAATACTTTCAAAATTTAATCAACATTAAATATTTATCAAGACAATACTCACAAAATAGAAGTTCGTAATCCCCTGAGTTGCTTCTAATGTATTGACTGTCTTCAGACCAATCCAAGTGAGTTATGTAACTTGAGTGACCCTGAAAAATGTGAGATATCCAATAATATACTATATTTTTATAGTTTTGCATTACAGTTTCTCTACCTATGATTTCCTTTTAAACGTCTCGGGCACACATTTTATATATAGGCCCTACAAAAATAGTGTGAAATATTTTTGAAATGTTAATTAGTAAACTAAAACTATTATATCGGACTAAAAATTAACATGAATTTCATGACTTTTTTAATAAGTTAAAATAAATAATTGATGATTAATTTACTCGTATGTGCATAACACTGTCCACACTTGATAACTTAGGTGTTTGACCTCTGAACGCGTGGGCTTCTATTAACGAGTACAATCGGAGATACGGATGTTGAGGTCTGAGCGAAGTGGTGTGGATAGAAACGTGCATTATACACTTCCGAACAAAATTGTTAATTTTCAAATAATAATTAATATTTATTATTACAATTATTCATATTATTTGCAATATTCATACATTACTAGCTACTAGCTTCATACATTCATACATTAATATATTACTAGCTTTTGGGTGCGGCTCCGTTTGTGAGGAACTTTGGTATTTGACGGAATATTTTAAAAAAAAAAAAGGTTAGGTTTATTTATTATGGATATTAATTTAATAATTTTAAAAATAAATAAAATATATGTTGTGTATATGGTAAAGAACATTAATTACTTACTTTAATTTAATGGCAATGAAACGAGGCGAGCATACAGAAAAAATCTACGATAAAGATAGTGATGAAGTAATCATGTGTCAATGGAATGACACCTTCCATTAAATCATCTGGCTGGATTTGCATATACTATACACGTCATAAATTAATTTCCTCGCTTGCTTTCGTAAATTCACATTTCGTCACGGCATTATTGATTTCAATTAAAAATAGTTCTAAAAAATATTTAATATTATTAAAAATATATATATAAATAACAAATTTGCACTCGACTGTATTGAATATAATTATAGGGGCGTGACTATAATTGATGAGCTAATCAGCGAGCGTTGCAATGTGCCACGCCCGTCCCGCCTCACTTCATACCATACCGCCAAACAGTCCTAAAAATTGACTACTGCGCAGGTGACCTTGAGACCCCATGATCGGTGTCTAATATTATTCGCGTACTGAGTAGGTATGAACTACGAAGACGTTATGCACATACGAGTAAATTAATCACCAATTATACATTTTTAATTTAATTAAAATTAATTATTCATCATAGTGGAGTGTAGGCTTTCTCGGCCGGTGTCCATATTAATTAAAACTTCCGGGCTACTTGGCCGAGGTCTTCTGGAATCTCTTCTCTTTTTTCCAAACGTTTCGTCAACTACTGCGGTTGACATCTTCAGTGGCGACTGCGTTCACTTTCGGAGAGATGTTATCTCTTCGGCTTCTCGAGCGCAACAGTTGCGAAGTAGCCCAACAACGGCTACTCGGCCAAGTAGCCCGGAAGATTCAATTAATATTAATTATTCATTAACTTATTTTTAATTTAATTATATGTTTTTTAGTTAATTTAATTAAAAATCGTAAAATACATATTAGTTTTAGTTAGATATAATATTTTTAATGTACCGATTGACATACTGATAATAAAATATTTCCTTTGGTCGTGCCTATGTGAATACTTTAGGGAGCCCATCCCATACAATTCCTTTCAAATGTGTGGTCGACGACTTAATAATGATTAATGACAGATTTATGAAACTTTCATTTATTATTTCTTTATGCAACTAATGACGAATAACAACGCGGCTATAACAGCCCCCAGGAACTACATCCTCTCTAAACGAGTGAACTCGCCAAGCTGGTTGACCAGCGTGGCGTTTTAAGGCCACACATCCCTCATGCACAAGACAATGTGCATGAGGAGGGCCATGTCCACCAGTGGATTCTGAAAGGGCTCGTTGAATCATTCATATTGAAGGGGATTGTACAGATTAGGCGTTAAGCAAAAGCTGAAGAAACGATTGACTAGTCAAGCCATGTACGTCCTCCCATGGACAATTAATGCAAAAAATAACAATGTTAAAGGTCATGCCAATTGGACGAGGAAAGATTTAAACGGAGAATATTATGCTACACTACGCAATTATATATCTAAGTTTTATAATTTAATCTATGTTTACATATTTAAATAGCTGAATCTACAAACGTAGCATTACCTAATTACAATTTACAGTTTCAAACCTTTAAATATGAAATTATAAAATGTTATAAAATACTCTGCAATCAAAATATGGGCAACTAATAGGCAACATATAATGTAATAAACTAATTGTTGGCTAA
Source organism: Sesia apiformis (assembly GCA_914767545.1). Classification (NCBI taxonomy): domain Eukaryota; kingdom Metazoa; phylum Arthropoda; class Insecta; order Lepidoptera; family Sesiidae; genus Sesia; species Sesia apiformis. The sequence goes on from OU611962.1 coordinate 1,145,539, forward strand.
TAAAGTATACAAGGCTTTAATTATATTCCCCAACAGCTCAACTGAAGTGCTCAACTAGTTGAGCAGTTGAGCAGTGGATCAAATACAATATATTATGATATGCACTACATAATGGTACAGTGCGAAAAGAATTGATATGAACGCGGCGAAATAATCTATATAAATAAAAATGTAAACGTTTGTTTGTTCAAAATCTTAAATCTCCCGAAAGTTCTTCACCGATTGCTTTGAAATTTTGACACAACGTTGCATTCGAATACGCGCGTGTTTTTATCACCTATCACAGGGTAAGAACATGCTTTTTACCCAAAAATAGGTAAACACATGGTAAGCGCCATCTGTTGGGCGGCCACAACAACGCGTGGCCGGGGCACAACTAGGAACTAATAATATTATTCGGCGAATAATTATTTAATATAATATTAAATTAGTATGTATATTATACGTGCCCTATGATTGTGAGCCTTGTCGCACTGTACGAAGTAAAATGATGAATATAGACATGCATGAAAATGAGGATGTCTTTACCCGTCTACGCTTTTTCTCCGTGCACTAGAATTGCATGAAACCGGTAATTAATGTTAGGATTATAAGGATTAATTAAACATTATTATTATTATTCCTTATATATATTTATTTCTATAAAACTGTAGATCCTTTGCGTCGAGAATACGAGTTTTGTCATTATAAAAAGAAAAATAATTAAATGAGCACCAAAAATATGACTGACTCGACAGAAAATTTAAAGGTGGTTTAATTTCTCTGGTGACAATGGAGATACTTCAGCCCTGCGTCGACTTTGTGATCGTATTCCAAGACCTATCTATAGGCCTTATCTTTATCTGATAGCCTATCTAGCATTTATCCGAAGGATAGTTGTTTTATTTCCGTTTCACAAGTGTCAGATTACTGTACCTGGCAGATACAGTGTCTGCTAACCTCTCAGCTAGATTATAACTTACTATCAGATTGTCAACAGTTACTTTAACAGGAGGTGGTGATAAAGGCCCTTAGTAATTTTAAAATATTTTTGTCAGCTATTCAAATATAGTTCGTTTTGATGATCTTGATTTGCTGCCAGTTTAGTACTCTTTTGCTGCTCGTCTTAATAACAAATAATGAAATAAATATTGACAATTATACGTGTGTTAGAAAGTTGAATATGTCTGTGCAAATGATTGGTGTTTTAATAGGTACGTATAATAATATACGTACCTATATTACTATACGTACCTACTAAACATATCTATTACTGTTTTTTTACACTATAAAGTGTAAAAAAACAGTAATAGATATGTTTAGTAGTGTCTGGGAAAAAATATGCCACAGGAATATTTCAGATAGGCCTTGATGTAACATACACGGTGTGCAGTTAAAAAAATGGAATAGAAATATATATGAGTAAATATAATATATAAGATTTTTCTTTGGAGGTTGGTACAGTCATTTGAAAACTATGGCTACTTACGAAACAAAGGCTATCTCTGTAACTGCGGTCACATATGAAACTGCGGCCATCTTTGAGATTTAGGCCACTAAAGCATTTTTGAAAGCTGATATTGTGTTCTTTAACAGTTTATCTCTTTTAAACCTATTATTATCTGAAGGATCAGTAAGAAACTGAACAGAATTCATTTTGGTATTTAGTAACAACATTAAAATATCCACCAAACCAATCAAATAGATCTACTACTGGATTCAAGTGGTTGACACTAAACCTCCCTGTGATTCGTGGGAGGTCAATGGACAGCAGTCGGATGTTATAGTATAGTGTATTCCAATCCAATTTGTCCAAATTGCCCAACATCGCCATCGCATGAGGTAATTGACACGGCCTTAAATAGTGAGATAATAATTATTATTTTATTATTAATTTGTTACTTATATAAGTATATTGGTATATATACTTATACAGATGAATAAAGCTCGCTGTTTAATTTCTACCGTTTTAACCAACGGTCGACTGATAGAGAATGCCTTAAGGCATTACGTCCGCCTATCTAGAAATAGTGCAATAAGAGTAAATAAATAATTAATGTTTACATAATTTGATTCATTAAGAGTGCAAGTTTGCCCTAGATTTAAAGCTGAATATTGAGATATTTCATCGATCTAGTTATTTCGCCAAATTGGATTGGAACGGACTATAGACTGATATCGGAGTATTTATTAATTACAAATATAACTTACTAAGCACTTGCCGAGCCTAGAATATCTTCTTCCGTCGTCTTCCACTTGATAAACGTAAATAAAGTTGTCCCTCGACCCCAGCGCCACCATTTTGTTGTCCGGAGAATACTGGATCGTTTGGATTGGCTCCGAACTGAAATGTTATAAAATATGGTTTTACAACACATTACTAGTTGCGTCCAATTAATGTTTTAATAGTGTCGCATAGAGACAGTATACACTTAGTATTTTCTTAGGTTTTCGCGATTACTATACATAGCAATTAAACAACTTTTAACGGTTTAAATCGCGTATATTTGACATTATTTATATCCCGACGTTTCGAACACTTTGCAGTGGACGTGGTCACGGGGTGACCACGTCACCCCGTGACCACGTCACTTTAATTGCTAAGTATACACTTAGCACCAGGTGAACTTGTTTGCCACCATTTCTATATGTAAAAAGCTATAGGGGGAATCCCCCTAGCGCCGGACAGCACCTAGTACCGGACAAATATCGTCTAAACCCGAAATAGCACTATCGTTCGCTCTTGTGTGTAGAAAAATATCAAACTCAATGGAAAAAACCCATGCGCGACGCGAGCGACCTCAGTGCCACGCGATACGTTGTACAGGTGACACGTTAGTCATTTTGCGCGGGAATCCTTTGCACCGAGGAACATTGGCAATTACTTAAATTATTATTTAGAGAGAACAGACCATCTGTATAATTATCTGTTTAAGCATTGGTAAGTATATTTTGTATTGATATGCTTTGATCGCGTATATATCAACTGACTTTATCATAACAAAAATTTTACTAGAGTATAGTGTGCCCCTACGTTCGGACAATTACAGATTCCCTAGTACCGGACAAATTTATTTGACCGATTCATGTAAATGTTGTGCTTGTCCCATACGATATCATTTTATAAGTAATTTAATTTATCTTTTCAGAATATTCACATAATGGAGAGAAAAAAAAAAGGTATTTGGGATTCAAAAAAACTTGAAATTAGCAATTGATAATGTGTTAAATCAAAAAATGACTATAAGAGAAGCTTCCCAGCGTTTCAGTGTACCAAAAAGCACTTTATTCGATAAAGTAAAATTATTAAAACAGGGTAAAGAAATTGAGTTGAAACCTGTCATGGGAAGATTTAAGAAAACATTCTCGGAACACTATGATAAATTGTTAGAATGTCACGTCAAAGATTTAGCTAACCGATGCATGCCTTTGACCAAGAAAGAGTTCCTAAAGCTTGCCTACGATTTAGCTGTCACGCTTAAATTATCACACCGTTTCAATGTTGAAAAGAAAACTGCGGGAAAACATTTTTATGATGATTATATGAAAGGACATCCAGATTTAAGTTTAAGAACTGCAGAATCTACGAGTTTAATGCGCGCGGTTGCCTTTAATAAAACCCAGGTTGATATTTTCTATACTAATTTAGAGGCATATTTACAAAGACATAATTTCCGTGCATCAAATATCTATAACTGTGATGAAACAGGAGTTACAACGGTCCAGAGACAAGAGAAAGTTATAGCAAAAAAAAACATACGACAAGTAGGCAAGTTAACATCTGCGGAAAGAGGAAAAAATATTACAGTAATGTTTTGTATGAGTGCTATGGGACACTTTATTCCCCCTTTTTTCATATTTCCGCGTCTGAGATCAAATGAGCGCTTAATGATAAATGCCCCACCAGAAAGTGAAGGTGTAGCTCAGCCTAAAGGGTGGATGAATAACGATATATTTATGAAATGGTTGTCATATTTTGTGAAATTTACTAGACCGACGAAGGAAGCACCAATTTTACTTGTTCTTGATGGGCATAGTAGCCACAAGACGTTAGAAGTCATCGACTTTTGCAGGGTCAATCACATACATTTAATCAGCACCCCACCTCATACTACACATAAGCTCCAACCATTAGACCGATCTTTCATGAAACCTTTCAAAAACGCTTACAATGAACGCTGTGGCATGTGGATGCGGGCTAATGCTGGAGCAAGAATAACTGAATATGACATCGCCGGCCTTGTAGCAGAAGCATTTAAAAAAGTTGCACGCTTTGAAATAGCAGAGGCAGGATTCAAATGTACGGGAATCCATCCATTTGACAAAAATATTTTCACGGATCTAGATTACTTACCCAGTGATGTCACTGATATTCCTCTTAACAGCAATGAACCAACAAATGAACCAGCCGCAACGAATTCCCATGGTGGGAAATCAATTGATACTGTAGCTAATGATACAGGTTTAAGCCCAATTTTACGGCCTGAGATTACACAAAATAAACATCAAGTGGATGTTACAGCAACTGACTTTGCAACTCATGACACTGTTCAGTCAATACCTATTTTGTCGTCTGAGATAACGCAGAATTCACAACAGGAAACTATTGCTCCGCAATCACCACAGCCTTCAACCAGTAAAGCGTCTCTACAAGCTGTAAGCCTGAACCAAAAGTTGGCATCACAGCTGATCGACATAACAAACATAAGAAAAACCATTCTAAATATCTCACCTTTACCAGATGCTGCTACAAAAAGAGCACAAGCAAGAAAACGAAAGGCTGAAAAGAGTGAAATTTTGACTGATTCGCCATACAAATTACTTTTAGAAGAAAAAGAGAATGAAAAAAGAAAAAAAAATAGTTTAAAAGAAGGAAATCTTAAGTTTAAGAAGACAAATGATAAAGGAAAAATAAAGAAAACCCGGAAGGTACCATTGATTGAAAAGCAACAGGAGACTTACTACTGTGTTGTTTGTTGTGAAGACTATAACGAAGACTGGATCCAGTGCGGGTTGTGTAGAGAATGGGCTCATGAAGCCTGTGCGGATATCCCAGAATGTTCCGACGTTTATGTTTGTGATCGTTGTAAATTTGTCTAATTTGTCCCTACCTAAGTTAATTTAATTTGCAAAATTAATGAAACTGTCCGGTCATAAGGGTTCGAATTTATACTCGTCCGGTACTATGTGCCACATTTTAATAATCCCAAAATTATACCAGTGATTAGTTCCTCTATAAGTGATTTGAAATTATTTAATTGATGTTTATGTTGATTTATTTGAACGCCTATAATAGTTGTGTATCTCAAAATGTTAATTGCTATAATAAAACATGACTACTCGATTTTTTATTTCTGAAAAACCTTAAGAGTCCGGTACTGGGGGGATTCCCCCTATATCCAGCACAGTATACAAACGAGAATGTCCATTTCTAGGCCCCTAATTTCACAATGGAGTATAGTGGGGTAACTATAATATAAATTCGAATAATTTTTTAATAAAATCTGTAAGAACGATTTACGAAATTTGGCTCTGGGGATAATGTTTCATTAATTTTGTAAGTAATTGTATTGATATATCCGACAACAGTCAAAAATATCCTGTCTTGAATTTACTATTGATTATGAAGATTTTTACGAAGGAGTATAATAAGATAACTATAATATAAATTCGAATCATATTTTAGGAAATTTATAGAAATGATTTAAGCCATATGGCTGCAGGGACTCATTAATTGTGTTAGTAATTGTATTGACACAGACTAATAAAGACTTACGAAACTTGTTTGAGATTATTGTACTCGTACTCGTATTTTGACAAATATTATTTTACAATGTTGAATAAAAACGTTATTCGTTTCATAAGTATTGAATTATATCTTGCTCCTATGATTATATACTTAGATATTATTTCTCTTATTACACAAAAATATAAATTGAATAGCATATTTCGTAAATATTTTGAAGTTATCAAAACAACAAAAGGTAACCTAAAAATCGTTGAATTCCTATAGAATTTTCTGCGTAATCGCATATTGGATTAAAAAATAATTTTATGTATTGAATTTACGCAAATAACGCTACATTTTATGAATGTTTAAACACTATACACGAATTTAGAAACGGGGCCAGAGTTCCATGCTTTCGTTGACATTCTGCTTTGGTCTCTGTTGCAAGGTATGCTGATGGCATTACTTCGTTGGATAATAAGACTGATGCGGTTCGAGAGATAATAGGCGGCTTTAGGGTAGCTAATTGTTTTTTTATGGTATAGATGGCAGACGAGCGGGCGGCTCACATGATGGTAAGTGATCAACGCCGCCCATGGACATCTGCAACATCGGGGGGCTTGCGGGTGCACTGTCGACCTTGCAGAATCCTGTTCATAGGTCTCTTGAAGAGCCCCATATCGTAATGGAAAAACTTCGGCGGGCAGTTCATTCTACAAGTTTCGGGTTGGCGGTATAGTGTATTTTTGACCGCACTGTACGCAGCCACTCTATGTTAATGAAGTGCGGATGAACCGCACGAGCGAATCCCGAAGTTGGCATCAAATTGAACAGTGCTTCAGAATAGTCCACATTAATTGGCGGTAATAAACGCAGAGAAACTCAACGTCTCTTCGGATGCTAAGCGCTTCTAGACCACCTGTGTGAGTATTGGACAATTCGGACAGCACGTCGTTGAACGGAGTCAAAAGGGTCTAGCTGATATTACGGTGCACCGGCCCAGAGGTTTACTTTTGGAGATGGATTTAGAGAATCGGTTAGGAAAGATAGGAATGGGGTCTGGCATATCTCACTCGCTACCGAAATACGTACGTATATTGGGAAAATAGGATACAGTGGGAAATGCAGTACATTACAAGGTAGTTTTCTATGAGAGAGGGGTAACGTGGCCACTCTCCCTCTCTAAAATATACCTTAACATAAAATAGGTTATAAAATTGACTACGACCTGCCTATTGCTACAAAGGCTGCCACTGCCATTGCCACAATACAATACATTAATTAAATATAAGTCACTGACCCGACAGTGTGTTCAGCGACCAGGTCCCGCGAGTGCGGCTCGTACACAAGCCACTTGCCGGACAACGAGCCCACCGCGACCACGCCGCCGTCCGATGACCACGAGCAACACTGTGCGCGCTCCTGACACACAAATACATTACATTTTAAACAAAGGTCAATATATTTCATAGTCAATTTATTATATGTAAAGCTTATTAAGAGAGCGGCCATAACCTAGGGTAATCTATACTCTAATCACATTCGTGTGATCGTGAGGCCCAAACCACTGAGTTTCTACTTAAATACGGTCTTTAAAAAAATATCACTAGCTAGAAAACATCGTGAGGAAACCACGCATGTTCCAGAAATTAAAAAAAATCTGGAGTATGTGATCCACCGATCTGCACTGATGATTTACTAGCGACCTATGCCCCGCAGTGGGACGTTACAGGCTGATACAAAAATAAAGGCTCGCGCATGTTACGGCGGCAGCACATAACATTGCAAAAATCCTCCTGAATCATTTTCATACATTTTGTACGAAATGCATATAATTCATTCATACATGTCGTGTATGCTTTTCCGAATGTGAAGATCAAATGTGAGTAATTGACAAAGCTGGTGGCAGTTCCCATCCTGAACTAACCGCCTCTGCAGTCAACTGGTGAGCACAGCTACAACAGCTGCCGCCGCCGCAACGTCCAGTAGAAATAAAAGGTAAACAATAACCTTTAATTTTACGCGTTCGGACCCGATTTAGAATATAAAAAGGCCGAAGATTCTCCAGCGAGTGACCGTGCTCAAAACTGGTACCACTCCTCACGTTGTGATGTCCTGTACACAGGGTTTACACCTGTGGTTGATATAGAACAATGCACCCTATACCGTTGCAATAAAGTCGATAGATTATACAATAATAATTAATGTAAGGAATTGCGCCGTACTTCAATGTCCTTGCTCCATACAGTGGAGTGGCTGAGTCCATCCCACAGCTGCAGTAGACGATCCCATCCAGCTGTGACGAACTGCGGCAACGTTGGGTGTGCAGCCAGACCCCATAGTTCGTCCACGTGACCTGACATTTAATGCATTTTTTTCATTTTCTCCACAAAAGTGGATACAATTACGAGACTTTTTGTCGGGAACTCGAAAAATGAAGTGGAGTTTTGTTTGATTAATTGAGATTGTTTGACGATGGGGAAACGACCAAAGGGGAACCGGCTCTTATCCACACTTCAACGCACCGGCTTCCAAATTATATATATAAATATAATTGTTTCATTTGACGTTGTTATTATTTCACATAATAATTATTTAATATTGTAATTATTTGACTTTGTAGCTATTTGGCATTCAGACGTTAATATGTATTATCATTGACTTTGTAATATTATATATTATATATATTTTTTTTCAATGTTTATTATTTTGTTTACGATGAATATGACACTAATGTAATGTATAGGATATGTGTTCTTTTATTTTTAATAGAAAGAAGATGGCAAACGAGCATACAGTCCACCTGGTGGTATGTGGATACTGTCGCCCATAGAAATCTGCGATACATGCCAACATCAGTCCAAAATGACAAACTTTGGCACGCCCCCGGATGCGCGCGCTGCCTACTTTTGTTGATGAAAGAATGGATTTGGAGAAGGGGTTGGGGACGTGGGGAGGGATAGGATGGGAATGGGCTCTGGTATATCTCACTCACTCACATTCTGTGAGAGGGGTAACGAGGCTAATCGAGTACGCCCAGCGGCTGTTGGATTGCAGCGTGCAGCGACTAAAGATATGTACACACTTTGGGTAAATTATTGGGTAATCATAGGCCTCCCCTAGTAAATTACTGGGGTAAAAAAAAACTATTATAAATGAAATAAAACCATTGACATTTTTTACAAAAATAAGAAATATTTTATATCAATGAATTCAGAATTATACGCAGAATGGGTTTCGTGTAAGATTCGGACACATTCTGTATAGTGATACTCACCTAGTACAGCTGGTGAGAATCCAAGTTGCAGGTCCCCATGCAGGATGCAGTTCTTAGTCGTTCCAATGAACAGCTGGCTTCCACGACCTTCTGACACTACCCTCACCCCACCGTAGTGACCTTCGATCTGAGAGAACGACAGTCTCATGATGAAAGAAAATTATTACATTCCTATTCAAATCAATTTACTTCCACAAATGTGGGTGAGAAGATAAATAAATGGTGGTCTTGTAAATTCGTGACGTCACAAATAGATTAAAACTTAAAGCTAGTTAATTCCAAATAATATCACATTATACTATTAGATGGTATACTGACCACATTCTCAACGCCAGCGGAGTTCATATCAGCATCAAACATGACAATTCTCCCATCCTTACCGCCACCAGTGACGATATTCCCCTCTTTCAGGCAGCAGACGGAGAATACAGACCCCTCGTGCACCCCTCGCACCAACTTCTGTATGGTGTTGGTGCCACGACCCCATACTATTATGTTACCGTTCGAGTCCCCAGAAAGTACGTCCCCTATAAAAGAAGTAAAAACAATCTTTAGGGAAATTTCGAAGACATCCACACTTACAGCATAGGACATTGAGAATCCACAGCATAGGCCATTAAGAATATACAGCATAGAATATTGGGAAACAACAGCATAGGACATTAAGAATATACAGCATAGAATCAACAGTGTAGGACATTAAGAATATACAGCATAGGCCATTAAGAATATACAGCATAGAATATTGGGAAACAACAGCATAGGACATTAAGAATATACAGCATAGAATCAACAGTGTAGGACATTGAGAATCCACAGCATAGGCCATTAAGAATATACAGCAGGGCCGTCTTTACCAGGGGGTGCAAGGGGTGCGGTGCACCCCGGGCGCTCACCTTTTAAAGGTAATGAAAAAATATAACGCTATAGTAAACAATTACACAATAGGATATTTGACTGTCATAGGATACACAATAGGATATTTGACTGTCATAGGATACACAATAGGATATTTGACTGTCATAGGATACACAATAGGATGTTTGACTGTCTTAGGATACACTCCCGCACCCCGGCGCAGAATAGACTTAAGACGGCCCTGATATACAGCATAGAATATTGGGAAACAACAGCATAGGACATTAAGAATATACAGCATAGAATCAACAGTGTAGGACATTAAGAATATACAGCATAGAATATTGAGAATCAACAGCATAGGATATTAAGGATATACAGTATAGAATATTGAGAACTAAAAGCATAGGATATTAAGAATATACAGCATAGAATATTGAGAATCCACCGCATAGGACATTAAGAATATACAGCATAGAATATTGAGAATCCACCGCATAGGACATTAAGAATATACAGCATAGAATATTGAGAATCCACCGCATAGGACATTAAGAATATACAGCATAGAATATTGAGAATCAACAGCATAGGATATTATGGATATACAGTATAGAATATTGAGAACTAAAAGCATAGGATATTAAGAATATACAGCATAGAATATTGAGAATCAACAGCATAGGACATTATAGAATATTGTAAATCCATTGAGAACAACATAGCACTAAAAAAAAGAGATTTTATACTTAGCAGTGGGCGGAAGCAAACTATAAATGAAGATGATGATGTGGTGGTCCATGATATTAAAAGAGTTGCGTGAGGAATATGGTTGAGAACAGCGCAGGAACGCGAAGGGAGTTTTTTTTTATGGACGAAGGCGGCTGACGAGCATACAGTCCACCTGATGGTAAGTGGATACTGTCGCCCATAGACATCCGCGATACATGCCAATATTAGTCCAAAATGACAAATGTTGGTACGCCCCCGGATGCGCTGCCTACCTTTGGAGATATAGGAATGGATTTGGAGAAAGGGTTGGGGAAAATGGGGAGGGATAGGATGGGAATGGGCTCTGGCACATCTGACTCACTACCAAAACACGTACGTACATTAGGCACAGAAGATAAAGGGGAAATTCAGTAATTTCAAGGTAGTCTTCTGTGAGAGAGGGGTAACGTGACCAGTCGAGCGCGCCCAGCAGCTGTTGGATTGCAGCGTGCACTCTCCCCCTCGAAAAGCCCCCAAAGTTCAATAAAGTTCAAAATGATGATGAAGATAAGGTGAGTCGATAACATTAAAAGAATTGCGGGAGAGATATGGTTGAGAATAGTATAACAACGAGAAGGGTGACACGAACAAAAGGAGGCTTAGACTCATCATTGGGAGGAATCGAGCTGAAAATTATGAGGATGTTAAGATGGATCAACGATATTAAGAAACTTTCCGGGAGAGTACAGGGGTTAAGAATAGGATAGGAAAAAGAAGGGTGACACAAGGGTGAACAGAGAAAGGTAGCAGTGGTGATGAAAATTATGAAAGGTGAAAATGACGATGATAAACAATTACTCACCGTTATGATTGAATCCAAGGCAGGTGACGTACTTGGGCTTGTCCCTGGTCTCGAAGATACCCATGCGTTTGTATAGCATGTTGGTCTGGTCCAACGACCAGAACGCGATGTGACTTTTGCCACACGTTACTATCTGGTTACGGTCCAGTGGGTGGAATTCAGCGGCCACAACTGTGTCCACTGAACACTGTGAATACAAAAATTAAATATAATCATATAATTTCATATAATCAGCGGTAATAACTTAAACTTGATGATTATGAAGTCAGTCGCTAACATTGGTGGTAGTCAGTCAGAAACATTGGTCTCAGTCAATCACCAACATTAGACTCGGTCAGTTACTAACATTACCCGCAACAAGTAACTTAATCTACATTGGTAACTATGCTGTTAATTGGCTACATAATGTATTTTGGTATTGGCAAGAGTAAGATGTTTTCAATCAGCCATATACATACTTTGGTCTCGGTCTCCTAACTCCCTGCTGTGGCTTCCACACGGAGGTAGTGACTCCATTGTCCACACGAGCCATTTCATTCTGAGTTATTTTGATCTTTGTTTCTTCTTATTTGATTCACAATTATTTCAATCAGTTGCCAATGTTAGTCTCGATAAGTCATCTAATCTACATTGATAGGTAAACTGTCTTCAAATTGTCATATCCCTTGGTTTCAATGACAGGTACGATAGGACAGCAAGAGGGATAGGGGGAAAAGCCCTCTAACCCCTTGCTGTCACTTCCACACAGCGATGGTGTGGTTCAGATACATACTTCACTTTTAGTCACTTTGATCTTTGTTTACAGTTTCAACCAGTTACCAACAATGGTCTCAATCGTCAACAATTTTAATTTGAAAGAGTAACCTAATCTATATTAGTAACTATGAGTAAGCTTTCTTTTAAATAATCACATACCTTGGTCTCAGTGAGGCAATGTCCCCATCGCCCTTCTGCCACTCCCATACAGACAACTAGTATAGTCCGGTCCATCGTCAACACATGCAACCTCACTCTGTCGCTATGATTCTTGTTTGTAGTATGTCAGTCAGTCACCGAGATTGGTCTCAAAAATATACCTAATCTACAAGACATTGGTAATCTGTCTTCATTTATCCACGTACCTTGGTCTCAGCAAGACAGTGGCCCCTATCCCCCCTCTGCCACTCCCACACAGAGATGGTATGATCCGGTCCATCGTCGACACAGGCCAGCAGCGCGCCACCATCAGCCCTTGAGAACGTGACACATGCCACCGCGCGCTCCAACTGGCCCGCACCGATTACTGCTAGAGTCGCGAGGGATACTGAATTCCATACGCGGACATGTGGCTGAAAATGTGAATAAAGAAACTTCTTTGATTGTTTTTAAAGAGAGAAGTCAGCAACGAGCATTACAGTCTAGCTGGTGGCAAGTTAATAATACAGTCGCCCAAAGACAACTGCGATATATGGCAACTTCACTCCAGATCCAGCACACAATGAAAGAAAGGGAACAGTAATACCAGTTATAATAGACTACAGGTTTCTTGTATTAACCTAAACTTCCAATCCGCCCTCGCTTCGCTACGGTTTATAAGTTTTTTTTTCTCAAATATTATTTTCAAAATTTTCAAAATAAAATATAGCCTATAGTTCCAGAGATTACCCCCAACATACCCACAAACACACAATTTTACCTCTTTATATATTAGTATAGAAGTATAGATAGATTAGATGTGGACATGTATCGCCGATGACAGTGGTCAACAGTATTCACTTACCACCAAATAACTAGATTCTGTCTGGTCGTCCGTCACCTTCTCGCTATAAAATAATATTATATTGGGCTATAAAATAATATTAGGCTGATATCTGAAACCTATTGATAAACTGGCTGGAAATATTAGCTCACATACAAAGTAACAAACAAACAAATGTCATTTGGTTACAAAGTAAAGACAAGTTATTAAGTTCTACACTAATCTAGACAGAGAGTTATACATAGACTAGACTAGACACATTATCGTAGTATCTATTAAAGTATTTAATTTGATAATGGCTACTAGAAGAAACAGTGGAGCACTCACCCTGGCATCCAGCCTATCATGACCAGCACACTGGCCGCTAGCAATGATTAGCTTGTTGGGGTGCACAGCTATACATTTCACGTCATCCGTATGCCCGGTGTAATGTCTCTGACATTGCTCCTCAACGTTGAACAGCACTACGACAGCTGCCACAAAGTAGACTATCTCGCCAGTTGGCAGGAGGTACAGGTTGCTGCGACAGTCTTTACCCCTGCAAGGAAAAGTGAAATGTTTCTTGTAGTACCATGGTTAATTGGGCGTTTCTCCAACAATCCACGAATCATAGACTTTTGATTACCACAGATTCAGTGAAGAATATGCTCAAATTTTTAACTTATATGTTTAAAATAAATTAAAAGGCGGTGGCCTACAACTAACCATATGCTATCAGCCTGTGTCTCTCCACTGTTGTATATAGGTATCTCCCAAAGATTGCCACCACACACAGTCTTCTACTCTTTTCATACAGCCACTACCAGAAATTTTCTTTCGTGGTCAATCCACCTGGCGTCCCACTCTAACTGAACTAATAGTGATAAGTGATAGAAGAAATACAAACCGATGGATACGCAAAATATGGTTTGTTAATGTCGTACGTTTTAGAAAAAAATGTTTGGCCAAAAGGGCCTTGCGAGCTTTATCCATCAACATATATGTAGTTTGTACAGATGTTATTTTTTTTGATAATTTGAGAAAAAAAGTTTTATTGTCTTAAATTTTGAACTACAAATTTAGTAGTGGATCACTGATTATTGTATACCATTGATTTATTGTATGACAAATGACCATTCGAGACTACAAATACAAGTTAAACTACTATACTGGTTCTCTATGTCCACTACATAGGGTCCGAATTCAAAGGAAAAATATTAGAAGAAATCAAGAAACACTTCCAAAACATGGAAAAAGGTGCAAATCTTGGCTGTTAGTACAATTTCACTGAGGCTGACGCAAAAGCTATTAAAGACATATCAGTAATGGCAAAGTCACACGATGATGACAGTTCGAGGAAAACTGTGCAACTGCTAGAGGAAGCTAGCGACGACATTAGTGACCTGTGGAAGTTTCATAGCTAATTCGTGTGCAAATTATCAACTGTACCGACACCAGCACAGGGAACACCAACCTGATTTAAAAGAGCGGAACTAGATCCTAGAGGTGATCCTATCAACTATCAAGTACTGGTCTGCAAGAAGAGTCGTTTGGACATCATTAAGTAATATAGCTGTACGTTTCCTATATGTAGTAGCAAATTCTGTACCATCAGAACGTCTCTCCGCAATCGGTGCACATCGCCTTATAAAATTTTTGTTTTTTTTTAAGAAACAATAATATTAGGCTTTCAAGCCTAAAAATCGAAGATTGGCATCTATAAAAGTAATGGTAACAACATCTTTAAGTTCATGTATCTTTAAACATGGTAACTTGTAAGTTCGTTAACTTTGCAGATTATTAGTAATATATTAAAAGTTTATTGATTTGTTCCATATAATTTTCTGGATCGGTCTTCTGAAAATCGGATCGATGGCATGCGAACCGATCCACAGATCGGTTCGGGGCATTATAAACCATTACGATGTAAGTAATCGGATCAATCATAAATATCGCACATCCCTAGTCGTGGTCTCTGTCATGTGGTCGTGATTGTAGATTTTTAGAATGGGTATAAATTGTAGAAGTGTTTAAAGTAATGGGCAAAACATGTGCAGTACATTTTTTTTACACAGGCTTCGGTCAAACGCCAGACTGAAATTGTTCGAAGTTATTTTTTTTTTAAATAAAATATCTTATTTTTTAATGGAACGAAAGGAAAGTCCTAAACAAACATTTATCAAATATCTTGAAAATTTACATACTTTATTCAATATTTTCAAATATCAAATATCAGGAAAATTAAAAATGCTCATAACTTTTTACTGTCAGTTTTATTTAAATTTAGTTTGTATTTTCTGATAGGTCGTGACCCCTCAGTATCCGTATTCAGAATCCGTTTGATCCACTACTTACGGGACAGCCTGTATAGATAGATTTTTCAAAATGTTGCTAAATACTAAACGCAAACGAATGGTACTATTTTATTTCAAAAAATTAACGTCAACATTACAATTTCAATGTCATGTTATACATATTTCTTCCACATCAATCTCTAGAGACATGGCTTCATCAATTATGTACATGCTTTACATACATTTTATGTCACATCGATTAGTCAGACGGGCGTGGTAAGTAATTTACTTGTTCAGTGTCACCTCGACAAGGTTGGCTTTTAAATAATTCTGTCGCTAAGCCGCCAAATGATGGGCAATTAAGTCGCACTATGACGTCTGGCAGATTGAATAAGATGTTAACGAAACAGATATGATTATCATTTGTTTCTGTTCAATGTCCTCCTGTATTCTTTCCAAAAACCAATCGCCTTAAGATTTCTGGCTAAATTATCTGACCAATAATTTAGTCATCTTAAATTTATGATAGATGACGCACTAGATGGTATATGGTCAAAATTGTGCTGTTTATTTAACATTGTACTATTAAATTCAATCGGACTTGCGGAAACTTGCAGTAATTATTTTTGAGAGTGTTTGTCTTTTAATTGTCCTTGTAAAAACCGACAATGTAACTTTTCCTTTCATAACGTGACCTGTTACGGCACTGCTTGGATATCACGGAGTCACTAGACTAATTTAATGTCCAAATCACGTCTGCATTATATCTACCTCACGCTGGAATTTACATGACGACATCGACAGCATAAAAAATTGGTTTCATGAAATAAAAGAAGCAATTTCCGATCGGTGAATTGCAAATTTGAACAGGGATTATAACTTTCCAACTGATTCAATTAGTGGACAAATGGGAGAAAAGAGGGGTTTATAATGGAAAATAAGCTGGTGATCCAGCTTTTTCTGCAGAAAGTGACAGATTACCTGACCTGGGTAAGGGAGTGGGACAGTGATACTGCAATCTTCCAGCCGAATAGGCGTGTTCGACTGACCAAATTATTGTAATCTCACAGAAGAAAGCCATAAATGTTCTGACTTGTTTGGGAAGTGAGTGACGTTGATAGAACTTGTTTCCCTTCCCATCACAAAGAAATGGGAGTATAGTGTTATTAAGGAAACTCGTCATCCCATTGTGCTTCCTACTCCGTACATTGAGAGAAATTTGTCTCGCATCTGAAACACGATCGACTTGTTCTATTTAACTAGAAATAAATATAACATTCTTAATACAAATCGACTTAATGCAATTATTAATAATGCATTTCACGACCACTTGAAATAAGTCTAATTGTTAATAAAGGGTGTCTCAATAAGAACTTGACAATCGAATCTCACGCCATACTCGATTGTAAATTGTTCTGTCAGCCATATTTGGTACTTTGTTCATTGAAATATTGACATTTTTGAAATTGTCGCGTTACATTTTGAAAGAAAGTTTATTAATAGTGAAAACTCATTACAAAAATGAAGAAAATTTTACATAATGTGCATAATCGACCAACGCAGGCCGCTATTGAAAATTTTAGGTCCGGAAATTCGAGCGACGTTTTCATTGAAAGATGAGAGGAACCTTATCTGTCATCGCCCTAAAAGAACACCTGAAAACATGGCGACTGTGAATGTCAATGTCGCATAACTATTGAACACTTCCATCGCAACACTGTCCAACGAATTTTAACTAAAGATTTGCATCTTCGTGCTTACAAGACATTTTACTTTACGTGAAATGTCAATAATTGATCTGTTTATGTAAATAAAAATATCTACGAAATTCATTCAAATGTGGTGTTTTTCAATTTATTCAAAATTCAAGTTCTTGTTGAGACACACTTTATAACCAAATTCTGGTTGGCAGATAGCAGAATTTGGTTGGAATTTTCTCAGTATACCCTTCTTAATCGTTTTTCCAATTGTTCAGGAATATTTACACAAATCATTGGGTATATTGACGTAAATCACTATTTCTATCCATACGTCTCGAATTTTACCTGAAAGTCAGTGACTATGAGCCAATTTTGGTATAGAGCTTGGGCTGATGGGTGCACTTTCGGCGCAGATGACGTTGCGCAATTCCATCGGGTTGTTTAACTTAATTTTTAGTTGTTTTTTATCTCAACTGTTCTAACTGTATTTGCTCGTTGCCACCTTCGAGCTGCGATTTGTCATTATTAACTGATATTGTCATGTCCATGTCCACGAGCGACAGTATTCATTTACAACTAGGTGGACGCGCTGTCTGCCACTTTCTTTCTACAAAAAAAAACCTGTAATTCATTGCGGTCAGCTGAACATAGATGACCACTCAACCGATAAGTTGGCCGACCTTGAGGTAATTGTGGAGGCACGTCCATTGTTTGAGATACTCACAATGGACGTGCTCAAATTGCCGGATATGGGATTTTATTACGAGCGTGTGTTTATATTTTTTATAAGTAATGAAATTTTGAGCAGTTCTGAAGGTTTTACGAAGACGATTTTATTGATCACTAGAGGGTTTTCGGTTCCACCACGGTAGGTAGATACTATTTTTTTTTTATAGATTAGGGGCGGACGAGCAAGCTGTCCCATGTGATGGTAAGTGTTACCGCCGCCCATGGACACCTGCAGCACCAGGGGGTATGCGGGCGAGCCGCCGACCTTGCAAAATCGTATATTTAGTACGTACACACATGTTCCAGATTTCTTTTAAATCTGGAACATGTGGATTTCCCCATGATGTTTTCCTTACCTATCCGTACGGATAATTTAATAAAATCCGTACTTATAGTGAAAGTTTGTAGCAGGTGTGAAGCCTGTGACGGGAGGTGCGGTTGTAGAAACTTGTAGAATTATGTTAAACAATTCTTAAGAGCATTCCCCATTGTACAGGCGGTAGAACACGCAGAGAGACGCAACGTCTCTTCGAACGCTGAGGGGTTCCAGATCGCCCGTGAGTGGGATCGTCGACAATTCGAACAGCCCGTCGTTGGATGGAATCAAATGGGTCCAAATGAAATTTCGGTGCAGCTCGGTGCAAATCGGCCCAGAGACTTGAGCAGTACTCAATATGGGGCATAACCTGAGCTTTGTAGAGCGTCAGAAATTGCGCAGGGGTGAAATACCGCTTCACTCTGTTCAGCGGACCGAGCTTTATGGAGACCATTTTGGCTTCATTTTCCAGATGAGCCTTAAATTCGAGTTTGCTGGAAATTTTGACACCAAGCATCACGATACTCTCCGAGATTTTAAGATTATATTATGACTCTCCTGTAAAACCTTAGATTTTTTCAAGTGAAAGAGGAAATTGGTTAATTTGAAATTAGCGTGAGCCGTGCTTGATCGGCCAAGCGTCGCTGATTGGACAAACAGCCAGACAGACAGCCAAGGTTGCGGCTGGGAGCTGATTATTCACCACATAATCGCTACCTTTGTTTATATCGACATGTTGTTCTTTGGATCGTGGAAATGTTAACTCGGACATTACTCTTAGATAAAGTGACTATTTCTTGATAACCAAACTGATATATAAAATTGAAACGATGTTTGATGTTTTTATGAAATGCTTTCACACATTAACGGATAGATATTCATATTTTGATTTTGATTCCTCGGCTTGGTTTTTAGTATTATTTTATTTAAAATGTGCAAAATACCTTATTTAACTAAGCCATTAATAATTATTGGTAACACTTATATTCTGAAAAGGTATTGTGCAAGGTCAGTAAAAGTATAAAATTAGTAATAAAAGAGTTAATAAGTTAATGGGTAAACAAACGGAAAGCTATTAATCAACTCAGTGTTCATTATTTTAATCGTACCGGTTTGTTCTGGAGACCTTTTAAGCCACCGAAAAATATATTACGTAAATAAATTACTCTCTGTAGGATTGGATGTTATTGATGTCTTTTCTTCATACAGTTATACAATAAGTTGCAATCGTATAAAGATCATATGCATTGTAAAGTGCAAGATTTTTTCATTAATTAATTTTATTTTATTTACGTAACATACAAATGAAACTTATTTCCAAAAACAGATTTTAACAATGCAAAACTGTCGTAAAGTGTCGTGCTAGTTTCGAGAGTCAGTAAGATATGACAGAGTCCATTTTCCATCCCCCATTTGGGCGAAGAGTATTTCTTATCCGATATACTCTTTATTCCCCCCCCCCCCCCCCCCTACATCTCCACAAGGAGGAGTGGGAAGTGATATACGTTGTACTTCCTATTCACCATCCTCCCAACTTGTTTTCCAAATTCAATCATAAAACTTCATTGTCACTCTGGACTGATGTTGACATGAAGTGCGGATGCAACAGTATCTACTTACCACCGAGTGGACTGTTTGTTCGTCTGCACCTTCTTTCTATACACATCGAAACATTTATTTGTTTATTTACTCTTTTTGATTTATATTGTACAGAGGCGGACTCAATGCCTTAAAGCATTCTATTCTATAAGACCACTAGACCGTTGGTTAAATGTGAAAAATTTAAGCGGGTGCAGAAGAAATTAAACATTAACCAGTCCTATCGACCGCAATTTGGGACTGAAAGTACTTAGGTACTTTTAATCCACGTTTCCCTTTGCTGTACAAAGCACAATCTAATAAGGTCATCTACTTTGACCGCGTTCAAAAGAACCGTATTAGGATTTCGTATGTAGGTAGTAATCACCCTCCTTTGGTGGCTTATATCAATTGTTTAATTGTACAAAGTTCAATTAAAACAAAGCTATTTAATTTAGGTCCGTTGATCGTATTTCTCTAATACTACAGTTGACTGAATTACTACGGCAGGAAGGCTTCGATTTTCGGGACTAGAAGAGTGGATTGGCGTAGGTGATAGATTAGCAGTTCTACATGAAGATAGTTTTTTTTAATTCTTAGTCGTGTGATGTTTTCCTTGACCACTGAGTGAGTAATAATTAAAATATTAGAACTTTAAGTAGAACTTTAACTTTAAGTAGATGGTAATTATGAGGGGGAGAGTGCACGCTGCAATCCAACAGCCGCTGGGCGCACTCGACTGGCCACGTTACCCCTCTCTCACAGAAGACTACCTTGAAATGTACTGCATTTCCCACTTAATCTTATTTCCCTAATGTACGTACGTGTTTCGGTAGTGAGTGAGATGTGTCAGAGCCCATTCCCATCCTATCCCTACCCATTTCCCCAACCCTTTCTCCAAATCCAGTCCTATATCCAAAGGTAGGCAGCGCATCCGGGGGCGTGCCAACGTTTGTCATTTTGGACTAATGTTGGCATGTATCACGAATGTCTATGGGCTACAGTATCCACTTACCATCAGGTGGACTGTATGCTCGTCTGCCACCTTCGTCGATAAAAAAGAAAAAAAAACTTTAAGTAGAAATTTGGTCGCGTGGTGTCGTGTGGCTTTAGAATGGCACCATCCCATCACTTCGCAAGGGTGTCTTAAAAGGCGATTAAGGAATAGCAGACCCGTTACCACAAGCCGTGAGGACCTACGCCATCTTTAAAAGAGTGGACTCGCCAACCCGCTTGGCCAGCGTGCCGTTTTAAGGCCATACATTGCTTCACGCACAAGACAATGTGCATGAGGACACCCATGTCCAGCAGAGAAAGAAAAAAACGGGTGATTTGAAAACGCTTTGAAAACATTAGTAAAAAAAAAGTAAAAATTAAAAAAAAAAACAATTTTTATGTAATTTTTTTTTTTTTTATGGACGAAGTTGGCAGACGAGCATACAGTCCACTAGATGGTAAGTGGATACTGTAGCCCATAGACATCCAAATGTCCAACATTAGTCCAAAATGACAACGTTGGCACGCCTCCGGATGCGCTGCCTACCTTTGGATATAGGAATGGGTTTGGAGAAAGGGTTGGGGAAATGGGGAACGAATCATGAATGAAATACATGGCTCCAGGTTTCGGGAAAGATTCAGACACACCCTGTTTATACCTTATAATTACGCTTGTAGTTCGTAATTACCAAAAGGATTATTAATGTCAAAACCGATTTACGTAGAAAATCATAATTATATATGCGTGACACACAAAAAAAATATCGTTTACGACGAAACACCATAGATGTGTTATCATCACTGTAGCCGGGTCACGCCATGTGAACACAATCGATAACATATCATTAAAATATTATTGTATTGAACTCTATGGGGATTTCTGTGGAAAAATTATAGTTTTCCAGCAAGGACGCGAGGACGAAAGGTGAAGGCCGATGAAAATTATATAAGTGTGATATAAAACATTTGATGAGGTCAGCAGACACATACGTCACTTGTTATTCTCAATCTGAAGGTTATTTTTTCAGATATTTGTAGGAATACCTCGTACAATACTATCAGATTGTGTCTGTTCAGACCATACTACTATCAGATCAGATTGCTCGTTTCATACAGCTCGTCAGACCACTTGGCCGGAAACTATGTCGTGCTAATTCTCCCGGTACGTGGTCCCGGTATTAGAGGACTTCAACTTGCTAATTATTTAAGCTATGGGAGTGAATATTGTCGCCATGGGCATCTGTGATACATGGCAATATCAGTCAAAAATGATGAACTGTCTGCAGAGGAAGTAAATGACTCAGTGAGGTGAATGAATGAGGGGAATGTGAATATACTCAATGAGGGGTGAGATGAAATTGAATAGTATAGCATGGAAACAGAAACACTTGGTAAATTTCACGGTAGCCTTCTATGAGTGTGGAATGTGAATTTTTCACTTACCTATACCCATAAGCCCATTCCAACTTCAGCTTGTTAGGTGGTGGTGGGGCCACCTTCGCCGGGTCCAGACCCTCAAGGTCGGAAGGTGCATGCAAGATGATCGGTCTGCCCCGCAAGTACATGCGCATCGACCCATCCTCTTCATTGTACTGGCATGTGTGGGTGCTGGAAAAGATAATAGGGTATAAAGAGTGATGAGATATGTAATTATTTTAAGGTGTAGGTAGTTTAGAATAAAAATAAAACCCCGGGGGGTTCTTACCACATTCTTACTAAGAGTAAGGAATTTGGTTATATCATGGTTATATATTCTCATTCATAAAAAAACAACAAAATTGATGAATAATTTTCGATTTGAGTTCCAGAATTTGCTTTTCGAATTATGTAGATTTCCAATTAATATTTCCCTATTTTTTTGGAATTTTGTCAATACTAATTTTCATTTTTTATTAGTAATATAAATAAAGTATCTACCTAGGTTTTTTTCAAAATCTGTTTAGGTATTATCCTGTAAAATTTTACCACGCGTGTTCATAAATTGTTTAATAGAAAAGAAATAAACAGGTAATATACTTAATTAAGGACTATATCAATAATAAAAATGATTTGAATAAAATAAATACAAAATATTAAATCATAATTACTTAATAAGATAATCAGTAAGCTTAAAATTAAGCTGCACCCCCACTACGTCATTATCTCATTACACAAATCTAAGTACTTACTGTGTGCATTTAAAATAACTTATTGTATTTATCAAATGCCATAGTGAGGATGCGACTGCATATTGTGCTTTAAAACTATTATTAATAGAAGGCAACCACTTTTTGGATTAGTAAAACTGTAATAAATGAAAATAAATGTAATATTAGTAAAATATTTGCCATAAAATTATGCCGCAAAATGTTAGTTCACCTATGCATTTTTAAAGCCTTAAAGACAAATAAGCTTTAAAGCCTTAAAGACAAATAAGCCTTAAAGCCTTAAAGACCTTGACATCGCATCATTCAGCCAACAAGAGAAACTCCCAAGCGACTTACATTGAGGTGAATGACATTGTTACCGCCTTTTTGAGATGCACTCAGGTTTTGGTCATATAAAATTAAAAATATATAATATGAAACACCCGCACTGCAACTTCCCATAAAGCGAACTAGCCGACGGAAAAATATCTGTAATACACATTTATTCTGCTATAAAACATTTACACTAATTGATCATAATGTGAATCCATTATCTGATAACATTATATGAAATAATAATAAGCACTACATAGCACAATATGGACTAAATTACTCTACAATACCTGTCGTCCATGGCGCCAAAATTATGACAAGTTGACAACTGCTACTTTTTGCCAATCAAGTTGCACAATCGCGAAATTTTAAAACCTGATTTCGAGGCAACGACGATTCGAGTCATACAGGCGGTGTCCGAGAAAAACACTGGCAGACTGCGCGTTAAGAGGGCACAGTCGACCGTGAAATACCTAACTATAGTAATTTAAATTCTGTATTTATTCCATTACCGCTTTACTTCATACTTTATTTCCTTTGTAAAAGAGAACAAACAAGCAATCTACTTCAAATACAAAGTATTAACATATAATTTATAATTCTTATTAGTTATTGGTAAAGGTCTCCTTGAGAATTGTAGTGTTGAGTATTCTGAGTAATCCTTTATTTGTGCTCACATCACATAATGACGTGCTGGATTAACTCCCTAAAGAAGGAAAATGACGTTTTATCCTTGAAAGTTTTACAGGTGCATAAGTACGTAAACATCGCACATTAATTAGCTGTTGGTTTGTGTTTATTAAATAAATAAAAAAGTGAGATTTGAAAAATCTCTATCTAATCTCTAATGGACATATTTTTTTGTCTGTTTATTCGCGTTAATCTCGCGTTCTACTGGGTTAATTTTACTGATTTGTAACGTGTTTATCTCGAAAAGAGTATTTTTATCAAAATTGGTACAGTACTTTACTATAGGGATTATCACGGCGATAAGTTGCAGGGAGCCGCGGCCAAATACTAGTTAGGTGGTCTAGACTCTTAAATATCAAAGACTGACTTATGAAATTCTCAAAGGCCCTTCAACTTTCTTAAAGGGCCTGCAATACTTACTGAACCGGTTATGGTTAAAAATATTCATTCAAAAATAAAGACTACATGAAACTGGTTACACCTTTTAAAAAAATAATATTACGAACACCACTTTCATCTGCAAAATACAGCTGTAAAAAACACCAACATACAGTTGTAATCCTTTCAAAGTATCGGATTTTCTCGTATATAGTTTTTTTATTTATATAAGAAATAGTCTTATAAAATTAAAATACAATGAAAAAGTAACTAATAGTTGTATTAAAGTACACGTTTTTTATGTAAGGGCAAAATACATTATGAATTTGGAAGCGAATTCAACCTCATATACTTATTATCAACATATTCTTCTGGATATAAGCACAACGAAAATATATGTAAAAAACATTGAATCTACTTAATTTTTTAACATTTTTCTTTATTTATAAGTAGGAATATGAGCCACTTAATTATTTAATGACCCACGCACAAAATTCCCAGACTTTTATCCACCCCTTTTTCTTAGCCTCTATTAATTTTAAGATACATACTTAATTAATAATTATCCTTCTTCAACCTTCATTTCGAATTAATAAGACCTCATCAGCAAACTTCATGGTCAATGAGAAAATTACTGTAAATAACGCGTAGGTGAAGTGGCAATGGCCGATTATTTCAAGTGTTTTTTGAATTACAAAATGTTTTACTTGTTTTTTAATCGATTACAGCGAACCAAAAGGTGGATAATGTTTATAATGCGTATCTACAATTTGTATTTGGTTAAGTATATGTGTATGTAATTTTGGAGTATATACATACATATAAGTATATATATGCAATCTTAACTCTTCGACAAAGATGAGCAAATGGGGTGTCGTTTGATTCGTTATGACCCTGAGAGTCATAGCGGACATGACGTCACGAAAAATACAATATGGCGGAAACTAGCCACTTTAGCCGACTCGGCAACAAAAATTTCGTAAGCTCATTAAGATGGGTATCAAATGATTAGGTTATAATTACGAAAAAAAATGTGTAAAATGTAATAAATAATGTGTAAATTGTTGTTTTATGGTGTATTCGATAATAAATAAAGAAGAAAATAAGTCCATATTAAAAATATATTTTTTTAAATTCATTAGAAAATTAGGTAAGTAGATTCAAAATAAACTTCAAAATATTTAAGGTGGAGAACGTTATTTCTGTCAATACACCTAGATGTAATGGCACTACTGTTTTTGACGCCATGAATACAGAGCGCGGTCTTTATCTAAATTTTACTTCTGAGCCCAGTAAATCGAGACATTTTTCTAGATCTTTTGATTTTAATTTCTGGGTTAGATTTACGGTATTCTCAGTTAATTAATTAAAATAATTATTAAAAAATGAAATACCCAATTGAGCTTTAAAATATATATGACGTTACAGTAATAAGTTACAGACCAAAAAGGTTTTAAGTAAATAAATTAAATCATCAAATATACTAATAATTAGTAAATTAAAAAAATATATATATATTGAAACCCTAGACATATTGTGCACTGTGACATTATCAGATCAATGTACTTTAAAATCATCAACCGCAATCAATTTAGTTTATTTACGATTGACAATCACTCACTAACAGTATATGGTCAAACGTGGGCTACACCTTATATCGCAGTCCACAAATGCGCCACGTGTGGGTCGTGTCACTTCACTTGTTATATACCGCAATGTTCAACATTATAAAAATAACTTCAAGTTTTTTTTTATAGAGAAGAGGGCGTACGAGCAAGTCTTCAAAATAAAAAACAAAAACATTTTGAGATTGAGTTAAATAAATGTAGTTGCACCCAATTGGCATCGTTGTTAAAAAAAAATAAATAGCTTCAGTGCGAAAAATGGCATAACTGAGCCTTTTTTATTTGAATGGAATGGAATTTATTTAATTATCCATGTCCAGTGCGCACAGAGTGGACATGAATAATTAAATAAAACAATAACATTTCTCAATTTACTTAACCTAACATTTATAATATTATTCATAGCCATAATTGACCAATTTTATAGCTATAGTTGATAAAGTCATAATTTGAGACCAAGATCTGAGACTCATAAATAAAATGTAATCATTTAAACTCCTTTTATACGACAAAATCAACAAAAAATCTATTTATTTGATTTAAAATAATTTAAAAAGTAAAAAAAGAAACTACAAAACAAATGTTTCACTTGTTGATAAACGGACAAACCTATCGTTTATATTATTATATCATAGACGTAGGTAATAATTCGATAAGGTAAATATAGTTGTAGGATTGACCACAGTTAAGGAAGCCGAAGGTCGGGCAATATCATTTGTCATTTGATTTGACAACTTGTGATGGATTGTTGTCATGGTGTTTTTGTGTTGGAATAAATGGAAACCGGGGGGTGGGGTGGGGGGGGGGGTCTGTTCCCATATTCGTTTCAGCCGAAAACTGACACTGAATGATTGCACACAAGGAGAGTATCTCGTACGGTTCGGACGGAATTATGAATGATTATGAATAAAACTCGATGACAATTGTTTCTACAGTGGGCAAGCATATTCTTAACCGACTTTCTCTCCACGTACACGTTCGTGAAACTTTCCATGTGTACATAAGCCTTATTGCTGAGCTGAAGAGTGGACTCTTGTGGCAAGGCACTGTCAAGTACAGGCTGATAATTTATATGTAGTATTTTCGTAAGTCTTGTTGAATAAATGTATCTTTATTTCGATCTACGAAACTGTTTTTCACAATTATCTACCAGTATGATATATAGTTGATGTATTATAAAATCTACTCGATATTAAAAAGACGTCTGGCAGAGACGTGCGACGTTGTAAGCGTACATTACTTTTTTGTTATACCTGCAACACCAGGAGTTATGCGGGTACGCCGCCGACCTTGCAAAATTCTATATATTCAGTTTTCTTGAAGAACCCCATATCGTAGAGCAATGGAAAGACCTCTTGAGGCAGTTCGTACCACAAAATGGTTTAAGGACCGAACAGTATGCGACACCTCAGAAAATATCGAGAAAATCGATATGCAATCTATGTTGATATTTGTATTAAGGAATTAGTATTAGGAATTACTACACCAATACTACTTATTTTATAACTTGTTTTATAAAAAAATGTCAGACGAGGAGACAAGCCACCTGGTGGTAAGTAGATACTGTCGCTCTGCGACATCCGGGATACATGCCAACATCAGTCCAGAATGACAACCGTTGGCATGGACCTGGATACGCTGCTTACCTTTGCAGATTTAGGAATGGATTTGGAAAAAAGGTTTGTAAAAATGCGGAATGGGAAGAATAACGAGACGAACAGTTTTCCTCATCCTACTACACTTCCGAATCCTCCTTGAGTGTGATGGAAAGAGTAATTTCTTTTATTCTATTATATCTTCCACCATTTATCAATTTATTAAAATTCGGGAGAAAATCATTAATACCAGTCGTTAGATAAACAGCAATACAGTATTATAATAAGTGATATAAATAAAACCATCACCGAGTGAAACCAAAAAAATCAAGCAGAAAACGAAGTTGGTGCTCAAAAAATGACAAAAAAAAAATCACTACAATGAAAATTAGTCTGGCAAATGAAATGAATGTTGAGACTGAAAAGCACTGCAAATTAAAAACAAAACATAATGACTAAGAATAGTTGGAAATATAATTTTGATACTTCAGTAATAAAGTTAGCCTGGCAGGATTGTAATATAATCTAATAGGATTGTAATATAACCTAACTATTTTTAGGAACAATAATTAATTTTTTTCATTTGCTGCTCTTAGCAAGTCTCAACTTTCATTTGTCAGATTCTAGTGCCCTTAAAAACAATAAACCTTTTCCCATAGAGACAGATCCCTTTAAAAGACACTTTCCCGCCACCACGATTCAATAAATCGACTTACCCATGTTTCAACACGGATCCGTTTTGTGTCGACTTAGAATATAAGTTTAGCAACGACTTTGTTGTTGTGAATCTAAAGAATCAACAAACCAAAGATAAAAACACATAAAAAAGAATAAACATGGAACAGTAAAGGAGCGTATAATATGTTAGAAACGTAGCTCTATGTATTCTAGCTCACTTGATTTATAAACTTGATTTGGGATGTTTTTAAGCATTTAAGCGGGAGGTTTTTATACAGACGAAATCTTTGTAATTGTGTCTGTTAATCTTTGTACAGTACAAATAGATACCATTGAGTTCCTTGTTAAAAAGAGATCCGCAAGTATCTTACCCTCCACGGGTTAAAAAGTACTGCTGGCAAGTAGATACCAGACGATACCTAAAATAGTTATAGTATTGACAATAAATTAATGTCAAATTATCTGTGGTTTTGGTTTTCTTTCTTGCATAAAAAGTGCCTGTTAAAAAAAATACCTGTGGCGAAGATACACCTTTGTCAGCATATATCTGTCCACTGCTCGACATAGGTCTCTCTCAAAGTATGCCAAAATGCTCTACCAAACCTATCCAGGGCAAACCTTATCCATACAGTCGCTATCAGCTACCCTCTTCAGTCCATCGGTCCATTTAGCCGGGGGACAACCCACACTGCGCTAACGAGCACTCATTTGCTCCAGCGGTTATCGGTAGTACGATTGCGAGGAGCCCACTGCCACTTCAACTTTCTTATCTGCAATGTCGGTTAGTTTCGCTCGTTTGCGAATTACTTCATTCCAGGTCTTATCCCGCAACGGAACTCCGAGCATTGCTCTCTCCATAGCTCGCTGAGCGACTTTTGGCTTGCGGGCTAACTTTGTGGCGAATATTCACTTGTCTGAACTCTCAGGTCATGTTGCTTTTACACTATGACTAAAAGTACATATTTATTGTATTTTTTTGCAAAATTCGTATGCCACAGCTCTATGGGCATACGTTGACATTGTGTCCACGAAATAATAAATAAAATTAATAATAAGTGATGAATTTACATTGTGGCGAATACGCAACAGTATTATCGCAAGACAATTTACCTGCTACTGACGATCAGCCCCTGCGCATTGAAGTCCCCGGTGGAATTCCAGCGCTTGGTGAGATTGGCTGGCGAGGCGCTCTGATTGCTCGACGTCGAGTTGTTGCGTGATCTATAAGCGACATAGCCTACATACTAACTACTGTATTTTGAAGCTGAATCACACATTCGATCGAAAGAAAATTATACCAAGAACGTAGTAGACAAGACAGTTCACCTGGTGATAAGTGGATGCTGTCGCCCACGGACATACGTGATGCATACAAATAATCTAAACTCACTCTAACTGGAACAGTAACTTTAAAAAAAAATCGTGTTCGACTAATAGAATCATTGTTGTTTTTTGACACCCGTATCAAAGGAATTTCAATCTTTGTTGTTCACACTTCGCTTACGTGTAACGAGTGTTAACAACTCGAAAAAAAAAATTAAGTTTAATTTAGAATTTTTAAGAAAGAAAAAATACTAGCTTTTATTGTCGGCAGTAAATATGCATTGTGCATTGATTGCTGGGAATCTCCTCACCAGTATATCTGGTTGGAAGACCATCGGTAATCTACAGCCTATCCAGCGTCTCAAACATATGTTTTTTAATATATATTTTTATAACACAGCAGAGAGCAGTGTGGAAGTCGTAAGTCATTTGGAAAATCATTCAAAATTCTAGTCACCAGGTACTTTCTTGTTCTTTTCCCAAAGTAAATGAAAATCCAATAAGTTCTTCGATGGAATGTGTGAATGTAGCATAAGGTTTACGACTAGGTGAAGCGAAGGCCATATCGTCTAGTAAAAACTGCGGGACAGTCGATTGGTACGTCACGATTTTCAAAACTGTGATAGAAAGTTGTAGACGTTACAAATAGTTATAATTTAGAGTAGAACTGGTACAGCATGATACATGACACGGCAAAAAAGTTTTAAAGGAGCGACAAAAGAATGTTGATTTAATTATAAGATGTGTGTCCTTAGATGTATGTATGTGTCATTAAATTACTCTTTAATTATAGCGAGATATAATAATTTAAGCTAAGAATAAGATTTTATTTATTTATTAGATTAACAACAATTATTATTTATTAGATTATAATGGTATTTTTTATAAATGGAAGATATAACCCGTTTAATATAGAATTAACTGTGTGCAAAATGTGAAGACTGAACTATGTTCTGGAAATCGTCATATTAGGTGGAGCACACATGATGTCGCTAGTTCTGCTTCTAGCTCTAGCAGGTCGAAGTGTTATATGGGGTCATTTAGGTAAAAGTACACGGTGTATGGACCGGTACGATGGAGACCAGGCCCTCGTCGCCGTGACCAGTAAGGCCGTGAGTTACTGGCCGCCAACAGGCCCGGCGACAGAAATGTTGGAGCCCGTTACTCTGAGTTATTTGTAATTAAAGAAAGCAAGAATGAAAAAATAATTATGTATCACAACACGACACACAAAACAGGAAATACTTAGTAATAACACAGAACAACAAGTGTGCATAAACAAAAATAAGTGTGCGAATGTGTGTCGCGGCGTCGAACAGGATGCCTAGCTCAGTATAAAGCTGTGGAACAAAAGAAAATAAACCACGGCATAATAACCACATGAATAAACATAGAATAATTAGGTATGTTAAAACCAACGTGATTTTTACTGACTTATTTTATAGAGATATTACATGAAGTCCCCTGAGGACTATGGGTACAGATATACCGGGCCTTATCATCAGGCCTGATCGCCGATTGTCATGTTACAAGGACTTTTGTTTGTTGGATGAACCACAAGTGTCAGTTTCCACGTTTGCTACGCTAATTATCATTATAAATGAATATATGTGGTGAGTATTATGATTTATAACAGATCGTGTTTAAACGATTTATAACAGATAATCGTGTTTTAACTACAACCATTAATGGCTTAACTACAAAACTTTGCGTTAAAACTACAAATTAGAATGTAAATGGTGAAGTTTGACGTGTGACTGATCACCGTGAACTACGAGCAATAGAATAGTTATTGCAAATTATGAGTGAATAGTGATGTAGCACCTGCTACTGACAATGAGTCTCTCGTATTATCAGGCCTGGCTCACTTCGCACTCTAGGTACCTACGAAAATATTTACAGCGGTCCCTGCGCAGGGGTTTATTTCAGTCGGTTGCCTCGAGCTCTTTGTATCGCACGCGCAAATAAAAGCGTTAAAAAGTACCATCATATTGCGTAAGTAAGAGTTGCAAAACGAATAAAATTACTATAATTACTGGAGTGTAGGCTTTCTCGGCCGGTGTCCATATTAATTGAATCTTCCGGGCTACTTGGTCGAGGTCTTCTGGAATCTCTTCTCTTTCTTCCAAACGTTTCGTCAACAACTGGGTCAACTGACTCGACGATTGTGGCGCACCAGTATTTATAGTGGGCGAGTATCCGAAAAGAAAAGGTCGTCGAGTCAGTTGCGCTCGAGAAGCCGAAGAGATAACATCTCTCCGAAAGTGAACGCAGTCGCCATTGACGATGTCAACCGCAGTTGTTGACGAAAATTTTGGAAGAAAGAGAAGAGATTCCAGAAGACCTCAGCCAAGTAGCCCGGAAGATTCAATTAATATAAAATTAGTGGATGACATCAACCCTTAGGTATATAGGTATGTTTTATGGAGAGAGTCTTCTGTACTTGTATTATTAGTTAATCGGTTTATTTTTATTGTAGTATTTGTTATTATCTTCGAGCTTAGACATCTTCTAAATCATTTTCAGTAATACATTGTCTATACATAACAGAGAATCTTCGCTGTAACTGTGAACACATTATAAAAACAGCGAATCGCGACGGCGGACATCCCGTCCTACGTCCACCCTGACTGCAGCCTAACAGATATGAAATCAAATCTGAAACTTCTAAAAATATAATAAGTAGAAATTTTAACTGTTGCCTCAATGATCGATCTATTTTATCAATACGGAAAACCAGAAACTAGCATTCTTTTGGTGTTAAAGATCATTTTGAGAATTTCACGAAATAAAAATCAATAAAACTTCCTAGAAGAAACAGTTAAGTTTGGGGTTCACAGACGAAACGATTGTTGTGTATGTACTGTTTGTGTAGGTATGTGTCTACAGTACATTATACTGTTTGTAGGGTGTGCACGGGTAGATTGATATAAACAATACTCTGTCTCGTGTTGTGCTCATGTGGGTAGAGCATAATTTCATATTGACTTGAAGCATCATTATCGCGTGAGCCACGGGCGAGCGCGGACGAGCGCTCGCACTACGCATGTGTTGCCGAGATGGAGATATTATACTATTTATATTCACTCTAATAAATAAAATTAATTTAAATATGACTTTAATGCAAAAATAATCTATGTGTAGAACTGGCTAGGAAAAATAGAAATACGATAGAAAAAGAATACGAATTTTGAAAATGGAACTCTTTGCTTGTCAAACGCCATTAAATTTTTAAAAGCTGTCATATGTTTTTAGTTCTCACCGCAATTTGAAAATTAAGTGTTTGTGGAAAAAAGAATTTAAAAAGAGAACATTTACGTTCAATTATTTTTTATGACATTCGTTGCGGCCTCAACCAAAATCAAAGTTATGAAAGACTTAAGTTAGCATTTAGTGAGGAAGTCCCGCCCCATCCAGTACCACTGTTTATAACTGGTTCAGTAAATTTAAACATGGTCGTACCCTCCTCAGTGATGATGTTAGAGAAGGGTATCCTGCGACAGCGGTGACGGAGGAAAACATCAAAACTGTGCGGCTCATGATTGAAGTAGACAAACGAACGACATATCAGCAGATATGGGCACTATTAGATAGTGGAATGAATCCAGTTCAAACTATTTTACACGATAACCTACGGGTAGGGAAGTTTTGTGCTAGATGGATTGCTCAAAATTTGAGCGAAGTTCAAAAACACTGTCGCGAAGAATGGCGCCTCCAATGCTTCAAAAATTCGACTATGGTCAATCACATGCTATTTTGATATAGTAACAGGTGATGAAAGCTGGATCTATCGTTCTGAGCCTCAAACTAAGGGGCAATCGCCGCAGTCGGTCTTTTCTTTTAAAGAGAAAGTTCTGAAAAGAAGATTGCCTCCTTCTTTAGCAGATCGGGCCACTTTGCTACTATAACTTTAGAAAAAAAATATCAATAATTGCGGTCTGGTATGTGAACAGCTGCTTGCCTTCTGTTTTGGAAAAAGTCAAAGAACAACGCCCACGAAGCAGAATGATCCTCCATCACGACAATACTCAAGCTGACTCCTCCGCCAGACAAACTAAACAATTTTTGAGTACTGTAAATGTAGCATTAGTGGCTCATGCGCCATACAGTCCCGACATTGCGCCCTGTGATTTTTATTTTGTCCCTAAAATTAAGGATAAACTCAGATGAATATGTTTTATTAATGCAGAAGAGGTAGTAACGGCCTTCCGAACGGCTGTTCAAAAGGTACCTAAAGATCGGTGGGCGTGTGAATGCTTTACACGATGGTTTCGTCGCATGAAAAAGTGTATCGATTGTCCCGGGGGATACTTCGTACAGCAATTTTACAACTTCCATCTTTATATCTGATTTCATTTTTGAGATTCTAATAACTTACAGTGTTACCCACGTAGAAGAAATACAACTCTTGAATGCTGCATATGTGAATATTGGTTTGTTAGTTACCTAATAAATAACTGGTTTGGAGGGAGAGAGTGCACCCTGCAATCGAACAGCCGCTGGGCGCAGTCGACTGCCCTTGTTACCCCACTTTTCCCACTTTATCATATTCCCCAATGTACGTATGTGTTTCGGTAGTGAGTGAGATATACCACAGCCCATTCCCATCCTACTATCCCTTCCTAAGCCTTGTTCCAAATCCATTCTTTCGTCGACAAAGGTAGGCAGTGCATCCTGGGGCGTGCCAACGTTTGTCGTTTTGGACTGATGTTGGCATGTATCGCAGATGTCTATGGGCGACAGTATCCACATACCATCAGGTGGACTGTATGTTCGTTTACCACTTTCTTTCTATATAAAAAAGTCTACGAATTATTCACGGGACAAATTAACGCAGAATAATTGTCATCCTTGTCCAGCGTCGGACTGGCCATATAGTCGAGGTGGCGTTTGCCAGCCGGGCCCCAGCCTGTGCGGGGTCCCCCACGGGCCTGGCTTGCGAGGCTTGCCGCAAGCCAGGCGGTAGGTAGGATAGGAGGCCCGCGCAGGCTAGGTCCGATAGTATCCTATCTACCATTATCCAGTCTCGGGCCCCGGGCTTGTGAGCCACCCGGGCCCTTCCGGCCCAGTCCGACCCTGTCCTTGTCAATGGGAGCAAAATCTACTGTTCGTGTAGATAAACAATAATTAACCTTTAGTTTATAAAATATGACAATAAGACTAAAAAAATCTATGCCAAGTGTAAAACAAGTTCATTGTCAAGGTCATTGCTCGGAGCAGCGAGCTGTCAAAAGTTGAGATCGCTATCATTGGAAGACGTAAATTATGAAGAATAATCTCTTATATCTTCTACCACAAACACTGAGGAACGACACCACCTCTAAAATAATGTATTCGAAAACTCGCTTGGTCAGCATGGCGTTTTAAGGCCATACATTCTTCAGGTACAAGACAATGTGTATGAGGAGGCTCCTGTCCTGCAGTAAATACTGAAAGGGCTGATTATGGTTTATGGTACTCCTATAGCTCAATTCTAGTTAGATGTTTTATTTAATATTAACCTGTAGGGTTGTGAAGAGTGTGTCACGTGATTAGGTGCAGGGGTCGCGCGGGGCGACGGTGACGGCGCGGGGGACAGGGAGGACGAGGACGCCGGCGAGTCTGACTGTAGCGAGCCCGTTGATTGGTGCTGGGGACCGCGTCTGAAAAGAAAGAAAACGTTTAAATTAAATATGTTGCTTGGTGCCATAGAAACCGTAGAGATTTGTCTTGACACTGCATGATCAATACAAGCCTCAATATAAGTACGAGTACTGTAATGGGGAAGGCAATGCTGTCTTGCATGTGTCCGCGGGTTAATGCGAGGTGATACAGGATAAGCAGTCAAGCGGACTCCCGGCGGTCCAAGGTTGCCAATTAAACCTTTACGCAGCTATTTATTTCAGTACAAGTCGTTATTGTGTCGTGGTTCTAGTTTGTAGTACAGATATTGCGTTCGCTCGCTTTTTAAGGTCACCGGGTACGAATGCACATGGACACGGCGGTGCTAGCGTAAACTACTTAGCCTGAACAAATGACGTTGGATACTGCTGCGAAGAGGGATTACAACAGAGAGGTTAAGTTAGTAAAAGCTTCATATCTCATAAACTATACAATATAGTAAAACAATTATGAGAGTTAAATCGATAGGAATTGGGGTCCAGTTCCCTGTTTAGTTTGATCCACCACCGATGGAACACCCTGTATATTCAAGATTCTCATAAAACTTTAAAATAATTAGATTGTATTGATTTACCTCTGTGGTAATGATGATGTAGTGGAGCCATAACTGGAAGTCCGTTTAGCTGTTTCCCGGTATGAGGGTTGGCGCAATCTTAACTCTCGAGTTGGCGTACCAGTTGACCCTGAAATTATTATAGAGAAATATTATTATAGATTTATTTATTAAGACCAACCTTCTGAAGTATTGTGGTATTGAGTCTGAAGTTCAATATGTGTAAGTATATTGAAGTATTGAGGTACGAAACAGAAAGAGAGGTAAGATAAAACCGCAGTAATATAAACTATATTGACACTGAGTTAATTTGAGTTTATTTAATGAACATACCGGCCTTCTAAGAAGAAAAAGGATTAGTAACATTTTTAGAGAAATTAAAAATAAACAAAGATAATAAACGATGGTTATTCTTTTTGTTTTATCCTCAACTCCAAGCTTCTAAATTGATTTTAAATTGATGAAAATTAAAATTTTGCACTTGTGCCTTTTTTCTAACGAAGTTAGGAGTTTCCGTGAAATCGTTCAGCAAACAAAATTTAAAAAATGGTATGGTGTATGATAGCCTCAATAAAAATGGTCTTCCAACTGGAAGCTCATCATATCTTTATAGAGGGTCTGGCAAAGTGCATTAAATCTTTGCAATGCATCAACGAGAGATGACCGACGACAAAGTCTTCAAGCACAGGTCATCTAGTGGTTACAGGGAAGACATCTTACTCCGACCTTGCTTTAAAGTTTAATTTGTATAAAGTTTTATGCTCAAATCACGCTATGTACGTACGTATGTGTAAGTATATATTTGTTTATGTATGTGTATGTATAAGTATATATTTACGTGTTTATGTAAAAATATGTCTCAAATTTCTTCACATATGTTGTAGCCTGCATTTTAATGACATAACTCCTCTCTTTTTTTTTTATAGCGAAGAGGGCGGACGAGCAAGCGTTCCCACGTGATGGTAAATGTTACCGCCGCCCATGGACACCTGCCACACCAGGGAGTATGCGGGCGCGCCGCCGACCTTGCAAAATGCTATTCACAGCTTTCTTGTTATTCTAAGGTTGACTGGAAGGAATCCTTCTAAGAATAACTCCGCCTTACTGCAGAAATTCATTACAGGTACAATAAAGAGCAACAACAACAACAACAAGATTTACCACTAATGCGCTTTTGTGACTTCCAATAACTGAATTGTAAAGGAAACTGACCGGTGTATGCTCCATTCCTCTGCGTCGGCTGTGTTGGCCTGCCTTCCAACGCGTTGAGTCTCCGCAGCGCATCGGCGAGGGTGGACCGGAGACAGAGGAGTTCTTCGGCCTGTCTGGCGCATCGCACCTCTAGCTCGGCCACGCGGGCCGCCAGCCCGGCGCCCTCGCCCTCTAACATTTCATCTGAAAAGAAGAATAAAGACATGTTAAATCATATCTTCAATTAGGGAACACCTCTAAGGAGTGGTTGAGAATCGATAAATGGATATGGTAACTCTGGTAAACGATACATCAATTCAGCTCATCCGGCATAACGTATGAGGGCATTGGGTGTCGTGTTTTGCATTTTTTTAATTTCTTTAATGTTAATGTGTCGTTTTACCCCGATTTTTTAATCACTAAAAATAGGCAGCGCTTTTGCGGATGGTTGAACATTGTCATTTTTGACTGAGTTGCATGTGTAGAAGATCTCTATCCCCTTTCTACATATAAACTGCAAAGAATACGAAAGATATGCCTCCTGTAAAAAGGAAACAATCGATTTGTATTTGTTTGGTGAAGGCTCGATTACACTGTATATTTTTGGATACAAGTACATCGCATTCAGTATGCACATGAACAAACAGGATTGACGGTCATATCCAAATACGTAGATAAAGTGGACAATGTAAAACGTAATATGTTTATCTCAAAAGGTAGCCTCTTGTATCTCTGATGATAACGAGTATGAAAATGTTTGTGCAAAATTATTCATTCATTCAAGTTATGAGATCATGCAGTTGAGTTTACATTGTAAATCATTCACATGTAGTGTAGGCACATCTTACGGTAGAGATTTCATAATATTGACTTGACGTATCTTTATTACTACGGATTAAAATCTTAGTGGGATATGACGTTTACGTACACGCGCCAAAATAAATAAGTTTAAAGGCCTTGCTCAGCACTTACAACAACACACGCACACATACAATAAATACGATGTTAACCGATTGACTGAATGTGTAACGAAATTTTACGGGCTCTCATAGCTTCCGTAGCTCAGTTGTTTGAGCGTCTAATCAACTCTGGTCTGTGAACAAAGTCTATTGCATAGTACCTATTTTACCGTGTGTACAATTACGCAACTTACTTATGTTACGCAATAAATTAAAATAAAAAAATGTACAGGTTGTACTTACTCTCTTTTACGAAAATACACTCGAACACCAACATCGGTTAACACTACTTATGTGACCAACGAGTAATGTAACTACAATCTACAAAGCATAAAAACTTGTCGTGAACTATTTAACGCGTGGTTGACTGTACATGTTGACATACTATTGTAACTATTGTGTTCAGAACAATAGCTACAATATGTCGTATTAACGCACACAAGACACGCTAAAGTCATTACGAAACGCTTTGTCGCGATGCACCGTTTCGCTGCTAAAATTGTTTTGTTTATTTTATACGATTTCTGTAGGTATATACGAGGCATGCCTTTTAAGTTTTGTCGTTTGAAGAAAAAAACACAACTAGAACCTTATAGTACTTTTTATTGTTTTTCAAAGTATTCACCACGTAGCTTAATACACTTTTCCATTCGCTCAAACCAGTTATTATAACATTTATTCCACTCTAAAGTGGGGGTGTTCAAAATGGCTGACTTGAAAGCGTCGACTGCTTCTTCACCGGACTGGAACCTTTGACCACGAAGACTTTTCTTAATTTTAGGAAATGTAAAGAAATCGTTAGGGCTTAGGTCAGGACTGTATGGAGGATGGTCAAGAATTTCTACTTTTTCCTGCTTCAAATACTCAATCGTTTGACGAGCGCTGTGTGAGCTTGCGTTGTCGTGGTGCAGGATGATGCGTCGCTTTGAGTTAGATTTTCGAAGTTCGGCGATGACTTGTGGTAAACAAACTGTAGTATACCACTCTGCGTTAACCGTTCTACGATCTTCAAGTGCAATAGTCGCAACATGGCCGGTTTTTCCAACGAACATGGCCACCATCTTCTTTGAAGTGCTTCGAGAACGAACAACTTTAGTCGGCTTTGGCTCGTCTTGAAAGACCCAGATTGTAGATTGTTGTTTGGAATCAGGATCGTAGGCATAGATCCAAGATTCGTCACCACTGATGATGTCGTAGACGTGATTTGACTCTCCTCGGTTGAACCTTTGCAGAGTTTTCTTACACCATCTGACGCGGGCCGCCTTGTGATCGTCGGAAAGCAGATGCGGTATCCAACGGCAAACTAGCTTTCTCACACCAAGCGCTTCATGCAAGATCTTCTGAATGGTTGTCCCTGAGATGCCTAATAGAGCCTCTATCTCTCGATACGTCACATGATGATCTTCGAGAATTAGTTGTCTCACAGCAATGATGTTATCTTCAGTGAAGGCGGATTTTGGGCGTCCTTCGCGAGATTTGTCACTAACACTAGTATGTCCACGCTGGAATTCTAAATACCAGCGTTCGACAGTCCGCAGACATGGGGCTTCATCACTGAACACAGATGTTAGCTCTACAAAACACTGAAGCCGTGTCAGGCCTCTTCTAAAGTTGTAGAAAATTATTGCACGAACATTTTCCTTAGAAAGATTCATTTTCGTACGTAACCTGACAGATTCCAATCGACGCTGTGACTAAACAATAGCATTAATCCTAATACTTTCAACTGTTTTGAGATTCAAAATTTAAACACATTCGAATATAGAACAGTTCCAAATTCAAAATTGCCGGGAAATATGGAAACGACAGAACTTAAAAGGCATGCCTAGTATATAATTAAGATCAATGTGCAATTTTCTAAAATTAAAAATAAACGTACAGTACAGTGTTTTTTTTTTATGGAAAGCCGGTGGCAGATAAATCGAGAATTCATCTGTAGATGAGTGGATGCTCTCGCCCATAGACATCCGCGATATATGCCAACATCAGTCAAAAATAACATACGAGTATGTTGTTTACTTGTGAAGTCCATGAATGCTCCGCCTATTTTTACAAATTTAGGAGTGGATTTGGGAAAAAGGATTGGAAGGGATAGGGAGTAGTAACAACAGTAGCTAGAACGTTCGCAATTCACACACGTTAACATTTGTTTAGTAATTTTTGTAAGCATTTGTACAAATAGTAAGTTATACTTGTCTGTCCGTATGAAATGCAAGGCACTGTTCCTGAGGCATCTTAGTATGTTAGTCGGCTTTAAGATGCAGTATTGCTGTCCTCTTAACAACGAGAGTGTACCAATGAATACATTTGTGTAATACACGTGTGCACGATTGAGACACGTGACACTGGTCACGCTAGACGTGAAGGATGCGTCCTTCGCGTTCCAATTCAAATGTGTCGTTATTTTAATAAAAATAATTTAAAACGTTTGTGAGAGGTTTGTTCGAGACTTCTTCGGTTTGGGATTTGATTTGGAATTTTCATACATCATTTATTTGATGGTATGTTTATTGAAATATAATGATCTCGTTATATTTAAGGGGTAGTGTGTCTACTGCTTTAGAAGTGATGTAGTTCCTAACGGCTCGTGATGGCAGCTCTGTTATTAGCTTTAGTCGCCTTATACGACATTCAGGGGAAGAGATAGGGTGGCGCTATCCAAAGCTGACATCACACAACCAATTCTTTCATAAACTGGATTTTAATTTTCCTAAAGAAGGTGACCAACTAGTCCACCAGATTTCGGATTTAGAGAGAATAGAATGACACCATCATATCCCGCCTCCCCATTCCACTTGACGAAGGTGGAAACGGGATGGGAATTTTCTAATACTTACGCCACGCTGCGTATACGTCGTTCAT
The DNA here is from genome assembly GCA_914767545.1 of Sesia apiformis. Taxonomy (NCBI): domain Eukaryota; kingdom Metazoa; phylum Arthropoda; class Insecta; order Lepidoptera; family Sesiidae; genus Sesia; species Sesia apiformis. The sequence continues at coordinate 1,186,258 of OU611962.1, forward strand.
GGTGTCCCCAGGGGAATCACTGGCTCTTGAGCTCCTGGAGTCTCCGTGGCTGTGGCTGTCCATGGCTGTTTTGACACTACTTTTGGCACATATTCTCACTGATATTTCACTTTACTTTCACTGTTCATTAACATTATCAGTCTTTAAATTTCGTTGGATGCATTTTCATTTGGAGTAATAAAAATAAAGGTAAATTTTGAAATACTCTTATTAGATACTTAATTTATTTTTAAAGTGAACCTGTGAAGATTAAGCATGTGTCTTGTAAGGGCTACAAAATTTCTAAACAGGTATTTCAATATTTTTAATGTTAATAAAATTATTTATTAAATTGTAGTTGTCGGTCTTGTCTCCATAATTAATTTGTCAATAAAACTGCATTGTGAAAAATATGCTAAGAATTATTACTTACGGTAGTTGCGTACAGAGAAGTTTACCATTTTCTAATTTCTAATCTAACAAAAATTGATAAATTACAAAATATCTGGAGCATTTTTTTACGATATCTTTAAAAATTAACAAGTTATTGACTTTTAAACTTTTCTTTAAGAATTTAATTAGCGCTGCATGCAGAGCGGCGTGTGACATGACGTTCCTGTTCATTGCTCGCGTCCACGCAGGAGTCTTACTGACTTAAGATGATAAAATAATTTACATATTAATTGGGATATAACATGTAGACATAGAAATGTTGCTTGCGCTATTACTGTATAAAACACGGTCTAGGAGGGCAAGTCCAATTATACTCGTAAGTTAAGTTCCTAAGTACATAGGATCTAAGTATTTATTTCTATTCCCAAGTACTTATCCATCCGTTATCCACCCAGTCGCCTGCCCACAGCTTTCCCAAGCGTGTTACTTTCCTATATTCTGCTGGAATTTGTATAGTAACGGTACTGACTCTCGACTTCATGCATTTGCATAAACAGTTTGTAACTTAAACTGTCTAACTGTAATGGACCGTATTTGAACCGAAATGGTCTTGTCGAAAGAAGGAATATACATAGTGTCCTGTGTTTGTGACAGAGAAAGGTCTGGACGTTCACACACGATTAAACCTGTGAAGGAGAGAATCCGAAGAAATCCCGTCCGAAAGCAAAAGATTTTATCCAGAGATATATATTCATTAATATAGCACCCAGAACCATGTCACCTATTTTAAAAGATGATTTTAGGGGTGCTTCTCACAAAGGACATTTATTAACTGATTAAAGAAAAATAAGGTCAATAAAAAATTAAAGAAACATAAAAAATTGTACTTAAAGTAGGAACTTGGGAGTTTACATAGAAATATTAAGTAAAACTTTAGAAATAGAATTAACGAAACCGAATAGGAAAGTTCATAATTTGCGAATCTATGCACGTTGCGAAGGCGAAATAAAATATGCGTTACATTTCTATTATTATAGTATACTCGTATGTAACTTGGTGGAGTGTCAAACTGTAAGTAAATTCGTAAAAGCCATTTCAAGTTTTGTAATATAAGTGGTGTGCACTTTTTGACACCATGTTTACATTAGTAATCAAATTGCTTAAACATACACAATAAAGATAATGAGCGTGTTTTAAAATAATTGAATCGTCAATTAAGCCTGTCCGAAGGCATTACACATCGCTAAGTGGCGTAATATTTGTAACTTGCGACATGTCTAAGTGTAATATTTTTAGGGTTGTCAGTGCAATAATAAATAAATTTGTAGAACTTCTCGTCTCTCCCGTGGTGTGTTAAATGAGGGAGGGACGGTAATTATGGTCAACGGAAACAGTCGACTGGAGTTCAGAGCTCGAGAAAAAGAATACGGCAGACCATACACGCAATAACGAGAAGTCCTACTGCAACGCACAGGCCTCTCCTAACAAATCACTAAGAGATTTCGGACCATAAACCACTACGCTGGTGCATAAATGTGCACTAGATTTTTTTTTAATTCTTAATCATGTGGGTTTCCTCACGATGTTTTCCTTCATCGCTAAAAGAATCTTGTGATGTTAGCTTGTAATAGTTTCAAAATCCGTACTTAAGTAGAAACTCAAGTGGTACGGGCTGAGGATGAACTCACCTCACAAATGAGAGTCGACAAAATAGTTACCGCTAGGACATCACTCTTTAATTACAACCAGTCCATAATTTCCCTAATATACAATTAGAAATATAAGAGGAACTTCCTAAAAAAAACATTTTACTAGAAAAAAAAGGTGGCACAGGAGAGGACAGTCTATCTATACAACAGTGCTAAGTGGATACTATCGCCCACAGATATCTGCGATACATGCCAACATCAGTCATGAATGACAAACATTGACACATTCTAGGACTCGTAGGTAAGGGAGCAGCAGAAAATACTGAACTGGCAGTAAATCAATTGCAGCAAATTTAAAGATGGGTTAGGTTCTCTCGTGACTAGGGTTTCCGATTTCTCGAGGTTTTTTAGTTCTCGGGTGTCGAGAGTTCTCGAGCCTGATTTCTCGGGTCTTCTCGGGTTGTCGAGAAAAAAGTAAATTTTTGTCTAGATTTTTTATTTAAATAATAAAAAGAGTCTTTAATTTAATTGTGTTTATTTTAAATGATAAAATCAACATAATTTGAAACAAAAAACTAATTCTTAATAAAAAATCAGCTCAAAACAAATATACTAACTAAAAACAATCATATTTTTTCTTCTCACCATAACTAATCTCACTAATTTTTAATAAAAAACAAAATCTCTGTTAACAATCAGCTTAAAACAAACATTTTTAACTAAAAACAATCATAAATTTTCTCATCATAACTAAAAGTCACTCACTAATCTCACTATGTGGGTGATATGGTATGCATCACAATTTTTGGCAGTTTTAATGTAATTAAATAATAGGTATCTGCTATTAATACGAAAAAAATAACTGTCTTTAAGCCTACTTATTAATTCTTATAAAATATGCCTTAAGATAAACTAAAGCATTAATAGATTTATCAGACAGGCGGCTTCTAATCTTACTGACCACATTTCCCGATATGGAAAATACCCTTTCATTTTCTGTTGAAGTCGGCTTGACTGAAATTAATGCCTTGTATAGTGTTTCCAGATTAGGAGTCCTCTTGCCTGTTTTTTCAAATAGCAAAAACTCTTTTTTTATTATTGATTTTGAAAGCACCACAGCATTAGTTGATTCATCATTTTTCGAAACACCTTTTATTGCTCTCTCTAATTGAGCTGCAAAGCTGTCTTGTTCAGGTTCTGATTCGCTTACGCCTGCTTCAACAACTTCTGAATTATTTTCTGTCAAAGGTTCTGTAGTAGTGGGAACAGTGGGGTATAGGCGATTGAATAAGTCTTCAGCATATCCAATTAAAAATGTCTTGCTATTATCGATAAAATAATCACTCTTTTTGTGCATAAAATTATCGGGGCTGTTTAGGTAGCGTAGCAGCGATATTAGAGGTGTATTCCGACGATCTGATATTTTCATTTTAAGAGATTCTACTAATTGAAGAGCCAAAGGGTGGTCGATATTTTGTAATTGTTTTAGCAACACGTCTATTATAGCCTCTGCAGTTAGTAAATTGGCACCTTGTCTGCTCAATGCTTCTACTGCAAGTTTCGTTGGCGTCAATATCAACAGCAATTTTTGTAGTACACAAATATTTTCCTCCTTCCATTTAAATGAGCTATCTAAATCAATCAAGGCTTTTTTAATGGAATTTTTTAACTTCAAGAAACGCTCAATCATTGTTAGCTTTGAATTCCACCTAGTTCTGACATCCTGTAATAAGGCTAGTTCTGCCCCGAATTCAGTCTTCACATGTTTTTGTAGTGTGATATTTCTGAGAGGACTCTTTCTGAAAAATCTTATGATCGAACGGGTCTCATTCAGGACTTTATTTATGTCGTCATCAGGTTGCAATATAGATTCTTCATCAGATTCGTCGTCGATATCAGTGCTGGCTTCATCAGAGCTGCTGTGTTCATCGTCGCTAACAGGTGTGTTTCTTCTAGCAACTGTAGTTTCTGGTTTTTTTTTACAAAAGGTATCAAGAATAGCCAAATGGATGGCATGGTTTACACAGAGGACCATCTCACAGGGGCTCTCTCTGCCAAATTTTTTCATAACATTTGGCCCGTCGCTGGTTACGGCCAAGACGTAATGCTCGAAGTTTACCCCAAAGTATTTCAAACGCTCCTCTACTATTTCTCTAACCTCTGCGGCACCGCATTTTCCGGGTATGTAAACTAGCCCCAAATTGTAAACTTTTGCCTCTGCTGTATGGACACAGACGCTAAAATATCGTCTGTTTCGTATGCTTGTCCACTCGTCAATTGTCACACTTAGCCGGTTTCCTGATGTGCAAATCTGAGAAAGCTCTTTTATCATCTCTTTCTCCTTTTCATCATAAAACTTCAATATTAGGTTCATTACTTCGGTTTGGGTCTTTGGGAGTTTATACCCCTTGGCAACAAGTGATTCACGGATAAATTCACTTTTAGTAATGCCTCTTATAGTAAAACCGTCTTGGGCAGAAAGTTTAGCTAAAATTTCACCTAACGATTTTCTGGGTTGAACGTCAAATTTCAGTGTCTGCTGTACGTGCATAGTTTCAAAAGCACTTCTAGATTTTTTTGGTGCCGTCACCCCGGAACTGGACGAGCTGGTAGATCCGTCTTCTGTGTTCATTTGAGCCTCGGTGGATCTTACATCAATTTTGTGTACATGAGCTAAATGCCTCACTAGTCCGCTTGTGTTTGATCCTTTACAGGATATGGTTTTAGGACATTTTAGACATTGCGAATTTGAGGCGTCCTTATTTTTTTTGAAATATTTCCAAACTTTGGAAGTTTCCATTTTGGTCCATCAGTTGTAAAATCTATAACAAACAGTTCAAGGATTAGTAAGTATTTTAGTACCTACAAAATAACTGACGCAACAGTGGGGAGGCCTATGCCCAGCAGTGGGTTGATGTGGTTAGGTTAGGCTGATGACGGGCGAAGCCGTGGACGGAAAGCTAGTTTTAAATAAATAATAACAAAACTTACCTGTTTGTTCTGCAATTCTATTACTCGTACGTTACTAAATAAGTACACTATGCTGGCTTTATGATCCGATTTTCAATCCGAAGTAATCCGAACACGGCGGGAGTTGAAACACGAATGAACGAAACACAACTGGGGCCGCGCGGGCGCTTGCGTTTGTCGGCGAAAACAAAGGATACCGACAGACACGAGCCGCGCTGTCAAAGGATGCCGCCGATTGCCGCCGCCACCTCGCATTTACAAAGAAAGCTAAGCGTAAAAATGTTTATTTAAATTTCTCGATGTCTCGACTTTTCTCGAGCTGAATTTCCCGGGAACGAGACCAACCGATTTCCCGGGAATTCCCGGGACGAGAATTCCCGGGAACAAACCCTACTCGTGACTCTGTCGAATTGGTAATGTCCTTTTTAGTAATTTAAATTTATTTACTTTAGTAAAAAATGATTTGCATTGCTGATCATGATTTGGTGACCATTTAGTATTTTTCGCTGCCCGTTTAAATAACAGCCATTTCGTAAAATCTCGTTTTAACAAAAAAGCAGGTAGCGGCAACCCTAGTTATCATATAGTGTTGTACATACAAATATAGACCTTAGGCTCATAGTATTACGGTCGTGAATGCAATGACTTTACATCAATTGATGTGCTTGACTGTATCTTAAAACCTACAATTACCATGTTAAGTAAAGAAACGAGCCAGATTTGTAAAAGTATTTAATTTAAACCAATTAAACCTACTTTGGCATTTGAGTTCATTGAGGTTTTATATGGCGATGGTCTTATATAAATGGCTAGGAGGACAATTATGGTGTCAATGGACAGGGCCTTTTACTGAGACAGGTCAGTATCAAAAAGTTTGAAATTATTAGAAATAGAGAAACTTGTTCCTAAGAACCATGGGGTAGATTTTAGAGTTATGAAAAACTGATTTTTTTTTTTCAATTTGTATTAAATTGCAATTTGAAATTAAACGCGTTCATTTTCCGTAAAAAGTCGAAACTTCTTTTATTGCGCTTAATAATGACAGTGTAGGTTGTAAGGAATAAAACTTTGCGTCTAGATTAAAAGGAGATGGTTCCTTAAAACAAATTTATATATTTCCAATATTTTCAGACTATTGAATACTGAACCGTCTTAATAAAAGATCCTTACATATATATATACAGCTATTGTGCCTCACTTGGAACTGTGTCTATACATTTCAATAGAATTAATGTCCTGACTGATTCATCAACGTTGAGCCGACACAGCTCCAGCTAGATTCAGCTAGAAACATGAAGTTTTGGCAGTTGTTTATTTGTTATGATGTAATTGTTAAGAAATGATTTCTCGAAACTCAACATCTGAAAGGGTGAAATATTTGATGGTTCTATTAACTTTTTTTTATGATGGTAAGCGGACACTGTCACCCGTGGACACCTGCAACACTAGGGGGCTTGCGGGTGTGCTGCTGACCGCGCAGAATTCTGTTCAACTTGAGACTTGGTGTAAAGAGTATAAACATTCTACAGTACAAATAATTAATCACGTGTTTTTTCATTTTTCGGAATTGTCTGGGAGCTAAAATTATGTATGGAATCGTCGACTGTGGGATTTACTTGATACTTAAATAACAACTTTATCAACACAAATGATGCTGGTTACATGACTTCAGTCAACTTACGTAATGATGATGGTAAAGCACGCAATCAGGAAGGAACCGCTTACCGTCATTTTTAACCACATGTTAGAAAGATTAGAAGTACAATGTTAGGGTTCCGTCAATAGAGAAACCATACCATACCATTAACCCATGCCGTTCCACTGCTGGATATAGGCATCGTATATAAGGCTCGTCACCATATACGTTCTTCCGCTATTCTCATCCAGCCACTACCAGCGAATTCCTTCAAGTAGTTGGTCCACCTGGTCGGAGGGTGTATCCCACCCACTCTGCGCTTTTCGGTGCGCTTCATGGAAACTTTGATTAATTTTCTGAGACATTTCCTGAATTTGTGTTCAACTGTAGCATATAACTAATAGACATATCAGCAATACGCACATATCAGTTAAATTCCGTACTAATAAAGCACAAACAGTTTGAATCTGGGTTCCGTTGTTGAATTTTGTAAATTACTGCTTATAGTATCTAATAACTCGTGTAGAAAACATCGGATATATAAAAAAATACATAAAAAAGTTTAATTAACATAATTCTAGTTCTCAGTGGTATCGTAAATACAGTAAATATTAAGTGAAATACAAGGGTTGTAAAAGGTGATCTATTGGAAATATTAAAGTCTATATCCAAGAGTGGAGAGGCAAAGGCCGATGGTATGATAAAATATGGTAGTTACGCCAGCACAAATGAATCTATTCCAAAATCACAAAAACGAAGTTTCGGCCGATATTTCGGGCGATTCCTACCAAGAAAACGTCCCCTCCGATATATTGGCCCAAGCGAAATTCATTTGATATTTAAATTTTGACAAAAGAACTGAAACTTCTGGATCAAACGTCAAATTAGCCGATGTAAGCAAGGCGACAATTTATAGCCGGTTTTCAGAATTTAAGCGCGGTCGTGTCAATCTCAGTGACGAATTTCGTGAAGTTCGCCCTTCCACCGCTGTCAACTACAAAAACATCGATGCTGTGCGCCATATGATCGAAACAGACAGACAGGCATGTGACCTACTATGAGATTTAGGCATCCTTAGGCATAGGCATGAGTCAGATACAATCAATCTTACACAAACTTACGCTGTGTGAAAGCTATACTCGCGGTGGATCCTACACAATATCACTGAGGCTCAAAAATTGGAACGCGTCACTTGGTGCGACGCCATTCTTACCAGATTTAACGAAGGGGCGTCAAATTTGGTGTGCAACATAGTAACAGGTGATGAAACATGGATTTACAGCAACGACCCCGAAACAAAGAAGCAATCGACCATTTGGGTCTTTCAAGATGAGCCGAACTCCACCAAAATGGCGCATGTGCAAAGTGCCACGAAGCAGATGAACGCTTCTTTTTTTAGAAAACTGGACACGTGGTTACTGTTGCTTCGAAGAATCGTCGTACCGTGAATGGTGACCGGTACACGACCATTTGCTTGCCGGAACTTATTGACGAACTTCGTAAAAACAACCGTAAACGCTGCATAATCTTGCACCATGACAATGCCAGCTCTCACACAGCCAAACGACTTTTTGAAGGCGAAAAACGTAGAACTCGTGTGCCATCCTCCATACAGTCTCGACTTGGCATCTTGTGACTTCTTGTTTCCAAAAATTACGCGCACAAATTGGTTATACGTAATTACGCGCTCAACGATTTTCATCGCCAGAAGAGGCTGTCGAAGAGTATGAAAAACATGTTTCCGAGGTCACCACGGAGGAGTGGAATAAATGTTATGGAAATTGGTTTATTCGTATGAAAAAGTTTATTGACGCTCACGGAGAATATTTTGAGAAACAATAAATTGATTTTTGGCCAGTCATTGTAATTTTTTCTTATTCATTCCGGAAACTTTCAGTGTGGCCCTGTCCACAAGAATTTAGACATACCGAAAAAAAAAAAAATCAGTCGCGCTCGAAACTTTGGAGGTTTAAAATCAGAGTAGACCTCTAGAATTGTATTTTACTGAGATAAAGGTGTAAATGCCAAGGCGTAACCGATCGGAAAAAATAAAGAGAAAGCTGGATCAGATATCATGTGACGGGAGAAATAGGAAAGTAATAATTCATTCGTTACGCTTGACATTGACGGAATCCGCGCATTGTTTACGGCGCACGCTTTGCTCACTTTTTTATCTCAATATCAACAAGAGGTGCTCGAAATTCTCACGAGTGAGAAAGTTTGCATCGTGGGAAGATTCACGGAAAAAATCAAGTGTGGCTACCTAATGGTTCAAACTGAAATTGTGTACCATAACACGTGGAACATAAGTGTTATTTGAAGACAATGGTTATGGAAGGTGAAACGGCGATAGATTTTCTAATGTTATATCTAACCCGATGAAACGATTTGTTGTATGCAAATTGTTTCAGATTTTACTTTATTTGCTTAGTCAATTTATCTGCAATTAATTCAGTGTATCTATCTGTACTAAATCGGCAGTTGAAAGTATTAGAAGTCATTTCATGTCATGAACAGGGAATTAAATACTTTATTAGTACAGACGTACGATTTTTTGATATTCACAAACACCAACAAAGAGCAAACAATAGCAATTTCAGCATAAGCAAGAAAGTCTGAACCAATAATCAAATGGCAACTCATTTGGACGTAGACCTGTCAAACTAGTGAATTACGAAGTGGTTTATTATTGTGCTTTAGACCGAGTTCCAAAATGTGCCGAATATCGCACTTTGACAACCTAATTAGCATTGCATCTCTTTTTTGTATTATAAACATAGAAAAAGATGCAAAGATTGGCAAAGAGCGATTTTCTGGTTTTGAAAACCTTAGTCCTATAGTTACGCCGTCGACAGATTAAAGATTTGATATATGTCAGATTAATTTAAATATAATGATGTGACTATAGACAATCGTCGTAGTAGCATTAAATTCTTTTATTAACAGATAATGATAATACTTTCGTTGATGCGATAGAATACGGGAATACGAAAATAAAAAAAAATCTAATGCGGTTAAAGTATTAAAGTAGGTACTTATTGAGTATTTTACACTATTCTGAATCAGAATCACATGAACAACAGCTATCGTCATCGCTATCAGTTACTTGAATAATTATTTCATTGTCAACTATGGAATCAATCCTAATATCGCGGTCATAGTTATCCAAAAATGTTTTTTACGATTTTTAGCATTCGTTTATATCTCCATGCATTATAATTTTCATCAAAAAACGCTTATTTCTTCCAGAAAAATGACCTTAAATTTACTAGTTCACGACAAATCCTCTTATTTCCTTATATTAAACACATACACAGAAATCGTTAATCTAAAGTTTCCAAAACGACTTAATTCCAGTATAACTAAAGATAAAGCCACGTCTTCTCTAACAAACCGACTTAAATTTATTTCATAGATCTATTATTTTATTTTAGTGAATATACCAGATCTGATACGTAATAATAAAACGAAAGAAAGTGATGGTGGTCCAGCTGGTGTGATGTTACAGTGTGAGGAAGAGGAAGATTGTAATTGCTTAGATTAAGATGTAGGTGAAATTCGAGTTTAAACTTTTTAACCGACTTCATTTATTAAAGTAATTTCTGCAAATCAAAATGCCTATTATTTATCTCACAGTACAAGTCAAAAAGTTATTTCCGGCAGTACTGAACAAAGGTACTTATTTCCAAATTTGATTATTAATATCTTCTCATATAATTAGTTTAAAAATAAATAATTTAATGCTAAAAATATAGCTCATGTGAATTACTTTGCAGTCCGGCTAGAAAAATATTTGTGCATTATTGATAGAATTCTATTATATTTTCCAATTATTGAAAAACCTGATAAGGTGGAAATGAGTCCTTTTGAAATGACAATCCTCAATTGTAAATATGATTTCTGGTAGTGTCTGCATCAAAATTGTCAACATCCATCACGGGCTTTGTTGTTCTCTTTTTCTTCGGTCTCCGTAACACACTTTCCTCGCTTTCAGATGTGCCGAATTTTTCTTTATTCATGTTGAAAAGAGTTTTTATTCTGATTCCAAGCGTTTGAGAAACGCGCTGTCGAACTTGAGCGACAGGCACCAAAGGTCCGCCATTTAGCGAGTTACGCTCGAAACAGTCCTGAATTTACGTATAAGTTCGCGGCATTGGCTATTTAAAGTTTATCCACGTTTCAGTATTTTTATGCACTAAAACAAAACACGTCCAAAGTAAAAATCAGAATCGGAATCCAATTTCGTGCCTGATCAAGGGAATAAGCAGGAATAACAAACAGAAGATGGTGAGTCACAAAAAAAAACACCACAGAACAGCAAATAGGGAACGTAGTCTGTGCGTACGAGTACGAACAACCGATTGACTGACAGTTTTGCAGAGCCAAAACGGCGGCGTCAGTGCAAGTTGGGGTGACGATAGGCCAGTGATACAATTTATTACGGATAATAATTTAAAAAAAAACATCAATGATTTAATGATCGTTATACAATTTTTAAGAATCTTAATTAACGATATTAATCGTAAATTTCCCAACTGGTTCTGTCACAGCTTAATATTGGACGTAATCAAATCACACAAAAGTATATAAATTAGTAAATTCATACACTTCTAACGTTTTACTCAAACTACGTTACGTAAATATCCGGTATCGGTATTCAGTATCTTGAACTATATCCACTATCTTTAAAAACATAAGAAATTGAAAAATTGAAAATGGAACATTCTTATTACATAGTACCTACTCAAGTTTCAAATTTGATTGTTTAATGAACTCCATCTTCGGTCATCCCTCCTAGAAGTTACCAACCAGTTTGATAAGAACGTATCATGTGTCATCTAGCCTATTCCTATAACGATGTTAGGTGCACATCTATTTTCTGTTTTTTCAGTATTTTTTGATACTCATTTACTTACAATACATATTTTAAAGTTATTATAATATACAATCATTACCATATTATAACCGAAATTCAAAAGAAAATCAGTTAATAATACTAATAAAATGATAATCTACGTGTTTCAGTAGTGAATGAGATATGCCAGAGCCTATTCCCATCCCATTTTCCCAAACCCTTCCCCGAAATCCATTCCTCCAAATTTCCAAAGGTATGCAGCGGATCCGGGGGCGTGGCAATGTTTGTCAGTCTGGACTGGTGTTGGCAGCTATCGGTGGACCATCGGGTGGACTGTCAGCTCATCTGCCGCCTTCATTTCCATTAATAAAAAAAATTAAAAATAATCTAGTGAGAGCAAATGTCTTTTTATGTAAAATTTTATTTAACACGAAACATGTTTAGAAATAACAGATATATCAACATGAGAAACTTTTACAATGGCTTCATTAAAACGCAGACCTGTTAATTGGACGGTAGATGTTACTTTAAATGTAATACAGTGACGAACTCTATTTAATGAGGAACGTAATTAGACGATGAAACCTTTTACTAATCGGATTTAGTCATTTAGGTATTAGGATTAAATGTAATTTTATTTTAAGAACTAATCATGTTACAATAGCCTCTCGCGGCTATGTATGTATCTACGAGTATCAATACATATTCTATATCGTGCTGTTTTTTATCCTTAGCGTTAATATCTACAGTCGATTCAGTTTCGCAAGGTTGTGAGTTCAAACTCCGGTCTGTACCACCGAGTTTTACATTATCACAAAGTTTTGAAATTAATTATCACTCGCTCGGAGGTGAAGGAAAACACTGTAAGGAAACCCGCGTGATAACTTAGAAGAAATATAAATCTGAGATATATGTGGATAGAGTCCGAGTCCGCGTTGTGATTTATGGCCCGAAACACCCTGGTAATTGCAAGGGGAGGGCTGAGCCCTATAGTGGAACGTTAGGATACATTTTGTCACTTTTAAGGGCCACGTATGGGGGTCATGACTAATATCTTTAATATTAATATTGGTAATATTGTTTGTAATCAAAATTGAAAGTTGCGAAAGACATGACGACACAACATCTGAATGTGACAACCTGTGACATAGAGGAGGATCGAAAAATCACGAAATTTGGGTGAAATAATTTATGGATGGCCTTTATCGACAATTATGAAAAGAAGTAAAAGAAATTTTATTAACTAGAAAAATCTTTTACTGAAAAGTTTATTTAGAAGAACGATTATTGTTGATTGATGAACAACCACTGCTCTTAACTTTGAAACCTTTTACAATGCCGCGATAATGCCGTAGACATAACAATTAATAACACATTATCTCGACAACACACTGACATTGTCCTAATTGAAATAATTGTTTTTACGTTTTACTATTGCGTTTGCCATATGGCATCGTACAATGTGAAGTTAATTTTCACACATTTTTTAAACACACTTTAAATAATATGACAGATGAACAAACAGTCCACCTGAATAGTACTATATATAATTACCTATACTAGAATTAACTATATATAATTACAGAATAAAATGTACATATTTGTATTGTAAATCCCCGATGTAATTGTCATGATGATTTTGATACTTAAGAAGGTGCTTAACATATATTTTTTATAGTAAGAAGGCAGCTGATGAACATACAGTATATTGTATATTGTCGCCTATGGATATCCGCTATACATGTCAACATCCGTCAACACTGACAAACGTTGGTATGCCCCGGATGCGAGGATTGGGAAGGATGGAGAATAAAGACATTAATGAGAGAAATTTCCTCATCCCATCACATTACTACTCGATGGGATTGGATAGGATGAGATGGGTTGAGAATATAACGAGGTGGGAGAATTCTCTACTCTATTACGTCCAGGTATATAGCGCCGCCCTCCTCCATGTAAAATTCGAAGCAAACTTAGTATACAATAGTGATTGCAAAAGCTATCGTTTTAATGCAGCAAAACCGACCAAACAAACAAACAAAGTCCCATTATAGAAACTGTTTAAAAATCAAATTTAACGCCTAGACATATCTAATGTCCACCGGATGTGACGTCACCAGTCAATCATTTCCAAACGCCCGTCCGATAACGTGTTGCAAATCTGCGCGTGCGATCAAACACTATGACTTGAATAAGTAAGTGGATAGAGGAAGTTATACATAAAATACATAAGTTCCACTATATTTTTTATATAAAGAAAGTGGCAGAACTGCAGACAGTCGGTGGTGAGTGAATACTGTCACCCGTGAACATCCACGATACATGCCAATATCAATCAAGAATGACAAACGTTGGCGTTTGGCATGACAATGCGCTTGCCTACCTTTGAAGATTTAGGAGTGGATTATGAAAAAGAATTAATGTGGAATAGAAGTGTAACGTATGAAGAATTTTCCTTTACCTATTACACTGCCCATTTGTTGGAGGGAGGGGGTGGGATGTTATGAGGAGAAAGATTACAGAGAGGGAAGGTCTTTTGTTTATCGCATTATACTCTCTACTCGGAACGTATGGGATGAGATGGAAAGTATGATGGGGTTATTTATATTATTTATATATATATATATATATATATATATATATATATACGCCCGTGCGCACGCCCGCGAATGTATATCTATTATTGCATTAAATTGAAGACTACGTGAACGAAGTCGCGGGCAACAGCTAGTAATAAATAACTTCTATTACATTTAGTGAAAGAAAATTAATATTGTCAATTTGTTAAGAGGACGTTCACAAAATTTGCTCCAGAGAGGCAATAAAAATGAATTTTTGATGTTCTAATTCAGAGAAATAGAAAGGTTTCTATAAACTTGAACTTCTGAATTACCTAGACCGTTTCTTGATATTGTACATAGCGGCCTTAAATTTTAAATGTAACGAATATAAATTACTTATTTTAGCCGATTTTCGAAAGTAGTTTTTCGTAAAACGCTCAGAGAGCAAATTTTGATCTCTTAATACGTAATTGCACTGAAACAAACACCGTATTCAAAAACTGTTTTATGTTTGTTATGTATTCTTAATGTACACTACGGCTTTAGTTTTTCGATATTTGACCAAATATCCAAGTTATAACATTACTTTTCACTACATAAAATTTAAAAAATCCTTCCTAAAATAGTCCCATTTTCTCATAATTTTAGACTTGTACTTAAATTCTTATACTTACACTATAAAGTTCACACTTTTGGCATACGAAATGTCATTTGATAATAAAAAAAATAATGCAATAAACAATAAAATTAAACAAATAAAAGTTGTATATATTTGCTTGCGCTCGAGGAGCGGCCTCAGTGCCGCGCGAGCGCTTGTCGAGGTAGGGTCTGTGTCGAACGTCGTTTTCCAGAATTTCGTGCCACGCGATCTATCGTAGCTGTATAGTGCGACCAACCCGTATTGACCACGTAAGTAATAATAATTTGATAAAACTATGATTTTATTAGCAAAAGCTCATTTTGGTTTGTTTTACCCGACTGCGCAAAAAGGAGGGTAATGTTTTTGGTATATATCTATATATGTATATATATATATGTCCGGTTTCTTGGGCGCTCGCTGTAGCCTGAATGGCTAGATGGATTTAGATGAATGAGGTGTCGTTTGATTCGTTTTAATTGTGGGAGTGATATAGAGTTTGTTTTATTTCTTCATATTAGTTTAATATGAATTACTTTAATCAAGAGTTTTGTTTATTTCTAGTATGGGTCGAAAAGGCACTGTGTACAGATATGTTACAATGAGAAAATATACAAATGAATTAAAAAATGCAAACCAAGCAAGATAATATCTTTCGCAAAATAACAATTTAGTATTGCTTTTATATACTTCGGAAATTTATAGTGACTTTGAATGCAACTGTTTCAGAAAGAAAAAGAAATATGAAAATGCCATGAACAAAGATTCTTTCTTATCACAATTATGGGATACGGAAGACATTGACATGAACCAAGTTCCATTCTCGTCTCAGGTGAATAACGCAAGAAACCTCTTTTAAAAACGTTGTGATGACGGGATCAACTTTTGTTATTAAAAGATTATCATCACATTATATTATATCGTAACAGGTTTTATTTCTCTTTAAGATACCCAACTGCGAAATGCCTTCGTCTTCTATGAAGAATATAAATTTAACACCTGACAAACTGCCACTCCCAATACTTGATGAGACGGATGTGATGATGACACTAGAAAGCGAATTAGAGAACAGTACCGTAAGTACATTAGAGGTAATATTATAGAGGTAAAGTTTGTTTGGGAGTGAGTTTGGATGTAGCAGGTAATCTCCGGATCTACTAATCCGATTATGAAAATCTTTCACTAATAGAAAGCTATATTGTCCCTCAGTGCTATAGGCTATATTTATTCTCGAACGTGAATCCCGAATTTCTCTCGGGAAAAGAAATATACGCGGGTGAAATCGCGGGGCATGCGCTAGTTGATTATTGATTTTGATTTTATTTTTTATATTATAAAGCTAATGTTTAATTGCCGTGTTTCTTCTTCTCTTCTATTATGCAATCTATACTACTAATAAAAAATTCATAATTATTTCAGGAAGCAGATCACGTTGTTGAGGGACGGAGAATAATTGATTTCCAATACTTTATGAGTCAATTACTTGAAATTGAGAAACATGGTGAAAAATTCGGTTGCAGACTGAATAATTTCAAATTAGTGCAAGAGAAACAAAAAGGACTCGTCTCAAAATTTTCTTTTGAATGTCGTATGTGCGGTTCTACTTTTGAATTGAAAACATGCGACGATAATTGTCTTAAATTTGATGCAAATGCTGGAGCGGTATCAGGAGCCATTCTAATAGGAATAGGCTTATCGAATCTCAACGAACTCAATGCTTCGATGGATTTACCATCTATGCCATTCCGATTATTTAGCCCTATACATGATGATATTGCTGAAATATGGCGTATAACGGCTGAAGAGTCAATGAAACAAGCTGCCAAACAAGAACAAGAAGCTGCAATATTACGTGGTGACGTCAATGATGCAGGAATAGCAATGGTGCCAGTAGAAGCTGATGCATGTTGAAGCAAACGATCTTATAAAACAAATTATTCCGCTTTATCTGGTTGTGCAGCAATAATTGGGGAACATCTGGAAAAGTCCTGCATATTGGAGTTCGTAACAAATATTGCGTTATCTGCGCTCGCGCCTTTAAAAAAGGCGTGTCTGCAAGAGAGCATAATTGCACAAAAAATCACTCTGGTTCATCCACCAGTATGGAACAAGCAATTCTGGTTGAAGGTTTTAATTGCTCGATAAAGGAAAGAAATCTTATATATAATATATATTAATAGCTGACGGTGACTGGAGTACTTACAAAAGCATTCTCGAAAGTAGACCTTATCCTGATGTGCTTGTACAAAAAATAGAGTGTACCAACCATTTGTTGCGCAACTACAACGGAAGAAACATGCAATTGCAAAAAGATACTGCTATACCTCTTAATGAACGCAAACTTTTGACCGGAGATCGCCTTACTAGGCTACGTACTGCTATCCGTACTGCAAGTAAGTTTAGAAATGAACAAAATTACTCAACCGAGACAAAAATACTTAATTTGCAGAAAGACATATTAAATAGTAGATGCCATATTTTTGGTGACCACACTGACTGTGAAGGTTATTATTGCACACCAGAAAGGAAAGCAGAACAAAATGTAGTTCCGATGGTACCAACTTTAATTATTCAATTATTCTTTTAAAGACTCTTATAATGCACGCTGTTACGCAGCAGTAGTGACGTTCAATAGTGGTAAACCGCAATACACATTATACAAAACACTGTGGGGCAAGAGCCCAGGAAAGACTATAAAAAAACTAGCGCAAAAGCGGCATGCCAAAAATAGAAATACAATAAAGCGCAGCAGAACCAAATTGAATTTTAGTAAAACTGACGGGCACTATGGTAATGAATGTCAACGCCCAGATATGGGGCAAAATGATTTTGAAAATGCGAAGGTTTTGTTTTATATAACCTTAAACAACAGGCGTTGAAACGTTTTAAGATAGAGCGCAGCACCATATTACAAGCAGAAAGCGCATTATGGCTCGAACTTCGTCGAAACATTTTGACGGCATTAAAGTTTTGCAAAATCTGCAAGAGGCGTCCAAATCGGAATTCGACACCATTGGTGAAGGATATTTTATATAGGTATGATTTAGGCCATGTACTTTCCATTAGACATGGAAAAGAAAATGAAGCCAAGGCTTTAGAACAATTGGGTGTACAAGAAAACATTCAAATTGAACAATGTGGGTTGTTTATCGATGAACAGTACTGCTTTCTGGGGACTTCTCCTGATGACATCTGCGAAGAAGGACTAATAGAAATTAAATGTCCTTCTTCCGCATTCGGTATCGACCCAGAAGAAGCGATTGCAAGCAAAAAAATAAATGCTTCAAACTGAATAAATTCCGGCGAACTTACTATGAATATAAAACACGACTGGTTTTACCAAGTCCAGGGCCAGCTTCATATTGCAAATAAGCAGATATGCTTATTTGCAGTATGGACTGGTCCTAATTACGCAATCAAAGTAGTGAGAGTTCACAAAGACGATGATTTTTGGGAAAACCAAATGTTACCAAAGTTGTCACGTTTTTATCATGACTGTATCCTCCCAGAAATAATTGATTCTCGAAAAGCCAGATTGATGCCACTAAGAGAAATACTTTTCTAACCATGTTTAACACAGGAACCTGGCCCTACCTACCTACCCTAAGTAACCTACCTACCCTATCTACCTCTCTAACTAACTATCTACAGTTTTATAATAGTTGTAATGTAATATATTGAATTGAAGTAATGTAATATTTATTTTTATTATTGTGTATAAACCTGAAAAAAAGCTTACAAACTAAAAAGAAAAAGATCGTAAATTAATAAAGAAAGGATTATTAATATACATAAAACATGGTCAGTATAGGTGTTATTTAGAATTAAGTTCAATATGTTTTGCCGCAGCTTGACATGCAAATTTATAAAGTAAAATATTAAATATTAAATTTAGTTCTACTATTTGTACTTTACTATTTGTTGTTTTGTTTTCCTTACAATCACGGTAACAGGAGCGAAGCCACGGGCAACAGATAATAAAATAATAAAAAAACAGTAACAAATAATAAAAAAACAATGCAATTCATTGATTTTTTAATACGGTATATACTAAACTTACTTGTAGATCTATCTTTGTAAAAAATAATTCAATAATAGGAAAAAGTATCAACATTGTTTATTTTAACTATAGCACGGCGAGTTGAACACGTGACCTCGAGCGAAGTGTCGCCGGGTTTGAATATGCCTAATCTTTCAGAACTCTATTTTGTAATACGCCTCTTAATTCTTAAATACTGCGTATATTATTGTACTGCGTATTGTATTATAATATATATGAAATATATGTAAAGAAAATATATTTCTTTCATCTGAGTTTTGCGGCGATCCGCGCTGTCGGTAAAACTACTCGTATTATGGTGTCGGTAAAACAGTGTGGGCGTCAAGTGAAGAGAATCGTTCCGTAGGTAGACAAAATTGTAAAATTGTAGGTAGACATAAATACTCGTAATAGATTTTAAAAAAAGGATTGAAGATTAAACATTATATGTCGTTTGTTTGAATATCAAAGCAACACCAAATAAGTTTGTTTCACTCCACAATCCTTTATATATATGTATATAAATATTGATATATTTATGTTTTTTGTTAGTATTATTGTACTACTTATTATACATACAAATTTTCCGTACGCACCACGCCTGCCTCTCTGTGTTGACCTATATCTCATATTCCCAGGTCTGCTGGGCGAAATCTCCGCAGGAGATAATCTTTTCTTTTCCTACCTTTTTGATTTATTTCACGTGTTATGTGTATTAAAATAAATAATATTAATAATTAGCTTAGTGAAGCAAAAAAAATACATTGTCATCAACAATGACAGCAGATAGTTTAGTTGATATATGACTGTCATTTACAAACAATTTGGTAACAGGACGTCTGACGGACAGTGTCGTGCGCAAGCGCAGCGTCACGTCTCGCTCGGGTGGTGTCGAAAACGATCGATTGTTATTGTACGATGAACCGATACACGGATTTGTTGATGTGTATACTGTATTTAAACGAGAGGGAATGGTTTTACTGGCTGTGCAGACGAATGTTCATCTCACAATGAATCAGCGTAGCAATCCAGCGAGGTAATGCCGCCAGTATGGAACAAAATAGAACATGCTCAATATAAAAATATATATTGGATCTATATAGATATATATATTGGAGGGGGGGGGGGGGGGGTGCACGCTGCAATCCAACAGCCGCTGTATGTACTGGACTGGACACGGTAGCACCTTAAAATGTACTGCATTTCCCACTATATCCTATTCCCCAACTTACGTGTTTCGGGAGTGAGATATGCCAGAGCCTATTCCCATCCCATCCTATCTTATCCCTCCCCATTTTCCCAACCCTTTCTCTAATTCAATTCCTATAAGGTAGGTAGCGCATCCGGGGGCGTGCCAGCGCTTGTCATTCTGGACTGATGTTGGTATGTATCGCGGATGTCCACGGAGGACAGTATCCACTTACCACCAGGTGGACTATATGTTCGTCTGCTGCCTTCTTACTTTAAAAAGATATATATTATGCACCTTCCCAAGTATTAAAATCATCATGAGTCATGACAATTACATCTGGGATTTACAATACAAATACATTTTATTCTGTAATTATATATAGGTAATTCTAGTACCATCATTGTCTTTGAGTATCCATTGCTGGACATGAGCCTCCTCGTGCACATTGTCTTGTACATGAGGGATATATGGCCTTGGCCAGCGTCTTGGCCCAACCCGGTGTATCCCGGTGTATTCTTAGAGATGGTGTATTCCTCAGGGTTTGTGGTAGCCCTGCGCTTTTTACGACACACGTGTGAAGAAATGGGCTCCTTGTACATTGGAATCAATATAAGAAACATTGGAAATCTGTAGTCTTTGTATTCTGGAAGGTTTAACTATTTTTGCTAAGTTTTAAAAAACTGCGGTTTTTAAAAGAACGTGCACGAAATTATTGACTTATCTGAATAATGTCAGGTGACCACCTGACCTGGTGGGTGTCTGATACCAAAGGTGTCTGATGGGGTTTGATATCCATCTAGTTGTACTATGTAATTATTACGAGTAAATATTACTTTAAAAGTGTCTTATGTACGTAAATACTTATTATAACAAAATACATCTAATACCAACTTAGACATATGGTAGATAACTACTTGAAATTAGTAATTATAGAAATAAATATAGATTTATGATTAAAATTAATATCTTTCATTGCATTATTATTTAAATGCTTGAGTAGTGACGTTATTAGATTACACAACACACTACACAGCTTAGATCACGGATTTTCCACCAGACAAATTTATTAAAGTACCTATGTGTTGTTTAAATAAACAAGACCAATGTTTAGCTAACTAACTAGTTTATGGTCCGCGATGATGTCATACAGACGGACAAGATGCACAATATTGACTCAAGTAATATTTGCCCTGATAGATTAGATAAAGTATGAACTCTGATATTTTGTAACATTATAACTAAACCGGTTACGCTAACCGGTTACCGCTTATTGTTATATTTATTTCTCTAGGCTTGTTTTTCAATAATGTGCAAGTATACTAACACTAGTTCATAAGTTTAATTGTTACTAACAAAATATGGATATTTCATTTTGGAAATAAATTATTATTATTACTAAACCTAAGACGACCTGGATTGCAATCGTCCAAAAGGACATGATGACCAAAAACACAGAATAGAGTCGACCCAAAAAAGAGTCGAACACGCAAGCCCCTTGGTGTTGCAGGTGTCTATGGACGGCGGTGACTACTTACCATAGTGTGGCCAGCGGATTCGTCTGTCATCTATTCTTTAAAAAAAACATGGAACATAAGGTCAGGAGAGAAAGTGTTAAAAAATATATAAGACACGTTTTGGTTGATGCAACCCAACCGAAATACGCGAGTAAAATAAATAAGGCAAAGATACGCGTTAAGACCCGTTTAAATAGATAAAAATATTTAAGAGCCATTAACAGCTGTTTCCACCGACTTAAACGGTGTGGAATTAGGATTAAAAATTATCCACGTCTGAATCCGTCCCACTAAATATACGTATGCCAAATTTGGTAACGATTTGTTGCAGAATTATTAGGTAAGAAACAAACAAACCCGTATTTATCACGATAAAGTAAAGATTCCTTTATCTCGTTTCTTATCCGACTTATGCAACTCGAAATCAAACGATTGTGCGTTATTGTGTTTATATTATTGTTAGTATTATCTGACAAACTGCAATCACCTGCCCATTGTTTTAGGTACGAGTACGTATATGTATTTGTACGTATATGTACGAGTAAGTACGTATATGTATTGAGACGTTTATTGAAATTTTGCTGCTTCTTCTAAATGTTTCTTTCTTATATACGAAGGCGACAGACGAGCATACAGTCCAACTGATGGTAAGGTAAGTGGATACTGTAGCCTAGGGACATCCGCGATACATGTCCACATTAGTCCAAAATGGCCAACGATGGCACGCCATCGGATGCATACCATACACTCCTATACATATAGAAACGCATTTGGAGGAAGGGTTGGGACAATGAAGATGGAATGGAAATGGGCTCTGGCATATCTTACTCACTACCGAAATACGTATATACATTGGGGAAATAGGATAAAGTGTGAAAATATAATAGTGTGAATGCGAAACCGTTCAGCGTTGTGACAGCTGTTGTCGAATCACATTGATGATACAGAAAAAATAAAATTAAAATAAATTAAGTTAAATAAATAGCCAGCGGTGATAGCCTAGGGGTGTCTATACTTGATTCACATTCGTGTGATCGTGAGTTCTCAAATCCTCTTCTCGTACCAAGAAGTTTCTACATAAGTACGGATTTTTAAAAATTGTCACTAGCTCGGCGGTGAGAGGGAAACATCGTGAGGAAACCCGCATATTTAGAAAAAAATAGAAAAAAAAAACTAATCCACTACTCCGCACTGGGCGCGCGTGCTGATTAATGCTTCGAAATCCCCTAGTGATTTACTAGGGGAGGCCTTATGCCCTGTAGTGAGACTATATAAAATATGGATCGACCACATTTCTTCACATCCTTAGTGGAATGTCCTGATTATTCGTGTTTCATTTCAACAACACGAAAAGAATAAATACAGTTTAGATAAGAGTTTATAATAAATTCGAAAAACGCTGTACCTACATAAACCGTGAACTTTCTAACTTTAAAAATGTGAATAGAAAATATAAAAATAAAATAAATGGCGAGCCACATATAGAAATTAGAAGTTTAAAATGAAGTCATTGATTAGATGTCCGAAATGAACTGAATGTCAAAGCCTTGAAACATACTTTATCCTACTCTTCACAATGATAAACTCTCGTTAAACTCAGAATGCGCCATACGTCTAATGAGATGAATGCGAACAATGTTGTGGGACAAGGCTATTTGTATGTATTCAAGTCCATTAAATAAATAATCCTTGCTCCAATTGTAGAACATTTGCACAAAACGCGTAACAATAATCCAGCGTCAAACCGAAGGTCGTTTTGACAAATTATAGTGATTTACAAGTCATTTTGAGCACAGTAGCTTAAATGGGCGCTTATGAACTTGAGATTAGTGCATAATCGCTTTCTCGTAACTAGTAGTGGGAAAATTTTGAATGGGTCACGTATTCTATATTTTACCTGCTATATTCCGGTCACTTACGTCACCTGTCCTTTAACGCCCGCTGATGGACATGGCCCTGGGATGTATATACCTAAAACGGTACGCTGGCCATGCGGGTTATAGCGAGTCCACTCTTCTAGAGGTGGTGTAGTTTCTCAGGACTTGTGGTAGAGGCTTTATAGTGGAGTGTAGGCTTTCTCGGCCGGTGTCCATATTAATTGAATCTTCCGGGCTACTTGGCCTAGGTCTTCTGGAATCTCTTCTCTTTCTTCCAAACGTTTCGTCAACAACCGCGGTTGACATCTTCAGTGGCGACTGCGTTCACTTTCGGAGAGATGTTATCTCTTCGGCTTCTTCGGAGTTGCGCTCGAGAAACGTTTGGAAGAAAGAGAAGAGATTCCAGAAGACCTCGGTCAAGATTAGAATTAATAGGTAGCCCGGAAGATTCAATTAATATGTAGAGACTTTGTCATCCCTTAGTCTCCCTTTACGATATCTACAGGAAGAGATGGGATGGTGCTATTTCAAAGTCGGCTGACACAACACGGCCATTTTTGGTCACCAGTAACTAGTCCAATTTTGAAAAAAAAAAGAAATATTAAAAAAGAAAGCGTGTTCTATATGTAATAGTATATGTACGTATGTATATGTATCTATATACAATATATGTACGTATATAGTGGTGTAAATGGCAAGAATCAGATCAGTAATTCCGAAACAAACCCGAACCAAACTGACAGACAGTCCGATCAGACAGCCGTATTTGTAAAAATAGCGAGCAGTAATTATGATCACTTATCATACGAGGGCGGAGTGATAAGTCTGGTAAAAATCTATTTTGGAATAAAATTATCGCAAATTGCATGAAACCTCCTTGTTCACAACTCTTTTGAAGGACTAAATTAAAATTTTCAGCCAGTACCGCCCGTTAGTTTTTTTTTGACAGCCATTAAATAAAAACAATTAAACGCATTTTCGCAAAGATGGAGAAAAGTGAATTTCGTGTGTTGATTAAACATTATTTTTTGCGCAAAAAAACTATTACGGAAACGAAACAAAGACTTGATAAATATTATGGGGACTCTGCTCCGTCGATTAAAATGATTCATAAATGGTTTACGGATTTTCGGTGTGGTCGTACAAGCACAATTGATGCTGAACTCCTAGGACGCCCAGTTGAGGTTACTACTTCAGAGATGATCGCTAAAATCCATGACATAGTGTTGAACGACCGAAGAGTAAAAGTGAGCGAGATAGTCGAGATAGTAGGCATCTCAGACGAACGTGTGCGCAATATCTTACACCAACATTTAAATATGAAGAAGCTCTCCGCGCGATGGGTGCCGCGTTTACTGACTGTTGATCAAAAACGGATGCGAGTTACCACTTCGAAGGCAGGTTTGGCGTTGTTTCAACGGGATAAAACTGAATTTTTGCGTCGTTTTATAACGGTAGACGAAACATGGATCCACCACCATACACCAGAAACCAAGCAACAATCGAAACAGTGGATTGCTACGGGTGAACCAGCTCCGAAGAAGGCCAAAGCAGTTTTATCTGCCAATAAAGTGATGGCTACAGTATTTTGAGATGCACGTGGGGTAATCCATATTGACTACCTAGAGAAGGGTAAAACGATTAATGGCGAATATTATGCCAATTTATGGGACCAATTTAACAAAATTTTACCTGACAAACGACCGCATTTGGCTAAGAAGAAAATCCTCTTCCACCAAGACAACGCACGAGTGCACACCTGCGCGATTGCCATGGCCAAAATCCATGAGTTGCGATATGAGTTGCTATCTAACCCACCATATTCGCCAGATTTAGCCCCTTGCGACTATTTTCTGTTTCCGAATTTAAAAAAATGGCTCGGTGGGAGAAGATTTAGCTCCAACGAGGAGATCATGCACGAATCCAATGCCTATTTCGAAGGGTTGCCTAAGTCGTATTTTATGGAAGGGATCAAAAAGCTAGAGAAACGCTGGATGAAGTGCATTGAGTTAGAAGGAAACTACGTTGAAAAATAAATCATAATTTTTAAATAAAGTTGACTCCTTGTTTCATTTTTACCAGACTTATCACTCCGCCCTCGTATTATAAAGGTCATTTTCCATGTATTATCGGTAGCTTAAAGTAATAACTAGACCATTATCACGGTGCATTAGCAAAAATAACTATTGTTTGGAATTACAAAGTCTATTGAAGATATTTCTAAATGAAATGAATTGGAATTTCAGTTGGGTTTAGAAGTAATGTATGTTCTTTTGTATGTCATTAACTCTTTACAAGCGGTGTTTGTACAGCTGTCTGGTATGTTTGTCAGTTTTGGTCAATAATAGTCAAAATAGTGTGACAAGGCCGGGCCGAATCTCCGCAATATCTGGGAGCGGTCCATGACTCATTTGATAGGTCGGTATCTGTACTATTTGAAAGGTCAAAGTAAAACGTTTGCCTTTCTTTTACTGGTATTTTATATCTCCAAATTTAGCTCAAGTAAAGAGCAGTGCTATCTATCGGTAAGCCAAAAACTGGCTACATAAAAGCGAATAATTAGTTTATTTTTTTATATTATATAATTTCAGTTGATATATTAAATAATGTCAGTAACTTTTCTGAGCTACATGGATAGCACGCTTCCGTGTTTAAGGTGTGAATAGCCTGGCACCATGGCTGCATTTGTAAAAAACTACAATTCCTATCCTAAACATTATCTGAACTGTTTTGTTGTATGTTTATTTATTTATTCATTGAATTCATTTATGCACTATATTATAGTGTCGGACTTAACGCCTTAGGCATTCTCTATCAGTACACTTTTGGTTGGTTGGTATGTTGTTAACATTTACCCACGTGCGTGTTTGAAGATAGGAATTTTAAGAATATATTTTAGTTATATTTATTATTCATTCGCGATTATAGTGATTGCCAATTTTCGATGATCGATATGGATAATTGGTAACTATGAAAATTAATGCTAAATTATACACAAAGGAGGATATAAAACGGATGATAGGGATAATGTAGCAAAAATATAACTTGTGTCAATTGTGTATGCTACAGAGAAACGATCATGTTTCTCTGAATGTCTCTGAATTATCGATCATTACTCATTTTTAGTGATACCGAACAGTACCTAATTAATTACAAACCATAGTAGTTATTATCTAATTTAATTATAATTTTATCAGTCGCACTTACTATACATTTTGGACAAAATATATTAGATGAAGTTGCAAATCGATTTTATAGTAAACCTTTGAGGACTTTAAAGTTTATCGGTATTGACTGATTAGAGCGATTACGAGTAGTGATTATTATACTGGCACAAAAATAAGCAAAAACGCAACTGATGTTAAAGTAACTATTAAACAGACGCAATTTTTCTCACAAACCACTATAAAAGACGTTCGAACAAATTGGATTAGCACTAAACAATACACGAAAACTGTTTCTTCTCACACTTTACAGGCTTAATAAGGAACTTGTTAATATTTCAATACTACAATTGTAATTGTCAAGATACCTTAGCCTGAAAAACAGTACATTTTACTATATTTTTGTTATATGTTTTATAAGTATAATCACTAGCATTTTGCACCGATTTAAAGTTCTTTAAATTTCGAATTACCTAGTATTTGTTATAAAAATATCCGGCAAAGGCACGGAGCCGGCAGGCTGTGCAGACTAAACTAAATTATCAATTGGGGACAGACAGCTGATTAAACACTGAAGCGATATGGTTCTAAATTCTCGCAAGTGAACTTAAAAAGAACCTTAACAGTAAAGTGGAAAGTGGAAAGTTATACAGAGGAAAAGCTCTACAACCCTGTCACAGTAAGCAGGGTCGGTGGACACGCATGCGTGGGGAACTCGAGGAATTTCGACATTTAAAACATTTTGACATTTTGATCAAAATTAGACTTTAAAAGTTATCTGTTAAAGTATGAAATCCCTTGGATTTTTATACCGCGCGTGCGTAGATGGCGTAGTAAATATTTGAAATACTTTGTTTGAAAATTTACAACCAGTATCCATTGGAATAAACACTTGATTGGGTATATTTAATTTCCTTGATTACACTTGATCCTATATAGTATAGGACAAAGAAAATTTACAAAGGGATAAAACCTGTGGGATTTTACGTGTATGGATTTTTGTTGGTCTGTCACGTGACAATAAGTTGTACACTTGCAGTAGGTACGTATCGCATTCGGTCATTGGCTTCGAACTATCTCTGTTACTTTTCTTCGGTCTCTTTTTACTGCAACTGAGAATTAAAAATAATGGGAAATAAAGACTTTTTTTATGGTAGACGATCAAATTGATGATGGTAGGTGGTTACCGTTGACTATGGCCACCAACATTATAAGGCGGATTTCAAATAAGTCATCTTTCTTGCACGTGAATATTATTCACGGGCTTTTTGAAGAATTCCGTGTTTTAACACAGTGGAAGGTCTGACATCTGATAAGAAGCTATTCCCGTCGATCTAGTTTCACCCGGTGGAGTTGTTCATTTCTA
The DNA here is from genome assembly GCA_914767545.1 of Sesia apiformis. NCBI lineage: Eukaryota > Metazoa > Arthropoda > Insecta > Lepidoptera > Sesiidae > Sesia > Sesia apiformis. The sequence goes on from OU611962.1 coordinate 1,214,090, forward strand.
ACTATTTATTAAATTGTGATTAAAAACATACAAACACGTTCTAGAATACACAAAAATAAGAGTTTGGATTAATATGAAAAATGTGTTGACAGTGTGTAATATGCGTAATATGACATCGGCTAGATTCAGTAAATTTAATTAGTTACTAAAAGAGGACAAGATATAAAAATGTGCGACAATCATATCTATTTAAAATGTTTGATGAAACAGTACAACATTTAATTCGGTATCGCCGCTAGGATACATCAGAAATTTGCTTTCTTAGGTATAGTTTATCTATGCTATTGCACTTTGTACCTATTCTACACGACGTGCATTTCTTGGAATTCATTATAAAGGAATCATCATTTATAGACCGCAAGTAATATGAGTTTAATAGCTAAGTAAACATGCAGAACTTTGTAAATTAGCGATAAAACATTTTTATTTTGTTTATAGAAAAATGGTTGCACAGATCATACAGTCCACCTGGTGGTAAGTGGATACTGTCATCCATGGACATCAGTCCAGAATGACAAATGTTCGCATGCCCTCGGATGCGCTGCCAACCTTTGCGAGATATAGGAAGGGATTTGGAAAACGTGTTGGGAAAATGTAGAGGGCTATCTATCAATAATATGATATAAATATAAAAAAAAATGCTAGGAAGTTCTAACCAAAACTAGAAGAATCCGCAATACATATCTTGTTTTTTGGGGGTTAATTAACATGTAACATTCATAAATAACTTGGCCTTTTTACATAATGCAACTTTAGTCTTACGATTTTGCCCTGGAAGTATATCGTTTAAGTGATAAGATTGCCTGATGCATTTATTATATATAAAATTAAACTCTAATTAATATATAGTGTTACATATATCCGTGTTCTAAAAAGTAGGACACAAAATACAATATGAGACATTATACAGTATCCTAATGTGTATATGTATTATACAGCGTGCTGTGTGGTGTCATAGAATAGCCGGCTATAGTATAACACCATTTTGGCATAAAATGAACCATTTGAGCGAAAACTTCTCCACTTCAAATCCTAGTTCTGTTTAGGTATCACTTAATTCTCGTGGCTTAGTGCTCTGTGGCTTGTGGTGTCGGCCGGCTATAAAATAACACCATCTCATCTCTCCCGTGGGTGTCGTGAGAGCCGACTGAGGGCTAACAAAGTCACACCACCTCTGAAAGAGTGGACTCGTCAATCCGTTTGGTCAGGGCCATTTACGTTCCTTATGCACAAGACAATGTGCACGAGGAGGTCTATGTCCTGCAGTAGATTATGAAAGGGGTGATTGTGTATTTATCAGTGCCGGCGTTAGGGGACCGCGAGGTTGGGCGATTGCCCAGGGCGCCAAGGGCGATAATGCAATACAAAAAAATAAAGAGCTACAAAATCTACGTCCACGTCGTTACCGTTAGCTCTGGGTAATGCTAAAGGAAAGTTTCAAAGTGTCAAAATGGTTTCTAGAAATATCAAAATTCCTACCACAAGGTATGTGTTCACTTCAATGTATCGCCCCGAACAAAGTTCATATTTTGACATTTAAAACTACTCCAATCGCAGGAGACAACGATCGAAATATAGATTTTGAAAAGAGATACTTCGAGGTGTAACGTCAAACTGCACGACAACAATATCTCACTCTTTTAATAATCGGAGATAGCCGACAGATAGAGCTCCGAACGAAGGGGAGTCGGGCCACTGACAACTTCGTTCGTTCGAACCTCGGTTGTACGCAAAACTTCTGAGACGTGAAATCAGAGTAGACCCCCAGGTTACCTATATAGACATATGTTTTACTACGTTGCATATATAAATAAATAAGGAAAGTGAATCAGAAAGAGAGAAAAGCCCGAGCAAAATAAAATTTCAAATAATCACAACACGTTGTTTATATCAGATAAAAACCCGTGAGCTATCAGAAATCAAGGTGCGAGTGAAGGTCGAGAGGATCCGATGTGTGTTGAATGGTAATGATGTCAATATTACATCATCAACGACCTTGTTGACCGCTGATGGGAGACTGGTTTAAGGATACATAAATACATAATATATTTGATTTTATTCGATATTTGTCATAATATAACTGAATGACTGCATCCGGTTTTGTTATCTGTTTTCAGACAGTCGCCGCCAATTTGTGTAATGTTTGTATTAAATAACAAAACCAAAAAAGCCGACAACCAGAAAGAGAAAAAATTAATGATTTTAAAAAAGGAACAGCTTTAATGCTATCAAAATCGTGTTTTGAATTCTGGGTAAGTTTCAACCAAGGCTCGCCACCATATACCTATTTCGCTCTACCTATTTTTACCCGCTACCAGTAAATTTCTTCAAGTCGTCAATTCCTCAATGCTTTGGGCGTCCTACACTGACTGAACGACAAGTGGTCTCTAATCAAGAACTCGTCTACCCCATCGGTCGCCGGTCTTGCAGTATATATTATGGTCTAAAAATAATTGAATTTCGAAGTCGATAGCAAAAGAAATAGTAAATGTACCTTTGTCGATAATGGCAAAGGTAAAAAGCTTATATGTATACATCAACATACATCTATGTCTATAATATATTATCATCTATGCTTCTCATACTATTATAAAGAGATAAAATATTTTTTTTTATGTAATTACTGGAACGATTTCGAAAATAATTTAACCTTTAGGAAGCTAAACTAATGCCTATATTCAGGCAATATTTAGGTTACCTAAGTGAACTGAACGAAGCTAAAGTGAATCGTTAATAAATAAAGAACGCAGAATAATATTAGCGAAAAACGCGGAAAATCTTCATCGTGGTAACAAGATATTCAAACATTGACATAATTATTTAGTCTGTCTGTTTCGTCACCGTCCGCCGTATCATCACGCAGTCAAGGCCGTGGAATTATCGTACTCATGTTCATTAGCACAATTGGATCTTTCATCATTATCGAACGAAATCCCCGATAAAAAGTTTGTTTTACTGAATTACCGTGACTTGAGATTAAGTAAAGTTAATTGAATTGAAAATTGAATATTGTAAGATGACAGCTGGAAGTCAGCGGGCAAAGCGTGTAATGGCTCACTTACACAAGGAGAGTTTCTTGAACATCGGTCAAAAGCTACATTGGTCGCATACGAGATCCGTGTACAATTTTCTCGCTCGAATCGTTTGAAACTCTCCTTGTGTAAACGAGCCATTAGGCAGCGGGTAGATCAGAGTAGCGACTTTTTGTTCTCTGAACCATTGGGTTGGTACATAACTTACATAAGTGATGGTGTTTCTTTCCGGAGAAGACGAAAGTCCGATGGTGCTAGGATCCGAAGAACATGCCGGATACGGCAAGACGGCTCAGTATGAGGTGTTCGTAGCCACAAACGCAAGTGGTATATGATACTCGTAGCTACTCTTCTAAAAACAACCCAGGATAATTATGTTGTGGGTCCAGATAATACATACATATAAAGACGAACACATACTAAGACTCGAACAAATATTTAATAAAAGAAATGAATGTCCGACCGGGAATAGAATCCGGGATCTTCTGCACAGCATATAGGGGCACTATCAACTGCGCCAAACGGTCATCAAGGCTGATGGCATGGTATGGTACATCTAGTACTAATGAACACCTATTACTACTATTAGCAAGTATTTTACTCATAGTATAACGAAGGTTATTAATTTGCACAAAACAAACATTCCCAATCATTCAATGTCGCAAGCCAATGAACTAGAAGCAAATCCCACCTAATTATGATCTATAGCAGTGTGCCCACGTAAATCAATACAATTTGACCTTTACTACCAAGGCGATAAGGTTTACAGTTGTATAGCAAACGTGGGAGTTCGGTATTTAATTACTGATAAAGTGGCAATAAACTCTGTACGGTTAGCAACGAAAGATATAAGGCGAATTAAAGTAACAAAGTGTTCTCCGGAAAAAAAGATAGTTTCCAAAAAAGTGTATCTATCTACGGGTAGGATCAAGGTCTGTCAATGACTAAAACTATCCTTTCTAACGTACCCAGTGTTATATCCGTGATTGAACTCTGGAGTTTGTTTCACAATCTCTCTTGAGTTTGTTTTACAAACTCAAATATGCTAACTACATCGCCAATGGTCGCACGGAGAGAGGGAGAGGGAGGGAGGGAGGGAAGGGGGGGGCGATAGAGAGAGAGAGAGGATGTTAGAAAGGACACAACTCATTGAGTTCGGATATAACTCTTTTATCTCACGATGGCGGGTTACGCTTAGTAGTGTTTGTGCTCGTACATGTATATTGTTTTAGTATGCGTAAACTTGAGAACATTCGGTTGGGAAAGTTGGATTCACGACGCCGTCACCGCGGTGCACACTATAACAACGTATATATATATATATGTATATGTACGAACACAACCACTACTAAGCGTAACCCGCCTTCGTGCGATGAAAGAACTATACCCGATATCACACCCAGTACACATTTAGTACAAGAATAAGGATTAAGCAATTGCAATGAACCGCAATTGAGGCTAGTAACAACGTTCATCATGGAGAATACACGCATTGTCATGAGTCCTCACTGATGATAATAGCCAGCTGATGATAATGGGCCGAAAACCAATTTCATGTTGATAGTATAAAATTATACAAGAGTAAGTATTGAGCAAGTATTAGAGATAGGTTTTGATAGTGTTGGCGCCGATAACGATAAATGTTACTTCTAACAGAGATTCTTCGAAAAGCCATACATTTGCTTTTCATGTCGATAGTACAAAATTAATACAAGAATAAGCATTAAACAATTATTAATGGCATATGTGTGGGATAACGCCGGCGCCGAGGTCGATAACGCCCCCCCATTATCGAGATTCCACACGTAGTCGATGTGTACTACTCAAGCAATCGAGATCATGTCTAAAAACTCAAATAATTGATATAATTTAATTGTTAACCATTTAAGTATATTAGTTTAATTTGTTATTTATTTGTATGCATACAAATTATTAAAAAAATACATATTACATAATAATTATTAAAAGCCGATCTGAAATAATTGAGGATTTTGATAGATTTTTTAAAAATAAGTTATAATTCGATTGATTCCCGAGTCTGAGTCTGGTCTTACCAGAAGCTTTTATAATTCTCCACTGTTCAAAGACAACGGTTACCGTTTAAATTAGCTGCTGTGTCATTATATGACAACAAGATTTAAATAACTACGAAAATAGGCAAAATAAAAACGATAAATAAACTACAAATGATCAGTGGCGTGCGACATTCATATGCGTCAGGTGGGCGCCATATTCCAACATGGCGGCTAGGCCAGGGTCGCGCTGATCGTCGTAATTATATCGTACTATACACATATCCGATGACTGCAATCTCTTACGCAATCACAACCAGGGCCGTCTTTACCAGGGGGTGCAAGGGGTGCGGTGCACCCCGGGCGCTCACCTTTTAAAGGTAATGAAAAAATATAACGCTATAGTAAACAATTACACAATAGGATATTTGACTGTCATAGGATACACAATAGGATATTTGACTGTCATAGGATACACAATAGGATATTTGACTGTCATAGGGTACACAATAGGATGTTTGACTGTCTTAGGATACACTCCCGCACCCCGGCGCAGAATAGACTTAAGACGGCCCTGATCACAACACTCGTGTTTACGTGAAATCTGTACTTTTACATGAGACCACAGTTCGTGGCATCCTCTGCGTGTAATTATCCTATCACATCCAATTGAGTGGGAAGTATTATGGAATAAGAAAAATTTCTTCTTCAAATTCTTGGAGCTCAGTGTCTCATCATCTTCATCTTCACTAAGAAATGAATGAAATGAAGTGGGTGAATTCATCCTAACGCTATTTTCAAATCCACTCCGAAATCTTCAAAGGTATGCTGAGCATCCGGGAGCGTGTTACTCTTTTTAAAAAAATAAGATTAAAAATGCGTGATGCGTTCGCTAACTACACGAAGGTCTGTACGCGACTCATCGATATGTATAGGTCGCGTAAGCAATTAATTACCAATTTCTATTACTTTAATCGTTTGATATTAATCTGAAGTGATTATTAGAATATATCTATATACAATAGTGGGGAAGTCACAAAGATTTCAGTATATAAGCGTCTTAAATTTAAAAACAAATAGACGTAGTATGCCGTTTGAACTCTTGCAAAAATAAGTCGTATAAGTAAGCTGTGGTGAAAATCCGAGGAACCGGAACGCCATTCAAGCCGCTACTGAAGGGAAGAATTCTCTTTCCACACCATGTATAAGTGTATAAGGGGTAGAGGGGTCTAAGCACTTCTGTCCTCATGATGCTAAGTGTCCATACATTTCCATCTAGGAGTGAACTTGATATTAGCTTACAAAAGTGATTTTTGAAAGGGCTTAGTTGTTTTACAGACTATTTCTAGTCTTTCAGGTTGCTTTCACAGCAACTTCAGACGTGTTTACGTTTTCAAAACGGAAAATCTGAAAGGTTTCAAATATTTTGGTGTTACAAGAGTATCTTTGAAATTTGCCCTTAAGATCATAATGACACAGATGTTAGAATATGCTCTTCAGACTACATATTTTAGGTTTATTCAAGAGTAAGTCACAGAGGTTCAGGCGATAGAGATCTAAATAAAGATTTTTTTTTTTTATGTTATGAAAGACGCCCAAGGAAAACCCTGCATGGAGACCTGGGAAGGGGACCCAGGTAGTGCCGGACTCCTACCGGCTAAAAAACCTTGAGTTGTCTTAACATCGTGTAGGTCTAAATTCTTGTGGCCCTGGTGGCCTTTCAAGAGTCACCGATCGTGTTTGGTGTGGGGCGAGCGCAGAAGGCGCTCAGCCAGGAAAAAGTGTGTGTTGCAACGAGCCTAAGGGCTCCCCCGCCGGTAAACCGGCGAAAGCAACGGACCTCGGCTTAGGGCGTGCGTTGGGGGGATACCGCAGGATCGCGAGTCGGCGAGAAGCGCCCAGGCACGTGCTGATACCTAGTAAAAGTGTTGGCTGAGGGCCGTCTAAACAAGGACTCGGTTTAACATCCCTTCAGGGTATATTTTGTTGTACAGGAGGCAGAGAACATCATCCTCACGCATGAGGCATTATCCACGAGACTTCAAAAAAGGCAACAAACAACTCTTAAATGAATGTTCATTAGCTAATAAGAGTAATGTAAACAACAACGTATACATAGCGTATACAACGAGACTGGGAACTCAAGTGATTAAGAAATAGTGCATAGGGTAATTTCAAGCACCTCGGATTTTCTGTCTAGCCACTTGAGAATAACATTAAAGTTGTCGCTCAAAACATTGATAAGGACTCATAAACATATCTACTATAAGTTTCAATGCTTCAAATCGCTAATGATTACCTCACGAGTTATTTATAAACAAACTTCGAGCTTAACTCAAGATGGGCCCTATTTTCTTTTGAGTAGTTTAGTAACCCAAAAAGTATTGATTACGTAAAGTACTTCGTTTCAAACATGTTAAGGAATACAAGTTGAGACGGGTGTCCCTACCCCCCTACCCTGTTCGGGCGAATGGGTAGCCAACCGGGCGTGACGTCACGATACAAAACACCGGAAACCGCCGACCGGAAGTCAGGTGCGGTCGCGCGTGCGCCGAGTAACAAGCCTGTTGCGTTCACCGTGTGTAAATATGATGTAGATTTGTTTATTATGGAATTTAGATGTAACGCCAAAATGGTAGTGAATATCGTTCAATGAATGGTAGTGAGATTGTGATCATTTAAATGGTATTGTCGGTTAATTATATACTTCAATCACATACAACTTTCTACTAGAACCTCAGCTCTACTAAAATTCATTTTTTTTTAAATAAGAAGGTAACAGATTTGTAGACAGTCCATTTAGTGGTAAGTGGATACTGTCGTTTATGGACATGCGCGATAAGTACATGTCAACATCAGACAAGAATAACAAACTTTGACACGCCCCCGGATGCGCTACTGCCTACCTTTGGAAATTTGAGTATGGGTTTGGAAAAATGGGAAAATAAGGAGGGAACGGATGAGATGGGGATGGAATAGGATAACATTTTACGGTAGAAACGATCGTGAAGCACTGATTATCCTTAGATTACAATAAAGATAAACTATGAACAATCATTTAAAGGTGGTAATTAAAAAACGTACATTAAATTATATACAGTAAAGTTCTGTTTCTCATCGCTGTACGTGTAATTATATTAGGTAGTCGGATAAGTTCGAGGCCTTTTTATAGTGAAAATAATAAAGGCTATTCTTGTATTACATAAATATTTATTGAACTATTCTGTCCATACGGAATACTGTCCATTTAATTACTATCATTCGCCATTTTTCTGGTAGAGTCATTATCCCATGGGGTTTCTGAGCGAAAAACTGATTTAAATGGTTTATACAGGCGTCTCTTGAATGTAATTTTACTGCATTTAGAGAAATTGGTAAAGAGCGGAATAAATGGCTATCCAAAGGTGCGATGTCTGGACTATATGGAGGATGCATTAAAACTTCCCAGCCAAGGTCCATCAATTTTTGTTTAGTCATCAAAGATGTATGCGGTGGTGCATTGTCGTGGTGGAAAACTACATCTTTTCTATCTATAAATTCTGGGCGTTTTTCTTCAAGTGTTTGTTTCAATTTTACTAATTGCTGACAGTAGACATCAGAATTAATCGTTTGGTCATGTGGCAAAAACTCGTAATACACAATGCCCTTCCAGTCCCACCGTACACATGACATGACTTTGTTTGGAGTGAGGCCTGGCTTTGGGAGTATTTGTGATGGCTCACCTTGCTTAGATCAAGATCATTTCCGAACATCCGTAAAGACCACAAATTTCTTTTCGAGCGTTAGAAGCATTCATACCCTTGTCGAAAAAAAAATGTTAAACACATCTAATTTTCTCCATATTAACTTTCATTTTAAAATTGTTAATAAATATGAAAAAATAAAACTTTTAATTTGTAATTTCAATTAGTCGCCATTACAAAAAAACATAGCTGTCAAACGGTATATCACTTTCCCGCTAGTGATCACCGTTGCTAGATATATATAATGGTAAAGTCATACGTTCAAAATGACCGCGAATTTTTCAGACTACCCTATTATATGCACAGTTAACAACAATATAAGAACCATGGGAAATAACGACGATTATGCCAGTAATTATGTTACGTGACAGACAAAGCAAAAATTATGAGACCTTTGGGTTTTTTTTCAACTAACTATATTACAGATCATAATAAGGCACGCAAGACTTCTAGTATACAACTTTGTTCTATTACATCATTTTTTTTTTATAGAGATGAGGGCGGACGAGCAAGCGGTCTCACGTGATGGTAATGTAATAAGCACGCAAGAAATGGTAAGACTGTGTTCCATTTGAAAGTATTAATACTAATATTGTGAATTGTGAATTCTTCATTGTGAAAAACCTAAATAACACGAGATTTTAATAAAAAATATAATTTAAAATCATATTGGTGAGGAGGTTGCCGTCAGCTCTGCATAAATTAGATGAGAAGTTTGATGATGATAATTAGATGCCGGCCATTTGATGTTCCTGAGCCATTTTCTATCTTTTCCATATAATTTTTGCCATCTTAATAATTTGGACAATGTGGTATCAGTCGTGCTTAAGTGTATGTCTAAGGCAGGCCACCTTACTCCTCTGGATAGTAGTCATCGATTTCTCTCGATCGAATTGCCTCATCATTCGTGACTCTTTAAAACTGATTTAAAACCATATTTTTAGGGCACGAATTTTATGCACCAATCCACACCATGGTGTTAAAGTAGATCATCACACGAAATGTGATGATCGACTTCATGATCATATGTTCCATAATTGCATTTTTCGCGGTATTGTGTCAATTCAGCTATAATAACTATTATATGTACCCTATAAGTATAAAGAATGTGAAGTAATAGAAAGTAACGTCAATTACTAAACGACAAAATAAATGTTCCATAATGGCATGTTTGAAGCTCTTCAAATCATACGAATTAAATCAAATGAATAGTAAAATGACCATACAATTTGTCCGAAGTGTCTTGCGTAACATTAAATGTCGGTATTAACATAATATTGGTAGATAAACATGGATAAATCATTAATTGTACGAAATAGGTTGTCCAATTGATCAGTTTACATTGTATATAACCTCGTTAGATCTGTATTCCGTTTACATAATGGTTACACTTTAATCAAGTGATGAAAAGATGAATTATTACGTTATTTGAATTGAAATCTATAATCAAAGTCGTCTTCCGGTATGCGAGATCATTACGATACAGAAAAAACAAATTGATAGGTGGAGTCTGTGCTGAAGTGGAATGATGCTCCAAAGTAGAAGAAACAACATAATTTATCGTAAGACCGATAGCCAACAAGGACGAGATCACGACACCTTGAATAGAGACAACTCACGAAATCTGGACTATCTGGACAGATGGAGTGACGATTTGAAAATAAATGCTGAGTGTAGCTATATGAGGTGAGCGCAAGGCCATGTGTGGTGTTTTTACAGAGGGCGAACGCGAATAGGCTGCTCAGGTAATGAGGAGCGATCATCGCTACGTATGGATATCAGTAATATTAAGAGTAATGTGAGTATATACAACCCCGTGCACTCCTGAATAACTCTTTTTATAACTTAGTTGAAAAACTCTAAAGTATCCACAGTTATTGCGTTCGTGGTTGAGCAGCCATTTAGGAAAAAAAAAATACTTTTTTGACCTTTGCCGTGTTCACTTATTCGCGTGAAAAGTCGCGTATTTTTGGTAGAAATCTTGGTCACGATAAAGTTACTTACTGGCATGGTCATCGTCCAGCAGGTTGTGGTACCGGTGCTTCCCGGGCCCGTCGAGCCTCATCATCACGACGCTGTCACAACGGCATCGCGAGCACCTGCGAACCATGTAATACCACTTTAAAAAACCTGATAAGACACGAAGAAGGTGGGGGCAATGCAGTTGAAGTAATCTATACCGATTGGTAAAGCCATGATTTTCTCATCAGCGACGTCAGATTTACTTATTAATTGTGTCTCACAGGTTGTAACAGTATGCTAAGCTAGATGTCCATTTTGTTATTGCGACTCACATATTGATGTTTATTAAATAGTTACTTATTTGTAAGTACTTTTTGTAAATACTTAAATATTGTAACGCTTCGCCCAAACTTTTTTTTAATTTATGTTACGTCAATCGAAATGTTTAATAACATTATATCGTTTTATAACAACTTCTAGTTCATTCATTCATTTAGAAACAGTAGTAATTGTAATGAAATGTATCATCATCTTACTGGTAGTGTAACCTTTTGGAAACTCAACAGACTGCATGGTGACGCAGTTAGCTGGGGAAATTATTATACACGCGGTCAAAATAATCCGCAGGAGCGTTGTCAGACGTCCCGCATTATTATAGTATATTCTGTACTTGTACCCATATTTCAAAGATCCCGCCGAGACAGCAATTGTTACTGTTCATAAAAGACCAGTCCGTAAATACATAACAAACAGGCATGCAGGCATCATAACAAAAAACTAAATAATTATTTATATAAATAATGATAGATTTTATGAATATTTCTGTTTATTCTGCATAAAATTGCGGAATATCGTAGTCATTAATTGTCACTTATACACTAAAAATCTGGTAACATTAGTCACCGGAGACAGATTCCTTTTTAACACCTTTTCCTATCTTTGACTGGTTCTTTAATGGCTGGTTGCATTAAACTCTGTGGTTTTTTCTAGAACTTTTAAATACGGTACAATACAATAATAAATACATGAATATTATAACTCCTTTTTCTTTCGTAGTGGGTTATTTTATAAAAAAAAGCCTTTATATCTAGGCCTATTTGAAATAATAACCGGTAAAGAACGGTCATCGAGAAACGTGACAAAAAACAATTGCAAAAACCATTTGGCAATGGTTTGGGAGCTATTGACCGCCGGTTGTAATTGAGTAATTCAATGATCAATGGTTGAAGGCGAATCCGTAATGTTGTAATGAAAATGTAATCATATTATTAATTTATTATTAGTAAAATGATTTATTATTAATTCTGAATGAATGTTCCGGAGAGGGTGAGATATTTATGCCAGAGCTCATTTCTCATGATTTCGAATGAGGATGTATATGAGACGAGGAAAGTATCTTATTCCATTTTATTCCCTACTCCAGATCCCATCTCATCTAATCCCACTATATAGGTCCTGCTGTCCCATCCATCCCACCTAGTGGGATTGTAATGGGCTGTGACTTATAGCCCGTCAGTTTGTTTCCCTTATGGTTTATATGTAAAAGTTAGACTCAAAAACTACAGGATTGGTTTTGAACATTCTTTTTTTTAGGAATATAAACTAATGTAGATGAACATAGGCTATATTGGGGTTCTCTAGGAAAACGTCTAAACGATTTACCGTATTGGTAGGTACCATAGGTATCATCCATGCTGGTAGGTACCCTATTGGTACTTCTAAAAAAACCTTGATTTGTCAGGATAACATCTATGTTAACGGGGGAGTAAGAGCGGTGATAGTCGAGGCGTATCTATACTCGTATACTCGACTCACATTAGTGTGATCACGAGTTCAAATCCTCGGCCCGTACTCGCTGACTTCGTACGACTTACGGATTTAAAAAAATTATCAATATAGCTCGGCGGTGAAAGGTAAAGGAACATGCTCCAGAAATAATAAAAAAAAAATTGGCAAATGTGAATCCACCAATCCGCACGGGGCCCGTGTGGATTACGGCCCGAACCCCCCCCCCCCCCCCAAACCCCGATTTACTGGGGAAGTGTAGTGCATACACTGCAGTAGGACATTAGAGGCACACAAACGAGGGAGCGAACTACGAAAGAAATCAACTTATTATCTTATTAAACAATCGTTGCACAAACGACCCACTTGCAAGAATTTGATAATTTTTTTATTACTTTTACCACGCAATCAACGCATAACATAACCCAGATGTTTGTAATTCGCTCAGAAACAATATCGCTCTGGTAATGGTACCTATAATAACCAGTATTGGTAAGATTCTTACCATAAACGGAATGTGGGTTATAGCGTTAAAAAATATTTTTTGAACGTAAAAATATAGTTTGTGGTACTTGCACTTTTGCTGCAATGACGGAAGTAATTGGAAATGCACCAATTACTTGTTTTTATTTATTTAAGCTTTACTGCATTAAATTTGTACAGGATACGGACATAATGCCTGGTAGCATCTTTTGGCGGTCAACCTTTGGTTAAACAGAAATACAATAGGGTGGTACCAAACTCTATGTAAAGTGAGTAAATAGGACTGAGTACAAAATAATACATATATAAAGTGTATAAAGTTTGTGAGCAAACAGAAAAGTTATTCGGTTGTTTGTTTTTTGAAGCATAATAAATTGATGTCACTATAAGTATCTATAGTGTCTCACTGTCCTTGTGAGGGGGATTTCAGGTTATGCGGACCGAGTTCCCTTCCAACTCTCAAGGTCTTTACCAACCTTGTGGTTCTTCCGACCGAATCACGAAAGAAACGAACCGTCATACACCTTGTGGTTCTTCCGACCGAATCACGAAAGAAATGAACCGTCATACACCTTGTGGTTCTTCCGACCGAATCACGAAAGAAACGAACCGTCATACACCTTGTGGTTCTTCCGACCGAATCACGAAAGAAATGAACCGTCATACACCTTGTGGTTCTTCCGACCGAATCACGAAAGAATCGAACCGTCATACAGCTTGTGGTTCTTCCGACCGAATCACGAAAGAAATGAACCGTCATACACCTTGTGGTTCTTCGGACCGAATCACGAAAGAAATAAACCGTCATACACCTTGTGGTTCTTCCGACCGAATCACGAAAGAAACGAACCGTCATACACCTTGTGGTTCTTCCGACCGAATCACGAAAGAAATGAACCGTCATACACCTTGTGGTTCTTCCGACCGAATCACGAAAGAAACGAACCGTCATACACGTACTCGTAGTTGCGTGAACTCTTTCCCTACAAACTCTTTCTCTATCCCTCTATCTATTCTGATTAAGTCCGAATGGACAAAAGACTTCTCTTTAAAATTCTAACATCACAGTGTAGATTGGTGCATATAATACGTGGCCCAGATTTATTCTCGTGCACGCGGACCACGATGTTCTCCATCATTGCCAAACTATTGAAATATGAGTAGCAGAAACAGTAGCCGTGTACGCCAAAGTTTAAACTGACGACGTCCTGAGTTTTTCGAATCATATCTATTTAACCCCTCACGCGTGACTAGAACCATCCACTTTAGTTCATTGCAGTCAATATCAGTCTCTTCCTAGGTCTAACAGTTGTGCCAATTCTAAAGTCCGCACAATAAACCGGTTTTTCAGGTCGTAGATTTTTTACTGTAAGCTGTTTAATTGCCAAAGGTATTGATTTCAAAATCCATTAAAGAAAAACGTTGACAATTGGCGGTTTACGTACAAGTAAACAATAGTTAGCGGAACATTACTGCAATTGTTTGTTAGTGGAGCAATCAACATATTGCAATGCAAACCGTATTATTTAATTGATTTGTCTTATACAGCTAAAATGATAGTAAAAGATTATAAAAATACTAGCTGTGCCGGCGGCTTCATCACCGTGGAATTCGGTTATCGCGGTAAACACCCCAAGTCCGTCCCCGAAAACTACCCTATGTCCGTCCCTGGTTTTCGATCTAACTCCGTACCAAATTTCATGAAAACCGGTTCAGTGGTTTAGCCGTGAAAAGGTAAGACAGAATTACTTTTTCGCATTTATAATATTAGTATAGATTTTATATAAATATTATGAGATTTAGTCTGTCATCTGCAATGCAGATTTTTTTTTATATAGACGAAGTGGCTGACCGCCGGGTTCCTTGTTGGATGGGCAAGTAGTCAACGCTTCTCCTAGTCACCTACAACATCAGGAGCAAAATCGTAGAATTATGTTCACAAGTCTTTTAGAGTTCCCGGCTATCAAGAGCCACCTCATCATCTTTCACAGCTGCTGAGAATTATGGTTTTTGTTAAAATTTAACACAAGCTCTTCTATCGTCTACTACAACTGGACATGGGTCATCCACATTGTCTTGTGGTCTTATGCTCTATGGGCTTAAAACGCTATGCTGGCCAAGCGGGTTGGCAAAGTGCACTCTTTTAGAGGCGATGTACCTATCCTCGGGGCTTGTGGTAGCTTTTATTATCTTGTGCTAGCTTTTTAGGGCACCCGCGGGAATAGATCATGTACCAAAAATGATCACTCAAGCTGTTCCAAACACGTGTGAATATCGCTCTTCGACATTTCAAACCATGCTGCATCACTTGCTGTATTAAGAAGATAGAAAAAGATGCACCATATTTAGTTTTGGAAACCATTCTTAATAGCTTTGTCCGATGTCCTTATGAACTTGTCATATAAGGCGAATAGGTACGCATGGACAGGTATATTATTACAAAAAATAAATATTACTAAATGCAGTAATCACGTCGCTTCCCGTGATAGTGTCGGCGTGCGATTGTTATCGGAGCTGTCACGCGCATCAGACCGTGCTAACTTGATACCGGCTTATGCAATACAAACATACACGCGTATATTATATGGTGCAAACAAGGGATTTTCCTACTTAAATTTTGCTTTGCTGGTTTTGCTTTATTTTCAGGCCGAGGAGTCTCATTTGCGATTCTAGTCAGACCAGGTATACCTAATTTGTTAGTTTCACAGACACACACTCTATCAGCATCAATATCTAAAAAAGGTGAAAGTGCATGTGTAAACTTAGTCAATTTTATCCTTGTGTAATCGGATGACACAAGCTCTGAAAGGTCTTCATTCCGTTACACTCTACTCGTACATTATCTTTTGCAATGTTTTTTACCAAATGCGGACGGCAGTATCAGCGTGCCAACGTTTGTCATTCTTGATTAATGTTGGCATATGCCGCAGATATTCATTAGGTGAATTTTTACCATGATTGTGAATCCTTTACTATCTTTCTATATTTTATGAATTATCAATATACCCCCCTGTTCATGTCTTTCGGTGTTTTCGTATTATTTTCCATAACGAGCTAGTTTATGAGAGAAGTCTAGTAGACTGTCACCGTCTCCATTGTACACGTGTCTGTTAAAGATTTGTAATACAATACAGTACTTAGGTATTATCTCATTTTATATTATTCAGCATTGTATTGAAACAAAGTACTTAGCTACACAGTAAAACTAATTACGAAACCAATGAGCGACGGCAATGAGATGTTTATGAAGATAGCTAGAATAATAGCCATCTGCCGCATTGATTGATCGCTCACTACCGCCACAGAATTACTTTCATATTGTTAACAGCGTAGCTGTAGGTACTACAGTGGCGAATGATAAATACAGCGGAATTCGTGTAGAAGTAATCCCATGTGTGTTGCAAAGAAAACTTGACGGAGGATATCAATATTGTATTTTTTTTTACCCACGACAGAACGGAGATGGTATATGCATTTGGGGTAATTATAGAAAGAGGCCGCCAGAGGAACATACACCTGGTTCACCTGGTGGTAAGTGGATACTGTCGCTAATGGACCCGCGGTACGTGTTGAGATCAGTAGAGAATGACAAACGGCATGCCCCGGGTAAGCTAAAGCCAGTTGTTTAGTAACATTCTTAGACTTGAAGTTTTCCATCAACCTGCAACTCTTCGCAGCCCTTTTAAAGCAATACTCTAAGTAAAAGCCCGTTCCGATGGAAGCCCTTAGGGTCGTGGCACCACACACTTTTCTTGGCTAATGGCCTTTAGGCTTCGTCCCAAATTATAATTTGAAATGGAGATACGTGACGTTTTCGCTCAAATGGTTGTTTTTATGTCTGGAAAGCTAGATGTGTTAATTTTCGTCAGATCAGGCGTCCGTAACCTTGATTCCTAATTATTAATCGACTAAAAAAATAATTTGAATTCGGAAGTGTTTTATAATTTATGCACAACTAACCTACTTTCATTCAGTTCACTTATCCTTTCACTTAAACACAGAAAACGAAGAGTAGCAAACGAATATGTTTTAATTACATTCTAAAGTTGTCGGGTTAATCACATTGCCCCAGACTAATTTTAAACAGTGATTAATTCTCTTGGTCTAGTTGTTGAGATGAAAGTAAAATCATCCGGCGAGATACAGAGATAAAATACTTAGGTATTTCCATTGTTTTTATTCCATGTGGCAGATGAAAATATAGTGTGCCTGATGATAAGTGGATACTGTCCCATGTACGTATGTGATACTTCTTTATGGTGAAGGTGGCAGACAGACATGCGGTCCACATGATGGTAAGTGGCTAGCGCTGCCCATGGACACCTGCAACATCAGGGGGGTGCGCTGCCGACTTTAAAATTTAAATTTAAAAACTTCATAAATAAAGACTTTTTGTGCGAATTTAAAAATCAGGTTTATGGTAGCGGCTTTGTTATACCTTAAGTCGCCTTTCACGATACCACGGGAAGCAACAGTGCTGCTAGTCTAAAGCCGGCCCACACCACACGTCCAAATAATGCAATAATAAATAAGTATCAGTTAAATGGTTAATTCTTCTCATTTGCTTATGGACGCACCTGATCTTGATGGATGTACATATATTCTGTATTTTGTGGAGTCCTTACCCCAGAAAGGGGACGTGGCTAAGGGACACGAGCAAAGAATAATATTTGTAGGGAGGTAGATTAGATGCGCGAAGAAAAGGAACCCACGCAGTACAACGCGTATCTTCCGCGATTCGGTCCGTATAACCGTAAAGTTGGTAGGACTATGGGAAGGTGAAGGATGTACGCATATTGTGCCATCAGCGTGCGTCTCTTCACTATCGGATCTCCCAAGCCACGTTACCACACTGATCGTTCTTAATTTGTGACCTATAAGACCCTCTAAAAGAGGTGAACTACTGCAGGGTAAACGCACAATAGTTGCGTCACACGCCTCCGGTGCGTACCGTGACGCCAGTAACACGAAGGCACAGGGTTGCCACAAAGAACCATTTTCTATTTGTAAAGACATCTGTAGTACCTACGTTCTTACCCTAACGACTAACTGCGTCAAATTTATTACAAAAACATTGCTATTGTCATTTTCAGTCAATTTTGATTAATCGCTTTTGATTGACTTTAACTTTAAGGCGACATTAATTTTAAAAGACGGGCAGTGGACTGTTTAAAATAATGTTTCGTAGCCAATGCTGCAAAAATAGCGTTTATGATTATTAGTAACTGCATGGAGGGTAAGGGTGCACGCTAAATCCCACAGCCGCTGGGCACACTCGACTGGGCACGTGATCCATCACTCACAGAATACTATCTTGAAATTTCCTTGAATTACTAATTACTTGAATTACTAAATTACCTTTGAACCTATATTTCCCACTTTATGCAATTTCCCCAATGTAAGTACGCGTTGTGCTAACGTTTGTCAGTCTGGACTAATGTTGGCATGTATCGTGGATGTTCATGGGCGACAGAATCCACTTACCACCGCCAATAGTCCGCCGAATTCTTTCCATAAATAAAAAAATAAGTTTAATGTATTAAACCCTAGTGATTAAAAGATCGTGTCTAAACGATTCTTAAGGTTCATTAAAGTTGACTTAGGGCACGGGCACTCAGCGTTAATTTTTACAACACTATTCTTGACTTAGTCGACGATTAAAAAAAATAAACCCGTTTTAAAAAGAATATTTTAAGTGCATTAGAAGATGGCACCAGTAAGAGTAAGAAAAAAAAAGAGAGAGTATTTTAGAAATACTAATTCGTGTAAAGTACTAGAAAAGCACGTGCCATAACGTAGTATAAATATTCACAAACATCAGTATTGCTTAATTACCGCCAGTTTAAGATAGTATACGTAAATAGAATTATCGCGCATCATTTAAAACGGTACAAGGACGCGGAGTGTCTGATAAGGGCATGTTTACAATCGTTACAATCTATAACATTTTCGTCATAGCGTAACGAGAAAAAAGAGAATGATTTAAAAAATAAGACGCTAATAGAGTCCACCCACGTCTCCAGTAATGGCTCATGTCTTGCATTGAGACACATTTGGCCAAATATCAGGTTTATCACGATAAAGCTCATATTGGGTCGACGGTGACTCAAGTCGGTACGAGACTATTACAGAAACTGAACAGGATTCTGCAAGGTCAGCAGCGCAACCGCATGCCCTGTGATTTTGCAGGTGTCCGTGCACCGCTTACTATCATCTAGTTCGCCCGCTTGTCTGCCATCTTTTCTATAAGAAAAACCTATTTATCAAGAGGAATAAACAGGGCCAAGACAAAACAAAAAAAAAGAAAATACATATTATTATCTAAAAAGTGCCAACCCTATTCGTCTAGCTCCACAGGATTAACGCGTAGGCTGCGCGTCGGCGCAGTGCATCGAGTCGGGAATAAGAAAAAAAACAAACAATGATGGCGCCAAGTTTTTGTGTGCACAGTGATGTAACAACACAAAAGCTTGTGTATGTTACTTACATCATTTGAGGAATTCCGGCGGGTTAACTCATATCGTTTATATTAGTGGGAGGATTCGTAGGATGTGCTTATACCAACAATGCAATGAGTGAATTTTGTTGCGTCGTTATGTGGCTGTTTTTTGTGTTACAGGCCATGGAAAAATATTATAACTTTGCTATCTACAACCAAACAAGATTGGCCTTTAACGTTCCACTGCGGGTTTTGGCCATAATTCACCACTCGTCCTAATCCTGATTGGAACCTAAATAGTTTTATAAATACAATCTTTACTATAAAATGTAAAAAAATGTTTCCAGCAAATATTGAAGGTTTTTTTTTCTCAATATTGAAATATTGAGATTTGAATCTCTTGATTTGGATTTGAGATTTGGACTCAATATTGAATATAGCAAATATTGAAGGTGGTTGAAGGTTCTCTCTGTGTGTTCTACCGCCTGTACAATGGGGAATGCTCTGAAGAACTGTTTAATATAATTCCCACCTCGGGTTTCTACAACCGCACCTCCCGTCACAGAAGTGCGGTCCATCCGCATTTCCTCGATACGGAGGTGTCGCGCACTATGCGGTCCAAAAACTATTTTATACCGCGAACCCGTAGGCTGTGGAACGAACTGCCTAAAGAGGTCTTTCCATTGAGCTACGATATGGGGTTCTTCAAGAGAGCTGTGAATAGGATTTTGCAAGGTCGGCGACGCGCCCGCATACCCCCTGGTGTTGCAGGTGCCCATGGGCGGCGGTAACACTTACCATCACGTGGGACCGCTTGCTCGTCCGCCCCCTAGTCTATAAAAAAAAAAAAAATACATAGATCTATCTTCGATTGAAATTTTCACGTTGACGAAAAATGTTACGCTTATTGTTGAAAAAATAACAATAATTTAAACATTTTATTTGATTAGTAAACATTAATTTAAAGACTTAGAGATAAACTCCCTTTAGCTCATCAGACGTCCTCCAAAATCGGACAAATCCTGGGACAACCGGTCGGATCACGGCCCTAATCCTGTTCAACTCGTTCGCAGCCCGTGAACTGCCCATAAAAAGAGCCTCACCTTTATTGTTGTGTATCGAAACTAAGTTAGAAGAAAGTACATTACATTGTGCTGAGTTCACAACTAAAAACTCTTTATTTAGAAAACAACATTCCATTACGAGAAACGAATCGATCATATCGAGAAACGAAACGAAATGCCATGTCTAATTCCCCAGATATTATACTCCTATTGTAGGTATGGACGGATAAAAGTATGTAATTATATAGTTATGTCACCGTAATTGAATACATATAAATTATATTGAAGTGTCTATGTGTGGTTTTTGGAAAGAAAGAAAAACAATTGGCGCCCCGTGCTGTAATCGTATTTGATACTCGTATCTTTTTCTTTTGCCAAAATATCTTGATAGCGAAAAAAAAAACTTCCACAAGCCAATATAGAGGTATATATACGATACTTATAGCGAAAAAAAAATGGCGCCCCCCGGCACCGCGCCGAATGCGGAAATAATGCAGCTAAGTATACACATTATATTTAGTTGTTGTCACTTCATGATTTTTGCTTCGTCATTTATACCCGCATTTTTTAGCAAATAAATTATTATTTATCATTTTCTATCACCTTATTGGGTCTTTGGGTCTCTATAAAATGTCGGTACCGATCCCAAGGGAGAAGACACCACACGAACTATTGCTAGTGAATCGAGAGGTGTCGCCGGATAATGGCCGTTTGTCCGTATTATTATTATTGTTCGCCCGATGCTACTGTGATAGAATCCCTCATCATCCCAACCCCCTAAAAGTTGACAGCCTAACTTATGTCGCCGACAGGAGTGCCCCTCTCTGCTACCGTCGTTCTCGGCACGTTCTAAACGACCCCGACGACTCAATTACCATTGCCATTGTGGTTCTTACACTACACTCTACGTAGGCACACCGTGCCCGCCGGCGGAGACGAAGACGTCCCACTTGCTACACCGTCAACACACACCGGCCTTCAGTCAACACTTTTACCAGGTATATCGGCACGTGCCTGGGCGCTTCTCACCGACTCACGATCCCGCGGTACTCTGCCGAAGCAACGCCCTTATTCGAGGTCCGTTCCTTCCGCCGGTCTACCGGCGGGGGAGCCCTTAAGCTCGTTACTGCACAAACTTTTTGCTCCCGATCTAAGCACCTTCTGCGCTCGCCCTAAACTATACATGTTCGGTAACTCTTGAAAAGCCATTTTTGATAGTGATTTTGCTGGTAAGTGACATTTTTTAGAGCCAATATTTAAATTATGATGATACATAATTATTTATGATACTTGATATATATTTTTGATTTTCTTTTCGGATTATCCTATAGCTAACATTTGCATACGAGATGAATTATTAAAATTTGCTTTTATTAAATTTTCATTTTAATCCAGTGTATTTTCTTGCAAATCATTAATTTTATATTCTGAAAAATTGGCGCAAATGAAGTCGCGGGTGATCGCCAGCTGTCAATGTCCATGTCTACTTTCGATTTTACTTTCGTAATGGATTCAGTTTAATTAATTAGGTACGTAAAGTGATTGATTGATGTTAGTAGTGAATATGAACATCCTTTCATATGCCTTTTTAGGATTATGTAGTCAAATATGAACACTTTTCCCAACCCTTTCTCCAAATCTATTCCCCCATCTAATGGTTGGCAGCGCATCCGGGGGCCTGCCAACATTTACCATTCTTAACTGATGTTGCCATGTACTGCGGATGTCCGGATGAGCGACAGTATCCATTTACCACCAGGTGGACCGTTTGCTCGTCTGTTGCCTTCTTTCTATAAGAAAAAAAAACTTATAAATCTCTCAGAAAGAGTATTTATTTTACTGTATACAAATAACCGGACGTACCGGCGGACGAAGCCGAGGACGTCCATCTGCTAGATGGACAGACGACCTCATAAAGGTTGCGGGCACCCGCTGGATGCAGGTCGCTGCCGATAGGTCTAAATGGCGGACAATGGGGGAGGCCTATGTCCAGCAGTGGACGTCCAAGGGCTGAGAAGAAGAAGAAGAAGATACAAATAAGTATTCGCTTCTGTACCAAAACACGTTGGTAAAGGCCATTATTAGCCAATAACATCCCGCTTCAGGGTACAGGCCTACCGTATTAAATCACTAGAGGATTCTTTGATTCTACTTTATTTGGGTGCTTCGATGCATAAACTTGAGGATTTCAGGCCGTATTTTACCGTGTGAGTTAGTAGATACACATATCTAGTCAAGATTTTTAAATCTCCAGCATGCGGGTTTCCTCACGATGTTTTCCATCACCGCCGAGCTGGTGATAATTTTAAAAGTATATAGGGCTTTGCTGTGTGATGTCGCCCGGCTTTAGAATACCACCATCGCATATCTTCGCATGGGTGTCGTAAAATGCGACTAAGGCATAATAACAAAGGCGCTACCACAAGCCCTGAGAAACTGCATCACCTCTAAAACAGTGGACTTACCAAAGCGCTTAGCCAGCGTGCATGAGGAGGCCAGGCTCCAGTAGTGGACGATAACAGGGCTTGGTTACGGTACATATATTGGTAAAGGTCATCGATTACAATTTATTACAGGAAATTTGTGACGCAAATCATAATAAGTTGCCTTATCATGTAATTCTTGTTATCGGGTACCCGGAACCGATAGATCTTTGTCGGTGAACTGTAATCTTCGTGAACACGATAAACAGTTGTTTTTATAGAAAGTTGGTAGACACCAGACGAGCAGTCAACCTAACGGTAAGCGAATTTTGTCGCCTATGGACATGTGCGATATATGCCAACATTAGTCAACAATGATGAAGTGATAAAATGCAACAGTCCAATTGTTTCTGCGCTGATCTCGAGGTCTATGTGAATAATGTTTTGAGATTTTTTTAATCCAGAATATTCATTAATATTGTTTTCTTACAAAATCGATGTAGTAGTTCTGAAAATAACTTCGGTTTTGAAACAGATGGTGATCTTTATGTAATTCCCAATAAAATCAGGTTCGGGGCATTTTTTTATACAAACAAGATGGCAGTAGGTACACCTTGTAGTAATTTATACGTTCATAATACATGTCAAGATTAAGACAAGGATGACAAACGTTGGCACGTCCCCGAATGCTCCGATTACCTTTCCAGATTTAGAAGTGGATTTAGTAAAAAGATTGGGAACGATGAATAAGGAGAATAACGGGATGAAGCGTTTTCCTCATTCCAGTACAGTCCGTATTCATCCTTAAGCCTATTCCCCCCCACTCCCCCTCTCCATAGACAGAGGATGGGTAGTAGAGAATAAAGTATTTCCTTTATCTCATTGTACATACTTTATTTCTTGATAAGATGTAATAAAATTGAATGGGATGGGATATCGAAGGCGTTCTGATTTCTGGACGCCCGTCTATATCTGCCTCTTTAAGTCTAAATTCTAATATTTATTAAACTTATGTCAATAGCAGTATCAATATATGTTGAGGGGGAGAGTGCACGCTGCAATCCAACAGCCGCCGGGCGCGCTAGACTGGCCACGTTACCCCTTTCTCACAGAAAACTACCTTGAAATGTCAGTACATTTCCCACTTTATCTTATTTCCCTAATGTACATACGTGTTTCGGTAGTGAGTGAGATGTGCCAGAGCCCATTCCCATTCTATCCCTCCGCAATTTCCCAGCCCTTTCTCCAAATTCATTCCTATATCTCCAAAGATAGGCAGCGCATCCAGGGGCGTGCCAACGTTTGTCATTTCCGACCAATGTAGGCATGTATTGCGGATGTCTATGGGCGACAGTATCCACTTACCGACAGGTGGACTATAAATGATCATCTGCCGCCGTCGTCCATAAAAAAAAAGATCACGTACCTGTAAATGCTTTCATATAATTGGCGCCGGATAATTTAAAGCAAAACACTGACTGTTTTATGCTTAATGCCTTAAGTATAAAACAATTAAAGCTGGCATTTTGTACCATAATATGCAATAAAGTTTTTTAAATAAAAGAAATAAATTATTATAATGTTTTCATACAAATGGTCGCAGCGCGTTCGTCGCGGCGGTTCTGTTTTTAATCGACTTCAATGAATGTTCCCTATTTTATCGAAAAATACTCGACGGATCATAGAAATTTCTGTAAAATAATCTTTATTCAAGCAAGGTCGTTTCACTTTACAGATGTTAGCACTGTTACAGATGAAATCGAAGCGGTGTCCTACACCCACACAAAGCGATGTGTAGTCAAAGTATTCACCTTGTCAACACTTGTGTATTTCAAATGAACAAAGCACATTTGTTAATCAATTGAATGCGATCTCGATTCACAACCTGCTCATGAATAGCTTTGATCTATCAGTGTGACATAGTTTCTTCACTGCAAAACTGGAGCCACTAAGACAGCGATATCGTTTAAACTTGGTCCCAGACAACGCAAGAGCAAGCGCGGTGTTATTACATGACAAAATAGCCCTCTGTGCGAGAAATTTTTGTTTCTTGTCTAAATCAGTCCAGTACTTCATAAAAATATAGGTTTGTAAAATTTACAAACCTATATTTTCCTAACATCCTTTAGCAAAAGGTTGAGAAAGTCAGTGTTATTAAAGTATTTGTTTATGAACCAAATTTATTGTTTAAGTCTGTGGTATGTGTCAACGTCTGTGGTATTTTCCCTCTGCATTAATGAGAAATATAGAAGACATTTTGGCGGGAACTTGAGAAGGTTTTATGGTTTAATAGTGATAGTTTCAAAGTGTGTCATGTTAGTGTGTAATGTTTGTGCTAATCAAATAAAATCATAAGATTGGGTTTTTCGTCTGAGGAGTCCAACTGTAAAAAACACAGTAAATCTATTTTAAATTCATTTATAGTAGACATTTCGACGTGACATTGGCAAAATAGTCGGCGCGCTACAGTTGACAACTGATACTGCCACGAAACCGAAGAAGAGAAGTATAGACCTGATAGTTTGGTTTAACATTTGGTGTATTATACAATAATATACATACATACAAAATAACAAACTAACAGTATTTTCGCTAGTTTGAGGACTGATGTGATGAGAAAATTCTAGTCAAACTGCCACAGTTTGTACCTAACCGTTATTATTACAAGTCCCGATAAAACCTGGTTTAGATTTCATCTTTCTGTGAAATTCCAAGCAACAGTTTTTGAGATTTCACAGCTCGATTTAAAATATCAGCACAATTTGCCATCACGTCTTAAAGAATTAATAGCCTATGTTCACAAGGGGTTAGCCATCAACGCGATTAGTTGCACTAAGAAACCGCAAAGAATGTACGCATGTACGCCATACCATCCGTTTTGAGGCCAATCACTTAGGAGGGGTAGCCGCAGTGCGTATAGGGCCTAATCCTTATGATCAGCAGGATCCGATAGCTTCACCTCCGAGAAACGAAGTTGACTAAATCAATTTTAGTGCTGCTTGATCTTAATGATCATCGTTTTTCATCGCTATTTTCCGACAATTAAGTGTTCAGAGACTCATTGATGTCAACATAAATAATGTCACACACTGAGGCTCACAGACAGTTGACTACCGTCATATAACGCTGGAGAATGTCGTCGAATCCAACAGCCCGTGGGTCTATTTGACCAGTTAACCCACTCCCGATAGAGTGCCGTGATATGTACAAAACACCTGTGGCAAATTCGCGACGGATAGGGACTTACTAAATAAATTCGTTTAGTTTCTCTTCTCACCCCGTTTCGCTCATTCAATGGAATGAAAGAAGCAGAATGGAACGGTATGGAATTGGATATTATTGATACTTCCTATTCCTTGATTCGTAAATTGCGAAAGGCAGACAGCGCTCTGCGGGGGACTTACTTTTGTCATTTGTGATGTTAGCATGTAGTATCTGGGTAATCTCAGTGTTGTGTGGGTCGGTTTTAGAACAACATCACACCATCTCTTCACGTGGGTGTCGTAAAAGGCGACTAGGGGATAATAAAGCCGGTACCTCTGGAAGAGTGGACTTGATAACCCGCTTCGTCAGGGTGGCGTTCTACAGCCATACATCCCTCATGCACAAGACGTACAGTACAAGCTCATGTCCAGTTGTGGATAAAGGGCTGGTTATGGTTAGCATGTAGCGCAGATGTGCATGAGTGAGTGTTCTCTTATCTTCAAGAGGACAGGTGGACTATCTAGTTGTTTTTGGTATATAAAATGTGTTAATATATCTGATATCTGACGACATCTGTTAAACGCCATGTGAAACTTTTAGCAAGATGAATAAATATGGTTAAAGTAGATTAAAAGTTGTTGAGATTTCCGGAGCAGTATTTAAACGTTTGAAAATTTTTGGCTTCGTCATTGTAGGCTTGTTAAATTTACTCTCTCTTCAATGACCCTCAAATAAACTGGACCACCTGTTTTATAGCTCCAATCGTACACCATTGTATGTAGATTTGACGGATGGCGAAAGTCGGTTCCATGGGGCCAGTCCGAGTTGGCAAGCGTTTCACTACCCTATGTAGCTTAACGACCCTGGCCTACCACAATGTGGCCATAAATTGTACACAGATTAAAGATAGGAAATGATTAATAAATGATTGCAAAACTTGTTCCTTGGGGTATAGAGATCATAGAGAACGCAATTTACCTGCATTCAAGTTGACAAATCCAATTAGAACACTTTAAAAAGGCGTTCATAATGAAAGCGAATCAGCGCTAGCTAAAAACTCTAGTCCGTGCCGAAAACAACGTTAAGACTATTTGAATTAAAACCCGAAGGAAAAGTTTTTCCCACGACCCGGCGCAGAGTAATTGAAAGCAGGGAGCTTGTGTTTTATGTTGGCACCCTTATAATGGCAAGGCTCGGCTCCTCTCGCGAAGAAACTATGCGAGCAAGAAGAAAGGTGAACAGCGCTTAAAAAATCCGGTCTAACTCTATTCTGTACGAAGGTTCGCCACTTATTGAACATTGTTGTAAATCGAATAATTGCCACATTTGTTCAGAGTTCTTTGACTAGCAGACTCTATACGAAAACAAATTCGGTTTAAATCCTCTTCTTGGAGTCGCATCACAAGTGCACCACGAACGGCAAATCTCCACAAGTACACTAAAGACTAAACAAGTTAATTATGTCAAATATCGGCTTGCCGAATGTCAATTTTGGTATGCTGATTCCGTGTAAAACTACACTTAGCAAAGAAATAAATTCTCATTAAAGAGGAGAAATTGGCAATCCCATTGCATTTAATTTACATGGTGTGTGTGACATTCCTTGGCGTCCTGGGCACATTGGCGTCTCAATTTGCATGCGTTTGCAACTGCAGTTGAGTTGCAATGATTTGAAATGAAATTTGTATACCTATGGACAGTTTATAGCTGAACAAACAATTGGGTGTTTCGGTCCATAGCCAATCAAGTGGGTCCAATGCGGCTTGGTAGATATTACACGTGTTCCAATTTTACTAAAATTCCCGGAAACGCCATCAGTTTACTTACAATGAGTCCTTCACTGTCGAGCTGAAGTTATAAAATTCAAAACTAAGTTGAAACTGAGTGATTAGTGTCAGGGTAACCCACAACCTTAAGAATATGAGTCGAGAACAGATACGCAGACATTAGTTTAAAAACAACTATTTGTTCAGGATTTGAGGATCTTGGGGAGGGAAGGGATCTTTGCGCCTGTGGATGCTCGATATAGGTGAAATTCTAGCGGAAACATTGAGTATTGTGATAATTATTCTTTATTATTCTGATGTATGCATTGCATATACATATATACACATACCATACATATATACACATTCATATATAGACCTTAGAGTCCTTACGACAGTGCAGAGTGACAAACGTTGGCACGATCCCGGATGCGCTGCCTACCTTTGCAGATTAAGGAATGGATCGGGGAAAATTGAGAGGGATAGGCTGAAATGAGCTCTGGCATATCTCACTCACTACCGAAGCAAGTATGTACATTGGGGAAATACGAAAAAGTAGGAAATGCAGTATATTTCTGTGAGAGAGGGGTAACGTGGCCAGTCGAGTGCGCCCAGCGGTTGTGGGAATGCAGCGTGCACTCTCCCCCTACAGTGGAGACAAGCTTGTAGTATGATATTTATAATATAAACCCGCCTCGAAGCAAAGACACCACCGTTGCGTAAACAACTGTTCCCTTCAACCGAGCTCCGATGTGAACTCACAAAAAGCAACGGTGACCGGTCAGCGCCCCTTTATGCGCACGGAGCGCACGCGCGCGTGAGAAGCTCACTATCACTGGATCTAACGTTGTTACCTCGCTGAACTCTTTAACCTCTGATTTTCTTTTTATTTTGACTGTAGTCTTGCAACTTCGTTGGTGGTATTCGTCTTGGAAGAATGAAGTGTTTGAATAATATACTTGAATAATTGTTTGAATAACAATTATGGTCGTGTGGTGTCGGTTGGGTTTAGAATTGTACCACTCCATCTCTTGCCGTAGATGTTGTAAAGGGCGACTAAGGAACCGCAGAGAGACTCCTCCACCTTTAAAAGTGGACTCGTTGGCCCGCTTGGCCAGCGTGGCGTTTTAAAGCCATCCCCCATGCACACAATATGCCAGAAGGTCATGTTGCAGCAGTGCACGAAAAGAATGGCTAGTTAAGGTAATGTATTGTAAATATATTCCTGCTTTCTGACTTTCGCTCTAGTTAAGTAAATGAACAATTAATTGTGAATTTTGTTGTTCAGAGGTTTGGTAAGAACTCTCAGAGAACAGGACTGCAAAGGCTCATTTACACAAGGAGAGTTTCTCGGTTCGGGCGAGAATATCGTATATATGATTCTCGTCTCACAATTCTCGTCTAGAACTGTTCACATGATAATAAAAACTCGATGATAACAGTGATCAGATGATGATAACAGTTGTTTATAACTAGCTTTTGACCGATGTTCAAGAAACTCTCCTTCTGTAGGTGACTATTCCAGTGATGCGTGTTTTATGTTGCACTTCACAGTACATTTTCAAAATTGTCTACCTATAACCTAATCCTACAACTATGGCTCTGACGTATAAAGGCCAAAATCTTATTCAAGCGTTTTTATAAAATTATAAAATGATGTTTAACATATGATAAGTTAAATCAATTTAACTAATTTTGGATCTGAATGAAATATTAATGCTTATTTGACAGTTTAACAGAAGTTCTTATAACTTGTTGCAATTAGCTTTAAGTTTTTTTTTATTATAGATTAGTGGGCGGACGAGCAAGCGGTCCCGCGTGATGGTAAGTGTTACCGCCGCCCATGGACACCTGTAACACCAGGGGGTATGCGGGCGCGCCGCCGACCTTGCAAAATCCTATTCACAGCTCTCTTGAAGAACCCCATATCGTAGCTTAATGGAAAGATCTCTTCAGGCAGTTCGTTCCACAGCCTACGGGTTCGCGGTATAAAATATTTTTTGGACTGAACAGTGCGCGACACCTCCGTATCGAGGAAATGCGGATGGACCACACTTCTGTGACGGGAGGTGTGCTTGTAGAAACCCGAGGTGGGGAATTATATTAAACAGTTCTTCAGAGCATTCCCCATTGTACAGGCAGTAGAACACACAGAGAGACGCAACGTCTCTCCGAATGCTGAGGGATTCTAAACCGCCCGTGAGAGTGGGATCGTCGACAATACGAACAGCACGTCGTTGGATGGAGTCAAGTGGGTCCAATTGGTATTTCGGTGCGCCGGCCCAGAGATGAGAGCAATACTCCATATGGGACCTCACCTGAGCTTTGTAAAGCATTAGGAGTTGCCCAGGGGTGAAGTACTGTAATAATCGGGAATTGAGAGTTAGACCCTTATACATAGAGACTACTGATATCTAAGTTAGACCCTTATACATAGGGACTACCGATATATAAGTTAGACCCTTATACATAGGGACTACCGATATCTAAGTTAGACCCTTATACATAGGGACTACCGATATCTAAGTTAGACCCTTATACATAGGGACTACCGATATCTAAAACTGGACGAGAACTATTGGATAATTAAATAACTTAATCTAAGTCCATTTTTTATCAAAAAATAACTTAGACGCATCTATTATGTTTTTTTCGAAATTTAAATCCAGCATTATATTACTTAAATTATTATTCTTTTAATGTTTTAATATATCTTTATTAATAAATTTAATTTTTTCGCCTTATTTAATCTACCCCACAATAGAAGAATGTCAGTTGCCCCATGTCATGTACACGTCGAGTTGGCCGGACGGCGACCTCCAGAAACAGGTATGGTATGGATGCTGGCAGGTTTACCGATATCAAACCAATACACCTAGCTAGGTACATGCTACAAGTAGGGCTGTCACCGGAATACCCTAAACTCGGAGATTTAAAGAATAGGAGGAAAAACAAAATAAGACATTTTTTTAAATTAAAATTAAAGTTATACATAAATTTATAATCTATAACACATTAATGCCCTTATATTTATTAATAATTTAATAATTAATAATGTTTGATATACATAGCAACGCTTGTATTTCTTTAAAACAGTCTATATTGTTTACTAGAGGCAGCTTCATATTTAAAACCACACGTCACTTTTATGTGAAGTTTTAATGGTGGATTTTAATTTACGATGTTAACCCGTAGCCCGTACAAGTATCCTCGAAACCCGAAGACTCCGGGTCATACCCGGAGGGGTGGTAACCCTAGCTACAAGCTTGGTACTGGTATACCAATACGACCATAACAAGTTATTTTTACATCAAACTTGGTATTGCGTAGATAAAACTTGATTACGTTTCTAAAAATATCACATATTTACTCGCAGGTATATTGGCATCGAATTTTTAAATTGTAGAATTTTTATCGATACGGAATATCTCATTTTGCGTAAAAACAGGTTGGTGTTATGTATTATTTACTTATTTATCACTGAACCGTTTGTTATCAGTAATAGATACATGTTTATGAGACAGTACACCTATTTATAAGCTGAATCGCCGAATTAAATCGAATTAGGTAGGTTTATTAAAATACCTGTCACAGGTGCTGCCTAAAGGTGAGTACAAATCTACTTATCGAAATGAACAAAATGTTTTTTTTTCAAAATTGAACAAATCACGTGGTTCATCTATATAAAACACATTATAGAGATAAATAATCAGTGTGTAACCCATTTTAAATGTAGTGATTTTTTATTTCGAATAAAGTATAATTTTGTTATATAGTAAGATCTTATATAACTACGAGTATATAGGTATACATAGCATACTTTACGTTACATACATACAATGTACAAGTATGTACTTCACATAGTAATATTTGTTATGTTCAACCGCGATAAAAAAAAGTTTAAAATCTTATTGAGAAAATGTATGGTTTTAATGTAAATTCATATTTATCGTGTTCTGCCCAAAGGAGCTAAAGGGCCCAAAGGTTAACTGGAGGTAATGCTGTAAGGCATTAAAGTCCGCCTTTTGTAATAATTTAGAAAAAGTAAATAAATAAAAAAATATTAATTTATTTTTTATTGGACCTATAACTATATAACTACCTAATTAGTAATTTAGAATGGAGGCAGGAAGCTAGAAAGGAGAATGGCTGGATAAACTTCACCTTTAAAGCAAACGTGAATTCGTGACTTGTTTCACATACTTTTATTTCTAATAGCAAGGTTATTTTATGATATTGTTCTTAAACTATTTTTTTACTAAATAGTAAGTAGGTAGGTATCTACTTACCAAGCAGTGAGTGATTAGAAGTTTTATTCAAAATTTAACGGCCTCTCACTGTACTTTTTCAAATTTAAATCTGTTGAAAATCTACCATATAACTTTAAACACCATAGAGAATGGTACTTACCGATAACTCCAATAGAATCAGTGGCAAATTTAACAAAATCCGACACGACTAAAGTTCCGTTAGCACAAGATTTACCCGTGATTTTGTTCTAAAACCACGAGAAAACTATGGATTTTCACAGGAAAACTTTATAACAATGTAGAAAACACTCGAATCACTTAAATTTCACTGTCACAAACTCCGAATTTATCACTTATTTCGTCCAATAACATTGATACGTATGTTTACGTAGAGATTTGAGAAAAGTCGACACGATAACAAACTAACGTCCAAATATGACGGCGTTTAGTGTGATACTAGCGCTATATGGGCGAACGCTTGTGCCGCAACAAAATGGAACTATTTTGTAAGGTCAGCACATATAAAATAAATCAAATTTATATATCTCTGTTACATGGTGAGACACTAATATAGACTATTAAATAAAACTCTTTTATATAGAAACGGGGCAGACCAGTACATAATCCTCCCGATAGTTTAAAAAAAATCGATAAATAGGGATTTCTTGATATTATGAGATTTTGTCGTAGAAATAAGACAGATCTATTGTTTATAAAACTCTTTTTTAAAAATCTAGTGTTTTCACAGTCCTTCGGTGTTACTAAATTCAATGGACATCTACGAAACTTGCTAACATCAGTTACTTATCTGTAATGTTGACAAATTTCAAATTTTAGCAGAACGTGCGACTATGAATAATATGCGACTAAGGTTGAATATGAATTATAATGAGATACTCGTATTCATAGCTCATAATGTCCATATCTATATTATAATAATGTAAATCCACACATAATTACGAATATTAATAAGGTTAATACTATGTTTGCAAATTTTATTGTAACGGAAGTTGTAATGAACGATGCCTTATTTTATCAATAATGATTTAATTTATAGGTACATTGTCATAAATCCAATTAGGCAACATTATACGAGTATAATTATGAACAAGTTCAAGACTTTGCAAATCAATACGAAGCAATATTTAAAATTGAGATAATGATCCTTATGAAACTATATTTTGAGAATAATACGTAATTATATTTCGTAGTATCCTCAAAATTTTATTTGCACGTGGGCACAAATTATCGCCATAATATCTTCCTTGTTATTGTTTCATTAGCATTTGCCCCAGGTTATGATGAATTTGTAAATCGATATCCCGGTGTGCTTATCTAAATTAACTAGGTATATCTACAATACTTCAGTATACGTTCCATTCCTACAATATCACAACATCGTCCAAATTGATCAAACATACAAACGGAAGTTATTCTCTATTCCAGAAGTTTACCTATATTCTTTGTATATAATATTGTCACCAATTAGAAACAATGCTGAATCATTACATTGCAGTCCTATTGTATTACAATAAAGCTCATTACCATTTTTTATAGTCTTTACAAAAATGAATTACGTAAAAGCGAAAATCATAAATAATACTAATAACTTTGTACTTACTAAGGGATGTTCGTAATTATAGAAATAAATTTATACTGAAATAAGTGTCTAGTTTTATAAATATTCGCCAGTACAATGAAACCGAGGAACAATAAGTCTATTGTTTCAGTAAAGAATACTGAATTAATATCAATTTGTGATAGCTAGTTTTCAAGGTAAAGTGACTTAATTGTTTGCTAAAATGTCACGGGCAGGTTTTAAAGGGTTTGTATATTGTTTGCGAATTAAATATGTATGACACAATATATTTAGACTGTCTAGTATTGTAAGAGTTCATATTATATGGATATAATATAACATTTTTAATTACATGTACTATATTACTTATAAAGAGCAAAGTAACGTAGAATATAAACATATATAGATTTCAATTTACACAGGGAAGACGAAGTTAAAAGTTAAAACCAGTTTGACACTATTATGAGTTATTTTAAGAAGCGAATGCCTTTTTAATAAAAAGGCATAAAAAGTTTTTATGTAAAAAGCAGGTAAAACAGGTAGGTAGGTAGGGGCTCGGCGACAGGTGATGGACTTTTACCAAAAATAACAGGTTAACTTCCTTTTTATCGTGTATTTGATGTTGTTATCGCTCCATTGCTCGTTTGACACAAATAAGGAATTTTCACTAAATTGGTTTCAAAGTGATGAATGTTAGAAATGACAAATGCTTCAGTAGTAGCTAGATATAACCATATTTTTTAACATTACTATCTTCTTAACAGCTGATATGTTTTGTTGTTTTAAAAGACCAGCGCGAGCGGTCAGAAAAAATAATAATATAATCTTCATTATTTACAACTTATATAAAACATGTATATAAACATAATTATAATGTTTTAATCTACGATGACCTTTTTGATGTCACGAGTATATAATAAAACTGAAATTATGTCGTATAATACTAACATGAAGATGGTGGCCAGCCTTTGGGAATGAACGAATGAACTTATTTGCGTTTAAATAAATTTACAAGAGGTATATATCCAGAAATGGAGAGATCTAGGCAGATGGTAGGGTACTGACATGAAATTTATCAAGATTATAATTTCAATTACTTACTTTAAAAAGATATCAAGTAACTGTTATCGATTTATAATTGACCTAAATATAAACAAGCTGCATCCTGCTATTTACCAAATCATGGTTATAGCCATGACAAAAACTGGCAACAAATTTAACCACCGACTGCTATTCTCCTGCTATGTTAATTTCGTCCCAATTTTCGGGCACATAAGAATGTTCCATTGATGCTTTTGGTTGTATCTTTAGATTTGCACAGTTTAGTGACGGTCAATGGTCAATCGTAGTAAACGAGGCGGTTTTCCCGCGCGTTGTGTTATCAAGGCAACTTTTTTGGAGGTTGACGGAAATGAATTTAGAGTGAGGGAAATGAACATTTAGAATGGAGAATAAAATTAAGGAGCGTGAATGTCGTTTTATTGTTAAACGATTAACAGTTGAAGTGATTACTACCATACTACTACGATATGAGTAACGAATTTTTTCATAATACTCTTTATATCTGAAGGGTTTTAATGGCCCCTTCTACCCACATTCGAGAGATCACCCAATCCCGTGCCACGAAGTTTCTACTTAAGTACAGATTTCTCAATTATCATTAACTCGGCGCGGGTGGTGATGAAAAACATTGCTAGGATACACACATGTTCAGAAAACTGATACATCAGTAATGTTTAACATCTACCAACCCACATTGGTCATGCGTGGGTCCAACAGAGCTCAAAAGATCTGCTTCTGACCATAGAGACAGTATGGTGGAGTC
This sequence comes from Sesia apiformis, assembly GCA_914767545.1. Classification (NCBI taxonomy): domain Eukaryota; kingdom Metazoa; phylum Arthropoda; class Insecta; order Lepidoptera; family Sesiidae; genus Sesia; species Sesia apiformis. The sequence goes on from OU611962.1 coordinate 1,249,657, forward strand.
AATACTCCAGAAAGGGGAGAGTGACTAAAGGTCGCGGGTGAGGTTAATTTATAGGGAGACAGAATAGATACACATCGGAAAGAGCCCACGCAGTCATACGATGGGTACTTCTCGCGATTTGGTCCGTATTCTCGTACTTCTTGTATCGGCCTATGAGGTCCTACTGCAGGGCACAGGCCTTCCCTAATAAATCACTGGGAGGTTTAGGGCCGTAGTCCATTACGCGGGCCCGGTGCGGATTGGTGAATTTTTTTATTCCATATTACCGTACGGTAATATCTCGTGGTCTCGTGACCACGACTGATGTAACCCGTGCCGTAACGTCATTTTGTACATATTTTAGAATATAAAATGTGTACAAAATGGGAAAGTTCTATAAGTTATATCGTACGGTAAGTCCATGGGAGGAGGAAGGTCGTGGTCATGTGTGATGGATTATGGTCCGAAACTCCGTAAAATTAAAAACCGAGGTCAGTGGTCTACAGTACATCGTTATAAGCTGAGATCAATAAATGTGCAGGACTTAAACGGATTTAAGAACGAAATGGTGTTTGTTTACTCGCTATTTGCTAGCAAGAGATTTTTGCAAGTCAGCAGATGCTCATAGAATATTTTGTTTATAGAAAGAAGATAGCAGACGATTAGCCAGTTCGCCTGGTGGTGAGTGGATACTGTCGCCCATGGACATCCATGATACATGCCAACATAAATCCAGAACGACAAACGTTGGCACGAGACCGGATGCGTTGCCTACTTTTGGAGATTGGATACCTTTGGCGTTGGGAAGAATGGAGAATGGAAAGTATAACGGGATGAGGAGTTTCCTCATCTCATTTTACCTCCCATTCCTAGACCAAACTAGGACTTTTTACAATAATCTAATTTGAATGTAATTTAGAGCAACAATATCTAATGACCAATATAGAAGTAAACATAGTAATCTCGACTTTCAAAATTTGAATCATACTTGCAATGTCGTTAAAACTTCACAAAGCTTACGTAAAAGCTTTTTGTGCCCATGATTCAAAAGTTCCAAAGCAAAAGCTCTCATTTAAACAATAATGGTTAGTTTAGCTTTGAATCTATTGTTGAGAAATTTAGAGAAACAAAATTACAAACGTTTAGTAGAGTGAAATTGAAGAAGATTAATATTCTGCTGGTCATAGAATTGTTGTTGTAAAAGTGAAACGAATCATTGCCAGTGACACTCGGACACAATCGGAGTCGTGACCAGAATTGCGTACGCGCAGTCTCGTCGATATGGCGAGACAACGATATTGTTCATACTTGACGCCGAACGAATGTGTTATTCATGTATTACGTGTAATGGAAGACATTTTTAATGAAGATGTGTCAATTATCAATTTTTATTACCAATAGCGTGTAGCCTTATAGAAATATTTATTTTTAAAATAGGTAATGATTACTGTAAATTTACAATAAATGTCCTTACAATATAATTGTACATTTTTTTTACAATACAATAGAATGGCTAGCTTGATTTCCTGATCTGGATATTAAATACCTATCCAAAAATTAAATAATATCGGTACATAAGTTATTACTATACCAAGTTTCATTAAAATCCGTCCAGCGGTTGTTGGGTAATGTGCGTTCAGACAGACAGATAAAAATTCTAAAAATTGATGTGTTTGTATCTAATGTAATATAATAAAATTTCTAATATTAAATGTACAGACACGGGTTTGTAACGATTGTATTATATGTGTAGAAGATTTTACATCCACTCTTTATATGCTGTTAAGAAACGTTGTCGGCAACTGAATTATTGATTACTGAAATACACGCAAATATAGGGAAATATAAACCACACCTACTTACCGTTAGTTAATAATCATATTGTAAATTGATTACATCGAGGAGAATGTAACGAACGAAGAAAAATATTGAGCAACATCACCTTGATGTTGTAAACCAAAACAATTGAAATCAAAGCACGCGGGCGTAAATGAGTAAGTACCCAAGATTATTATTAATTAAATACCAATTTTAGGCTACGTTACAAAACGCGAAACTTTCGCTCTTTATTAGCCTAAAATTACTGTGCGCCCTTTTTTATAATACAGAATGAAACGCAGCATGAATTGGGTTGCCAAAGAATTTTGCTGTTTTTGGATCTCAGCCCTACTATTTAGATTATAAAAGAATTTTGATAAGTTGATAAGAGACAACGTTTACCAAAACGCAATTTAGAAAATCTTTGAATTCATTTAATGAAAGTGGATAAAATTGTATATTTTAGTTTGCCGTCTTTTAGTTGTTATTATCCAACTATTATTTATAAGTCATAGATAAAAATTATCATTCTATTTGAATAATGATTACCTAAATTATTTCTCTAACCATACTTTTTGCTTACAGATAACAAACAAAATTTATGGTTTCAGCAAAATTTATCAAAATAATTAGATAAAATATTTCTTTAGTTCTACTAGTCTACTACACTACACTTTTGACGACACGGTATAAGTACCTAAAGATGGACTGAATATGAATTTAACTGAAATTCATCACTTTGTTTTGGGAGGGTACTGCGGGATTGCGAGTACTCACCCGCAATCCCCCGCGCTTCACACTTGTGAAGCGCCCAAGTACGTGCCGATACCTGGTAAAAGTGTTGGCTGAAGGCTGGTGTGCGTTGACAGTGTAGAAAGGGAGAGGTCTTCGTCTCCGCCGGCGGACACGATGTGTCTACGTAGAGTGTAGTGTAAGAACCGCATTGACAATGGTAATTGGGTCGTCTAAGGTCGTTTAGGACGTGCCGAGAACGACGGTGGCGAAAAGGGGCATTCCTGTCGAGGACATAACTTAGGCTGTCAGCTATTAGGGAGTTGGCATGGCGAGGGACTCTATCATAGTAGCGTCGGGCGGAGAATTTATTTCATGTATTGATATTCATTTAGTATCAGTAATTTTGTAAGTAATATTTTTAGACACGTGTATGATCGAAATAGAAATTAATAAAGCACATGGCGTAATTCGACGCTTCATTTATCAGTATTATTTTTTAGTTCAGTTTATTTATCAATGACAATACATTTGTTGGCAGGTTAATAATTAAACTAAAATTGCTAGTAACGACAACATTTTGTGTGGATATTATGAAAATAACTCGACTATGACGGTTGGACACAATGGGTATTATGAAAATAACTCGACTATGGCGGTTGGACACAATGGGTATTATGAAAAGAACGCGACTATGACGGTTGGATACAATGGATATAATGAAAGTAACTCGACTATGACGGTTCGATACAACGAGAGCCCAGTTCAGATATGTAGTCTGAATTTTGGAAAACCAATAATTTTTTTTTTTATTATATAAGTTTACGCCGACAGCATAAACACAGTATAAAAGACGTAAAAATCTCTAAACATATGCCTATTAATTTATAAAATATGTACAAAATGCGAAAGTTTAAAAAGATAAATTGCTTATATTATACATACTTTTATTAAACTACCTCCAAAAATTTGTTCTAAGCTTATGAAGACAGGTTACTAATTAGAATATGTAAAGGTAATAGTACCTTTAAATGTGCGTGTTTGTGTGTGTGAGAGTGTCTGAGTGTGCGTGAGTGTGTGTGTGAGAGTGCGGGTCTCTCTCTTTGTGTGAATTCAGTGAGTATCGATGATTAATCAAACCAGAATTACAAAATAAGTCAATATAGGGATACATACAAATAAAATTACACAATAAACAATGACTAATAAATATTGGGATATATTAGTCATTGTAAGTTTTCATTCTAAGTTGTTGAGTTTTCATGTAGTTTTCATTGTCTCACTTATTACAGTATTTTGAAGACTACCTTGAAATGTACTGCATTTACTAATTTATCGTATTTCTCTAATGTACGTACGTGTTTCGGTAGTGAGTGAGATGTACCAGAGCCCATTCCCATCTCATCCTATCCCTCCCCACATTCCCAACCTTTTCTCCCAATTTATTCCTTAATCTGCAAAGGTAGGTAGCGCATCCGGGGGCGTGTCAACGTTGGACATTCTGGACCGATGTTGGCATGTATCGCTTATGTCTATGGACGACAGTATCCACTTAACATCAGAAGGACTGTATGCTCGTGTGACGCTTTTTTATCTATGAAAAAAATAATATAAAAAAAACGTTTTTTAAAAACAAGCCTTTATGCCAGCCATGTACCAAAACGAATAAAATAAGTTTATATTGAATTATTTGGTCTCAAAACGCTCGTCGCGCAAATTGTAAATAGTACCTACTTTTATGAATATTTATTTATGCATGCTATTAACCGTTGAGGAGTGCCCTCATGAGGAGATAATCCTGGCTGCAGTATCAGTTCATGGTGTAAATCATGTTTAGCTATCAAAATTAAACCTACATGCTAAGTTACATATCTCTGCTACTAATCGTTGAGGAGTGCCCTCATGTGGAGACAATCCTGGCTGCAAAATCAGTTCATGGTGAAGATAATGTTTAGCTATCAAAATTAAACATATATGCAAAGTTTGGTGTCCGTGCTACTAACCGTTGAGGAGTGCCCTCGTGAGGAGACAATCCTGGCTGCAGCATCAGGTTATTTCTATCATTTTAGTGTATTGTCATCAGAACTGAACAAGCGTGCAAAGTTTAAAAGTTGTAATTTTAAAGGAAGTGGTTCAAATTTGGCTTGCAAGATTTGTCCCAAACATACTAACAGGTGAAGTTAATTAAAAGCTTGTAAAAAAACTTCTTGTATCGGTCTATAATGTCCCATTGCAGGGCACAGGCCTTCCATAATAAATGACTGGAGGGTTTGGGGCCCTAATCCGCACACTGCGGATTTTTTTTATACGCCACTTTTTTTCCTCGAGCAGGCGGGTTTCCTCACGATGTTTTCGTCTCACCGCCGAGCTAGTGACAATTTTTAAAACAGTATATTTCACCATAATGTTCACGACAGTCCATACCTTTTTAAGGCTCGCCACCACTCACAATCTTCAGCTTGTAAACTTCTTCAAGCTGTCGGTCCATCTGGCAGGAGCGCGTCCCACACTGGGCTTCCTACTACTACCTACTGCTACTTCCTACTGGGCTTCTTTGTTCGACATACATACATTTGTTTTGTTAACTTAAGACAATGCTGTGTTGTAATTGCGGCTAAAAAACGGCTTTTAATTTCTTTCTAATTTTATGAACTATGTCGGTGATTATAGTTTTTTAGCAAAATTTTTCCTTTCGTATGTGACCGCATAGAAACTCCGAATATAACTCTCTCTCCTTAGCTCGCTGAGCGACATTGAACTTGTGGTCAAAGTCGACTTTGAGGCCTCCCGTCAGAGGCCCATACGTCACACCATACGTCGATAGTTTAAAAAATAATAATCACATTATTAAATAACGTATGTGTTTAATAGTTTATATACAGTTTGTATATATTATACTTATTATTATGTAAATACATAAGAATATATAGGTACATAAGAACATATATACATATTATTACATATATGTATATGTGTGTATTTTATATTTATTTTACTATACCATCACTGAACACTAGGATCTTGAAATGTACTGCTTTTCCCACTCTATTCTATCTCCCCAATGTACGTATTCATCCGATTGCGATGAAACTTTGGTGAGTAGTCGTGCATGCCCGCGAAGGTTTCTGAATTAGTACTTGAAGACCACGCGAACGAAGTCGCGGGCAAACGCTAGTATTCAAATAAATAAAGATATATATAGGTATATATTCAAGTTACTTATATTACTTATACAATAAAATATAAAAAAAAAAACCGCAGTTACAACTGAACATTGATTTTTTTTATTTTTTTAACGGTTCCGATAATTTTAACATCAGTGAATGCTCAATGTTAATTCATATAACAAAATTAATTTATCAAGCGCGATAAACCTTTCCATTATTATTTTGCTTTCTAACCGTTTTATATTTATAGTTACGTAGATAACGATGACAGACAGACGGATAGACGGCTTCGCCTCGGGCGGGGAAGGCGAAGCTTTGTAGTTTAAATGGGTGTTGTGATACTTGGTAAAAGTACTTGTGCCTAACCATAATATGTATTAACCAGATAATCAAGTTCTTATAATTTTACTTATAAGGCACTATTTTAAATGTGGCGCTTTTAAGCTTATCTCCTGAGGAATATAGGTGAAATATAGGTCAAGATAGAAAGGCAGGAACGTCCGGAAAATTTGTATAATAATTTAATAGTACAATAATATTAACAAAATACACAAATATATATTCATATACATATTATACAATGCATATAAACATTTACTTTGACATATTGACCTTGTTGTCCCTTAGACATTTTAGGACACTCACGGGACGAGATGGGGTGGTTATCAGTGGAGATGGGGTAGAATATCTTCTATAGCCAGCCGATACCACATGGCTCTAGGAATTTAGTATACTTACCCAAATTCGACGAACAACTAAAGTTGGCGACATAGCTAAAAGAATCAGCAAGCCGAAGTGGCAGTGGATGGGCCATATATGAAGCGAGACCGATAACCGATGGATAAGGCGAGTCCTCGAATGGAGACCGGGTATCGGGATACGTAGCGTGGGACGCCCTCTGGCCAGGTGGACTGACGATTGGAAGAAAGTCGCCGATAGTGGCTGGATGAGAGGAGCTGAAGACGCTGCATGGTGACGGTCCTTGGGAGAGGCCTATGTCCAGCAGTGGAGAGACAGGCTGATGGAATGAACCACCCCAGATGAACCAGGCACCCAGAAGCCCTCTGTTGTTGCAGGTGTCCGTGGGCGGCGATGACCACTTACCATCTTGTGGCCCGCACGCTCGTCTGCCATCTATCAATAAAAAAGTGGTCAATCTCGTGTATTTATATTTATCTAAGTCCCGTGACAATCTCATTTGTAATAACATATTTTCAGTATCATATCGCTCTAATACTAAGTAACTTACCACTTACCAGCTCACCTTGGCCCTAGCACATACGGCGTGGTCGTGGTGAGAGCTGTACATGTGCAAGCATGAATATGTAATACTGCAAACGATTACAAATTCCTTTGCACCTCGTTGCCAGCTTATGTATTAGGCGGTTATTTTACGCCAACCGCAAAAAGACGTTGCAATACATTTAAAATTTTTCAGTTCATAACATTGATTACCTTAGTTACTTTTAGTAAGTTGTTTGCGACTCGCAAAAATGCTGGTTTTTAGAACACTTGTTTGCCAATGTTTAAATACGTTTATGTTGACAAGTATTTGTGACTATGCAATTCTTAGGGTTACCAACTGTCCATGTTAAATTGGCATGTCTCGATTTCAGGTTTTTGGGTCTCGTGACCCGTGGAGGCGATGGCGGGATGTAATTAGTCCAGACTTTTTAATTCTGTTCATTTTTATTAAAAGGTGAATTAAGAATAACTTAGAAAGTTAGAAAATTAAGAAAGTTTAATTGTAGAATACCTGTTTTCTTTTTATTTTTTGATGATAATTGATAAACAATCATAAGAGTAATAAGAAAATATATTAATTATGAAACTGTTTCTTAGAAAAAGAAACTCTTCTTTTTTCGTGTCTCGATTTTCCAATAAAATATAACTCCGCACAAAAAACAGTTTGGGTTAGGATTATATAATCTGTGGTTTGGATTTACCTTTAACTCACTTAAATTTATAGTTGACTCAAATCGGTTCAGCGGTTTCAAAATTACAAAAACATAAACTTTTCAAAAAATCCTGTCGGATAGGGCTCTTGATACTTTTCTATAAGTTTTAATTTCTAATTAAATTCCTAATTAAACTCTTTAATTCCTCTAAGTCCGACTGGCACGTATGCTTTTTTTCATAAATAATCCATCGATCAATCAATGGATAATTCCTTGTGATAAAACTGTGTACATGAGTGATGGCAGTGGTATGTTAGTGTCATGAGTGATGGCAGTGGTATAATGTTAGTGTCATGATAAACGAATAGTAATAATTATTTATTAAAGAGCCTTTGCTGTTTATAAGATGATATTATTCCACAAAAGTGATTTAAACACTTGACAACCCTGACTGCCACATACCATCGAATATGTAGCTGTCTGATTAGCATCGGTTACATAACGAATGATTGAATATTGTACTAGGATCAGTGGGCTTGTAGTGCTTTGAATGTAACAATGTGATTTTAAAAATATTCAACTCATAGACGAACAGACTAATTTTATTTTATATAAGTGTATACTATAGAATAAAAATTAGGAAGGGTTTAAAAACTTATATCCTTTTGGCCACAAGTATGTTTTTGAGGCCCTTTTAAGGGTCATACACGATAACCAGCGTGCCATATGGTTCACGAGGCGACCCTGTCAAGTAGGTCGCATCGGCCGAATGTAGATGCAGCGATGATTCATTGCCCATAAGTTTATCGGTCACTACGAGTACAAGATGTTACTACCTGACGTCTAGTTCATTTTTAAACATACGAGTATCTGAAACCACTAAATTGTAACTAAATATATTCCAGTAAATTTACCATTATTATGCATACCCGCGACTTCTGCTTGATACTGGCGTTCCAAATCAGTTTGTCAGTGTGCCTAGATAGGTACATCTAGATGATTTCAGTATACCTCTTACGATTTAATATCGTAGCCATTCATCGTCCACTGTTGGACATGGGGTGTATGACCTTCAAACGCCACGATGGTCAATCGGATTGGCGAGTCCACTCTTTCACTCTTTTAGAGGTGGTGTAGTAGAGGAGGTGGTGGACCTATGATAGCCGCTTTGTTACGCTTTTAGTCGCCTTTTACCATACGACACCCACGTCAAGAGATAGCACCCACGTTGGATCACCGTGTCGTCCACCGCTAAATGTGCGCAGAATTTGTGTAAAAGTCGATGGAACAAATGGAATGGAACAAGTTGATGGATTCTACAAATTGTATTCTCTAGGCCAGGGGTGCTCAAACGGTCGATCGCGATCGACAAGTCGATCGCGATCGACCGACTTACCTTGACTAAAAAAATGCATATTGTGCGGAAAACTAATATCTATGCCACGATACACCCTACCTAGACGACAATCCTGCATCACACATACTTGCAGCCTCTCAGAGTCGATCGATCGTAGTCTAACAATATTGAGGTAGATCGTCAGAAGTTCAAGTTTGAGCACCCCTGGTCTAGGCATTCAACGTCTAGGCGGAGTTGATATCCTTTGTTGACCTTTTGCGGCTTATTTAATGCGCCCCGTAACCCAAAGAGGCTCGTTGACTCATGGCATTGTTCGAGTTTTATGTAACCTTTGCAATTTGATCTGCTGTTAATAGTTTTCTGTAGGCGCATTGTATAATTCTGCCATATAAGTTATGACTGTCATGAGTTATCAATGACCATGGGGAATATCTTCAGGTTCCTATACATTTATTTATTTAAACTTCATTGTTTTTTTTTTTCTTGGATGACGGTGGCAGACGAGCATACAGTCCACCTGATGGTAAGTGGATACTGTAACCCATAGACATTCGTGATACATGCCAACATTAGTCCAAAATGACAAACGTTGACACGCCCCTGGATGCGCTGCCTACGTTTGGATATAGGACTGGATTTGGAAAAAGGGTTGGAGAAATGGGGAGAGATAGGATGGGAATGGGCTCTGACACATTGTACAAGTAATTTGAACAAATAGCGGACTTAATGCCATAGGGCATTATCTACCAGTGAACCACCAGATCGAACTGAAATAAGAACGCAGATTAGTTGTTTTAATTATATTGTATATACCTAGATAGTTCAAATAATAATATAAGCAATTGATATTTTATCTGTTTTGTCAATCATTGCACATTGTGTTAAACTTTTGGAATTCGTAATCAACAATCATTTGTAACGTTATCTGACCAAGGGGGCCTTATTGTCGGTATGCAGTTATTGACTTTGATTAAGATTTTCTAACTTAAATTTTCTTTGTTTCTAAAACCCGTTTAGCCAGAATCATTTGTTGTTTTGTTAAGCTAAGACACTAAAGTTTTGCAGTATTGCAGGGCTTCTGCAATGTTCGCGGAGGCGCGCAATTACGGCTTTAAAGTCATAATAACAATAAACTAAATTCTAAAATTTACAATAAATCAGAACAAAATACCAATGCACTATGCTGCCGTTCTGGGGAAGGGGTTTGATCACATTTAAGAAAAATGCAATACCTTTTGGTTAAATTTTCATTAATGTAAAATCCAACTAGAATCTTCGAGTATTAAACAAAGAGAGTTTATTTACATTTGTATTTTTAATTTTCAAATACACCTAATACTTACCGTACGCTGTTATAAAAATGTCACTTGTTCCGTTTCTTCTCGACGCGGCAGCACCTGTATATTGTGTAACGTACATTTGTTTGTGCAGCAGTATATTCACTCTCTGTACAAATCCGCCGTACATTTGTTTGTGCAGCAGTATATTCACTCTCTGTACAAATCCGCCGTACATTTGTTTGTGCAGCAGTATATTCACTCTCTGTACAAATCCGCCGTACATTTGTTTGTGCAGCAGTATATTCACTCTCTGTACAAATCCGCCGTACATTTGTTTGTGCAGCAGTATATTCACTCTCTGTACAAATCCGCCGTACATTTGTTTGTGCAGCAGTATATTCACTCTCTGTACAAATCCGCCGTACATTTGTTTGTGCAGCAGTATATTCACTCTCTGTACAAATCCGCCGTACATTTGTTTGTGCAGCAGTATATTCACTCTCTGTACAAATCCGCGTGATTTTTTGAGTGTCTACTATTGTAATGTGTATTTTTTTGATAAGTAAATAAACAGATAAAGTGGCAGATTTCTATCCAGAAACACTGGATTGATAGAGAAGGCTTTTTGTACTGCAGTGGCTCGTAATTACGTAATGTTCATGTTATCCCGTTTGTTTAATTTTCGGAATTTTTATGATTTACACGTACATTTGTTCGGTACTAAATAATTTCATTGTACAAGTCAGATGTATGTGACTGTTAAATTAAATCTGAATAACACACTCAGAAAAGAATCTGAGTCGGTACAAATCATATTATTTGTTTTAAAATTAGTCTCGTAAAACACAATTAAAACTTTAGCAGTCACTTTTAGATTCGGCTACTCGTCACTAATCGAATCTAAAAGTTGTCTGATTTTAATTTCAGTTGTCTATTAGATTAGACAATTAGATAGGTACTTTAACTTTTTCTACAACAACAAAAAATCTTGTCTTATTAATCGTTAATGGCCTCTCTGACACACAGAACAATCGTACAAACGATCATTGTTTTCGCTATCGCATTGATAATTATACTTTCTAAATCGCAGGTGCTTTCTTTGACGGTTGTAAAAGGACAGTCTATTAATTTGATGTCTTATTAACAATGTATCCGAACTTGACATATTCCTTATTAATTTACTATATTCGCTGATACTACAATAAATGGAACTTGTTACAACGTTCATTTTTCAAATTTTACGCGTGGGATTGGATTACGTGATGCCTTGAGACGGAATGGAATTAGAGTTTTTTTTTTATTTATTTAAACTGTACTGTACAGAATTGTAATGCCTAGTGGCAATCTCTGCCAGTCAACCTTTAACAGCTACTACTGCGCTACTACCGCGCTACTACCGTCTACTACTGCACTGTATTACAGATATATTATTTAATTAAAAATAATAATTACCAAGCTGGTTAATTTAGCGTAACTAAATCAAACATCTTCATTTATCGAAACATACAGTCTGGCAACTGGCAGGTCGTTGTACGAGATTCATTGTGATGATTGCACTTGTAATTCTAATCAGCGAGAGTCGGACGAACAAATGTGGGTAAGTGTGAAAGTGATACGATTTCCATGCACTAACTAGGGTCAAAGAGTACAACATCAGATGACGCAATTCAAATAATGGAATTGATTGTAATTTCGTCAATGTAATCTATTTTTTTCAATATAAATTGCATTATTGTGAGTAGTAAGAAAGAAAGAAAGAAGGAAGGAAAGAAAGAAACATTTATTCGATAAGCACACAAGGGAAGAGAAATTGATAACAGTCAGAAAGAATGACAGAAAATAAATAAGCACAAACCTAACAAAATTTGAATACAAACGAAATTTCGAGTGGCAAGCAATAGTATCAAATTATACAAATTACAAACATACTATCAATATTATACAAATTTTTCAATACAAAATTGGTCACTTATATAAAATTAGTCAAACAAATCTTACATATCGTCAAATTAAAGTTCCTTTAAATACAGTTATAGTTATTTAAAAAAATCATAAATAGTTTGTTATTTTATTATTAGTTCCTATTATTTAAATGAGAACGACAATATTGGTAAGAAAAAAAAATATTGGTTCATGCAACAAGCCATGAACATTGAACAATGCCATCTCCAACGCGTATCAATGCAATATGTCGCATTGATGGGAGGGATGCATATTTATATTCATTATTATTCATTCAAAGATTGGAAGCACTTATCTTCGAGCTATGCGTGAAGATTATATGGATTGCAGTTAAGTCTCTTGTCGCACTGCCGACGAGCTATCCGTCGAGAAAAGAGTCTTTCATCTTAAGATATCAAGCGAATTGGATTTTTACAATAATATACTGAGATATGATCTTAAGATAGTGAATCCACGACGGCAAATGCATGCGCTAGCTATGCGGATTTCGAAGGAATGAATTTGTAAATTAATCGTGCAGGATTAAAGGTTTGAATAATGTTTTTTACATAATGTAAGGTCAACTAGGGTAATTGCAAACAGGCCTATATTTATTTATTTGCAAGATACACCAACAGCATTTACACGAAAAAATACAAATGATAAAAACTTATAAATTCAAAATACCGCGTGCAATACTTTAATAGGTGCATACAAGTTCAACACAGAGGCATGCGAATATGATAGAATACGATCATGATCCAAAAAAAAAAATTTTAAACGCGGATGTACATAAATTCGATTAAATAAGGTTAAATTACAATTTACTATACTATTTAATTAAACAAATGAAAAAAATACAAAATCAAAAGTGCCCGACTACATTTTACGTGAAATTTTGCGTTTAAAACTTGCCAAAGAATCATTAAAGATGTTAATCATTAAATCATCAAAGAATTTATTGTCAATTAACTGTGTAGCATGTTTACAATTACCCCTGTTCTGAGGTACTCACACTAGGCACAGCCTGTATCGTGAGGGCTATTGTGAAAGAGCTATCCATTATCAGAGAACGCTACCTTAAGATAATGCAAATTTTACATCCAAAGTATATTAAGATAAAATATTATTGTATTTCCATCATGTGTGATACGCTTTATTTTTATAAAAGATGTGACCACTCTGTCTGTATCCATAATCTATGATCAAAAAGCGCGCACACTCATTGACCATGAACAAAAAACGTGGCAAAATGAATTAATTGAGAAGAAAGTGTTGGCATAGCACGAAAATAATAATGTCCGTTTGAATGAAATTGCGTCCGAATTTAGCATAGGGATAGTACAGTGGACCTGCTTAGAAATACAATTTTAATTGGATCAAGAATAACTTGCGTTGACGATATTGTTGTAACGCACTATTGTCAAACTCATAGCAATTCAATTGGAAACATAATTCTTAATAGCCATCAAAAAAAAAACGTCAACTCATCAAAACGTGTGAATAATGGAATGGGGTCCTTTTCAGTCTTTTGTCCAAATCCTGATTTCTGTTGCTGTTGCCAATCCTCCTACTCGATCGATTAAATTTTTGATATTACTTAATATAGGTACATAAATACATATATTCCCGTAGTCCTATAAAATTGCCCGGACGAATAACACTACTTTTTGAAGTGAAGTTTTTCTAAGTAACGTTACATTGCAGAAATAAGCTGTCGTTAAAACAAGGTTTCGCAAAATGAATATTTTATATCGAGAATAGTTTTCGAAAAAGATTGAACAAAAGACAATCGATCTCACGCAGTAGACCCTATAGTAGATATCGCAAGATATATATAAAGATCTATATTTTTTTAAACATTTTCTTATACAATCTAAGAGAAATAATGCAACCTTTCCGATTGAAATGTGCCACAGGTATTATTATTATTTTAGACTATTTAAACTTTTCTTAATTATTATTATTTATAAAGCTGAACTATTGTATATTTTAACTTTTATCCGGGTACACTAGTCGCGTTATTTAATAGCTGGTTAATCACTTAATAGCAGGATAGTAAGTAAGTAATTACAGTAAACGCTTGTGTTGTACAAATTACACAAAATGACTGCAGGGTCATAAGTTCATAGTCCTGATATATGGTAAGTGCGAGTTCTAACAACTATGTAGTTGCGTCTAACTTTCATTTGTTTTTTGTACTAATATAGAGTTTGAATAGTTAGAAGGTTTTATATACTTCTTTTCTAACAAAAAGGGGCGGTTTAGCAGATAATGAATACATGTGAAGGTAAGCGAATATTTTCGCCAGTGGATATCTACAATAATAAACTGTGACTCATCTGCATGCCTATTAAAAATTCAGGAATTAGGATTAAGGAATTGGGAAGTAATGGGAATAGGGAGTATCAATATTCAACCATTGTTATAAACCTAAAAACAGTAGATATGTTGTATGTCAGTAGATATGTTGAATGAAAAAAATATAAAAATATAATAAAAATTAAAATATTAAAATTTACTTTCATTTTTAATTTCATAATAAAATAATTATAAATACCTACCTCATGAAGCAATCTGATCCGACATATAGATATAGACATTAGACGCAGTTTATTGAGTCTATTATACCAAAATCATGACCCCAGGTCTAGCATACAGACAATCTAATTTATAATCTGATAAAGCCTTCAGTGTTGGTGCTGGAACGCATTCTGTGCATCAAAGACGCGATCTTCATGCGCGTGATCACGTGCTAGCCGTTGGTGTATTCTTCAGCGAACAGACCTGATGCACTGCAGAAGCTGGGCCCAACACTGTCATGAACGCTAATGTTCTCGTGTTAGATGTCAACGGGCCACAGAAATCGCATTAAGTAGATTGTTGTTTTTAGAAATCTCTTATAAATGAAACAGTGTAAAACTTACCAAGAATTTTACTGTATTTATATCTTCGATGCAAGCGGCAATAAACGACCGGTCCACTCAGGCATCTGCGGAATGCGCTAGCTCAGTGCGATGGGGGAACGACCGCGCCTGCCCTAACTACATGCTGTTCGAGCCAAGTTGCGCCTTGACATTTTATTTCATTTCTACCATTACGCACATCACTTTTCTGACTCCTACCCCCAAGTGAAAATTGTGCTTGACCGCTAGTCTATGACTCGACCTTGTCACAATTGGTTCTGAGTCGGTTCGCGAGGGAAACTGCGTGATTGTGAGCTCTGTCCACGACAGTAATTCTGCTGATTAGAGTCTTTGACCCAACCTTGTCGCAGTTGATTCTATGCCAGTTCCCGAGAAAACCCGCTTAGTAACGATTGATGATTGAACCTTGTTGCCGCTGGATCTGTGCTGGTGCGCAAGGAGAATTCGCGAGATCGTAGGGCTTGTCTGCGATCTGAATCCCAATTATTGAGAAGTCGTGAGGTCTCAGCGTGTGCCTACCTGCCCAGTGTGCCCTGGCCGTGTACAGGAGGAGAGTTACCAGGCCCTACAACGACCGTGGAAGGTACAGTGGAAGGTGCATGCCGGAGGCGTACACGTGAAGTCTTTAGATTTGACGCGGTCTTACACTTGGTTTTCCCGCTCTTATTCCGCCTTAATCCTATGGAGATACTAATGATTAAGATCGTGGCATCCTTCGAATGCCATGGTAAACCGCACTCACACAGACTTTCATATGTCTATCAATGCTGTTATTTAAAAATATTGAAGGGTATTTCTCTGTAGTTAAATTTCAATTACAATTTTTTAAGCTTTGAAAAATGCTTTTTCTAGCTTTTCCGGATTTGTATTTAGCATATTTTTATGATTTTTTTCCAATTACAATTCCAATATAACACCCTATATAATTTTTGTAAACACTGTTTAACGCATTTCGTTGCTGACTGTATCATTTTCCTTTTCATTTCCCATATTAGGAATAAAACATGACACTAATACTTATGTCTGTGCAGAAATGCATTATGGCTGCAAAAAGTGCAAGCCACATCCGACCGGAGAATACTGTCCATTGTTTCACGACAGTTAATGCTGATATTATTCATTTTTATTTATTTACTTTAGCATTTGACATTACATTGACTCTATTGAACCAGGGAGAGATAAGTATAAAGTCTCTTATAAAGAAGGCGGCAGGCGAGCAGATCTGGTGATAAGTGGCGGTCCATCTGGTGGTAAGTGGATGTTATCGCCTTGCAACATCTGCGATACGAGTCAACATCAGTCAAGAATGATAAATGTGTGCACATTCCTGGATACGCTGCCTGCAATGCAACCAGCCCTTTCAGTATCCACTGCTAGCCGTGGGGGCCCTTATGCACTATGTCCTGTGCATGAGGGATGTATGACAGTGAAAACGCCACACTGGTCAAGCGGGTTGGCGAGTTCATTCTTTCAGAGGTGGTGCAGTTCCATGTGGTAGCCGCTGTGGTAGCCGCTTTGTTTTCCTTTAGTTGATTTTTACGACACCCACATGACGAGATGCGCTCGCTGGCTATCTAGGAAATTTAGGAATGGATTTGGAAAAAGTTTGGGTTATGGGGAATAGAAAGTATAAAGGAATTACGAGTTTTTCTCATTCTATTACACCTCCTAATCTTGGTTGGACTGGAGAATCGAAGAGTATAATAGAATAAGGACTTCTTTTATTCCATTATACGTCCAGTAGTTGCAATAATTGTATTTGTTTTGCGTAACCGCGCGTAGAATAAAATATGTACTAGAAATGAACAAAATGTTATGGAAAAAATCTTATTTAAAACACCGATAGAATCGATTCTACTCTTAATATTGAACAACCTGTTTTCAGATTATAGATTATTTTAGTGGCACTTATTTATAATGACAGAAGGAGTGCTACGCTACCACCACGTCTCCGCCAGCTGTCACTTCTGTATAACCTTTTAAACCTTCGCGTTTTGTACACCTTTTATATTCTAAATCGGGCGTGGACGCGTATAATAAAGGTATTTGTTAACCTTTTAATCCTACTCGTTTCAACACGAGTTACTCCAGCCGTGATCACGAGTCAACTGAAGCGGCGCTGCCAGGGGAGTCCAGGATGGGAGCTGCCAGCAGTTTTATCAACTACCCACATTTGATCTTCACATTCGGAAAGGCTGCGACACACTACACTAATAATATTCAAGGTCGTATTCGATGGTAAATTGCAAGGTTTCCAAATTTGTTAATCACTGGATTCCACGTCAACGACAGTTTACATCCATCTTTCCGAATGAATTTTTTATATTTCTTAATTTCAACCGCATCACGTCACGTCATTTCTGTATGTCGTGCGTCTAAGTGTATTGGAACCACGCTCTGATTATAAACCAGGCGTTCGACCATACTTGAGGTATATAACGGCGCAACAATCTGCGGTCTAGACTTGTTTACTTTTTAATGTTTGCCGTAATAAAAAGCTTGCGAAGCACACTAGCTGGAAAGTTTCAATAAAACTGCACAATGAACGGGCCAATTCTTTTACAGAAAGAAGGTGCCGGGCAAGCGCCGGTCCACCGGGTAGGAAGTGGATACTGTCGCCCATGGACATCCTTGATAAATACCCGCACCCGGATGCGCTGTCTATCTTCGGAGATTAAAAGAAAGAGTTAGGACAATGGAGAGGGATAGGATGGGATGAGAATGGGCTCTGGCATATTTCACTCACTATCGAAACACGTACGTTACATTTTACAGTACTACAGTATATTCTACGGTAATCTCCCGTGAGAGACAGGAAACGCGGCCAGTTGGGTACCAGCATAACCAGATAACCAGCATACTGCTAAAAAATATTTGATCGGTGAAAACTTATTTTAAACTCGAAAGTACAAAAGTACCGCTGTAAAATGGTTAATTGCTGATGTACCGATAACGAAACAGAACACCATTGTACATCATAATAAGAAGAAGGAAATGAAAGTATCCGATAAGGATTGAAAGAGTATTTAACAATCATTTTGTTATTGCTATTGGTATTTAAGGTCTTATATTAGTAATAGGTCTTTATCTGTTACTATTTATTTAAGTGTTATTTGCTACCGATTTATTATAGGCGTATTAATTATATTTATTTTAAACTAGCGTAACGTCTTTTATACATATAGTGGTAGTTGAACAGATAGTCCACCCGATGGTATGGCCCATGCAACATCACACAAGAATGTCAAATATTAACACGCGGATTTTGATAAAAAGGTTGGTAGGGATGAAAAATAGGAAATATTTTTATTCAATCTTAAATCGGGGTGGTATAGGGAAGGTTGTTTAGCCGTCTAGCGACTCACTTTCCTCATTCAGTAGGCACCATAAAATTATAACGTGTATAAATTTTTAACAATAAGAACAATTTTCATAATATCTTTAGTTTTATTTAGGGTTATCGTACAATAACAATTCATTAAGGTTCAACGCACAGTAAGGCCACGGTTCACGCTCGATGAACTAACGTATTATTTTAAAACAATGGATATTATAAAACTAGTCATATCCCGATGCTTGACCTGCCTCAGTTAGACTTTAACAAATAATATAATGAAGATGGTTCGAAGATTATGACATAGATACTTGCCGCTATTTGTGCAAAACTGCGGCCGTCTGCCAACTGCGGCCAGAATTGGAATTAGAATTAAAAATAGAATGAAAATTAGAGATTTATTTATTAGACTGTTTCGTGTTAGCGCCAGGTAATACTTGTTAAGGTTAGTATAACAGTGAAACCATTATTGAATTAATAAGCATATTATTAAAGACTATTCTTGAATAATAAGCTTATTAATTATTACTAAAATTACAATTACATTAGTTCTAGTCCATGCAATTTAAACGTTGATTGTGTGTATACTATGTACCTCGTGTTCACCGAACTTGTACGACTATTTATCTTTTAGTAGGTTAGCTTTTAAGTTCTCAAGTCATGTTTTAATGAGAATAAAATTTCAATGAACCTAAACCAAGGGATTAATATCTTTTTTGGTATTACGTAGGTATAAATCGATAGAGATATAATCGATAAAGGAGAAATTATTAAATGAGCAGCAAAAAATATTGAATGTTAAAAGCAAATCGATGGTAGGAAATCGACGAGTTAGGTTCTCCGGTGACAATAAATTGTCACTTGGTTTATCCCATCGATCAACTAGAATAACGGAGATGTAGAAATGGGGCCCTATAATTTGTCACTTGGTTTATCCCATCGATCAACTAGAATAACAGAGATGTAGCAATAGGGCTTTATTGTCACTTGGTTTATCCCATCGATCAACTATAATAACAGAGGTGTAGTAATAGGGCCCTATAAATGTGACAATTGCAGGGCGGTCATTTTGACCGCCGTGCAATTTAGTGGTAAAAACTACCAAGAAACGTATTATTTCTAGTTTTCCTTTTCTGCAATAACTACAATAATTTTGATGTAAATATAGAAATAATTGAAAAACGATGCTTTTTATTTATAAACCAAAATAATATCAATGATGCAATATATCGCAGTAAATATGTTTACGAAATTAATTTTAAGTAAATAAATGAAGAAAATACTCTTGAAAACGCATTTATCACAACTCGTTTTTGGTAATGCAGTATCCACTGCAGGACATGGGCTTGACATTGACATGCACATTGACTCGTACATGAGGGGTGTAAGGCCACGCTGGCCGAGCGGGTTAGCGAGTCCCCTCTTTTAGAGATGGTGTAGTTCCTCAGGGCTGGCGGTAGCCGCTTTGTAATCCCTTAGTAGCGACACCCTCGGGAGGAGACGGGGTGGTGGTGGCCGACACCACGCGGCGCACACGGCGTTTTTGGTTATAATAATATTTTATTTGTGTCACTTGTAACACTCATGTCAATCCCTTTTGTCACAAGTAATTATCCATTTCTGTATTTTGGTGGATCGATGGTTTCCGCCGACATGACATTCTAGCAATTAATAATTAATTATTTGAGTTATTCAAAACTGATCTGTTTTGCTAATTCTGATTCGCTGCCCATTTAGTATTTTTGCTGTTCTATTTAATCGTTTAAGTACCAGCTAAAAAAAGATGGCGCACGGTGTTGTTATTTCTTACATGTTTGTTACATTTATTTACTCCTCCAGCACTCCATGTCCTGCATAGTCCAAAGCTTGACTGGGAGATAATGCAGCAAGGCTATACGTTCGCCTTTTATAAAAGAGTAAATGAATACAAATGCGCAATGATCAGATACGCACCGGATATTTTTTTTTAAATTGTTAAGATATTCTGGTGAGAGTGAGAGAAACTACAATCGTAAGCTGTGATGACATAAGTGCAAGGGACCTTATACATTGTACATATTTGTATCAGTTAAGACTACGAGTAGATGCTCCAGAAAGCATAGTACCTATAGCATTCACTTGGACTAACGATTTAAAGAAAGTAACTGGTCGGGAAGAACAGAAGATCCTACGCGGTGATGAACCTTGGAACTGTACAAGTACCTAGTCTACCTATATATTCTGCATCTCGATTATCAACCAAAACTCGTGTATAACTCAGCGGTGAAGCAAAATATTTTGAAGTAAACCGCGTGTCCGAGGATTTCAAAAAGACAATTTGTAGAGGAAAATATCAATCGACATTGGGCCCCGTGGTGTGTTATGGCTCGAACTCCTCTCAATTACCATTGTAAGGCACAGGGGAGGCCCATGCCCTGCAGTGGCAATTATGTCATTATGGGATTATCCACAGAACAGATTTTGCCAACTAAATTAAGTGTCACTAACTCGATGGTGAATGAAAACATCGCGAGGATACTAGCATAAGCGAGAATTCAACATAATCTGGGACATGTGTAATAATATCCGGCAATCCTACTGGGTCTACGTGTTGTATAATAGCCTAAAATCTCCCTGTTAATGTAAAGGAAGGTTTGTTCCCTGCAGTGGAACGTGGTAGCCTGATATCCAATATCATTACTTCCCAGGGTCCTGAGAAGTATAATAACAAATTATGGCAGAGTGACCATCAGTGACATCAGCAGTCTAGAAAATATTGGTCGGACCTCCTGTAGTTGTAATTGTAGCTGTCTAGTGTGTAAGTTTCTTAAGTTTCCATAGCAACAAAGAACAACCAGTGCTCCGGTTGTTCGGTATGTAATTTCTTGTCACAGGCTGTGTCACCCAGCGGGACGCGTCGCGCATTTTTACGAACGAACGCGATCACGCGGTTAGCCGCCATTTCCACTGGTCACGACATTGTTACATAATTTTATTACTTACAGTAATCTGTACAAATAAAGAGAAACGGCCTGACTGATTGACCGACTCATCAACGTCGAATAGAAACTGCTGAAGTTCGAAATATCAAATTTCAACAGTAGCTTCCTTTTATGACATAGAGACTCATTAACAATGGATTTAAAGAAATTTAACCCCTAAAGGGTTGAAACGGGGTATCAAAATTTATATGCAAAAACTATTTGATGGTTCTAACATTATTGTGATACTACACTACCACTACCGTACGCGATACTTGCGCCCGCACAGGGCGCCGGAGGCCTTGAAATGAAATGAAATCTTGAATTGAATCTTGAATGGCGTCTTGAAATGGAGGCGCTGTATACAGCAGACGGGCGCAGATACAAGGAGGGGGCGCAAGCGAATATCTTACGTATGGCGATGAAACCGCTAAGGCCGGCACCGTGTCGATAACACTGGAGAAGCGTATCAATTGTAAATTCTCGATGCTGACTATACAGAACTACTACAAGTGGACTTATTGTATCATGCATTCACCCTGCTTTTTGTGAATTGAACTTTCGATTCAGTGGAAACTCTGTGGAAAGAGACATTTTTTGTTGAATAACTCTGTGCGGGTACTTGAGGAAAGTGGTCTTTAAAAATGTTAGTTTATATAACCGTGACGAGCCCTTTTATCGTTCACTGCTGGACATTGGGCCGTGGTGACATTGGTCTCGTGCACATCGTTTTGTAATTAAGTGATGCATGGCCAACGTTACACTGGCTAAGCTAGTTGGCGAGACCACTTTTTAGTAGTGGTGTAGTTACTTAGTAATTGTAGTGGTGTAGGGTTTATGGCAGCGCCTATGATATACCTTAGTTGACTTTTACGACCCCACGGGAAGAGATGAGGTGATGTTTACCATAGAATAGGATTGGTAATGGACTCTGGCTACTGTTACACACTCTCGGAACACTAACATAGACTCATAGACTACAATGAAAGATATCTAGTAACGTATGTTTGGTTGTAGTCTTCTTTCAGAGAGAACTCGGCAGGTTTGGCGACACTGATACTATCTTTGTTGAATGTTGTCTTAAATTTTGATTCGATTGTATTATAATGGCATAGGTAAGCGATGATAAGCCACTTATCATCAAATTTATGCTTTCAGCAAGAAAGAAAATCATTTATTTCAATACGACACAGTACACACACGAAATATTTGATAGGACAAGGGAAGAAAATAACTAAAACAAATTTTCAAATAGTAATTCCCGGCTCGCGTGTCTAATGGTTTTTAATTTATAGCCACTTTATTGTGCTCATAATATACGTATACAAGTTAGTATATCTGTAGAAATAAAATATAAATTTTGTTATGCTTATACAAGTATTATATGTGTTCAAAACGTTGATAGATTTAGTTCACCAAAGTAAACTAGATGGCGCTGATCGGGTTCTACATCGCGCTATCATTGTATTCGCAGAATGTTAGTACATAATGAATGAAAAACGTATTACAAGATACGCCTCCACGGAGAGGACGTCGGCTGGTCGCCCACAGTGAAATACCTGGGCGTGACCATCGACCGCTCCCTCACGATGAAGCCCCACGTACAGA
The DNA here is from genome assembly GCA_914767545.1 of Sesia apiformis. NCBI lineage: Eukaryota > Metazoa > Arthropoda > Insecta > Lepidoptera > Sesiidae > Sesia > Sesia apiformis. The sequence continues at coordinate 1,272,658 of OU611962.1, forward strand.
AGACGATCGCCTCGCAAAGAGTCGCGCGGTACCATCTCCGCCCAGTGCTCTCCTCACGACTCCCTCTACATGTAAAGCTCGGGGTCTACAAAACATACCTGAGACCCCGCCACACGTATGCTGCACCGGCATGGTACGCCCTGGTGCAGAAAACCAACAGACAAGCCCTGCAAGCGCAGCAATCCCTTGCCCTGCGTACCATCGTCGGTGCCCCACGCTGCGTGAGGAACGCCACGATCCAGAGGGACCTACACATGGAGAGCCTGACTGAATTCATCGGCCGCCTTGCCACAACTATGTTCGCCCGCGCTGATGCATCGCGCCTCGCTCACATCAGAGGGCTGGCGCCGCTGCACGCGCGGCCGCCCGATGGCAAGGCCTTCCCACGCGACCTGATCACGCCTGCGGACGAGTCAAACGTCGGGGCTTCTTAAGACACCGCCGCCCAAAAAAAAGGGGCGGGAGCTAGCAACGAAGCCTCAAATAATCCTTATCAAGGATAAACTACCAAAGACCCAATAGGGTCACCCCAAGGACCTGTCCGTATTAACGGACAGAGGCGAAACCACATTAAGGGAGAAATCCCGGAATTGTTTCCTCCGCCTCCCTATAAGGGGGTGCGAGAGACGGCCTCAGGTATTACAAGCCTTAGAACACATACATAGTTGGTTTTATTTAGACTATTTTAGACCACCTATAGGTATATCGCGTTAGTACAACCAGTGAAGGGTGCGGGGTGCACACCTTGAACAATGTGTTTAGAAAGAAAATAAAAAAAAAAACATTATGATTATATATAATTTAGTATATCTTTAGAAATAAAATGGAGATTTTATTTTATTTTATTAAATTCCTATATATCCTATCCCGATATAATTCCGTTACGTAATTCAGTGGAACTGCACTGACATTTATACTATAAATAGAAATTCTATGGTGTTTATGTACAACTTAGAAATAAGAAAATTATGTAAAAATATATAAATACATAATTACAAATACATTCCGGTGTTGATTTTTATTTGTTATTTAGTAAAACTTTTTTTATGGTCGAAGTCGGCAGACGAGCATACAGTCCACCTGATGGTAAGTGGATACTGTCGCCCATAGACATCCGCGATACATGCCAACATTAGTCTAAAATGACAAATGTTGGCTCGCCCCCGGATGCGCTGCCTACCTTTGGAGATATAGGAATGGATTGGGAGAAGGAGTTTGAAAAATGGGGAGGGATAGGATGGGAATGGGCTCTGGTATATCTCACTCACTACCGAAACACGTACGTATATTGGGGAATATGATAAAGTGGGAAATGCAGTACATTTCAAGGTAGTATTCTGTGAGTGAGGAGTAACAAGGCCAGTCGAGTGTGCCCAGGGGCTATTGGATTGCAGCGTAGCTGATTTTCAGCTAAAGTGTATACTAAAATACCACACCATATATAAATAAATACCATACCATCAGCCTATGTGTCTCCACTGTTGGACATGCTGGCTTCTCCCGCGGCCCGCCAACAAACACGATCCTTGGCTCTTCGCATTCAACCAACACCGGCAAACTTCTTCAAGTCGTTGCCGTGGCCTTCATGTGGCTTCATGGTTTCTTCATGCGGCCGGAGAGCGTCCTACAGTGCGCTTCCTGGTACGTGGCCTCCACTGGAGGGGAGGGATAAAAATCCATTTTTTTTCATTGAGAAGGAGGCAGACGGACATGCGGTCCTTGTGATGGTATGTGGCTACCGCTGCCCATGGACATCTGTAACACCGTGGTGTTGGAGATGCGGGGACGCTGCCAGCCTTGTAAAATCCAATTCGAAGCTTGGAAGAACCCTATGTCATAGCGTAGCGAGAAAACTTCAGCTGGCATTTCGTTCCACAACTTTCGGGTTCGCGGTATGAAGTGTCTTCATGACCGCACTGCGCGCAGAGTCTCTTTGTCAAGGAAGTGTGGATTAACCACACGACGATGTGCGATGGTAAAAACCCGAAGTTATCATCAAATTGAACAATTCTTCAGAACATTTCCCGTTATACAGGCGGTAGACACACAGAGGGACGCAACGTCTCTCCGAACGCTGAAGGGTTCTAGACCGCCTGTGAGAGTGGGGTCGTCGACAATTCGAACAGCTCGTCGTTGGATGGAATAAAATGGGTCCAATTGATATTTCGGTGCACCGGCCTAAAAATGTGAGCAGTCAAAATGGGCTGCGCTTTGTAAAGCATTAGACATTGTTTATTTTTATTATACGTATAATATAATTAAAGATAAAATAATAAAAACGATATCCCTCACAAACATACGAGTTAATTGCAATTTTACCGTTTGAAACTAATTAAATATCATCAATTAAAATTTTCAACATTTACTCCACTGTTTACATTTTATTAATACAGAAGTAAACAACTTCATATATTTACTTCTTAACTTTAACAGTGAAAGTGAAGCAGCAGACTTGGGTGTCATCTTCTTCATTCCATAGTTTAAATTGTACCGGGAATTTTCCCTGAAAGAAAGAATGGCGGTTTAAAATTCAGCTTCTTTTTCACACGAACCTGTTGGTCATTCGCACCAGTGTACGTATATTCTAAAGTGCCGTGTGGTGTCGGCCGGCTACACCACATAGAACAGCACCACACCATCTCCTCCCGTGGGTGTCATGAAAGGAGACTAAGGGACAAAAAGCGGCTACCGCAAGCCCTGAGGAACTACACCTCTAAAAGATTGGACTCGCCAACTCGCTTGTCCAGCGTGGCGTTTTAAGGCTTCGGTTTTAAGGCATTCCTCATACACGAGTCAATGTGTCAATGAAGCTCATGTTTAGCAGTGGATACTGAAGGGGCTGATCGCATTGTACTGCAGGTATCTAATCAATATTACTATTTTTTAAATTAATTTATTATGACTGCGCAGTGTCACGACAAACCTCTTAGGTTTAAGGCTACTAATTGTAAGTGTATAAAATATATATCTTGTATAAAACTAAAAACTCTATATATATAAAAAAAAATAGTTCCATTAGCCGTCGCTTATGAATAGTGTGTGGCATTGCCGTGCATAGTAGGGTATAGTGAGTAGAACGGAGTAACCAATCACTTCATTAAAACGACAACGAAAACTACATTTATCTATTTAAACGAGTTTTAACGCGAATGTTTACCTTATTTATTTTACTCGATGTTTCGGTTGGGTTGCACTAACCGTGGTCACGAGCTGACAGAAGAGGCGGGTAGTCCACGTCGAGAGTTGCGAGCACTTTCATCACCTACCCGCATTTGATCTTCGTATTCCGGAAAGTTGCGGCATACAACACTCACAATATCAGTGAATGATGATCAGTTGGTGCAACCCAACCGAAACGTCGAGTGGAAATAAATAAGGTAAATATTCGCGTTAAGACCCGTTTAAATAGATAAATATGTACGGTATACAACTGAAACTTCACTAAAAGACTTCATTTAAAACATTTAACCTTTATTTTGGGGAAAACACCTATCAAGTTCGGAAGACAGTTGTGAAACAAAAGTTGTTTGTCACAATGATATTCAGTGTTAAGGGGTACAGGGGTTTTTTTATTTAACGCTATATAGGTATGTTGGTATTTAGATTATTTATCACACAAGCTAACCGTCGTTTGGACACAGGCTAATCTCACTGGGTTTCACAGTGCACAGCGTCGCCACTCTTAATCGTCGTCGATTCTGTGTACTTGTTGAGGTCACTGCGGTACATGCATGGCGTCCGCGTGTCACTAGTATGTAATGAAGTAACGGATAAACACGTCTGCATGTAAGATGACCAATTACAATGCGTTGTGGAACCCATTCCCATCCCATCTCTCCCATCATTCCTTATCCTATTGTACTCTTTATTTCCCCTTTCACCGTAACCCTAAGGGGGAATAAAAAGTGTAATAGGATGAGAAAATCTTCTCGTCACTTTTATTTATATTGATATAAAAGTAAGTTAGTGAATACTTTCGCTAATGTACATCTGAGATGCTGATTTTAATCGTATAAACGAATGTTGGTACGTTCTATTAGATACGGTTACAAAATGCCCTATTCACAATTGTAATGGAACAAGCCAATACTCACATAATCCACGTTCTTCTGCAGAACGAACTTGACATCTGCCAGTCGCTGCTGCTCAGCCTCCATCGGGCATGATGTGATGTGGCAGCCGTTGTCCCTCACTTGCACCACTTCGGTAAAATTACCAGAGTTATATTCATCTGCATACATTGCCACCTCAACGTTATTCGCTGAAAAATCTGAAAAAATAGTATAATCTGTGTAATTACCACGCCATACCATACTTAACATCAGCTTGTATCTTTCTATTGCTCTATATAGGCCTCTTCCAAGTCTCGCCACCACAGGCTCTTCGGGTCTGCTCATCTCGTCACCATCGGCGAACTCATTCAAGTCTTCTTGAGAAGCGGCCAGAACTGCGAAGGCTTGAGAGCCCGTGGTGACCTAGCCGGTTGACATCTTTGCTACTAGGATAAGTTGAAGATAATTGAAGGATAAGCGCTACTCTAATCATAAGTTTGAAGATGATAGACTTTGGAGCCAGTACCCAGACTCAATTTGTTCAACAGCTCTCAGTTCAGTGCGTTCAGTTGCCGAACTGTGCTGTTAAGTTATTAGACTTATCAGATTATTCGAATTAGTCAAGGCCATAGGTAAACCGTACTTACCGTGCATTGGAACATAGATTACTGAACAACACTTGTTGTTAAGCATACTCACTACAATTGCCGTGGGGTACCTACAGTTGTTCAAACTTTTATCAGGTTTAAGGTATAATTTGGATTTTAAGGTTTAAGGAAAATTTTCGACCCTTCGACACCCAAACAATACTTCCTGTCTAAATATGACACCATACCATCAGCCCAAGTCTCTCCTCTGCTGGATATAGGCCTCTCCCTTGGGAGACTTGGGGCCTTGGCTAAGGCTGTTGTCAGGAAATTCGCCGGTGGTTATTTGTTTATTGTATTTATTTTATTTAACAATTTATTGTACACACATAACATGAAACAAATAAAAAGGAAAGATGTACAAAGGGCAAGCTTATCTCCTGCGGAGATTTCTTCCAACAGACCTGGGAAAGTGAAATACAGAAAGGCAGGCGTTATGCGTATGTGCGTGGTTGCTGGATGAGAAGAGCCGAGGATCGTGTGTGGTGACGAATCTTGAGAGAGGCCTAAATATGATACATAATTTTAAATTCCTAATACGGCAAGCCCGTAGGTAGATTTATAAAGAAAATTACTTACGTGACGTGAATCCGATGACCATCGTGTAGAGATCGTTCCTCTTTACACTGCAGAAGCTGGGGGCCCCTTTACAAGGGTACACTTTCACGCTGTGCACGTTGCATTGCGACGAGTCCACTAAAACATTGTTATAAATTCATAGGTACAGCATGTCTTCAAGTACCTGACTACTGCACGGTGTTAAAAACATCTTTTATTTGTCTTGTTTTTCTGTGACTGATTCAATTGTTGTAGTATAATAGGCAGATTGAAGATAATTTCAGATACATCTCTGAATTACCATTACAGTGCATTTATGGATACTTGAAGACAAGCTCTAAGTATGTATTTTTTTCTATTTAACTAAAATGATATGTTTGCCACTGGAATAACAAAAAACTGAAAATAGGTTGGTCAGTATCTGAGAGTAGAATCGATTCTACCAGTTTTGACAATAGTTTTTTTTTTCATAAGCTATTGTTCATTTCTAGTAAATCTTCTCTAGTGTAAATATATCACATCGTTTTAGATTCTTGATTGGAAAACTGGCTTGTCTTGTACACCGAAACGCATTTTATGTTTAGCCGTGCTGTTAGATAGGAACCTATATAAAGCCAATTGATATACTAAAATGGTCATAAATACTAAAACAGCATAGTCAAAAAATCTCAAATGGCAGTTCTCTCTACAACTTTCGGGTTCACTGTATAGAGTGTCTTAGTGGGAGCTAATGAGGACTTTAGGACAATTGAGGACATTGCTAGAGTTTGTTAGTGTCGCAGCATTTCCAAATGTGAAAATTAAATGTGGATAATTGATAAAACTGCTCACAGCTTCCATCCTGAATTACCCACTTCTTTAGTCAACTAGTGATCGCGGCCAGTTTAACCGCCGCCGCCGAAACGCGGAGTAGAAATAAATGGTAAACAAAAAAATTTATTTTTCGGCGTTTAAAATTCTGTTATAGGCCACGCAGGCTGCTTAGCCTATTGCAACCATAGAAATAATAGGTATTTTTGCCTATTCTCTGTAAAAACCGCTTAACATAATTGTAAAACAGTATAATGTTTTGCCTAAATGTAATAAATATAATATTGATTTATTTTCTGAGTCTTCATAAATTCAAAAAGATCCTTTTAAATGGCAAGTAGTTTCTATTTTGTTGTACTTTTTGGTTATATTAGTTATTATATTTTAAATCAAACTGTTTAACAGCTTTTAGATGTTTGTTTTGTATTTGCATGTTGACTGTGACATGACGCGAATTATACATATACTTTTATAATATTGTATATCAGTGTTTTCTTCATTGGTGATGATAAATAATAGTATATTTATCTATTTAAACGGGTTTTAAAGCGAATATTTACCTTATCTATTTTACTCGACTGGGTTGCATTCATGTGTGAAAAACGCATAAATCTCAAATGTCATAAATAATAATAATAACACAGTCGATAACTGATGGGCTAATTAATTGATTGATGGACGAGGTAGTATTAAATTAGAAGAATTAACATAATTAGAAGTATGTTGTATGAAACTTTCCGCATGGACTATTTACTGTATATCAAGAAAATATATTTTCCTTACAAGCTTTTGGCTACTACTAAAACATCTTATAAAATAGAAGTTGAATTCAACAACCTTTTAAAGGCTTGTAGATTACGCTAAATTGAGTCAGATGACGAAAAAAACAGAATTTCACATTTGACGTCGGGACTAGTTTGTATAACTGCATAATGTCTGCGGAAACAACGTATCTTTTTGTTGTAAAATATTGTTACTTACCATCTTTACAAATCTTCTTTGTCAATTCTTGGCCGCTGACAAACACGACACAAAGTACGACAAATAGAAGTACACGTGTCATCATGGCGACGTCTACCGATAACTGTACATAAACAATGTTTAATTTATAATTAGGTATTTTATAGTCGGGCGGTTATTGGTCTCAGATAACCGAGAAAGGTCAGGATCTTAACTGTGCACAGATTAACTACATATGGACTGTAGACTTGTGGTTCAACGGTTTGGACTGGATATTGATAATGGGTTTGGTTTGATTGGGTTTATACAACCGTACCTCCCGTCACAGAAGTGCGATGCATCCACATTTCCTTACGGAGCTTTCGCGCACTATACGGTCTAAAAATCGTTTTCTGCCACAAACCTGTAGGCTGTGGAACAAACTGCCTCAAGAGGTTTTTCTCTTATGCTATGACATGGGACTCTTCAAGAAAGCTGTGAATAGGATTATGCAAGGCCGGCGCGCACCCGCATATAATATAAATCTGCCTTCTTTAGTATAAAAAAATATATCACCATTATCACACGGTGACGAGTCCAATACAGGGCATTTAGTCCGGCCATAATCTGGTCATATTCCAGTACGCAGGTCCAGTGCAAATTGATGGATATCACAACTGCCTCAAAGTTCACTTGGACGGGCAACACGTGGGTTTTGTTTACGAAGTTTTGATTCACAGTCGAGTTTAGGTAATTTGATAAATATAAACATAGTGGCATAGGCTGGGGTTCGAAGTCACGGCGGCGACTCGAAGTCCAAGCCAGTGGAATATGTACCCAAGGGCTATCTCAGTGCTTTTAAGAACAAGCTTTTATATGGAGAGAAGGTGGCAAATGAGCAGACAGTTCACTTGATGGTAAATGGATACCATCGCCCATAAATGACTGAGATACATGTTAACATCAGTCAAAATGACGAATATAAACACGTCCACAGATGCGCTGTATACATTTGGAGGTTTAGAAGCTTTGATTTGAAAAAAATAGGAGAGGATTAAGAACAGGGAGGGGATTCACCGCAACGGTAACCAGCCCCCTTATCGTCCACTACTGGACATGTACCTCCTCCTGCACATTGTTTTGTTCATGATAGATGTATGATGGCCTTAAAACGCCACGCTGGACAAGCGGGTTGGCGAGTACACTCGCATGTCTTGTGGCGCATGGCATGGCATGGCTTCAAGGCTTGCGGTATTGGCTTTTTTATTCCTTAGTCGTCTTTTATGACACCTAGGAGTAGAGACGGAGTGGTGGTAGTGAAGAGGGGTGGGGGGGGGGGGTCTGGCCGACAAGACACGGCCAAGCCCTGCCAAGGCAGGGGATATACTGCGAATAACATTTGAATCTACATAACATAATAGAAAACCAGATACTGCTGTGATCGGCGTTGAGGTGCAGAAGAAGCCGGGAAGTCACCTATTGATCACAGATCTGATAAAAGCACTTACACCCTTTATCATAGGACGATTCGCGGGACATTTAGGCCTTAGAGTCGAATTGTAATTCAGGGGAGTACCAATAGATCTTGTAGGTCGCAGTGATGTCACTTGTTGAGGTTCAACTTTCAGCGACTGTTACTATATTGAAAGAGGGTTCTTTCAATATAGTAAGAGTCCCTGAAAGCGGAGCTTCAGTAGTTGATCTTAATATTGGGAGAAATATTCAATAAAGTGAAATAAGGAACATTATTTCAAATATTTTATTTACAATAATAAGCAGAGAAGTTATACAAATACATCGCCTCGTTCATTTAACAATTTTAAGTGTGGTCTTAAAACAGCACGACTGAGAGGGATCCTCTTCATTCCACACCTTCCAAACGACTGGGAATCTTCCCTGTAAGAAAGTCATTAAATTAGATGCAAGGTAATTTATTTAAGTTGCATCCGTCCTTGGGAATATGAGATCTGAATTATAATGGGCCAAGGAATTTATTACATTCTTTTCCCGTATGGGACGAGATTAAATTGAACTCAATGGCAAGAGATTTAAAAATAGTAACTTTTGAATGTGGTGAACTATTCTTCAAGGAATAACTTTTTGGTGTCTGATTCAGCGTTAAAAGTGTGGTGATGAATAGAGACTTTTTCGTGTCTGGTAGCATTTCGTGTTTCAGCAAAATAGGTAATTCACGTGATGCAGTATGTTACTACCATCTATGTTACTGACAACACCGGGAAGCTAATCTGAAGAATTTTGGAGACTGACGGAAATTATGTAAATATTCCTTTTCAAGAAGATTTGTAGGTTTTAAGACATTACTTACGGTAGGAATTGATTTCCCCAAAGACAATCCATAGTTGTAATGCTGGGTTTTGCCAGGCTCTGTCGGACAGGTGGTGTACTTGCAAGCATCTGCATCCAATGATGGGAACGGAATGCCCAAGTATGATACTGACGTGTTCAGCCTGGACGCGGTGAAATCTGGTAAAAAGGTCATTTTATATTTTGCAGTAGAAAGAGAAATCAATCCAACGATAGGTGGACTCAGTGTAGCAGCTAGGGTCATGAGCGCCCTGGGCAAGATGGAATTTTGCGCCCTCAACTGAAATTAGTGACTTAAGAGATTTACATTAAAAAATCACATCTAGATTTTTTTGGAGCCATTTTGTCAAATTCCTGTGCTGTATATTTTTGTATAAGCTCACAGTTTAATCTTAAATACGCCGCTCCACAAATTATTTCTTTAAAATTCGAAAACTTCAAACCGGTTTCCTATATCCCTAGGTTATCGCTAGTTTTATATTGATTATAGATTTTATGAATATTTTTGATAGGGTTGCTGGGAAAGAGAGTCGAAATTTGCGCCTCCTGGATTCTGGGGCCCTGGCAGTCGCCCCTGCCGCCAGCCCCTAGCTACGACGCCCATTACCTCATTTACAATACACAATCCTAAAATGTACATGAATCTAAAAAACACCAATCTACCGACTTTTAAGTTCTAAATAATACATGCAATGCCCTCCAAGCGTCTGTGCATCTTTCTACTTTTATGTATGGTCATTGTGGTAACAGTGAATCCACGGTACTCAGTGAAATTATGCAGTATTGGTATAAAATAATAGGGTAATCATTCTGTCTCTTTCACCACAGTACGCATTTCTGGGGCCCGCCATTTTAGTTTAGTGATGGCGCCGCTATTGTGCCGGACATTTTTACATTTTTCTTTTCCGTGACAAGGAATAAAATTCCAGGTAAGTTTAAGAATTATGAATAGAAATTTATGTTCTTAATTTTATATAATTATGCTTCACTTTCGTGATATATTTGATACCTGATTAGACGTTTAAGGCTAGTTAATCAGAGAACAAATAAAAAATGGCAGAAGTAGTACATCACTACTCAAACTGTAACCAGTAGCTGTAAGTAAGCAACAACCAAGTACCTACTGGAATATAATATCCCTCCGCTTGTAATATCCCTCCGCCCATCAGGTTCCTTCAAAGTAAAGGTGCTTTGAAGAAAAGACTTGAGGCTTATTTATCACATGCACAAAAGAAGGGATCTACCTGCCTACCTTTATTATTTACTAGCTGTGTCTGGCACGCGTTGCATGCCCGGCAATTTTTTTGCACATAATATATAGCCTATGTCTATATGGAATAATGTACCTTTCAAATGGTGAAAGAATTTTTCTAATAGGTGCAGTGGTTCCGGAGATTACCCTCCACATACACACACAAACTCACAAAATTCGCACTCCCTCTTTATTATATTAGTATAGATTTCACAATTGATTTAATCAACACGTGGGTGTTTGGATTTCTGCAGCCGTGCAAACAGACAAACAATAAAAGTCCAAAGGTCAAAGATTGATAACTAACCGTAATTAATTAGTGAAGGTAGTAAGTATAATTTTTTTTATGCTATCTTGAATGTCACAGCATTTGAGTATAAATACTATAAATTTATATATATATAAATTTGGCATATGCGTGTGTGTGTATGGGTATACATATTCATAGATATGTATACATAGATATACCTTGTTTGTTTTTTAGTTACGAGTATATCTCTTTGTGTAACATTTTATTGTTTCTTTATTACCTTATGTCAATAGTATTATACGAGTTCTATCTGTCATTTCCGTCCGAACGTCCCTCTGGGCTTCAGATGAAAATCAGCGTCGGAAATCATTAAGCGGTGTCCGATAGAGTGCTGAGATGAACACCCTTTCGGTGGCGTTGCGACACGCAGAATTGTCAAACTAGTTTTGTTATTCTCTGTCCTCGTTCTGTGTACTAATTCTTGTGTGTACTGTGCCGTACTGAAATAAATGTTCCTTCTTTCTTTCTTACACATTGAATCGCTTCACTATGTACCTTTATCATTGTTTTCTAGATTTTTCGATGATATGTCCCTCCACGGGGATTAGGTCGCTGGTTCAGAAAGAAAATTTACACTCTTTTCACGCCTTTGTCGATTTAAGATTGTTTGTTCAGAAAAGTGTCTTGATAATATAAAATTATTGCTCTGACTTACTGCTCCGCTAGTTTCCGTCGATGCACACTGTTTCAACCGGTTTTTTAAAATACCTCATACTTTTTGGTAACACGAGGCGGCCGCCATATTTTTTAATCGTAGAGAGAGCGATAGAATACAGAGTTCTACCCATAGAGTACATACCCAATAGAGACGAAATGCTACTCATTTTGTTTGAAAATATTTCCGTCAAATCACCGCGGTGACAACTGCGCTCTGATTGGTCGACCCAAGGTCAAACATAAACTCTAGTGTTGGGCACGCAAATATCGATATCGAAAGAAATTGTTTAGTGGGACGGCATGGTAAATAACACTCTCTTGTTTTTTTATAGAGATACAATGTATACGTAAATACATATTTAAAATTAAATGAATAAAATAATTAAAATAGCATTATTCCAACTATTAAATACTACCCAACAAGAGTGAACAAAATTGATAGTTTACGGAATACAGAGCACATGGAAAATTTAGATGATAGGAAAACTTCCTAAATAGTTGTATTTAATTAAATAACGTTGTGAAGATAAAACAACATTTTAATAGGTACTTATCATTTAATAAAACAATTTAAATCGGTATAATGGTAATTATTATACATTGCGTTACTGGTTTTTAAAATGAATTAATTTCGTGTAAATTCTTCTTACAGCTTGTTTCTCATTATATTGCCTCCTTTTGCTAAGGAATGTATCTGTATATCTATATATTTGTATCTATATATTTTTTCATTACGCTTTTAGCCAAATCAATTAAATGGTCTGTCTCTTCTGCGTAGTATTGGTGGTACTGATATTCGGGAAATAATAATTCTCCTACAAAGCTACTGACAGTCTTGTGGACTAAGAAGTCGCTTGTATATTTTCTTTTGTCCACGCTATTAATGAAAAAAAATTTATTAATTGCTCAGAACGACGGCAGATTTTTTGAACACTAACCGAAGGATATATTAAGCCACCCTTATCTCTGTAATAAATTAGACTTCTCTTGTTTTCTGTCAAACATACCAACGCTTCTATACAAGTGCCACATTTAATGCGTTTAACTAGTTCGCTAGACACATATCCTGCTATGTATTCTATTACATTTTCTGAAAACTGCGAAAGCTCGACAGTTTCCATCAAAATATTAAGATCGTTTTGGTTTTCCTATTACTTTTTTATTCTAGAAAGTAAACGATGACCTCAAACGTTCAGGTGTCGATATTGTCAAATAACGTCACCTACTTATTTCTAAAATCATATCTACACTACTGCCTCATAGACCGTATTTTTCGATCAAGATCTGATATACTTAAAAAAATCGATAAACATAATATGTCCAGCACTACGACGTTAGATCGACAATGGACATTAAAAATAAGTGCAAAGTTATTTTTTTAAATAAAATGTAATATATATACCTACTTTACTCGTAAATATCGAAACATAATTTCATTTTCTTAGTCCAACACTAGTAACAAGTTCGTAGAAATAGAAAGAGATGATGCAACGAGGTTGTAACTAGGTAAAAGCAAGACGCATAGATACTTGTCAATTGTTTCATTTTGAAGTGACCAGTTTAGCTTGAGCCGTGATAAAATGGATGTGAATTGAAAAATTCTATATTTATTGTTACTTACCGATGAAATGTGATGCCGTCTGTTTTAGAGTTCGATGTTTTACTATTTTTACCACACCAACGAATCGAACAGGAAGACATTTTAACAGCAAATCTCGTGTTTTATAATTATACAGAGACGTACACACAGGTCAGTTTCTGGTGCTGTACTATTTTGGTGCATGTGAGAGTTGATATTTATTATAGGCAAATCACTGATCAGTTTCGGAATTGGATGGCCAGTATTACCGCTCTATAGGGTATAATACTCTATGGTTCTACCCAATAACGACTGAGCAGGAGAAAAGTTTGTATTGAATTTAGAATTTTTAAACACGATTAATATTTCTTCTTTATTTTTTTATTAATATGATAACCTATTTTTCTGCCATTTTTCGACATTCTTTTCTCGGCATCCCGAGGCATGCATGTAATGGAGAAAAGATACGTACCGTGACTAGAGATTTGCATTGTCTACTCTTCGGCGTTATGCCCAAAAATAGCAAAGAATTCATTGGAGAGTATTAGACTTGTGCTCAATTGCGACGTTCATAAAGTTTTTTTAAACGATCAAGAAGAGTCTTTAAAAGGATATTACCGTTATTGTGCTCTTGTTTTCACGGACTTACAACAACGTTTTGTCGAAAAGTGGCATATGAAATGGCCTCCATCAATAATATCAAAATGCCACAATCGTTGACTGCAAACAACATGGCAGGCATTGACTGACATAAAGCCTTTCGTAAACGTCACCCAAGTATGTCACTCTGCAGACCAGAAGCTTGTAGTCTAGCAAGAACAATCGCCTGGAGACTGTAATGGTGTTCTATTAAAATTTATTAAATGATTATCAAAGGCACATTTCACTTTCAGATTTATAAGTTAGATGAGACAGCAACTACTACGGTTCAGAAAACGCAGAAAGTGACAGGTCCTAAAGGAACAAATGTAGGGAGAGTCACCAGTGAAATTTGTACGGAGATGACACAATATTGATAGAACGTGACATATCCCTGACTCGAATAAAAGAATCCGACTTTAGTTATGGTGTTACATGACATCAAAAAACAGGTGATTCACTGATCCCACAATGGTCCTACTTGTACTTTCAACGCGTATACCTACGCATTTCCATCGTCTTGCTATTTCCGCTATATCTCCTAGTTGTGGTGCATCTGCTGTTTACTCATTTTCACTTTGCCCATTATTTCATTTATTAACGATTTCTGAATAGTCAATGTAATCATAACTCCAGTTAATGCGCTGTTTCTCTTGTGGTGTTGGCAGAATGTCTGGTTGTTCTTCCTCAACATCGAATTATATAGTTGCTTGGCGATTTGATTATCTGGGGAAGATAGGTAAGACCTTGAATGAATAAACTTACTCGGTGTGAAGTCGAAGGAAATAGAGGCGGTGGACAGTCTTTTCAAACGGCACATCTTAGTCTGAGGGCAGGGGGTGATCCTCACTTCGGGAACATTGCACTGTGGTGCTGAAATTGTATAAAAAATTTTAAGGTTCATTATTAAATTATTATTTAGCAGAAATTCGAAAGAGCGATTGAAGATCTCTGACAATTTGTAGTATATATTATGTGTATGTAGCAAGTCGAGGTCCCATTTTTGTTTGCAACAACCTTCGTCAAAATAATCAACTCGAGCACGTCACCAATGACGTGCTCGATGGTTTTCAATCAGGATTTGAATGGAAAAGGACCGGGAAGAACGGGGTGATTTGATAGAATGCGATTAGTTGGTATGAAAGGGATTGACTGGCATGGGGTGGAAAGAAAAACTCTGGGCTCTGGTAACCGCCACTGACTCCAGACATGTTTTTAACTCTGTGTACTGTAACTGCAGGGTATACCAGACCTTGAATGGAGACCACGTACCGGGAAGAGTAGCGTGGGACGCCCTCCGGCCAGATCTAGGAGAGGTCTATAATTCAGCAGTGGAGAGCCACAGGCTAATGGTATGGGTATGGTATACTGAAACTTGTAAAGCATTGAGAATTATTTTATTCAAACGTAAGGAACAATGTCAATAGTTGTTAATTGTTTTTATACCTATACAGATATTTTTATGATCTTGGTTAGGCTAAAGTCTACGTATACAGATCCGCTTTCGCGTCGGTACCTATACCGCTTCCCATCAGGTTCAGGTGCCGACTGGCTATGTATACTATTGTAAACCATTCCGAGAGCCATTCTCTTTTTCTCTGCTGCTGGTATAGTAGTACAAAGATCTCCCATAAGGGTTCAAGACTTAATCACTACTCTGGGCAGGCGGGTTAGTGATCATGGTGTTGTCATTGGTATTAGATGCTCGTATTTGGGACCTAGCAACTAGAATATCGCGAGATTCACGTCACTTCCCAATAGGGTGCGCTACTTACATGGCATAGATAAAACCTTTAGATGGTGAGCGAATTTTTTATTGATAGAAGGTGGTAGTCAAGCAGTCAGTCGTAAATAACTTCTGTCGCCAATGTATAACCGCGAAACAACAGAAGTTACAAAGACGAACGTACGCCCTCGGATGCGACAACGTTGGCTAACCTTTAGAGACCTTTGAGAAAAACAGTTGTAAAACGGTATGAATTTTCTTCTTCCTATACACGTCTCAACAAAATGGCAGGAAGCTATGTTGGAAGCGGAGGCGTAACTGCTTAAAATTCGCTGCTAGAATTCGTTCACTCCTGGCACCGAAAGAGACGGTTAATAGAACTGCTCGGCGACGAATCTGTATTGTGTGACGTCCACGGTGCATAAAATGGAGTAGTGGATAGAATGGAGAAGTGAAGTAAAATAGAGAGATGAAAAGAATTTGATAGGAGTCAAGAAGAGTCACAAGTGCAAGTACGGCGCGTACCTCCCACGATTCGGTCCTTGAAGTATTGGTAATATCATGCGTGGGGAAGGTACTCTTTATCCTTTATTACGAGAGGATGGGATAGTAAGTTCAATTTCATAAATTAAATAAAAATAAAACTCACTATCTCCGCACTGTTCTATGGTAGCTACTTCACCCCATACCACCACAACTAACGCACACATTACTATAAATTGTTTTACCACCATTTTGTGCGAGTTCAGAGCTACTACTGTAAACCAAATGATACTAAACTACTTATACGGTAGGCGTTGCTCGCCCCTTATCAGACCTTCGTAACACATTTGACATGACCCGGCTGCTTTTAGATATCTTTATCTTTAAATACATACGTCACAGATGTTTGTTGTATCTCTTAATTACAAAGAATGCTACTTTTCAATTCCCATTTTGATTCATTTGATTATTACGTTGATGTCTTAAAATGTTGAATTCCTAAAACGTACATTTCCAAAATGTGATTTGTTTTTTTTATTTATAAACCATGATCAAATTTTTCCATACTTAATTATTTTTTTTAATCTATCGATGTAGATGTCACAAAAACCTTCAGGGCTTAACCGTAGTACCGAATTAAATTTATTTTTCGATATTTCCAAATAATTTAGTATACAAAAGCTTCATTTGAGAAAAAGGCGACTAGAAAGAAATGCTGTAGGTATAAGAAAAAGGAATGATATTTGAAAAAGGCGAATAGAAAGTTTTGCTACAAGGAAATAACAATATCGAAAAATTTATCGTACAAATGACTGACTGAGTGACCGGAGTCCGGCAAATAGACAAATCAACATTGAATATTTTGGAAAAACAACGTTTTCGGAATTCATCATTTTAAGAAGTCGACGTTGTGCAAAATGGAAAAACGTCAACATTTTAGGAAGTGAACATAATGTTTCGAAAGATTATATTATAGCACAGGATAGGACAGGCAAAGCCAGTGGACAAAAGAGAAAGAATAATTACAGAGAGTGTTGTCACTTGTGCAACATGGCCCCAAAATTCTTAAGGTTCTCAAGAAAGCGAAATAGAGTCGTGTCGATACTGCAGTTGCCCTGAAGACCACAGAGTACGTATTCTAATGAGATCAAAGAGTAGGTATACCTTATTAAGTTTACCTTATTAGAATAAGAACATGATAATTATGGTAGCTCGTGGCAATATTGGTAAGTAACAATGTTAAACAAAAGGAAACAATAAAAGGTCCAAGGTCAATTGTCTAACAAACTAAAAGGCGACGACCGATTAGCACAGTTGGTAGTGCACCTACCCGCTGAGCTGTGTTAATTGGACCCGGGTTTGATTCCCGGTTCAGATAAACATAAAAAACGCTGTTTATTCGGGTCCTGGGTGTTGCATGCCTGTGTTCGTCTTTGTGGTACATCTCTGGACACAGGTAATTAACATTACCTATCTTCTTCTCTTCTTCTTCTCAGCCCTTGGACGTCCACTGCTGGACATAGGCCTCCCCCATTGTCCGCCATTTAGACCTATCGGCAGCGACCTGCATCCAGCGGGTGCCCGCAACCTTTATGAGGTCGTCTGTCCATCTAGCAGATGGACGTCCTCGGCACCATTACCTATGCAATCAATTAATTAATATTAGGTACACAAGAAACTTGCCTAATATTAATTACCTATATACACAACATATATATATGTATCTTTTCGCTTTCAAGAACGACTTGTGGAATCCCTAAAATGCCCTGACGCCGTAAGATTGGATTTGTAAGAATTGAAAATACGCGTACTGCCAAGGTTCGAACTCGGTATATTCGGTGCTTGGAGTGCATTCTCTAATTAATAGCTTTGTACTTAGATTGTAGTTTCACAAAGGTTTATAAGAGACAGATGTTTAGTTACTTTAATGCACTCAAATTAGCTCCTTTGGAACTGTTCTCAGTTAAGGCTTTTTCTGTAGATTTTTTATAAAGTAAATGTATGGACTGACGACTTGAAGAAGTTCGTCAGTGGCGGTTGGATGAGAAGTCCGAAGATTGTGTGTGGAGGACAGCTCTGGGCGAGGCCTGTATCCAGCGGTGGAGAGACATAGAGGCCGATGGTATGGTAATGCTATCTGTTGTAGAGGGACAACTGTTGGTATTTTTTTTTAAGTTATAGGGTGAGGAAAGACTATAAAATAAATAGGTATCCATAATTCTAAGTAAAAATTTATTAAAAATACATATATTTACATATAAAATATAAGAACCCTACAATATAAAAATACGGTAAATATTTACGATTAAGTGTACCTTACATACGTTGATTTTTCGTTGTTCCGTTTTACTAAATTATATTTACAATTAAAAATATAAACTAATTAATTAATATTTACAGATATTTCATTTTAATTTTACACACGCCGAATAAACTCTTTGGCATACAATGCTGAGTGCGTAAAATTTCAAATATAAAGTTGTCATAGAGTATTAAATTAGGTAGAATGTGAAGTATGGGTAAATCGACCGTTCGTACAAATACAAACTCCTGTACAGTTCATATGAATTTATTCAATAAGCGGTTAGATAGCGTCGACCGCAAATATAACTCTGTAGAACAAACCTATTCATTCGGCTAGAGCAACGAATATGAACTTTAAATAACTCGTTTACAAACGCTAAAAAGTTTGTAATCGTGGCCAATGCATTAAAGACGATTAGGTTCGTTGAATTCACAGTATAGGTACTATAAACAATTTGATACATTATTTCTTTTGGATCTAATGATTATATAGGTTTATAAATGTACGAAACGCATATTGTAATTGATGAAATAAAGATGTAAATTATGGAATAATATAATAGAAACCGAATTATAAATTAGTTTTCAGAAAATAAAAATATACAGTTATAAATAAACAAAGAAATGGCTTCAGCTATAATAAAAAGTTTAAATTAACAATTGTTAAGATATAGATATAAATATTTAATCTCCCTTTGCATTCATTTATTTTGCATACTAGTTTTATAACAGACAATTTATAAAGTTCGTTTTTTTGTTTTTAAGGCAGTCGGAGTTTTTAGTAATTTATTTATTTTTTATTTAAATTAAAAGATTTTTTATATTGGCCATTTTTCGAGTAAGAAGTTTCATTTGCCAGACTATCACTTGACTGGATAATTAATAATTATTTAATATTATTTAGATAATTAGTAATATAAGACACATGAGTATGACTTTGAAACATTGATGAAATTCACATTTCTTAACTTAATTCAATACTTAATTGCCAATTTAACATTACTTGTTAATAAAATCCACTTAAACATTCTTGAATGTTTAGTGCGCGGAACAAACTTATACAGGATTACATAAAGAAAAGCATCCTTTTAACTCTGATTTTGTATCATTAAAACTAACGACTTTTATGCTACAACTTTTTCCGAACTTGATATTTTCACCAAAAAAAGGTACTTTTTTTAAATAAAGTACCTATATGACTTTGTTATTCTGTACTACTCACTATACGCTGCTACGAAAGGCAACATCTTCCATCGCACACTGATGAGTGCAGTGTGCGATCAAAGATGCTGCAACAGCTGTTAATCGATCCGCTACAACTTGATACCTTCATCTATGTAAATCGATGCGGGTGTACGCGGTACGTACGCGGTGCGAGTGAGTGGTTTCTGTGAAAAAAGTGCCGAATTTTAAAAAATCGTAGGATTACAGTTATTGGTTTTCACCAAAGAAATTGTGTTTAGAGAGTGAGGCTGGCGCACATTACAGCGCGGAGCAACGCGTGACGCTGCAAAACTGCGACAATGCATATTAAGGACGCGATGGGCCGCAGCTCAACGCAATAATTTAAGACAGTTGTTGACGTTAAATTTTTCACGTCCTCGCACAGCGTATTCGCTCGAATTATGTGCATTAACAGCGCCCCTTCAACGCACATTGAGGCGGGCCGCATCGCAGCGCATAAATACGGCTGTCGAGCGACCCGGTAGTGCGCTGCGCTGCGGCCCGCCTCAAGTGTGCGACAGTTTATACAAAATGTATGAAAATGATTCAGGAAGACTTGAAGACATGCGCTGCGGTGCGACCCGCCGAAATACGCGCGAGCCGACTTAAAGAGGTTTTATATATGGCGCACTTTTTGCTGTAACACTTAAACGACGCACTGTCTATTATGTTTTTGTTATCGATGTGTTGAAATTAAAAAAAAGCCGCTAAATGTGAATAAGGAAATAACTAATAAAAACCGAGGTATGTTTGAAGATATTTTTATGAATTTTCACGAAGAATAGATTCTATCAGAATAAGAAATACTTAAATTCCGCTGATGTTTTTAGTAAAACTTCCATGTCGTGTATCTTTACAAATAGCGTTTAATTAATTAATTTATTTAGTGTAAAAGCCCCTAAATAAAATAAAGAGACAAAAGAATATTTCCTTTATTGTACACACCATCTATTGTAGCGGCAGTTGTAAAACGCGACTAAGGGATAACAAAACCGTTATCACAACCGCTAAGGAGCTACATCACTTCTAAAAGATTGGACTCGCTAACCCGGCTTGGAGGCGTGCCTTTTTAAGGCCATACATCTCTCGTGTACAAGACAATGTGCATGAGTTGGCCCGCGTCCATCAGTGGATACTGAAAGGGCATGTTGCATTGCATTGTAGTTAATTTTTTTATAGGTATATTTTTATATTAGATATTAATGTATAGAATAAAAAAAAATGAATGTTTTAAATTCGTTGTGGAATGTCATGTTTAAAGCGTTTCCCTGTGTATATGTAGGTAGAGAGAGCATTATTAATTACACAGGCGGACTCTCATTTGAGAATAGTGAACATTTTTGAAATTTTGACTTCTATCATGGTATGGCTCGATAAAGGCCACTGACTAATGGAAGAGAAGACTGTACAATGTCAAATGGCATAAAACAAAGATATATATATTATATATGTCGTGTTTCATGTTGAAACGCAAATTATCTCTATCGACAAACTATTAAATTGCATCTATGTTTACTGTATAGAAGTGAGTACCCGCCTGTGTACCATTACTTATAAATAGATGTATCTTAATTATCTTAAGTAGTTTTAAACTATTTATTATTTACTCAGTCATTGATATGAGTATTTCTAAGTTTGACGACAATATTTGTGTGATACACAAATATCAAGGGGCATTGGAAAATGAGATGTCATTGCGACACTGCCTACCTACCTCATTCATGTAGGTAGTTCTAAAATTACGACAGTTTAAAATATCCGAAATTAACTAAGGGCCTTTCTCATCACCTCCTGATACTTTATCAGAACGTATCAGGACGTTAGTTATACTTTATAAGGAAATCAGTATCAGCTAGATTTAGGGCCTAAAATAAAGTGCGCAATAAAGGCCTAAATAAAGGGATAAAGTTACTGATAACCTGTCTCTGGCAGGTAAACTGTTTACTAACCTATCAGTATTAGCTAGATTTAATTAGCAGGATAACTTATCTATCAGACTATTAAGTTACTTTATCACGAAGTGGTCAGAAAGGCCGTAAATTGGCAGATAATGGGCAAATAATTTATTAATCAGATTGTTACCTAATAGTTACTATATCAGTGAGATAGGCCCATAGACGTCTATACATCGTGTCAGTGAAATGACGCAAAACTTGGATTGTGTCATTGTTCAAAAAAGAAAATCGAAAATTATATATATTAATTTTGTATGAAGGTCGTCTGTCCAACAGGAAAACATCGTTTCAACGTTATGTCGGTCGAACGTTATGTCGATCTAAAATTTTTCGGCCCAACGTGATTTCGAATAATGTCATGATAATAACATAATGATAATGTTATGATAATTAATAATATGACATGATTACGTCATGTCGGTCAAACGTTACGTCGCGCGTCGATCAAACAGCCTTCGCACAACTGTGTGTCGCACTTGCGTTGTACAATCCAAAACCTGGTTTCATGTCTACACGGTTTCCATGTATACTAATTAAAAATACGTGGGCGACACTGAAAGTTTTTAAAATCTCAAAAATGAATTCAGATAAACATGGATGTTGTTTTATTGCTTTTCAAAGTATTCTCCTCGACTATTGATATGGTTTTTCATGAGATGGAACCATTGTGTGAAGCATTCAGCCCACCCTTCTTTAGGCACCTCTTCAACAGCAGTTTGCCAGTTCTGCATTCATAAAACGTATTCCTCTCGAGTTTATCCTTAATTTTAGGGAATAAATAAAAATTACGGGGCGCAAGTCGGGACTGTATGGCGGATGACCTATTAACTCTACATTTACAGTACTCAAAAATTGCTTCGTTAGTCCGGCGGAGTGAGCTGGGGCATTGTCGTGATGCGTAGGTCATTCTGCTTCTTGAGTGTCGTTCTTTCACTTTTTCCAAAACTGACGGCAAGCAGCTATTCATATACCAGTCAGCAGTTACTGTTCTTTTATTTTCTAAAGTTATATGAGCAAAGTGGCCCGATCTACTGAAGAAGGAGGCAACCATCTACTTTTCAGCACCCCGTCCTTTCTTCACTTTGCTCGGCAACTCTTAGAAAGCAAAGAACCACTACGCAGATTGCCTCTTACTTTCAGGCTCATAGCAGTATATCCAGCTTTCATCACCTATTACAATATCCAAAACAGCATTTGATTGACCATTGTCGACTTTTTCAAGCATTTGGAGACCCCATACCACGCGGCAGTTTTCTGTGAGGAATCTATCTAGCACAAAGCTTCCTTACCGATAGGTAATCGTGTAAAGTAGTTTCAACTTGACTCATACTAATTATCTAATAAGGCCCGTATTTGCTGATATGCTGTTCGTTTGTCTGATTCAATCTTGAGCCGCACAGTTTTCCTCAGTCAATACCAACTCACTCACTCAGTTCTCCATCATCGTCACTGAGGGGGGTACGACAACGTTTAAATTTACTCAACCAGTTATAAACAATGGCACTGGATGGGGCTTTGCCACTAAATGCCAGCTTAAGTAACTTAAGTCTCTTTAATAACTTTGTTTCTGGTTTACACCGCAATGAAAGTCATAAAAAATCATTGAAAGAATATGTTCTCTTATTAAATTAATTTTTCCGCAAACAATTAATTTTCAAATTGCCGCCAGAAATAAAAAAACAAATGGCAGCTTTGAAAATTTAATGGCGTTTGACAAGCAAAGAGTTCCATTTTCAAAATTCGAATTTGTTTTTCTCTATCGTATTGTACAGCAGCCAGTTTTAAGAACTTTTAGTTTGACCTATAGCATATAAGACCATTCTAGCGAAAAATAAAATTATTTTAGGAATAACTCAAAAGTTACAAAGGCCTAAAGTTTTGTTGTTCTTTATAAAATGATCGTAACCAGGCTAGAGATCGCGCGCAGTCTGCAGCTGACGCGCTTAGAATGCAACTGCGTGTAGAATAAATATATACTAGAAATGTACAAAGAATTATGAAAAAGAAATACCTATTGTAAAGTAGGTAGAATTGATTCTACTTTCGATATTGAAGAACCTATTATTAGATTTTGCATTATTTCACTGACACGTTATATATAGAAATTGTATGTCGTTAGATAAGGTTCGAAAACTTTCGTTTATACATCTTTTTTTTTACAACGTACAGAAATTGGCGACTGGCGACTGCCATTGGCCATTTTCTTATATTTTTTTCTTATTAACAGCCCACTATCTATTGTTATTTTGGCCTAACAAATTACAAACTTGAAAAAAGAAATTACACCAATTGGACTCTTAAAAAATCGTAAACATCTTTGCATTTTTAAAATAAACATGGGAGAACGTTGCAATAAGAGTAATAAAGAAATAATAAACACTAGCAGAGTAATAAATACCAGCATTATTTCATTATACAGGGTGTTGAATTGATTGTGGTTTGCATTTGACAAGTCTCTCGAGATGAAACTATCAGTGAATCAAAGAATTGTTTAAAATACTTATAAAACGAAAATTATGCCCATCTTTATTTTACGTTATAAATTTCAGAATGTTTCTGAAATTAAAATCGGATTTTTCCTAAAATATTTTGATTCGTGTTACTTTAAAAGCAGGCTAAAATATTAACAGTTCTAGCAGGCTGAATTGGAACAGTATTTCTACATTTTTTTGCTAAACAATAGCCAAAGTAGTGGTGGTGCTATGTGGGTCATCTCGGGACATGTGGTGCAAATCCTGGTGTATGCCAGCTTCCTTCAGGATCCTCATCCTGGGCCCCAACGGGACGCCGAGTGCTCGAAGCTTGTCTTCGCCAACGTAAGGGAGTTCCGCAGCACCGACTTTTTCTTTTTCTAATAATGCTGCGTATTTCTGTATAATAATAATTAATTATATTAAAAAATTTAATAGCATATCTTTAAAAAAATCTATTTATTTTTGTTATTCTTTTAGATGAAAATAATATTGCAGAGTTTGCTTGCCAAAGTTTATTTATTATGCAGATAATGTACAGACCTTGGGGTATTTCGATTGACAAGAAAAATGGAATGGCAATTTGTATATAGATAAGTATGGTAAGTGGCAAGGGTATACTATTATATTAAAACCGTGAAAATTTATCAATTTTCACAATATTATTTTATAATGTTAGGCAAGGCATTTGGAGACTTGCTAATTTGCCATTTGTCATTATTAATTAATGTCGCTTAATAATTGGCTGTTACACACGATCAACTGACAGTTAAAACTGACGTTCCTAACATAAAAAACTGTCAGTTTTGATACTACACACGGTCAGTTTTAACTGTCACTTTAAGCTGTTTTTAATAAACTGTTAAACCATAAATTCAATGTTTTGACCATTGAACCTATTTCATCAGCCGTCATTCAGACGCCAAGTCTATCTAATGCAAGGAAATCAATACTTAGTGTTATCAATTATCAATCAATATAAGTCTATAAACGTCCCCCCCAGGGCACAGCCCCCCTCCCACTAGTAAATTACTAGGGGATTACGGGCCATTGTATTTAATTCGCAAATATTTGAAAGCCTAGCTAGAGGTATCTACTCAACACTCATTCGTAAAGTTGTAATCTCAAATTCGATAAGAAAAATAACAGAATTTAAAGGTTCTCACTTCATAACCAAGTTTCTTCAGAAAGAGTCTCATCAACGGCGGTTCATCACCGAAGAACTTAGTGAGCCTCTTCACTCGGTCGGGGTTGCTGAAGGAGAAAGGGTCTGAATGGTGGTGGTGGCCGGAACGGAGGTATTGTTGGGATCTGAAAATGGAAATTGTGGATAACACCGCCCGTATTTCTGTTTAACCAAAGGTTGACTGACAGAGAATGCCTCTAGGCATTAAGGCCGCCTTTTCTATAATGTTTCTTTGTGCATTCATGTTTAAATAAATGAATAAAAATATATATGAGTTTGTAACATTCCCCTGACCAGAACCAAGTAAGCGAAGAATACATTTACAGAGTTTGTCTTGTATATAACGATAAATTTTGTGATTTAGACATGTTTCATCTCTCTCCCTCCAGGTATAGAACTAGACTTAAAGCGGTATAGAGGTATAGAACTTTGCTCTCCCAAGTATAATTCTGTTATTTATTGTAAATTTTATCTACTTATTATGTATCAATTATTTAATTTTTATCTATTAATTTATATCAATTTTAAAACTGTAATAGTTTTTATGTACTGTCGTATTCTGTCCACTTAGAGGTATAGAACTACACTTAGAGGTATATTTCTCACCACAGCCTGACACTTTATCAGAAGGATTTTATTTATTTCTTTACTCCTGATAAAGTAACATTTTGATAGATAAATTAATTATAGATCTGATAGATAAGACTTTGTAGATAAATTAACTAAAAAAATAATAATGGGTAGTCGGAAGATCGCGGCCTTTTTGAATGTATGACTTTTGCGTGTTATACTTCTGGCAACACTGATCATTGGCTGGAAAGTGATATACCGTTTGACAGCTGACTTTTTTGTAATTGTAATTACAAGTTAAAAACTTTATCTTTTCATATTTTTTAATAATTTTAAAATGGAATTTAAGAGAGAGGAAATTAGATATGTTTTACAATTTTTTTTCGACAAGGGTATGAATGCTTCTAGTGCTCGAAAAGAGATTTGTGGTGTTTACAGAGAAGATGCTTTATCTAAAACTACTGCAAAAATATGGTTCAGTCGATTGAGGTCTGGTGAATTTGATGTGAATGGTGTTCCTCGCTGTGATCGTCCTATATATTAAGGTAATAGTTGGTGTTATCATTGAAAAAATTGAAGCAGATCGACACATAAGCAGTCATCAAATTTGGCATGAGCTTAATATTCACTACTCAACAGCCTTGAATCATTTGCATAAACTGAATTTTGTAAAATAGTTAGATGTTCGGATGTCGCATGATTTAAAGGACAGACATTTGGTGAATAAAATTTCCATATGCGAAATGTTACTAAAACGAAATGAAATCGATCCATATCTGAAGAGATTAGTAACAGGCGATGAGAAGTGGATCACCTACGGTAACAGTGTTCAAAAACGATCTTGGTCTAAGCGAGGTGAGCCATCACAAATAGTCCCAAAGCCAGGCCTCACCCTGACAAAGTCATGTCATGTGTATGGTGGGACTGGAAAGGCATTGTGTATTACAAGCTTTTGTCACATAACCAAATGATTAATTCTGATGTCTACTGTAACCAATTAGTAAAATTGAAACGAGCACTTGAAGAAAAACGCCCAGAATTAATAAATAGAAAAGGTGTAGTTTTCCATCACGACAATGCTCGACCGCATACATATTTGATGACTAAACAAAAATTGATGGACCTTGGCTGTAAAGTTTCCAGACATTGGATTATCATTTATTCAAAATACAAAATTCTCTAAATAGAGTAAAATTGTATTTAAGAGAAGCCTGAACCATTTAAATCGGTTTTTCGCTCAGAAACCCCAAAATTTTTATAGGGGTGGGATAATGGCTCTGTCAGAAAAATGGTGAAAGATAGTCGAATTCAATGGACAATATTCCGTTCAATAAATATTTATGTAATAAAAAAAGAATTATTTATTATGTTTACTATGTTTTATATTTAAACGGCCTTGAATTTATTCGACTACCTAATATAAAGTCTTCCGTTTGCTAAAAGAGTTACTATAACGACTCACTTGTACATATGTCGTAGGGCAGCTATTTCCGCTCTGATCGCGTCCATTTCCTGCATAACAAGGTGTTGAGTGCGCATTTCACTGGAGAGGTGGGCCACTGATCGCGCCAATGTCACCACGTGGGATTCCAGCCGCTGGAAGCGCTTGTTGATACCCTGGCGCAAGAAAACAGGTTTTAGGGAAAAGAATCGGGTGGACTGTGCACACCTGACATTTTATGGGATTTCTCTCAGTGTACGCAGTATTTCCGTGTGGTGTTGTGTGGCTTAGAATAGCACCAAGCCAAAGGTAAGGATCTCCGTGTGGTGGGTGTCGTTAAAGGAGACTAAGGGATAACAAAGCGGCTACCATGAGCCCAGAGGAACTACACCACCTCTAAAAATAGTGGACTCGTCAACCCGCTTGGTCAGCGCGTGGTTTTAAGGCCATACATCTTTCATGCACAAGAAAATGTGCATATGGAGGCCCGTGTCCAGCAATCCATGCTAAAAGGGCTGGCTTGAGTACGCAATTATTAACTAGATTCAAACTAATAAGCTCAATTTGAGTGTTAAAAGAGCTGCCCGACTATCGGAATTAATATAAATATATCTTTGTTAATGTGGGTTGTATTCTAAGTATTTACCTTGAGATCATGTTTTTTCCTGTGCTCATTGGAGCTCCTCCTTTTGTCTCGCGCCGGCCGACTGCTCACAGAACTCGAAGGCAGTGACGACATGCTGCCGTAACGCCGTTTAGACGATAATCTTCAAAAGATAATTGGTAGGTAAGGCATATCTCTTGCTGTTCGGGGGCCACATTTTTCAAAAAAATCATACTAAATTTTAAGACATTCTTCTATTACAAGAATTCGTAGCGATTCGTTATCGTTTGTACACATTACGAAAGTGCGGCCACCGAGAAAGGACTCAATGGAATCCGGCTCGAAGGACCAGAAAAAGAGTTGTAACCCTGGATGGCCTTGATATTTGATTGATGCCACGGTCTTAGTTTATAGTAACTCCTTAGAATAATGCGGTAAAATAACGCAGGAAACAAAGTGTGAGACCGAGACCTAACGTGTACGCCTCCGGCATACATCGCGCTCAACACTTCTCGCGGTACTTTGATAAGTAGAATTAGAAAGATAATAAAAGTGACATTTCACTAATTTCGTAACGAGGTAACTTTGCATCAGCGGCCATACAATTCTGTATATATTTTTAAAGTTATTGCGGAATACTATCATAGATGAATTTATACAGTTGAATTAAGCTCACTGTTTAATTTTCACTGCACTCGCTTTAATTTAACTCATTTAACCAATTATCGACTGGTAGAGAATGTCTTAAGGCATTAAGTTCGCCTTTGTACAATATAGTGCGTAAAGAGTAAATAAATAAATACATCCAGTCTGTTTTTTTAAGGTCAAATCTCACTTTCTCACTACACGTAAGACTACATTTTGTTTTTAAACAATACGGATTCTATGGAACTAACACTACTGATTACCACATACCTTGCCTCCCAAGCAGGATGTTTAGCCAAGCTAGTCGGCTTCCTAACCCCCAGCAGTTGCAGCACTTCGGCGTACATATTCTCCAGACCTCGCAGCTGTCTGCGAATGGCGCGCGCGTCACCAGTGGACGCATCACTATCCGTCCTGCCATCCAGCAGGGATGACAGATCCAGACTTCTGGTCGTTGTTGATGTCATGTCTGTTGTGTCTAGCCCGAATACTAGAGGTAAAAGATGAGTAAAAATTAATGTCAATGTAAATATACAGATGAATCGAAATTGCAGGTTGCAGATTAATGTGGAATTACTGTATACGGGTATGTACCAGTTATACCTACTAAAAATTAGAAAGGAAAACACGATTTGTGTCTCTTTATCGGGTTTCTCTGTCACTCTACGGGTTATGAAACATCTAACAACTCACAACTCATGTCGAGCAGTGGATGCTAAAAGGGTTATGAGATTTTTGGAAATTTATACTATCGTAATTATGACACTACTGAACTGATTCAACTCATCTACGAAGTTGACCTAGGCCCAAACTATTTTTGTACTTAATTTCATTTCAATCGGTTAAGAAATGCGCTCTCTAGTTTGTCCACAAATTTCGTTATATGACATATAAATATATATCCCATGTACTTTTACAGGGCACGAGTGTGGTATTCCATCAATTGAAGATCCTGGGAATCCGAGGTCAAAATTCAGAAGATTACTTGGCTTTTGGAAAGACCTGGAGTGACACGAGTAGAGGTCATACTGAGGAAAGGCTTTCGCACAAAATGGTCGCTACGATCGACTAATTGTGGAAAGTTGTGAATAGGATTCTGTAAGGCCGGCGCGCACTCGCATACCCCCTGGTGTTGCAGGTGTCCATGAGCGGCGGTAGTCACTTATCATCATGTGGGCCACTGCCTGTCTGCCTCCATTAAAATAAAAAAGACAAGATTTCATAGATATATATGTATAAACTTTCGAAGTGATTGGTGTTTTAATTTCAGCTGGTGATTCTTAAGTCGAGATGTTGCGAAAATTTGCCGAAAAACAGGAGATATTTTTTCTAAATCTTCATAAACGTAAATAAAAAATACGTGTACTCACAGTGTTTCTTATAATGGTGATCTCTTTTGGAGGAGTGTTTCTTGTGAGCGTGCCAGCGAGGGGAGTCGCGACCGCGTCTTCGCTCTTCTGGATACTCCGTCGTACGAGCTGGTAAGCTGAAATTGAGAGACAGACAGATAACAATTTGGTTATATTTATGTTCATTTATCCAACTGACTTTAAACTTTTGGGCTATGGAGCGTGTATAAAGTGTAACGAAGTGATGGCCTCAGAGCAGACGAACAGTGGACAGCCCTACAGCTGCTCATTGTCTCGGTGGTCAGACGGTATAGTCCGAACAGAATGGAAGCATAGGATGAGGTTGCCTTGGGACGCTCCCAACAGAGCACAGGTTGTGTTTACTCCGAAAACACGAAAAATTATGTCTCGGCCGTTATTACGAGAGATCTCTACCACGAAAACGTTCACTACGATATATCGGACCGAAGGAAGTTCATTTCACAATTAAAATTACTTCGATCGCACGAGACAACGATCGAAATATAGATTTTGGCAAGAAATACTTGAGGATTGATCGTCAAACACGATAACAATATCTCAGATATAAAATATTTGAAGATACCCGATATATAGAACTCCGAATGAAGGAAAGTCAGAGTAGCGTTACAGCACTTCGTTCGTTCGGGTCTGAATCTTCGGAAGCGTAAAATCAGAGTAGACCCCCTGTAATGAGTAGCTTATATTCAGCAGTGTTACAGGACTGGTGGATATATGCTGCAGCAGTGGAACATTCGCACGGGCTGAGTAGGAATGATGATGAGTTACATAAAATTTAGGTTATGTTCACAAAAAGGGAATACAATTAATTTCTAATTATAACGAGATATTGAAGCATAGCTACCGGAAATCGATGAGAAACTGCTCTTTTGAATCACAAAATAATTACGATTTTAAATATTTTTATGCATACCGGACGAAAGCAAGAGTAGCAGCAGTAGCGGTGCGACGGAACTGACTGTGTTGTCGAATGTTATGTCGGCCAGTTTCTGGTTTCAAACTGGAGGAGCTACAAATCGGAAAGTCCAGGGACACTGGAGGTTGGAAGAGAATGTCCGATGAAAGAGACAGTGGATGAAGTGGCGGTGAGACGGAACTGATCAACAAACTACCTGATTTTTGGCGTCTAGTTTCTGATTTAAAACTGGGGGAGCTATCGCGGATGTCTATGGGCGATAGTATCCATTCACCATCAGGTGGACTGTATGCTCGTCTGCCGTTTTCGTACATCTATACTAATATATAAAGAGGTAAAATTGTGTGTTTGTATGTTGGGGGTAATCTCTGGAATTACTGAACCGATTTCAAAAATTTTTTCACAAATAGGAAGCTACATTATCCGTGTCTAATATAGGCTATATTTTACTTAGAAATTTTGAAAAAAAAAATGGAAAAAACAGAAGCGAAGCGAGGGCGGGTCGCTAGTAAAAAATAAATTGGAAGATAACATTTTCTTCATGATATACCTGTTTCGTTTATGCAAGTCCGATGAAGGTGACAATGGCGGAAGTGGCGGTGTGACGGAGCTGACGGAGCTACCTGAGCTGTCGAGCCTCATGCCGGCCAGTTTGGGCTCCAAGATCTGACGGAGTTCACATTCGACTAGATCTACCCATTCGTTCTCGCCACCTGAAGATTTTTTACAAAAAAAAGGTCAGGGTTTTTTTTTATATGAATGGCGGCGGAAGGGCAAGTAGCTCACGTGGCAGTAAGTGGCTACCACCACCCATGGACACCTGCAACACTGAGGGATAAGCGGGTACGCTGCCGATCTTGCAAAATTCGATTCGCAGCCTTCTTGAAGAACCCCATATCGTAGCGTAATGGACCTCTTGAGGTAGTTCGTAAAGTCATTCATATCACTACTACATGGTCGATCGTTATATAGTTCGAAGCTATATAGCTGTGATAAGAATTCGTGAGCTCTCTCACATGCCCGAACCGTCCCAAATACTGAATTTCTACTCTACTACGTATTTTTTCAATTATATTGAAGGAACTTATCACTAGCTCGGTGGTCGAGGAAAACATCGCAATGGACCCAGCATGAATTAAAAATAAAACTGCGGACTGGCAATCCGCTTCGGGATCCCGCGGTATATTATCGACTGAAATCCATTACGTATACAAGGGAAGGCCTGTTGAGTTTCATGTTGAATGGGACGTTAAAAAACTTATAACTGGATAACTGTGGATGAGGTTAGACCGTAACTAGACCCAGCGCTTTTATCGTCCACTGCTTGACACGGGTCTCCTCCTCATACACATTGTCTCATACTCATACACATACACAGGGTGCATGCGGGATATATGGCCTTAAATGCCACGCTAGTTAAGCGGTTCGGCGAGGCTGTTCTTTTACTCCTTTAAAGGTGTAGTTCCTCAGGGCTTGTGGAGTCGGTTTGTTATGACTTAATCGCCCTTTACGACACCCGCGGGTAGAGATAGGGACGAAATATATGCTTGGCCATCGCATTGGGTTGGAAATCCAGACCTACTCATTAATGACAGCAAATTATAAAATTGTAAATAATCTATACCAGGGGTGCTCAAACTTGAACTGCTAGCGATCTACCTCGATATTGTTAGACTACGATCGATCGACTCTGAGAGGCTGCAAGTAGTATGTGTGATGCAGGATTGTCATCTAGGTAGGGTGTATCGTGGCATAGATGTTAATTTTCCGCACAATATGCATTTTTTTAGTCAAAGATCGACCGTTTGAGCACCCCTGATCTATACTATAATAAACTAGTGAAGTCAAAACTGTATATTAAATATTTATTCGATAAAATAATAATAGAGGTGATACTGAACTCAAAACAGAAGTTTTTAGAATATTTGTCCACGTGTCTGTTTGTTTGTTCGCACATCATGCAAAAATCACTGAATAGATTTCGTTGAAATTTTGTAGTATTATAACTTAAGTAATCAGTATTTCAATTATTTAATCGGTCAAGTGTGAGTCGAGTCCAACTATTATTTGACAACGTTATTGGTGCGGTCGTTTTCTTAGAGAGAGTTTGAAATAAGGTGCATTGATAACTTTGTTTTCTTTTGTACTCTCTCCCATTTAACCTAAATAACATACCGAAATGAACCATTCCTTTTTCCTTCTTCATCACAATATTTCCTTCTAGGCCATAATGATATCTTATTATAACCGTTCGTAAAACATCTATCCATGTACTGTGCGGTGCAGACGAAGCCGAGGGAAACAGCTAATGATTAGCAATACCATAATAATAATTAGCAGAGGAGATTCGGCAAATGTGGAATCAGCGGGATTTTAACAACGGGGATTGTCCTTAAACTACTCTGCGAAAAGGTGGGTAATTTGACGGACAACGACCGTTGTCCGGCGACACCTCTCCATTCGCTAGCAATAGCTCGTGCGGTGTCATGTCCCCTGGGACCGATACCGACACTTTATAAGAGACTAAGGTGTTAGAAAATGATAAATAACAATATCAATTCATTTAATTCAGATTATAATCCAAATTGTTATTTATTTATTTTATATAGAAAAAAAGCGGCAGACGAGCATACAGTCCACCTGATGGTGAGTGGATACTGTCGTCCATAGACATCCGCGATACATGCCAACATCAGTCCAGAATAACAAACGTTGGGACGCCCCCGGATGCACTGCCTACCTGTGCAGATTAAGGAATGGATTGCTAAAGTGCAGATGGAGAGGATGGGATGGGAATGGGCTCTGGCATATCTCACTGACTACTGAAACACGTACGTATATTGGGGAAATACGATAAAGTAGGAAATGCAGTACATTTCAAGGTAATCTTCTGTGAGAGAGGGTTAACGTGGTAGGTAACATGTTAGTGGAAAACTTAAATCGATGTTAGTAAAATATCCATGTTATTCATAGTGTATATTTATTATTATTAGATTCACGTTAAATTGCATTATTAAAATCGCTTTAAATTAAATTTAACTGTCCTATCCAGTGTTTCTGGATAGGACAGTCAAATTTACCACTTATAGTTTACCTTGTCCGGCAGCCTGTTGACTTGTACCAGGTTGAGGCTGTACTCTTGAAGGTCCTACAGCATCGGAATCAGCTGAGGTGTCGTGTAAACTGGCTTCGGGTCTTCGACCACTGGAGTACGCTACGCTACCTCGCCCCGAGTCAACGTTTGAAGATTGCCCTCCATTTTTGTCGTAATCTGGAAAAAGTGCGATCTATGTGATTGATTAAGAATCTCATTAAAAGCCTATATAAAAAACGGATTCTAACAAAAATATTACAAGAGAATCTGGACAGATTCTCAAAAAGACAGATTCCCATAAAGACGGATTCTCATAAAAACGGATTCTCATAAAGAAGGATTCTCATAAAGACGGATTCTTAAAAGAACAGAGTACGAGTATACTTAGTCTAAACAAAAACGAGTTAAGTTTAAGTTATTTTAAATTCCCAAAAAATAACGATGTGTCTTAAGCTCGCCTTTTGTACCACAACGTCCAATATGGCCTTTAAATTAAATAAAAAGAAATGTGTACAATTCTGAGGGCATCAATGACAGCACTAAAATTATTATACTTTATATTATACTTTGTCAGAAAGTTAGTATTAGCTAGATTTAATAATATAATTATAATTTATCTGTCAGATGGTTAACAGTTACTCTATCAAGAGGTGGTCACAAAGGCCCTTATTCTATCTATTCTTAACTTCAAAATATCCCCAATAAACGGGAATGTAATAGTAGAAATTATGTTAATTTTAAATTAAAATGTGAAACTCACCGACAATTATCATACTAAAACCATAGAAAATCATAGAAAAGACAATCTTAAATTACTATTAAATAATAAATAGTAATAATCTTAATGGGTTTTGGGGAGGCCCAAAGCTATCCCCAAAACTTTTCTCAAAATAATGCCAAACATTCAGGTTGACTGTACAATTTCTGTCATTATCAGATTCTGTCTTTACGAGAATCTGTTGTTATGCGAATAAACGGAAAATCTGGCCATCCCTTACAGAAATACGGAGGCAGTTACAGAAATAAAAACGGTGATAACCTAGGGGTATCTATACTCTATGTACATTCGTATGATCGTGAGTTGAAATCCTTGGGCTGTACCACTGGGTTACTTATGTACGAATTTAAAAAAAAATCGGTAGCTCGGCGGTGAGGGAAATCATCGTGAGGATACCAGTATGCTCGAGGAATAAAACAGAAATCTGGAGTATATGTATCCAACTGCAGTGGGACGCTATACAAGTACAAGATACAAACATACGCGTCAAACTTATAACAGCCTTTTTGTGTTAGGGGTCAAACAGATATTTTATTGAGCACACTTTATATTTTTTGACTATAAAATTGGTACCAGCCTGAACTTGCACCAGATCCGCTCGCACCTTTCTTCCCGTGAGCTTTCAAATCTTCTATTCTACTCGGCGTTTGCCTCGACGAAGACGGTTGAGGATTGTATGCTTCAGCTTTACCGCTAGAATTATAAACGCTGTCCGCTGACTTTTGACTCGCACTCTCATCGTTTCTTTCCATCTGAGCAGATGTTGGCGCTTCCTCCCTTTGTCTTTGGCCGATTGAATCCGGAGTCCTACGTTCTTTATGACTTTCAGGCGTTCTTCTATAAACGTTCTCCTGAATCCTTTCCTGTCTGTGAGAATCTATTGACCTTCCACTGGTTCGAATACGTTCCTCGAAACTCGACCTTCCTTGAGCTACCAGTCGCGCCCGGAAACCACCGTCATCTGATTCCCGTTCCTCGTGATTCCTCTGCGGAGAATTTTCATTTGAAACACCATCAAGGAGATTTCCATGGGAGTTTCTACGAGATCTATCGTGAATTTGAGGGGTTGCGACTTCAGGCCGATGGTGTGGGTCGTCCAGAAGGTGAGGGTGGGAAGCCGCTCGTCTTCCTTCTACTAAACCTCGTTGTCTAATTATTTCTCGTTCCAACTGCTGAGCACTTCTGAGATCTGACCGTGAATGTGAGTTCTCGAACTGAAAATAGATAAAAAATAAATTAAACAAACTGGTAACGAAGTTTAGATAAAATCGCCGAGCTAATGAAACATACTCGTATCTTGTAGAGCGAAGAAAATAAATGCTTCGAAATTCACACGTAAAAAGCACTGCGGTAGATCTTAAATACCTAGTAAAAGATGTACTATAATGTAACAGGCTATTAGGAATTATGAGCGTAATTAAGGAAAGATCTTTAAGAGAATCCCCAATCATAAAAATAGTTATAAACGAGATGTGAGAGTAAACAAATTCTGTGTTCTAAAAAAAATGGCAATGAAGAACGAACAGGAGAACAGATTAAAAGATTCACTTAGGAAATAATAAGCTAAAGCAAACTTAACTGTATAACTTTAATGGATATTTGTTGTATTGGCGGATGCAATTAACAGTAGTTAAACTAAAGTAGGCCATATGCGCGTGTGATTAATTCATTAAACAACAATTCCTTAAAAAAGAATCTCAAGTTAGTTAGAGATAAGCCCGATATGCTCGCAGATACAGTGCTTAATAAAATTAAACATGATAAAGTAAATGTTTCCAAATAAATTAATAAGTATTATTTTCAAAGAGATTTCGAGATTTTCAATTTTATTAAAAGTTCATTGAATAAAAGTCGACTAAAGGATAACAAAGACGCTACCACAAGCCCAAGAGAACAACACCATCTATAAAAGAAAGAATTCGCCAACCCGCTGGCCAGCATGACGGTTTAAGTCCATACATCCCTCATGCACTGAACAATGTGCGTGAGGAAGTTAATGTCCAGCAAAGGAAAATACAAACGGTACATCGCTTTGCTAACCATCACAATTTAAAGACAGTACGAGAATCAGTACGAGACAGTTGGGAGGGAATGAAGGATAATTTTGAATTCAATTTGATATACGAGTATAAAGTTGTTACAGTGATAGCTATTAATATGATTATTGTTTTAAGTAAGTATTTATTGTACAGTACAGATAGAGACAACGTAACACAAAAACATAAATATGGTTTTCCAGACAACCTTTGGATAGCAGAGAGTCGAAGAACTGCCAGGTTACTCAATTTTATTTAGTAAAGCACAAATAGTGTATTGAAATATGGACGTTAAAACGGTACAGCTGAATAAGGGATAGCCCTAACATTTATTGAATGTAATAACTTCCGGTATACCCTATTTCAGAACACCATTGCCAAAAACAGTTAAAATAACAGGTTTTAAATTCGTCACAGTTAAAGATGCCTTAGCAAATATTGTGCAAGTATATATAAATATCCATTAGTAGATTATGATTATTGAAGAAAGTGCAAAAGAGAAAGGTGGAGATTACATTGGATTTATAAATGAAGTGAAAAAGCAAAACAATGATCGTACATATCAGTTTCTTGTCGAGTATACATGTGTTCCAGAAAGATACCAGTCGGCTTCACAAAGGTACTTGTTATAATTGCGGCACAATCCGTGGGAAAAGGTAGTTAATTGTCAAGAATTATTGTGCTTTGTCTCGAGCCCAGTAGTGAGAACCTGGCTGCAAGAAGTGTTGCAAGAGTGTGTAATTTTTATGATGCTGGCAACTGAGTATTAATTGTGTATTGCGACTTAGGAGTGTTATATAAAATTTATGTCGTGCAAGAATTAAATAGGCCGATAGTCGTATTTGCGATAAGAATTACAAGAAAGAAAAAGAAATCCTATCGTGACAAATATTATACAAATATCACAATACCATACCACAGGCTGCAGAAACATTTATACAGCATTCACACACATTAGCTTTGTTTGAATTATTTCAGCTTCTTTTCTGATGCAATTGAAAAGTTTGATGTAAAAGCAAATGATAGCAATTAAACAACTTTGAACGGTTTAAATCGCGTATATTTAACATTATTTATGTCCCGACGTTTCGAACACTTTGCAGTGGACGTGGTGACTAATTGATTTTAATTGTCACTTGAGTTATTAAGAAATTATTTGAACTACCGTCTGAAAATTTTTGAAAATTACTCTGCAGTCTTAGGTCAATAAATCCTTAGCTTTCCTTGACATTCTAGTCATCAAAAATCCTGACAACTCTCTTGGTCATACTGTGTATAGGAAACCCACCCATACAGATAAATATATCAATGGTAACTCCCATCACGATCCATGTCAGTTGGCTACCGTAGGCAAATTTTTGTTACAGAGAGCACACGGCATCTGTGACACTGACCACCTCGAGGAAGAGCTTCTGCATGTGAAACAAGTACTGCAAAGCAACAATCACAAACTCCCACGAATGCGTCACAAAAGTCGCCCCAAGCCAATTTTTAAGACCTGTCAAGAACAATATCCCCCTACAAGATGCAGGTGTTTACAAACTTGATTGTGAATGCGGGTTATCATACATTGGGCAAACAAAGAGAAGCATCGGTATCCCGATAAAATAACACATAGCTGACATGAAGAACAGACGCTCGACCAAGTCTGCAGTTTGTGAACATGTTCTG
Source organism: Sesia apiformis (assembly GCA_914767545.1). Taxonomy (NCBI): domain Eukaryota; kingdom Metazoa; phylum Arthropoda; class Insecta; order Lepidoptera; family Sesiidae; genus Sesia; species Sesia apiformis. The sequence continues at coordinate 1,310,918 of OU611962.1, forward strand.
GACAAACCCAACCATTACATTCGATTCGATAATCCACAAATCCTCGCTAGAGAGACTCGGTTTATGCCAAGAATGTTACGCGAGGCTACTGAAATCAAGAAACACCCAAATTTCATGCTTGGGATCCAATCAGTTAATTAATTAAATCCCAAGGCCAACCTGGACACCGTGAGCGAATACTGCGTGCATAGGGAATGTTATGATTAAAATAAAAAAAATTCAGACGGTAGTTCAAATAATTTCTTAATAACTCAAGTGACAAATAAAATCAATTAGTCACCCCGTGACCACGTCTACTGCAAAGTGTTCGAAACGTCGGGATATAAATAATGTTAAATATACGCGATTTAAACCGTTCAAAGTTGTTTAATTGCTATGTATAGTAATCGCGAAAACTTAAGAAAATATTAAAAGCAAATGATGTTAAACTTTAAAGGTTCCAATGTAAAAGTGAATAATTTTTAAAACCGATCTTTGTCATTTAAAAATAGATGTTAAAAATAGCTCCACTAATAGATGTTAATGAAATGTTGGTAAATGTTTCCTAGTCCGGAGACGTTACTCACCTGAGTTTGAGGTCCCGTCTTCAAAGAAGTGAAGTTCGCCATTGACCTCACATCGATATCCCTCTGATATACCGCACTCCGTCGTCCCGGGGGTCCATATTGTTGGTACAAGGCATCAGCTCCAAGTGCCTGAGGGCGGGAGTGAGGCGTTGAAGCCAGCATTTCTTGAGACCTGGCTTGCTGGTTGAGCAGCATCTGCTGTTGGACTAGTTGCTGCTGCATTAATTGTCTGGAATTTTGGATTGATTTTATTATTGATTGATTATGTAGAGGTAGAAACTATTTGCGAAGAGTTTGTTAAAATACCTAAAATGAATAATCAAATAACAATTCATATGTATTTTGCGACTTTTTTATATTAAATTAATATTTGGGAGTAAAATTCTTGTACAAATTCAAGGAAACCAAACGGCTGGCTACAAAATTACTTTCAAGGGTTGAGATTTTCTCGTCTATATACCAATTTAATCGCTAAATTACCATACATACCATCAGCCTGTTTCCACCACAACACATGGACTTCTGCACTTTTTGTCCAGCCACTACCGGCTACTTTCTTCATGTCGTCAGTCCAACTGGCTGGAGGGCGTCCCATCATTTTTTTTAGGATATAAATTAGGATTGTTTATTTCTAATCAAAAACTATTGTTTGACTTGATTGATGACTTCATGCTATAACATCGTGTCTACCTACATTATGACTTTATTAATTAGCTAGTAGATTTGTCTAAAATTTGACACATTATTTATTGCCCACTTACCTATGCGGCGGTGGACTTTGGTACGCCATGTTGTTTGCGATACCATGGCTATATTGCATATCAGGTCTACTTTGGAGCATTGGTCTCCCGTATATTCCCTGCTCCATTTTTCTTGGAACCGTCTCCCGCGGCGTCACCTGCTCTGGTCTTTCCTGTTCAGGCTTGTTCCTTCCGTCGCTATTATTTAAACTTGGCTCCTGATCGCTTTTCTCTAAATCATTACTATCTTTACTTTTAAATCTACTAGAGATCATGTCTTTTAACGTGTGGTAGGTCTTGCTGACGGATTTGTTGCTTTTAGGGGCATCTCTAGTATTGTCTTTACCTGTTTCTACTGTGACTGTGATCATTTGTGAATTATTTGGCGGTTCTCCTTTAGCACCGTAAGTTTTTGATGGGATAGGTGGTTTAGGGGAGTCGTAGCCAACGTTTCTTGATATAGCTCCCTGGTTATGGCTTTGATGCATAGCATACCCGTAGTTCTGGTCATGATATTGTCTAAAGTTATCGCCTGATGTCCCAGCTTGTTGGTTCTGCAAAAGACACGTCCCAGTTTAGCGCTAGCGATGGGAATCATTAAAACAATGGGTCGTTTCAAGCTTGGAATGTAAACTGTGCAGGTTTATTGTTAGCTTGTCGAGGTGTAGCTGTAAATTTTCTATTTAAGACATAAAACACAATCACGATCATGGCTCTTGAAAGGTTTATTGTTATGAAAATTCATAACGTGGTTTGCGCCTATGAATAAATATGAACTATTTCTTTAGGAATCCCTTTGTTTGGATTCTAGAAATTTATCTAGTAAGCCTTATATTATAATAGGCATCTACAATATAGAAGTTTATTGATTGTAGTATTATTTAATTAAAATATCTTAAATTTTTTCACAAAATATATATTGTTTTGAACATGTATTGTAGGTGCATGTATTCATTTGAAAGTTAAACATAACATCTACATCAAAATTTCAGACTGAACCAAAGAGACAAACGTCATATTTAATGTTCCTATTCTCCTATTCATTAGGTAATACCAGATAAAATAAAAAAGTATACAAACATTTTCCAACGCGAATTCAACCATTTTATCACCAAACACTAAAAAAATCCACTAGATAATGTATCATAAATATCGCACTCATCACAGATATTAAAAAGTACTTAGATACTTTTTTTAAGAAGTTAGATTTAATTTTAAAACGATGTTAGTTGAAATTGTGGTAGGCTCGTGCGCCGGTTGTTTAGACCGGATGCGCGGGCGCTTGTGGGATACGACTGTCGCTATTGTGTTGCTTCGCGGTGTGTGCGGCCTCGCTACGCTGAATTTAGTTACATTCAGTGCATTGTGCACTATTCTACCGCAAGCGCGAGTACTTTGAGATGCGTCAAATGAAATGGTATTGCCAGGAACTTGTGAAGCTAGAAACCTTAAAGTAAAATAAAGTTCTCTATATAATTAATTCTCTATGTAACTATATTCTAGGAATCTGAGAACTTTCCCCAATTTATCTCAGCGACACAAGGTGCTTTTATTATCTCGGATAAATTCAGATAAATAGGCCGAGTCATGTTTGTAAGAAACATGACTCGGCCTAATTATGAGACAGAATTGTCCTTGTGTAGGCCGCATAGAGGTTATCGACATACCACTCGAACTGAGTCTAAGCAAAAAATTCATAAAAAACATCGATCTACCTGGAACTTAGCTATTTGCATTTTAAAATGACTTAGCTTTAATTCAAATTTATCAACTAGATTTTCAGTGTGTCTACTAAATAGGTATGTGTATCATTATATCCACATAATTAATTATATCCATTGTTATAATATTCTATCATCATTCAGTTATTTAAAATTGTAGTCATTTGAAAATTACTGGACCGATTTTGTTAAAAAGACTAACATTCCAAAGTATGCATGTTACATAGCAGTGCAAAGTCACAACAAAATGGGTCTACTAGATTTCAACAGTAGTGCGAACAAACATATTGATAAACAGACGGCTTTTATATAGACCCACACAAAAACATCGATAAAAATAAACATAAATATTTTATGAAATGGAAGATAAATAGGTTTGCTTTCCCAGAACAGTAAAAAATTATTTTAGACAGTATAAAGATGAATATGCCGAACATCTTACAAGGTGAGGCTTTTAATATAATAGGGCCGAATCTCCATCACACATAAATCAAAGATTAGTCGCGAATTGAGAAACACGTGTAACTTTCACTCGAATACACGTGTATATCTCGATGAGCACGATTTTCGCAAGGCTGTTAGTTGTTACGTCCGTCGTTAATGTAACCGTTAATGTAACGAGGTTGTTGACATGGCAAGGGGCTATAATCTATGGCAAGCGGAAATACGGACTGTATTGTAATTTGTTTTATGACAAGTATGCGAGAAATGCGTCTATTGCCGTTGGATGCAGTTTCTTTTTGAGTATTGTTTTTAATAGAAATAAGGTGAACAGGCGTTCATTATATGATATCTATTATATATACATATACTATTTATACGAAGTGGAAACGCATGTGTTAGTATGTAATGGTATTATGAACATTGTGGTTTATCATGCTCGTCGATGTTCGTGGGTGTACTTGCAAAATTAGGTGCTGGCAGAATATCAGTGCAGTGGTTGCAATTTCTGCCCGACAGCGTCATGTTGAGTTAATATAATCTAAGCCGCTAAGGGATAACAAAGCCGCTACCACAAGCCTTGAAGTAGAGTGAACTCGCCAAACCGCTTCACCTCCGTGAAGTTTTAAGGCCAAACATCCCTCATGTGCAAGAAAATGTGCATGAAAGGCCCGTCTCCAGCAGTGAATGATAAAGGGCTGATTACTTTACGGTTTAAGGTAAATCTAAAAATATAAAATCTAATAAAGTTTAGGTGCATAATGTACAATTCGCGAAATGCGTAATTCGCGAACTGTGCAATTCGTAAAATATTTGGCAGTTACATAGCAGATGCAGATGATTCATTATGAAAATTTACCTATTTATTTAGGCAAGGCAATGTTATAAATACAAAACATGCTTAGGGATATACAGTTATAAGACATAAGTCCAAATTAACATTAAAAGTTAAATTTCAATAACATTTTTATTTTGTTTATTAATATAAAGATATTAGTTTATCGTTCTACAATAAAATATTCTAAGTAATTTTTTTTTCATATATTAAACCGTTAGTCCCGGGGAAAGATTGGAGTGCTAATATAATCGTGGAGAAAAAAAAAAAAAATCATTCGTCCCAGCGAGACGGCACGTTTCGCGTACCTCTCAACACCGTTGGTTTCCACGTACGATGAGCTAACTAGCTACTGAAGTCGCACTTAGAATTTTTATAGCTTGCCCTGTACAAGCACATCCAACCTTTACACTTCTTAAAACCAAGCAATAAGGTTTTAAATACTATACCGTATACTATAAAACCAGTTAGTAGTTCAATTTGCTTAGATTCATGTGCTGTACTATAACAAAAGAAATGATTTTATAGACTACAACAATATTAGAAGACCTAGGTAATATTGTGCGGAACGTCAAAAAAGGGAATATTAATTGTTGTGCCAATCGGCATAATATATCGCAATGTAAACTGCGAAGCTGATTTACAATTGGAGCAGCACCTGTGACCATGGTCTCGTCACAGCAGTGACCTATGTAAAAGTCAAACTAACAGTTCTTAGAACTACTGTATACGATAGAAAAAGAAAAAGAAACGAATTTTGAAAATGGAACTCTGTCTGTCAAACGCTATTAAATTTTCAAAGGTATAATTTGTTTTTTATTTCGGGCGGCAATTTGAAAATTAAGTGTTTGCGGAAAAATGAATTTAACAAGAGAACATTTTCGTTGAATGATTTTTTTGACTTTCGTTGCCGTCTAAACAAGAAAATAAAGTTATGAAACATTCAATTAGCATTTAGTGATGCGGTCCCATTCAGTGCCACTGTTTATAACTGGTTCAGTGAACTTAAACGTGGTCGTACACACCGCAATGACGTTGGAGAAGGGCGTCCTGCGACGGCGACGACGGAGGAAAACATCAAAACTGTGCGGCTCATAATTGAAGCAGACAAATGAGCGACATATCAGCAGGTACGGACATCATTAGGTATTGGTATGAGTCAAGTTCAAACTATTTTACACGATCATCTACGGGTAAAGAAGCTTTGACCACTTGCTCTATAACTTTAGAAAATAAAAGAACAGTAACCGCTTACTGGTAGGTATGTGAACTGCTTGCCTTCTGTTTTGGACAAAGTCAAAGAACCTTTACAATTTCACCTATCTCTTAGAAAATGTGTTCACAAAAAAACAACTTTTTAATTTATTTGTTAAAATTCATGACAATGCTTGAATCCACTAAATCCGCGCGTGATCACGACAATGCTCCAGACTCACTGCGCCAGACAAACGAAGCAATTTTTGAGTACTGTAAATGTAGAATTAATGGATCATCCGCCATACAATGCCGACCTTGCGCCCTGTGATTTTTATTTATTCCATAGAATTAAGGACAAACAGAGGAATACGTTTTATAAATCTAGACTAGAAGAGGCGGTAACGGCCTGTCAAACGGCTGTTGAGGAGGTGCCCAAAGAAAGGTGGGCTGAATGCTTCACGCAATGGTTGCATCGCAAGAAAAAGTGTATCGATTGTTGCGGAGAATACTTGGAAAAGCAATAAAACAACTTCCATCTTTATATCTGATTTCATTTTTTAGATTCTAAAAACTATCAGTGTCATTCACGTATATTACCGATTATCGTTGTATATCGCAATAAAATTTGTATATACTGTGTATATACGTCGCAAAATAAAATTACGACATTTCCTATTACCGAGGAAAATCCTCATTTCGTTAAACTTCCTACTCCCCATCCATCCCAATCCTTTATTAATCCATTCCTAAATGTTTAAAGGTAATCAGTGCATCCGGGGTCGCACTGAGGTTTGTCATTTTTCACTGATGTTGGCGTGTATCGCGGATGTTCAGTTCACCCGGAATAAGTATATATTTTCCACCAAATGGACTGACGGCTCGTTTGCCATTTTTCAATAAAGAAAACGGTAAGTAGGTAGTTGAAAAATTCTAAAACATTCTGTTATTTTTTTTATTTAAGATGTCTATTATTATGATATATATTTGTTACGACACTGTTTACGGCTGTTATAATGCCTGGTATAAATCCGATTAAGAATTTACTGTCACACTGATTTGATACAGTCCATGACGAGAATCGAAAAAAAATTTTTGATAGTAGTCTGTATTTAAATCATTACGAAATGAATTTCAATACAAACGTAAGGCGATGCGACCTTCTTTTTAAGTAATCAATAGGTTAGCATAACCTTTATGCCACTTTTAACTTTACCGACGATCACATTTTGAGCATGGTGTTAAAATTATTCGAGAAAAGTATTAGTGGATGAACGTTACACTTTTATCTCGGAATCGGTCAAAATTATTCCTATTTTGAATGATTCTTTATTTAAAATATTACAAATTAAGATTATTTAATAAATTGTAGATTAAAAATTGACGATCATTTATATTTTATTTACCCAATTAATTAATTCTATCAAATAGCTCACACTGAAATTTTTGTATTCCTGGCCACCCATAAATATTTGATTTTCGAATAAATAAATTCGAATAACGAATTCGATACGTTCTAAATAAATATAGGATTTCAGTTATGGAATACAATAGTTTTTGCGGGATTTTTTTTTGTCAATTTTTTATGACTAATTGGACTATAATAAAATAACATACTATATATATGTACAGTGTGTCACGGGATCGATTGCGGATATTTTAAGGGACTGTTATACACTTATTTTTATCGTGAAAAACACCTTTGAAAAAAACACCGACAAAAGGTGGGGACCTTTGAATGGCCGGCATCTTAATTTTTTAGTTGTTCGGGGACAAGGTATGAACTGATAAAAAAGACAATATCTAAGAACATAGGGGTCGTAGAGATACGAAAATGGTCTCATTCGAGAGGTAAACGGTACAGGCCACCGGGTAATTAAAGAATTCATTCCAAAATATTGACATAACAGACCTAAAAAAATAACCCTTAAAATTTAATACAAAAAATACGTATATTTTATTTCTAAATTTAACTAACCTTTTTTTACTAGATCGATAGCTTTTGAGTAAACCTATAAAATTACACTAAAATTTTAACTCTATACAATATACTTTTAGTGCTAATCTCCTTTGAACATAATTTATGCGTATGCAAAGTCAGAACACTCGGAACAAACGGTATCAAACACTCGGAACAGACTTTTTTATGGTTAAACGGAACCAGGAATAGATTTGGAGAAAGGCTTGGGAGGGATTGGTTGGATAGGATGGGATGGGAATGGACTCTGCATATCCCATCCCACTCACTGCCGAAATACGTACGTACATTGTGGGAATATTTTAAGCGGTTAAGTGGGTATTTTACAGTAGTCTTAAAAACAATGATGCAATGATTATTTTCAAAATATTGTAGATTTAATGTAGGTATATACACACGCGGCTTTGTTGAGATTTTATTATGATTAATAATTGTGTATAGATTATGTAAAACATAAATGAAACAAATGTCGAAAGGAACAACAAAACATAGTGTGTTGGTCGGATCGATAGCTATTGATCCTTATGGATCCATGTATGATTTAGTAAATTTATATGGCTCCTTTTTGAACTGTTTACATAACTTGGTTAGAATATTATGACAAAATCGTACAGAAAGTACGATAATAAACAAAAGTATTGGATGACTCTACAGTACATTACAGTACTACAGTTATGAGGGGGAGAGTGCACGCTGCAATCCAACAGCCGCCGGGCGCACTCGACTGGCCACGTCACGTCTTGAAATGTACTGCATTTCCCACTTAATCTTATTTCCCTAATGTACGTACGTGTTTCGGTAGTGAGTGAGATGTGTCAGAGCCCATTCCCATCCTATCCCTTCCCATTTCCCCAACCCTTTCTCCAAATCCAGTCCTATATCCAAAGGTAGGCAGCGCATCCGGGGGCGTGCCAACGTTTGTCATTTTGGACTAATGTTGGCATGTATCACGAATGTCTATGGGCTACAGTATCCACTTACCATCAGGTGGACTGTATGCTCGTCTGCCACTTTCGTCCATAAAAAAAAAAGTACATGTTTGCATCTAGACGTCGTCGTCGTTAGTCCTAGTGGGATTATGTTTTCCTAGTAGTTCAGTTAAAGCTGTTTTTTATATTAACGATTTAACCACTAGAAATAAACAGATAGATAGTCTCACTAGTTTAATTAAACTTTTTCTACCTAGATAATAAATTCTTCATTAGTCTAATACCATACAAATTAGAAATGCCCCCCCCCCCCCCCCAACCTATTCTCTCTGTCTACACCAATGACATCCCCTCACCCTTAGAATAGAGGTTGCCCTCTTTGCGGCAAGCGACCAACTAAACTAAATAAAGGAAGTGAACTACAGCGTTGATATTCTGCTAGGGAATTATAGTACAGCCACGAACAGCGACGAGGAGTGGATTAAATCAAATGAATATTTGTGAATACTAAAAATGATTAATTGATTAATTTCACTGGTAAACTCTCTTAGTGAGAAATGACGTCATCAAGTCTGACATTGGCGCGGTCATGCACATGACGCATCCAAGGGCCTGTCTCTGAAAGTGACTTTCATAACTTGTGTTGGAATTTCAACTTTGCACAGTTATTTCATAAGGTTGTGATTGGCTGTTTTGATTAACAGCATTGTTTCGTTGATAATATGCAACTGGCCGATGTGTTTTTTTTTTATGTATAAACTATAAAGAATGAGGAAAAATGTTGTTTATATCAATGCATTAACAAGAATTATGTGTCGTTCAAAATGTTTTATTCAAAGATTTAGGATTTTTTGGTAACGAATTTCTTTGGTTACCTCATGGTAACCGAAGAAATTGTATTTTATTTCATGGTAACCAGCCATCACGGTCCCTGGATAACTGCAACACTGGGGTGCATGCCGATCTCTTGAAGAACCCCATATTGTAGTTTAATATAAAAACCTCAGACGACAGTTCATTCCATAATCTTCGGATTTCATCTTGTAACCGTAACCAGCCCATTTATCGTCCACGTCAGGACATGGGCCTCTTAATGCACATTGTGTCGTGCAGGAGAGACGAATGGCGTTAATGTGCTTTATTAGCGGGTCGGCGAGTCCAGTTTTTAGAGGTGGTGTAGTTACTCGGGCCATTGCAACTCGTGGTAGTGACTTAGTCGCCTTTTATTATACTCACGGCAAGAGATGGAAGGGTGCTATTCTAAATCCGGCCGACAGTGCACGAGCATTTTTAGTATTCACAAATATTCATTTGATTTAATCCACTCCTCGTGGCTGTACTAAAATTCCCTAGCAGAATATCAACGCTGTAGTTCACTTCTTTTATTTAGTTTAGTTGGTCGCTTGCCGCAAAGAGGGCAACCTCTATTCTAAGGGTGAGGGGGATGAGGTAAGGGGGGAGGTGGGGAGGTGGGGGGGGGGTTGATGTAGGTAGAGAGAATAGGTTGAGGGGGCATTCCTATATGACTTTATTATTTTTTCGAGTTTCTTTTAAGTTACATAATCGTCGTTTTATAAAGCACAACAGCACGTATATGAGGGGGGGGGGGGGGGGCTGTCCGTCCGTCTTCCTGGTAGTTAATGACCGTAGCGACTTGCCAGGCATAACGATTGAGTTCCTTGCCCCGGACACCATGCGTGGCGCACCATAACTTGATAATATGCCCAGTCAGGTGCAACTATTGTATGAGCAATGTGCCGTATTGAAGGTCGGTAACTAGAATAATATTTCTGTACCATAGAGCACGTTTTATTAATAGCATTCCTGAGGATTAAATTCAGATGCGAATAGAATACAAGGCGGTGGAACGCGCTAGTCAATTAAGTAGATTTGCGCAAGAAAGATATTCTTAAACAAATGTTGCAGAGCTATATAGGCTTTATTATATTCATTTTGTATTTTTTTTGTTACTTCTGGATAAATATACAATACCATCGTAATTTACGAATTACATATAAAGACTCAACTCCTTTTGATTTCATTTCTTTGAATTAAGCGCCCGAAATTCTTCGACTAAAATAGGAATTGTTACCAATAAACCAACCTTTTAGTATCGACTATTTATGATCAACGATATATTGTTTTATTCTTCAAATGAAAAGTGAGAGTTCAATCATTTTACAGGTTAGAGAAATCCTAATTGAAAATCGATTGCTCGTTGATACGAATTTCACGAAAATTTCTACCAAACGGCATTCCGCTTTAGTTTCACCCACAAATAAAGTACAGTTTCTATAACCCACTATTACTCGCCATTGGCCGGTACACGATAATCTCAGTCAATATCTTCTCCGTTATGATCTCGATCTTCGGAGACAGTTAGTGCTAGTAGATGATTTTCTCCTGAGTGCCTTCATCAATTTGCTGTTAAGTGGTGTTAGTAGAGTTGGCAACTGTCCCCCGAGAGCCGGGACGACCCGTTTCTAGAGCCCTGGGTGAGGCGGCCCGCATAACGTCCCGTTATATGAGGCTTCACGTTTTGAATATAAAAAATTAAGTAAGTAAAGAATTCTCGTCCGCCGGTACTATGCTAATAGTTTTGTAACCACTACCCAAAATAAAAATTGGACTTATGGTAGTTTGATGTTTATACACTAAAACTACCTTTTCATTATTGCCGATATCTAGGAAGGTAAGTCCTATTTTTATCAGCCCTATAATTTGTAGGGAGTCAAAAAAATCTGCTCCTCCTATGATTCGGTCAGTGGTAGGAAAGAGAGGGAGATCCATGGGAAAGTTAAGAGATCTGGGCTCATATGATTATGGCTTGAAATACCTTCGTGATTACAAAGAGAGACTGCCGTGCAACGTTATTTGGTTTGACTGCAATGAAAACCATATCTTTATTTTGGTCAATCTGCGTCATTAAATATGACGCATCGTGGCGTAATATTTCTTATTGAGATCGGGAAATTCATTATCTACAATACAGGACTCGTTAGCTCAGTAGGTTAGAGCGCCGATATAAACGAATGCTTGATCATCGGAGTGCGGAGGTTCAAATCCTTCACGAGTCAAGAATTATTTTGCATTCTCAAATAATTATAATTTTGAATCCATCGTAATAGAAAGAAAAATATAAAATTATAATCTTGACATAAACATGAAATGTCACGATGCTCCTTTCAATTCTGTATTCTATAAAAAAGAAAATTTCCGGATAGACTTGATGAATTGTTCCATGTCATGCACAAGACAATGTCCTCTTGAGGAGGCCCATGTTCAGCCGTGGATGATAAAAGGGCTGGTTACCGTTTAGTACTTTACGCTAGCTTTGGACAAGAGAGTGAAAAAACTATTTGGCACATGAGCTAAGCTGAACAAAGTTAGTTTTAAAATTAGCGTCGCTTGCAATGGACATTTTTCTCTGATATCTGAGAAGGTAGCGTTAGCGACAGCGCGATAACTTCTGTTATTATTTTGGACAATACATATAGGTGTTTATCAAATAGCTATCTTATACAGATTTTGTTATCAGCCAACAGCCTCGTCATTCAGTGACCGCGGTGACATCATTTTCCTGAATATACTTCAGTATTTCCTCGTCACAAACAATAGACTCGTTAGGTCAGTAGGTTAGAGCGCCGATATAAACAGAACCTTGACCATCGGAGGGCGGAGGTTCAAATGCTTCACGAGTCAGACGTCTTTTGTTTACATTTTTTAAGTTATTATTTTCTAATAAAAAAAAGGGCGCGTCCTTTTTTATTGATTATTTTTTTTGCTTTTGTTTAAATAGTGTGAAAATGTCTCTTTTGGTTCTTCGTTTTGGTTCTGAAAGCTTAACAAAAACCAATTTAGAATTAAAACAATGTTGTTTATGTATAAGATTCTTGGTTTTGTATATGAAAATAGAGACGTTTTGAGGAAGGTTAAACGCACGAGAAATTTTTCAAGTTTGTGCAACAATTTTTGCAACGATTATGAGACGAGAGGTGTGTCAGAATTGAAGCAAGTGAAGGAGATATGTGGTCATAAATTTAGATATGAATGTAAGTTTATATCCACCAATCCACAGTGGACTGGCGTGATGTATGACCTAACATTGCATCGCCTTCGTGGTTAAATGGGGAGGTCTGCAGTGGGACGTTGTAGGTTGATATCGATGTAAATATTTTACACTACGTAAGTATTATGTGAAAGACCATGGTGAAACTTACCGACTGGTTCAAGGAGTAATTGACTGTTACCTTACCATACCATCAGCCCGCGTCTTTCAACTGCTGGATAAAGGCCTCTCCCAAGGCTCGCCAGTGATTGACAGTTACCAGAGAGTAATTTTCTTTCCTATTCCATCCCATACCATCCAATGATATTGGATGTAGGAGGAGGGACGAGATGGTACTGAATGCATCTAGTTTCATTCCATCTCAAGGGTAACGAGACGAGATGATTTTTTCTATTAATAACATACCTCAGCATGAGTCCAAGCTGACAATGCTTTGGGTGGCGTGTCAGGGGCCACTGCACCCAGCCTGCCCCTTTTCCTTGCCTCCTGGAGTATGGGTACTTTGGAGTTCTTCTCCCCTGATGACAGGATCACTTCACGTTCTATCTGTTGTAACAAAATAAGATTTCTTTATTTTCACATTGAAAAATGTTGGGTACTTGAAATATGCACAGAGTTATTAATAGGTAATGTAAGCAATAGAGCTGTAATAGCTGTACCCTAAGCCGCAACCAGCCCTTTTGTCTTGTGCATGAGGGATGAATGGCCTTAAACGGCCTTGTTGTCCAAGCGGGTTTACTCCTTTAGGTTTTGTGGTAGTGCCTTTGTGGTATACCTTAGTTGCTTATTCCGACATTCACGGGAGGAGATGGAGGTGGTGCCGTTCTAAAGCCGGCCGACACGACACTGCCAACTCAGCTTCTAAATGATGGCTTAGTATTTATTATTGGTTTTCATTCGAGAGGTTGTGAGATCAAATGTCGGCCCGTACAATTGAGTAGCTACTTATGGATTTTTATAATTGTACACAGTTCGTTGGTGGTAGAAAATATAAAGAGAAAATCAGTATGCTGTCGAAAATCTGGTGGAAGTATATGTATGATCTAAGTGCATCTATATGTATATGTAGTGTATGTATATGTGTAGTGTATGTGTATATCTAGTGTGTATTAATACATCTGTTATATATACTATTTTTATATGTTTACTGTTTATTTCTTAGGGGTTAGGGTACATGTTTTGATTTTTAGTAAAACTTATTTTTTTTTTATTTATTGTTAGTTAGTAGATATATTGTTATTGTTAGTATTTCTTTCTAACCTAACCATATGGTTAGGTGAGTCAGTCGTTCATGATGAGAAAAGAAATGGATCAAATAGTCCCTCACCTCTAAAAGATTTAAGAACCACTGTTTTAGTGGACCCGAAATGCTGTACAATGTAATTTTGTTAAATGATACATTAAGTGACTATATGTCTGTGAGCCGAGGTTTTTCCGTTATGCTACGATATGGGGCTCTTCAAGGGAGCTGTGACCAGGATTTTGCAAGGTCAGCAGCGCACCCGCGAGCCCCGTGCTGTTGCAGATGTCCATGGACGGCGGTGACCACTTACCATCATGTTGTCCGCCCGCTCTTCTGCCATCTATTTTATAAAAAGAAAGGAAGAAAAGGAAATATAGTTGCTAAACCAGATAACCTACGTTTTTTTTATGGACAAAGGCGGCAGACGAGCACATAGTCCACCTGATGGTAAGTGGATACTGTCGCCCATAGACATCCGCGATATATGCTAACTTTATATAATTAATCGCGATATAACGCGATATAATTAATCCAAAATAATTAACGTTGGCACGCCCCCGGATGCGCTTTGGAGATATAGGAATGGATTTGGAGAAAGGGTTGAGAAAATGGGGAGGGATAGGATGGGAATGGGCTCTGGCACATCTCACTCACTACCGAAACACGTATATACTTTAGGGAAATAAGATAAAAGTGGGAAATGCAGTACATTTCAAGGTAGTCTTCTGTGAGAGAGAGGTAACGTGGCCAGTCGAGCGCGCCCAGCGGCTGTTGGATTGCAGCGTGCACTCTCCCCCTCAAAAGGGGGTGTCAAACCCCCCTCAAACCTCAATGTATAAGGTCCCATTATAGGGCATAACCTTTCATCCTACTTTGCAATCATGGGGGATAACTTGTAACTTTAAGTAACTTGTATACAGAGCATAGAATTGCAATTATGTGGGGTTCACCAGTACTTTAATAATAATGTCCTAGCGCCTGTTATACTTTTGTATGCAGATACACACATTAACATATGTAAGGATCCTTGTCAACATTCTTCAACGCGACGTCTACTCTGAATGCGAGAAAATGTCATTCACCTAGCGACTAGTCAGTCCGGTCGCCACTTCAACTAGATTACAGCGCTTACAGTAAGGGAGCTTTATACAAAGCTCGCGATGCACTTTAAAGTTTAATTATAGAGTTGAATTTTAAATTCTACACTCAGCAATCCACAGCAGCATACCTTGATCGACACACGTGGTTGGATGATAGAGCTTTAATTAAGCTCGCCGTTGCATTATTATTTACAATAATATTAATACAATAAATCTATACATATAATAATAAAGTCTTAACAAAGCCGCGTCTGTACATTTAACATATTTTAAAAAAGTCGTTGCGTTGTAAAGTACGAGTGATACCCACAGAACCCAAAGCAACGATTTTTGTCTGTTTGTGTGTCTGTCCGTACGTCCGTCTGCCTGCATGATATGCGTTCAGCGTATCATGCAAAAACCATTGGATGGTTTTTAATGAAACGTGGTATAGTTATTTTTTATGTGATGTGTTATCATTTAGTTCTCGCGGGAATCAAATTAAACACAGCTGTTATAACACCTAAGCGGACAAAGTTGCGAACAATGTTAATGCATTTTTTTTTTAAATTAATGAAATAATTAAATCTCTCCCCATTTTCCCAACCCTTTCTCCAAATCTATTCCTATATCTCCAAAGGTAGGCAGCGTATCCGGGGGCGTGCCAACGTTTGTCGTTTTGGACTAATGTTGGCATGTATCGCGGATGTCTATGGGCGACAGTATCCACTTACCATCAGGTGGACTGTATGCTCGTCTGCGGCCTTCGTCTATAAAAAAAAATTGAGGCTGTTCCACTATAGACAAAATGGACACTTTGTTCCATGACGGAAGAACAGAGAGAATAAATTAGGGCAGCCTACGTGTGCGACTCGACGATGTCGTGTAGCAGTAAATACGGCTGTTGCGATGTATAAATTTCGTTACTGTGTCTCCGCTACAACTTGTTGTCGATCTTATTTCACTTTCCTGTGAAGTTTGTTGCCAGAGTATATTTTTTATTAGTTTTGTGTTGTAAGTACTGCTCACCCACTTAGTACGTTTAACATAGCGATAAAGGGTCAGAATCAATTGTAAAATGACCAGTATGTTATTAACTATATAGTAAGAGAGGTCCGGATGTACTGTCAATTATGTGTGTTAGGGAGTTATATATTATAATATTTTGGTTATTACTATGTTAATTTGTTAGCAGTTGTCATTGCATATCCGTTGTGAAAATTTCAATCGACATAAAGGACAAATAAACAAATTTTCACGATTTGTTGATATAAAATTCTTTGTAACTTGATCGGTGTTACAGTTGTTATTTTGTCATTTAAGATATTTAAGTGTCTTTATTTAAGAAAAGAAAAGAAGTTTTAAGAAACTTTAACCAAACGAACATAATAAAAGGTCAATTGCCTTACAGTTATCGTTTTACAATACCTGTAACATTAATAAAGATACAGATTTATTTTTATAAAAAAATGTTCTCTGTTTCTCTTAAAAAGTTGTGATTTGTCGCTTACGCCAAATGAAATTTCCATTATCGAATTGTTATATCAAGTACTCTCATATCTTGTCACATCAAAGTTGACATTATGCGTTTTGTAAAGTATGTATTTTAAAGGCGTAAGTCCCAATTAAAATCTATGTTGTGTGAATGTATATCATCTATAGATTCTTTTAAAACAAAATAATACTTACGGGGAATTTAGCAGAGTGTGTATGAAGAGCAGCAGGGGTGGACGGCGCGGGGGCGCCGGGGAGTGCAGCTTCTGGCGCCGGCGGCATTCTGTACGGCGGCACGCCCGATTCGAGGGTACCTGTGAAGTGCGACAAGAGTGAGAACTTCTGGTAGGGTTTATAATTTAATTTTGGCAACTTTAATTTTATTATTATTTACATGGAGGCGACAGAGGGGCTGGTAGCCTATTTAAAATTCATCCCTGCCACATATGGACCTTCAAAGTCAGGGAGATGAGAATGCATCGTCAACCATGGGAATCCCGTTCACAACTTTCTTGTAGAGTCAAAGTAACAATTTTTGTAGCGTTAAAGTAACAAACCTTAGCTGGCAGTTCAGTCACATTGTTATTCTACATAGTAACAGTAACAGTGTTCTGTGGAACAGTCTTACACAATAATTCTCCGCCAAGGAAGTGCTGGTGAGCTACGCTTTGGTGACGAGATATGCGATAAGAAAACGCCGAAGTTAGCATGAAATTGAACAGCTATTTAGATACCGTCATCGTTTGTTTATGGCTTCCATTTGCGAGAGTGAGATAAAAATTAGAACACATAGTAGTGGTGACATTATTTAATTTAATTATATTTCTTTAACTGGTAAGTGGTCATCGCAGCACATTGAAACCTGCAACACCAGGGTGATAAGTGTTGTCGTGCTCATTGCTGTTATATAGGACGTTCATTTTGAATTTTAGTGTACTGTTATCAAAAAAGAAATCAGTACTACAATATTTTTTTAAATATCGTGAGTTAATTCCCAACGGTACATTGTACATTTGCGATTACGCCTACGTTTGTCATTTTTGACTGAACTTCAATCTGTCAAATACTAGCAAAAATAAAATTAATTAATTAAGAGAAATAGTTAATATATAATATTTAATATAGAAAGACAAGTACACTTGTCTATATTAAAATATCTTCGTCAAGTTCTGTCAAGTTAACCTTTTACTGTTTTAATCCGACATTCATACGAGTAAATTGAACCACTTCCCTTAAATAAAGTGGTCACTTTATTAGCTAAATGGGCATAAGTTGAGATGTAAACCGTCTAAGTCGACGTATAAAATGTTGTTTGCCATACGTAAATCCTTGGACAAGTGTGCGTCGTAAAACGTTAATAGAGATGCTAGTACTGGTCCCTTCAGGGCCTTAAGTCTAGTAAATGTTCAAAGGTGATATTTATTTTGTTTTTGTTCACTGCTGGAGGCGGCCCTTAAAACGCGACATTGACCAAGCGGGTTGGAGTGTCCACTCTTTTAGAGCACTTACTTAGGGCTTATGGTAGCGGCTTCGTTAGCCCTTAGACGCTTTTTACGATACCCGCGGGAAGAGGTCGGGTGGTGCTATTATAAATATGCCTGTAGATCTATCTGATATTTGAATATGAGTGACGTAAGTTCCTTTTTCGGCGTGTTTTTAAAGTCTTATCGTACAATATAGTAACTGAGATAAAACTCATAATCACTACGTAGAAAGTTGTCAAATGAAAAAAAGCGATGTAACATCAATTTCCCCAAGTTTCCCACTCCCGAGTGGAGGCTCTGTACAATAACACGGATATAAAAATAACTAGTGATATCTCATGGTAGAGTAAGGGTTTAAGTTACAAGCGGAGAGCGATTAGAAATAAGGCAGTTAAAAAGCGTATTGCGACTACTTGTTATATTCTCGATTAGTACATAAATGTATTTTTACTGTCTATTTCTCCCATATATATATTAAACCAGTCTGTGGCCCAAATGTGTAGGTTTTTAGCGAAGCGCTACCATCACGTTTGCGTATAGTACATATAGCGTCTCTAGCGGACGTATTGATCAATTGAAAACGTTATAGTGAAAAAACACATGACGACGTGCTTTTTGTCACAAGCGAAGCGAAGCGAAAGCGAAAAGGACAGCGAAGACAAAAAAGTCCAAATATAATCAAAATCAATGTCCACTGCAAAGTGTTCGAAACGTCGGGATATAAATAATGTCAAATATACGCGATTTAAACCGTTCAAAGTTGTTTAATTGCTACAAAATCAATGTGTTAAAATTTTATAAATATCTTTATTTAATACTGGGGAATCGCTTAACGCTTTTAATTTGGGCCACACACAGGCCATAACACCGGGCTGTCCGAGATATTCTCTCATTTCCTGCAACGTCTTACCAGAGACTGTCTTATCGTTTTAGTAGCATCAGATTGGTCAATTTTCTGCTAAAATAATATTATTAAGTTGTTTGAAATAATAAGCCTTTACGAAGATTATGGTGGTTTAATGCGCTGACCGTTTGATGTGGCGATGCCGTGAGCACACTTTTACTTAATTTTTTTTCTAAGTGATTTATGATTACGTCACTTTGAACGCAGAATTATAATATGTACCTACATAGTAAACATATACCTACGCGAATTGAAACAAATTGATACTTATCTTGGACTTATATTAGCCTATATCATTCCAATGCAGGGCACAGGGCTCCCCTAGTAAGTCATTAGGGGGATTCGGGCTATAATCTACCACGCAAGCCCAGTACCGGTTTGTCGTTACACATACTAAAAATTTTTTTTTATTTCTCCAGCATGTGGGTTTCCTTGTGATGCTTTTCCTGACCGCTGAGGTAGTGGTCATGTATTATGGAAAAATAAAAGGTGGAAGCCCAAGACAAGTCCCTTTTGGAAGTCCTTATTGGAGGCAATATTCAGGATATTATCAGAACATGAATAACCCGAGCAGTACTGATTTAATATTGGAATTAAATTTGTTAAATACTGGACTAATATATAAGGAGCTGTATCAATGTACAAGTACACTCATTGCCTTCTTGTACAATATAAAGTAATATTTAAAAAAAATATTGTGAGGTCGGGCACTGGCCCGAGTCTGTGAGTTTATTCGGGGGCTCTGATGCATATCAGCCCCGTCGTAACCTAAACTACACAAAGGAACTCAAAAGAATAGAGAGAATAGCTTAAATAAAAATTAGCGACCAATGAAGACTCACAAACCTGTAACAGTAATCGGGCAGCTCTAGAGTTTGGTTCTGCTAAAATTCTGTTAAATTCACCTACATCCATATTCTGTTTGGTTTGAGAGTCCTCATTAGCACACCTACATCCATTCTGTTTAGTTTGAGAGTCCTCATTAGCACACCTACATCCATTCTGTTTAGTTTGAGAGTCCTCATTAGCACATCTCTTTTCCCTTGGTTCAATTTCAATTCCATATACATATTTTAATATTGAGCGATTTTTATTGCATTACAATTACAATTTTTATTACAAATGTACAGCTATTGTGGTTTCTCCCATTTAGTGGCGTCGGGGCTGAATTTAGCCCGGTCCACATCAATATCCCACACGATATTAAAATTTTGCACTGAAATAAGCAGTAATGTAGTTATTCAAGAAAGCTGTGAATAGAATTTTGCAAGGTCGGCGGCGCGCCCGCATACTCCCTGGTGTTGCAGGTGTCCATGGGCGGCGGTAACACTTACCATCACGTGGGACCGCTTGCTCGTCAGCCCTTACATGTATATAAAAAAGAAAATAGTGTTAGAATAGGGACGAAGCTGAAAACATCATGCTGGCCAGGCCACCTTTAGATGTCTTAAATGTTGTTATTTAAATGAGACATCTCTCGGGATCCTATCAACCTTCCGGTTATACGGACCGAATCTCGGGAGGTACGCGCCGTGCTGCGTAGGCTCTTTCCGGCGCGTATCTACTCTGCCTCTACAAATTTTCTTCTGCGCTCGTGCCCTTTATCTACTCTCATCGTTTTGGGGCATAGACTCAACATGCACATTTCTCCGGTCAGGCTTTTTCTTCCTGTAGCAATGGTGTGCGAATTATAAAAGTAAAGAGTTAATTATGCGAATGAAAGAGGTACATTGAAGAGGTATGCTTCTCAAGAGGAGTACATTTGATTAATACAACTCAATAGCTCAAGTCGAGTGGCCAGGTCAACCGTCAGGTTAGTTAGTCATAATAATATAACGACTAGCCTAATAATTATTACTTGTATGACTTGACTATTTTTATAAATTAACCAATGACCATTCTAAATGACTACTGACCTGCAACTGGTGTCTTTCACCAAACTGCTTACATCATGTTATACTTATTCGAGAGGTCGGAAGTTGTAAAAAGCATGGCGGTATATTTTAGCAAGTCAGCTGCTGGAACCGGTCTGTACGGTACAGTTGTAAAGGTACATTATGTCGGTACAGAATTGAGAATGCTGTAGCTTTATGTGTTCTCCGTTTTGAACAATTGAATGTTTAACTGTATGACTTTTTCACATTATTTGTTAAGATTTTCCGTGTACCTATACAACGTGTCATTAAAATAATGCAAAATGTGAAAATAGGTTGTTTGTTGTATATGGTACTGATGCTAATAAATGATTGATTACATTTAATTTTATTTCAACACGTATTTGTCTTCCCCAGTCATCGAATAATCCATAAAATACATCATAGTCATAAACACATTTTAGTAAAAAATCATCTACCTATTTTAACCATCAAATATAGTAATTTCTCTTGTTTCATACACAAGGCTGTACCAGTTCTTATACCCCTAAGGGTCAAATGTAACCGTGTCAGATCAGAATCTCGCCCTGACATGTCATCTGTAAGCTGACACCTGTCTCGCCCACATTGTGCGGATTTCACTTTTAAACTCGTTACGAAATTGTTGTTTTATTCGTATATGTACTCGTTTGGTCGGTACAGTCAATATGTATATTGTTATAATTTCGATGATAATAAAATTCTTTGATTTTTCTAAATAAATGAATCCGTAACTACAACACAACGGATAGGAGATGGTGATGGTCGGACGGATCGTATTTGGGGTAAGAGAATGTACGAGTATGTATGTTTGTGAACCCTTTGTTACCACTTTTCTCTGAAACCACTAGACCGATTTTGAAGCGTTTTTTTTTTGTAAACGTTTAATTGTACCTTTTAGCATGTTTAAGGATGACTGTTGTGGTTCTTACTCACCAGGGGACGCTAATCGATAATAACAGTTACGTGTTTTTTGTTCCAATTAATAAATCCAAAAACATTTATACATAAATAAAACGATAATTGCCATACGACAAATTGACAAATAAATCGTAACTCCTAAACAGAATCGTGGCGCAACGCCGAATAAAAAATCGACGCGGAAAGTTATCAATCGAGTTATTAATAATCGGATTATTCCTTCATTAATTATGTATCGAATAAAAGGTGGAAGTGGCACACAGTTACATAATTTTTAAAGAGATAAGTTATACAAGCGTTGAAAATAAAAAAAAAACAATGGGAAAAGTAGATTAATGAACGTTACGAGTAGTTTCCGAACTGAATAAAACAATATGGCGGATTAGCGGGAAGTAAAAGTAATGTTAGATAGGAAGTAATTTTTATCGACATAATTGTTCGGCTTTTGTAGGTTCAATCAAAGCCTTATTGTATTAAAAAAGAAATTACTGTGAAATGTACAGTCATACGCATTACTTTAAACTTTAGAGAGATAGATATATATCTTTATTGTGCAGTCACAAAATTTAATTGTTGAGCCACTATCCTTTATTCTTAACTTGGCAGTGTTAAATAAACATCGAGAAAGCTAATCTCGAGAAACTTTTTAAGTCCAACTTGACGTGACCTGCACAACACTCGCATTCGCAAAACATTCGCATCCCTGGATGCGAATGCGGGTGTTGATGCGAATGTTTAATATGATGCGAATCATTCGCATGTGCGAATGCGAATATTCGTAACATCTCTATTTTGAACGTATGACTTTAGAGTGCCATATTTCTGGCAACACTGATCACTGGCTGGAAAGTGATATACTGTTTGACAGCTGACTTTTTTGTAATGGCGGCAAATTGAAATTACAAGTTTAAAGTTATATCTTTTCATATTTTTTAACAATATCAAAATGGAAGTTAATATGGAGAAAATTAGATGTTTGATAATTTTATTTCGACAAGGGTATGAATGCTTCTAGTGCTCGAAAAAAGATTTGTGGTGTTTAAGGAGCGGATGCTTTATCTAAAACTACTGCAAAAAATGGTTCAGTCTATTCAAGTCTGGTAATTTTGATGTGAATGATGTTCCTCAGTGTGGTCATCCTATTAATGATATGTTATCATTGAAAAAAATTAAGCAGATCGACACATAAGCAGTCATCAAATTGCCGAAGAGCTTAGCATTCCCCACTAAGCTTAGATCCCCGCATAAACTAAATTTTGTAAAAAAGCTAGGTGTTTGGGTGCCGCATGATTTAAATGAAAGAAACTTGGTGAATAGAAATTCCATATTCGAGATGTTGCTAAAACGAAATGAAATCGATTCATTTCTGAAGAGATTAGATTAGAGAGATTAGTAACAGGCGTTGAGAAGTGGATCATCTAGGGTAACAGTGTTCAAAAACGATCTTGGACAAAAGCGAGATATTGCTAAAACGAAATCAAATCGATGTTCAAAAATGATCTTGATCTAAGCGAGGTGAGCCATCACAAATACTCCCAAAGCCAGGCCTCACTCCGAACAAAGTCATGTCATGTGTATGGTGGGACTGGAAAGGCAATGTGTATTACGAGTTTTTGCCACATGACCAAATGATTAATTCTGATGTCTACTGTGACCAATTAGTAAAATTGAAACAAACACTTGAAGAAAAACGCCCAGAATTAATGAACGGAAACGGTGTAGTTTTCCATCACGACAATGCTCGATCGCTGGGAAGTTTTAATGCATCCTCCATACAGTCCAGACATAGCACCTTCGGATTATCATTTACTCCGCTTTTTACAAAATTCTCTAAATAGAGACTATACAATTGCATTCAAGAGACGCCTGTATAAACCATTTAAATCAGTTTTTGGCTCAGAAACTCCAAAAAAATTATAGCGATGGGATAATGGCTCTGTAGGAAAAATGGCGAAAGATAGTCGAATTAAATGGACAATATTCCGTTCAATAAATATTTACGTAATAAACAAAAAGTCTTTATTATTTTCACTATAAAAAGGCCGCGAACTTATCCGACTACCTAATATATAATTCAATTATATCACGTCAGTCGTACGTATCAAACATTACAGTATTCTATCAGGACAAAATTAATGATAGCATCCCAACGATTATTAATTGAGACCATAAACTAAAGCATACGAAAGAGAAACATAAAATATTTATTTTATTTCATTTAATGTATTGAGTAAGTCGTACAAACAGAGTGTTACATTTGCAACACTTACTTAATAATTAAAACTTAATCATGGTTTGAGTAACATACCAAAACAGGCAACGTAACATAACTATTAGGTGTATAATATGTACTTGAGTCATATCCATACACTGGTATCTATTACATGAAATATTATTTGAAAGAAGGCGATTGCAATAGAAATTATGAATGAAATAGAGCCTAAAACAAAAATTATTGGAATATTTGTCTGTCTGTCTGTCCATCGGTTTGAACGAGCATCAAGTAGAATTAGAATCAAGTAGAATTAGCGATAAGGCCGGCCTTATCGCTAAAGCGGTTTCTTCCAGTCCATGCTATCATTACTTTGTAGCGGTGAGACGTTCGTGGACGATTAGAGGTAGATGGTGCGATAAAGAAAAATGTCGTTTTAAACATACATACACACATATGCATAAATATGTACACATACATACATAAATAACTAAGAAACAAGATAGGTAAAGAATAAAAGAAATAAAGCTTTTGTTCTAACTGTCATTTAGAATTTTATCAACGTTTACACATTAATGAACGTGACTGTACAATACCTAAATTACGCACAAGTATAGAATAATTTGCCAATCACTGATTTGACCAAATTATTACTTGATGAATTGCAGATTTAATAAAGGTCGAGAAAAGTGATGTTTTGAATTTTTCCGTATTTAAAAAATCCTTCGAAAAATGTTTGATGAGCACTATCTTCTAAAACATATACCTATCTAAAAATAGAATTTTTAGAAGTCCCAACGCTTCTGTCCTCAGTAAACCTTCTTCTTCTCAGCCCTTGGACGTCCACTGCTGGACATAGGCCTCCCCGCATTAACAACTTACATAGGCATAAACACATACATAGGCTTACATAGGACATAGGCAGTAAACCTACTAATACTTTACTCACCGAATCCCAACTTACTTGGACGGAACTGGACATTAACAAGATTTGTTTTGAATTTTGATTTTAAAGTTATTAATTATAAAGAAAACTCGACACTGGCACAATGTGCTATTTGCGCTATTGCCATATATGAAAAGAAGAAAACAAACTTTGTCGTTACTTAGATCGTGTTTGTGTGCGTTTATGTGTATGTGCGAAACACTTTATGCGGTGACAATTTAATGTCTCTCCGGGAAACCGCAGAGGGTTCATGCCACATCCTGCGAACAGCCACGAAGGGATATAATTTATCCACAACATATATTCCGTGTCATAGGAAGTAAGTAGTGTCGTAAAAATTAGCGCTGGGCGCTCGACGCTTGAGCGCTGAGGGAGCGCTAAAGAATCTTTATCGTTATAGTTAAGGCATGCATTACCAACGTTTTTTTATTATCGGTAGTTAAAGTCGGTAAATAGAAAAAATACCGGTAAACCGGGATATTCCGGTAGCTGGGACAATAATGATCAAATCAAGGTAATTTGTTTATTTATCGACTGAGTGTTATGCATTACAAATAAAAAAATACGTGCGTGTACCTATGGGAAATACCTTCTGTGATTTTAAGGTTTTTATAGAGCACTATTTGAGGCACTTTGACAGCTATCATTCTAATCAAGCTAGATTTAAAAGACTGTAAGACGGTGAAGTGTCCTGAAAAGAGAAATAAAGTAACTCGCCACATATACATGACTAGAAAATAATAGATGAATAAAAATAGAATTGTTTTTATTTATGCAGTCACTTCGGCAAATGAGAGATTCAAATTGATAAAATTTTACGGCTATTTTTGAATATCGGGATTAAATCATTAGATATTGTGAAACATGACAAGACATCCACATCCGTCATCCGGGAAAAGCGATGATCATCTCAAGTTTAATTTGTATAGTGAAATAGTCCGTTAATCTTAATAAGTGGTTCAGGAACTTTGTTGAATTAGAATTGGTGGAGGAACTAAATTGAGAACAGCGAACAGCGCAGGACCGAGGAGGGTGGCATAAACGTAAGGAGGCTTATACTCAGCACGGGGTGGAAACGAGCTGTAGATGATGATGGAAGAACTAGATAGCTGTTTATCAATTTTCTTGTCTACTAATTTCAGATGTGATAGACGCAATGTAGAACGCCGATGCATTTCAATTCGTTGTGGCAATTTATTTACATTTTGTGCTTAAACCGTCTTCTGCTCATAAAAAATCTTGCGATACGGATTATTTATCAGAAATAAATAATTTGTATTCTCGAAAAGATGTCATGACTTACGACCGGTGAATTTTAATAGGCCACACGGCCACAAGAATTTAGTCACAAAACACGATGTTGAGCCAATCAGGTTTTTTAGCCGGTAGGAGTCCGGCACTACCTGGTACCACCTAGGCTAGCCTTTATAAAGGCTTGACTAGATGATACCAGGTGACCATGAAGGGTTTTCCTGATTGTCTCTCCTAACATAAAAAAAATAAATAAATAAATAAAGATGTCATGAAGCTGGGACAATATTGAACCACGTCAGTATGTCACTACATCATACTCAGACAATCACCAATTAAAAAAAAAAAACAAAAAAAGGTATACTAAGTATATTAAAACGAAGCAATGAATTGCTGTTTAGCGTATAATAGATATCGATAGATTTAATAAGTTAGACCAAAGAACATCAGCTATCATATTAAATAGATATATAATTTATTTGCTCACACGGCACTAAACAAACAAAGTAGAGCCATCCATCGCTTTTATC
This sequence comes from Sesia apiformis, assembly GCA_914767545.1. Lineage (NCBI taxonomy): Eukaryota > Metazoa > Arthropoda > Insecta > Lepidoptera > Sesiidae > Sesia > Sesia apiformis. The sequence continues at coordinate 1,337,368 of OU611962.1, forward strand.
CAACAATAAAACGATAATATACAAAAAAGTAATTTTACAATAATTAAACACTGAAAACCTTATTTATTTAAAAACTATCAACTGTTTTTATACCACTAGAAGTATTTTATTCTGCTAATAATGGTATAAAAACCTTATTTAGTTATACTTTTGATATATTAGTTTAGAAAATATTAAACAGCATAATCTTACATTGCATCTTACAGTTTTGTTATTATGTAATGCAGACAAGAAGAATGTAAAATCAAATAAAGAATGTAAAGTGATTTATATTTCGTTTTCTCCGAGAAACGCTTTGCTGTTTGGAGATATTTGCAAACATTTTATGTGCTAGTATTGTATTGAAAGAATAAATAACAGGATAAGGTGACGTCACTGTTCTGGCTTGTAGAACGCGACTATGCAAAAACCACTAAAAATTAAGTTACAGTATATTACGTTTTTTTTGGCAAAGCATATTATACCAAAAGGTTGACGCTTGTCAGCTGATACAAAGCAAGTTACACTACAACATACGATAGGTATAGCCCAGAGTTTCAGTGTACATCCAGTGGGTTCTTAGTAGGGGGGGAGTGCACGCTACATTCCCACAGTTGCTGGGCGCACTCGACTAGCCACGTTAACCTCACAGAAATTTTCACAAATTTCACAGAAGACTACCTTTTAATGTACTGCATTTCCTACTTTATCGTATTTCCCCAATGTACGTGTTTCGCTAGCCAGTGAGATACGCTAGAATGGGTCCCATCCCATGCTACCCCTCCCCATTTTCCCAATCCATTCCTTAATCTGCAAAGGTATCAACGTTTGATATTCTCGACTGATGTAGGCATGTATCGCGGATGTCTATGGACGACAGTATCCACTTACCATTAGTTGGACTGTAGGCTCGTATGCCGCCTTTTTTCTATAAAAAATGGTATCCCGGGAAACGGGGTGCATCAAGTTTATGGTACGCGTAACAAGGAGTAATGGATATGGCGTATTCATAGAAATCTAAGTCTTCTAAGATGTTCGACATTTGTTCATTCGCTTGAGTTATCTCCGTTATCTCCGAACACCGTTCCATAGATTTCGCTTTAGTATTTCGTTAAATAATCATGAAAAAATGTAAAAATAGCCTTCGGTAATTTACCGGTTATTTAGCGAATTTATCGGTAATTACCGACGACAAAGTGATTCGGTTTTACCGGTTTAATGGTTGTCGGTTAACCGGTCGGTCGGTATTGCATGCCCCAGATAACTAGTTAAAGTTTTAAACGTTTCATGGTCTTAAATCCTCGAAGTAAAAAGCTCGAGTCTAAAATGGTCTAAAACGACATTTACAACACTAGATGTCAGTCCTGGGTATTTCTTACATTAACCTGTTGTGTAATTTATAGTTACTTTTTTAATGTTCCGCTTCACCAATAGATGGCGCTGTACCGTTAGCTTAAAACACGGTATCGTTTCGTATTAGTATATCTCCTTACAATTTGGAAAGCACATAAACTATGTATTAAAGTGCAGTAACGTATTTTCCTTTTACCCTAGTAATGAAAAGATACGAGTACACCTATGTTTAATTCTACCGTAAGATTATGTTAATTTTCATTTAACTCTATTTAAAAAAAAATGCCTTGAAAGCTGAACTTTGAACATTTCCCGTCTCGAATTGCACCTAAAGGTGTAACAGATTTATAGTTCATTGTTAGTGTGCGATAATTCGTCAGTTTCTCGTGTGAAAATTAAATGAAATTGTGTTACAAGGCTTTTACGATGGCCACAACCTCTAGTTGATTGTCTAGCTAGAGAATCGTTACAGTTTTATGCTAATTTTATGCTCAGTTTTTCGATATTGGGTTCTTTGGCTAAAATTTAGCTACATCAAATAGCATAGACAAAGTTATAAAAATGTGTACAGCGGTTAATCATACCATACCATCAGCCTATGTTTCTCCCAAGGGCCTATGTTCTTCTGGGCCTCTCCCAAGGCTCTCATATATTGTGAAGTCAGCAAAAGCAATGCCGTCTCGCTGTTGAGGGTTAACTTTCTTCTACATAATTCCTACATCGCATCTTTCGACATCGAAGCGTGGTACATCCGCGCTTTCTTAACAGGCTGCTGTCGCTAACAGGCTACTATTCGTTCTGTCACACCTTTCATAGCGAAAACCTGAGGGTTATGCAATGACTTATCTCCTGGGGTCTTTTCTCTGCGTCACGACATGGAATTCGTCAAGAGAACTGTAAATAGGTATTGAGACCACGTAAAGCGCCTACTTGCAGAAGATTGCTAATAGTGGACTGGTTGAAAAGAGCAAAGATCGAGTGCATATAGTGACGAGGCTTATATCCAACAGTAGAAGGACTAAATGTCAATGATTCCAACATTAAGTTGATCTACAATTCAATTGTGAGAGGCCTATATCCAGCAGTAGAGAGACATAGGTTGATGGTATGGCATTATTCCATACTTTTTTGATGTTTAACTCCTTCAGGCAAGAGTGAAACTAAAATATTTCTCATTTCTACGCCTGCTAAAATAGCTAGGAACGAAATTTGGAAAGGATTACTCATTTAAATCTACTTTTAAAGTAATTTCAACTTTGAGATTGAAGCTTAAAGTTAATATTTGTTTATGGTCAATTTAAAGTCGAAGGGTGAACAGGTGCAGACAATTTAAGGTTGTTAGTCGAGTGTTTTGAACGGGAAGGCATATGTTTTGTTTCAAGTTAACGAAGCTTGAAACTTCAAGTTAAAAGCTCTGTTTGGTTTAAAAATAATACAGGTGTAATGTTCATATCTGTCGTAAAGTAGATATAAATAAGCCACGATATACAATAAAATTAGGAACATTTTGAATAGTGAATACCTTTTCCTGTTAGATATTTTTCTAATATTTGAATATTAGAGGAATCGAGTGAAAATTCTTTGTGAAATCGTGGAAATTTAAAACAAAAATATTATTGATGACGTCACTATAGCTATGCTTGATCTCCTCCTTTGGACCTTTGTGGTTCATAAATAAATAACCGTTACAGTCGATGGCCCAAAGTAGGATTCCCCGTGTCGTGGGTCTAGAAACACATACAAATACATACATACAACCCAGACCTAAACATTTGTTTTAAAAAAAATGATAGTTCGACCGGGAATCAAATTATTGACAACAACTATTATTGGAATATAATTTATTGTGGCTTTGTAATTTCATTTGTGCAGTGAAATGTCTAATTTAGCAAAGATTATGTACTCGTACGTACTATTTATATAGATATTCAAATAGTAATTTACAATTTTACATAATAAAGTAGGTACTTAGGAAGTAGGTTTCGTGCAACTATATGCTGTGTTCATTTCGTGCAACTACTCGTATATGCTGTATTTATTTCGTGCAACTATATGCTGTGTCAATTTCGTGCAACTATATGCTGTGTTTATTTCATGCAACTATATGCTGTGTGCTTTTTTAAATTGAGGTAAACATTAGGCAATTCTGTTTTAAATACATTAAAGACTATTCATTCACCTTTTACAATCATAATTTAATAGTGCTTAATGTATGCATCTTTTGAGTATTTAATTAAATTTAATTGAATTAAATTTAAACTGTTACAGTTTAAATAGAAAGGAATACTACGAATGTTATCAAGTGGAGAACTAATTTCACAGTAACAACAAAATAAGATGTTTTAAAATTATCATGTTATTTAACTGTTGATTTTTTTTGCTTATTTTAAATTCCTTACTAGTACCTACTAAGTAATAAAAAGCATTTTTAGGATTCGTGGCTTAAGATTGAATTCAAGAAAAAATGTGAAATTATTTTCTTAATGGAAAACTACTTTTGGCCAAAACAAAAAGCACAAAACAAGCAGTAATAATATTAATATAAATAATAACGCCACACTCAATGGGTCACATTAGGATTCCCCGTGTCGTGGGTCCAGAGACACATACAAAGACAAACACACACCAAGACCCGAACATACATTTGACCTTTTTTTTTAGCAAATGTGTGTGACCGGGAATCTAACCCTGGACCTTTTGCACAGCAAGCAGGGTCACTACCAACTGCGCCAATCGGTCGGTCAATTCTAGTTTATCAAGCAACAGAGATCTAGTTTTAAGTATCAAGTCGAATCTAAATGGCTTAAATGTAATTAGGAACCAAGTAGGCTAGTCGGTTATTTTAAACTCTAGTGAACATATAATAATAATAAATTTAAGTTAATACCTAATTTTTACTTGCATTGTGAAAGACAGGAAATAAGATCAACTAATAAGTGTGACCTGCCAACATGCTAACCGTCTATAATAGAGACCTCATTGTCCAAAGCGCCTTGAGATGTTAGACAATGCGTTGACCCTCAATTCAGATACGTTCACACTTAGCAACATGTTAACCCAACCGTTAATTCCTTTATTATTTATCTCTCGACTTGAGGTCTATCGAAGGATAATCAAAATTCTAAATATTCCAGTACAGAGTGCACTTTCGTTGAAAAGTGACTGTCTAGATATACCTATCGACGTTTCTTAGAAGTTTTGCAAAGACTACTGATTATGTATTATATGTAAATACACATAGAATATGTCTTATAAGTGTAGCTAATAGAAACTTGTAAGCTTATTTCCTAGATTAAAGTAACGGTCACTTGAATCCAATTATAATACGCTTGGCGCAAGTTCTAACCAGAGGATAGCATCCCCTCATTACGTATTCACATCGTCGAAGCGTTCAAGTAATAGCAGTCATTTTGAAAGAGATTATATTAGCAGCCTTTGTGAAGATATCATCCACAGGGACAAAGAAATTAAAAAGATTGAAGTCATACATACCGTGAATGGAGTCAATGAAGCACTTGATAAAATAACGGATAAGAACGCAATACTCAAGTCATCCGCTCCGCGATACACCAGAGCTTTCAAAAGGCTTTCGCCCATTCACACGACACAAGAATTAAGACATTACAAAAATAGTTATCGCAACTTCAAAGTTAAAGCTTAAAGTTCACATGCGACAAAGGAAACAAAACTAAATGTTCTCACAACGAAAACGTACCAATTGGTCGCGTTCGAAAAAAAAGAATTTGAATTTGACAGAACAAGACATTCACCTCTTATCGAAGCGGCGCGCGCACTGGCAGGCGCGCCGTTTGCTGCAGAACCCGTTTCGTAGAAAAAAACACCTCTTCCCGCGTCCGCCGCCGACATGGCGACCCTTTGCATATTTCCCTGCTCGCTATTTATCATCGCATTATCCACAAACGACACAGGAATTTCTTGTAGCTTCTCTGGAACTAGTTGAGTGTCGTTGAGTTGATTGTCCGTTCGTCGCGCGTCGGCCTTCGGATGCGTCGCCATGTTAGGAGAAGTCAGGTTTTGGCGCGAAACTTCCAGCTTGCGATCAGCCTGATTAGTCAGTACCGCATTTACGACCTGCGGTACCGTAGGATTTCTAGGTTGAACGGCAGGTCGTCCATATACAGGTCCAGTGCTATATTTTCTTGTGCTATCAATGATTCGAAGTTCTGTTACCGCTTGGGAATTTGCAAAAGCGCTTACTTTGAGTATCTCGTTCGCTTGTTGTAGCAACCTCCTCTGTATGTTTTCTATTTCCGGTTTTGACGCCTTAGAATTCTCAGATAGTTCAGCTATAAGTTGGTTCACGTTGAATTCCGCCATGTTTTCTTGAGAAGTCGATGGACGATTCAGTTCTGATCCCGGTGGGTTGTCTTTGATGCTATTGCTACTTTTAGTATTCCTGGCTTTAACTTTCATGACTGAACTATCTGGAGGAGTCACCACTATAGCTGGTAAACCCGCACTCAGGGAGTTATTTTCCTTTACTTTGCTCCTCTTGACTTTCCTAACGATCCTGCTTGCCATCACATTGTAAATGTTCTAATGATGATTGCATTCCAACGTTAACTACATACTATCCCATACATTTTTTATTTCTCCTGACTGCTATTCAGTTCTGAGTAGCGAAAATAATTGAATCTGTGATTATTCTAATGGCGAGAAAATGTTAAATCTCCTTAAAGGCTCTAGGTACCTGTTTTATTGAGGCGATTAACTTAATTCCTTTTTCTCCGCATTTTTTAAATAAATTGAACAAAGGTTTTCAATTAACTTGATGTACGACGCAGCTATGCTAATTATCAACTTCATGCAGTCTATTCTAGACTTTTTGGAAATGTAATAAGGTTTAAATTACCGTTAATTTTTAGCAAACTTGTGTAAGAAGTCATCCCAGTTCTATTTATCTTTAGACCGAACGAAATTGAAGATGTATTCGAAGAAAGAGAAAAGTTATTAAGAAGTTAGTTTTCAAAAGACATATTTGTTTTATTATCCCATAGAAAGTATTTTTATGCGTTTTCAAGGAATTAATTAATCTATTATAGTTGAATTAAACATTAACTCTTTCGATATTGGATCACTTGGTTAAGTAGTCGGGGTATTCCCCAACCTTGTGATGAATTTATCTTTTTGTTGCCTCTCATTTTTAATTACGTTTGCTTTATTTCTATTAAGTCTAAGTTAAATTAGCAACTTCTTTATTTTTGTACAATGTTATCTGCTCAATAAATCTATACTAAAATAATAAAGAGGTAATTGTGTGTTTGTAGATATGTTGGGGGTAATTGTCTGGAATTAATGAACCGATTTCAAAAATTCTTTCACAAATAGGAAGCTACTTTATCTGTGTCTAATATAGGCTATATTTTATTTTAAAAATTTTGAAAAAAAAATTGAAAAAAAATCTTACAAACCGAAGCGAAGCGAGGGCGGGTCGCTAGTATTAAATAAAATATTTATTATTAACTATATAAACTTTATGACGTCATGCAGGATTAAACAGTGCAGGGTTGTCGCTATGTATTTTTCCTATCCAATGCCAATTCACTGCATTGTACTCGATAATCTATAGTTGTTGCGCGGTACATTTTTTTGTATTGTTACACTTTGTACCAGCGAATATGGTGTACAATGATATGTAATATTAACCTCATTCCATTATTTTCTGTATGTGATGGAATTGGATGAGATGGTGGATGAGATAGGATGAAGTGAAATCGGTTGGAATGGGTATACTACTATAGGATTTGATGGAACGTTGATAAGTTTCCTAGCAGTTTTTTGTGAGAGTGAAGTAACGTCGCCAATCGCCATGTTCAATTAAGGTAGCTAACACCTCTTCACCGATAATGTTAATACAATCTATACATATAATAAAAATGTAACTGATCGCTGTCTGTACATGGAAGATATATCAGAAAAACTATTATTGCGGGCCTTTATGAACACAATAGAACCCAAAACAATGTTTGTTAGAATTTTTGTCTGTTTTTCTTTTTTTTTATAGAGAAGAGGGCGGACGACCAAGCGTTTGTCTGTGCGTTTGTTCTTGGAAAATCTTGGAATCTTGGAAACGGCTTAACCAATTTGGGTGTGACTTTCACCAATGTATTGTGGTCACATAAAAACCAAGCTACACTTAAAATTTAGTGTTTGTTTTATTTCAATCAGTTCATAAATAAAAAAGTTATATCAATTTAAAGAATCACGTCGAATAAAGACGGTGTTTATAAACTAAAGTCCACGCGGACGAAGTCGCGGGCAACAGCTAGTCTATGTATACATATAATAAAACTGTAGAACCAGCGTGTCTGTACATTGAATGTATTTTCCAAAAACTGATTGGGGCCGATGAAGGAAGAGTATCAGAATACAAAAAGACATATTTGAAAATTTTTATCTGTTTGGTTGTCTGTTCGAACACGCTAATCTCCAAAACTACTGAATGGATTTTCTTGAAGTTTTCACGGGTTAATTAAGTTTAGCTTGGTTAATTTAGTTAGTTAATTAGTTTAATTAGTTAGTTTATTAATTAGTTAGTTATAATTATTAGTTAGTTTAATTAGTTAATTAGTTAGTTTAATTAGTTTAGTTTAACTAAAATTCCACGCGACTATACGCTAGTAACTAATATAAATACTAACTAATTTAGGTAAAAAAATCGACGTAACACAAACTAAAAATATCAGAATTAACGCCTTATCATATTTTAATACAAACTGTACAATACGGTACTACAGTACGGTACGGTAAATGTCAAATTATTTATTCATTTCATCTACATAAAGTTATTTGTGCATCGTGAATTCATTAGTAGAGTAAGTAATGGCAATGGTCAATCACCCATATAGATAATTTTGTTTTAAATGATCTTAATAGGGCGGACCTCTTCTATATCATTAGGAATTGTGTTGAATATTTTGAGTACTTTAGGTAGCTCTAATCTATTGGAGTTCCATTTGCTATTGACTATTTTTTTTTTAAAGATGACATGAAATCTATTCTTTTTCAATTGTATTTATTTGCTTACATTTGCATGCCCAAGATCGGAGGTGGAATATGGTGAAGTATTTGATTTGAATTACACATATTGCAAATTACAAACAATAGCGGGCACAGCTACTGAACCAAAATGGTACATACGTATTCCTTCTTTTCTTTTTGTTCTTCCTTTTTTTTTCCTCCGTTTCCCTTCTGTATCTCTTTTGCCAAGTTCTACTTATCCGCTTTACTTCTATAAAAGGACTCTTTGAGCGACTACATTATGCCATTTGTTATGATCAAATAAAGAGTCGCTGGGTGTTGATCTGTGTGACAACTGCGATAGTTGACATACTTTCTCGTATATTTCATAAGCCATTGTTACATTTGTTTCATACACTGTGCGAGATGTAGACCGATTCTCATGTGTGTTCGTACCTATTACGTTATGTGTGTGTTTTCTCACACTATTGCAGTATTATTTATTGCAATAGAAGAAACATGTTTCATTTCATTGTTAGTAATGTCTATTTTTGCTAAGGAATTATTATTGTCATCGATTTGTATTCAATCATTGTATCCCCTTAAACTTAAACAAGGAATGAAATTATTCCTTTGAAGATCTCCTTCTGCTATAAGATCAGTGTCGTGATTATTAGCTAACTATTACATATCTTATTAAATTTGTCCGTGTGATGCCAGTTTTGGTGTCAGGAAGTTGATCAATATGCTTATAAAAAAGTGGTAATGGATGTACTGTAAGTTCCATCCTATCATGCACTAATACTGTTCTGCATGTCACAAAATAGGACGAGAAAGTATCGAATTGGATGGAAGTAATTTTCTGTGCGTGTCGAAGTATTAATTATAAATGAATTAAGTTTATCATTAACTTAATTATTATAATAAATAAAACCAACAAGTATGGATTCTGATTCCAAATGAGTAAATATAACTTTAGTAATTCTAATAATACTTATTCATGTATATGTTTAAATTTTAAGTAGGTTCATACATTACTTCGACAATATGATGTGTTAAATGATTACATACAATACGAGTGACATACTTGTTAAAAATTTGCATATGTCTTTACTAATCTAACTTACTGTTAGCGAATTACATTCGGTAGTAATATCTATCTTATTACGTGAGGTATACGATACAGGATTATTTGAAGTCGTGGACTCAGTTTTTGTTGTGAAGTCTAGTTTTTTATATACCTACCTGGAATGTATCATGATCTCACTTGTCATAAAGAGCAATTTGTATTGATTAATCCTGACTAATATTATAAGTGCGAAAGTTTGACTTGTTTGTTGCCTAATAACTCGGCAGCTAATTAACGAGTCGCTGCCAAATTGCCAAATTTGGCACACGTTGTAGTTGTTCGAACGGATTAACACATAGGACAGTTTATATAGCAGATTAACACATTGGCCATTATCCTGGTCAATGCGGGCAAATAAATGCATGCAAACTGCTAGCAACCGCAGGTACCTACAATAACTAAATCTGATAGTTATATTTTTTTTTTATTTATTTCAGGCAACTAAGGCCTTACCTTACTACAATGTATAAGGTATACCTTACCTTGGAGTACATGATATAATATAAGTTAACTAGTAATAGGGAGTTTATTCTTGCTCAGTCTAGCTTTCTTTAACGTCGGAACACTACCCTCTCCGGCTAAAATTTGGAACAGCTGATGCACTACAGGAACCTGGAGCTTATAGGTCTAATACCATTATTAGCTATTGCCCGTGACTGCACTTGCGTGGTAATTGTGTTCAAACCCACACCAACGTATATTTGTCACCATGTATTTTAGCCCGGAGGTATTGATGGCCTAAGTGTATCTTTACTTGACTAACATTCGTGTGGTCGTTAGTTTAAATCCACTTCTCGTACCCCCGAGTTTCTACTTAAGTACGGATTTTTTTTAAATTATCACTAGCTCGGCGGTGAGAGGAAAACATCGTGAGGAATATGTATCCACCAATCCGTACCGGACCCACGTGGTGGATTACGGACGGAAACCCTTCAGTGATTTACTAGGGGATGGCCTGTGCCGTGCAGTGAGACGATAAAAGGCTGAGACAGATAAATAAATAGGCTAAAACAAGACAGATAAAGATAGGCTGATACAGAGTGACCCTGAGATAATTTAGAAAAAAACCGTAATAGCATTTAAAATTACTTTAACTGTAGAATATTTATAACGAATCAAATAGGACCATCAAATATTTTTTCCTGATACACACGTAATATACTCGTACAAAATAATTCTTTTTACTGTTTTTTTTTGATATTAACAATCGATTGCGTATTGAGATTGTAATAAGTTTAATACTTTAACATGGCAGTAAATTGAATAGTAGCTTCAATTTTAATAGCAATAAATGCGATACCATATCTTCCAAATAAAAAATCTGAAATCCATTACTCGATTTGTTTTGTTGTGTTTTTTCATGTTCAATTTTTTAGTGGATAGCCAATAAGAAGAAACTATTATTTAGCAAAACATTAAGGAAAATACATTTGCAGTACCGACCTGCGCTGTGTAACGCCTTACATAAATCAATTATAGTACTGCATTTCTCACCTTTTTCTATTCCAGAGCCCATTCTCATCCCATCCTATCCTATCCCCATTTCCCCAACCATTTCTCCAAATCGATTCTTACATCTCCAAAGGGAGGCAACGCAACGTTTGTCATTCTGGACAGAGTGGGCATGTCCATGGACGACAGTATCCACTTACCACTAGGTGAACTGTAATAACTGTAACTTCTTCCAATAACGAAATCTTTCAATTAAGTTAGATGCAAGTTTTGAGAGGGTGGGTGCATGCTGCAATCCCACAGCTGCTGGGTGCGCTGAACTAGATGAGTTATACTTCTTTCAGGAAGACTGCAGTAAAATGTATCGCATGTTTTGGGAGTGACTAAGATACGAGTATAACTGTATCCATTGTATCCAGCCCTTTTTATCCTCCACTGCTGAACATGGGCCTCCTTTAAATGTATGACTTTAAAACTCTACGCTCTGGTCAGGCGGGTTGCACATATAGACGCGAAATTCTTTCATGTTTCGTGTTTGGTAGAGGGTTATATCCAGTTATCTGGCTGAATCCTTTCTGCGATAGTCTCAAACTCTCTGGTCCGGCGCGTCCGGTGACTCTTGCTTGAGAGGCCACTGGGGCTACAAGAATTTAGATATTCATTCCGAAAATAAAAGCTTATATCCAGCGGTGGCATGGCACGATATTTATCACTGGTATTCGAATACATCGCCCCATGTCTGTAACCATTACAACAGTTGGAACGTCAGCTCGCCTGCTACCTTCTTTCAACAAAGAAATCACTGCATGTTATTAGAATTTTTTGATGACAAAGGCTTTAAATATGAAGACCTTTTCGTGACATTAATAACCGCAACTTTACTTTTAATAACATGGCTATTTACGATACAAATATTACTTCAACGGTGAATCATTTATCCATTTTTGGAGAACTGGGTCGAGATATTTTTTATAACATCGTTCATATTGTTGTCCAATCTCAGACAACATTTACGGGTATAATGTTCAGGACACGGTATTGCGCGGGTAGTTGCCAAATAAAACACCTTATGTTGAATTTATTGTCGTACGTATACGGCAGTTTCTTAAGGGGACATTGTATACTTTGCAATTTTAGATTAGATTTTTGGAAATATAATCAGTTATAGCTTGCATTTTTTATAGAAGATATGGCAGCCGCCCATAGACATCTGCAACACTACAAGGCATGGGGGTGAGCTGCCAAACATACAGAATTCTGTTCACAGCTCTCTTGAAGAGCCCCATGTTGTAGCGTAACTGGAAACCTCAGCTGGCAGTTCGTCAGACTTTTAGGTTGTGGATAAAAAGTGCCCTAAATGTTAACCCGGTACATAAATTATAACTATGCCAAGTGTCATCAAAATTCGTTCAGTGGTTTCTAAGTGATGTGCGTTCAGACAGACAAACAAGACTGACTGACATAGAGACAGACAAAGTTCTAATAATCGTTGTTTTGGTTCTGTATCACCTGTAGTTTAAAACGCAGACTTTATTTTTCAAAAATATTAAATGTACCTACAGATATAGATGGCAGTGTCACCATCCTGAATTCAACCGATAAAAAATGACATTTCTATCAAGGTGCACGACAGTGCACCGGGCCAAGTTCACAAGCAACGCGCGGAGTTTACCCTTAAACATATCGCTCGGAGCCACGTAGCTTACTGCAAATCGCTAGCCGACTTTAACAATATCACTACATTGTCTCTGCCATTTACCAATGTTTTTGTTTATAGCCTATTAAATCCGATACACCGCTGGGATTTACTAAAGCGATTAATAAAATAATCTGTAGTTTCATGTTTTACTGGGTGGAGTTAATAGCTAACTTTATGACTGTGTTATTTGATATGAGCCGTGATTTGTAATGACCAATTATGATGTTATCTGAGAAAACGGAACCTTATTGTCTGTATGTCGCAGATATTAAAACTAAAATGATATATTAAAAAGCAATTTTCATATAACTTTATTTTTAAAATTAAGGCATTATTGGGACGTGAAGCCAAATTTGCGGGAACCCAGAGCGATCGGCCAAGGAAAAAAGTAGAAAATGACGTTTCTATTTTTGTCGGTGTGTAGGTTTTTTTTTTTTTCAGTAGACCAGAGTATTGGCCTAAGACGGTTACAATCCAATTATTTTTATTTTCTGTTTGCTGTAAGTAACGTAGGTACTTGCTGTATTATAAAGGCACTGTGTACATAATGAAATTGTAATGAAGGGAAGTGAACTAATGTCAAAAGTGTTGTTTGAATAATAAGTCCACTACTATCTCTGGGTGTATTTTATTAAAAACCCAACAAAAACCCAGCTGCTACGACGACCTCAAGGGACCTGGGACACTGTCCACGACGACCACTGCAGGCCCCAGGACCCCGCCAAATCAACAGGCATATTTTTATTTAAACAGGATTGTGAAAATATGATAAATATAGGTAGTTTATCTATATTGGCACTGATTTTTTTTTGGATATATATACAGTTATAATTTGTACCTTTTTACAAGGGTCTTTTATAAGGCAGTGTAGATTCAATATATTTTGAGTCTTTTTGCCAAATTTCATTTTAATCTGCCAAGAAATTTGTGGACCTGCTCCACATATTTTGTTTAGTATATCCCATCCCATATTTATTCTCTCGTATCATTTTCACTTATAAAGGAAAACATATGTAGTAAGGAAACTGGTATGCCCTAGAATTAAATAAAATTCTGGACATATGTGTTCACCAATCAGCAGTGGACTCGCGTTGTCATTATTAGGAGAGATCTGTACGTAGCAGTAGAACGTAATCTGATATCGAAATATATTAGAATATACTCGTATATATACATATAAAAATACGTCACATTCATAGGCTTTGTGTTGCATTTGGTATCTGCATAAGATGACTCAAACTGCATTTACAATTCAAATAGTGCAGTAACAGTTTTATGGGCAAAATGCGAAGGCTTTATCGTTCACAAGTGTACCAGCTACTTTAACGTGGGCTAATATATATTCTGATTTTGAAAGATATATTTACATACGTGATAATCTTTACATTTTTTAATAAAACGATTGGAAAACATTTACTTTATTCTCGCCTTTATGACGTGGAGACTTTTTTACGGCGGTCCCCCGTGATAACGAAGCCAGCTACCACAGGCGCTGAAGATCTACACCACTTTTAAAAGAGTCGACTCGTCAACCCGCTCGGCCAGCGTGCCATGTTAAGGCCATACATCCCTCATGCACAAGACAATGAGCATGAGTGTCCAGCGGTGGATACTCATGCATTGTTGCATTGAATTCTCGAGCCTGTGAGTTTCCTCACGAGGCTTCCTTCACCGTCGAGCTACTAATATTTTTTAACATTCGTAAGTATTAAGTAGACATTATTAGTAATTTAAAAGTATTCATTAGTATTTCCCGTGAGACCACTCAGAGCTGAACAAACATTTGTTTTTAAACAAATATATATCCGAGCGAGAATCGAAGCGGGGACCTATTACACAGCAGGCAGGGACACAAGTAACTAGGCTAATAGATAAATCGATTATAGAAATGAGGGGAAAATCGATTTTTTAGATCCTGAATAGTTTTAAATGCAGAAAATTGCGCAAAGCGCTCAAGAAATCAAGATTTCAGATTATAAATGTATGGTACTATTGTAATTGAATTCATTTTTAATAGTAGTGTTCTAGTTAAAAAAAACATCAAGATATACCACGTCTTAGGTAATACGGTACTTCGCCTATTGTCTCACTTAATGAAATGTTTGTCTGTTAGGTAGTCATTGTTTGGGAACCGACCGTCTATAGTTCCGTTTCACCGCCAAGAAAGGACAATGACTTAGTTTTATTGTTAAAATCACATTAGCTGACGTATCGTGCGAATTACTGTATACCATTAAAATATTTTTGTGTGTAGTTAGGTTTAAAGATCTGTCTGTAGATGATATTTTTAGATTATAATTAATTAATACCGACTTAAGTTAGATATTTCTTTATCAGAGTATTTATTTTATACTTAACTTACAATAACTAAAGTAATTTTGTCGTATAAAATTATTGAAAAAATAATTTAAATTGTTCATGTAATAGTGATGTTTTTAAATTATACACCTTTATTTATTAATCATATTTTGACATGTATATAATAGAATAAATATAAATTGATATAAAATATGACATTTCTATTCTGACATTATTACTATTATGTATGAGTTACTACTGGATTATTACCAATATTTGATACTATTACCGGAATATAAATACGTTTTAGATATATGTATAAGGCTAATTGATATTAAAGCGTGCTAAGTATAGCGTTAAGTATCGTGTTCTTTGTGTCATTTGTAAGCATTTATGTATTTTTATGTTAGATATTACAACGATTTTGTACGCTATTATTGGCAAATGACTACGTATTGACCACCTTTTGTAACGCACATTGCAAATAAATAAATTGAATTTAAAATACATATTCTATAATATGAATAAGTAACAATAATGTAATCATGGTCAATTTCAATCAACCCAATACAGTACCCAATACCAACCCGGTACGTATGGAAGGAATTAAGTTTCAAGCCTCAATAAACTGGATAGAACATTTCCTAATCCGTCAAAACAAACAAAATAGAACCGTAACATGAACTCTACAAACATTAGTCACTTCACTGTCTAAACGGTATGAGATATCACTTTCCAGGTCGATAAACTATTTCAATATGCAAAATATTTAAAATTTGAATAATAAACTAATTATCGATAATTTAATTTCTTCCTTGTCACATCACCAATACACATTCGCTTCCAAATTCAAATTGTTGTGATTTATTGAGATTTCACATTAAAATTGGCGCGTGCGAAAACTTGAATTTCTAATTGCGGATTTCTTTCGCGAGCTGTGATTGGCCGGACCAGTACAGCACATTGAGACTCAAGCGCACAGATTAAACTGAACGCGTTACCGCGTACATTGGGCCATCGAGATTCGCTTTCGTAGCCTCAAGTCAGTTCTGTGACGTAGACCACAGAAAAAACAGACCCGGCCTTCTAATTGTTAATATAAACTATTGTATAAGGCTTATATGGTGTGCTAATCGTATCTCTTAGTAAATAATGCGGTTTTATTATTTTTTAGGTGTTAATTACTGCTTTTATGCTGCAATATCTACTGGAGTGAATTCAAAGTGAAGCTAAATAAAGTGGTTGGCGCGCGCGCCGATCTGAAGGCATTTTTCCCTCATTGCCGTGCATTTTAGAAAAAATGCTTTTATATAAAATAGACATGGATTAATTTGTGATTATCTGAAAAGTTTAGATAATAATTTTCCTTAAATGTATTTTTTTAAAGAAGGCATTAGACGACACACTTTGTGATAAGTGGATGTCATCCACCGTTAACTATCTCTAGATTCACAGATTTTCTTTTAATTCAGTCATCACTAAAGTTTTGTTGGATATTTTTTTTAGTGTTGTCTCCGAGTGGAGTAAGTAAGTAAGCAAGTAAGTGAGTAAGTAAATATACTTTATTGCACATCAAAGGATAAGAGTTATTAGCCCGATCTCATTTGATGTTGGACCTTGAAATATTATTTGCTGTGCTATTCGGGGGAGGTATTTTAGCCAAGATATTTCTGCAGCTACTAGACCTTTTTCAGCCTTGAAGATACTCGAGAATTAAAAAAAATCTGGTGCATGTATATCCACCAATCCGCACTAGGTTATGGCCCGAAACCCCCTAGTGATTTATTAGGGGAGAGTGGGATGTTATAGGCTGATATCGATATGTTGAAGGAGCTGATACTGGCTGTTTCTCATCACAGGATGAATGTATCAATTTACTGTTTTTTTTCTTTCTAAAACCAAACAGTTTGTAATTAAATGGAAGTTGTGATGAGAGTATTGTCATTGGAACGAGTTTAATAATATAAAGAGAAAATAGTGGATCTAAGTAGCTCTATACTGGATTGACTGCTGATGGTTTCTAATAGATTTTATATACATTTTATAATCTACAGCAGGTTTATTTAAAACATAATTTTCTTTATATGGGGACGCATTACGTCTAGCACATAATAACATTATTTTTGCATGTATCTGCACGTACTGGCCTCGTTATTCTTCTCTCACAGAAAACTACATTGAAATGTATTGCATTTCCCACTTTATCATATTCCCCAATGTACGTACGTGTTTCGGTAGTAACTGAGCCAGAGCCCCTTCCCATCCGATCCCTTCCCATGTCCACAATCCTTTCTTCAAATCCATTCTTTCATCAACAAAGGTTTTATTTATAACTTAAGATTTCCACATTGCGCGATACTTAATCGCGCAATGTGGAAATCTTAAGTCATTTGGAAAAATATTCAAAATATTTGATATCAGGTATTTTGTTGGTTTTCCTGTAATGATTGTTAGATTTTTGAACGACTAGTGTCATGTTTTCTCTTTTCTTTGTCGCTTGCGAGTGAGACTACTCACAAAAACAACGCCTTCAGCGCGCGAGACAACAACAGCGAGTTTAAAATAGACAACTACTTTAAACTCTTCGCTGTCGAACCACCAGTAAAAGTTTGACACACGACGTGGTCACGTGGGGTTATTGTAATAATTTATGAAGTCCATTCTGAAATGTGCTAGTACTACAATGGTAATGCACCGTCTTCACACACGGCTACCCCGCGTAATGTCTTATGGTCAGGGTCCGATGCCCGTGGTGGACTCGAGGAACTCTTGGACGGGCGGGGGGAATTTTATAATCGTGGCTTATGGAGCCATTGTCTAGATTCATAGTATAAGAATTGGATAATTATTATATGCACTCTCTCATATACATATATTTTAGTAATTATAGTGTTAATCTTTATAGGAAAAAGACAAAAATTTAAAATAACGTTCACAGAATACAACCAGGCTGTTTTAACGCTTTATACATAATTATTTCAAATATACACTCGTACGTATTATGTATGTATATTGTACTTCACATAAACCGCACAAGGATTTATTTGATTTTTTATTATTTGACGAATAAATTAAAAAAAATGGGTTTCACAGATGTAAGTATTCCCGAAAAATGAAACCATGAATTTTGTTCATGATTCCGAGATAATTTGGTTATGCAATTTTATGCGCACCTGAAAGTATGCGGGTGTGCCGACGATCTTGCAAAATGCATTTCACAGCTTTCTTGAAGAACCCCATATCGTAGCGTAGTGGGAAAAACCTCCCGAGGCAGTTCGTTCCACAGTCCACGGGTTCGCAGTATAAAATGATTTTTAGATTATTTTTTTTCGGAATGGCTAAATTTTTGTGGCCCTAATAGCCTTTCAAGAGTCATCGGACATGTATAGTTTAGGGCGAGCGCAGAAGGCGCTCAGCCAGAAGCAAAGAGTGGGTGCAGCAACGAGCCTAAGGGCTCCCCCGCCGGTAGACCTGCGGAAGGAACGGACCTCGGCTTGGGGCTTTGCGTTGGGAGGGTACTGCGGCATCGCGACTCGGTGAGAAGCGTCCAGGCACGTGCCGATACCTGGTAAAAGTGTTGGCTGAAGGCCGGTGTGTGTTCACGGTGTAGCGAGGGTGACGTCCTCGTCTCCGCCGGCGAGTACGGTGTATATGTGTAATCTGTGAGTGTAGTGTAAGAACCGCATTGGCAGCAGTAATTGGGTCGTCGTCGAGGTCGTCTAAGATATATCAAGGTCGACGACGGCAACGGGGAGAGTCATTCCTATCTGGGACATAGGTTAGGCTGTCAACTACTAGGGGGTTGGGATGGTGAGGGACTCTGTCGCAGTATCGTCGGGCGGAATGATTTTTGGACTGAACAGTATTTCCGTATCGAGTATTATCTCCCAGTCAACCTTTGCTCTATGCAAAGATGGTGCGGTAGGTGAAATAACATTGCTATATGTGCAATTTTGTCTATAATTATTTTCTTTGACATTTTAAGCTGCCATGATCACGTCCCCGTTATTTTACCATTAAAAACACCTTCCATACTCATAAGCAGCGTAGTCATTTATACAGTCCGCCCGTTCACAATTACAAGAACCCCGCAAGTGTGCCTTTTACAATATTTTAGTCAGTTTCACTCAAGCGTAGTTACAAAATACAAGTACAAGACTTGCTATAACACCGCGATCGGCAGAGTGTGAACTAACAAGAATCCTATCACTTCCGGCACATCCCATTTTACCTAATACGGTTAATAAATATTGTAATGCATAATGCAAATGTTTTACCGCGGGAGGTTTAAAGGCGTGAAAAGCGTTTATTTAGTCCCGATCACTTTTGGTAGCTGTGCTGGCGGCATTATGCAATAGGCGAGTCATATTTGTCGCAGGACGTCGAGGTACGTGGTCTTCATTCGAGGACTCCTCTACCCCATCTGTTATCGATCCTGCTGCAAATATGACCTGCTTATTGTCACTTCAACATGCTGTTTCTACGAGCCATTTCGGTGACTTCAGTATGCTCACCGACATGAAAATTACAGTATGCTACCCCATATTGAATAATGTCTTCGGTCTCTCTAAGTTTAAAACAAAGAAATACAGCTACACAGCATCCGATGTCGTTTTGACAAATAAAGAAATAACAGTAATAAGGTATCATTTGAGACCCGGACATTATTTCTCCATCAAGGAAGAAGTAGCTACTTGTAACAGACGTTACAAAAACTCATACAAAATCGCTCACACGGCCCACATAAACGCGCTATATTGAGTTTCTTGGTGAAGTTCCTACTGGTGATACGAAGATTTTGGCATTAGTGTGGACACATTGGATATTTCCACTAGGCGTTGAAACTAGTATCGAAACCGACTTTTTTTTAAAGATGAATGGGATTTTTATTTCGGTTCCGTACGAACAAAATTATTAAGAAATAAATTTCTAACTTTTTAATTTAACGCCTTCTTATTGACGTTTTTAATTGCTTTTAATTGCAGCAGTAGTCAAGTCTTAACTTACAGTAAGAAAATTATTCTACATTGTTTAATTCACTGACTTCTCCTCAACAAAACTATGTAAACAATCGCCAAGTTATGCTCCTACTAAGATTTTTGCGCTGGTTTACGTTTGCATTGGAATAATGTTTGAAATATTGACATGATTTCTTTCGGTTGTTTTTTCATGGTTTGCATAAGTTTGTTTCTTCAAAAAAACGTAGAAAACAAAGATTAAGATAAAAGATTTTTTTATAATTTTCAAACTTAGAAATATCTTATATCCAATTTTTCACTAAAATCATATTCACCCGCCGATGAAGCAGCTCGCCACGCGCCACGAAGCGTGTCGTGGCGTAACCTAGCGTGTGTGAAGTAATAATTACTTGCACCGTGTCTATCTAGCACGATACTCAATACCGCTCATGAAAACACTTCGGTTACTGGACATACTCGCCATCCATTGCTACTGCTTCCTTTGTATCCATATTACGCAATGTACGAGTATTATGCTTAATTAATTACTTCATATACAGAATATCACAGGGAGGATGATTCTCCAGAAATATGCACAAATCCATGACATGTAAATATCTTTTAACTATGAGAATTATATTTACTTTTTTAGACAATACTTCCAAAAATATTTTGTATTTGATTATTAATATATAATTAATATATGGATTAATGTATGTATAAACGTGTTGTGACTACGAACTTTACTTTTGCAGGTCTATTGAGGCAAAACATAACGGGACAAATGTATATATTTATTGTAACACCATATTTTGATTACCTATGTTGTTGGCAAAGTTCCGACAGAAGTCCTGAAGCGGGTAATGATAAATGTTTTATGAATTACTAATTTTTGGCCGTTAAGAAAAAAGCTGCACCAAGTTCTAGCCGGCTAGACCAAGTTCTAGACCTAGGTGTTGCCATACATAAACAAATTATTTGAGTTACAGTTTAAAATGATGAAAAACCAAGTACCTATGCCTTATGTTATTATATTACAAATAATTTCTTCCGTAACTTAAAAATATAAAATTGCATGCTCTTTAAAACAATCAGAACATCATGGGAGAATATCGTCATTTTTGAGGGGGAGAGTGCACGCTACAATCCAACATCCGCTGGGCGTACTCGACTGACCACCTTACCCCTCTCTCACAGAAGACTACTTTGATATGTACATTTCCCTTTCCCTCTTTACATTATTTCCCCAATGTACGTACGTGTTTCGGTAGTGACTGAGATGTGTCAGAGCCCATTCCCATCCTATCCCTCCCCGTTTTCCCAACCCTTTCTCCAAATCCATTCCTATATCTCTAAAGGTAGGCAGCGCATCCAATGTTGGCATGCATCGCGGATGTTTATGGGCGACAGTATCCACTTACCATCAGGTGGACTGTAAGCGCGTCTGCCGGCTTCATCCACAAAAAAAAAATCATTACAACGCTATTTGCTATGATGAGTAGCATCGCATTTATTCAATAGCTTGTTCATTATGCCAAGTTAGTTCGTGAGCATTATGTATGGTCAACTAATATGTAAGTTATGTTAGAACCTTGTCACAATAATAGCAACACTACTTATGTAAGTAAGTACCTACTATCGTCATCCATCATGTATGCTAAGAATACTTTAAAGACTACCATCACTTATGGTGGTTCGAAAGATTATACTCTTAACTTCTTCTCGTGGTGCCTCTCCAACTAGTGGACGTTGGCAATCAGCTCCGAATATTTTGCCGCGTCTCTCGCGAGGCGAAACAATTCGGCGCGCGATACCAGTCCACTCCCGTATGTTACGCAGCCGTGACTTTTCCTTGCGACCAACACACGCCTCCTTCCGGCAATCTAGCCCATCATAATTAGATGCAAAAGTTCGTATCTTTCATGCCCTAGCACGTGACCGAGATACGCAACTTTACTGCATTTGACGGTTTGCAAGAGTTCGCGTATCCGATCTACTCGTTGCAGGATTGCCTCATTGGTGACCTTCTGTGTCCAAATGATGTCCAGCATACGTCTGTACACCCACATTTCGAACGCTTCTCTAAGTTTTCTATGTATTATACTGTATAAGGCCATATAATTATCGGATATTCTTATACCTATATAACATATTTATATATAATTTATAATGCTTATAATTCCGAGCAGGGCAGAAATGATTTTAAATAAAAAGTTCTACCAAGTTGTACCACTTAAAATTTATAATAAAAATAATAATAATAGTTATTACATGTGCACAAATAATAAATGACAGAATACAATAGGCGACCTTATCGCTGAGGCGATCTCTTCCAGCCAACCTTAGGATAGAGAAAAATAAAAGGGATATAGGTAGTGCAAAAGAACCGAAATCCAGAGATGGATCATGTTAAATATATACTCATCGACAATAAATATAGTATAATAAATACATATAATAATAAATAACTTAATAATATACAAATACATACATACATGTCTACATGTACACTGCACACAATATCAGTTCGTAAATAAGATTAAAGAAAAATAGGAGGGAATTGAAAGTCTCCAAGGGACGAAATAGAACAGGTTAGTAACAAAAACGTAGCGAGAGGAAATCATTAGGTAAAGAAAGAAAGTAGAAATCCAAAGGAACTAACTAATGGAATAATGAATTCTAATTTGCCTTTTAAAACTAGGCAGCGACTGAGCACTAAATAATTAAACAATAATTAACAATAACAATAATTAAATCTTTTAATATTTAAATCTTAAAAGAATTCAGAGAATTGATTTCAGAATTAAAGTGATATTTCGTTTTCAAAGTGAAACCACAAACATTAAACTTTTAAACGGTGCCCTTGAAAAACAGTCCATTTTGACTTATCAACTTATTCTTACCATTCACGGAATTATAATCAACTGTTATATGTGAGATTGTCTGGGAAAAGGGACCTCATTATCGGTTCTAGTTTCTCACATATAGTGATCACAATTTTGTGATATCTTTAAATCTTAAAAAAAGAACTGTAATTCGTCCCATGCAAGTTGCAACCTTAATATTCTTTTTTTTTTTAAATAAATAACGCCATACTCAATGGCCCACACTAGGATTCTCTGTGTCGTAAGTCCAGAGACATATACCATACAAAGTTATACACAGACACACACCCAGACCCGAACATACAATTTCCTTTTTTTTTTAAACAAATGTATGTCCGAACGGGATCGAACCGGGAACCTTTTGTACAACAAGTGGGGTCACTACCAACTGCGCCAATCGGTCGGTCAAAAAATTCAGGAAAAAATTTTGAGAGCCACATTCCAGGGCACAATAATTATTTAAGGTGAGAAAAATATGTTTGCATGTGGTACGAGTACGAACCCACCAACAAATATGGAATTAATAACAATGTTTTCGTTATGATCTATCATAATCGTTATTTATAAATATGTAATTGTTACTGAAAGTGATGGTGTTTTTCTACTAAAGAATATATAAAAGATTTTAACGAATAAAAGATTAGACAGATAAAATAAGAAAACCGGCTTATATCACGGTTCGCGCACCGTTTTGACATTAACTGCCGTAAAAAGATCAATGAAGTAAAAGCTTTTATTGGAGGTATATCTCAAGTGTGTTGGAACATGTCGATTCTTTTGGGACATTTTTATCCATCGTCCTTTCATCTCTACATTTTTCCTCTTAACATCTCCAAAAGCTGTGGGATCCTTAATGTCAATATTTCGAGAAAAGTCAAGTTTTGGAGTCATCTGGAGAACAAGATAAAACTTGGCAGTAAAAAGGTCGATGTACTGAAAAGGACCAGTAGTTCATTCCGAGGCAACGTTTGTCGCTTTATAAAGCTCAAGTTAGACCCCACATGGAATACTGCTCACTCCTCTGGGCCGGTGCAATACCAGCTGGACCCTTTTGACGTGCTGTCCGAATTGTCGACGATCCCACCTGTGATGGACAAGAATCGCTCAGCATCTGAAGAGATGTTGCGTCTCTCTGCGTTTTTTACCGCCTATATAATGGAGAATTTTCTGAAAAACTGTTAAATTTGATGCCATCTTTGGGTTTTTACCATCGCACCGCTCGTCATCATCGTGCAGTTCTTATACCAGGTTCTCAACCAGAAAGTTGTGGATTGAACTGCCAGCTGAGTTTTATCCATTACGCTACGATATGGGGCTCAAGAGAGCTGTGAGCTGTGAGCAACGCACCCGCAAGCCCCCTGGTGTTATCCGCGGGTAGGTGTCCATGGGCTGCGGTGACCACTTACCACGCGGTGGTCCGCCCGCTCGTCTGTCATCTGTTCTATAAAAAAACACTTCAAAAACATTGTTCAGACAATTCCTACAAACTAAAATGTTTAGGTAAAGTTTTTATAGGGTACGTGTTTACTAACGATCAAAATTAGATTAATGGAGCCAAGTTCAAAAACTGATATTCCATTAATTATAGTTAAGGTTAAACCGACATCGTGTAATTATAGCAATGTGTTTAGAAACATAATATTTACCAAGGTTATAATGGACAAAAAATAATTGAGCCCGTTCATTGGCGAGTAATAATGCGATCTCGTCGATTCCACGGCAAAGCAAACCTACCTACAAAATTTAGACCACGAAGTGCCAGCTGAAAACTGTTGTCAGCGTTGTCCAGCGATGGACAAGAAAGAGCCGGTTAACTAACTTATATAGAAAATATTTTTATAATATATGTATCTTGATTAATAATTTTTTATATCGTAATAAGCTATGGTTATTCCTGACAGAACGCTCGACATCAGCTGTGGACATCTTGCCCTTGAAATATGAAAGTGTTTTCTGCAAAAAGTAATCTGCAGGACTGTGCTGTTATTAACCAACCGACTTTCTATTTACGTTTATAGGGGTAGGGTTAGGAAACCAGCGAACCTTGTCTTATTAATATATTTTGTCTTCTCCTTAAGACCTCACAGATCTATTAAACCCCTGCGTGGTGATGTGAGATCGAACATGTAAAGATTCTTTAAATAGACCATTTCAGGACAATAAGAGTACACTTACAAGACAATCCCTGCTTATTAACATTGCGATGGCTAGCCGTAAAGAATTTAGACAGCTGCTCTACTTCAAATTTAATAAAGATTTCAATTTACCTTTCCAGTTTTGGTCAAAATCGAATAAAGCGTTACTTGATTTTTTTTAGTAAATGCACGAAAAATAGCGAATCTTCTTTTGACTGAAGTGCCATCGGGGTTTTCGTTTTCTTTTATATGCTCAATAGCTTATATAGAAAGCTTTATATTCGTTAGGAAAAAGGAAATCACAAAGAACATTATTAATTAGAGTATTTATTTAACGTGCTGTTCGTATTGTCGACGATCTCACTGTCACGGGCGGTTTAGAACCCCTCAGCATTCGGAGAGACGTTGCGTCTCTCTGTGTGTTCTACCGCCTGTACAATGGGGAATGCTCTGAAGAATTGTTCAATATAATTCACACCTCGGGTTTCTACAGCCGCACCTCCCGTCACAGAAGTGCGGTCCATCCGCATTTCCTCGATACGGAGGTGTCGCGTACTGTTCGTTCCAAAAATCATTTAATACCGCGAACCCGTAGGCTGTGGAACGAACAGCCTCAAGAGGTCTTTCCATTAAGCTACGATATGGGGTTCTTCAACAAAGCTGTGAATAGGATTATGCAAGGTCGGCGGCGCATCCGGATTCCCCCTGGTGTTGCAGGTGTCCATGGGCGGCGGTAACACCTACCATCACCTGGGACCGCTTGCTCGTCCGTCCACTTCTCTATAAAAAAAAGAGTATAAGTTCAATAACTTTCGAGTTTTTCAAACTTATTAAATTATTAAAATTCCTGTGTTTATGCAAACTCCCGCGCTTACGACCCGCTGTTTTATGGCCATACGATATCATGAGGGTGTATGCACAGGTGCATCGCTTCCGCCCCTCGTCTTTGGTATTTGCAACCCTCTGGCAATTCCCTCACAAGGCAGGTGTTTAATTGACGGTTAGACTTGTTTTATCATGCTGCTAGAACTAATGAAATCATATAAAGACTGATATTGAAAATGCGACTGTTATTAGTTCTAGACGTTACCAAATGGGCAAAAAAAATGCCGAACAACAAAGTCACCATAAAGCGTGAGGCCTAAATAACCTTAAAAAAACTTAATTACAGTAATTTTTTGAAAGTTTCGATATGGGTATTAAGTGTGGATTAAGTAGACAAAAATGCCTCGTTGAGATTATTTCTGTTTTAGATTAAGGAACACCATCTTTAAGGATTATCGAACGCTGGTATTTGCAGTTCATGCGTAGTGGATTTGGACTGGAAGACGATTAGAGGTCAGGTGGGCCAATGTTAGTGCTGGAGACCATAGCTCATGTAGAAAAAGAAACAAACGATGACAGACGTGTCACCTATCAACAGTTAAGAGAAACTCTTAAATATTCGTGTAGCAAGATTGCACAAAATTTTATTGGAGAAATTATATGTAAAGAAAACTTTGCAACCTTTGGGTGCCCCCCCCCCCCCCCCTCCCCTGCGCTAAGTGGACCAGCAACAGCAACATAGTGTCCAATAGTCTAAGATCATGTTAAAATAGTTGAAATCTAAGGACGAGATTTCGACTGCAACTGGTAACGAAACCTGGATATATTACTATGTTATGCCAACTAAATCACAGAGCAAGATATGGGTCTTTGAAGATATGGACACACTGACGCCAGTTGGAAAACCAAAGTCCGTCGGTAAAAGAGTGATGATTGTATTTTTTTAATAAACGGGGCCTTTGTAAAGCCTATTATGCTTTTTGGGCAGAAAACAGTCACAAGCTGATAGTACACTGGAACTTGTCTCCCTCAGTTAATTAAAGAGTTGCTAAGTCGACGGCCAAACTCGAGACTAAGTTCCTGGTTAATTTTTTATAGAAAAGGTGGCAGTCCACCTGATGGTAAGTGGATACTGTTGCCCCTAGACATCCGCGCTACATACCAACATCAGTCCAGGATGACAAACGTTGGCACGCCCCCGGATGCGCTGCTTACCTTTGTAGATTAAGGAATGGATTGGGATTTGGGATGAGGAGGGAGAGGATGGGATGGGAATGGGCTCTGGCCTATCTCACTCACTACCAAAACACGTACGTACATTGGGGAAATACGATAAAGAAGGAAATGGAGAACATTTCAAGGTCTTCTGTGAGAGAGAGGTAACGTGGCTAGTCGAGTGCGCCCAGTGGCTATGGGTATGCAGCATGCACTCTCCCTCTACCGACTGTATGACGGCGACCGGGATAAAAACTTAAGAACATGGTGCCTACAGTCCCGATCTCGACCGTAGGAGAATGGAAAATTCAGTTAATTTTAAGTCACACAATGGCCACAATTAGTGGAATTACTCCTCTAGAAAACTTTTCTACCATTCGTCAAATACCTTCGCTCTATTTATTTCAAGGTGTATTTAGCCCATACATTACACAAAGTGCAAATTAAAGTACGTAATGACACGTTACTGCTTCGTAACATTTGAAGCACTTCCATTATTTGCCGGTTTATGATTCAAATTATCGTTTACAAATAAGAAAAATGCGGACAATTATCACCTATATTATTACATTGTTAAAGCCTAATTTTGTATAGCAAATGTGTAGTATAATTGTGTGATTGACTGTAGTCTACTAATCGTATAGGTGATTATTAGGTGTAGTTTATGTTAGATAGATGATACGTTTTGGCATGAATTGAGAGTAAAAGTTTTGACCTTTGATGTAGGCAGTATAATTTTATCCAGTGGGTTTGTCTGTATTTAAATATTTTTTTTTTATATTAGTGGAGGCAGACCACTACAGCGGACCACATGATGGTAGGTGGCTACCGTTGCCCATGGACACCTACAACACCAGGGAGTATTTAGTTGAGCTGCTGACCTTGCATTATCCTATTCACAGTTTTTTTAAAGAACCCCATATCGTTGCATAAGGGAAAGATCTGTTGAATGTGGATTTTAATATTAGTTATTTTAAATGTGTATCATGTAGATCCTACAGAAAATAACCAAATCTATCTTTTCCGATTTGCAGGCGCCTTTTGATATTTTTTCAAACAAAACACAACCTTTTTGCTAACTGTACCTATTATTGTGTGCCCAAATAATCACTACGCAATCAAGTACGAAAGAAAGACGCCTAATAGAGAACGTCCATCACGGGTGGATTGGAACCGGCGACCCGTGAATTTTGGCATCTTTTGAAACTGAATTGCAGGGTCACTGATTAATGAAGACTTGGGAATTTCAATTTATAGAAAGCTCTTGGTATAACAATGCAAGAAATTAGTGCGAAATAATAATGATTAAGCATTTAACGGGTCTTAAACCAGGTGCGTTTAATAAATAATAAATTTAATAATTAATAAATATGTGTCAGAAACGTGAAAATCTCCAAATTATATTGCAAATCAACAACAAATCGTTTTTATTTAGCATTTTTCCATGATTATTGGACAGTTTAGATCGCTGTCATTTTGGAAATATTGAACAGACTTAATTAGCCTGAACGCCTAGGCTAATTCAATAATAAAAATTCAAGCATCACAATATTTTTAGCGATAATCTATTTATTTTGTCAATTTATCGCGGTTTTCAAGTATCAAGTTTACCAGCGAGAAAGAGATAGAACCGACTGTCAAATGATACATGCTTTCAACTATCCTGAGAGGTCCGGAATCCATACAGTGGGCGCTATCAAACATTATGACAAACTACACACACACTCCAGTGAGATTTTTTTTTGTATCATTGTCAAATTTGATAGAGGTCTTGTTAGTTTAAACCTATGGAGATTTACCAAGCATATGCATATGTTAATGTATGTATTGTATGTATTAAAAAGTGTTATGTGTACGGAAGAAAAACCTCAGACCTGTCAAACGTGGGCGTTGCCAGATTGACACGTAAAGTGGATCAAAGACACCGCGATCAGGAAGTCGGATTTTTAAATCGATGATTTAACTCTAAACGTCATTAATAGATCGAATGTACAAGTTTTCAACTGAGAGCTGTCCGCCTACATATTTACGGTACCGTATACACGAGCGTCTTTAAATACGCTGTAACAAAACAACAAAACTTTAGTGTCATCCGTGGTTTTTGTAACTCATACATAACATAAGTGTATTTGGTCATCAAAATAAACCTCGAATAATTAATTAATTAATTCACAAAATTTTAAATTTCTTGCTAATTATCCAACGCCTTTTCTTTTAAATCGTCTACTGGAATCCTAAATATTTGACTGTTAAAAATATATAATTAAACAATTTATGCACTAGAAATGAATCCGTGAACTTGAAATATCTTGAAAAAAAAAAGGGTTTAGGAGTCACGGGTTACAAAAGGACCGCAATAAAGAATAATGTCGTCATTCTTTTACCTCTAGAGTGCCATTACTGACATGAGTGACAAAAATAACCCAAATTATTGAATAAGAATGGAATAAAAAATAATTGAACAGATAAAATATATGATAATCGTTGCTTAATCGAATATTAATTGCCAAGACGGCAAAAAGTACCTATCAGTTAGCTATGAACTTATACACTTACGAGTATATATAGTGTTGGCCAATTAAGCTATCAAACAAATTCATAGGTGGCACCACCAACATATACAATATTGTAGAACAAATCTGTTTATTCAGTTAGAGCAGCGATTCCCAACCTGTGGTACGCGTACCCCTGGGGGTACGCGGGGTCCCATTAGGGGTACGTGAAAATTATATTGGTAATGGCGGAAATACTGAGAAGTTAAAACAGTTAACTTATACAAACATTATTATAATGTATTATGTCTACAATATGTAGTTTAAAATGAACCTTATAACTAATAACTTACTAAGGTGCTAGACTATGAGCGTTGCGTTGGTAAAATACAGTACATTCGTTTGTATACCGCCTGTCTAAGCGGCTACTGTACGCAAAGGATTCTTTGTAATTCTCTGACATTTTTAGGAGTAGGTATGGAGTTATCAGGGGAGGGGTACTCATAAATGAAACGTTTTATTAGGGGGTACGGGAACGAAAAAAGGTTGGGAAGCCCTGAGTTAGAGGAACGAATATTTACTTTAAAATCACCACAATAAATTGTATAGGAACGTAAAAAGTTTGCCAAAAAATCACGATACGATTAAAAAAACGTTCTTGCAAAATAAAGTCTATATTTTTTACACAAGTGTTTTGTATTTAAATTAGCAAGATCAAAAGTGAGATTAAATAGGCAATTCAAGATTTTTTTTTATTTATTGGGCACTGTACCATTTTATAACCATGTCAGTAGTATAATGTATGTAAATTAGTTTATATTGCGATTCTATTTGTATGGATACGTAGGTACCAGACACAGTAGTATCCTTAAAAGTAGTTGAAATTCATTTTATTATATCGTATTTTTTTCTTCGCTCTCCCTAAACCATATATATCCGATGACTCTTGAAAGGCCATTTAGCCAAACCGAAAAAAAAACAAGGTTTACGGTAGCAGCCCTATCTAAGTAGCATGTTCTTTCCTTGGAAACGGCTCTTCTTTTTGTGTACACACTTATATTTTTCATAATTGAAAACCGGTGATAGTAAATGAGTGTTCCGCACCTAATGATTACGGATTGGAAATGGTTGGGGGGAGGGTTTAATTTTGAAGTGGAGTACGATTATAAGTAATAGTCGAATGTCTACTAAAATTCAATGCAAACTGTAGCATAAGCTTTACCATATTTGTACAAAACGACTGATTTATATTTTATTGATTGATCCTACTCATTTGAGTTATCTTTAATCAGTTACTATATTCAGTGTTTGAATATAGTATTTCATATAATTGTTGATTTTTACATATTATTTTTACAAAAAATGCGCTAATGGAAAATATATTAGTAGATACGTAATCTATATTTTGAGTACTTGTATAATTACGTCATAAAATATAAGAAATAATAGTGACGTAATAAACTTATTCAATATGCATAAAAATTACATAAAAATACTCACTTACTAGCCTTGCATTCTATGCCAACACAATTTTTCAAAAAGAAAAAAATAGGCAACAACACACGCAATGCAACCTTAAAATGTATCCAAAAAAGGTTGGATACTTAGATTAGCGCGTTCCGTGAAACAAAGCGAGTGATTACGCCCACATGGATACGGCCTTGCCGCTTACAGTGTTGCGCGTAAAAGTGATTTTGAGTTTAATTTAACTGCGTTTTAATAATCGCATTTAAAAGACTATCCGATAGCTGGATGAGACAATGAGCTGTGGCATCGTAAAAACCGTAACCACAAGATGGCGCTATTTTACATACATTATCTTTCTAGGAATTAGATCTTTTTTACACTTTTATATTGTACTCGCTACTATATTTAAAAGGAAATTTATTTATTGGGAATAACAATGTAAATATTTCTTTTTCACCTTAAACTTTTTTTCCATATATGGCACTGGTGCAATTAGCAAATTCCGGCAGTGTCAAGTTTTCTTCGTAATAAACAATTTCAAAGTCTAAAGCATATTCTGTCAATGTCCAGTTCTGTAGAAGTAATGTCAGGAGTCGCTCAGTAAAATGATAGTAAGTTTACTGAGGACAGAAGAGGGCTCCTCGGAAGCACAGGAAAAATGCAGTCCTATGCTTTTATTTGATTATCACAAACACTAAGCACAAAAAACACTTTGAAGTTTAATAATCGATCAATATTAAACCACAAAACGCATAATACACAATTTTATATTAATCCAACAAAAACTCAACATCACTTCTCGAGTTCCCGCCAAAAAATCCCACTTTAAACTTTAAAATCCAATTACAAATTAATTTTACTATAACTTCTCGTCCATTTCTGGACATGGGCCTCCTCATACACATTACACATTTTGGGAGGGGGAGAGTGCACCCTGCAATCCAACAGCCGCTGGGCGCGCTCGACTGGCCACGTTACCCCTCTCTCACAGAAGACAACCTTGAAATGTACTGCATTTCAAACTTTATCATATTTCCCTAATGTATGTACGTGTTTTGGTAGTGAGTGCTATGTGCCATGTTAAGCCCATTCCCATCCTATCCCTTCCCATTTTCCCAACCCTTTCTCCAAATTTATTCCCATATCTCCAAAGGTAGGCAACACATCCGCGGTCGTTCCAACGTTTCTTATTCTGGACTAATGTTGGGATGTATCGCGGATGTCTATGGGCGACAGTATCCACTTACCATCAGGTGGACTGTATGCTCGTCTGCCGCCTTGGTCCATAAAAAAAAATATCTTGTGCTTGAGGGTGTATGCCCTTAAAATGTCACGCTGGCCAAGTGGGCTGGCAAGTTCACACTATTAGACGTGGGATTTTTTAGGAGAAGATATGACACATATATTTCTTCGAAATTTGTTTAAATTGTATACATTTGATAACTATAATTGCACCTATCTGCACTCTGCAGATAGGTGCAATCTACAATTATGATAATCATAATCATAATGATAGCTAGGCCACCTATAGAATAGCACGATCCCATCTCTTCTCGAGGGTATCGTAAAATGCGACTAAGCGGCTACCACAAGCCGTGAGGAGCTACATACACCACCTCTAAAAGAGTGGACTATCCAATCCGCTTGGCCAGTGTAGCGTTTAACCCTCATGTTGCAATGTTGCAACCAGCCCATTCAGTATCCAGTGCTGGACCCATGTCCAACCAGCGCTGGATACTAAAGCACTGAAAGGCTGGTAACAACGATAGGTGTTATGAAAAATTAATCACTGTTGTGTGTAAACTACGTTACAGATTTCCGCTATATTCCCAACCTTTAAAACATTTAAAAACTCTTATTCACAGAGGGTGCGTGTTTGGTATAAAAGGCCAGTCTCACTTACGCACACGCGATGCGGTTATCTTTCCCCACGTTCGCATTGTTGTGTTTATGTTCTTTGTTCATTTTGCAAAAGGATGTTAAGTTTTATAATCTTGATTTGTTGTTAGAGGAAAATAAGCTAATACTCGTTTCACGGGGCATCGATTTCAGGGATGGATCCAGCTCCATATCCAGCCCGACATTAGGTGCGATTCACATTGACAATTGGACGCGTTGCGTCCGGCAGTTTAATCAATTTAACTTCCAACGATCCACAGTTTATATTTTCGACCGGACAGTCCGGTTATGACGCGATTAGCCCGTGTCCGGTTTCCTAAATTTTAAATATTACTCGAGAATAGTTCTTTTCTCCAGACCCCCATAGAAACATTCTTCCTTTAGGGAAGAGAGCACGCTGCAATTCAACAACCGCTGGGCGCACTCGACTGGCCTCGTTACCCCTCTCTAACAGAAGACTACCTTGAAATGTACTGCATTTCCCACTTTATCTTATTTCCCTAATGTACGTACGTGTTTCGGTATCCCATTCCCCATTTCTCCAAATCAATTCCTATATCCAAAGGTAGGCAGCGCGTCCGGGGCGTGCCAACGTTTGTCATTTTGGACTAATGTTGGCATGTATCACGGATGTTTATGGGCTACAGTATCCACTTACCATCAGGTGGACTGTATGCTCGTCTGCCACCTTCGTCCATAAAAAAAAAAAATTAAGTATATAAAATTATTATAGTGTGATTGTTATTCCAACGGCATTTAATTTTTCGTTTTCAAATATAAATTAATTTTGTTTGTTTGTTTAGTCAATGACGTCAATTGTAAAACAATCACTAAAGAATCCTCCGCTCCTGTAC
Source organism: Sesia apiformis (assembly GCA_914767545.1). Lineage (NCBI taxonomy): Eukaryota > Metazoa > Arthropoda > Insecta > Lepidoptera > Sesiidae > Sesia > Sesia apiformis. Next base: position 1,370,989 of record OU611962.1, read on the forward strand.
GGTTGTGGCTAACTGGAAAGTTGTCAAACCTGATTGGGAGATGAGGAAAGTGAAGTTAAATGTTAGGATATTTGACTGTTTTGGTACCCATAACCGATGGGGAAACTGATGGAGAGTTACCGGGAAACGTTGCATGGGACGCGTTCAGGCCACGTTCACTGATGACTTGAAGAAAGTCACCGGTAGTAGCTGAATGAGATGAGTGGTAGATCGCATGTGGTGGCGAGCCGCGTGAGGTATATAGAAAAGTGGAAAGAGGAGAACGTTTTTGTGTCTTTTTAATTTTCAATTTTTTCCACATTTCAGCCACAGATTTAAAGTTTTTAATATTATATTTAAAAAGTATATTTATTGTTCGGTGTTGTAGAGTTGAGCACAACTAGGGTTGAACTTTTATCATTAGTTTATCTATACATATAATAAAAATGTAACACATCGCTGTCTGTACATGGAAGATATATGAGAAAAACTATTATTGGGGGCCTTTATCAACGCAATAGAACTCAAAACAATGATTGTTAGAATTTTTGTCTGTTTGTCTGTGCGTTTGTGCGCGCTAATCTTAGAAACAGCTTAACCGATTTGGGATGTGGTTTTCACTAATGTATTGTGGTAAGCTTCACTTAAAATTTGGTGTTTGTTTTATTTCAATCTGTTCATAAATAAAAAAGTTATATCAATTTAAAGAATCACGTCGAATAAAGACGGTGTTTATAAAATAAAGTCCACGCGGACGAAGTCGCGGGCAACAGCTAGTTTGTATAATATATTACCCACTACAGCGATTATTAAACATAATTTTAGTAATTCTTGCATAATTGTATTAACTTAATAAGTGTTTAAGAGTTTTTTAATTGAGTTAATATAATTACAACTTAATACGTCTAAACCGGCCTGTACTTAAACGTCATACATAAGGGCTGATTTACATTTGGTCGTGTTAGTATTAGATGACACTAGCATACTTTTTATCCAAACCACTACACTAGCATTCCTGGTAGAGTAACCGTCTACACAAAGCTAGAGTGCATTTATTCCACATGTGCTATCCACTCTACCGGACACTGCATTTATTTAGTACTCTACTTCCACTATCTCAAAGTGTCTACCTCTATACGCTAATACTAACTACCACTGTAAGCCGACCTTAGGAGACAAAAAGTTTTCTGATTACAGCGCCACCTGTGAAATAGGTTAGGAATTACTTTTAAGTTTCTAACAAGATGTGTTCAAGCGATAGAATTAACACTTAAAACAGTCATGTACCTAATGTAAATAGAGGTTGAGGTTAGGATGTAATTACATTATGTTTACTCACTTTCAAATGCTAGGAGAACGGCGGGGTGCCCCAAAATACCTCTGCGTCGAGGATCCAGCTTGATTAAATTTTATAACAGACCACAAACACATTTATATTGTTAATTCAAAGCGGCAAAATGACACTTTCAGTATTTTAATGACACTAAATTTTTGACAACACATTTTCCAATATGAATACACTTAAAAAATTACGCAATATGAATGTTTAAATTAAGATTTTTTAAAACATTTTAAAATAATTCTTTGTAACGTGCTGCCTCATTCAACGGTAGATTTTGTTTGTTTGATTTTCTGATCACGCATCGCAGGTGTCTACATTGAACCAAAAGTAAGAGAGGACACAACAATGCACTGTGACAGAATTCGACGCTCAATCTCAGACTGGTCAATAAACTCAAACAGAATTAACCCAGTGTATGGTTGTTGGAAAACGGTGCTAGCGTGTGTGCATGTTATTTTGTCTTGCTCCTTCATGCTTGAATGACTGTTAATATATGTGCTGTCCCTGTCTGCAGGTTTTCGTTAAGTGGGATGACGTTCAATTATGTGCACATAATTATTAGGGTCCGAATGTTGAGGGCGCGGGCGGAGTGAAGGGAATGAAGGGATGATCAATCGTATGCATTGTTTTCTACGGTCATTTAGACATTTTGATATATTCTGTATTTCATTCAGTGGTCATATGGTGTGGTTCGGCTTTAGAATTGCACCACTCCATTAGAATCTCTTCCCGTGAAAACCTAAAAGTGATGATAGCGGTGGTATCTATTCTCGATTCTCATTCGTTCTCACAACATTCAAGTCTGGGTCCGATAACGCTGAGTTTCTATTTAACTTTGAATTTTTAAATTATTGCTAGCTTGGCATAGTTGGCATTGAAGAAAATTATTGCGAGAAACCCGATATACCGATACTTATATACCGATGCTCTTATATATAAGGGCATATTCAGGATTTTATCCATTGTGGGCAGAGGCAAACAATTTTCTTATAATTTAAATAAAGCTAGTGTAGTTTAATGCAGAAAGTCTGTTACTTATTCTTCCCTATGCCAGGGGGGCAAGCGCCCCAACCTGCTTATATACCCGCCTATTCAGAAAGTTTGGGACAAAGAGTTTTTACTTATAGAACACTGGCTGGTTTTGATGTCAAATAAAACTATGACATTACGAGTACATTCCAAATTCAAATTTCCCTCAATATTTTCATTGAATTATAGTGTCTCATTAAAAAATAGGTACTCGAAGGGAATATTTTCTTTCCGCGTTATGATTTTGTATGATTTTAAATGTTCTTTAAAGCTTGAGGATTCTTTTAATAGACTTCAAATGGCGTTTGCAGACAAGTGCCCTTCTAAGGCAACTGGGACCTACAATGAATTTAAGCGTGGTCGTTTTAGTTTGGCTGACGAAGAAAGAAGCGGTCGCCTTTTAACGGCTGTTGAAAGCGAGGTGAAAAATTTAATTTGTGCAAACAGGCGAATTACGTACGATGAGATTCCTGAGAGATTGTAGATTGGATCGGGGAGTGTGTATGAAATATTACATCTACGAGTCATAAGGATAATATCGCGCTGGTGCTCAAGCTCGTGTCGAATGTTAACAAAATTTTGACGAATCTTGGATCTACCAGTATGATCGAACCTAAGCTTTAATCTACTGTTTGGCTGTTTCAAAGTGAGCCAACGCCCCCTAAAGTGAAAAGAGCAAGATGAGCTGGAATATTTTTAATCGCAAGCTTTTTCATTTTAATTGGCTATCTGATATCTGTATCTTTACAAAATCAAAGTAGCATTAAGGCAGAATGGTACGTAATCACGTGCTTGCCAAACGTTTTTACAGCAGTGAGTAACAACTGTCCAAACAGGTCTCCGGGGACTGTTGCTGCACTACGACAACGCGCCCGCTAATTCAGCGCTTTGAGCTAGGGACTTATTGGACAGTACCCCGGTTAAAATTTTAAGCTATCCTCCTTACAGTCCCGACTTGGCGCCTTGTGATGTGACTTTTATTCCCCATCATGAAATCTCAACTAAAAGGAAAGCAGTCACCGGAAGACAAGTTCGAAGAGGCTGTAAAAGAGGTACGTATCTGACGAAAAGTGGAAAATATGTTTTCAAAATTCGTTCAGACACATGAAACTTGTATAGATGCAAGAGGAGAGTAATTTGAAAGAATGTAATAATAAAAAAAATGGAACCTGTAGTTTCCTATGTACCAATCTATTAATTTACACTGGGCGCGTTTGGTGAATAATAATTATGGCCCGTAATCTCGTAGGAAGACTGGGAGTTGCAGTTACATTGTAGTTATGTAGGTATATATTATGTATGTATACATAAATTATTATTATCTATTCTTTAGTCCATAGAAGTCTGTTCGTGAAAAACGCGATAGCAAGAACGATGAAGTTCGATTCAATCCGAATGCCATTTTAATTTTCATATTGCATACTGACCGAAATACGTGGAACCGATGGGTGACGCCGTGACTTGGTTTAGATAACTCTGATTGGTCACCGGTCCGTCGGTTGTCAACCCCTGCTCTTGACGGCCCATTTTCTGCAATAAAAAATATTTTGAATATCATAAGTTTCTTTAAAATACGTGGGTATATTTTTTTATTTTATGAACAATGTTTTATATGTTGAAAAGTTGAAATAATAGAAATTGAGTACAGCGCCACCTGTTGAAAAAGTGTTTTACTAAATATAATGTTCAGTGACTTGCTAACTAACATTAGTTTATAGAACTACTTTACAGATGGCGGTAGTTGCTATGTAAACAAAATATTTGCTTATTTGACCAACTACCATCAGAAATTTTAAAAATTAAAAAGGATTTATAAGAACTTACTTGAATATCACAGTTGTCTCTGTTTCTCTGTTCTTGGCTTATATTGATGTTTTTTGTTTGCATCTTTATATGGTGGGCCTTAGTAGGCCCCCACCTGGAACAAAAAAATATGGTCTAAAAGAGATTCATTTAAAAGAAAATTTTACGGAGTAGGGTGATACTGAGACCTTCGTCCTGAAGCTACGCTAAAACTATTACAATATTATATATATATATATATATTTACGTTGTGAATAAAGTACAGAATCAATAAGTAAAATCAAATTAATACAAGTAATTCGAATCTTACATAAACATACTTATACTTTACTTAATTAATAACATTTGCTTACTACCTTAAAATTCGCTCTTTTTACGCTAGCAGTCATAAGAATGTTCATATTTAAAAATTAGGAAGTGTAGGTCGATTAGTTTTCAAGTACATTTTTATATATTGTAAGTACCTACATAATTATTTCTTGTAATGACCGTTTTCTCCAAAATAAAGAGAAAAAAAAACATACTTAAATTCTAAATCAAAAGTCCGTATCTATAAAAACAAACTGATTCACGGAAAACTTGTGAGACATAGGTATGATTATTAAAACTAACTATCGATGCAACGCGACGTTACATTTCATTCAAAGTTGCAATTTTATTTCACGACTATAAGCTGCATTCATAGTTATTTTAGTACAACTCGTATTCCGTTAAAATTTAATTTCCACTCCACGTCGGTGCTCGTGGGTGTACTAGCAGAATATCGGCGCTAAGGTTTAAGTATTTCCTTTTGTTCCACAGCACTATGTTGAGCTGCGGTGCCATTTTATTGCTACGAGATACGTTCGCAAATTAATTAATCTATTTCTATTAATTCCTATTTCTATAAACTTGAGCCAATCTTTTAAATAGATAATGATTTAATTTTGCAAAAAAGTTATGCTGTTCATACTCATTCTAATCCGGAAAACGAAATTATTGCTGTATATTATTGTAATTATTGTTATAACACTAGCACGAAACTACTTCATTTCGTTTTCAGATTTTTTTAATATTATAAAATTGTATATATACTTATTTCGTATTTCACCTATATTCTCCAAAGAAAGATGTTTCCCGTATCAAGGCTAAAGTAAATGTCTGTGATAATTCACTGTTTCGGCTTCACAAATCCCGTAGTCCGCCGTGATCCGTTCCATCAGTCACCCTTACTTGCCCTATATTTGACTTAGAGCCACCCTTATTCTTGTAAAGACTGTCTGAAATGTACCTACATGGGTATCTACTTATATTTGTAGCAAATTATAATGTTATAATTATAATTATAACCTAATAAAGATAAATAAATAAATAACTCACAAAACGCCCAACACACAAGCTAAATTTCACTTCTGAAGTCCCCGAAAAAAAGTCCGAAATCTAATTTGATAATTTATATTTCGAACTTTATTACTGTCTGATCTTTCAGACGAATCAAACGTGAAATTGCTCAACAAATTTAATGGCCCTCCCGACATACGTGTTTCTGTTGTGAGTGAGATATGCCAGAGCTCATTTCCCATTCTATCCCTTCCTACTGTATCCCTTCCTAATTCACCGAATGAGGAGTATAATGAAATAAAAAATTCACTAAAAATTCTGGGAATATAAAACCGACAGCAAATTACCTTTTCTCAGATAATGTCATATATAGGCAATGAACATTATTCCAATCGCTATTGTAAAGTCCGATTCGATTCCTCATAAGCCACTGGAAACCACATCCTGTCGCAGCAATCAGTCATGCAGAAAGACTACAAAGATAGTATTAAATTATGGCAGGATGGGAGCGATTTGATTTATGAAATTTCAAATAGCTTGTATATCGATATTTTAAGGGAATATCGATTTACGAACATTATATTCCCGTAAAATATCGGTAATCGATATCCTGATAAGTAGTTTAATTTGAGAAAGCCAGAGTTTGGGTTGCTAGTTGATTTAAGGTGAGAAACAAGTCGCTCCCAAGATATTTGGTGATCCTAATCTTATTTAACATTGTCTTTATATGGTGTAAAGTCGTGACTAAACCGTTTGTAATCAAGTGAAAATGTTAGTAATGTGAAATTCTTTAATTCCTTGTTGCTACGGGTCAACGTTAGTCGTTCTTGACTGATGTTGGCATGCATTGCAGATTGTCATTGTCGATAGCATATATTTACTGTCGGCCTCTCTGCCACCAAGAGCAAGAAGTCATGATGAACTTTATTAAACTTGTAAGATATCGATTAAACTTGTACAAAATTAATGTTTACTGTATTCCTGTAAATATCTATTATAAATTATCAAATACAATTTAAAAGTTACCAAAACATATCTATACTTATATAATAAAGAGGTAAAATTGTGTGTTTGTAGATACGTTGGGGGTAATCTCTGGAACTAAGGAACCGATTTCAAAAATTCTTTCACAAATAGGAAGCTACATTATCCGTGTCCAATATGGGCTATATTTTATTTTGTAAGGAAATTTTGAAAAAAAAAAAAATTAATATACCAAAGCGTAATAACCAAATTAATAACCAATGTTACAATGATTATGATGAATGAATTCATTCGATAATGCTAATCACGATAATGTAATGTAATGATTGATCATAAATTATGAAAATATAAATTATTACGATTATGAAGAATATTTATTTAAGCACTAGATTATCTGAAATAGATAGATGACCTGAATTTATGATAAATTAGACGTTTGTCAGTCCTAGAAGCAAGACGATAGATTTCAAAGCGAAAGATCACTTGAGGGGTGAGGGGGAGAGTGCACGCTGCAGCCGCACAGCCGCTGGGCGCACTCGACGTTACCTCTCTCTCAAAGAAAACTACCTTGAAATGTATTCTTTATTTATTTCCCTAATGTACGTAGGTACGTGTATGGGTAGTGAGTGAGATGTGTCAGAGCCCATTCCCATCCTATCCCTTTCCATTTCCCCAACCCTTTCTCCAAATTCATTCATATATCTCCAAAGGTAGGCAGGGCATCCGCGGCCGTGCCAACGTTTGTCATTTTTGATTAATGTTGGCATGTATCACTATGGGCTACAGTATCCATTTACCATCAGGTGGACTGTATGCTCGTCGGCCGCCTTCGTCCATGAAAAAAAAAAACTTTATTTACTTTCATCTTAACCCGAAAATATTGGCTCTTTCTGAGCGAGCGAAGAATGCTTACAGGATTTATTTCATCGGTAATACTGTAGCCATTTATTGTAACAAATCCTTTGTCATTGTTTGATTTGCTCTCATGTCCTATATCTATTCCGGCTCGCAGGGATTTATTTATTGGTTTTGTAGGAATTCAGGAGATAGATAGGTATTAGGAGACAAAGAAAATATCATTTGTCTTTATGTTACCAAATAACAAATAAAACATAGTGGAGTGTAGGCTTTCTCGGCCGGTGTCCATATTAATTGAATCTTCCGGGCTACTTGGCCGAGGTCTTCTGGAATCTCTTCTCTTTCTTTGATAGTGTACATATCGGATTTCACAATTCGACACCCATTCACACAGATGGAAAGCTCATGTCTCGTTGCTAGGACTGTAGCGGGATGTGCCACAGATTTCTTTGCGAATCGTTAAACCCATGAGTAAAATAAAACATCCTTAATCGATAAAAATGAAAGGTTGTCCGGATGTTTTTAACTTTATTTTCCAACGGATGTTATTACATGTGCAGAGGTAATGATTCACACGTTCAAAGTCTTTCACATTGAATTAGCTCAGTGGAAAGAGCCGAGTTTCTTTGTTGGACTAAATCCGTAACGAAGAAATGCGTTGAAGAACTAAAATTGATGACATCAAAGGACGAGCAAGCTGAAATGTCAATGGGCAATCCATACTCGCACATTACGCAGAACCGACAACAGATGGGAGTGATGAGTCCTCAAATGAAGAGTATATTCATGGAAACGTAGTGTGGGACGCTCTCTGGCCGGGTTGACTGACGACTTGAAGAAAGTCCGTCTGTGGTGGTGACATATGCTAAGGGTATGGTGGAATGGTATGGTTGTAGCATGTGGAGCGGCCGAATTCCAATATTGAACATTGTAATGGTTTTACTCCAAGTTTCGGTTGGATTGCACCAACCATGGCTATGAGCTGACTACGTCAGTATATGTGATTACGGGCCCAAATGCGTGTAAGACCCATTTAAAAATGCTAGAACTTATATTAAAATAGTTTATGATTGTCTAACATCAACTGTTTCCTTGCAATCTATAAAATAATGTTTCCACATCCTGTGCGAAGTGGTAAACAAGATGTCATAGACAAGAGTACTTGTACCCATCCGTGGGAATGTAACAACCTTGATGTTAATTAAAGTAAACCAGTTGCTTTCTTGACCATTGCGAGAAAAGAAAACGTTTTATATTTGCGATGAAAGTTTTGATACGAACGTGATTTTGCATTGAACGTAACCAGTCCTTTCTCGTCGACTGCTAGACATCGACCCTTCATGCACATTGTCTTGTACATGAATGTATGTATGTAAGGGATGTATGACCTTAAAACGCCACGCTGGTCCAGCGAGTTGGCGATTCCACTCTTTTAGAGGTGATGTAGTTCCTCAGGGCTTATGGTAGCAGTTTTGTTATTCCATAGTCATCTTTAATGACACCCTCGAGAAGATTACGACCGATATAGATTTATATATTACTTTACTTATTTGTTAATCTAACCGCTCCTGAACCAATAAGCAAAATAACTCTAAACGCACAGGGAAAATAATCCTATTACGAATACCATGAAAGTATTTTCTACTTTTTATATTCAGTATGGTATAAATTCAGAATTTTCGTGTAATTGACTATTTTAATTTATAAAATATTTCGTATTTCATGCAACTTTTAAACAAAACATACATGGTTACATAACGTTCCAGCTCTCAAGTGATTACCTGTCAAAAAGTTGGACGCAACGAAGATGGAGAGCGCCCTTATTGATCATTTGCAAAGGGTTTTAATACAAAAGGGAAACAAGGGCAAGGGCCCTCGAAAGCCCGGTAACGGGTTGGCGGTCCTTGACTGCGGGAAAGAGTGCTTTAGGACCTTTCGAAACGCGTTGAAGCTTTCATAGGATTAGAATACATATACTTGGGACAGGGCGATAGTATTTTACTAAAAATTTTTACTAATATGTACTAAAAAGTCCACCTGGTAGTGAGTGAATACTGTTGTCCATGAAGATCCGCGATACATGCGAACATATTCAGTCCAGAACGACAAACGTTGACACGCCCACGCGCTATCTACTATTGGATATATACGAGTAGGAATTAATTTGGTGATAGTCCAATATAAATTACAATATACGCTTTGAGAGCTAAACTCATAATAACTTACAACTTGTGTATTGAGAACGGATGAGTCTAACAACTAAACTACAGTCAAGGGTTGTCTACCTTAAACATAATAGCCCCGGGGCCAATTACGGGCCATTTCATTCACAAAACTGCCTGAGCCACGCCACGGTGGGAGATTAGTACTGATTCGTGGTTAAGGTGGTTATACACAACGGGTTGATCCGATCTGATCGCGCGATCCGTTTCCTATTCTATCACGCTTTTACAAAATATATGTACTCCTATTTGATTATCTCGCATACTTCCATTCTATGGATAAACGTGAAACACCAAGTGTGCCAATGACTTGAAATGTTATTATCAGATCGGTTATTTTATTTTGGCGGTTGCATCTGATCACGCGATCCGACGGGAAACTTACGCCGTGATCAGATTCACCAAGAAACTTATCGCGGTGCAGCCACGGAGAGGAAACGGTTTATTCGTGTCAATGATCAGATTAGTAATTGATAGTTTGGGTAGTGAGCGCTGATCGATGCTCGAACGCTCAGTGAGCATTACAGTCCAAGTTTTTAACGTTTAATGGTCTTAAACCTTTTAGATTAAAAGCTCGCGTTCTTACCATAACTATGACAAGTTTCATTAAATCCATTCAGTAGTTTTTTCGTGATGTGCGTTTGCGTTCAGGCAAACATTCAGACAGAGAAACAAAAATTACTAAAACTATTATTGAAAGTTCTAAATCAACCGTACCTTAAAAAAAATTGACTCACGGCTTTGTTACGATTTTATTGGATGTTTTTTTTATAGAAAAAGGCGGCAGACCAGCATACAGTCCACCTGGTGGTAAGTGGATACTGTCGTCCATAGACATCCTCGATATATGCCAACATCAGTTCGGAATGACAAACGTTGGCACGCCCCCGGATGCGCTGCCTAGCTTTGCAGATTAAGGAATGTATTGGGGAAATGGGGAAGGATAGGATCGGATGGGAATGTGAATGGGCTATGGCATATATCACTCATTATCGAAACACGTACGAAACACATTGGGGAAATATGATAAAGTAGGAAATACAGTACATTTCAAGGTAGTCTCCTGTGAGAGAGGAGTAACGTGGCCAGTCGAGTGCGCCCAGCGGCTGTGGTAATGCAGCATGCACTTTCCCCTATACTAAAGGATGTAGAGAAACAACAGTTGTTACAAGGTTAACTGATTTAATTCGTTTTGCCGTCAACGCTCGACGTCACGTTCTGATCATGTGAAGATGCTCTAACCTGTTCCGTGTTAAAACTTAAACGACCGGCGCTGGATTCGAACATGTTTCGGATTAATTTTGACCTAATAGCGTTTTGGGGTAATTGTAACGCGCATAACTTATGTGTATCACAGTTCAACACGTTTTGATTAAGTCGAGGCTATTTTTTTAATTATTCTCTAAAAACTTTTATACGTTGTAACCTGATTTTAATGACATAACTCCTCTTAGTTATTCAAAGGGTAAATGGAGTAGATTCCTTCTAGGTTCGCCTCTGTCCTTATGGTAATATTTTAATATCTTATTGTAATAATTCATTATAAGTAAAATTAATAGCAACAAATTTTGGAAAAAAGGAATCTTAGTCGCATGGAGAGAAATGTCTTGACTGATTGACAGACTGACTCATCAACGCTAAGCCGTTAGAGCCGCTGAAGTTATAAATATGGATTTTGGACGATATTTTCCTTTTACGATATAAATACACTAAGAAGGGATTTCTCGAAAGGGTTCTCTAAGCTAAGCGAAAGGCAAGCTAATGTAAAAAATATTTGAGGTCCTATTAGCTTGAAAGTTTATTTATTTAAATTAAAATAAAATTACTTTGTTTTTGTACTAAGGGTTTTTGTACTTTTTGTACTTTGTTGTTGAATTATTATTAGAAAAAGTGGGCTCTGTCCCAAAAAAGGTTGGCAACCTGCCTTGTAAACTGATGTGAATATGTATCGCAGAAGCAGATTGTCTGTTCGTCAGAAAACTCTTCATAAATAAAAGAAAAAAGATAAATACAACCTCTTTTGAAACTGTATAAACTATCTAATTGCTTTAATAATCATACAAGAGATATTTATAGAATCAATTTTCATTATGAATTAGTTCAATTACAAAACCTGGATTGACAAAAAACCAAAAGAGGCCCACGAAAATTAACATATTAAAGAAAGAAATACTTATTTTTGTCGAACTCATTCAAATTAATTTAAACGAGCCTTTAAAAATCTTTTCTCTTCAGAAAGCCTTTGAACACAGCATAAATAGAGATCAGTATGGAATCTTAGTGCAAATGTTAAAAAATTCCCCATACGCGCACATATATATTCACATCACAATTGAGAGACTTTACGAGGCAAGTATGTACCTAATAAAATTTTAGGTTAAACTGCAATTACAATTTTGATAAAGTCGACCACACAAGCAGTCGAAAAGGCAAATGTCGTTATTTTCCGTATGTTTTTAACAAAAAAAGTTCTAAATAATAATTGTAGACATTCTTGATCTCTATTGAACAACATATATTTTTTATGTATTCACTTCGATGTTTTTGATATTTAAAAAAAAATACTAATATTAAATTATAATTTTGACAAAATGTACCTATTTCATCCATGTAAAAACTCAAATTCAAATTTGATTTATTTGTTTAAAACAGGAAACTACAGTTATTGCACGAAATTATTAAGTTACCTAAATTATTGCACAGTTGTTTTGCTCTCGCGGGCTTTCTAAATTAAAAAAAAAAAGCAAGAAGGAATCTTAAAGCATGCTAATCATCAACTTATTGTCTCCGCTACCTCGACCTATAAATGCCACACGGATATTTTCTAAGAAAATCCTCAATAGAATAAAAGCTCTCTCGGATTAGCACAACCCAAAACTACCAAAACCAAAACACAATAAAACAATTCAAATAGGCATAATCCAAAACAAAAGGTTTTTTTTCTTAAGGACTAAATTCTTGTGGCCTGTCAAGAATCACCGGACATGTATGGTTTAGGGCGAGCGCAGAAGGCGCTCAGCCAGGAACAAGAAAAAAGGGCACAATCACAATTAGTACACGGAAGATCTGTTAATTTTCTTAGAATACAATTATCTACTAATGACTCCATATAAACGATTTTTTTCCTATATAATTATAGCCCGGAGCTGGTATTTTTAATAGTAGATGCGTTATTAGGCGCATACTTGAGTTGTTATTATTCTATATAGATTCATGTTTGTCTATGGGTTTTATAGACATTTAGTATAAGATTTAGACTCAAAACTATTTTTATACTGAATTGACTTTGAAACTGTCGGCAATTTCGGACTCTATTAGTCACCAAGATTTGGCCAAGATTTAGTCTTAGCCAAGATTTTAGTGACATCGTGAAATGTGACGCTGATGTTTAGTTGGAGCCGCAACGGTGTCCATGAATTGCCCACAGCAGAGGCCGTTATAAGATGTTTCGCGACTGCTTTTATTTTTATTGTGGTGTCGAACCTTTTTATATAAAAGCGCTCCCTCATCAGCATAGCAAACCATTTGGATAACTCTCAAAAAGTCATTTGCGCCGGCTCGCTCTTTAACGTCACGTATTGTACGCACTATTTATTATACGGCCCGTTCTCACTGTTGCTTACTAACAGACTTTACGACAATACCACATACGATCTTGCACGTTGTAAGACCAAGACCAAGACTAAGATCATGCAAAGGCTCGTGACCACATACGATCTTGCACGTTGTAAGACCAAGACCAAGACTAAGATCATGCAAAGGCTCGTGACCACATACGATCTTGCGCACCTGTTTAATAATATTACAAAATCATAACGTGAATTGTTATATAGCCTGAACTCGCTATTTACATTCAAATATAATACAGATTAATTTTATAATGCCGGTCGGCCATCTTCGAATTTCCGACCGACAACGAACTCCGTATATAACATAGGGTGATTACAACGTAATATAATGAACTCGGAATGTGCGTTTGAATGTTTGTTCCGTTGTTTATTCAACATTTCCCTGTTTCTTCGGAATACAAATATGGCCGAGTGTATGTATATATAGCGTATTTTTAATTTATTAGTAACTATTGATGATTTTAATCATTTTAATCACATAGCAGTTAGTTTCAATGTCCATTGATATTTTAAAATATTATGTGAGTACGAAATTTAGAATCCATTAGCTAATCGGTTCGCACAGTGCTACAGTGTCGTTAATTACACAAATAATAAATTATAATTTTTACTAATTCCATGTGTCCACAAAATTAAAATCTGCATAATAAATTACGTGATTAATGACGTGCTTTTCAGTTTCCGTTATCTAATCAGTTCACACAGTGGTACAAACCCGTTAGTTTCGGAAAAAGTAGATTATACTGTTTACAAATTGTAAGTGTCTTCAGATATACCTAATTATGGAATGTGGCGTAGCTTGATAATTTTATTTATCTCTTAACTTAACACTTCTTTCAAGTGAATGTGGTTTTTATTGTATTGCTAGTAAGACACATAATCAATTAAGTAGATTTATGTATGCGAGTTATAGTTGATATGAGTTCACACAGTAGAGGCTATACAAGCCACTCATTTTATAAACAATAAATTGTATTTTATTTCTTTGTAATTAGGATTGATTTTAGATTAATTCATAATTTTAGATGTTATTAGATTGTTAGTTTATTGGTAAGTATTAACACTAAAATTTACATATTATTATTATTAATTTGAGTCTATATCTGGATTAATTTCAAAGATGAGCCAAATCAATTCAATAGTTCCAAATGACGATGGTGTAAACATTTCAGAAAATCAAAATAATACATTTCAACCTCTATACATACAAATGATATGTCGTTGGATAGGGCTCATAAAGTTCTATAACTTTTGTATAAACACATTTTTCTAAAACTTACGGACATATTTAACAATATTTTCGACTTACACATAAATCTGTACCAAAATAGGTGATTCCAAAATTTAGGTTAACAATAAGACCAAGCATCACCATTTTAAATTTAAACTTTTAAACTCTGGAATGTGGTATCAATTACTTAATATGTCGGTTCACACACAGCGGTACAACAACCGTTCATTACGGAAAAAATAGATTGTAATTTTTAATTTTTCTCCTGAGCTCTATGTTGGCAATTAGGGCGGGGTGTATAACGATTACTGGATGTAAATCGATGCGGTTCAAACCAGACTTCTATTGTTTATTTTTGTTTGTGAGATATCGTAATGAAAGTATGCGCTTGTTTGGTTACTGATGTCCGTTAAATTATAGAGTTTGAGATTGATGTGTAATTATAAACATCTCTCGGGTTGCAACGTATGTTTCTATTGATTGTCGTATTTTAAACGTATTTTTTTGTTATTTGTGACACTTCTTTGGTCATGTGCAGCCGGCTTTAGAGTAGCACCAGCCCATGGATGTCGTAAAAGGCGACTAAGGGATAACGAAGCCCTGAGGAACTACATCACCTCTAAAAGAGCGGACTCGCACCCCGCTTGGCCGCATGCCGTTTTCAAGCCAAGAGGTTTTTCCATTATGCTACGATATGGGGTTCTTCAAGAGAGCTGTGAATAGGATTTTGCAAGGTCGGTGGCGCGCCCGCATACCCTTTGGTGTTGCAGGTGTCCATGGGCGGTGGTAACACTTACCATTACGTGGGATCGCTTGCTCGTCCGCCGACAAGTCTATAAAAAAAAAATATGCATGTAACGTCTCATGTCCTGCAGTGGACGGTACAAAGGCTGGTGACGCGTGACGGTGTGATATTGTCTGAGAAAAGACAGTTTATTGTCGGTCGACCAATTTTGACCAAGTTTTTCTAATTGATTACAAAGAGAGAGACGTAAAATTTGACTTTTTAATAAGTTTATTTTATAAATAAAAGGTAAATTTTGTTAAATTACAAACGTATATTTTGAATAAATTTTTCACATATTGCTATAGTCAATTACTTAGCTGTGAAAGAGAACCCCGAGTCGTAGTAACTTTAAATAAAATGTATGCCGTAAGAATACTAATTACGATGTTGTTAAGATATACCTACACACATGGATGAACTCTGCCATTCAATTTTGTATAAATCGTTACATAATCTCTGTACAAAATAACAAGTACCTACAAATAAAGGTTACGAACACAGGGAAAATAAAATAAAGTAAAAAGACACTAAGGTATTAAAAATTGTTGATAATAAAAATGTTTTCAATATTTGTACGCGATAGTCAGTCTGTGACTCAGATGTTGTTATTTTTCTTACTGTTCTCCATACGAACGCAAAAAAAATTGTATGCGTTCGTAAACTAGTTGTTGCGGTGATTTTAGTGTCCATATTAGTTGCTCTAACTATTCAGTTATTGGCCTATTCATTCGAAATAGGTATGTTCTACACCGTTATATTTGCAGTAGGCGGTACCTAACCGCTTATTAAATAAGTTGATAACGCGCTGCAAAGTAGTATAAATTTGAGCGAACGCTCAATTGGCCGATACTGTAATATAACTTGATTAAATATTGTGCCTTAGATATGGATATAATAAACTGTAAATATTAACCCCTTTGAATAAAAAACTTACACACACAAGCATATATAACTTTAAAACAGTGTTTAACACTGATCTAATAGATTCTTGGCCAGTCAAATTCGTTAGGCGCTCCATAAAACATTGATTTAAAACTTATATATATTTTAAGGTCTGTATTAAAGTTCACAATAAATACATCCTAATGCTGATTATGTCAGTCCACTTAATCGTAAGCAACTTACGGTAATCTGTGTCACTTACAACCATTCTATTGAACCGATTGTTGGTACTATACGAATCAAAACGGAAGACTTAAATACTACAAAGTAAAATTAATAAAATTTACACTTTACCTCAATCACAGTCCTAGTCAAAAATCACCAAATCCGATTGCACCGACACACAAATCACACACACATGCATACCACCAACACACTCAACAGCAGGCTGCTTGTACGCATCGCATCAGTTTTCGGATCACATCGACTCCCGCGCACTTCGGGGAACACGTGTGTTTCTTTCGCGCGCGCTACCGACACTGTAGTAGTTTTAGTATTCGACTGAGTTTGTTCGGGGAAATATTTAATTAGGCATTGCAAGTTTTTAGACTCTAGAGGACTTTAGTAATGAGAGTTCTAGAAAACATTCTATGGCATAAATGCTACGTTATGTCCAAATTATTGCTCTTATTAAAGCAATTTCTGTCGACTGGTAGAGAATGGCAAAAATCCGCCCCTGTACAATATAGTGCAAAAAGAGTAAGCGAATAAATATCTTTTTCCAGACAATCTTGAGAAATTGAATTGTGACTGAGTTATTTATAACTCAGGTATATAACCTTCAAAGGAAGAGACCTTTTGCTCCATAAAATGTTGTAATTGAAAAATATTCCCATAATATTTCTATAATTAATATTCGTACTTAAAAGATTTCAAATGTTTTCTTTTATCCTTAAAAGTAATTTGCTTAAAAGCAAATAGTTCAGCTGAATCTAACGTTAATGGCGTCCATGGACATTTACATACATGTCAATATTAATATAAATGACATAAATGTTAGAACGTCCACAGATGAGCTGCATGATGATAACTGGTTGCATGATGGTAAGGACGGAAAGGATGGGAAATAAAGAGCGCCATTAACCAATTCTATTTACTTTACGAGTACCTACTTTATTTTTAATTATTATTTTTTTCTATAAAAATGGGAAATATGGATAAAATACCATTATGCAATCACTAATTGTGTGCAAGTGGTTCTAAATATAATTATTTTGCACAACATACCTGTAGTACATATTTTAGAATTTCGTATCCTTTAAAAACAATAAACCAAATCTATCTTTAACATGTGTATTTCTTATTTAAACATTTTGTTAGGTGACTGGAGTTTCAAATCTGTAGTTAATCATGTATTTACTAAATTAATGTATATTTAAACCTCAACACACACTTGTGTAGGGCGGAAATCAAACAACACCGGAGCCCTTAGGGTTGTTGGTGAACTAACATCGCAGACGGAAATAAGGCTTGTTGCACATGGTTACAGTCAACACCTACTACTAAAGGATAGGTGTTGTTACAGTTAAAGCTATAACGTTAAATCCTGCTATAGGCATTTATGATTTTCCAGTAGAACATTTATAGGAGAAACTTATATCAGATAATAACTAATCAAAAAATCTCTATCAAAAAAAAAAAAAAGAAAAGTTAATTTATTATAGTCACAACTGTCATACTTGTATAATGAAATATAAGTTGTCTTTTTGCCAATTTAATACAAAAAAAGAGTAAACAAAGTATATACCTACATATAATAAAGCCGTGTTAGTAAATGTTTTTTTTTTAAAAGTGGTTGTATTGTATTACAAATGTTATAGAGTCCAAATAATTATTTTATAATTTTTGTCTGTCTGTCCGTCTGTTTATCTCTTTGTTGTCGGTCCTTCTCCACAATAAAGTACATCATATGTTGACAGTCTCAAATATTTCCATATGCATTCTTATGAATCACGAGGAAATATGTTGGAAATTATTCAAATTATGTAATAATACTAATAATGCTGTTGATTGCCCGAATCTGTTGAGTAAATTTACTTCATGAGTACCTATCAGAACACCGTACTACTCACTCGGACTGTTTCAGACGTGCAAACATAGAACTAATCTAGGAAAACATTCCCCTGTATCTCAGATAACGTATCTCTATAACGTATAACTGTATCTTTTTCAAACGTACGTCATATAACTTTTCCTTTAATTATAGCTTTTTATTAAAATTATAATTGTTAATTTTTCCAAATTAATTCATTGTTTTTAAATATCACGTGTACTAATTTTGTTTTGGCCTACTATGAATGTAATTTGAATCGCATTTAGTGATAACCTGTAAGTACCCCCCCCCCCCTCCTTTCATAATGTAACCACTGACTTTTTATATGTGTACATGTTTATTGTTCCATCTGTTGGTTGTCCAAATTAAATAAGTAAATAAATAAAGGTCACGAGTGGATTTTGATGTTATTCGAGAAAAGTGTAATAAGATTTATTTAATATTTTCATTAATAATTAAACTACATTCTAGTTCTGGATATAACAAAAAGAATAACCATTGTTTATTTTTGATTTCTGAATATAATGTTAATTATGCTTTCGTAAAAAAATACATACTAATTCCTTTTCTTCTCAGGAGGGCAGAATAATGTCCGATAGAAACTTATAGGACGCTTATGTACTAATGCCTTGTTTTCTCAGGAGGACAGAATAATGTCCGATAGAAACTTATAGGACGCTTATGTACTAATGCCTTGTTTTCTCAGGAGGGCAGAAAATGTCCAATAGAGAATTATACGCCACTTATGTTCTAATGCCTTTTCTTCTCAGAAGGGCAGGATAATGTCCGATAGAAACTTATAGGACGCTTATGTACTAATGCCTTGTTTTCTCAGGAGGGCAGAAAATGTCCAATAGAGAATTATACGCCACTTATGTTCTAATGCCTTTTTTTCTCAGAAGGGCAGGATAATGTCCGATAGAAACTTATAGGACGCTTATGTACTAATGCCTTGTTTTCTCAGGAGGGCAGAAAATGTCCAATAGAGAATTATACGCCACTTATGTTCTAATGCCTTTTCTTCTCAGAAGGGCAGGATATTGTCCGATAGAAACTTATAGGACGCTTATGTACCAATGCCTTGTTTTCTCAGGAGGGCAGAAAATGTCCAATAGAGAATTATACGCCACTTATGTTCTAATGCCTTTTCTTCTCAGAAGGGCAGGATAATGTCCGATAGAAACTTATAGGACGCTTATGTACTAATGCCTTGTTTTCTCAGGAGGGCAGAAAATGTCCAATAGAGAATTATACGCCACTTATGTTCTAATGCCTTTTCTTCTCAGAAGGGCAGGATAATGTCCGATAGAAACTTATAGGACACTTATGTACTAATGCCTTTTCTTCGCAGGAGGGCGGAATAACATTCGATAGAAACTTATGGAACTCTTTTTCCAGAATCATTCCATCTCCCTAGGCAGGCAGTGCATCGCTAATGTCCACGTTTTTATTTTATTTTTTTAACGAAAGAAGGCGGCGGACGAGCATACGAGTACAGTCAACCTGATGGTAAGTGGACACTGTCGTCCATAGACATCCGCGATACATGCCAACATCAGTCTAAAATCACAGAGACCTTTAGAGACGCAGAAGTGGATTTGGGGAAAGGGTTGGGAAAATGGGAAGGGATAGAATAGGATACGAATGGGCTCCGGCATATCTCAATCACTAACGATATACGTAGTACGTACATTGCGGAATAGCATGAAGTGGGAAAGGCAGTACATTTCAAGGTAGTCTTCCGTGCGCCCAGAGTCTGTTGCATTGCAGTGTGCACCCTCCCCCTACAACCATCATGTGGACTACCACCATGTGCATGGACGTAGCCACGGTGGGGCAGGTTGGCGTCTCCCCCCACCCCATCATAGGGAAGAATAAGTAATAGACTTTCTGCATTATACTAACTCTATTTAAATTACATATATAGAAATTCTTTGCTTTGCCCCACTCTGAATTAAATCCTGACTACGTCCTTGATCATGTGGACTTACCACCGCGTGTATGTTGGCCGCTATCTTTCTATTAAAAATAGAGAATATTAAAAGTAGACTGACATAACACTTGTAACAACATAGCAACTGTCTTTCAACGACTTGTGAAGGACATTTAATATTCTCAAATAGTGACGAACCATTTTTTCTACTTACTATGCCGGACGTTACACTCTGTGAATATCCTCAGTGCACAGCGAACCGACACAGGCTGTGATGTAGAAAAAATATTTTTGTAGGAAGTTGGTCAATCGTTGACCACTTGTACAATTGAGTAGTACAATGGGTTATTGTCTGGTCATTGGCCATGGTTTTGTTTGTAACTAACTTTAAACTGTGGATTCTCTTTACGGATACAAGAATTTGTATTCGTATTTTGTTTTGTAACCGTACTAAGTTTCCGACATAGCCGAAAGTATCACCGAGTGGCTTCAGGTAAATCATAAACACCGCAAAACCGATGGAGGAGACGAGTCCTCAAATGGAGACTAGGTGCCGGGAAACGTAGCGCGGAACGCCCACCGGTACGGTCGGTCAGGTACACCGGTAGTTATAGGATGGGAAGAGCAGAAAATCGTGTGTTGTAGGGGTCCCTGGGTAGGGGCCTATATCCAGCAATGGAAAGACAGAGGTTGATTATACAGTATCTGTATCTTTAGTAAATATCAACTTATTTTCATATCACTTTCAATAATGTGATCCTAGGATTCCATGTAGAATTTCATTGATTGCTTCAAAAATGACAATAGGATTGCTTCTATAGTTGCAAAACGATTAGCAGCACATTTGCAACCTCGTATTGCAGATATCCTTGAATAGCGTTGACCACTTACCATCACGTGGGCCGTCCGCCCGTCTGCCACCTCCATCCACTATAAAGCCGAAAAAGTCGAAAGCCTTAATTTATATTTTTCCTTTTCTACGACAATAAATATTTATTATAATAACGAGGTAAATAAAGGCTTTCATTGTTATTTGACTAATGGTTTAAACCTTTACTAATAAATGGTCCTAATAATGTGATAGCATAGACCTTGTACAAATTTTCAAGGTACTACAAGCGAACAAATCAAACAATATAAAGTCTTCCAATCTTCATTTATTAGCTCTGGACATCTGACAGTTCCATTCACTGTGAATCCGAAAACATTTCCAGTAGATCGATGGAGATAATGTCTTTAAAGGAAACACGGTTTACGACGATGTTAACACTTTTAAAGGAGGACAATTACTTTTTATTACAACGGAAACACTTTGTAAATTAGTTCGTTGTAATAAACATTAACATTTACACACACATACATTGTCTTGGCATCAAATAAGGAGCCCCTATAGGACCCATAAATAGCGAACAATGATAATAAAACAATAGCACCAAATATAATTCTAGGTCGAAGGAGTTTTGTACATATATTTGATAACAGAGTTCTCTGGGGAAATCTGAAGATAAAAAAAGAAAATAATTTAAAATAAAATAAAACATTTTGTGTGGACGCTCTTTACTTTGGTAAACAAAAATAGGAGGCGAAATAAGAGGAAAAAAAAAATAATGACAGTTTTAGACAAAGAAAACTCTTCAAACGATATCAATTTCAAAGAAAATTCAGAGTACAGGAGATTGTTATAGACTCCTTTAAAATTCAAAGGGCATAAAATTTACAACGACGAAATAAGATAATTATGACAAACGATGTTCTGAAGCAAACTTATTACTACGAGCAGAGTAAATTGAATATTAATATGGATTTATTCAAGCATTCAAATTACATCGCATGCTGTCAATTTTCAACTGCCTAGTTTGTTACTGATCATGTAAAGTTAAAACCATATTTGAATATTCAAACAAACACTCCTAAAGTGTCAGAATCTTTATAGCTTTGATCTTAATTATTATTTTTCGTCGCCATTAAGAAGTTAATGACTCCAGATTTGCGGCTTTTTAAATAAATACCGGATGCCTAATTAATGTTATCTTCTTTTTGTATAAAATTAATTTTTATATACAAATTTCGCTTTATGATGGCCTTAAGAATATTATTAAGATATAAAATGAGTACCTTCGGCTTAAATTTGGTTAATCCATGGAATATTGATTTGAAAATTCTGTCGTTTGAAAACATTTACTGAATAGTTCACATATACCACCAAACAATCACACAATTGTGTTTCTAAAACAATATTGGATATAATGCTTATTTCAAAGTAATAAGGCGCTAATTAGCATGCTAAGATGAAACCGCGTAAGAAGTACAAACACAATTTCTCTTGCATTTCACAAACCACAAATAAGCCTTTTATTCCGAAGTAGTCGAAACTAATTTTGCATGTCATTTATATTTTGAGAAGAGTACTAAGCATGGCGGTACGAAGGAAGGGGATTCACGCACCACAAGGTCAGAGCATCCGCTTCTTCCTGGCGTTTTTTTATTACTCTTTTTGTCCATCCTGCACATGTGCGACACACTGGGCTATTAAGTTTGTTTTAAAGTTTATTCGTAGTTGAACCACTTTCATATTTGTGACGTTATCTGAGCAAAGAGACCTTATAGCTTTTATAGTCAGTACGGAATTATTGACTTGTTTAAGATAAATGTCGTTGTTTCAAGATTCTGTTTAAATGGAAATAAGATTTTTAAGATTAAATTGTAACAAAATATCCTACTTTTTTTCGAGATTTTATGTTTCTAAGATAATGTTCCATTTGAATTGCTTAATTTTTTTTATTACTTTTTAAAGTATTTATTTATTTCCAAGTGTATATATACGTTTATATTTCAAAAATTATACATTTCTGTCAAACTGAGTGCAGTTTGTTGACGGTTACGCACTTATTCCTAGTCCATTTCCATAGTTTCTATCATTTACCCCAGTAACAAATAATTAAAAAAAAACACACTCAGTGGGCCCACACTAGCATTCCCTGTGTCGCGGGTCCAGAGACACATACAATGACGAAGGCAACACGTGCTACAAACAGACCCAAACAAACACCTGTCTTTAAATGATTGTTCGACAGGCAATTGAACCCGGAACCTATTGCGCAGCAGGGCACCACCACCTGGGCTAATTGGTCGAAGGTAAATAGCCCAGAATTTCCCAAAGTGATAAAACTACAGTAACAATCTTACTTCAAACATATGACTTAAGAGGGAAGGAATTGTTTGTTGTCATTTTTTTACATAAAGAAGGCGACAGCAGACCGGACAATCCAGCTGATGGTAAGTGGATACTGTCGTCCTGCGACATGCGCGATACGAATATAAAAATAACTATAATATAAATTTTAATTTACATGAGTTACACGGGGGAGTGGCGTCTACCTCATCTCGTCCCTTGGGTAATAGTATTAAGAGATAACAAAGTCGCTATCACTAGCCCTGAGGAATCATCACTAAAAGAGTGGATTCACCAACCCGATTGGCTATAGATCTCTTATTCACAAGACAATGTTGTATATTTCATCTCATCCTTATACTATCCTTCCCTATTTCCCAACACTTTCTCCAAATCCATTCCTGAATCTCCAAAGGCAGGCAACGCATTCGGAGGCGTGCCGATTTGGGGGCGTTCAGAATTGTCATTCTGGACGATGTCGACACGTATCGCTGATGTCGCAGGGTGACAATATCTTCCTCTTTTTAATTAAAAAAAAACTTTGCTTTTCCTTACATTGAGCTGCTTCAATAAAGTATGTTTATTGATCATTAAAAATAAATATTTCGTAAGATTAATATCTGTATGGCGTTATTTAAATTGGTTCACACCGGTAACTTCCACATTAGGCTGTTATTAAAAGCAATATTACCAGTTGCTAACATCAATAGATAATAATTAAATTTGGTAATAAAATAACCGATAATTAATGGTGTTTAACAAAAATGGTGGTTCTGTTCATGTGTATATCCCGTTATGCCCTGCATTTAACAGGAGTACAAAAAATAAGTTTCCCAAAAATAATTAATGTCCGGAAACTAATTAATTTTATATTCATAAAATTACTTTAATAGGATCAATTTTACTACGTTTTGCAAATCATGTATCAACTTCGTTATTTTTACAAGTAAGACTATTACTACTAAATGTGAACGTTATTTAGTTATTATAATTTTAGTAATTGCTATCTATCAGTCCCATATACGCAGTACTCTTGAGTTCATTATGAAAATCTATCCTGGATCGATGACAAATGATGTCAAACTCCATACGTCCCTCAAGATCGTCGACACGTATTTGTACCTTCTCCATTATACTAATTCAATTTCTGTAGGCCGACAAGTCGTGTTGATTCGGGTAGTGTGTGAATCATTATAAATCTTATTAATAAATAGCTTTTATTACATGTTTTCCTCGTATACAAGACTAAATACACTTATAGTAATCAACTCTCCGTTTCTTACATTTCATCCTCGAGAAAATATTTCGGCAACTAAATTAGTTTCACGTATTTAGCTGTTGTATAGCAGTGTAGCAGCGTGTATACACCGCTACTGCTGATTTAGTTTTAAACAATAGACAACACTGTATTCCGACAATTAACACACAAAATATAACATATAACAATAACCAAACAGGAAAAGCTCAATGTAGGAACTAAGAAAAATAAACGAAAATCACAAACATTACAAAATTACAAGAAATAACAAGAAAAATATTAAGACAAAATGCCACGTTGCTATTTCGTGTTGCGATGCCGGAAATGGTCTCCAACTGCTTAGTTCCAACTGATTTTCAGTGGGACGGCCATCGGTAACTTATCGATAAAGTACATTACTGTCCAGGCCCGAAATAAAGCAATTGAAGACCGAGTAATATTGGAAGGACGAGGCGAAGCCGAGTCCTTTTTAAATAAACGAGGCCGTTAGTTTATATTTCGATCGAGACTTGTATAGTACTTTTCTCTAATTTGCGAGGAAATAATAAACAAATTAATTCAAGAAACAGAAATTTCATTCCTGACAATTCGACTGCGCGCGGTCTTTATTCTTTTTTTAAACTTTTGAAAAGAAATGCACATTCATCCTTTATAATAATAAATATCGTGTACCTAAAAAAACCCAATTTATGTTAGTGTGCACTAAAAATAACCTCGCTACTGTCTAGCAATCTCTATTATTGTCGTGTTGGAAATTGCTGGCGTGCGTACAGAAAAGAGCCGATTGACGTATTCCTTTTTTAAAATAATGAAGCCATTTCCGAGCAAGTAGGAGAAAAGTATGTTATATAATAAATTACCTAGTAAATAAATAGTCAAATTAGATATTAAATTAAGAATAATATACTACGTGTACTCAAATTAAAATTGAAAAATATAAAGTGTTGAGAAATACAAAGACAGAATAAAAGTGTTTACAAACTGTGTAAATATGGCTGCTTCTGATAAGAAGGTAAAATTATTGTAGCATTCAAGTATTTTTGATTCATTTAAATATTTTCTTTACTGTGCTTTGGTTGCCAAAAGTCAGGGATTTATGGATCAGTACGAAGAATTACCAAAGTGCCCGACGCCGACTTAGCTTTTATCGCCATTTTAAGTATCTGGCATATCTATCAGCGTCATATACTCATCACTTACTGGAGGATGTTCCATCTCGTACTAACCGTCGACCTAATGTACCAGTGTTACGTTAATAAAATGTTAGCGAGGCGTACTGACGTAGATGTTTTCTTCATAAATAAGCATGTACTGAGCAGGTAAGCTGTGGAATTCTTTGAGAAATTATTATAAAGAATGTGTTCATTGGTTTTATAAACTGTTTTGTGCCTTTTGTTATGTTAAATAAATAAATTATTGTCTATCAGATACGATCAGAAAAACCAGGCCTAGTACTCTACTCCCATTTTCTGTACATCCGTTTAGATTGAAGTTCACACGTTAAATGAGTATTTACAATCTGCTTTCTTATCGAGAAATCTAACCTGTCGTGTGAACACCTCTTTTTTAATTGAACTTGTGCTACAACAGTACAGTCAGCAACATTTTCCTATATCTTTCAAATCCGCTCACAAATCTCCAACGGATGTACACTTCCACATCGACTATGATCGACTAGCTTCGGTTTTGTAGAGCGTCATCTCTGTCGTGTGCCGATACGTCGCTGATTGACTGTCTGACGACAGAGGCGACACTCTACAATACTGAAGCTAGCCGATCATACTTTCGGTCGGGATGTGTATGTATTTATTTATATAAAGTATTATTATGGAATTTAAATAACATGCTCGCGTCATTTAGTATCATAATTTTACGTAATTTTAACTGTTATTGCACCTACCGTATCGTTTCCGTATAGCCCGAAGTATGACTGGGAGATAAAGCTTGAAAGCATTAAGTCCACCTTTTGTCACTCTGTGCAATAAAGAATAAATCAATAAATCTCCAAAGGTCTCATTTTGGCATTTCTCATTATATATTTTATAGAAAGAAAGTGCCAGATGAGTAGAGCAGACAGTCCAGCTGGTGGTGAGTGGATACTGTCGCCATGCGACATCCGCGATACGTGACGACATCAGTCCAGAACGACAAACGTTGGCACACTCCCCTATACGCTGTCTGTCTTTGATGATTTAGGAATAATTTTGGGGTATGGTTTGGAAAAATGGGGAGGAATAGAATAGGTTAGGATGGGAATGGGCTCTGGCAAATCTCACTCACTAACGAAGCGCGTAAGTAAATTAGGTATAGGATAAAGTGGGAAATGCGAAAGTGGAAAAGTGGTACATTTTACGAGTCTTCTTTTTTTTACGGGAAAGAATGTTCACCAATAACAGCAAAGGACTCCGAAATAGTGTCAGGAGTATCTCGTCTACGTATGTTTTTATATTTTATTAATTTCTTTTTAAAACACACTTCACTGTTATTTAAACACCAAAAACACGTCAATAGAGTAACATCAGTGTTTTGCGATAGCGGTCCGTGCAAGGGCTTACTATTGGTGGCTAAATTTGTAAAGTGAAATGAATTTAAAGCGGTCAGTTGAATGTACTCGCAACAGTCAATTAATTGCATGTAACAAGTAAATATACGAGTATATACCGTATCTATATATATATAAAAATGAATGATTCTTAGTTTGTCTCTTATGCGTTCCTATGAATGGTTTCTTATAAATTGAAGACTATGCGAACAAAGTCGCGGGCAACAGCTAGTAATAAATAAATAAATAATAAATATAAAGCGGAAATGTAAGTATTAAAAATACGTACGAGTATATATAAATAATTTTACATATTACTGTTTAGTGTAAAACGATAATTTATAATATCATAATTAATCTATATATATCAAAATGGATGTTGGTATATCTGAGATAATTAGACTTCGACACGGTTTGACCAATCACCATGAAAGTTGGCACATATATGTATTTTTTCACGGAGAAGGTTTTTATGCTATCCACTTTGTTGTAACTCGCCACTAGATGGCGCTGCAGCACATCAACTTCTATATCGTTCAATCGATCGCAAAAATCGACGGC
Source organism: Sesia apiformis (assembly GCA_914767545.1). Lineage (NCBI taxonomy): Eukaryota > Metazoa > Arthropoda > Insecta > Lepidoptera > Sesiidae > Sesia > Sesia apiformis. The sequence continues at coordinate 1,398,634 of OU611962.1, forward strand.
AAAACATAACAATTTGTGATTTTATATACAGAAGTAAATAAATATACACAGGCAGGATAACGTCTGCCGGGTACAGCTAGTATAATATAGTATGTGCATTATTAATTTATTATTTATGATCTTTAATCTATTGTTTGCTGTTTAGTATTCAAGTGTACTTTTCATTTCCATATGTATTTCTTCCTCCGAAATGCAATCATATACCATGTTACGTCTGTACTGGACGTGCATGTATGAAATTCCGGTAGATCGGAATGCAGAAGTGATATTGAATGAGCGTATGAATGAATGGGTCGCTTTTGTTTGTATATATAACTGGAGGTAAGTCTATTGTTTTTCAGTTTTTATTCGGGAGTGGAAGAAAGCCGGGTTTAATTATTTTTATGACGAATACTTTTTTATTTTATTACGTATAACAGTACATTACTGTCTTGAAATATACATAACTGGCTGTTGTCCATGGCTTCGCTCTTGTATCAGCCCATTGCAGGACACAAGCCACCCCCTGGTAAATCACTGGGGGTTTCAGGTCATAATATGGATAAGGCCACGCAGGTCCAGTTCGGATTGGTGGATTCGGTCCAATGGATTTAATTGTGGTTGTTCAATTGTCGCTTGCTATTTCACAGTGGGAAAAATCTATTAAGTGGTCACCGCCGCCCATAGACATCTGCGACTGGTGGGCTGCCGACCTTGCAGAATCCTGTTCACAGCTTTCTTGAAGAGTTCTATCCCCAGCTGGCAGTTCATTCCACAACTTTCGGGTTCGCGGTATTCGTGTGGGTTCATTTGGTCAACCGATAAATAATATACGGAGATGACCGAGATTTTAGCCCCCTTACACAATTCTGATAAACAGTAAACACGTTTTCAATTATTTATATTTGACGTGTTTCAAGTTAATAGGATCATAGAAATTTTTTGGAATGAAGTTTTTTACGCGGCTTGCAGTAGGTGTGATTTGAGAGAAAATGTAACGTCACGTAAGAATTTTACCCCCTCCATACGCCTTTCTCTTTCTGTGTGTGTGTGTGTGCGTTCGAATATCGAGAGCGAGACTCAAGCAGAATAACAGACGTGCAGACTAGTGCGTGGCCGGTTGTATAACCTAAATTTTTGATTTGATTCCTTATTTTAAATTATTTGCATTGAAAATATGATACAAAATAACAAAAAAATACATGGACTATACAGATTTTATTTCAAATTACGTTCGGCGTTTAAAAAAAATGCGTGAGGATGTTCGTTCCTCTGACCGCTCACGTTTTTTTTCATACAAATTCTGACACACCGATTCACTCCTTTAGGCCCTGAGTCTCGAGAAATCCCTTCTTAGTCCTTACATCATAAAAGAAGATCTATCAAAATCTATATTCTACTCTTGCTCCCTGAAAATGATATCCAGATCCGTATTTTAGAATATTCGGCAGTTTAAAAGTCTTTTGGTTTCGGTCGGTGGTCATCTAGACGATTCAATTTGGATCTCTATCTCTATCTGCAGAAGATGTAGTATGCACTCTTCCTTCTCGTTGAAGGTTTTGTACGAGGCTTTTTGTACTGTTGCCAGCCAGATGCCGCAGTTGTCTTTTACGGTAAGATAATAATATAATTTTTTTAACCTAAATTTCCATAAGCACGTGTCTCTGCACTTCTGGATGTAGGCCTCCCCCAAGGAACGCCATCACCAAGGTTTTCTGCTCATCTCCTCCAGCCACTAACGGTGATTTTCTTCAAGTCAGTCCACCTGGGCGGGGAGCGACGCAAGCTACATTTCCGGGTAGTTGGTCTTCATTCGATGAATCGTCTCACCCATCGGTTATCTGTCCTGCGGCATATATGGTCTGCTCACTGCCACTTCAACTTGATTCTTTTGCTGTCGGAAAATTTTAGTTCTTCGTCGAATTTGTTCGTTACTCACCTAGTCGATATGTAGTCAATTTATGTATGTAGTCACAAATTCGAAAAGTCAATACGCGAATTCATTTTTTTACATCAAGATTTTTGTCGGAACAAGAAGTTAATGTTCGGTACTGGGGGTCTACTCCGAAAACACGAAAAACGAAGTTTCGTCCAATATTTCAGTAGATTCCTACCACGAAAATATTCACTACGATATATCGGACCGAACGAACTTAATTTGACATTTGAAACTACTCCCATCGCACGAGACAACAATCGAAATATAGATTTTGGCAGGAGATACTTGGAACCTTTTAAATAATTGGTATTACACGATATATAGAGCTACGAACGAAGGAAAGTGAGAGTAGGGTTATAGCACTTCGTTCGTTGGAACTTCGGTCGGGCCCGAAACATCGGAATCGTAAAATCAGAGTAGACCCCCTGCATCGCGTGAGAATCAGTAGTAATGGATAGAACAAAAGGAAACTGACAATAAAATGAGAGTTATGGACTCAGATAAATCAGTACACCCATATCCAAGGACTAGTCCGTGAAATGAAGCGAGGAATTATTTTATGTCAAGTTATTTTTATGATGGCCAGTTGGCACAGTATTATATCTTGATCAGTTAGACCGCAACCCAGGTTAAGGTTATTTGTGATATTTATCTGAGAAATTTTACTCTATTGTCGGCTCATGTTTCCAAGATATTTTTATTAATAGCAAGAAGTCGCCAGACGAGTATACAGTCCACCTGGTAGTAAGTGGATACCGTCGCTAGTGGACATCCGCAATACATGCCAACATCAGTCCAGAATGTCAAATGTTGGCAAGCCCCCAGGTGCACTACCTACCTTTTAGCAGGAATTGATTTGGAGAAAGAGCTGGGGAAATAAGGAAGGATAGGATGGGATGGGAATGGCAAGAAAGAGAACTCTGGCATATCTCACTCACTACCGAAACACCTATGTACATTGAAGAATAGGATATAGTGGAACATGCAATACATTTCAAGGTAGTCTTCTGTGAGAGAGGTGTATTGACCAGAGGCTGTTGTATTTCAGTTTAGTGAAATCTTAAAAAAGAAATAAAATAATTCTATTACTGAATCCCGAAAATCAGCAATTGTCAGTAATACACGCCACAATTGATGACAATTGTACTTTAGACCCTGAGGGGCTGCATCATCTCTAAAAGAGTGGTCTCGCCAACCCGCTTGGCCAACGTGGAGTTTTAAAGCCATACATCCCCCAGGCACAAGACAATGTGCATGAGGAGGCCCATGTCCAACAGTGGACACTGAAAGGGCTGGTTGCATTGCATTCCAAAAATCAGATCAATTTTAAATTTTAATTAACTGAAATTTTAAACAACCAAATTTTAAAATCTTTTTACTATATCGAAATATGGATTAATATGGAAATTTTGTTTAAGATTTTTTATATTTTAAAAAACATGTTACACACTTAGCGTTGATGAAATGTTTATATCGAAGGATTATCTTGCTTAAAAAAATGGACAAATTTTCTTTGCTCCAATTTCACTTATAATAAAAAAAACAATGTGAATTTTTTTTATTTTGGTTTCTTATTCTAGAATAACTCTTTTCGTGATAGAGAACTTTCAAACAATGTAATCAATTTGACATTTTACTATTTGATACAATATGATTTTTTACATTTCTAATATTAATCAATCAAGCAATGACCTTTGACCTTTTATTGTTTGCGGGGTGCATACATCCTAACGCCGCTGTATTGCTTAAAATAATTATATTGACATTCACTGCTTGACATAAATATTAATTATATTATAGTTCAGACCTGGGGGCGTGGCTTAATATTCCTTTTAAATATAAATAAATCTCTGTTTAAATTGTAGTTTATTGTAATTTATTATAGTTTTTTCACGTTGTTTTACACTAGTATTCTGTAGCATCTGATTAAAATTGTCACCTGTTTTGTACTCGCATTTTTGCTAATAAGCTATTATTATTATTATCAAATGTAAATTGCAATTGCAATTTTTAATGAAATACCTAACAATTTTAATTTAATATTTTACCGTTATACAGTCAAGAAAATCGTAAAAATGAATACAATAAAAACCGTATCATTTTTGATCGCCAACTGTGACAGTTTTTGGAGTAATATTGACTGGTGTTTGTTTTTATTGTATGAAAGTTTCATTGACGAGAATTTTAGAGATTCATAGGTATTCTCTGTCAAATTTAGTGCCTTAAAATGTTAAATCGTGAAAATACCGATTTGTCTCCCTCGTGGGACGATATAATCTGACAGAAGCGAACGAGCAGGATACATAAAGGTCACATTGTAATCGAAACCGTGACAGGCACATAAACTATCATCCGTAGGCGGCTTTGCTCACGCTGGCTCATTCCTGAGCTAATTAACATTACAGCTCTATAAATCGGTTTAACTGTGTGAGATAATCAAACGCGACTTTAATAGTGTTGAAGATTGATATCTAAACACCTTAAAACACAATTAGATAAAATTGTCTATTTCTATCAGTAATTCTAGTAAACGTCACAGATAATCCTAATAAAGTTGCTAATTACGAGTATTTAGATGTCTGTGCCAGTATTCAAGTCGTGGCTTGTACCCAATCACTGACACACGCTGTCACTGTAGATGGGCCGCACCGCGGCGCAGCGCACCGCATTGGCGGTACGCCGTATTTATGTGCCGATGTTATGCGCTGCAATGTGGCGCGCCTCAATGTGCGATGGACGAGTGCAGCCAACGGACATAATTCGAGATTTATACGCTGTGCTACGACGTGAAGAATTGAATGTCAACAGCTGACATATATTATTGCGTTGAGCTGCGGCCCGCTGCGTTTGTAATGTGCGTTGTCGCAGTTTTGCATTGCGACAAAGAGGCGCGATGCGGCTGTATGTGCGCGAGACTTTATGGTACCTAAAAAATTAATAACACCTTGGTACTGCCCGCTGTTTGAACACACGACACAAAATAGGTACATCTAGGCTATCACAGTTCTAAAACAACTTCTGAAATTCCGAATACTTCATCACAACTACACTCAAACTCAATTTTAGACATAACCCAGAAACTTAGATACCCACGCCGCACCGATATTAAATCACTCCCACACGACGCGTGATGCGAATTTCAGACCATCCAATTAAACGTGCGTCATTTGTTTACTAAAGTGATCGCCCTACGAGTAATTGGTTAGGGCACTGACACACGACACTTGGGTGGTCCGTTAAAATATGAAGGTGATTTAATCAGGTAGGAAATGAGGTGCTCAGAGGCAGTTTCGACGAAGTTATTAAATTTTAGTAGAAACACTTTCAAAACGTTCATTCAATAAATGACAGTAATGAAAATTGGTCCACCTGATGATTTATAAAGCTTTTGTCACTTGTAAGCCCAAAGATATGACTTATATATGCTATACTGTACCATCAGCCTATGCCTCTCCCAAGGTTCGCCACCACACAAGATTCTCAGCTCTTCCCCTCCAAACACCAGAGGCGAATTTCTTTAAGTCGTCGCTTCACCTGGCGTCCCACACTGCGCTTCCCGGTGCGTGGCTTTCACTCGAGGACTCGTCTCCGAGTTATGTAGGTGATTTTAGTTCGTTGGCGAATGCCTTCGTTTCCGATCCTATCCCGTAAAGAAACTCCAAGCATAGCTTTCTTCATACCTCGCTGAGTGACTTTGAATTTATGGATCGTTAGAGGCCACGTTTGGGCATCTACGTCATAATTGGTAGAACGCACTGATTGAAGACTTTCGTCTTCAAGCATTTTGGTATAGGCGACAAGAACAGCCGACACATTTTCCCAAATGCTGCCCAGCCCCGTTGAATGCGTCCATCGACCTCCTTGTTGAACTGCTTTAAACTTGAGGTCTGGGTTCTTTGGTATTAGTTCGGTATTTTTAATCCTATAATAAATCAATTGACTCCCCGTAAATTCATTAAACCAAGTGAATGTGTGTCAACAGAGTTCAAATCTTCTGAAGCATGCCAGAACTACCTTCAACACGTTCAGAATCGAAGATCGAAAGACCGTTGTCTCCTTAATGACCCATAATGTGTCAGGAACGACATGGTTTATGGTCGTGCCATGTGATGGTAATGCCTGATTAGGTAAAGGACGAGAGGTAACGGTATTTTTAGGGTATTTGCGTTTCGGACCAAAAAGCAAGTCCATTTTCGAAGTCATTGTAGTTAAAATAATTGGGTGTCCTAGCACGATTTGTGTATTTAGTTTCAGACTATTTTAAGCTTTCAGACCTTATTCAAAATTACAGGATGAGTGGGTAGATGTCCTTGAGTTTGAGTTCTTGAGTCCTTAGATCACTTAGGAGAATTTCAAATGAGGACTATTAACGCTTAGGTAAAATTAAATGGTATTAATCTAGAAGGCTGTTGGATGTAAATGGTATAGTAACCGGCGATAAATATGGCATGTTGTAAATGAGAAAGAGAACTACTTTCGTTTTTGTAGTGCGCTTTTTTAATTTTTCACCGTTGCTTGAGGTCAAAATTAAAGAGAACTGCAAATAGCCAATCACTAATGTGTAATGTGTCTTATACGATATTTAATTGTATTAAACATTGTATGACTTGTACTTAAACAAAAGGTAACTTGAGATATGTACAGTCAACAACAGGGCAATGTACCATTGGTACCTTAACTTGTCAAGCAATGACCTTTGACCTTTCTATTGTTTGTTTATTGTTTGCAGGGATGTATACATCCCTAAAAGTGTGGAAAAGTTAATATGCTAGTAATGAGGACTTGAGGACTGGAATCGAATGATTTTGGATACATTAGGGTGATGCTGACTCTATATATATAATTTTAAATACCAAATTTCCCCTTGTAACACTTTGAATTTACTATAAAAAAATATATATTTTAATACACGATGGCTTCATGTAAATTGATTTCAGCATTAAAGTGAGTGATATCTCGATATTCAAAACGAAAGCACGAACCCTGTACCCTTGAAAAACCAATTGATTTTGACGCAATTATCAATTTATTTAAATGGAAATTGTATCGGTAACTCTCAGCTCAGTTTCATTTCCTCAGGAAGCAAAACAAGTAAGTAACGCAGATAAACAAGTAAAACTAATAAAGAGCACTTCACTTAAACGTAACTCCAAAACCAGTAATCGCAGACCAACAGCTTTATCTTTACAGCTGAGCCAAACAGAAATAAACCTTAATGGAACTTGTTTAGAACCAGAAGGCTAGTAAAAACGAAGATACGTACATTACTATTCAGTGTTAGCGAGCGCTCTAAATCACTAGCGATCAAACATTTAGTTAGTTACATGCTGTCCGAATGCTAAATATATATAAGATGGATGTACACGAGTTCGTTTAGTCTACATTCTAAGAAATTATATGGTCAATTGTTTTCTGTACATTTATCGGCGAAATTTCGCCAATTTACTGGCAAATGGCTATATTCAAATGTGCTTCCATAACTGTATATGGTCGGTAATGGTGAGGTGGTCGTGGAATCAACGGACTACTTTTTTAACCACTTTTTAATCATTAACGAATTACCTGTTTTCCATTGACCATCAAATTAATTATCCATTAATTAAGTATCCATTAATTAATTAACCATTAATTAATTATCCATTAGTTAATTAACCATTAATTAATTATCCATTAGTTAATTATCCTTTAAATAATTATCCTTTAAATAATTATCCTTTAATTAATTATTCTTTAATTAATTATCCTTTAATTAATTATCCATTAATTATTTCAACTAATTATATTTAATTATTATTTTTTTTCCATTGAATGAATTAATCTAGATTTACTAAGTAATATTTAATAAACCTAGATTGACCAATTAATTGACTACCTAAATCGGTTGAAAATATAATGTCACTAACAAATTAACTAACAACTAACCACTAACAATTAATAGTCCAAAAATTAATTGAACTGACGAACGAAACGTAGCTTACGTTTTGTTCGTCTTTCTCTTCTCTACTACTTTCCTAAAATTAAATTAATGTTAAAAAAAACGAAAACGTTAATTTAGTATCGACGAAAACGATACTAAACCTATACCATATGAATGTTTTAAAGCCAGTTGATGTTACCACAGCTTTTTCAACCTCATTAACGATAAACAGTTAAATTTCATTAGCAGGAAAATCGCCATAGACGCACTTTTAGCCGGTAAAATTTAAAACGTTTTCAATTTTATGTTTCAATTTTCAATTACGACGACAATTTTGTTATTGTCATTATTGTTTTATTTTATTATATACCCTATGTCTTTTTATGTTTTTAATAAATAATTTATTATTATTATTTTATGAAGCCTTTTAGGGAGATTTTGAAATAAAACTAGCTATTGTAAACTTTAGAATTTCGGAAAAATAATAATAAATAAAATACTGATTAGCTTATTAAGCTCAGTTCGGATTAATTGCAGTAGTTCCAAAATGACCACGTTAAAAACGTTTCAAACTTTTGAGAGGTGATAACCTAGAGTGATCTATTCTCGAGTCTCATTCGTGAGGTAGTGAGTTCAAATCCTCGACCTGTAATATTTCTACTTAGGTACGATTTTTTTTTAATTATCATGTCACTGAATGAATGAAAACAAAGCGAAGAAACTTGCATGTTCCAGAATTTAAAAAAAAACTGAATTCACCAATCCTCACTGGGCTCGCGTGGTAGATTATGGTTCGAATCCTCTAGTATTTCATTATGGTAGACCTGTGCCCTGCAGAGTCGAACTTAACCTATATTCTCACTAGTCCAATTGATCAGTTCAATCATTGAATTAGTGGAATTTTTCCCAGTACTTCACCTGAATCTGTTTTATGTTAACGATTGAACTACTGGGAACTACTGGTAGGGGGAGAGTGCATGCTGCATTCCCACAGCCGTTGGGCGCACTCGACTGGCCACGTTACCCCTCTCTCACAGAAAACTACCTTGAAATGTACTGCATTCCCACTTTATCGTATTTCCCCAATGTACGTACGTGTTTCGGTAGTGAGTGAGATATGCCAGAGCCCATTCCCATCCCATCCTCTCCCTCCCCCTTTTCCCAATCCATTCCTTAATCTACAAAGGTAGGCAGCGCATTCGAGGGTGTGCCAACGTTTGTCATTCTGGACTGATGTTGGCATGTATCGCGGATGTCTATGGACGATAGTATCCACTTACCATCAGGTGGACTGTATGGTCGTCTGCCGACTTTTTTCTATAAATAAAAAAAAATGCCAGAATATGTAGTCTCACTAGTTCAATTAAACAAAATTTAAAGTAAAAGTTAAACATTTTTTTTACCTAAATATTCGACACATTTGTAGGCCCAGTATAAGGGTTGTGGCTTGAATATTGTGCCAACCGCATCTAGATACCCACGCACTCTCACCGCCGCTCGTAGACGATAATAGTGTCGCCACGACTTAGTGGGAATAGCTATAGCCGACAGCCGGCCAACGATAAAGGTGTCGTCACGACCTAGTGGCAACCGGCTCTAATACTAAGTCTAAATGTATTTTTTGTATACTATTAAGTAAGTATGTTTAAGTTAAATAGTTAGATAATAAATAGTTAAAAATAAATATCTTTTTATATTCAAAGTATTTTTTTTACTATTTTGTATGGTATTTTGTACTATGGTAAGTAGAAAAAGTTTTTACCCGCTTTCAAAAGAAACGTTTGCCGCCTATTTTAAATTTTATATAATTGAACTAGTGAGACTATTTATTCCGGTTATTCTCAGTAGTTCAATGTTTAATATAAAACAGCTTCAATTGAAGAACTGGGAACATTTATTCTCACCAGAGCAATGAGTGAACTGATCAATTGAACTAGTGGGAATGTAAAGACGTTAATAAGCCCGATAACAAACTTTTCAAAAACATTTTAACTGATGGGTTTATAATTATGAAAAAATGTCTTTTGGAGGCAATTTAAAGAACTGGCATAATTTAGAAGATACATATCTGATTTATAACAATTATAATAGTTTTATTAGTACATCATCCAACTGTTTATCTAAAATGTAACATAAATTTCTTACGTAGGTACCTAAAAGATTGCTTTACCAATTAAAAACCCGCCGCCATTAATATTAGACATGAATATTTTATGAAATGTGAATATTAATTGGTTAATTATATTTTTATAATCAATTATGTAAATATTTTGACTGATCGAATTAAAGATGGTTTTAGATTTTGTGTAGGTAGGTAGGTATGTTAATTTGATTGTACACTTCTAAGTAAATCAATTAATTAAGAAGTTATTGTACAATCGGCTTAGGAATTATAAAACACTTTGATTTGTCGAAAATAAAATGCATAGTTATTTTTTTTTTGTCTCTTTTATCCCGGTGATCCTGGCTTTATCATACGTGGTCATAGCATAGGCTATAGATTTTCGACTCACATTCGAAGTTCGAAGCCCAGTCCAACCGAATTTTTTTTCTGCTTCTTTTTACTAAACCAGTACTAAAACATGATCAACAAAATTATCTACGTTAGAAGTAGGTGAAGTAAATAATTTTAAATTATGAAGAATGTTAACACCGAGTTGACGGCAGGATTCCGATTTCGTTATTGTCACTAGAGATTATAAATCTATTTGACTATCAATCAGTATTTTGCGGCTCATATAATTATATATATACGTATTAATTATTTTATTTGCCAGGTATATTGTGGCATAATTTACGTATATATAATATTTGTAGTATGTATATGATATAATATTTCTGTATTATTGTTGTGTATAATATATATATTTATTTCCATATGTAAATTTGATGTACCTATGTCAATGTGTTATACTATGTGTGCGCAACTAGCTTCTTCTCAAACTTATCTCTATCCTATGGTTGCCTGGAAAAGATCGCTTAAGCGATAAGGCCGCCAATTGTATTCATTGTTGTGTTTAGTATCTATATTATGTATTGTTTTTTTTTTATACAAACTAGTATAAAGTTTTAGTATTTATTAGTACAAGTTAGTTTAGTTTTAGCATTAGTACAAGTTTTAGTATCTATTTAAAGATTATTATTATTAATAATTATTACCCTTTTTCAATCATCACTACCTTGGTGGTGAAGGAAAATATCCCTTGGAGAGGTGCTTGTATCAAAACAAAAAAAAATCTATATCCATCCAATCTACAATGGGAGCTGTAAAAAATTATAACTCCCTCGTGTTTACCAAAGGAGGTCAGAGCCCCGCAGTGGCACTTATATCTCCCATGGCCCTGGCAACATCACGGTTCTAAGGACTGAATCGAAGGAAGCACTCGCCGTACTTTCGTGGAATTTTTCTGGCGCACTCTTTTGACTCACTACAAACTTCTTTCATCTCCATTCGCTTCATTCATTGATTCGTTCTTTCACTTCCCACTTTTCTGGGGCGTGTACGACGCACAACACAGGTTCGGTCATTATAAGCTAGTATTGAAATATCAACTTAGTCTATCTGTACATTGGCAGCCGGATAAATAGGTCACCAGTGTAAATGTTGGCCTCAGTCCATTAGGTCAACTTTCCAATTGACAGATATTGACTTTTGAGTGGTGTTTAACGGGGAACGTCTCTGACACGAAGCGCCAGATGGGAATCTAAAGATTGGAACAGAAAAATCTTGTGAAAAATTTTCGCCAATTGGGTTTTTGAAAAAAAAATTTTTTTATCATTAATGGAAAGATCATATACACATTTTATAACAAAACTATTTTTAGTTTTTTTTTTCGCTTTAATTAAAAAGTTATATTTAATTACAAATAAATTTTTGAATCCAGTACCGAAAACATGCGGACAGTTCCCGAACAAACGCGAGCGCGTGTGACGTCACAATGTTAATTTCTACTCATTGTAGCACACAGCTGATACAGTATTTTGACTATTAATCGATTAAATCTTGTTATTATCGTCAATATATTAATAAATATATCGAAAATGTCTAACCTTAAAAGTTATCGTGCTTGCTTCGTACCATTATGTACGAATACTACAAAAACAACTCCTGAAAAAATGTTTTTAAATGTTCCACAAAATGTTAAACGTCGAAATAAATGGTTCCAAGCAGTGCGACGACCTAATTCCAAAACAACATCAAATTTTTTTTGTTGTGAAGATCATTTTGATGTAAGTATTTTATAATAATATAGTAATTAAAAAATATTTATGTAAACGTATAAATGAAATAAATAGCATTCGATAAATAAAAATTAATTATATTTAATGACGAATAAATCATTTAATATTTTAATTTACAATATTATTTTTTTATAAACTTACCTTGATGCTTTAGCACCTCGAACTTCAGCTGAATTAAACCGAATATCATTTTTAAGAAAATCTGTTATCATAAATATATCCACATCAGGTATATAATCGGAATTAGCCTTTATAAATCCTTTATCACACATAACTAAATAAAAGTAGTTAATATAAATAATTTTTTAAACTAAATGTCGGATATTTGTCGTCAATTTACATGTAGAAGCCTGTGATACTGTACTATCGAGAAATCCTTTTAACATTGTTGTAAATATTTTCCACGGCGCGATTCAACCCACAGGATTCGTAGAGTGGCGGAGCCGGAACTATCTGGGTTGTGGGATCACGTGAATAAAAGGTCTTGTGTTGATTTTCTTAATTGGCTTTAGGGCTTGCGGTGGTGTTCGAGACGGTTGTAACTTTGCTTCATATAGAAGACGTCCGTAGACGTAGTGGATTTCCCTTAATTTCCTTCCTTAGAAGACGTCTGGTGACGTATTGGATTTCCCTTTGCTGTTTTAGTCGTTTGAAGATGTTTTTTGTTGTTTTTTGGTGTTATTTTCCAACCAACCAACCGGGTCCTCCGCACTCTTGCGCACTTTCAGCGCGCGAGCGCAGGTACGAGCGTGAGGAACCCCTCGTACTCGGGCGTCATCTCAGGGGGCAACAGCTCCCCTGGTCGTTGGTTGCTGACCTGTGTCAGCTTATGTTGGCCTTGAATATCGCCACCCTGTACTGTCTGACCCTAGGGTGGCGGTGATTGCAGGAGCTCGCGAGGCAGCGGACGTCCGTCCGGCGGCCGCGAGTGCAGAGGCGCTAGATTTCTTAGGTGAGTGTGTGGTCCATTATCGGCGCGGTTGTAAAGGCTCCGCGCCAATTGGACCACGAATTCTTCTATCGAAGGCATCTGCACGTCGCGGGCGATGACGTCATTGCGTACGTAACGCCCCGCTCCTACGATTATACGCAGAGCAACGTTCTGCTGGACCTGCAGCCGTTTGCGCTGTTTGGGAACACAGCGCGTACCATGCCGGAGCAGCATATGTGAGACGCGAGCGGACGTAGGCTTTATAGACCCTCAGTCGCGTTCGGAGAGGCAGTCGTGATGCCAACACAGGCCTCAGAGTCGCTCGTGCAGCCTTCGCCTGGCGGACCATTTGGTCCACCTGCGGAATCATGCGCAGCGAGCGATCAATGTGGCATCCGAGGTAACGGACAGAGGACTCCCATCCTACGTCCTGACCTCGGAACTTGAGCGGTGGCGGCATGGTACGTTTTAGGCCAGTAAGCAGGGCGGCCGTCTTCGAAACGTTGACGGCCATTCTCCACTTGTCCAGCCAGTCTGGCAGCAGGTCCAGGACACGTTGCATTTTATTGGCAGCAATATTAGCTCTGCGTGAAGATGTAAAGAATGCGCTGTCATCGGCGTATAATGCCAAGACAGCGTCTTCCTCCCACTCCTGCAGCTGGGCATGTAGAGTGGGGATGTCGTTAGCGAACGCTGCATATAGACACGGCGAAAGGCAACTCCCTTGTGGTACTCCTGCAGTAATGGGGCGTGGCTGGGAAGCCACGTCCTCGAGCGAGACGTAGAAACTTCGACCCTCGAGGAAGGACGCTACTATCCGCACAATTGCAGGCGGCGTCCTGGTATCCAAAAGTTTGAAGAGCAACCCCTCGTGCCATACACGATCAAAGGCCTTCTCAATGTCTAAGAAGACTCCAACCGTGTATCGGCCCCGGTTGCTCTCTGATGCCAGGTGATGTAGGACACGCGTAAGCTGGAGCGTTGTGGAGTGGTTGCTGCGAAATCCAAATTGCTCCGCCCTTATTGGGAGATGCGGACGGAGACGTCGCAGCAACAAACGCTCGAACAGCTTAGCAATGTGGGATAGCAGAGTTATGGGACGGTAACTCGAGGGCTGACGGCGGTCTTTTCCCGGTTTCGGGAGGACTATGACTTTACCCAGCTTCCACGATGCAGGGAAATAGCCAGTGCGAAGGATCCCATTGAACAGTCTGGTCAATGCTGCCAGACCCTTCTTAGGCAGCTGCATTAGCGCCATCGTTGAGATGTCATCTGGACCCGGCGCCTTTCGCCTATGCAGGCGAGCAACTGCCTTGCGCAGCTCTGACGGGGAGATAAAGTCATCTCCCCGGAGCGGAGGCGCCGGAACACACAGGAATTCTCTAACGCGGCGTTCGACGTGTCTATGGAAATCGGCGGCGGCGTCTGCGGCAGAGTGAGGAGTAAACTGTTCCTCCATGTGGTTGGCAAGGATTTCAGCCCGGTCCATGGCAGCGTAACAACGTTTACCCGCGCTGTTGAGCAGCGGGTAAACGGGGGCTGGAACTTTAGTCAGCTGTCGATTGAGGCGGTATAGGCTGACATCGTCTTCTGCCGCCCGGTCTATGATATCATTCCAGGCGGTACCACGGAACGCCTTAACCGCATTCGACAGCTGCTCCGTCAGGCTGTTGAGTTCACGCTTAACCCGCGGACAGCGAGAGCGCGCCCAGAGCTTTCGTAGTGCGCGTTTGCGGCGTAAGTCGGCACACAAGTGTGGCGGCAATTCCTCTCGGCGGTAGGTCGCGGAGGATTTTGTTGTAGCTGCGGCCTTTGCGGCTTGGATTCTTGTAGTGATATAGGACGCAGCTGTTTCCACCTCCTCCGGCGTGGAGAGAGTACCGCGGAGGGAAAGATCGGATAGCGCCCCACTATAGGTGCGCCAGTGCGTTTTATCTCTGGGTGCCCTTGAGGCTGTAAAATTCGCCGCGAGACCAAGCGTGATTAGAATGGGCAAATGTTGCGTATCCAAATCATATAGTACGTCGACATGGACCGGACAGTGGAGGGCCTGACATAAGGCCACATCCAGGACGTCCGGGGAATACCGTGGGTTGGCGGGCACATGGGTGGGCGCATCCGGGCCCACCACCTCGTACCCTTGGTTTTCGGAATCCTCGATGAGCCACCTTCCCGCGGGGTTAATCACACGGGAACCCCAAGCCGGGTGTTTGGCATTAAGGTCCCCTGCCACGAGTGTAGGCGTGCTTCCATCGAGTATTTTTCGGATGTCCTGTTTGTGGAATGGTGATCCGGGGGGTCGGTATGCGGCAAACAAACGGAGTTCCGCGCCGGCGGCATTCACTCGGACCCCTATGGAGCGAGTAGAGGTGAATGGCGGCAGGTCCAACTCTTCGTGTATTAGGTCTCTCCTCACGAGGGCAGCGGTGCCTCTGTATGGCACTCCCTCGGGTGATACCTCGTCGCGTCGATACACGAAGAAGTTGGGTAGACGGAGGTCACGTTGAGGCGACAATTTGGTCTCGCCCAGTAGAACAACATGGATGTCCTGCGACTGGACCAGAGTTCTCAGATGGTGGAGATGTCCCCTGACACCCCCCGGATTCCAATATATAATTCTAAGGTTGCCTCTGCTGGCCATTATAAAATGGTGTCAGTTGTGCCAATCCACGCGCTGCTGCCGTGGCCAAATCGGCGCCGGAGCATGCGGCCAGGAAGAATTCCGCCAAGGCACCGATCAACATATTGATCGGCTCCCCGTTCGGCTCCCCTGTTGGTAGGACAACTCTCTGTTGTCCGGCTGCTGGAATTGGGATCGTAGGCCTGTACCCGGCTTGTGGCGCGGGAGTGGGCGTAGGAACTAACGTCGCAGCAATAGCTGATTCCGGTGCGTTCACTACTGCCCATGTTGGCACCTGCACTGGCGCTACTGGAGCCCGAGACGCCGGCCCCGGTGCAGGCTGTGGCGTGGAGGTGGTTGGGGCAGTAGCCGCTTTGTGTTTGCGGCCACCCCGTTTCCTTCTCTTGCGTTGCAATGGAGCGCCCCTTCCTGTTGGCTCATTCGCAGGTGCAGCTAACGTAGTCGCACCCGGGACAGTGGCCACATAGACCGGTTGCGCAGGATGCTGTAGTACCGCACGTCCCACACGCTGGGAGGCTGGTTGGTTGGTAGGTAGGGGTGCATGTGTTTGGGTACCCATCTTGCGGGCCACGCGGCGAAATACGGCACAGCGACGGTCATTTGCCGCGTGATCCTTCGCGCAATTTGCACAGGTTGCCGGCTGGTCTCTTGGCCGCGGGCATTCTGCTGCTGGGTGCTCCCCCGCGCAGCGAACACATTTTTGTGGTCGGTAGCAATTATACGAGGCGTGGCCGAAGGCCTGGCACCGATGACATTGTGCCGGCCCCCCGCGACCTCTCCACGCCTCGATAGTTACTCCCGGCATAAACAGGAGCTCATCGATCGCATACAGGCGAGAGAGCTCCTGTGGCGTCAGATGGTCCAGCTGCACGTGGAACATGCAACCCGGTCGTCCACGACGTGGTGGAAGGGCGCGTACATGCCGAACCGTATATCCGCGCAGTTCTAGCGCCTCCCTGATTTCTTCAGGGGGAGTATCATGAGGTAGTCCTCTCAAAGCCACTTTAGTTGGCAGTTCTTCTGCTGGCGCATAGCAGTACCAGGACAATGCAGGCTCCTTCTCACCAAGCTCCATGAGGTAGGCCTGCACTGTCCGATATTCTTCAGGTGTTCGCGAGATAAAGCGGACACCTGATCCAAAGGGCCTCGCATTGGGGGGGTGTCCCAGTTTATTTTTAATAGCAGCGAAGTGGCGCGTCCAATTGGGCAGCCGCTCCACCACTATCGGCGGATAGCTGCGTGCTTGTGCTTGTTGAGCTGTGGACGCGGTCTCTGGCACATCCTCGCCGCTGGCTGTCTCTTGGACAACTGTTGCGCGAGGTTTTGTTGAGGGTGGTGGAGATGAAGCCACGGCAGCAGCATAGGATGGTTGTGATTGTCCATCCGGTGAAACTTCGATTTCGGGTGGATTTGGCCCCAGCGTGGCGTAGCTAGTGCTATCCAATCCACGGGGGCCAGCGGGTTCCTCCTCCATAACCGATGAGGGGGACGATGTTGGTGCCCCTAAAGGCAATGAGGTGTGAGAAGGAGCGATAACTTCTACTTCCCTCTCAGTGGACTCAGGTCGCCTCCTAGGGGGGCGCTGAGGAAGTGGTGCCGCGCCAGAGATGGTAATACGCGGGCGTGGTACTTGCGATTCCAGTGAGGTTTTGGGTGCTGGGGAAGGGGGGGAGTCTGCGCTGCAGCACAGTCTCTTCTCGTCCCCTTCTTCCTCTTCTCCGGATTCCGGCGTAGGGGGGCGGCGTAACTTGGCCGCGGCTCGCCCTGTCTTTCGCCGCACGGTTTCCCCCGAAAACGGAGGCTCAGTTCCGTCTGAGGGAGTACCGGAGGCGGCGGATGCGGACGGTGTTGGGCGCGCGTCAGTTGACCCGCGCGGGCCCAGTTCGCTGGGATCTACTTGGCGGATCTGATGAGGTACGAAGAGATCGCGGGCCACAACTGTCCGCGGCGCTGATGCTCCTCTTCTTCGATTCGCCTTTTCACGGACTGGGGGTCGCCCCCTGTCCGCCATTGTCTTCTTTGGCCCGACTTTGATTGAGGGGAACTACTGTATACACTCCCGGCGTGGGCAACCCATCGGGCTAATCCCCGTGAAACACGCCGCGAACGAATGAACAGTGGTACCGAAATGCGGGAGCAGAAGCCTCGACGCAACGGGCGTACTGCGTGGAACCTTTATAAGTAAAGGATAAGCAGTGCGCAGAAAACTCGACTTAAAAGTTGGGCTTGGTATAGATCGATTCACGTAACTTTACCGATGGCTATACCGGTAGCTCCGATGTTATTTTCCAACAACCGGGTCCTCCGCACTCTTGCGCGCTTTCAGCGCGCGAGCGCAGGTACGAGTGTGAGGAACCCCTCGTACTCGGGCGTCATCTCAGGGGGCAACAGCTCCCCTGGTCGTTGGTTGCTGACCTGTGTCAGCTTATGTTGGCCTTGAATATCGCCACCCTGTACTGTCTGACCCTAGGGTGGCGGTGATTGCAGGAGCTCGCGAGGCAGCGGACGTCCGTCCGGCGGCCGCGAGTGCAGAGGCGCTAGATTTCTTAGGTGAGTGTGTGGTCCATTATCGGCGCGGTTGTAAAGGCTCCGCGCCAATTGGACCACGAATTCTTCTATCGAAGGCATCTGCACGTCGCGGGCGATGACGTCATTGCGTACGTAACGCCCCGCTCCTACGATTATACGCAGAGCAACGTTCTGCTGGACCTGCAGCCGTTTGCGCTGTGTTTGCGAACACAGCGCGTACCATGCCGGCGCAGCATATGTGAGACGCGAGCGGACGTAGGCTTTATAGACCCTCAGTCGCGTTCGGAGAGGCAGTCGTGATGCCAACACAGGTCTCAGAGTCGCTCGTGCAGCCTTCGCCTGGCGGACCATTTGGTCCACCTGCGGAATCATGCGCAGCGAGCGATCAATGTGGCATCCGAGGTAACGGACAGAGGACTCCCATCCTACGTCCTGACCTCGGAACTTGAGCGGTGGCGGCATGGTACGTTTTAGGCCAGTAAGCAGGGCGGCCGTCTTCGAAACGTTGACGGCCATTCTCCACTTGTCCAGCCAGTCTGGCAGCAGGTCCAGGACACGTTGCATTTTGTTGGCAGCAATGTTAGCTCTGCGTGAAGATGTAAAGAATGCGCTGTCATCGGCGTATAATGCCAAGACAGCGCCTTCCTCCCACTCCTGCAGCTGGGCATGTAGAGTGGGGATGTCGTTAGCGAACGCTGCATATAGACACGGCGAAAGGCAACTTCCTTGTGGTACTCCTGCAGTAATGGGGCGTGGCTGGGAAGCCACGTCCTCGACCGAGACGTAGAAACTTCGACCCTCGAGGAAGGACGCTACTATCCGCACAATTGCAGGCGGCGTCCTGGTATCCAAAAGTTTGAAGAGCAACCCCTCGTGCCATACACGATCAAAGGCCTTCTCAATGTCTAAGAAGACTCCAACCGTGCATCGGCCCCGGTTGCTCTCTGATGCCAGGTGATGTAGGACACGCGTAAGCTGGAGCGTTGTGGAGTGGTTGCTGCGAAATCCAAATTGCTCCGCCCTTATTGGGAGATGCGGACGGAGACGTCGCAGCAACAAACGCTCGAACAGCTTAGCAATGTGGGATAGCAGAGTTATGGGACGGTAACTCGAGGGCTGACGGCGGTCTTTTCCCGGTTTCGGGAGGACTATGACTTTACCCAGCTTCCACGTGTTATTTTCTTATGTTCTTATGTTATTTTCCATTTTTCCCTTTCCGTTTATTAGGGTTACGGCAATACCTTAAAGAGAGCCGTTGACGGTTTTTTCCGTTAAGCCGTTAATGACCGTTATCCCGTCTCTCTTCACCACCCCTCCCCCTTCAACCGTTTTTATTTATTTTTCCTATTATTATTTTACACATATTATTTACATTGTTATATATTTTATTTACAATTTTACAGTATATTACTGCCACTTTTAAAAGATCTGCCAACTTTCGCGGGTTTTCTTACAACCTTATTTGTTTATACAATACTGGATATTTCCATATCTAAATGATAAGGAAATGTTGGCAGAGCTTTCCTGTAGCAAGTACATCTCCATGTGATATTCAGGGGAATAAAAAATCGGCGAGAAAAATGCTTTAATATGTTTCTGCTGGATCCTGCTACAGGATTTTACATAATTTCTTAATTATACATTTTTTCCCATTGTTCTGTTCTTTATTTTGATTTTATACATTATTAACTTTGTAGACATAATTGGCAGAACAATGGGTACTTATTCTTATTAACTTACTAAGTTAATATTTACTGTTTAATTGTATATAATGTTAATATTTTACTTCTAATCAATAGCTTATTCTAAGTTTGTATCAAAAGGAATACTAAAGAGATAATAACAATAAAGAAATACTAATGAAAACAATAACAAAGAAATAATATTGAAATAATACAAAATAGAATAAGTACAAAAATGACACATTTTTTCATTGGCTATCGGGTGCAAAAGGCTTCAGTAAAAGATAGCTATTTGCACAACCTAGATTGCTACTTTACTGACGACGTTTGCCTGGAAATTAGGGGGCGTGGCCTAATTTCGTGATGTCGCTTAAGTGCATTGTTAACAAAGATTATGACGTCACAACCAATCGTAGCGCGTTTGTAGTCACGTGATTCTTTTTAAAATTTTATCAATTTTAAATTGTTTATAATAAATTAAATAAACATTTTTTAAGAGTATTTCGCATCGATTATTAATATAATTTATGATAAAGTTTTAAAATACATAAAAAAAATTGATATATTTTTTTTTCAAATACCCAATTCATTTATTTGTGACGTGTGGTGTTGGCTGGCTATAGAAGAGCACCATCCCATCTCTAGGATGGTGCTGGTGGATAGGGCTGGTTGTATACTAATGTTGTATACATTACTTTAAAAAAATTCGTACACAAGGCGTTCTTATCTCCCGTAGGAGATTTCGTGAACATTGAAATATAGTAGGTAGACGTATTGCGGTATGCATGCAAAATATTATACAAACACCGTTTGTATAATATTTTAGAATATTTATTTTATTTCAATTTATTTTATTTATTCCGTCTACCAGAGCATAGATAGCTCTAGGCTGTCTAGGATGATAATTAACGAAAATTTTACCACTTGTCTTGCTTTTTGTAGTGGGAGAGTGTATGCTACATTCCCACACCCGTTGGGCGCACTCCACTGGCCACGTTACCCCTCTCTCACAGAAGACTACCTTGAAATGTATTGAATTTCCTACTTTATTGTATTTTCCCAATGTACGTTTTTGTTTTTTTTTATAGATTAGTGGGCGGACGAGCAAGCGGTCCCACGTGATGGTAAGTGTTACCGCCGCCCATGGGCACCTGCAACACCAGGGGATATGCGGGCGCGCCGCCGACCTTGCAAAATCCTATTCACAGCTCTCTTGAAGAACCCCATATCGTAGCTCAATGGAAAGACCTCTTGAGGAAGTTCGTTCCACAGCCTACGGGTTCGCGTACGTGTTTCGGTAGTGAGTGAGATATGCCAGACCCCATTCCCATCCCATCCTATCCCTCCCCATTTTCCCAATTCATTACTTAAACTGCAAAGGTGGGCATCCCACCGGGCTTTGTCATGCCGAACTAATGTTGGCATGTATTGCGGGGATGTCTATGGACAACAGTATACACTTACCATTAGGTGGACTGTATGCTCGTCCGCCGGCTTTATTCTATAAAAAAAATCGAATGTCATCAAAATTAATTTGTGCCTTTTATTAGCTTCAATTTAAGCAAGCAGCAAAAAAATACTAAACCGACACAAAATCATGATCAGCGAAACAAACTGAAATAAACAATTACTAAAAATGTCAGCACAAAGTACACGTCGCGGGACTCCAATATCTTTGTGATCACCAGAGAACCTAAACGTAACTCACCTTTCAATTTGGTGCACTTTCACTATTTCTTCTGGTCATTTAGTCCTTCCTCGTTTTTTTGTAAGGCTGATAGGAATTCTAAAAGGAAATGATAACGATCTGAAGTGTGTCTCTCAATACTTGGGCAGGGTTATCGATTTTACAAAAACCATATTAAAGTCTGAAACCAAAGCCAGTGTGTACAAGAATTTGTTAAGCTCCATATTTTTTATTTAAAACCCGGAAAGAATATCCGTATTTACTTACGTTTCTTACTGACGCGAACCATCGGTATTTTTTCATTCGGAAAATTGATAGGAAAATAACAAATTGGATGGTCTACGAAACTAACGGATTGATTGACGTGGATAGTGAATGATCAAGATTGATGCTCGCGAAATTGAATGGCCGACGGCTCATTAGAGATTCAGTGACATGGTTTCATTGTGCTGTTATTGTTAACTGCTCTCTGTTTTCCCCGAATTAGATACAACGGGAACAAATGAAGAAAAATGAAATGATAGATGTAATTAAATAGGTTTCTGAGAAAGCTGATAAAAAATAGAACAACATTTTATTTTGCCACTCTAATAGACTACAATGTAATGTGTGCAGGAATCGGTTCTTTATTTGTTGTTTTAAATTTATGGTCTCGGAGTGATAGAAGCTTGCACAGTAAAACTGGGCTTGTCATTTTAAATTATGGCATCGTTACAGCTCAAAATTACATTGCACTGCAATTAAACCTCATGGATACCGTGCACGGAAAACAGCGGGTGCACTGGATTATATACTATATTAAATTAATTATTTTGCATTACATAATCGTCCACATAATCGTATAGCTTGGGCGAGCCGCAGCTTGAAGAGACTTAAATCCAAATGTTACCAAGGCCACAGAACTTTACTAACCTTAACCCTTAATACAATTTATTATTTTGAGGAATTAAACAATAAAAATATTAAGCCGCCGTGGTTGCAGCAGTTCTTTATTTTTATACATTTTCATAGTCATTTTAAGGAGACAGTATTCAAAGAAAACACGAGCACTTGAGAGGAACTCTTCCTTTACTTTATATCTAAAGTGGAACATAAACCGATCCTCATTATAAATTTCCAAGTTTTAAGTTTCTGTGAGCGACGGAAAACGTCTCAGGGTTTTCCTCCACAAAAAGTAAATAAAAATGCCATGTAGCTGCGATGATTTATAGTGGAGTGGGTCCCGAGAGGTGAGGCGAGGTTCGGGAGTTCGATCAGTTTGGTGTGTGGATTTTATATTGGGCTATAAAAATAGTCGCTCAGCGAGCTATGGAGACAGCTATGCTCAGAGTTTCCGAAATGAAGACATTCGCAAAAGGGCTAAAGTCACCGCCAAGTCATATTTGCCGCAGAACCGAGAGGAGTGGAGACCAGGTAGTGGAAATTAAAGTGTGGGACGCGCTCTTGTTACGTGGATCATCGGCTCGAAGAAGTTCGCCAGTGGTGATTGTGTGAGAAGAGCCGACGATCGTGTGTGGTGGCGAACCTTGGGAGAGGTCTATATCCAGTAGTGGAGAAACAGGCTGGTGGTATTGTATGGTATGGTTTCATATTGGGAGAAGTCTATATTGGAAAACTGATCTTTACCCGAAATTTTGGATGGGTTGCGCCGACTATAGATATAAAACCTTTTGTTAATTCTAACAAAGCAAACTGTTTTCTTAGTGACCGTGGTTACGAGCTGATTTGAAACTGTGACAGCAAAGACTACACAGAAGAGTACTGTGTAGTCAAAAGTACAGCATTTGCCATGTTATTCATGTGAGTGAGATATGCCAGAGCCCATTTCCATTTCCTCTTCATTTTCCGAACCGTTGTTCCAACATTTGTCATTTTGGACGGATGTTGGCGTGTATTCTCGGATGGCAATGAGTGTCACTCATCAATCAGATAGTCATCATGACTGTCATCATCACTCATCATGACAGTCAGACACCCTCTTTTTTAAGACACTGCGACTAGACTCCGAAGAGTCAATAGTGCTTAAGTGGCCTTTTACTTTGGAATTACCCAAATCATTATTACTCGGGCAAACGGTATACACTTAGCTTTGTCATATAGTGATTAATGTTTCAAAATCTTAAACCTTTCTTGTTAATGGCGTGGAGCACGCCTCTTGCGTATCATCAAACATACCACCTGCTTCTCTCGTATCTCAATCAATCAATATCGGTCCATAATATCCACTCCAAAACATAAGCTTTCCGTTATAATCACGAGGTGGTTTCAGACCTTAATCCATTACACAGACCATTTGGTGGATGTCAAACATGCTCCGGGCTGTTTTATTTGCTGGCATCCAAGGTTCATTAAGATTTCGTGGGTTCCTTCACAGTCAAGTCAGTGGTAAATGCAAAATCTGTAGTAGAAATTCCGGGCATTCCAACTGAGGAATTGTTATTTTATATTTTAAATCTCAACTTCGATCGATTGATATCAGTACATTGCAGCCATTGCACCATACAGCACCATGCAGCCATACATACTGCCCATTGCAGGGCAGAAGTTTCGGGAATCTTATGTATGGAATCTTATGTCATACGATGCCTACCATCATACCATTGTTATATCATATTATCATACCATCACACACGGTCGTCGTCTCTTCTCACCAAGCCACTATCGGTGAGCTTCTTCAAATCGTCGGTCCAATGACCGAAGGGCGTTCCACATTATTCATTCATGTATTTACACAAAAAGGGTAACTTTTTTGTAAATTGTTCCAAAAGCCGGACTTAATGCCTTACAGCCTTATCTTCCAGTCAACCTTTAGGCTATGCAGGATATGAATTGGTAGGGGAGTGAATTAATGTAACAAGTATGGAAGATAAAAAACTAGTGTAAGTAAATATTAAAATATAATATCTATACATACTAATATTTATGCTTCCCGTATAATTAAAGGTTTTCTCTATTTACATTTATTTCTACTTGGCATTTAAATTAAAAAAAAATAAAAATTTTCTGCACCAACCCAGCACCAGTTCATTGAAGAGGATAATTACGAATTGTTATTACATAACGGAGTAAAGTCCATGAAGGAGAAAATCGCATCAATTATCGATCTGGAATAGCTTAGGACCAAGTCTTGAAGACGAGACATACAAGAAATGTACTTTCTGTATTTTTTGTGTTACAGTAAATGTTATAAGTAGTAATGACAACTTCATTCCGCAAGAAGCCAGATCAAATTGAACCGAAGCGGTCTCCACGCGATTGTCCGTCGCACGTGACGTATTACTGGGGTTATTCTTCTGAAATTATAAATGTCTTCTATTGTATTTATTGGCGAATGGTCGTTCACACTTTGAATGCAAGCCACGATTGACCGGATGCTCAAAACACTGAGCTGTTGCCATGAAAAAAGTCTCAGTAGCTGCATGAGAAGAGTACGTGGCACGTCTTGGGGCAATATTTTCATCTTTACGTGGTCCTATCAATATTGGAATTATTCGGACTCCTTCGCGGTACTGTAGTTGCGTGGTGTTTTTCCGACGTTCCGAGCTTGGGTTGAAATCTAACCAAATTTATTCTCCTTTCTGTCACGTATGTATAAGAAATCTAGTTTGATTAATAGATCCCCTCTTATCCACGCACACTGAACATGACAAGGGCTTACTTTCTGGTTTTCTAACCGAATAGCAGAATAACTCTTATTTGCAATATTTCCAAACTAATATAAGGAATATACTGAAAGCGTTTTCATATGTTACCGCACGTAATACATCGTATATTTTGACATATTTAATTAAAATAACATTATGGAAACATCTGGTGATATGCTTTGAACATGGATATGAGAATATACATCAACAGTTTTGAATAAAGATATATCGGATCCGGTGACGCTACAATATGTGGACGTGGTCTAAAGGAACCGTTCAATACATACGTATTCAAAGTACTACACACATTGTCGTTGTTTGATTCCACGGTAAAAGTAGGGTTTTGTACAGTAGCGTTACTTTCATGGAAGTCCAAAAGTCTAGATTACCAACTATATCTCATATGTTTGAAATTGGCGCGAGCATCTTTGCATACCCGCATACATTGATTATTTGAAGCAACATTTTTTTGTCCCCGCCATATTGAAGGCGGTTTGAGAATTTGATTTTTTTTTGAGTAGTAACACGCGCTCGGCGGCGAGCAGAGTTAAATTGAGATAAATTCACACCGCGGGCTCGCACAGTTGTAATTTGTTATTAGCGCCTAGTAATAGGTCTTGTTCGCTGATATCCTGTGCCACGCGAGTGTTTTGGTTGGATTTGTTGTGATTGTGCTTGTGGTTTGGAAGTGATTCTCGAGGTGATTTGCTGCCGGGTGTGAGTTGCCGAACGATAGCGGCCACCGGCTCACCACAGGACGAGACTTGGATTACTACACAAGTATTTATTGGGAATGTATATATATATATTCAATCACACTAAGATAGGTCACGTCTAGTAGGGACTAGCGTAGGTACACTTTCCAGATTTGTGCGTGGGCAAAACCACCTGGGGTAAGTGAGACCTCTAAATTGTGTAAATTGTTGATTATTGTGCTTACCCACCATTTTGGGTGGATATATTGAGTAAGTTTACTACATTTGGGCCCGAGTGCACATTCCTCGGGCTGCTTTCGCGTAACGCGAGGCAGGTGCGCGCCTAGTGTGCGCATCGTAAACATCATACATAGTATTGGGTAATTGTAACTACCCATTTTTTTCGTCTGCTGCCATGCACATCATGATGATGGATGTGTGGCTTAAAAACGCCACGCCGGCATAGCAAGTTACCGAGACCACTCTTTTAGAGGTGGTGTAGATCCACAGGGCTTGTTGTAGTCCGTTTGATATCATTTAGTCGCTGTTTACAACACCCATGGGGTGGTGCTATTCTCGTGCTATTCCAAAGCTGATCGACACTACATGGCTCAGTACTGGGTAGTCATTCTATACCAATTATATCATTTAACTATTGAAGACTATAGTATTGGTTTTATTTATACCAATGCTAACGAAATTTGTGAAGTCCGGCTTTTGGATTTCTATAGAATTACCGCCATTGTATTCAACTTATGTGTATTGGAAAAGGCTGAACTTTTTGCTATTAGGGATATTTGGAGAATCACCTTTTGCTGTCAGAAGTCGTTCATTTTCAGAACCAATTATTGTTATTAACTAGTCCAAGTTATTGTTCTGGGAATTACTGAAGACGAATTTTCCCTTTCTCTGTTTTGAGCTATTGAAGGAACTTAGAGAAGCTAAATAGAAAAAAATTCTTATTTAGAAAAAAATAACTTAAAAAAAGAACTGCATAGATGTTAAAAACTCAGAACTTACATTGTACTTTATAGACTCGCGCATATTATGGCGGACCGTACCGCAGGGTATAACATTGCAAAAATCCTCTTGAATCATTTTCATACATTTTGTATAAATCAACGCACACTTCTATATGTGAGTTTGTATGTAAATGTATCGTGACGTCACACGCTGTTCGACATTTTATCAACATGTAATTTTGAAAACCTATAATTTTGTCAGTTTTAAAGATATAGTAAAAAAAATCAGGGGATAATTTTAACATGTAATTTTTTGAACCTTTTTTAGTTAAGATATAAAAAAATAGTGAACTTGTCCATTTGCAATGTGTCTCGCTATTTATAGAAGAAGTGATTAGTTTTTATAGTACTTCCTAGAGGACTGTTGTCATTGGGTGTACTCTATCTCCGGTTGACAATAGGACTATGGAGTAATCGTCTATCGTTCAGCGAACACTCACTCACTCGCTTTCTCTTTTCGCTACCCATCGACTTGTTACAACCAGTTGATTCCCAACCCGCTATCCGCTACTCGCCGGCACTTGGATAAGTGCTAAGTCATTAATTTACTATATTACTCCTACTAACAATTGATGTCGTCTGGTGTAAGGTTTGTATGAGTCCATTAGTGGTCCATTATGTAAATTGGATGTCTATCATTAAAGTACGAATAAAAAAGAAACAGCAATAAAATGATTGATGTGTCTGAAAATATTTATTATACTACTTAGGTATGTGTAGTACATATGTGTATAGATAGGTACCTATATTTTTTTTTGCTAAGTGCATGCGAACAAGAATTGAATCACGTGAGGGAACCATAATATATTCATTGTAATTGAGAAAATGTCAAAACCAACAGTAATTTTTCACACGTTTTCAACTAGGCGAAGAGGCGTATGATGTTTAAATGCTCGCGCATGGGCGGGCCGCACAGCAGCGCATAAAATTGCAAAAAATCACCTGAATCATTTTCATTCATTTTGTATAAACCATCGCATACTTGATCGCATCGCGACGCATTGCCGGATCACTAGCCTGCCAGCGCTGCCACGACATGAAGAATTGAATGTCAATAGCTAACCGATTTAAATTATTACGTTGAGCTGCGACTCGTCGCGTCTGTAATGTGCGTTGTCGCAGTCTTGCAGTGGGACACGCACGTGGCGCGACGCGCATGTAATGGGCGCGAGCCTTTATTAGACTCTGTCACGCAGTGAATCTGAGTTTGACATCTTAAATCACTAGGGAGTTTTGGACCATAATCCAAAACATGGATATGGATTTGGACACGGGCCCAATGCGGATTTGTGGACACATATGCTTAAATTTTTTTTTAACTTTGACGCCATGTCTTCACGAATGAATGTCGAGTATATATACCCTTAGATTATCATCGCTCAGTGTGTTTTTATTACTTTTTAGAACATTCAGCGATAATTTTCGGCTGGAACTTTAGGTTTACCTCAGTTACCTTAGTAACACATAGATGGAAGTGGAAGATGGATCAACAAATAATATATTATTGAATCAAAACTATGCATGATGATGTACGAGTTTGAAAGCCTGCCAGTAATACAATGAAGCATAATAAAATAAAAAAATGAAATGAATAAAGTTATACTGCCCACTGGGTTATTTATTACACCGCAGGTGTAGTTCTCACACTCTTGAGACTTACCCCACACACGTTAATTGTTATTGGGTATAAATTAATCGATCACTAATTTATTCAATTCTTAGTTAATAACAACATGTTAACGGAATGACTGATCTGTCACCAAATTATTGACGTTAATAAAGAATTTACTAATACCTAAGTACTTAAATATTAATATTAATAATCTTTGTACTATTAATTAACGTACAAAATGGCATTCGTACACTATTCAAAAAAACAAACGTTGATCCATCCGTTGTAACTACCTATACATATTCAGCGGATACATAGTAAGAGGATTTGTGAAATGAAGCCAACAGGAACTTTGAAATTGAATTTTTAATCCGATTATTGCCTGTGTTTTATTGGATAGCAAAATTAAGTACTTCCGTTGTTATGATACGTAGCGGACAGTTCAGCTACTTGCTTCATTTGATAATATTTATTTCATTTTTAAAGTTGGCTTATATCAGGCACACATACGCGCACGTATGCTTACAGGCACGCAACAAGCAAGCATGCAAGCACGCATACAAACACGCACGCTAACACACATCTGCTTCAAAGAAATAGCATCATGAATTAAACTAATCAATTGGTAATGAGACCATCTTCTGATTCTGCTAGACTGCACAGAGTGGGCGATATCCACGCCAGAGCGACTGAAGTAGTCACCAGGTGGACATTCTAGCTGAAAAGTCTGCATGGAAGTTCCATTTTGTATTTTTGGGGTCGTCCAGTAGGATCCCCAACAAGATGGCCTGGGGGATCTGTCTGCACTCACCGGTTCGTCAGGAAACCCCGCAAGATGAGGATCTACATAGAAGTTCAGTTTTTAAGTATCTCTATTTGGATTATGTTACGTTAGGTTTAAAATTAGGTGAAATTATAAAATAAAAAGGTACACTAAAGAAAGGTCAAAACTATGTAATTCTAATTAAACTATGTAAAATCGTAGCTCGGGGATCCTGGTGAACCCCCGAGCGTCCGTCCATTCGCTAGGAGATCCTGACGAACAGGTGAGTGCAAACGGATCCCCGGGAGCATTTCTTTGGGGGATCCTAGTGGACAACCCCGTATTTTTTAGACATAGTAAGACATAGGAGTGTCTTTCTATGTCTACGACTGTATATCTATTGGTTTACGAGATGCTAGGCGCGGCACATTCTTTTGGATGAACCTATAGATTTTTGTGATAGTCAGTGGTCATTAATTTTATGACTTCCTTCACTTTGTAATATTGGGTTTTAGCATCGAAGTCAGTAAGTAAACCGAGCCTTTACTAGTATTATAAAAATCACACGAGGTGAGCGCAAGAGCACGCCACTTGACTCGTACAGCCACTACGCTAAGATTCTAGTGGAATATTCAAGTGTCGGCGGCACAAAAGGTAGGGTTCGTGTCAATGATTTTTAAGGAGACTGC
Organism: Sesia apiformis; assembly: GCA_914767545.1. Lineage (NCBI taxonomy): Eukaryota > Metazoa > Arthropoda > Insecta > Lepidoptera > Sesiidae > Sesia > Sesia apiformis. The sequence goes on from OU611962.1 coordinate 1,428,606, forward strand.
TTCAACTCCCGGAGAGAAAATGAAGTAAAACCATATAAAATGTGCATAGGTAATGTACAACAATAATTTGAATGGTGACGTTATCTATTGTCGGCATGGGCGTGGCCATGGCGGGGCAGGGTAGGGCGCTTGCCCCCCTGGCATAATACTTATAAATAATAGTCTTTTTGCATTTAACTATTTAGAATTAGAAGAAAATTGTTCACTTTGCTCTTCAATGGATAAAATCCTGACTACGTCCTTGATTGTCGGTATTAATTTTGGTTATGTTAACATGCCATACCTTCACCTTACGTCTCTCCTCAGTTAGATATTGGCAACTTCCAAGGACCGCCACCACACACGGTCTTCAGCTCTTCTCATCCAGCCACTACCGGTGACTTTCTTCAAGTGGTCAGTCCACCGGCCGGAGTGCGTCCCACGATGTTTTCCAGAACGTGGCCTCCCAATTGGTTATCGGTCTTGCGGCATTTTTTTATAGGGACGAAGGCGGCAGACGAGCATACAGTCCACCTAGTCCACCTGATGGTAAGTGGATACTGTCGCCCATAGACATCCGCGATACATGCCAATATTAGTCTAAAATGACGATAGTTGACACGTCCCCGGATGCGCTGCCTACCTTTGGAGATATAGGAATGGATTCGGAGAATTTGGAGGTTTCGGAAAATGGGGAGGGATAGGATGGGAATGGGCCCTGGCACATCTCACTCACTACCGAAACACGTAGGTACGTATATTGGGGAAATGGGGTAAAATGGAAAATGCAGTACCTACCTACATTTTACGGAAGTATTCTGCGAATGCGTGGTGACGTGGCCAGTCAAGTGCGCCCAACGGCTGTGGGATTGCAGCGTACATCCTCCCTCTCCCATTAGCTGTTTTACATAGCTGTGTTTCCTAAAAACGAAAGAATTATCGAGAAGGGTTCAGTAGTTTCAAGTTTATCTCATATAAACAAACTTACAGTATCTATAGTACGGAATATTACAAAGTACATTATAATATTACATCTATAGTACAGTTCGTATAATAATAAATAACTATTTATAAAATGCCAAAAACTAGCAACACATGAAATGTAACTTTATTCTCCGGGATTAAACAACAAACTATAGCATCTTACATCATCCATCATTATTCAAGGTATTTGATCACCATAAATATATTTTTATTATTTTTAAACCATCCCACCGACCGGAAGCCGGACTGGTTTCGCCGGAAGTGGCGTCGAGTATTGTTTCTGAGGCTCTTTATTTTTATACCTCCTACGGGGTAGATAAAATCTGATCTTTTGTAATCGTCAGCGGTATGTGTTATAATTTTTATTTTATTGCAATTGTTAATGTATTGCGTGATTCCATTGTAGTTGAATTTGTACATTTTTGTTTTGTTGCGCAACACCGAGTTTTTATTGCTAGAAGCGAGATTATACAAATAGCGCATATAGATTTTTTTATATAAATAAGGTGGCAGATTAACAGACTTATTAATTTCTTAAATACCCAAAGGTAGGCCGCGCATCCGCGTGGTAATGTTTGTGATTTTAAACTGATGTTGTCACGTACCGTGGATGTCCACGGGCGGCAGTATCCACTTACCACCGGGTGGACTGTATGCTAGTCTGCAGTTTTATTTGTTTAAAAAATAAACTATATTATGTGTCTATCAGTTACACGAACTATCATACAATACCATTAATATTATTTGTTCAGGTTCCTTTGCGTATTGTAAAGAAATTATTACGTTCCAAGTAACTCAATAACTCGGTACAGTACAGTAAATCTCAAAGACTGACAATTTGTAAAAGGAAGCTTAAATATTAATTATTATTTTCATTTATTCCGATAAAAAGACGCCAGTAAGATAGAGTCGTTCCGAAAGACGCTTGTCACTTTTATCACTAGAAATTTTGAATCCACTTCCCGAAGATACGTTCAATAGATACCGCTCAGAAGGGAAGATCGTAAAAGAATTATTGGCAGGAATACATGAAATGACTATCTATTCCACTTACTTATCCAACAATTTTCCTGTTCTAAAAAGACTACAGAAAATCGAAATTCAATTAGCGCCTACTGACTCTTAATAGCAAAATATCCTAGAAGAAACTACTTGCTCATTAAATTTGCTAAGGCGTTATTCATCTTTGAAAGAAATTTCAGTATTTTATGGTTATTGGAAGTTGAAACCGAGAGAAGGGCTTATGGCTTATTTACACAAGGAGAGTTTCTCGAATGTGAGTTTTGCCGAACATCGGTCAAAAGCTAGTGAAATCAACAACTATTATCATTTGATCATTGTTAACCCTGTTATCATCGAGTTTTTATGTGAATAGTTTGTAGGCAAGAATTGTATGTAGTTTAGTCTCATACGAGAATCGTATACAATAATTTCGTCCGAACTGTTCGAGAAACTCCTTGTGTAAACGAGCCTTTAGAGAACAAAAAAAGATATAAATTGTGGGCTAAATCAGCTCGTGCTGTTGAAAAATGACTCGCGTTGTCAGGAGCAGGGTACGTCAGCTTGCCTCGAAGTTCTTACCATTTGCTCACATAAATTGTATAAAATAAAGATTCTGTGGTAGGTATAAGAAGCTTATTTTCGTGGCATTATATTTGCAGCGACTTTGTTACTTTTTATTGTGACACAAATGTATGATACGAAATTACCTGATTAATCTTTCTTTCAGAGCGGTTCATTTGTTATAAGCCTAATGGCTTTATACTGCTAGTAAAAAGACGTAAATTTTTGTTTATTAAGTACCTACTTAATCAACTATCAAGGCACTAGTGGTAGAAATACTAAATACTTCAAAAATTTAACTTACTCTAAAATCATGTATTTGAATGCCACTGAGTTCTGGAATTACACCGCCTCTAAAGGTGCGGACTTGCCAACCCACATGGCTAGCGTGGCCTTGTAATGCCATACAACCCTCGAGCATAAGGTAATGTCCTCTGTCGTGCAGGTCCATGTCTTGATGTAGAAAAGGGCTGGTTGTTGTTACATAAAATACAATTTTTATAATGAAATCACAGTATCCTATTCAAACCCGATATAGAAAAATTGGGTCACGGTCGAAGGGGTAATAAAGCCGGACACAAGTGATAAATGTCCGGGCCATACTTCACTTGAGCGATGGATGAGGGCAAAAAATATTCATTGTTGTACGAAAAATTACATGGAAATTTTAAACAACCCTTCATATTTATTTTTTTATGGAAAGAAAAGAAAATGGCAAACAAATGTAGACAGTTCACCTGGTGGCGAGTGGATGATGTCGCCGGTGAAAATCCGCGATACATGTTAACATCAGTACATAATGATAAACGTGGGCATGCCTCCGGATGCGCTGCCTTCCTTTGGAGATTTAAAGGGATGGGCTATGGAGGAAGTTTAGGGAAAATATGGAAGGACAGCATAAGATGTGAAGGACTCTGGCATACATTTCATGGAAAGAAATTAAATGGCAAGCGAGCAGTGAGTGGTAAGCGGATACATGCAAAAATTAATCACGAACACGCCTTTGGATGAGTTGCCTAGTTTTGGAGATTTAGAAAATAAAATGAAATATATGTGGTAAGGGAATTTCTCCTTATTCCATTATGCTTCATTTCATACACATCCCTCTCCCTCCCCCCGGTTGGGAACTACTTACAAGACAACTTCCTTTATCACATTATTATATTCTCTACTCGATGGAGTTGGACGGGATGGGAGATGGACTCCAATAAATCTCAAGTAGTCAATACGAGGCAAAGATCAAGGCAAATTGATGCTTTAAAATTAAACATTTGTCGTGATCCGGTAAATGTTAAAAGTTTCTTGTCGCCTGGGAATTATTCAATGAAAATTAAACTAATTAATTAAACTGAAGTAAACATTTTTGCCCAATGAAATTCAATTCACTTAATCAATGGAGTAAGGAATGGTTATCTGATACTTTTCAAAATTGAAGCACATCCTAATGGAACTTAAAGGAAATTGTTTGTTACTGATGGCTAATTGGCCGATTGTTTTCGTTGGATTTCAACGAGAATAATAATATACTTAGAATAAAGAGTTTTTAAGCCAACTTTTAATAACTTCATTATTTAAAAAAAAATATAGTTTAGAACATAAAATCCGTCGCCGTAAAAGTTTTAATTATTAATTAAGCTTTAAGTTTTGTAGGTGAAAGACACTTTTTATGTGGCGTGATATTTCGTGATGAGGGATATGACATTTCGGATCTAGATACGACCATAACCCTTTTCCTGGTTTCGTATACAGATACGGATATTAAATTATTTCGGATATGGTTTCGGATACGGTTTCTGGTCAATCATTTTGACTGTAAAGTTAGAATTAGCTTTGCACTGAAAATCCTGCAATCATTTCTTTTAGTAAAAACAGAATGGATGGTATTTAAGCATGTCGTAAGTAAACTCAACCGATTGTTTTATTGGGTTCGCTCTATAATTTGTACAGGCATGACGTCCACTCAAACTCGCTTGGTCTGCCATCGACATTCCTAAATTATATTTATTGTTTTATGATCTGTGATTTAAGTATGGTCACGGCTTCTTCACACGTTGGTTGCTTTCGCCATATTGGACGCTTGACATAATCACTTGACACTTCGTACTCGCGCGCAGATTTTAATGTATGGTTCACAGTAGTTCCGATAGTTGGCGCAAGATGTATCAGGGGCGAAAATCGGTAGTATCAACTCAATTTATAATTAGGGGTGTGGAAATATTAAGGTAGTTTTGATTACAGATATGTTTTTTATTACTAACTGAAAGCAAAGAAAAATAAAACCAAACAGGGAATAATGTTGGAGAGGAAGAGTGCATGCTACACTCCAACAGCCACTGGCCGCGCTCGACTGGCCACGTTACGCCTCTCTCACAGAAGACTACCTTGAAATGTACTGCATTTCCCACTTTACCTTATTTTCCTAATGCACGTACGTGTTTCCGTAGTGAGAGATGTGCCAGAGCCCATTCCCAACCTATCCCTCCCCATTTTTCCAACCCTTTCTCCAAATCCATTCCTATATCTCCAAAGGTAGGCAGCGCATCCGGGGTCATGGATTCTACGCTTCCTTTTCTTTATCTTTAATATCTATATATATATATATAAATGGATGTTGGTATATCTGATGTTAAAAGACTTCGACACCGTTTGACCGATCACCATGAAAGTTGGCACATATACCTATGTATTTTTTCATGGAGAAAGTTTCTATGCTATCCACTTTGTTGTAACTCGCCACTACATGGTGCTGCAGCACATCAACTTCTATACCGTTCAACCGATCGCCATGAAAATTGGTATACATAGGTATTTGAGCATGGAGAATATTTTCGAGCTATCGACTTTGTTGTAACTCGCCACTAGGTAGCGCTGCAGCACATCAAATTCTATATTGTTCAACCGATCGCAAAAAGCATATACACAGGCAGAAAAACGTCTGCCGAGTTTTGCTAGTATAGTATATGCGAACACAAGAATATGCAGTGGGTACAAATTTTTGTGGAAACAAATATAAAATAAATAATCTATAAACATACTAAATACCGATAAACCCAGAAATAAATTCCAAATAATAAAAATAATACATATTTAATAACCATACTGTTAAAATTAAACATATTAAAAAGATTTAGAGTCAGTAAACTGCAGACATAAATTGGGAGTAGCAAGAGAAAGAGAGAACCATAGAGCAAACGGTGAATTAAGCACCTCTATGTCTTTATTTAGATTTTCACAAAAGTCGCAAAATCTTAAAAACTAGAACCAACAAGATCAGTTTTACAGATAATGTCGCATACATTCTCATAAACCACACTCGCCTATGTTGACTCCTGAATTTATTATCTTACACTCAAAACACCTGTACACAAGCGAGGGAGACGTTCGCCCGAACAGGCAACAATCTCGTGGAAATGATCTATGAGACGTTTCCAAAGTAAATGGTACGCTTTCTCTCCACGCCAGGTTTGTGCTGATATTTCACACTCGAATACGTAATGGGTAGGTTACAGTTGAGTGCTTGAAGGTGTTTTTGGCGGCGAAAAATAAAAGGGATAGAGAGATTGCACAGAAAATTGAAACGCCGATACGCAAATTTGAAAGGTAGATTTAGCTATTTTCAGAACAAATGTTTACACAGAATTTGAAAAGTTTCACCAGTAATATCCAATAACTTTTTTATAATATTGATTTTGAAATACTTTGTGCCGTGTCACCGTGTGGCGTCACTCGGGATTTAAAATAGCATCACCGAATCTCTTCACATGGGTGTCACAAAAGGCGACTGAAAAGATAACAACGCCGCTCGCTGCCACTAGCCCTGAGGAACTGCGCCACCTCTAAAAGAGTGAATTCGCTGATCCAATTGGCCAGTGCCGATTGGCACAAGACAATGTGCAACAATGAGCACAAGACTCTGAGCTCTGAGCTACGAACAATGAGCTCTGAATACCATTTTCACTTTTTTGTTTACTCTTGTTCGAAAAAGTATCAAAATAAAATCATTTTGAAATCTTGATTAGCAACTAACTTTTGTGATAACTTGCCATTGTAGTGTAGGTACATTTTTTTTACACCATGAAGTGTCAAAGTTAACTGAATATAATAACTTCTCAAAATTTTAAGAATAATATTCGATCCATTTAAAAAAAAAAAACTGCACCCGTTCTGGTTTTATTTTGGATTGTAATTGATAGCAGAGTTATTTAGCCTATTAATACAAAAAAAAATCAGAGTCATATCTGCAAATTTATAATCGTAGCACCTAAAAATGTTGCACAGGAGGTATTTTTTTAATGTTTTTCAATAAAATGCTTATATCGTAAAAAAAATAGTCGGGGTAGTCATAAGGTGGTCCACTCTTTGGTTCCCGCTTGGCATTCAGTTTTGGGACATCCTGTATATGAATGTGCAATATTCGTTAAAACAAATTTAAATCTGTTTCGATTTTTGACCACAATATTTTTTTTTATAGGATTTTTGACTTCACGACCACAATATGCTTTTATACCTTCAATTACTATTTGAGTGACGATATAAAAAATATATAGGGATATAATAAACCCACGTAGATATGAAACATAAAATGATCAACGTATGAATTAATAATACAAAATATAAATAATAATATAATAATAAACATATAAAATATAAATTGTTGACAATTTTGTAAAACTTTAAATGTAAGATTGTTGTTTACTTGTATAATTACAATTGTTCTATGTCCTCAGGGCGAGACAGAGCTGTGCTATATAAATTGTAACATGACAACTTTATAAACAATGGTTCATAATAAAATGATTTGTTTTATATTTGGGGTTGAGAAAGGGTTTGGAAAATGGGAAGAGATGAGATAGGATGGGTTAGAATGGAAATGGGCTTTGGCATATCTGACTTACTACCGAAACACGTAAGTAGTCTACTGTGAGAGAGGGTTAATGTGACCAGTGGAGTTCGTCCAGCGGCTGCGGGATTGCAGCGTCAAAAGTGGTTTAGTTCTTTCATCTCACGAATGCGGATTACGCATAGTATTGGTCGTGCTCATACATGTACATTGTTTAAGTGTGCGTAAACTTGAGAAAGCTCACTTGGATTCCCCGCACCGCGGCTCACAATAAAACAATGTTCATGTTCGAGCACAAACTGAAACAATGTACATGTTCGAGTTCGACCACTAAGCGTAACCCACCTTCGTCAGTTGAAAGAACAATATTCATTTGAGTTACAGACACATAGTTCGTGTTTGTTTCTAGTTTTTTCGTTTATTCAAGATCATTTTATCCACAGTCCTCTAAAACAGCATTCATTAAAGTAAAACAAGATACAATTTTAATTAGTTCACCCGTAATGAAAAGCAAATTAAATCTTCATTCATTTCGACTTGAACGTATTTCATCATAATTCGAGTAGATGTTTAGCCTTGTATTTATTCGTCTTACCATTAAACGCGAACTGGGATTAAAAGTTAATTAAAATTCTGCAAATGGAAGCGAAAACATAATAAGCTTATTTATAAGTAGTGTGTCTTCTTGCTTGACAGGAAATTCAGACTGAAATTAGGGCTGCCACTTGCTTATTTTTTATAGATTAAACATAACAGACGAATAGACAGTTCATCTGGTGGTATGTGGATACTGTAACTTAAGGAAATCCGTGATACATGCCAACATCAGTAGTGGATTTTGTGAAAAGGATTAGGAAAGATGAGGAACATAAAGTATAACGAGATCAAAAGTTTTCCTCATCCCATTACAATGAAGGGAATGTGATATAGATTGGTATACGAGAGTAATATCTGTTTAGACAAACTAATTGCTTGTCGTAGCATTAATAGTTATTATCCAATTAATTACTTATTTTTCTCTTTCCTCATCTACTTTTCTCCCTTTTACATCTTTTCTCTAAACAAATAACAAAAAAGGTCAGGCTGAAAATGAATTGTCAAAGGGTCAGATTAGACTCGAAACCAATTGGATTTATTCAATTAAGATATTATTTAACTTGAATTAATTATCATAAGTTTCATAAAATCGCTGTAGTTTCCTGCAGGTGGTAGCTATATCATCTTACAGTGCAACGGAGTTTTATTTTTTTTATAGAAAGAATGTGGTAAACGAGCATACAGTCCACCTGGTGGTAAGTGGATACTGTCGCCCATAGACATCCGCAATACATGCAAACATTAGTCCAAAATGACAAACTTTGGCACGCCCCCGAATGAATGCCTACCTTTGTTGATGAAAGAATGGATTTGGAGAAAGAGTTGGAGACGTGGGAAGGGATAGGATGGGAATGGACTCTGACATATCTCACTCACTACCGAAACACGTACAATGTACATACATTGGGGAATATGATAAAGTGGGAAATACAGTACATTTCAAGGTAGTATTCTGTGAGAGAGGGGTAACGAGGCCAGCCGAGTGCGCCCAACGGCTGTGGGATTTCGCGTGCACTCCCCCCTCCATGCACCAACTACTTGAACTTACTAATAATACTAAACGCTATTTTTGCAGCATTGGCTACGAAACATTATTTTCATTTAATGCACTCTCCCCCTCCAAAACGACGAACCGAAATTACACGAATAATTCGCCACTTCCTGAAATTTTCGACAACCCTACATTAGCTGCAACGCATTTGTATGCGTCGATCACAGTTTGAACATTTATGCGCAGATTAGATACTGTTACTAACCTGTATTGGCATGGTAAATGCGCACTTTGTTCACCGTAAAGTTGTAACAAACGTTTACATTGCCGTGCGTTAATGAATTCTGTGTAAATAATTTCAAGTTTCAAATTCCTTTGTAGAAAATCTTAATGATTAAATACCTAAGTAGATTTGTAAGGTTTATTATATAAATAACCTATACGCAAACTCTTGGCTTAGAAATTACTCGAGATTTGATTGCTATTCAGTATCTGTCGTCTATACAAACCTCATAATGTATAGTGTTCTTGTTTGGAACCTCAAGAGAATCACAGTAAGTATGTGGTTAGGCGATAACTTTCTATTAGGAAAGCAGGTGAATTATTGGCGAGTAAAGCTGTTCAACGGTTTGGTTGTTTGAATTCCACAGTCCAAACAACTTCCCACTGATCTGACTAAACTAAACGTGGAGGACCCTCCGTCCAGGTGGATTGGCAACTTGAGGAAAGGCACCGGCGGCCTGGGTACTGAACCGTTATAAGTTCCTGTGAATTAACCACATTGTAAATTAGCCACATATATTTTAAAAACCAAGCGAGCAAGTTGTGGGCACTGCTAGAAACTGGCTTATGTCAAACTTGGTAAAATACAAATACCTTTTGTTGTAGCATTAAAAGATAACAAACAATCACTGAAGGGTTGATTTGCAAGTGAAATGTAACTTTACGAGTTCTCGACGAGGTTATTGTAGCAGCTGGGATCGACGTGTTTTTACATTTTATTATAATAAATGACATTCTGAGCTTGACTCGTTATGATTGGTACCATTAGAGGGAATTGCTTCACATTAAATGTGAGAATAAATTTATTTATTTACCTAAAAATATAGGTAGTTATTAATAAGGCATTGGACATATGAGATCATTGGTCGCGGTGGTCGTGTGGTCGCGCTGTTGGCCGTATGTCCTAATTAAGGAGTCGGTTGACGACAAAATCGGTTGATTGCATTGCCATACGATATTACTACGACTAATATTAATAGTGCGATCGTACAAAAGAGGTGTTTTTCATACTTCCCTTATTCATATTTAATAAAAGTTTTCATTTTTCTTATCATGCGACTTACCGTCTCTTACTATTTTTCTTATCATGTGGGGTAAGTCATCATGCGACTTACATCTTCATGATAAAAACAAGTTGATTTGAAATTCTCTGCGACCGACAAATGCGATGTTGCCGCGTTGTTGTCAATTAGGATGGCGTCGTGTGGAATGCAGATGTTAAATTTTGTCAAGTCTGTTGGTGTAGGTTGCACGACAAAAGTTTGGACCGTATTGCCACAATCAATAAGATTAAGTCGTAAGACGTGCGACGAGCGTACCACAAACGATCGATAAATCAATAGAGAAGTCAGCCGTACTGTACGTCAATATTTAAAAAAATGTAGCTTTCGTGTATTTAGAAGCGCGATTGCGTTTACGACCTGCTGAACGCGGCTAGTTGTCCAGTCGCGTGACTAGCTATGAACACTTTCAAACTCGTTTCGAAATATTGATTACTGCGAACTACGACCAGTCAACACTGTGTACCTCATACCTAAAAGGTCTAAAAAGGCGTATTTTCATTCTACAACTCAATTTCAAAATAATGTCTCACTTTACAGCGACTCTTTAATTCCCATCTTTATAGGTACTTTATAACAATGTCCAGGGAATTAAACCCCGCCGATAGTGTTCAGTAAACAACAATGGGAAATAAATTACTTTGTTATCGTTTGGGATTAATTACCGCGTTAAAACTCGCGTCGTAATTAAAGTGCGTTTGACATGGCCTCCGTAAACGTGTCCGAAAAAAACTATTGATTAATATGTGGAGCAATTAACCGTTGATCAGTTAATCGCAGCCAAGGCAATTAGAGCCACAAATACAAAAGAGAATACTCAATGGTCCGTGCATGGAAGGAATAAGCTGATAACTTCAGATTCCAGCACGTTGTATGACTTTATGCCGAAGACAGTTAGCGCTGATTTTCAGCTGAAAGCCTGGATGACACACGGATAGGTAAAGTATCGGTCAATCGAGCATTCGCACAAATACAAACCTCTTTGAAACTCATTATCAACTTACTGAATAAGTTGTTAGGTAGCGCCGAACGAAAATATAACGTTGTAGAATAAACCTATTTGAATAAACAACTAATTAATAGTTAGTTGCTCTAGTTAGTAGAAAGTGAGCTTTAAAATCACCTAATAATTCGTTTTCGTGCCAACGCTTGTTCAACTCACAATTTTTTTTTTGCGTTGGTCAATGCTTTCTAGACAAACCCAAGACTCAAATTTAACAATTCTATAGGTGAAGTTACCACACGGCATGGGATGGAAGAAGGTGGAACTAGATCAGATGGAAAGAAAGTAGTAATCCAGTACGTTTTCTCCAATCTTAACACATTATGAATAGACTTTGACTTCATCTACCCAAACTGCAAGTAATAAAGGAATGTTAACAATCACGATGTTAAGATTTCGCTCGCGTCCGCCCAACGAGCCGGTCTTAACACACTCAACGCCGAGGTACCCAGGGGCAAAAGTTGTGAACGTAGCATTTTTGTTTTATTTTTAAATGGCTTCTACTGGTCCCCAAATTACCTGTCAATGTCCTCATTTTTCTTGTTCCAACCCCCTGTTTTGTGGGTGTATACTATTTGATACACTGTCCTGGGAATGTGTCAATTTCAAACAATCGTTCGTTGGTCAAGTGTATCACTTATGATGATACATATACAAATTCACATATTTCCGGGAAAATTGTTACAAAATAAATGGCAACCATCAAATCAAAACGGGGTTAATGTTGTATAAAGTCTGTTTGCATCGTCGATTAAAGCAAATTCTCAATCGATGTAATTATTTATATGGCTTCTTATAAATCTGCATTGGGATGATGCATATAACGATACAGAAAACTGATGATTAAGTTTGTTTGATGGAGTTGGAGATACGCGGGTCGTGTATCTCTAATGATACACCTGTGACAAAAATTTTCTTGTATCACGAATGATACACTGGCGGTGAGCGTGTTGATGATAGATCCATTCAACAGTTCTTCAACTCTTTGTTAACTGTACAACGAACGAGCTAAATATTCAGGAGGTACCTAGTTTCTTCAGTCGGTGACGATCTCAACGGTACAGTACACCGGACTATTACATTGTTAGATGGGTTACACACTGTTACATCCGTTTCGGTTTGCTTTTGGTGTTTCAACGCCCATCTTGGTGGGGCTTTTTTTTCGGAGGATTACAGCTGTTTTATCCGCGGTACGTGGAGTCAAAATTAAGACATAAAAAGAGTTCTGACCTGGTGACATCCTGCTCACTTACTCTCGATTTCCCGGGAGGGCCTCCGGAAAAGCTGGAAAGGAAGAGGCTTAATGGCGCCTATGGAAGGTCTTCCATACACTACTCAGCCACAAGATTTCTCACAAAACACTATTTCACTTAAACGAATATCAAACTATAATACAATGCGCAGCCTACTTGACGAACAAAACAATTACCGGCACGATGCGCTACTGTAACAAGGATCTGTGACCTCCACGGGCGATCCGCGACCGTGCAACCCATGAACTCACCCAGGGCCGTCTTAAGTCTATTCTGCGCCGGGGTGCGGGAGTGTATCCTAACTAAGACAGTCAAACATCCTATTGTGTATCCTATGACAGTCAAATATCCTATTGTGTATCCTATGACAGTCAAATATCCTATTGTGTAATTGTTTACTATAGCGTTATATTTTTTTATTACCTTTAAAAGGTGAGCGCCCGGGGTGCACCGCACCCCTTGCACCCCCTGGTAAAGACGGCCCTGAACTCACCCCTCACCCCTCAAAACCGAACAACATCTAAAGATGGTTTTTAGAGGATTATAAGTATCTACCTATCTCACCTGGATGAGATGACAACGGCCGGAAGACATCTAGCGGCACATCCAGGAGAGACTCCATGGTCGCGCCATTGAAGGTGAAGCTTCACCTTCAATCACATTCAAGCTTCACTTTCAGCGGTGCGAGTCCGAATATAGTTGAAGAAAATTTAAGACCTACGTTTTGTGTTACGTCTGATTTATATCGGCCGCAAGTCAGGTCAATGGCGCGGTGCGTCAAGTAAGTACCGCGATAATGCGGTGACGTGCGGCCCGTAGAAATGGACCTTAGGGTAAATATCTGTTGTATTTGGTAACTGTTAAACTAAATAATTATCCGCTCAGGGTAGTGTTGCTTCATAATAAGTTAATAACACAACGTAAGCCACATTGTAATTGAAATTTCTTCAAAAATATAGCGAGCACAGGGTAAGCGAGATTGTTACGTACAGGTAAGTTGAAAGAATGAATGAACATTCTTATTGCATTCCTGTTGTAACTAATTGATGAGATTAAATATACTAAAATGTTATACAAAAGCTATAGGCCGCTTTATTGCTAAGAGCGATCTCTTCCAGATAAACAACGGAGCGTGAAATTACCTATTGAAGCTGTTATGATTATAATATGAGATAAAGCGTTTATGTATGCTACCAATTATAACCAATAATTTATTCAATTTCAATGAAATTTCAATTAAATGTAGTCGAAAGTTTTAGTACCTATTGATTGCTAAATTAGTTGTATTTCACTCAGTAGAACACCAAACCCTGTGACGTTTAAATTGAAGCAGAAATGCAGAGTTTGTTAATTAAGTTTCACCGTATTCGATTTGCCGACTTCGACACGTAATCACCCATGTGTACACATCCTAATATCAATACGCTTCACTAACGATTGTATCGCGTGTCGCTTTGAGATCATTTACATTCTATACAAGCCCTTAAGAAAACGTTAAGCTGTTGTCTTTTACCTAATATTACACTGTTTCTTTTCGAGTGTTTGTACGCTGTAATGTAGATTCGTCTTAATGGATTGCTTCGTATTGTACATAAATAATGGAGAAATTGTATTTGTGTGTTGTTTTGTTGTCTTATAATAGAGTTGTGAGTTCGTTACGGTAACTTTTTGGGATGCTTTGGGATGGTTACTGATCAGACGAGCAGTAAGTCCGCTTGACGGTAGCATTTACTGCCATATTATGACCACATATGCCGAAGTCAAACAACAATAATAAGCATAAAGTGTTAACATATGTTCAATATTTATGCGTTTTGGGGATACCTTGTAAATGTAAATGTTCCCGCGGAAATAATTATAAAGTTAGAGCGAGCGGCGACATCAAGAATATGAAATATCAAATGAATTGTTACTCTTATCTTATTATACATTCAATTCGATAGAATGGGATAAGTGGATAAGTGGGATAAGTGGGATAAGTGGGATAAGAATGGGATAGAATGGGATATGTAATGTGATAGAGTGGGACAGAATGGGTTTGAATGGAATGGGACTGAACCGAATATAGTGAAATGGAATGGGAGGAATGGATGACACGATGGGACACGATTGAATAGGATTAGATAGGATTAGCTTGTATGACATATGATGGGATGGTGTGCAATGGATTGGGCTAGGTAGGAATATAATGAACTAACCAAATTATCACGCGCTTTTTGATTACCTATGTCGTGTTGCTTTATTGGTGGCTGAGATTTGACTGTTTTTAAATTCCAATGGATTATAAACGCGAGCCAATCAGTAAACGTCTTAGCAGTAATATCGTATCGGTTTCGCTTACCACAAGATCACCGACTTATGTCTTTCATGTGGGCTGTTATCCTCTTACTGGGGTATTCTCTTACCCAAGAGAATCCCGCAAACAGGAAGATTAGTTGCTCCTTACTAAACGCCCACATTATAAGGGGAAAATCGTCCGCTTTTGTCCCACCTACACCTACTATATGTTATTGTTGTATTGCGCTGGGGATTACTTAGAAATATGTATTATTAACACAGAGAATATAGTTAGACTGGCAATAATAATTGTTTTAGTGGAGACAAGCGCACCACCGTTTTTACGCACTGTTATAAACTATTTTTTAAACAGCTTTCAATGTATCAATTAAATTATTATTGAAAATATAACTACTATTACTAGTGACCCCTATTACTATTGACGTGTCTTTTTTTTTATGGACGTTGCGGCAGACGAGCATACAGTCCACCTGATGGTAAGTGGATTCTGTCGCCCATAGACATCCGGGATACATGCCAACATTAATCCAAAATGACAAAGGTTGACACAGCCCCGGATGCGCTGCCTACCTTTGCAGATATAGGAATGGATTTGGAGAAAGGGTTGGGAAAATGGGGAGGGATAAGATGGGAATGCGCTCTGGCACATCTCACTCACTACCGAAACACGTACGTACATTAGGGAAATAAGATAAAGTGGGAAATGCAGTACATTTCAAGGTAGTCTTCTGTGAGAGGGTAATGTAGTCATTCGAGTGCGCGCAGCGGCTGTAGGATTGCAGCGTGCACTCTCCCCCTCAAAGTATAATGGGAGATTTATTTTACAACTGAAAAATTCCAAACTATTAAAAACGATTTTTTAAATAACGCGATAATCCTTCCTATCCAGAAACAATTTGTTTTAAATAATCCATATATTTTTGCTTTATTTTCTTATCAGTATAAGCTAGCTTATCATACTGAAGCTAATCTGTGGTTGATGCAAACACGTAAGATGAGGTAATCAATTGAAGTACTCAACATCATCCGAGATTTCGAGATATCCTTAGGGATTTCGTCATTTCCCTGCGATATATATAATTTATAATCGTAATAAAGATCAATAATATGAAAACGGAGACTAAATATTTGTACACCCTTTGGGTAAATAGAAGCTGGACTATCTAAGAATTTAAAATTTTTCTAATTGTGTATGTTTAGTAACTAATTTAAATAATAATTATGTCCTCTGATTCTGAGAGGTTATTGTGATCAAAACAGTCGCCGCTTATACTCGTGATATCGTAATTTTGTCCACCAATATCAATGTGGTATTAAGCTCTTAAATGTTGCACGCCCAGTATGGGTATAACTATTGAATGTAATTGAACTGACGGCTGAAAGCTTTCGCATAGTGCAGTACGTCGACACAGATCAAACGATAGATAACAAATAAGTCAGACGATAGACAACAAGAGGGCCAGGCTTCAATCGATAGACAACAAGAGGGCCAGGCTTACAATAGGCTTCGATGTTTGGAGCGAATTTTAAATTTACCATACCATGTAATCAGCCTATGTCTCTCCACTGTTAGATTTAGGCCTCTCCCAAAAATGGCCATCACACACGATCCTCAGCTCTCCTCACACCCCCACCAGCGAACTTTTTCAAGTTGACGGCGTGCGCTTACCGGTACTTCGCCTCTGCTTGAGGGCGCATCTACTTCAGCATATTGATTCTGTGAACTATGTCAGTGACTTTAGTTTTTTGGTCAATCTCTTTGTTTCGGATCTTATTCTGCAAAGAAACTTCATGCATAGCTTCTCTTGATAGCTCATTGAGTTACCATAAACTTATGGAACAGTCACTTTGCACACTATTCACTACATCCGTGATTCGTCTCCTGTACACCTAAATGAGACGTGTACTTTTATTATCACCCAATATAATGTATTTATTAATATATATAATACTAGCGACCCGCCCTCGCTTCGCTTCGATATATAAGTTTTTTTTTTTCAAAATTTCAAAATAAAATATAGCCTATATTAGACACGGATAATGTAGCTTCCTATTTGTGAAAGAATTTAGGAAATCGGTTCAGTAGTTCCAGAGATTACCCCCAACATACCTACATACACACAATTTTACCTCTTTATTATATTAAAGTACAGATAACATGGAGGACAATTGTAGTTTCATTACGAAAACTTCTGACAGTAAGCTTATTAACTCCAAAACGGCAACAAAAGACAATACTTGGAAGAGTTATAGTGCTATAAACGCTTGCCCACTCTATCCATAACTTTCCTCTGTGCTTACCTACCTTGCGATTGTTATCTAACTAAACCTTTCATGCCCTTCACCGGCAGAAGACTTTGATGAACGACTCGCGCGTCTATTGTGTTTCCATAACGCTTGCAAGCTTTTTTTTTAAAATTAAACAGCTAAGATGCCGTGAAAAATCGCATACATTTATCACAAAGTCACAATATTCTTGACATTATGGAGAATTCCTTCAGACGTGCTTTGAAATTCGTGTAGGTTTATTTTGTACTAGCTGGTGCCAGCGACTTTGTTCTTGTGAACTTTAGTGACGCCCGTGGGAACCCTGTAATGGATCTGAAAAACAGTATTTTAAATGTTAACCCGGCACATGAGCTATAGGTACATATGCTGAGCTTCATTAAATTTTGCCCCGTGGTTTTCGCGTGATGCAAGTTCAGACAGACAGACAGACGAACAGACAAACAAATGTTGTTTTGGGCTCTGTATCACTCGTACTTTACACTAACGCAACCGGCCCTTTCAGTGTCTACAGCTTGACATGGGCCTCCTCATGCATATTGTCTAGTGTATTAGGGCCTTAAAACGCCACGCTGCTGGTCAGGCAGCGGGTTGTTGGGTCCACTCTTTTAGAGGTAGTGTAGTTGCTCAGGGGTTGTGGTAGTCCTTTGCTATCTCTTAGTCATTACGTCCTAAGCCCGTAAAAGGGCTTAGTGCCCTTTTACGGCACCCATGGCGTGATGCTATTCTAAAGTTGACCGACACAATTTTTAATGTGTTTAAACACATTTACACGGCTTTGTGACGATAATATTTTGAAGATGTAGAGATTTTTTTATGGACAAATACGAGCATGAAGTTCACCTGATGGTAAGTGGATACTGTCGCCCATAGACATCCACGATACATGTCAACATTGGTATAAAATGACAAACGTTGGCACGACCACGGATGCGCTGCCTACCTTTGGAGATATAGGAATGGATTTGGAGAAAGGGTTGGTAAAATGGGGAGGGATAGGATGGAAATGGGCTCTGGCACATCTCACTCACTACCGAAACACGTACGTACATTAGGAAAATAAGATAAAGTTGGAAATGTAGTACATTTCAAGATAGTCTTCTGTGAGAGAGGGGTAACGTGGCCAGTCGAGCGCGCTCAGTGCCTGTTGGATTGCAGTGTGCACTTTCCCCCGTCAATAAAAAAAATAATGAAGGAAAGTAAAAAATAATTAAAAAGTAAAAAGTGTAAGTGGTCAGCGTTTTTAACGCAACTACAAGAAGTTATTAAGAGACCTGCGAATAGATTTCTGCTCGATCGGCAGCGCAACCGCATCACATCCGGTGTTGCATGTATCCATGGCCCGTAGTGACCACCTACCATCTTGTGAGCCATTTACCTTGCGGCCTTTATGGTAATCATAAAAATACAAATACCATACAGCACCACAGCAGCACCAAGGCTCGCCAATACGCACTTCTTTTACTTTTTCTATAATCCATTTATCCACCACCGATGAATTTTAGCATTTCATACGTCCACCTAGTCAAAGAGCGTCCTATACTGTGCTTCCCGGAACGTGGCCTCATGGACTCGTCTAGTCCATTGGTTTATCGGTCTTACAACAAATATGATCTGCCTATAGGCAGTGCAGCATGCTGATCGTACGACATATGTCGGAGACTTTAATTATTTGGCGAATCTCTTCGGTTTCGAATTATATCCCGCAAAGAAATTTATAAGAAAACTCTCTCCGTAGCTTGCTCGCTTCCTAAAAATATAAGAAAAATAATTGCTGTACTTTTTATGGAAATGCGGGGGCAGACAGGCAGGAAATGTGTAGACAGTCCGTCTGGTTTACCACCAGCATACTGTCGTCCATGGCCATTGGCGATACGATCCTACGAACAAAAGTTACAAATATCAGAACGCCCCGGGTTTAAAAGGAATGTTTTGTATTACATTTCTCACTGACAAGAAAACTTTATCTAAGATTATTTTTACTTCATATTTCAGTTTGAATTTTCTGTCGCAAGAAACAGATTTCTTCTCCAACAACCTGGACTGTAGTCGGGATTCTCAAGTAACGCTTTGTTTTATCACGGTTCGTTGAGTGAAAATCATATAATTGCCACAAGGCGAGATGCTTCCGTTTTTATTTTTACGAGACAATAAAAACGTACAGACGGTAAATCGGGAAACTTATTAATTATAGTACTACATAGGTTATTTATTTAAACTTCATTGCACATTGTTTTTAAGTTGTATGGACTAAAAGTGTAGTACATACATACGAGTATAACATTTGAGATTTTCTCGATTTTCACACATATTTATTTATTTACGCGAATGTTTACTTTTTTCAGTCTGTACATGACTATGGTTGGTGCAACCCAACCGAAACGTGCGAGTAAAATAAATTAGCTAAACATCCGCGTTAAAACCCGTTTAAATAGATAAATACATGTGAGTATATAAAAATAATAACAGTTGTACAGGATAGTTAAAAATCGTAACAAAATACTTCTAATCAATCATGACACACAGATACATTAATATTAGTTGAACAAAAAATCTGTGTAAAAATTCCTTCTTCTACTTCATTTGCCCAAGAACAATAAAAAACGCATTCAGTCACCCTACTAAACTTACCCTATTGACCCAAATGCCGACATCGCGATAAGCCTCGCGGTTGGTAACAAATCGATATCGATCATTGCGATCCCTTCACTAGGCAATGAAAAGTGTGGAATGGTGACTTAGTAATTTTTTTTGTCTTATTTAGCTTTGTATGAAAAATTGACATACATTTAAATAACTGAATTAAAAAAGAAATTGTGAATTTAGTCTTTTAGTCTGTGAGTGTAGTGTAAGAACCGCATTGGCAGCAGTAATTGGGTCGTCGGGGTCGTCTAAGACGTGCCGAGGACGAATTCAGAATAATGAACGGAACCATGGGGTTTCGGGCCATGAGACCGTTCGGAAACATACTCTGTATACTGAATTTGGAAACTTTATATAAGTAGTCAAATCAAACAGTCGTTTATATATTTGAATCTGATAACACGAAATAAGAAAGGGCAGTTTAGAACTGTTAGTTTTGTTTCATCTATCTACCTTTCTTTATTATTTTAAAACCAACATTTACAAAAACAAGTACAGTCGAAAACAGAAGCATTATCAACAGATAGCATACACACAAACCGCACAAAGCGCCCGACAACAAGCCGCACGATAAATCTCATCCGGAAAACCGGGGAAATAAAATAAGGAGCTCAAAGAAGTTTACTTCCAAACTGTAGTCTTATCTCAGATAAAGCGGTTCCTTTGCTAAGTGTAAATAGCTGTTGAGATAGATGGTGGCAACGTGAGAGGGGAGTGAATGGAGTTGGGAAGGCTTCTTTGTAGGTAATCTTTAATGAACTAAATGTTAAGATGCGTTTAGTGTGTGTTGAAGCATTAAAGGAAGTCTGTTAAGTGTTCATTTATATCGTAAATCGGATGTAAACGCGTGAAAATAAAAACTTTTGTTTACCTTTTATTTTTACTCGACGTTTCGACACGGCTACACCAGCCGTGGTCACGAGTTGACCACGATGGGAGCTGCGAACAGTTTTACCAACTACCCACATATGACCATTACATTTGGGCCGTGACAGACTACACTGACAATGTCCGCGGACTTACTCGACGATATATTAAATAAATTTTAACTTTGCGACTATCGGTTGGTCTAATGCGTACTGAAAAGTTTAATTCTATGCGTTTAGACCCGATTTACAATATAAAATGTGTACAAAACCTTAAAGATTACTAGATAAGTTTTATTTTTGTAAATAACGTCATATTCAATGGCCCACACTAGGATTCCTTGTGTCGTGGGTCCAGAAGTACATACAGAGACAAACACACACCTTTAAGTACTTTAAGATTTAAGTAAGTACTTTAAGATTGTATGTACTGTACACTTATAATAATGATTAACGACACATAATATTAATGTGTACTTAATATAGAAGTGTGTATTGCTAGCATGGAATCGTACAGATGTAGTGAGGAAACCTTATCGATAGATAATATTCGTGCCCACGATGATTTCCGAATGCGTTAATAAATTATTGTATTAATGACTAGTGTTAGATTGTATTTAACAGTTATAATAATAACGTCAGTCACTAATACAATAATTTATCATCGTGGACACGAGCATTTCTCTTATATTCCCACTAGTGCAATTGATCAGTTCAATCATTGAACTGGTGGCAATGTTTTTTCCCAGTACTTCAATTGAAGCAATTCAAATTAACAAATAATTCTAAGGACCGTAACGGCGGAGAGTGCAATATCGTTCGTCAAAAAATATTCCATGGTCGTGGTCATGCCCCCAGTAATGAGGGTAACTATGCAGGGAGGATAATTCTGGAACACACATGTATGTCTTACGCACGCTTAATATAGGAATATCGCTGAGTATGCATTGCCCTCAGTTGATCAAGCGCCCACAACACGAAGGACGAGGCGCTGACGGTGCATCGTGACACTCAGTGACGTTTGCTGCGGCGTGTACATCATATTTCGACATAGGAGAGCACTCACTTTTATACCAGTCGAAGCAATACATTAGTTTTAGAATTAATTATTTAGTCTTTGTAATTAAATTTCAATTTAAATATTTTTTTAGCTCATCCGCTGTGATCACGCTTAACTTATGTATACTCGAAACAACATTTCAAGTTGAATGTCTGGAAAGAAGCGTGATTACTTTCATATATAAATATACGAGTATATTTGTATTTAGCTAGATTCTAAGACGCTTCTAAAGCTAAAACGTATTCTTAAAGAAACTTAAATTTAATTAAAATTGTTCCACGAGAATTATAATTAACCAACGTAGAGTCCTGTACACTTGTTTTTTTTGTAATTCGTAATTACAACTACAATGTTTGTTTACGATGCGCACACTAGGCGCGCACCTGCTTCGCGTTACGCGAAAGCAGCCCGAGGAATGTGCACTCGGGCCCAAATGTAATAAACTTACTCAATAACCACCACAATGGTGGGTAAGCACAATAATAGGATATACAGGCCTCACTTACCCCAGGTGGTTTTGCCCACGCACAAATCTGGAAAGTGTTCCTACGCTAGTCCCTACTAGACGTGACCTATCTTAGTGTGATTGAATAAATAAATACATAAATTCCCAATAAATACTTGTGTAGTAATCCAAGTCTCGTCCTGTGGTGAGCCGGTGGCCGCTATCGTTCGGCAACTCACACCCGGCAGCAAATCACCTCAAGAAATGACTCCAAACCACAAGCACAATCACACCCAAACAATTCCAACCAAAACACTCGCGTGGCACAAGGATATCGCGAACAAGACCTATTAATAGGCGCGAATATCAATAATCAACTGTCCGAGACCGCGGTGTGAATTTAACTCAATTTAACTCTGCTCGCCGCCGAGCGCGTGTTACTACTCAAAAATATCAAATTCTCAAACCGCCTTCAATATGGCGGGGACAAAAAAAATGTTGCTTCAAATAATCAATGTATGCGGGTATGCAAAGATGCTCGCGCCAATTACAAACAATCCCCCGTCCCGAGCCGAAGTATTCGGGTCGCTAATCAATGGGTAAGCGGGATAATGTCGCGACGGCCCGCTTCAAAATAGAATCGCCCACTAAGACCTCGGCTAACCTGGGAACACCATCAGAGCCCGGAAAAAGGTTAACAATGCGCCCCCGGCGCCAACACAAGGGCGGTAGGTTAGCATCTTTGACCAACACGAGGTCCCCAACCTTCGGCGGATTCGTTTTGTCCGTCCACTTGACGCGCTGCTGCAGAGTGTGCAAATATTCAAGGTGCCAGCGTTTCCAGAAACTCTGAGTGAGCTGCTGGAGCAATTGAAAACGCGACAAACGAGAACTGGGCACATCAGTCCAAGGGTACTCTGGCAGAGCGACGAGTGGCTGACCAATCAAAAAATGGCCCGGCGTTAGGGCTTCCAAATCATTCGGATCCGACGAAAGTGGGCATAGCGGTCGAGAGTTGAGGACGGCCTCAACTTTCGCAAACACGGTCGCGAGTTCCTCAAATGTGAGAATCGTCTCACCAATAACGCGCCTAACTACGGCCTCAAAAATTCCACCCCAGTGCGGACAAACTGGCGGATCGAAGCGCCAGGTTATCCCACGGAGGGCCATCTCATGACCCAAATTCATTTTCTGCTCTTCAAGAAACTCATACACATCCCTTAAGTAGTTATTGGCCCCATGAAAATTAGTTCCGTTGTCGGACCTAATCAAGGTAGGAAGTCCCCTACGAGATACAAATCGGCTGAGGGCCGCTACGAAGGCTTCTGTGGAGAGAGCAGACACAACTTCCAAGTGTGTGGCCTTAGTAGACAGGCACACAAAAACACACAAATATGCCTTTACGGATTTGGCATTACGAAGCTGAGATGACTTCACCAAAAAAGGACCAGCAAAATCCGTACCAACTGTGGCAAAGGGTCTAGACTCAGAGACTCGGTCCGCGGGCAAATCGCCCATCTGGGGTTGCATGGTAGAAGCTTTAGTTCGGTAACAAGACATGCAACGAAAAATGACTCCCCGGACGAGTCGTCTAGCCGACAAAATCCAAAATTCGCGTTGCAAAATCGCCAACAGTGCGTTACAGCCTGCATGGGAGTTCTTGATGTGTCGATCAATCGCCAGCAACCGCACCAAATGTCCATCTTTCGGCAAGAGAAGAGGATGGCGGACACCATGAGGCAAATTGGCATGTCTAAGCCGACCTCCAACGCGCAGTAGACCCGAAGGATCCACAAAGGGATTCAATCGCACAATAGCGCCTTTCAATTTAGCGGGACCTTTCTTCATAGATTTTAACTCTGAAGCGAAGCTAACAGACTGTACTATGCGAATCCAATTCAATAGCGCTTCATGTCGTTCCTCAGACGAGATGAAGGCTGACAACAATTTATTCTGTGGGTTTTTAACATTGTGACGCCAACGTCTAACCCAAGATGTCACATTCAAAAGTTTATCCAGTGAGCTGTACCTGGCCAGCAAAACATCGGGATCACATGATGATTCCGCTGCTTGGCCGCTCCCGGCACCATCGGCCACTGGTAAACTTACAAAGCCTATCGCAGGCTGAACTAGAGTGATCCGTGAGGCCGGCCAAATTGACACTGGTCCCTTCAGCCAGTCCGGACCCCACCACAACGGATGTCCAATAATCTCTAGCGCTGAGCATCCACGTGATGCACAATCAGCTGGGTTTAGATCGCCAGGGACATGTCGCCAAATCAATCTAGCTTGCGACGCCTGGATCTGGGAAACACGGTTCGCCACAAACACCTCCAAGGTGTGAACAGAAGCTCGCAACCAACAAAGCACAATTTGACTGTCTGTCCATGCAAAGACGTCTACTAACTCTACGGAACGCCCTAGAGTAGCGACGACATGATTCAAGAGACGAGTCAAGAGAGTGGCGCCTGACAATTCTAGCTTCGGTATTGTCATACGCGAGCGAATAGGCGCAACCTTGCTCTTTGCTAGAACCGGCGAGACCAAAACATGTCCAGCAGCATCCACTGTGCGTAGATAAACAACCGCTGCATACCCTCGCTCGGAAGCATCACAAAAGCCATGAAGGCTAGCTTTATATTTTCCAGACGGAAGGAAACGTCTGGGCAAGGAAACCCGATTAAGAGCTGGGAGGGATGACACAAACTCTAGCCATTCCAACAATAACTCTCCATGGAGAGGCTCATCCCACGACAATTCAGCAGCCCATAATTTCTGCAAGAAACATTTCGCCCAAAAAATGACTGGACTGATCCAACCATTCGGATCATAAGTCCGAGCGACAGTGGACAACACTGATCGCTTCGACCAAGACTTCGGGGACTGTAGGTCCACATGATAAGTGAAGACATCCTGGACTGGTCTATACTGGACACCAAGGACAGCCAACATATCAGGATTGTCTACATTGTGGAAGATGTGGGGATTCTGCTGGTGCTCCTCCGGCAAATCGGCAAGGAGCCGAGGTGAATTCGACAGCCACTTTCGCAATTCATAGCCACCAGCTTTCATGAGGTCAATCAATTCGTCCCGCAAGACGAGAGCCTCTTCTACAGTTGCTGCCCCACTACAGCAGTCGTCAACATAAATATCCTCCTTCAAAATGGCAGCCGCGCGAGGAAACCTTATCCGCTCTCTTTCAGCTAGCTCCAAGAGCGAGCGGATCGCAATGAAGGGACTAGAACGCAAACCATAGGTGTTGACACGAAGTTCATAGACAACCATGGGATCGTCAGGATGCTCTCGCCACAAAATCAGCTGGAATCGCCGGTCATCGCGATGAATTACCGTCTGTCTAAACATCTGACGTATGTCAGCGACGAACACAATTGCATGACGACGAAACCCAGTGAGGATATCTCCAATGTCTCGATGTAGCTTAGGTCCGGCATGGAGACACAGATTCAAAGATACACCAGAAGTAGTAGGCGCTGACCCATCAAAAACTACACGTATCTTGCCACCTGGCGTCTTCAAAACGGCATGATGAGGAAGGAAGTAATGCTCCACTGAGCGCCAATCAATATTCGACACAGACATGTGTCCCAAATCCTCATATTCTCGCATGAACTCAATATATTTCCGGCGAAGCTCCGGATCCCGCTTCATGCGACGTTCCATGGAGACCAATCTTCGTTCAGCCAACTGCCGAGACTCGCCAAGCGGAGGCCTATTCGCTAAAAAGGGGAGACGGGTGACAAGCTGACCAGAGACGAGACGACCTGTGTTGCTCTGGTAGAAGCTTTCACACTCTTCGTCCTCTGGACACAATCTAGGCATAGAGGGAGGTTCCTCCACTTCCCAAAACTTCTGAACGGCGTCAGAAAGCGTGGATCCCACACGTAGCCCATCCTCAGCAAAAAACACGGTCGAAATCGGAAGGATAGGGCCCAACAATGCCGAACCAAAAATCGTGGGGACCACTACCAAACCACCAGGCTGCAAAGCTCTCCAACTCCCCGAACAAACCTGTCCCAAAATATTACTCCCCAACAATAGGTCAACAGGACCTGGAGTATGAAACATGGGGTCAGCTAAAACCAAACCCTTTGTCAAAGCTATGACAGGTGGAGGAAGCTTTATGCGCGGGTGGTTACTCAAAATATTCTCCAGCACAATAACCGGAATCTTGGTTTTCCTGGTTCCAAGTGGTACTGGAGAAAATTCCACAAAGGTGTGACCAACTCTATTGGTCACCTTAACGTTTCCCACTCCGTAGACTGGGAAAGGAGAAGGACCGACACAGAGGTCCAATTGGCTCACCAACCAAGCTGAGACTATACAACCCTGGGCACCCGAGTCCAAAAGGGCACGAACAACAATCGAGTTGCCCTTCGGGTCCCATACCCGCACAGAGACCGTAGGCAAGAGGATGGTCTCTGGGTTCTCAGCGTGGTGAGCTGCAAGTCCCTAGCGGGAGAAGTTACGGAGTGAGGGCTCCCTCCCCGAGTGCGGCAGGGGACGATAACTGTCTACCCTGCCCTCACCGCGGCGACCCTGCACAACGTGTGCGGATGAGAGGGGGGCTACAGCCTGCCTTCCTAGGCGGGGTGGACGCCGCTCCAACCTCGGTCGCTCCAACAGCGGGGGGGAGAATCTCCGGTTGTGGTAGACTGTGGAGTACTCCGCAAACCCAACAGCGCCTCTAGGGGGTGGCGAACGCCTACCCCCGCCCGTAAGGGCTCGATCCTGGGCGCTGGACCTGGCAGGACTGTCACCACCAGCGCGAGCAGCCAAATGTCGCTCAGCATCGCGAACACCAGGACCCTCCCGGTTGCGGTTCGCACACAAAAGAATGTGGTGAGCACCACCACATTGTCCACATGGACGAGGCTGAGGACACTCTCGCTGGAAGTGACCCTCCAGGCAGTGGTAACACAATCGCCTCTCCTTGGCGATGTGTCGACGCGCTGCTACGCGCAAAGCCACAAATTTGTGACAAGCAGTCATCCGGTGGCCGGAGCGCTTGCAGAATCTGCAAGCCACGGACTCCTCTTGGGAGACCCCATATCTCGGCCGTGACTGCTTATTCACCGGCGGACCCTGCGGTCGGGCCAGTGGTCGCTCTCGGCGAACGCTAGTCTGCGGCATCAAGAGAGTGGAACCCTCCACGGTATCCACCCTGCGACACTCGTCTTCGAGGAACCTTTCGAGTTCCTCATAGGAAGGCAAGTGGGTGGAGCTGTCCCCACCATATTGTCGCTCAAAGCGCAGCCGCATCTCCAAAGGCAGTTTAGCCAACACAATATGGAGCAGCAAAAAGGACCACTGGTCCACAGGTAAATCCAATCGCCTTAAGGCGTTAACAGCCACCAAAACCGGGTTAACAATATCTGTCCGTAAGGCTGACGCACAGGCAACCTTAGGCAGGTTCAAAATTTGCCCCACATGGGTGTCAGCCAAAAGGCGCACGTTGTGGTAACGGCGCTTCAACAAATCCATGGCTGTCGAGTAGGTGCCGTCATCGACCTTCAGGTGCTGTACCAGGCCTAGAGCCTCTCCCTGTAAGGAGGCCAACAGGTACGCCATTTTTTGAGCAGCTGACAGGTCGGTATGGGAGTCCACCAAACTATTGAACATCCCATAGTAGCTCAACCACTGGTCCAAATCACCGTCAAAGGTGGGAAGGTTGAGCGTGGGGAGACGACCCAACAAGGCGTGGGGTGCAACAAGTGAATCCCCACCAGAGGGAGCTGAGATGTGGGAGACCGCCTCGTTAATGGTGTCCACAAACTCGTATATTTGACCAAAGTCCGCTTCATATCGCTGCTCCTGCTCGTCCGGTACAGGCGTTTCCAAATTCGCCATAAACATCAAGCCCTCAGCAAAACTCCTATCTAACGCCACCAAACGGGCCGGCATTTCACTCGCCCGGGCGAGTAAGGCTTGCTTCCGGTCCGGCCGGTTGACCATTGCAACCGCAGAAGAAAACCATCTCAACTGCGCAGTCATTGCGGACTGATGTGTAGAAAAGGTCACCTTGACAGACATGTCTACACCTCAGGACGCACGCAATACAAAACAAAAACCAAAAATAAAAAACAAAAATAAAAGTAAAAAAAAACAATAATAACAAAAAAAATAACAAAATAAAAAAAAAACAAAAAATGCAGTGGAGGCACAATAAAAAACAAAAGGGGTGCGTATGTGTCTTCAAGAAGGTATAACCGTCCAAAATATTAATTAAGACTACCTGACAAAACAACAACAAAAAAAAACAAATTAAATTATCAAATTAAAATAAACGCAACCAAAAATGTACACGAGCGTGGACTCAATAAAACCGCAATGTCCAGCTATCAAAAAAAACGTGAAGCGTTATATCCAAAAAAATTATTAACGCGTGTGGGTAACTAGCCAGCTACTAAACGTCGCACGCGTGGATTCAAAATATCTTCAAAAACCTTCAAACCGTGAACGTAAAATAAAAATCAAAAACCAAATATATAAACCAAATTACCAATATACAAAAACAAAAGTCATCAATATTAACTACCTAACGGTATTATCAATATCATCAATATCAAGTAACGGTATCAAACCACGCTCTGCTACCAGATGTTTACGATGTAGCAGGAGCGTGGACCCAATATACGCAAGGCCCTCAACACGTAAAGTTACAAAAAAAAATTGAATAATGACAAAAGAATGGTTGATAGCGGTATCAACCACGCTCTGCTACCAGTTGTTTACGATGTGGCAGGAGCGTGGACCCAATATACGCAAGGCCCTCAACACGTGAAGTTACAAAAAAAATATTGAATAATGACAAAACAAAATAATGGATGATGACGGTATCAACCACGCTCTGCTACCAGTTTGTTTACGATGTAGCAGGAGCGTGGACCCAATATATTCAAGGCTCTTAACACGTGAATTTACAATTATCAATAAAATGAATAATGACACAAACAATGGTTGATAGCGGTATCAACCACGCTCTGCTACCAGATGTTTACGATGCGCACACTAGGCGCGCACCTGCTTCGCGTTACGCGAAAGCAGCCCGAGGAATGTGCACTCGGGCCCAAATGTAATAAACTTACTCAATAACCACCACAATGGTGGGTAAGCACAATAATAGGATATACAGGCCTCACTTACCCCAGGTGGTTTTGCCCACGCACAAATCTGGAAAGTGTTCCTACGCTAGTCCCTACTAGACGTGACCTATCTTAGTGTGATTGAATAAATAAATACATAAATTCCCAATAAATACTTGTGTAGTAATCCAAGTCTCGTCCTGTGGTGAGCCGGTGGCCGCTATCGTTCGGCAACTCACACCCGGCAGCAAATCACCTCAAGAAATGACTCCAAACCACAAGCACAATCACACCCAAACAATTCCAACCAAAACACTCGCGTGGCACAAGGATATCGCGAACAAGACCTATTAATAGGCGCGAATATCAATAATCAACTGTCCGAGACCGCGGTGTGAATTTAACTCAATTTAACTCTGCTCGCCGCCGAGCGCGTGTTACTACTCAAAAATATCAAATTCTCAAACCGCCTTCAATATGGCGGGGACAAAAAAAATGTTGCTTCAAATAATCAATGTATGCGGGTATGCAAAGATGCTCGCGCCAATTACAAACAATGTTAATCTAGTCTTTGTCTGTCACCGGCCGTATTGGATTCGAAATAGAGATTTCTTTTCATCAGTATTTAAACTTTGCTGCCTTTTCTACCTTGAGGTAAACCTTTGTATCAATTCTTATTAGGTAGGGGTGGTGGAGTAGTAATAGTCTAGGGCTCGATCCTCAGCCTTTTTAGTGTCGTGACCTCCTGGAAAGTCACCAGCTCGGCGGTGAGGGAAAACATCGGGAGGAAAACGCAAATTCCAGACATAAAAAATCTAGAGTATGTGATTCTCCAATCGTTAGGCCCTCGTTTTTCGTACATACATAAATGCGACCAACTGCGATTCCCTGTAGGCATATGTGATCGCAACCCCCAGGTTGAGAAACGATAGTCTAGGAGTTCTTGACTCACTCATTTTCACAACTCAAATTTCACAAAAAGAAAAAGATTATATCTCGACTAATAGTCATCGGCCGAGTTCAAAATAGAGCACATTTCTTAACAGATTGAAATTATTTTTTTTAGAAAATAGTTTGGAACTTTTTTTATAGTAAGAAGACGGCAGACAAGCATACAGTCAACCTGGTGGTAAGTGGATACTGTCGCCCGTGGACACTCACGATATACATCAAAATCAGTCCAGAATGACACGCCCCCGGATGCGCTGCCTGCCTTTTGAGACGTAGGAATTGATTTGGAGAAAAGGTTAGGAAAATAGGGAGGGATAGGATGGGATGGGATTGGGCTCTGGCATATATCACTCACTAGTGAAACACATACGTACATCGGGGAATAGGATATAGTGGGAAATGCAGTACATTTCATGGTAGTCTTCTGTGAGAGAGGGGTAACGTGG
Organism: Sesia apiformis; assembly: GCA_914767545.1. Lineage (NCBI taxonomy): Eukaryota > Metazoa > Arthropoda > Insecta > Lepidoptera > Sesiidae > Sesia > Sesia apiformis. The sequence goes on from OU611962.1 coordinate 1,459,257, forward strand.
CCAGTCGAGCTCGCCCAGCAGCTGTTGGATTGCAGCGTCCACTCTCCCCCTCCAATATTGGGACTTGTGAAAGTGCTGATAAAATGTTGTCAGTCATAGCTGTCAAGAAATACGTTATTTCGCCACTACCGCTGCTCTCTCGCGAAAACCGTACGAGCATTAGTACAAGAGTGGATAAACATAGATTTCGTGCTGCCATATTATACATCCAAAAAAGAGACAGGAGTGCGAAGCTCAACTGGTTACCATTCTGCATAAAAGATCCAAGCGACAAAAATGAAATTTTGCAATAAAGAAGATTCCGTATTTGTAGTTCTACTGAATTATTCTACACGGCGCTTGGACCACTTCTAAAATATCGTGTAAATATAAATATAAGTAAAAAATCAAAAATCTGTTTAAAGCTAAATTGAATCACTTGCAATTTAAAACATTGAATCATTGAAAACTTGGGACTGTTTATATATAATTGTATCCAACTAATTGCTGCCTAAAATCGTAAAACGGAGTTTAGTATTTCTGATCGCAGTGACAAGGAGGAATAATATTTGACGGATACCCTAGGAGATTACGAATAAAGACGAGAGAAAAGACGTAATGTTCACACTGAAAGCTTCTGAAATCTCGGTGCTTAAAGATGTTAAAAAAAATATACAGATACTTAAGTAGTCCACGCGAGTAGACTAAGTATGTAAGAAGGTTACCAATAAAGTTCATGAACTAACTATAGCTGCAGACTATAGATTAGGAAAGTATTCACTTGGTCTTTCGATTCTTCTCTATTTCAATAAGCGATTTGTATAGGAGCTTCAATGGATCTGAAATTACCGTCAAATTGCTTCGAATAGTCTTTTTATGGGTGTCTGCGGATTACGGTCAGTTTCTTTGTCGGGTCATTCAAGTGGGGAAATTATACCGAGGAAAGGTATCTGGGAATAGGGAATTTCCTGTAATAACTCATATCCTTTTTATTTATTTTTTAATGCCTTTAAATAATGTGGCAATGTGTCAATTTGAAATAGATTGAACCATGAGATTAAATTGATGAATGATATAGATCTTTTTGAAAAATGATTTTTGATCATTACAAAAATCAAGTAGAGTGTACGGCCCATCGGTTTACTGTGTGGGTCCTGCACACCTAGAATCTTTAGCATGGTTTCTTGTATTTGATCAACAAATTATTAATGACATTATGATGATTATAAATAGTGTACTATCACCTGAAGAGGTCTAACAACTCGCTGCTAAAATTATCCTTCGACATCTGCAAGCCAACTGGTTAGCAGATATTGGTAGCGAATAGATCAAATAATTGTCTCAGTGATACGAGACTTATTGACTAGCTCAGAACCTAATCCTCAATAATAATAACAGCCAAATCCATATACCACCATTCGTATATAATACTATCTGCTTCTAGATATTTACAGAAACATTTTCCCTAATCTGACTTTTTTGCGGTTATCTAGATTCGTACTGATATCTCAGGAAGCGTATTAGCGGGGTCATCAAAACGACATTTGTAGATTACCAACAGCAAGATTTATTACATGCAATATACTACCAGCGCATATATTTTGGTGATTTACGTTATTACGTGTGTAGTTGTGTTCATATATTATTCATGAGTAGTAAGACGGAAATGATAAGATACAGTAATATATAGGATACTGTCTAACTATCTGTATAAATTGAGAAAATAACAATCAGTTGGCAATCCTTGAAGGCTTCTCGTGTCATACTTCCTGGCAGGACCACAGTCTCAAAACCGCTTTTTCTTAGCAGCAAGAATTCATGTTTTTAAATATGGTCCCATGTAGACCAAATAATGTAAAATCTCAAAAAATCTTTAGGTACAAATTTTAATGAATTGGTCCTACTTGGTTATTAATTCTTCTGGTTTCTTTTCTTTCTCGATAGCGTATTTAGCAGTAAAAAAAGAATTTAGTGTGACAGCCATCCGTTCTTTCCAAATGTTACCAGGTTTTTGAGTTGGTTGTTTCTTCTTTCCTCGAGAGTGTAAGCAGCGAAAAAGCAAATGAGTGTGCGTAGTCACCATCCATTCAGTTCAGATTTTAGAAGCGATCTCTCGGGTTATTATTCCTTCTGATTTGTTTTCCCTCGTCACTGCCTTAAGTTCATTGCCACAACAACGCAATGGTTTTGATAAGGATACAATCGTTGCGTGCGCATCTCAACGTACTGTTAGGGTTTTGATGGTTTTTAAGAAGTAATGCCGCTTTAATTGGTGATTGTTTTCTACTCCTTGGTAATCAATTTCATTGTTTTAAAGTAAAGTAAAAGTGTTTTAATGTGGGAATAATTTAATGATTTCGCAAAGTGATAAACAATGAATCAGCGACATTATTTTCAAAGTAACAATGCATTTGTCAGGCATCCGCATAGGCCATTTACGGTACATTTACGATGTGAAGGAATGTTTTCAAAAAGCGCAGGCAATTTTGAGTGAGTTTCACAATAAACATTTCACAATCAAAACAACTTATTCTATAGTTAAGATGCGCATTGCGACGCCGGAAATGGTCTCGAACTCTCAGCCATTATTTTCAAAAGAGTTCAGTGACTAACACAAACTTATCCTCCCTTTTCGCCCTGCGCAATCAATGTACTCTACGTGGAATCAACGTGAACGGTGAGCATTTCCATTTAGTCGATGGCATATATACAAACAAAATAAGTGAATCCTCGCCTGCGCAGTTGGACGGGTGCGGTGCGGGCAATGCCCACACATTGCTCGCTCCCCACCCCCTAAGCGGAGAGCGGGCGGTAGTTGCACCTGCACATATCTTGTTTTTTCTATAGTCATCATGGCAGACTTGTAGGTTTTTAAAAAATTGTTTCGTGCAGGCTACTACACATAATTCTCGCGATGTTTGCTGCAGTTGGGTAATGTCTTAAAAGTTGGTGTACTTAAAAGTGGGGTAGTCGTTATTGTCAATCAAATAAACTTGAACCATACTCGTATTTTAAATTTCTCTACTTTAAAACCAACCACATTTGCAGTTTTTTTCACTTTTTCAGAAACTTTTCAGACAGTGACACAAAAAGATTCTTTACAATCGTACATACAGATCCTGCCTCATATACCCTTCACCCTCGCCTATTACTAGACAGACAATCAAGTAGTGTCATCAGCTCGGTGAAAGAGCGCATTGTCGCCCTTACAATTTGCGACGAACGTTCCGCTGGCAGTTAACCCCTCATCCTTCAATGTCTCGAGCGATGGATTTTGGTACAAGCTACAAGAGAGTGAGGAAAGAAATAGAATTTGTAGAATTAAAAAACTTTGTATCAAAAATAGAATTAAGTAAATCGAATAGAAAGATCGACTTTAGATGGCGCATATATAATCGTGTTCCATTAATAGCCACCGCGAACCTGTAGTTAAATTTTCCCTTAAATCACCTGAATATTATATTCATCATTTGTATATCATATATTAAATCCAATAATAGGGTGTCGTACATGCGTGCAAGGAATGAATGAGCGGCAGGTAGCGCACATCAGTCTTTCAGAAACCGAAGAAGCTCTTTACGCTGTTTTTTTATAGAAGAGATGGCAGATGCGTGAGCGGCCTTCTAGATGGTAAGTGGTCACCGTCGCCCATATAACATCTTAAGTGATAAATAAATTGTAGAATCTAATTCTCTTTCTCGAAGTGCCTTACTTGGTAACTTAGTGGAAAAGTCTTAGTAGGCTGAAAATATTCATTTCACATTTTCGGGTTCGCTGTATAAAATGTCCTGTAGACCACTCCATATGCAGTGGCTCTATAGTATGCAGTCTAGGAACTGCAGTAGAACCGCCCTTCGCAGATGAGAAGTACGATAATAGAAACAGCTTCGATAATAAAACAGTCTATATGTCGTGAATGCTGTCTTTGCTTGCATTTATGTGCGTTGTAAGGTATTGCGGGAACCATATAATGTCGCCATGGCCAATGTCTAGTTAGTGAAAAGACGAATTTTCGTGCATCGAAGTCAATTAAAAATTCAACAGGGAGAAAGAGAGGCGGAGTTACACTTACCAATAATTAAGATTATGAACGAGTGCTTCACGACTTCAGAGAGTTTGACTTGTACCAAACTGTTCCCCTAACCGAGCAGACAGGACATTAGTTACCTGATTGTACTGGTGTCAATCTGACACCTGGCGCAAAAATAGGTCGGGGCATCTACTTAAAATACGATAACCTACTTCTTATACCTGAACTCATTGGTTGAGGTTATGGAATTTAAGATAAGGTTTTTTTTTTTTATCTTATTCTATTTTTTATTATTATATATGGAACAAAAGTAGTCACAGTAAATTACATAATATGACATTATAAGTTGAAGAAATAAAATGGTAACTTTAGAGGAAAGAAGCCAATTAAGAAACGTGATAACATAGGAGTACTTATTCTTAACTAACATTCGTGAGGTTTGTACCCTTCTTTAACCCGTAGAGAAACCTTCTTTAAAATCCGTCAGTGATATATCTTAATTTTAATCTAGCGCATGTATCTTATCATTGGTATCTTAGGTGTATCATGATATTTATATTAAACCACGTAAATCGGTATTTAAGATCGGATGTATCTTAAACATCTCATCGTCACTAGACATAACCTTTATTCTCTTTTTATCCAGCCACAACCGGTGACTTTCTTCAAATCATAAGTCATCCTGGCTTAAAGCTAACTTGCCATACTATATCATCAGCTCCACTCTCCTCTCCCTCACTACTCTCTCTCCACTGGATATAGGCCTCTTACAATGATCCCCAGTCTGGACCCAGTCACCACCGACGAACTGCTTTAAGTCGTCGATAGACTTGGCTGGGGTGCGTCCCACACGGCGTATCCCGATACGTGATCGCTATTCAAGAACACATCACCTCATCGATTATCGGTTCTGCCCTCTTCCACTCTATATGACCTACCCTCTTCCACTCTAAGATGCTGATCCTACGAGATAAGTATATCGATGACTTTTGTTCTTTGGCAAATATCTTCAATTCGAATCCTATACTACAAAGAAACTCCAAGCATAGCTCTTTGTACAGCTCGCTGAGCAATTTTGAATTTATGGACCAGAACTACCACTTTTCATGTTTCGGCACCATTTATGTGGTATTCAAGTAAAGGGTACACAATCACCTTTTGTAACTATGCAGTGATTTGAAATGAACTGCCGGCTGTGTTTTTCGTTTTGCTATGACATGGAGCTCTTCAAGAGAGCGGTGAACAAGATTCTGCAAGGTCGGCAGCGCACCCGCATGCCGCTCGGTGTTGCAGGTGTCCATGGGCGGCGGTGAGCATTTACCATCATGTTTGCCGCCCGTTCGTCTGCCCTCTTCTATAAAAACAATGGTGTTTCCTGTTAAGTCTAAATGCTTGTAAATAAAATCTCAGTGCATCGACCCGCGACGATTCCCACACACTTTTTTGTTTTCCCACCGAGCTCTGTTTGCGCTAGCGTAATGATTGTGCTCACTGATTAAAATGTCGAAAACGTCGGCTTATCGAGTTTCTCATGGAAGAGAAATGGATTTTTTTAACTAAGTACGCGAGGAGAAAAGGAAACGAATCTGATTATTGGCGGTACAAATCAAGATAGATTTCAGTTGTTAGTTGGAAATACTAATAATATGAAACTGACTTGCGTGATAATGTTACGCCCCCGGATGCACTATCTTCCGGTGGAGATTTATGAAAGGATTTGGAGAAAGACTTGGGAAACTGGGGAGGCATAGGGTAGAATGGGATGGGATTTGGCTCCGGCATAAGGTAAGGTAAGTATAAAGTAAGCAATACTGAGTAGACTCCCAAAATTAGATTTCTTTTACAACTTTTTGATAATTTTGTATTTTGACACTAGGGAAAATTATCAAAATTTCCGAAGCTTATGTGAAATGAGAGTAGCTACAGTGGTGATAGCCTAAGGGCCTAAAATTAATTGTTGTTATTCTCGACTCTCGCGAGGTTGTGGGTGCATGTCCTTTGAGTTTCTACTTAATATCACTAGCTTGCTTGATTCGGTATTAAAAAAAACTGAAGCATTTGTCGTCACCTATCCACACTGGACCCGCGTAGTGCAATATGGCCTGAAACCCCCTAGTGACATATTAGGGGAGGCCTGTGCTTTACAATAGGACGTTAAAAAGGCTGAGAAAACAAATGAGAGTAGCACCTCTAATACCATCAACTCATTTATAACGGCAACGTTGGTGGAATCGTTGGTAATGGAGAATCATTCTGTAGAATAATGGATCACAAATGAATCCATATTCAAGCTGGTACAATGCACAATATATGTAGTTCATATTTAGCTGTGGACAGTTCTCTCAACTCAGTGAATCTGGTCGCAATCGCCTTGCGGTCTGAGGCACATCGGGAAAAATACAATTCGAAACAACTTAATACCTCAATGGTTTTTTACTTACTTCGCGTTTAAGTACGTACGTATTAAGTGTTAAGTGTAAGTGTACGTCTTGCAAGTATGATATGATAAACATCTAAGACATCTTTCGATCTCTCTTCAACAAACTGGTACCTATATCAGTTTTGGGGGATTTTTTCAAATTTATATTTATGTAATACTTTGTTATATCATTAAATATCTATGTAAGTAGTCATGTATTGTATTTATCTCAAGTAAGTGCGTCTCTCTGTGTGTATTAATTATTATTATTTCTTAATTCTGTGAGATGTGTTAGTGAATTTCGTTTTTTGCTCTTCATTCACTTTATTTCGAATTTTGTCCCACCAAGAAAATCCGATCATAGTTCTCTCCATAACCCTTTGAGCGACTTAAAGCTTATGGATCAAGACGACTGTTAGGAACCACTTTTTGGCTCCATTCGTCATAACTACAGGATAGGGTCGGACTGGGCCGGAAGGGCCCGGGTGGCTCCGCCCGGGGCCCGAGACTGGATAATGGTAGATGGGATACTATCGGAAAATATCTATTTCATGTCTCTCTAATTGTATGAACGAACTATCTGATCTAGTTTACATTTAGGTTGCAAGAGCTGGGATCTAGCCTGCGCGGGCCTCCTATCCTACCTTCCGCCTGGCTTGCGGCAAGCGCCGCAAACCAGGCCCGTGGGGGGCCCCGCGCGGGCTGGGGCCCGGCTGGCAAACGCCACCTCGACTATATGGCCAGTCCGACGCTGCTACAGGACGCAGTAGTACAATACTAAGACTTTAAGACTAAATATCTACAGAAACAATTTCAGACGACATTACTGTACGAACTTGTCATTTACCACCAGGGCGATTGTCTGCGTGTCTGTCACTTTTCTATAAAATATATTAAGAATCGATAAAAAAAAAAAAATTTAGTATGCTCGGTGTACCACTATCTCAAAGCTCCCGCGCTCTACTGAAGCCTCCGCTTTCAGTGTGTGTCCCGCGATACCCCGCACCACCCGCGTGTCGACCGCTTTACAGTTAAACGTATACTAATATATAGTGTGTGGAACGCCTTTATAGTGCGCGGTGTTTGTGAAGTGTTTTTGTGTGGATTGTTTCTTGTTTGGTAGAAGGTGAGTCTGTGTTTTGCGTTTTATTCCGTTTTACTATATTTATGTATAAGGAACTCTTTGAAATTTTTAGTTCACAAAGGGAGAAAGGGTTGAGGCAAAGTTACAAAATAAACAGGAAAAGAACATTTATAACTTGAATTAAAAACGGCAACATTAATTATTTTGGAAAGCTTTTAAAGAGTTTAAATTGAGTTTTAGAGCAGGGACTATTGACGGATTTATTGATTATTGATTTATAATTATATTGGCTGTATATCTGGCACGGCCGTTGTCTAATATATTAAAAAAAAATGTATCTAATGTCGGCTCTATAGTACCTATAATAAAGCCTTATAAAATAATGCTCGTATAAAATCAAACTAAAAGAAAAATCGTTTAAATAACAATAACAGCTTGAAAACATAAAATATACTTACAGATATGTTGAATACTAATAAGCAGGTAGACGAGCCATAGAGTCTACCTGGCGATAAGTGGATACTGTCACCCATGGACAATCACATACATGCCAACATGAGTCAATAATGATAAAGGTTGACATACCCCCGGATGTGTCGCCTAACTCTGAATATATGAGAGTGGATTTAGAAAATGGTTTGAGAACGATTGAGGATAAAGATTAAAACGGGAGAACAAATTTTCCTCTTCCGATTACTTCCGATTACTCAACTCTTAAATTTTCTCGAGAAGAGATAGAATGTAATGGGATAGGAAGTAGAAGGTAGTAATAATGAACATGGAGTTTCTCTTATCTCGTTGAGGAGATAGGATTGAATGGGATGTAGGGAGTATAACGGGATGGGAGATTCCCCTCATTCCATACCTGTTCTAACTGGCTGGGATTGGATGTGACTAGAGAGTAGGGAACATAAGATGAGTGTCTTCTCTTAACTTATTATTCTCTATATTTGATAGCATTAAAAGAAATGGTAAATCTTGGAACCCAGATACTCACTCACTGCCGAAACACATTGGCACTTTCCACGGCAGTCTTCTGTGAGAATTGTTAGGTAACTCGGTCAGTTGAACACGTCCAGTCTTCTGTGGGACTGCAGTATCGCTTATTCCCTTGAAATTATTGTATCTTCGCTAAACTTTGAGGGGAAGAGTGCACGCTGCAATCCAACAGCTGCTGGGCGCGCTCGACTGGCCACGTTACCCCTCTCTCACAGAAGACTGCCTTGAAATGTACTGCATTTCCCACTTAATCTTATTTCCCTAATGTACGTACGTGTTTTGGTAGTGAGTGAGATGTGCCAGAGCCCATTCCCATCCTATCCCTCCCCATTTTCCCACCCTTTCTCCAAATCCATTCCTATATCTGCAAAGGTAGGCAGCGCATCCGGGAGAGTGCCAACGTTTGTCATTTTGGACTAATGTTGTCATGTATCGCGGATGTCTATAGGCGACAGTATCCACTTACCATCAGGTGGACTGTATGCTCACTTGTTGCCTTCGTCCATAAAAAAAACTATGACAAACATGGATGCACCCGTAGGCGATTTCTAGTTATAAATATGAGTTTAACAGTAAATTACGCTAGTAAGGTGAGACAGTAACTTTTACTTTACTGTTTTAATATATTACTCTTCTTACAATGGAAGTTTTTAATACTTGAAAGACACTTTTAATGGTCTATTAATATGCAAAGCAGTCTATGCCACTGAGTAAATGTGAAATGCCATGAAAAGAGTCTGGTAAATTCGCCTTTAAATTTGCACATAGTATAGGGAGTTATTAAGTGTATGTGTACCGAATATAACAATATATTCTGTTAGTAGAGGTAGCCATGTATTGGATGGTAGTATTCGGCTGTTGAAGTAGATTAGTAGATGGCAGTGATGCCAACCTAAATTGAAATCAAACATAGCTTACAAAATAATGTGCTATTTAAACATCTTAAATTATCCTATAATTTATTAAAACTGTATAAAATTATATAATGATATATAATTTTATACAGTTTCAAGGTATATCCATGTATGCCTTTGTGTGACAGTAATAAGGGTTATAAATGAAAGGAATTAACGTTTCCTACGGAATCCTAAAAAGGTTAACCTGTAAACGTGCAAGGTGGAACATTCCGCGGCTATTTTTAAAACCACCTGTGTGTATTGCGCGTTGAAAGATGTAAAGTGAAACATATTGGAATCCAACGACCACTTAGCGGACAATTGTTTACTTTACAAATATTTTTAGAGAATCTTTTCTCTGTACGCAGGACTTAAATCGTTATTTTTACATACCGGCTAATTCTTAATACTTTTCAAGAGACTACATGATGTTTCCAGTAGAAAGATTTTTCTTTTGATAAATTACTATGCTTCCTTCCATCCCGCCTCGCAAACTCATCTCTATTGTATACACTTTCATTAATGAGATTAAACTAATAATGGCACGAATAATCATCTTTGTAATTAAGTCGATCGACGCGAAGGGCTGAGGGTGAATTGAGAGGTTTTTGAGGCGAACCCCTTTCAACGTGTAATATGTAACACCACTCGATGTAATATGTACCAAAGACAATATAGTTAAGTTAATGACTGAATTGTTTCTATCAATAATATTATTAAAAGACGAAAAGTAACCAAATTTGAATTAAGGAAGGTCCATAAGAGTTACCTTCCAGCACTGCACCCCTAACGCATAGTCCCGCGGGCTATGCCAAATGGGCAACAACATATGTATGAAGTGTATATATGTATATAAGTAGTTTATTAATTTATTTTTTTATTTTCCTTTTGATTTTGTCACTCCTTAATCGCACCGCCGCGCCGCCGTTATCTTCATACTATCATTCCACTCCTGAAGATTGACTGGAAGACAATGCTGTGTAGCATTACGCCCGGCCATTGTACTTTGTGCAAGAAAGTGTTGTAATAAACAAATAAACGCAGTGCTGTATATCGGGTGGCGATAAGCCCGTAGATCTTCTCACAGGCCCTTACGAGGGTGGAGGTAACTCCTTTCAGTGACATCTCCTCTATCCGGCAACACGGACAGGTAGCTGGGTTGGCCCTCTGGGCCGTAATGCTGCCGAGTGGCGGTAACCGGACGCGGTGGCTATTTTAAAGTGCTCAATCTTTTAAAGGCTTCAAAGCAAATATTTATACAACTGTAGCAATACGCATCTATAATACTAGATTAAGTATTGTTTTTTAAATCATTGCAATGTACACGGTGAATGATACGGAATCCAAAACAACATTTTTTGGAATTTTTGTCTTTCAATCTGTCTGTCTGTCTGAACGCGCGTCATGCAAAAAGCAGTGGACAGATTATAATGAAACTTGGCATACTTGTAGCTAGTGACTTGGGTTAACATTTAGGGTACATTTTATCCCGAACCGTTATAATATTCCCACGGGAATCTTAAGGATTATTCCCGTGGGAACTTTGTAACGATTTTATGTAACGGATGAAAATTTGTAACGAAGTCGCAGGCTCCGTTTAATTCCGTAAATATAAATAAATCTGAGATTTGGGCGGCCATTTTGATGCTAACTTGTTTATCGGTGCTCTTGAATTTTCATTCATTTAAAATTCCATTACTTGTCAAAGAAATTAGTTACTTCAATGACAATGTTAATCTTAATTCATTGAAAGCAGAATTAAGTATCAAAATCGGCGGGGAGTCGAACTTGCTCCCTGGTAAACTGCCGACTGCGCAGAATCTAAATTGACTTATTTCATTAATTTAATTGTAAGATGGATCGTCAGCATTGTTTAAAGTCGAGGTTTAATGGGTACAGTTAGATACAAAAAAGTCTAAGCTATGTTAATATTAATTCAAATTATTATTTACCTCTTCTAGATAAGGATTTTGCTAAAAAGTATTTTACTTAATATTTATTTAAATAATTAGATAAGTAATTAAGAAACTTATTTAAATAAGTAGAGAGATATATAAATTTACAGCTTATAATATTTTTTTCTTTCAAAGTATCAAATATTAGACTGGCATTATACATATGAAAGATAATGCATATAATTCGGTAATTAGGTGCATTATAATTTAGGTGCATACGAAAAAATATGTGACTATACCATATACATTATAACATGAGGCAAACAAACAAGGCAGTAGTTTTAAAACTTAATTCCCATCACAACTATTTTCCTGGTAAATGTAAATTAGATCCTAAACAAGAACTAAAGACTCAGTCTAGGCAAAGAACTACAGACTCAGAACTGAAGACCAATTTAAAAGTTCTCGTCAAGTAATCGATCGATTAGCCCCCGTTCACAGTACCTCTGCCTGCTGCGATAAAAGGTCATGGGTTATATTTACATTTGTTTATAGACAAATGTTTTCTTGGGTTTGGGTGGTGGGTTCGTCTTTGTATGTGTCTCAAGACCCAGTTGACATGGTTCTTCCGCACTCAAGATGCATCTCATGCACAACACAATGTGCGTGAAGAATGTGGGGCCTTAAATCATTATTATTATTATATGAAGGTTTAATTAAGATATCAGGGACAGGGAGGCACGCGGCCTACCCGATGGTAAGCCTGGCTTACCGCCGTCAAAATGCCATTCCCAGCCCAAAAACCCCAGAGGCCCGAACGTGCCGAGTGGATGCAAATCATTAGTGTGTGCCGTAGATAAGACTCGCTAAGCCTCATTATTCCTTTCGATCACCTCGTTGGTGAGCTTCGATTAAATTTTCTTTTTATTAATTTCTTCTATAAGAATCTAGGTTATTCTATTTTTTCTTTTCGTATATAATTTAAAACACAATTTAAATGTTAAAAATAAGGTATTATAGACACAGTTGAATGTCCTAAATAACGCTAGTTAGATTCGAAAGGTAGATTTTACAATTTGCCGGCCGATTTAGGCAAAAAAAAATGTTTAGACAAAATTTGTAATTTGACGAGTCCGAATTTGGACTAAACCGAATCAGCGACATATCGTTTGGATATAGTATGTAGGTAGTATATTTTAGGTTCATTTGTATAACTTGATCTTTAATAAAAAAAAATTAATACAAAATCAATAAAAATCTAAATAAATAAATAAAATAAAAAATCTTTTTGTCTTTAATTTTTTGGTGAAAATTAAACCATCCACGTAATATTGGAATTACTGAGATATTTCAATCATTTAATAAAATTTTCAATCGGCTCATATTCGATTTCATTTTATTCAATCGCCAAATTTCATTTCAAACGGTTAAAATAACGCATTCTCCACCAAATATAATTTTAAAGTCAGCTGTTTTTAATCGAGATATTATAGTGAACATTTTCCAAAATTCGGATATCGGATATTTTTCGAAAATATATTCACAACCTCTTACCGACTGTACAATTAATAAAAAGGATCGTTAAAAACACGTAATACTGTTTTGGTACCATTTTCGCGGTAATCAAGAGATTCGCACACCTTTTGTTTTCTTTGGGTCAAATTTCGCATTGTGACCTTTTGTTCAACGTTTGATCTTCCTTTTGTTTCTTGACATCACAGGTCCCTTTGTGTCTGGGATATTAGGGGATACGTTTATATATATCTTACTGAGTTAAAGATAAAGAGAATTAATTCTGCTCATGACGAAAGAGAGTCGGCGGTACTGGTTGAATCAAAGGAGCAGAAGATTGACACTACTGGTTATAGGTTATACCATACACATTGCATGTAGTGTTCTCATACAACCATTGTTGGCGAACTTCATCAAATCGTCGGTTCACCCGGCCGGAAGGCATCCCACTTTTCACCATATTTATTATTCTTTCAAAATGGTATTTAGTAAATCGGGTGTGAACGCTTAAAATTAAAGGTATTTGTTTACCTTTTATTCCTACTCGACGTATGGGCACGGGTTACATAAGCCGTGGTCACGAGTTGGCTGAAGAGTACTACCCAATCCCGATTTACAATATAAAATGTGTTCAAAACGCGTTAAATTTAAAAAGTTATGGTATTGAGTGTCCAAAATTGACTATCAATGTCTTGTAATCTTTCGCCTGTTCAGGTGAAGAACAGGGCCATCTAGAAATAGAAATGTCGAGAAAGATTCAATATAGTTTGATGCGTTGTGAACTATGCAACAATGTGCATTATGCTTCGATGAAGATGAGCTTCAACGTGCAAGGCTTGATACACATGAGGGTACATCGTTCCAAGCGAGTAATTTTGTTTATTAGAAATAAACTATAGTTCATTTTTTGATACGTTTTATTTTTGCCGCTCTTTTTATACTTTCCATTTCCCACTTTCCCAGCTTTTTGGCGGAACTCTAGTATGTACAATTTAACCCCAGCAAGACACACATCTGGGCATTCACCGCTTAGAAAGCTCCATTTGTCGTGGCACCTCGATGTCAGAACATTCCTCTCAAGATCTCAAGTTTTGGGATCGTTGGCGTCGATATTGGGAGTCATCTGGAGAGCAAGACAAAACTTGCCAGTAAAAAGCTCGGGGTACTAGAGTAATAGTAATAGAGAGTACTAGAGTAATAACCAGTAAGAGAGCGAAGGAGTACTTCTCTCCGGGGTGACGCTTACCGCTTTATAAAGCTCAAGTTAAATACCAAATGAAGTACTGTTTATGCCTCTGGGCCGATGTACCGAAGTACCAGCTGGACCCTTTTGACTCTGTCCAACGACGCGCCATCCGAATTGTCGACGATTCCACTCTCACGGATGCTTTAGAATCGCTCAGTATCCGTAGAGATGTTGAGTCTCTAAGCGTTTCTCAGCGAGCTCTCAGCTCTCAGGGTAGGTTCTGAAGAGCTGTTCAATTTAATGCCAACTTCGGGTTTTTATCATCACACCGCGTGTGTGTAACGTTTGGAAGAAAGAGAAGAGATTCCAGAAGACCTCGGCCAAGTAGCCCGGAAGATTCAATTAATATAAAAAATTAAAAACACACACATTTAATATTAAATACATCATTAAATTACAAATTATTAAACTAATTATTAATTCAGTATTATTTATTAATCGTCTTCTCTTTTAATTTTTTGTCTATTAAGATTTATCTGTAAAACATATTGGATGTTTAGCATCGAGCTAGTTGTAGTGGGATGTAGTTGCTGTTTTGGTACATTTGTCCAAATGACTAAATTGGGACAGACTCAGATTCCTAAATTACAGTGTCCTCTGGAGAACGAAAAATATAGCATCCTATATAGTGAAGATATTCGCTACTCATCATAATCTGCAGACGAAAGCGAACCAAAAATGCGGAGTAAAGGTCACGCACGCAATAAAAGTACTTATAAACGTATATACAATGAAAGTAATAAAAAGCAATAAAAGTATATACACGTTGGAATAGTTTAAGTAGTTTTGTGATTTAAGTGGATTTAGTTTTCTAGGAATGAATATGGATTGATTACAATGAAAAAAAGTTGCCCAATTGACATTTTCTGGTACTTAACGACGATTCAAACAGAGATTTAAAAAAAAAACTAGCTGTAAAAATTAACCAAGGGTGAGAGTGTAATTGAAAACTTAACACCGTTCGCCATAAGCGACAAAGAGTCAGAACCACTGTCAAATAGCACAAGTTTCCAATTAATCGTAGAGGGCTCGAGTTCTGTCACACATCTGTTGTGTGTTTGAGTCGGCGATAAGTAAGCAAAGGTGTCGCAGAGGTGAAGTGGCCTCTTGGCGAAGACTCTTGGCCTCTTGGCACCGTGGAAGATCATATCTCCAGAGAATTCCATAGAATCCCTCCATAGAAAAATAGGCACAAGGGTGTTTTGATGATAGTGAGAAAAATGCATATATATTTTTTTTAATTTTCACTAATGAAGCTAGAAACTTGGATTTTGGATAAAATAAAAAGAATAACTAGTTTAATGCTCTTTAATTGTTTTTAATTTCAGAATATAATGTTACTTATGTTATTGTTAGAAATGTTACTAACGCCTTTCCTACTTAGGGGACAGATATGAGGTGGCGAACTTAGGGAGAAGCCCATAATCGAGACAGGTTGATGGCATGAGAAATTGTTGAACCAATTTTAATAAAACCAAACTCGAGCATAATTCGAGTAATTGATTTTGACCAGATAAATAGTGTCGAAGCATCGCTGCGTGCATTAATAGTAATTTATTCTCTTATCGATAATGAATAGTTATAGCCTGAAACCATAGATTCTCCTCACGATTCTGAGTTCATTGATATGAAAATTTTTATGCAATTAAATCCATATTTTTGAGGTTATTCAAATTTTTCATATAAATTAACTAATTGAAAAGCCCAAAAATAGATTTTTTTTTTAAATTACGTGACATAAATGACAATTAATTGTAAATCACGAGTGAAATCCATGGTTTCGAGAAAAATCGAAAAATAAATAGATATTAATAGATAAATAGATATAATAATAAATACTTAGATCGAATATTAAATAGATACCTATTCGTATGTTAATTTAATAATTTGCACATTAGTCGTTAACAAGTATACCTCTGAACCAGACACAGAATCCAATTGGAGGGTCATTGAATGTGGCGTTAATCGTTATAACAGTATAAATCATAAGAAAAGCATAATATCCGGCTAGACTGTTTACAATCAGGTCGAAAATAACCGCTAGATGAAAGTTTCCCTCCTGTGTTTTGATCTGCGATGACAGACAGGCAGACGAACGCACTGAGTAAACAACAGTAATGTTTATTCTAAAAATCATAGACTTATGTCAGCACAATGCATTAGATTAAGTCCGCACAAAGACGTTTGGGTCAAGAATGATGTTAGTATAGATTTCAAACAGATATCTCTATCGATTCTAGAAGCATTAGGGTTACACATACATACTAACATAGGCGATTACACATCAATTTCTATTTTTCTTTCAAAATTACGCAACCGATAAAAAATGGCGTAATCGTCCGTTTTATTCTTTTGCTAAACTTTTCAAACAGAGCATACATTTTTTTTGGGGGTTTGTATTAACTAAAACTAAAAATAAAATAATCTATAAATTTAACAAAAGTCTAGAAATATATAATGTTTTTTTTTAGTGGAAAAAAGGGTAATATTCTGTAAATTTGAATTCCATTCTGTTTCCAGTCCAGTTACCAGAGTGAACCAGGCAGTGTTTCTAAAATTAGTTCTCTACCTTTTAAAAAGTTTCAGCTGCGATGTGGTATTATGAAAGATTCTCAGAAACAAAGGCACCGCTGCCCTCCGTCATCGAATTATAAACGTTGGCAAACTTTATATCTGTTTTTGTTTTCCCAAACCTTCGAACTTTTAAACGGTTGAATGTTTAAATCGTACTTAACGATGAGCCCCTGTCCGAGACACAAATAATACGCCCAGAGACACAGAACATAGAGTAAAGAGTAACTCAACTTATAAAAATACAACTTACAACGCTAGAAATACAACATTTCAAACTTTCGCGTTCAGGCCCGATTTACAATATAAAATGCTAGAAACGTGTCTCACTCACACAGACTTACTTCTATATGGAGTTTCAACTAGTTTTAAAGTGGTCTATTGTAATATGAGTCTATTGTAAGCAATATTCTATGATAACAGAATGATAATACCTCCTTAGTAAAAATGTACAAGTGCATTTTGATGACATTCGAGATTAAAGCAAAAAAATGATAAAATTATCTATTATTCATTTAAAATCAACTTAGAAACTTGGAATTCGTGTTAAAACAAAAAGAGTAACCATTATTTATTCTCTTTCTTTATTTTTAATTTCCTATTATATAGTGAAAGAAAGAAACGTTTATTCGACAAGCACACAAAGGAAGAAATAATGATAACAGATAGAAAGAACGACAAATAATTTGTAATCATATAGATAATTTACCAAATATAATAATTGCCATTAGTGCTCCGCCTAAAAGGTCTCCAGCTCAGCATATAGTGCCTGAGAGAACACTCAGCGTTTATTATTATTAATCCTTTCTTTAAAAATGTTGCTAATGCCTTTTCTGCTTAAGAGGGCAGAATATATTATTAATTAGCCACTGAATTATTGAAAACTAAAGAAAGTACAACTATTTACATGTTACAATAACAAAGTTGTATTCTCCTGTAAGAGGCTATCATGTGTATGTATTATAATGTTTATCATGTTTGTATAAAATGAAAATATATGGTGTGTCGACGGCGAACCCAGTAAAATAAAATACACTAAATTTCCAAAGGTAAACAGTGCATCTACGGAGGTACCCCAATATTCGTTATTCTTGACTAATATAAATATATATCACAGATGTGTTTGGATACTTTTAAGCGACAGTATCCACTTTGGATAGACTGTCTGTTCGTATACCATGCTCTTTCTATAAAAAAATCTTCATTACAAATGTCACTGGCAATATTTGTACAGTAGGTGCGTTTCAGTTCAGTGGATATTATTTGATGGAGATTTCCGTTATAATTTGTTCTCATCCGCTTTCTCTCAGCAATCTTCCATCGATCCAACTTCTTGCCGAATGATCAACACTCAAATAAACTGCCCTCGGTCCCTGCCTTACCGCCAAATTTCTGTAATGTGGTACAAAGGCGAGTAATCCTGTTTTCCAGGACAACGCCTGGGACAGCCCGAGGCCTTTTTGTCCCTTGACGCTTTTTTAATAATCTTAAAAACAGTCGCGAAGTGACCCCAATTTTGAATTGCGGCAAAATTTAAAGTGTTACAATTGATAATGAATAAAAAGACCCTTTGTTGTAGAATTTAGTGCTCCATTGGGACGAAAGCGACCTCCCTTTGTAAATGTTTCAGCTTCCTTCAATTTATCTCCATTATTAACAACAAAATACTATTTGATTAATATCCTCTCCTTTGTTTAACTCACTCCATTATCAAATTGGTGATAACCGAACCCTTTTATGACCGTTTCGCCCTTTTTGTGACCTTTTATTTGTACAAAGAAAACGGCAGACGGTCGATCCGATGGATGCGATTACTGTAGCTCTCGTAACAATATCTATCAATAACATGCTAAATTTACTTAATTAAATCATAAATTCAGTTCATTACACACTATAACTTTTTAGACTTTCACATTTTGTACACGCTTCTGTAAAAAGAAATGAAAAAAGAAAAAGAAAAAAAGATAGGGCAGTTAAAAAGAAATGAAGAATGTAAAAAGAAATGAAAGATGAACAAAAGTCTTTAATTATACGCGTTTAGAGAATATTTTTTATAATATAAAGTTACATACTAAACTCAGTTAATTATATGCCGAATTGCGTGATTAATTGTCAAATAATTCAGTGATAAATTTAGTTAATTACAGATTAAAATTTAGTTACATACTAGATTCAGTCAGTTACATATAAAAAAGGTGAGAAGAAAATCGCAGCAAAAGTGTAGTGTCGTTTTTTTAGTATAGTGAAGTAGGCGGACGAGCAAGCGGTCCCACGTGATGATAAGTGTTACCGCCGCCCATGGACACCTGTAACACCAGGGGGCATGCGGTTGCGCCGCCGACCTTGCAAAATCCTATTCAATGCTTTCTTGAAGAACCACATATTATATTAATGGCTACACGTCCAGCGTGGTGTATTAAGGCCACACATCTCTCGTGCTCTAGACAATTTGTATGGGGAGCAGTGGTCGATATCGAGGGCTGGTTTTGTTATTGATGTTTTCAAGTTCATCAAATCGTTAACCAACAAAATAATGGATCTTCTAAAATAATTTGCGTAAATTAGCTTCATTGAACATCTTCAGACATTGAAAGGTTGGTCCTATCTGAAAGTTTGTAAACTCGAATTAAACTCGACAACTTGGAGCTACTGGAATTATTCCAATTATTGTTCAAGAATGTTCCTGATTTTCACTTTATTATGGAAATTTTGGCTTTGTGGAAATTCACAGGATTATAATTACGTAGTAATGATTTTATCTCATGAAAACCAGCTCTTCCAACTGCCAGCTATATAGATGTACGTGTATCTGGAATCAACTGGAGCCGGAGATGTTTGTACAGATTTGTGAACTCTCAACAGGGCTGAGATTATATTTTTACTGTTTCTGTAAAATTTAAGCTGCTGGGCTGTTCTTAGTTATGTGTCTATTGAGTTCGTATAATTCATTTTACATGAATACAATTACCAAGAATTGTTACTCATATTGGTGAGTAGGAGACGACTGAAGCGAGCAAGGTGCCGCTTGTTTTCCACTGATGAGTTAACAAAACACCGTGTCTTGCATTCGACACCGTGTCGACACTGTGTCCCTTACAATAAGTTTAGGGTATGACGGAATAGACACGTGCAAAGACATAAGAGTTTCTAAAGAAGAGAATAGAAAAATAATACAAATAATAGGTCATCCTGTCGCGGTTTGGTTTCGAAGTGCCATGCTCCTGGCGAAGATACAGAAGATACTCGATGCTGCGCGTATCATTCGCTGGGCCTAGGTCTAGGGCCTAGTTCCTAGGGCCCTGAATCCCATCCGACTGTGCTTCCGCCGGAAATTCTACCGTCTCTCTCTCTCTCTCTCATTTTGAGTCACTAGGGAAGAGACTAGAAGGTCTGAAATCATCTTTTAAATAATAATCAATAATTATTTTATGTCAGTGGCCATTGTTTCCGGCGCTTGTAGAAGTTTCACCTAAAAGGTATATAACACAATACTGACTATTGCGTGGCCATAACTCAGTCAGCGATCTAACGACAACGACAAAAGGGGGAATACCCCTTGCCGGGGCGGTTAGCACGAGTGGTGGAACCCAAATAACCTGCTTCTAGGTTCAATTATACTAAATAATTTCACTGTAATTACTAATTTTAATATTTTCTCGTTTCTCGTCTGGTTCCTGCATACGAAGCTATCGACGTACATTATGAGTATGACATTTAAACTATCATAAATTATGTAAAACTAAGCAATACTGTCTCCGAGGTCTCATTTGACCTTTCCACTCGATTATTAATGCTTAAATGTTAGCAATTTGAAGTCGACGCCCGAGGCTTGTCTCTCTCTACACGAAAGACAGTTCAGATAAGAGGTAAGTCATTATTTTTATTATTGATTTTTTTTTCCATTTCTCTGTATGACACAATTGTTTGACATTAATTAAGTCTGCATTCTGTACATTTACGTGCATTAAAGCTTAAATAGTAACATCACAATAAATGATTAAAAAATAATGATTTAAATTAAGACTAATGAAATCTCAAAGTCTGTTTGTATCGAAGTATCTGATTAGTGCATTGTTGATAAGAGACAGTGTGATTTCTGAGTAAATAATTAAAAAAAAAAATCATTCGGAATCGCCTATGACTAATGCAATACAATGCAACCAGCCCTCTCAGTTAGCACTACTGGATGCACATTGCCTTATGCACGAGGAATGAATGGTGATAATTATCTTAGCGCCATGACAATTATTAAAATTGACTTGACTAATGACCAACTAACTATATTATTGTATATTTCACTTTTTATTATAATTTGACTTTAAAACGCCACACTGGCCAATCACTAAATTTAGATTGATTATTTAGAAAAAAAAACACAAATGGAGTGATCACAAAAGACGAATTATTCCTCCCCTGGTCCGAATTATGGTCTCCGTACCAATGTGGCCCGATATACGGCGAAAAAGAGTAATACAAAACTTCTCCTTACAAAAGTGTTGTAAACGCGATCGTGTCGTTAGAAAACGAAGAAAATGCAAATTGTCACCTCACAATATTGAGTCAAATCACAAAATAAATCAATTAAACCGCAGCGTCAACAAGATATCAAATAAGATATTCAGAACACGTATTTTTCTATTCGGTATTCATAAAAGGGCCGTGGAATAAAACTTTTAATGCGGTTCACACATTTCATTCCAAAAGTATAAAAAAGTGACGACCTTAGGACGACTAATCAAATTTTTCGTCGCGGAACCCGCGGGATTCGGAAATCTCATTTATTTGTTCCGTGACTGTACTTTGGTATATTTCCGTGACTGTACTCTGGTATCGTGGCCTTGTCGAGGCTTTGTTGTGTGTGTTCGATTATTATTATTATTATGTGTATAATGTTCCATATCGATTTTACTAATACTGAATTTCATAATTTGTAATCAAACTTGAATGAAATGAATGAAAAAATTCTATGAAAATCTGTGTATGAAAAAATTGATAGAGTCACGAAAATTAACAAAATCATAAGATATATGTATTTATGTAAATATCTATGTGTGTATCTTTACATTTTGTATGTGTATGTATATTTGTATGTGGTGTTGGCCGGGTGAGGCGATCACACGACAGGGACCATAAGGTACCCTATGTGTGATTGTGGCTTCCCAACCGACACCCGTTGTAATTAGTTAGTGTAACCTGTATTTTAATGTTAAGTTGCTAAATAAATAAATAAATA
Organism: Sesia apiformis; assembly: GCA_914767545.1. Classification (NCBI taxonomy): domain Eukaryota; kingdom Metazoa; phylum Arthropoda; class Insecta; order Lepidoptera; family Sesiidae; genus Sesia; species Sesia apiformis. Next base: position 1,481,121 of record OU611962.1, read on the forward strand.
AAAATAAAAATTTATGTTTATAAACACAGATATATAGATTTATTTATATGAACCTATGAAAACTTTGAAGCCTTACCTATGAAATTGCCGTTTGTGGCCACTTTGAACTTAGTTATATTTTGTTTGGATTGGAATTCCAAATTCAAATTAATTTCAATTTAAAGTTAAGACATTCTGTTTTTAAATTAACTAATTTGTTTAAAATTAATTCATTTGTTTTTCCGTCAAACGACTTTTTGCTTAGATATCGTTGCGTTTGCGACCACGGAAAAGTTAAAAATTGACGTTATTTTCGAGAATGTGTTACGTCGTGGCAGCAACGCTGCACACACGACTCGCAATATCAACGATATGTACGGACCAAACACCGCAAAAGAACGCACAGTGGAATCGTTGCTGTTCTGGAAATTTCGACCTCAAGAACAAGACCCGCGATCGAACGGAGGCTAAAGTCGATAATGACAAATTGAAAGCAATAGTGAAAGCGGATTCATGTCAAACCACGTCTAAGTTACTATCAGCCTCCGGCGTAAGTGACAAAACGATATTGATTCATTAGTAACAATTCGGGAAAGTGAAGAACCTCGGAAAGTGGCGACCGTATATAAGCTTAATGTAAGTCAGTGTCGAAGCTTACCTTCTTTTGTGGAACCGGCACAAAAATGAAGGGATTCTAAATCGTATTGTCACTTGTGATGAGCAGTCGATCCTCGGGAGGCCCAGTCAAACAATGTTCCAAACGTCTCCATGATAACTCTCGCCCACACACTGCACGACAGACAGTCTCAAAGTTACAGGAGCTTCGATTGGAAACTCTCCGTCACCCACGGTACTCACCAGACTTTGCCACAATTGATTTCCATTTTTTTCGATGAGGCAGTGAAAAACGCCTCCAGAGAATTCATCGAATACCATCCCCAGGAGTTAGTTCTATCAATCAACTTCCATTAAAATGGCAACAGTAATTATTTGTATATTTTTTTACAAAAAGATATTTGAATTTTTCCATATAAAACGGCAATGTCATCGGTAAAGACCTAATATATACTTGTGTATTACGTTACTTCATTTTTTGTGCAATCTGTGCTTTATTTTTCTGTATAATTTAGTGGTTTACGGCTAGAGAACGTCTTACGCTAGGGAATGCGTTAAATCCGCCTTTTGTACATATCATTGTGCAGTAAAGCATGGGAATTCTCATGCACATTGTCTTGTGCATGAGGAATATATGGGCTCAGAATAGCACTACCCAATGTCTTCCCATGGATGTCGTAAAAGGCGACTAAGAGATAGCAAAACCACTTCCACAATCCCCGAGGAACTTGAAAGAGTTCCTCACTTCAAAAGAGTGAACTTGTTGGTTTTAATAAATTAATTAATTTAAAATTCTCCCTAAAAGTGAATTTAAATCGTTATTGTTTAACTTTCAATTGTTGCTGTGGACAGTGCTTGGACACCGGTGCGGCTCCAACTGAAAATCAGCGTCGCAGTTCAAGCTGTGAGATATGCTGATTTGGTGCCAATTGACACAACATTCAATATACTATTTTTTTTTTGTTTTTTAATTGCAATCATAATTAATTTATTTGCCACGAATATCCATGGCCGACAGCGGCCACTTACCACCAGGTGGACTATATGCTAGGCTGCCACCTTCTTCCTATAAAAAAATATAATTCCTATAATTTCCTTGTTTTTTGTTTTTTATTGAATAAGTCACTTCATCACCACTTAATTCGTGGGAAATGTCTGTTATACCATTGCATACGATCAGCCTGTATCTCTGGATATGGGAGAGCCTGGCGACATTCTCGGCTTTTCTCACGAGCGATCCTCGGCTTTTCTCATCAGCGGCGAACTTCTTCAAGCCGTCGGTCTACCTGGCCAGAGGGCATCCCACAGTGCGCCCCGGTACATGGTCTCCACTCGAGGACTCGTCTACCGCATTGGTTTTCAATCCTGAGCCAAATATGACCTCCCACTGCCACTTCAGCTTCTTGTATCGCTTCAATGTCTCTTATATCACTTTGGAATATAAACACGTCGTCTTGAGATCCTCTTTCAATAAACGGTGAAATTAAAAACGTCACATTTATGTCTTTGAGCGCAACCCGAGAGACATCTTCGTATTTATTCGTTTTATACACGAGTTTTCCTGTAAAAACACACAGTATGCGACCACAATACATTACAAACGAAATTCAAGCGATTTTGCATGACAATGCGTGACAATACCACATAGATAAACACAGTGTAGAACACAGTGTATTCTGTGTGTAGGAGAAAAGCAAGCCTTGAGCTCACCAGGCAAATTTTCCCGAGTACTTACGTCACCCGTGCGTTAGAGTGAGATAAGGATAGTGAGTATCGTGCGAGTGAAAGGGACAAGCGGAGAAAAGCCTTGACATAGATTATGCAGCATTTGGAAACACTTTTTTTAGATAAGGAAATTTTGTCTCATAGAGTTTTAATCAAATTTTATATCATGTAAACAATGTAATCATTCAAAATATTTTTAAGTATTTATGTTCCTACTATAATTTCCTTGATTAGTCGGTACTTATAATGTAATGAAAACATTAGAACATTTATATTTCTATCTCTCTCTACATACACAAGACAGGGATTATTTATCTCTGTCATTTTGTTGCCACTAATCTCGGACTCTCTCGGGCTGAAATTGTTGAGGTTTTCACTACTGTGGAGCCAGGTTATAGGATACATTTTATAAAAATCGGTTCAGTAGTTTTGCAAATAACATCACGGTCATCACCAAATGGTCATCACGGTGATTTATCTAGATGATGGTATCATATCTTAGGTACATATAATAAAGGCACCTATACATATATTGCTCTCTAGACTGGCAAGCTATTTATTATATAAATGGATTACTTACGATTTTTATCTAATTATTTCGTATAGCCGCTATTTCGGTTCAATTTCATGACCCGAAGTCACAGTGATGCACAAGACTCGCCGGTTTGAAGGGCACAAGACGGTTTTGAAGTAATCTGTAATGAGCTAATGAGTAACATGTTTCATAACAATTATTATTACCATCATAAGATGTAACAGAAGTTTAAAATATTAACTGACTAATTGTTCAAAAATATTAAGGTCTAAGAGAGCAAACCTCCCTGAAAACGCTTTTAATATTTTTTTTAAGATCTAATGATAATGTTAATTAGTTAGATTAAACACGAAATATTTTTATTATTAATTAATAATATTTATTAATGTTATTAATGCGTGTTTGTAAGAACAATGGTAAATAATGATTTACTGCATTTTGTTTTCAATTATTTCACATGATTGCCGCAGTTGTTAAAAGACTTATTAATCTTTATCACGAAGAACTACCAATAGATAATGCATTATAAAAGACGACGGATGTATAAAAGTGTCCCAAAAAAAAATAATGTGTCCCTTGAGATACTTCAAATGGAAGCTTTTATTTCATAGACAATTAATGTTATCGTGGGCTAACCATGATATAAAATATTTTTCTATTTTTATGTAGTCTTTTAATAGTTTTTTTAAGTATTTTTCTTCCCAATCCCCATCCTCTTGTTAAAGTTATTTTCTATTTTTTTTAGCAAAAAAACATTTTATGTTTATTGGTGGGTTGGAACGACATCCATAGATTTTTTCTCATCGTGTTTTAATCCGATTTTATTTTAGTAATGGATCTCATTAATGGATTAATCGATTAATGTTTTCTCTTTAAATACACACATTAGAAGGAAAACAAAGTTAATATCAGTTCCCTAATCCTGAAACGGAGTTTTAATGAGAGTCGCTTCTAATTTCGTTCATAATCTTTGCCGTTATCAGTTGGTTTGGGCTCAGTCTGCCTCGGCGCGTCCCCTCGAGTGTGTCGTCGGGTTTTCAGTTCTGAAAACCGCCTGTAGCGTTTAAAACCTTGTGATACAGTGACATTGTGTTCTAAAGTGCTGTGCTTTTGTTATTGGATTGATCCCTTGCATGTAAGTTGACTTATTTTGGTCTTTGATGGTTGCTACAGATAAATTGTATTGAATATGAATAGATAAACTGTGATAATAAGGCGATTATTGTAATTGCGTTTTGTAACAATGACAAATCGTAGGCTGTTTGTGATTATTAAGCTTCTTAAGTAATTATTATTCTGTATCTTAAATAGAAAAGTAAGGAAATCAGTTGCAAACTTGGATGTGACACAAAACATGACTAGAATCTTTCGTATTCTAGTATTTCTAGTCTCTTGACTGGATTACAAAAGTCTAGACATTAGGATTTTTAAGATTATTGCGTTTTTTAACTTACTAAAGATTTTTACGGAGATTTTATTACAAAAGTCTAGACTAATTTTTTTTCGATTTTTTGTCTAGACCATAATAATATTCGCAGACTAGACTGTTAGAATATAATTTATACTTTACCTTTTTTCACTTACAATTTTGATTCCCTCATCAAGATTTTTTTCAAATAGTAAAGATCAACACAGTGTGCGATCGAATTTCACGTTAATAAATTATTAACGAGATAAAGCAGGAAGCAATGGTCATTTGGAACGCATTTCTTACTGATCGGAGAGGCCTAGAGTCCTGACAAAGATGTATATTACAAAGTAGTTTTTTATGTAGTTTTTATGTCTTGTGTTTGGTTTTTTATGTAGTCTCTGTGTTTAGTTTTAGTTTGTATTTTATGTTTTTTTTATGTATCACATTCAAGTAGGTGCTTTTTGTCTTAAGTCATATATAAAATTATGCGTCTTGTTTTTCTAAATTTATAGTCTAAAACTAATTATGGTTTATCGTTTAAAATTGGTCTCATTTACAAACCAATGAGATCAATGAGTGCATTTTACAATAATGGTTCTATTCGATTTGCAATAAAGTATTTTTCAAAAACTTATTGCAGTTTTCGGTTCAGTTCAAAATGTCGATATTGGAATATGCCAATATCGGAAGTTCAAATTTTGATCGAAGGCTAATTAGCCACTGTGCTAATAATCTCCTATCATATTGTGAATTTCGATTGAAGATTTATAATAACAATAATTCATTAATTTCAGTAACTTATGTTCCATACATGTCTTAATAATGTCAAAATAAAAATCAGAAATCCAAATTACATATTAACATTATAATCGATAAAATTCTCTCTCTCAATTGTTAGTTAATGATCACGTACGGCAATTTAAAATCGCCTCGTGATGGGAGAAAATAAGTTACCCGTGATACGATAATAGTAATCTATAGTTTTTGTAGTGTAGTGTGTTTTTGTATAGGCAGAAGGCGGCAGACGAGCATACAGTCCACCAGGTGGACAACCGCGGTACTGGTTAACCTCAGGCCAGATTGACACACGTTGGCACGCCTCCGGATGAGCTGCCTAAAGTTGGAGATTCGGGAATAGATTGGGATGGAATGGATTTGAAGGAAGAGTTGGGAAAATGGAGAGGGATAGTATAGGATGGGATTGGAAAGGGTTCTTATGGAAAGAGAGAACATGCTACTGTTCGAAACCATTCGATATTGGGTGCTTATTACTATGTTTCGAATATCAAAAACTCACTATCGCGAATACAAGTATGGATACGATCCATGTGCCCAACTATTCGCGAATACAAGTATGGATACAAATAATGTGCCCAACTATTCGCGAATACAAGTATGGACACGAATAATGTGCCCAACTATTCACGAATACGATTACGAATAGTACCTAATCTATTACGCGGACACTTGTAAAATTAGTAAATAGATAATTCTTAGTCGAATTGAAAGTTAGTGCTATAATTTTTTTTTAGTCCAATCAGCCTCTATGTGTTCTACCGCCTGTACAATGGGGAATGCTCTGAAGAATTGTTTAATATAATTCCCACCTCGGGTTTCTACAACCGCACCTCCCGTCACAGAAGTGCGGTCCATCCGTATTTCCTCGATACGGAAGTGTCGCGCACTGTTGGGTCCAAAAAATATTTTATATCGCGAACCCTTAGGCTGTGGAACGAACTGCCTCAAGAGGTCTTTCCATTATGCTACGATATGGGGTTCTTCAAGAGAGCTGTGAATAGGATTTTGTAAGGTCGGCGGCGCGCCCGCATACCCTCAAGTGTTGCAGGTGTCCATGGGCGGCGGTAACACTTACCATCACGTGGGACCGCTTGCTCGTCCGCCCACTAGTCTATAAAAAAAGTACCTTTTCAGTTTATTGTATAGTTAAGTATCTACCTAACTAAAAATTAAACTCTACATTACGTACTATTGTAATTACACTAAAAAATCAGATACGTAATTGATTTTCAAATGAATGTTTACTCTTAGAAGTATTTGTTTTTATAGAAATTCATTTTATCCACATTTACATTGGGTTTTTACTATTCGATTAGTATTCAAGAATTCGTTTAGAAAATGGTTGATAAGAGTACGAATACGAATACTTGAACATTGGCAAGTACTCGCCAAAACGATTAGTCTTCGTTTTGGCGAATACTCGCGAATTTTCGGAACATCCCTAATGGACACTGCTGCCGGCTGCACTTAAATCTTCAGTGGATTGTTGAAATTAAGTCTTTGTAGCTTGCTATTGGAATTTTGTACATTTGATAAAATAAATAGAACAGATCGACGCGGGAGAAAAGTGACCCAATTTATAAAAGAAACATTTATAAATTTAGTTAAATTTCATATTCCCTAGGAACGATTACCATGGGTATCGTGAGGTCATTCACGCTAAATTGCCGTACAATAACGCAGCGGGACCTTTATGGACAACACTAATAGACTGGCGAATAATTGATATTGAGGTGTGGATGTAATTGCGGAAAGTGGGGAACATTCTAGAAAATTACTTTATCTAAGACATTTCTAGTTAACTCTCATCGCCATTTATACTGAAAAAAATGGTTTTGTAAATCGTAACATAATTTTATGTATAGTATCATACCATACCGTATAAACCTGTCCCAAGGCTCACCAGTACACGTGACCTCTTGCTCTTCTCATTTAGTTCATAATCAAAAGTATAATAAAATGGTTGCATAATTTTCTTTTTATTTTTTTACTGCTTCTGCATTAATAGCTCGTCAACTCTGTAATTCAGTAATCTGCACTGGCTATTCCCGTCCAATCACTGATTTTGCGTAACCAAAACTTTTTTTGTCCATAGCTTATCCTTCTTACCATGCAATATAATCTTTCATTGTCTTCCATCGTATTTCTCATATTTATCGCCAAGTGTCAAGTGGGTAGTTGCCGGAAGCACTCATAACAATAAGTTTTGGCTTTTCTTTACTCATAGCTAATAAATAGTTTATTTATTTTCTTATACACTTCATTGCAGATTATCGTACAAAAGGCGACCTTAATACCTTAAGGCATTCTCTACAGCCAATTTTATGGTTGATTGGCTATGGAGGTGCATGAAAGACACAATGGTATGGTAAAATAAATTATAAAATAAACAAATGTATTATTATTATTACATATAGAGACATACAAACCTACACACATACATATATATAAGAATAAGTATAATATATACAAAGTATACATAAAATAATAAATACATTATTCAAATAAAATATCCACATAAGTTATATCAAGAGAAACGGATAATACAAAATCAGGTTACTGACAAAAGTAAAAATGGAAGAATATATAAAGCAAGAGATGGCTGAGAAATGAACTCCACTGAGTTCCTCCTTTTTGAAAAAGATGCTATGAAAACATTAAACGTATCTTAATGACCGTGAACCAAAAGTTTCATCTGAATAAGATAAGTGACTTTTAAGTGAAAAAGTTGTGAGAACTCCAACAAAGTGTATAGATAAAATATTTTACGGATTTTTACAAAATTTCTCTTTACGGAAGTTAGTTCAGGAGCTGATTAGAGTTTCGCCAACTTCATATATTTCATTAAAACTTGCCAAGCATTTGTTGATACTCAAGCTTTAGTTAGTGCTACATATACAATATACATGCTACCTAAGATATATTGTGTTCTTCAGTATACTCTCTTAAAGTACTTATTTATCCACATAATTCTTTTCTTTGTTCTGTACTCGCTTTGTTTAAAAACTTTTTTGTTTACCTTCCATTTCCCATATTAAGTGTGTACGTATATTTGTGTGTATGTATGTAGGCATATATATATTGTATTCATTTTAAGTACCTAAATGTTTATGTATAAAATATTATTATAATAAAATTTTATTATGTTCATTTGATGTTATGTAAAGTTGTACCATCTACGTATTTTTGATATTGATATCTGTTTTCTCCTTATCATCCAAAAGTTGCCTGAAAGAGATCGCCTTGGCGATAAGGCCGCCTGTAGTACTTTTCGTGTTGCTTAAATTGCAACATGTATTGGTGTACAATAAAAAGTTTATCTATCTATATATGTGATACCTACACGTGTACAACCCATTCGATCCATACAATCTATATAGGAGTACTTATACAACCCAATTTATATACTTAAGTGTTTCGGTAGTAAGTGAGATATGCCGGAGCTCATTCCCATACTATCCTATAATAGATTACAAAAGATCTCCTCCAAATCCAAATCTCGAAAGGTAGGCAGCGCTTCCGGGGGTGTGTCAATGTTTGACATTATGGACTGATGTTGACAAGAATCCACTTACCGCCACCTCTGCCGCCGCTTATTTATAAAAAAGTGCATTTATTCACCCGATTACTACCATCTAAATTAGACTTAACTTCATTTTTTTAAATTCACAACGATTCATCCGCTATAATCGATATGTATCTACATGAAGCTACGATTTCTACACTATTACAAAGCGTATATTAATACGCTTGTCGAATTCGAATGCGGTGTAAATCCATTAAAGCCATTATTGAAATTCATGTCTTTGAGCGCTGTGGGTGACGAGTGATGATAACCAACACCATGGCAGAGGAAATGGGTTCATATTGTACAGGTTTTGTGCAGTCTTGATTGATGATTTATTGTTGACATAATCAGCTGTGTTTTTGACATTATCAGCTGTTATGTTGACATTATCAGCTGTGTTGTTGACATTATCAGCTGTGTTGTTGACATTATCAGCTGTGTTGTTGACATTATCAGCTGTTTTGTTGACATTATCGGCCGGCTATAGAATAGCATCACCCCATCTTTTCCCATGATTGTAGTAAAAGGAAACTAAGTGATAACAAAGGCCGCTAGAAGGACAAGCGCTGAGGAACTATACCACCTCTAAAAGAGTGGTCTCGCCAACCCACTTGCCCAGCGTGACGTTATATCATCATACCTCCCCCATATACAAGACAACGTGCACGAGGAGCCCCGTGTGATACTGCAGAGCATGGTTGCAGTTGACATTATACAAGCCATGTGTCCGCACTTTTCCCAAGGCCTGAAACCATAGACTCTGCTCATAATTTTTAGTTAATTTGATAGCAAAAATAGCAAATAGCGATCGAATAGCAAATAAAATACAAGTACATACAAATACAAATAATTCGATTATGAATATGAATAATACCTAACCTACTGCGTACGTACTTGTAAAGTAAGTAAGTAATTTGTAGATCAATTTAAAGTTAGTGCTATAAATATTTATTTTAGTGCAGTGAGTAAGTACCTTTATGGTGTGGTCTAGAGTAAAGAACTAAAAAATCCTTTATTAATTAAACTAAAAAATCAGATACTATTGGTCTGATTTTCAAATGAATGTTTACTCTTAAAAATATATTCATGGGGAGAGTGCACGCTGTAATCCAACAGCCGCTGGGCGCGCTCGACTAGCCACGTTACCCCTCTCTCACAGAAGACTACCTTGAAATGTACTGAATTTCTCACTTTCATCTTATTTCCCTAATGTATGTACGTGTTTCGGTAGTGAATGAGATGTGCCAGAGCCCATCCCCATCCTATCCCTCCCCATTTTCCCAACCCTTTCCCCAAATCCATTCCTATATCTCCAAAGGTAGGCAGCGCTTCCGGGAGCGTGCCAACGTTTGTCATTTTGGACTAATGTTGGCAAGTATCGCGGGTGTCGATGGGCTACAGTATCCACTTACCATCAGGTGGACTGTATTCTCGTCTGCGGCCTTCGTACATAAAAAAAATACTATTCACATTGGGCATTTAGTATTCGAGTATTTGTTTATAAAATGCCGAATACAAGTAAGTATACAAATATTTGAAAATTGGCGAGTATTCGCCAAAACTAATATGTATATTCGGAAAATCCCTAGTCTGTTCATGGTTTTTTTTTCAGATATGTAGAAGTCCTAAAAATATAGAAGACCCTCCTCAAGAATCAAGAAATAGCACGATAATTACTCTGTTGCCCAGCCTTCCAAATCCTTTTCTCCAAAATTCCCTGTTAAATCTCCAAAAGTAGTATTCACATCCTTGGGCAGTCATCAAGTCTGTGCTCGCCTGCCACTTTCTTTCAATGAAAATATGCATTATCAGCTAATGTCTGTCCGTTATATTTAGAACATTCCAGGTGCCACCGACTAATCTTCAGATCTACTTACCAAGATATAATTAATATCATCGATTTTGACCACTTCAAATACAAGGTTCCAATTAACAAAGAATTTTATATAATAACAATATAAGAATATAATTTAAACCGACAGAACGACCAGTTCTGGTAGGTTCAATTAAAAGGTAGTTTTAAAAAGAAAAGAGTTTGTAAAAATAACACACAGAAGATACTAATTTTGAGCAATTCCTATACTGGGCACTTCTACATAAAATCACATAATCCATAATTAATTCTTCATAAAAACAATTTTATAAGGTATAAGCTCAAAAAGTTCAGTACTGAACAGTTCAAATTCAATTAAAAAAGGAATTTTGCACAAAAACAATTTGGGAAAATAACATAAATACAAAGAAAATCAGTTCTGATCAGTTCAAATACCAGACTCCAATTAAAAGGGAAGTGTACATAAAATGTTTATCATATTTGTATACAATACAAATATATAGTGTGTGTGTGTGTATATGGTGGAGAACCCAATAAAATAAAATAAACAGTTTAAGAAAATAACGGAAATTGACAAAAAGACCAGTTCTGAGCTGTTCAAATATCAGGTTCTTATTAATAAGAAATTCGACATAAAAACAATTTAAGAAATGAATACACAAAAAGATCAGTTCTGAGCAGTTAAAAAATCAGGTTATAATTATCAAGAAATTCGATATAAAAATAATTTAAGAAATGAATTCACAAAAAGACCAGTTCTGAGCAGTTGAAATATCAGGTTCTTATTAATAAGAAATTCGACATAAAAACAATTTAAGAAATGAATACACAAAAAGATCAGTTCTGAGCAGTTCAAAAATCAGGTTCTAATTATCAAGAAATTCGATATAAAAATAATTTAAGAAATGAATTCACAAAAAGATCAGTTCTGAGCAGTTCAAGTACAAAATTCCAATTAAAAATGATTTTTTCATATAAGATAGTCTGCGAAAATAACATAAATACATACATACCTTGAAAATTTTATCGTCACGACCCCAAAAGGGTGAATGAAGTCATAATGCTGCAATGAAACCTGCCCCAAGGAGCCGTACTCATTTATTTTTCACGTTATTAAACTTTCGATAAGGGCATATCAATAAAAAATCCACGAGAATCGCCCTGGGGCGAGGAATCCTGAAGATAAACAGCTTATGTCCAAATTACTTACAATATAATTATGTAAATGTAACGGTTTATGGCGTTTTTGTCTTCGTTGGTGATTTCATTAGACGGCGATCGATAAATGTCTGGCCCTTTTTTATGGGGATTTGGCAGACAGATAGACGGCGGATGGTAAGTGCTTTATCGTCCGTTAATTATGTTATCAGAGTCTGCTTGCGGCTGCTTAAATTGGGTCCAGTCCGAATTGCAGATTTTGTTTCCATTAATCGAAATTGAAACTTATGTCACTATTGACATTGACATAAGTCAATAGTGACTATGTAATTGACATAGTCTCTAATGTCTATACATTCTTATCACATAGATGGATATACTTTAATGTTTACAAAAACATACAGAATAGAAACATAAAAATACAAGTAATTAGAAGGACAACGAGCGGCCTTATCGTTAAAGCGATTTTTTTCAAGCAACCTCTGAGTGGTAAGGACTTTTTTAACATATATTCTGTTAAAAAAGCCTGCCTGATCCAGAATGTATAGGTAATCGGAAGGAAAATATTGTACGCGTAAGCGTACGCTCTTCCCAATAAAACTCGTATTGTAACATAGTACGTTACAATGGCGCATCCTCTGTGTTTGTTGTTTTACTGAGGCTTGATTGAGCGTTTACTGCTTACATTATTTTATAAGGCAACACTGCCCTACGTCAAGAACAAAAATTACTTTCGTGGGCCTTGGCCGTGTGGTGTCCACCGGCTTTAGGATAAAACCACCTAATCTGTTTCCTTGGGGGTCGTAAAAGGCGACTAAGGAATAACAACAAGGCCCCGAGGACTTATACCACTTCTAAAAAGTGGACTCGCTAACCCTCTTGGCTGTTAAGGCCTCCCTTCGTCCCTCATAGACAAGACAATGTGCACGAAGAAACCCATATCCTTCAGTGGATACTAAAAGGGCTGATTGCATTGCAATTGTTTTAAAAATAATGCTAAAAAAGGTGAGCGTCGAAAGAAAACTGACACTGAAAGTAAGGAAAGTATATTTCTCTATTTTTCGAACGTTAATATTTAGTCGTCGCTGTCGTTCGATGAGCCCAAACCAAGTTGAAATTACGACGTACCATATATAACGTCAGGAACTATACATGTTTCGAGATAAAGGAAAAGCCACTTTCGGTAAAAACTTTATTTTTGGTTTCTCCCTGATGGATGACGTGGACGTGCTAAATTACACGACTACCTGTCCCTCTCTCTCCCCTGGTTTTCTTTATAAACCGGATAGTGACAAGACATCAGTAGCACACTTTTTTGTTGGAAGTGGGTTTGTCTATGTTTTATAGCCCCCGACGGGGTTTTTTGTTATACCCTTCCGTTCGTTGAGGAAGGAAGTCTTCATTACCATTCGTTTTGTTACTTATATTTTTTTATTCATCTATACAGGCTGTAATCGGTCAGTTTTTCTGAAGCCTAAAACCATGCATTCTGCTCATTACTCCGAGTTGCCGTCACTCACCAACTCTTTTATTATTCACTGTTGTACACGGGCTTGTGGTAGCGGCTTTGTTATCCCCTAGTTACTTATTATTACACCCATAGGAAGGGATGGGGTGATGCTACCTCAAAACTGACCCACACCACATGGCCAACATATAAGCAATTATTTATAATGATCGTGTTACAATTTAAATTCTCGCTCGGACTATTTGTTGATTTTACGATTAGTAAAAAATATTCTCAATCTATGGCTTCCTCTATTGTCATTCTCTAGGGAATGTGTGGGGGGGGGGGGGGGGGGGGCATATGGAACAGATTTCAACTTTCCGCGTTATATGGTAATTTCATGTCAGGTGTGGTTCTTATTGGACTATCAAGCGATAAAATGTATTATTATCTTCAATATTTTTTCTTAATTCATCTATGTCTGATGTAACTACAGTATGGTAATGTTTTATACTGCGAACCCGTAGGCTGTGGAACGAACTGCTTCAAAAGGGGCTTTCCATTACGCTACGATATGGAGTTCTTCAAGAAGGCTGTGAATAGGATTTTACAGGTCGGCGGCGTACTCGCACACTACTTGGTGTTGCAGGTGCCCATGGGCGGCGGCAGCCACTTACCACCATGTGGGTCGCTCGGCTATTATGATTGTCTACGAGTGACGTATTTTTTGTGCAAAGAAGTCGACTTTATCATAGTGTGCTAAAATCCAACGCTGAGCGCTCGACACTCGAACGCTGAGTGGGCGCTAATGAACCGTTTTGACTTGAGCGTTAAACACTCGTGAGCGTTATAGTTTAACTTTTTAAAGTTTGATGATCTTAAACCCTCGAGGTTAAAAGCTCGAGTCTATAACGGGTAAGATTAAGGTTCTTAAGGTTCATTGTCGCATAGCGCTCGACCGTTCAACACTCATTGTTACAACACCACTTATTTATTTATTTAAAAATAACAGAAGGTACAGTACAGTTCATAAAGACCAATGCGTACATTCTTTATAACGATTTCCACGCATAGCAGGTCATTCTGAGCATACCTGCTCGGAACCCGCTCATTTGAGGAGAAAACATCTATGTGAGTACGCCTCGCTAACATTTTATTAATACAATAGTGACACTGGTTACTTCACTGGTGACTTGACAATTTTACTTACTGTACTATTTAATTACTTAATCCCACTAATATCATAAATGCGAATGTTTGCATGTTTGTTGCTCTATCACGTCGAAACAACAGGAATCGATTTCATTGAAACATGGAACATTCATTGAATTTACCCGTATTCATTGAATAATATTCGAATATTCATCGAATCATCATGAATTCATGAATATCGAATATTCATTGAAATAATCCGGATCAACACATAGGTTAATATACCCGAGCGAAGTCGCGGGCAAAAGCTAGTACTTATACGCTAAAACTACGTTACGATGGTTTAGTTTGATGTAATTGAGTTTTTTAGTAAAAACATACAAACCAGAAAGAAATATATTTCAGAATCCATGATGTTGGCTTCGATGAAGGTTCCAACACACCCTGTATAAGTAGCTGTAAAATACCTACGTTTTTCCAGTTTATCGCAAATGCAAATCTATATCTACCCAACAATATTCCACCTTCAATATACTCGTATCTCTCTTACAATCATTTGCTAAATCCATGCATAGCTCATAAATATTCATTACTTTCAGGCACGTAAACAAACTACGGCTTTGCCTGAGAGATTTTAATCAACGCTCAGCATATATGGAAAATGTGTGGATACGTCAATGACGCGGGTAGAGTCAATAATGCTTCTACACGAAGCATATTTTACTGTCGTTTTTGAAATGTTATTACGTGATTGCTATCAATTCATGGTGGGAATTCGTTAAAATATAAAATTTATTTGTCTTATGATTTCTTTTAAGCTCGTAATAAATAAAATATAGGTATACATGTTTATGTAGGTATCTTTGGGGTGGAAAATGAAACAAAAGAGATCAATAAACGGTCAAAGGTTGCTTGATCAATTCAACTGTATTATGCTCTTGACCTTCAAATATACTTTCATGGCCCTGTGACTTTTTGGGGCTAAGCGTAGATTAACTGAAAAAAAAAACTGCTTGTCTGTTCGTGGCTACTGGATATCGCTTCTATATAACGCTTTTATTATAATCTGACTATTGTCATTATAATAATTATTATCATTATTTGTTTCATTACTATATTATTTTATTATTAACTAGCTGTACCCGGCCACGTGTTGCTGTTGCTGCCCAACAGATGGCGCTTACCCTGTTTTTACCTGTTTTTGTGTAAAAAGCATGTTTTTACCCTATGATAGGTATAAACACGGGCGTATTCGAATGCAACGTTGTGTCAAAATTTCAAAGAAATCAGTGAAGAACTTTCGAAGATTTAAGATTTTGAACAAACGAACGTTTACATTTTTATTTATATAGATTACACCTAATTTATTTATATTCTTTAAACCTCCAGCATCGATTAAAAAGCAAATTAAGTTAATAATAATCTGTTACAATTTTTTTTTAATTTCTGAAAAAATATATAAATTCTGAGTTTTTTTATATAGTGACGGTCATATAGTGAACCGACTATGTCCCTATGTCCCGTCCCGTCATATCATATTCTCTCGAACTTGGCAACACTGAGTAATTATTTGCGTGGCCACTCGATGCAGGAGTAAGTCCGGCGAGCGCAGTGCTCATAGTGTTGCATTGACGCGATAAAACCAGAATCAAAAAGTTGCCCTCTATATATAGTGACAATAATATCATAGACCAGTTAAGAACCTGCAAAGGAAATGCCCCGGGGCTGGAGAGTAAAGTTCAGCGTCCCTGTGAGTACCTGTTTCCTATTTTTCATAGTCGGCCGGGACTTTGCCGGGTTTGTTTTTTTTATTAATTAAAGTAACTAATTATGTAACTGATATAAATTTTGCTTACAATTAATGACAGTGGCATAAGTTTTTGTCACTAACTGTAGGTTTTATTTTTATGGAGGAAGGCGGCAGTCGAGCATACGGTCCATCTGATGGCAAGTGGATACTGTCGCCCATAGACA
Organism: Sesia apiformis; assembly: GCA_914767545.1. Classification (NCBI taxonomy): domain Eukaryota; kingdom Metazoa; phylum Arthropoda; class Insecta; order Lepidoptera; family Sesiidae; genus Sesia; species Sesia apiformis. Next base: position 1,497,317 of record OU611962.1, read on the forward strand.
TCCGCGATATATAGAAATGGATTTGGAGAAACGGTTGGGAAAATGGGAAAGGATACGATGGGAATGGACTCTGGCATAATTCTGCCATAAATTGTAGGTTAAACCTTGGTAATAATCATGAAGTCTATATAGATTTTATCAACCCATCTATTTAAACGAAAAAAAATGCTGCTTTAATATAAATGCTTTGATTCTTCGGAAATGAGAATTAGTGTAATATGGATAAAATGCCGAAAATGACTTGTATACATATATCGTTGGATTCAAAATTTCGAGCCTTTATTGAATGGCGTATTAAAAATTTGGATATCTTCCACTAAATGTCCGTTAGGATACAAAAATTTTTCAGGGATAAATAAGATATTTTACAAAAAATGTAACGAATCTAACGGTCAGCTGTTTTGTAATAAAATATATTGATGTAAGTTCCCTCATCTAAAATAACGACAAAACTATAGAGAAATATTTCATAACTTACGCTTCTGTGTGATTTAAAAATTTAACTTCTTTTGGCCCACACTAGAGCACCCTATGTCACAACACAATTTGTAGTCTATGCGGACTTTTACGATGCAGTTGAGACACAAAAACGTTAATAAATCACTTTGTAATTTATAAACACTTCAGAGTTTATTTCAGTGTGAAAATATGTTTATAAAGTCGCTTTCATGACACGTTTCAAGTCGTGGAATGTCAAATGAAATTTCATAAATCATATTTAATTTGACCTAATATAACCTAATAAAATATTTGAAATTGTCGGGATAAAATGTATAAAATTTTACATTACTTTCTAGGTAACGAGCACTTGGTAAACGAGAGGTGCGTGTCGGTTTTAATTTTGAATAAATTAAATTAAAATTCCTTATCTCGTGAAATTATGAAATTTGAACTGTACATATTTGCCGATATCAGAAATTACACAAAAGACTTTGTTGCTGTTAAAAAAAATTTGGGAAATGTACTGCATTTTATCCTATTTACCAATATACATACGTGTTTCGATAGTGAGTGGGATAATAATATGCCAGAGCCCACTCTCACCCCACCCAATTATCTTCCGTCCCATTTGCCTAACGCGTTATTAGATTCCCAAAAGTATGCAACGCCGTTGGCATGTTGGCATAAAGATACAAAATATATTTACTTAAAGTGTGACCATATGGTTTGGGCCGGCTCTAGAATGACACCACCCCATTTCTTCCCATGGGTGTCCTGAAAGGCGACTAAACCACCTCTCAAAGAGTGGACTCGCCAACCCGCCGCCGGTGTCAGCGTGCCATTTTAAATCCATACATCCCTCATGCTTCAGACAATGCACATGAGGATAAACAGGGCTGGTTACGGTTATCACGGTTTAATGAAGTTCGTCCAATCATCGTTTTCTAGGCATTGTTTGGTCACTTATGGGACATTTACTGCAAAGACTGGCCGTCGACAGCATCAAACGCAGAGGGAAGAAGATCAAAGAAAGTGATTTAGTTTCTAAATCGATTCTAGTTTTTAAGATATGGAGAGATTTTTTTTATTACTATATATTTAAAAATCTGATCTTATAGCACGTTTTTTTTTAATCAGAATCTTACCATACCGCGCCATCATCCTATGTCTCTCACTGTTGATAATAAGCTTCTTCCAAGGCTTGTCGCCGCACATCTAGCCGTGACCGTGAACAGTGTTCTGTCCACGTGACCGGACGTCATCCTATGTCTACCCACCTATGGCTGTCGGTCCTACGGCAGATATAGCCCGCCCAAATTAAAAAAAAAGAATGAAATTTCAAATTGGAAAATCTTAAACAAAACTAATAAGTCCTCCTTGACAATTCTTTGCTCAAATAACGGCACAATTAATGTCATGTAAGACGGTGGGTATTCAAGAATATTGCCTACAGCTATGCGTTTTTCATACACCAAGAGAAATTGTTGTCTTTGCCTCACTTCCTTTTCGGCATAAAATATAAATTAATCATCTCACTTCTCTTTGTATACATACATTTAGATTAAATAAACTAATTACATTATATTTTCAAAGAAAGTCTCGCGACCTTTCATGGTTGCGTTAATGCCTCAAGGCTTTTAATCCTTTGCTTCAAAATGTAAGGGTAGACGTGTAAAGTTCCAGCATTATTATATGTCACGAGAAGGTCACGACACGACGTCGTGAGGCGGGACAACGCGATAAGATTTCACGAATAAGCTTGAAGGCTCAACTAAATCTAAAGGTGTTCAACATGTGAGCTGCTTTGTACTGGGAGGAAAAAGTAAACAATTAATGCTTTAAGTAGATACACAGAAGACTTGAGACTTACTATGTTGAAATGGACACCTTTCCGACAAGATTATAGTAAGATAATTACTAAAGACTCCATTTCTTTTGTTTTAATAATTGTAATGATGTTGTGCTACTTAATTTGTGTTTTTCCTACAATTTTTTCTCGACGACATAATATAGTTCTTTATACAATGACCCACACTAGGATTCCATAGGAATCCAGAGATACATATAAAGACCTACCACCCAAACCCGCACAAACAATTAGTCTTTAAACAAATATTTTTGTCCTAGCAGAAATTGACCGAGCCTTTAATAATGTTCTTAATGTTGTTATCGTTTCGTCACGTGACAAGAGGTATGATTTTTCTCAATTATCGATTTGATATCGTGGCGTGTAAAGACCCTTTTGCAAAGCTTGAATCAAATATCTAATGAGATTCAGTCACCCGTGTTAGTTTGCGATACTCGTAAATTCGCTAATCTCACGTTTTAAATTGTAATAAATCATTTTTTAAGCTCCGAGTGATCTATCTATATCGGCCCCACTGTAGGGCAACAGCCACCCTTTGTAGTCGCTAGGGGTTTAAAGATCTTAAAACGCCACGTTGACCTAAGTACACAACTTACACACACGTGACTACTGTCGCCGAGTTTTCTGGAAGTAATCTCCGAAGGAGAAAAGCTTGCTTGTTTAACATTATTTTAATCCCCTTTATATTATATAGAGAGTAGCCCGACTTTTTTTATAGGCCTCCCACCTCGAGTTTCTACAACCGCACCTCCCGTCACAGAAGTGCGGTCCATCCGCATTTCCTCGATACGGAGGTGTCGCGCACTATTCGGTCCAAAAATTATTTTATACCGCGAACCCGTAGACTGTGGAACGAACTGCCTCAAGAGGTCTTACCATTAAGCTACGATATGGGGTTCTTCAAGAGAGCTGTGAATTGGATTTTGCAAGGTCGGCGGCGCGCCCGCATACCCCCTGGTGTTGCAGGTGTCCATGGGCGGCGGTAACACTTACCATCACGGGGTCGTCCGCCCACTAGTCTATAAAAAAAAAATGGGCTAAAGATGTGATTATGAGTTACCTAACATATTATGTTTACGTATTTTACGTAGAAACTAAAAAAATTGATAAGAATTTTCAAAATGTTTAATTTATTGCAAAAAATATTTGTAAACTTATCATTGAACTCAGAATCACGGAATAGAATCCATGGTTACAGGCTTTTAATTGTGTTAGATCTTGTATATGTTTCTATGCCTTACCACACCATCAGCTTATTTCTCACCAGTGGCTGGATATAGGCCTCTCCTGCAGCTCGCCACCACACTCGATCTCGATCACTGGCGATCTTCTTCAAACCGTCGTCGGTCCGTGCACCTGGTCGTAGGGGGTCCCACGGTGCGCTTCCTGGTGTGTGGCCTCCAGTCGAGGACTCGTCTACTCCATCAGTTATCGGTCCTGCCCCACCGCCACTTCAGGATACTAATTCTATCTATAATAAAGCATAAATAAATAAGATAGTTTTATTTACAGGTCGTGCTACCAGACTCTGGAACGAACTTTCCGTCAATATTAGAAAACTTCCTCGCCTGAAAGTTTTAAAAGGAGGTTTAAAGATCGCCGTCTCGAAATAGCCCCAACGTTGGCTGGGACACAATGCTTTAGAAATTTTTAACCGCATTTTCGTAAAAGAAAAAAAATGTAAATAAATACATCTAATAGACGAGAACCTCACGTGGGCACATCAAACTGATTACTGTTATAGAAGACTGTGGAGGGTGCGGGGGTGCACACTGCAATCTCACAGCCGCTGGGTGCACTCGACTGGCCAAATTACCAGACCATCGTGAAATATACTACATTTCCCACAATATATTATTTCCTCAATTTACTCATTTCTATCCTATCCCCTCAGATCCCATCGAGAAGAGAATAATAATTTAATAAAAGTGGCATCTTATTCCATTATACTCTCGACTACCCATCTCACGTCCCATCCAGGAGAATCCGGAGAATTCTTCAAATTCACTCCTGAATTTGCACGGTTGGCAGTATATACGCGACCATCCTAACGTTTGTCATTCAGGTCTGATGTCGACATGTATCGCGAATGTCCATGGACAACATTATGCACTAATCTGTCACCTCCTTTCTATAAAAAGAAACATTAATTTGAGGAACAGTTAACTACGCTATTCTTTCTTTAGGATTATAATTTGCCATTTCCTTCTTGTCTTCATCCCTTCATGTGAAATATTGATATAGAAAATCATATTCATACACAGAAATGCCAAATCCAACAGTCAAACTCAGCACAATTTATCTTATCGATGACGCCATAACAATGATAATCATTTGTGCAAATTCTCCGAAAGCCTATAACAATGTTTGCCCTAGTCGGGTGCGAAGCTAACGAACCGGAGAATAATTCAATGTGTGGACGTTTAACTTGTTTGTTTGTCTATTCGCTTCGGGTACGAAACTGGGTGTGTGAATCTAATGAGCTCAGTTTTCAAGTAAGTTTAAGACGTGTAATGGTAGTGCTATACACGTATTTTTTATAGGAATGTAGGCGGATGGCCAAGCGGCTCACGTGATTGTAAGTGGTTACCGCTGCCCATGGACACCAGCAACACCAGGTATACGGTTACGCGGCCGGCGTTGCAAAATTCCAGCTTTGACCTCTTGAGGCAGTTCGTTCTACGGCCTACGAGTTCGAGGTATAAAATGGTTTTTGGACCGAACAGTACGCGACTACTCTATAATAAGGAAATGCGGATGCACCGAACTACTGTGATGGAAGGTGAGGTTGTAGAAACCTGAGCTGGTGTTTGACATGTAATACATATCAAAGGCTTCACTCTGTTATAAACAATTATATATAGAAAGCGTTAAGTGATACTAGTTGTAATGAGCTTTTTAAAAGCCTTTGTATCAACCTATAACCTCCCGCTGTAAAGCACGGCCCTGCCCTAGTAGTTCATTGGAGGGTTTCAGGTCATAATTCACCATGTGGGTTCAGTGCGGATTGGTGGATGCACTTAGAGTAGATTCCATTTTTTTTAAAAGTCGCGATTACCTATATGGCGAAAAGATGTTTTATATATGTAAAGTAATTGTTTGGAAGCTGATCCCTAGTGTACGTTGCATTCAGGTGCAGATACTAACTTCAAATTTTATTCTAGAACCATCGATCAAGCAAAATAATGACAGGAATTAAAGTTTTATATACTAGGCGCTACACAAAGTTTTTTAATTAATATTTTGAGACTAATTTATTATCAGTAACGACTATTGTACTATATACAGATAAAATATAATTACTTTGTGTTGTTTAATTCATTAGAAATGTTAGTTCGTCGCTGTAAGCTTGAAATTATGCAGTATATAAAGTTCCACACAGTAATAAAATAACTGTTTTTGAAAAAAAATGTCTACTAAAGATATTTTGTAAGATACGTAAAAAACAGAAGTTAACGCACTACACAGCCGAGTAAGGTAGCTGAATTAATAGAGACACGTTTATAATTCCGTCTCAATTAACAGAACTAATAGCGCAGAATTAATAGGGCTACAGCCGCCCGTTATTCGTCATTGCCGAAGAAAACGTCCGAAAAATTAAAAAAATGGTTGCACAATTACATGAAAAATTACAATGAAGCATATAATGGAGATACAAAGGTTAGTTATTGCAGTGTTTAAAATATATTAATGGACATTTTAATCTTTAAAAAGTGTTTGCACGTTGGCTTTAGCGAATACTAACGTAAGCAAACAAGAAAAATCGCCTTGAAATTTCTAAGCGAAATTTGGAAATCATACACAGAGATCAAGAAAGATGCGTGAAAGTTGTCACAGAAGCTATATATGCTGTAGAATGCGGACAAGAATCTAGACATGGATTTATTAAAATAGCATCGTGTATAGTGATTGTCATATAGGTAAACTATTATTTTCTTGTATTTAATTTATTATTTATTTATTTATGTAATCTACAGCCTTTTATGTAACTTTTATGTTGTTTAATAATTATGTTGCCAATGCTAATGGCCAATACAGATTACACTGACATTAAGTACAGTATTTAATAGATTGTGGGCAAGTAAAGGATGATTTTTTATTATTAATAATGTTTGCATTGGTGTATCCGTTTGTGTGTGTTATGGGTGTGTGTGTACCCAATGTGAGGGTGTGTAGTGTGTGTGTGTATTTATGTATTATAATTTAAAGTGAATACGAATCTAGCAATATTGCAAGTAAATAATCAATAAATTAATGTACAACATTACAAAAGGTCATTAAAAGGGTGTTTTTGTTAAAAAATAATCAAGGTATGGCGGGCCGCACCGCAGCGCATAACATTGAAAAAATCCTCCTAAATCATTTTCATACATTTTGTATAAATTGTGTGTTTTGTATAGTGTGCGGTACACTTGAGGCGGGCCGCATCGCGCCGCAGCGCAGAGCAGCACCCTGCCGGATCGCTGGCCAGCCGTATTTATGCGCCGATGTTATTATACGCTGCAAGGCTACAGTGTGCGTTAAACGGGCGAAGTTAACGCATCTATTCGTAATTCTAGAATTAATCGCTGTGCAAAGACGTTAAGAATTGAATGTCAACAACTAACTGACTTAAATTATTGCGTTGAGCTGCGGCCCGTCGCGTCTGTAATGTGCGATGTCGCATTGTTGTACGTGTATTAGTAGTTTCAATGCACACCTTTTTAGCATATAGGATTTTTTGTCTTCCTTCTACATCGCTCCGCCCTAATTGCATATAACAAAAGATTTTTTTTGTTATGTTCATAAGCTAATATCTTGAATTGGAGTAATTCGTAATCCTTTTACAAAACAATTATTATGTTCAAACACGATAACAAAAGTATAAAATCTGAAGGTTTGTAGGTAAATGAACTGTCGTCTGTCACATTCTTGCCATGAAATACTCACTCTCGCTCGTCACGTCAGTTTTTTTGCTAGAAATTGCTTACCGTTTTGGTCCGCACATTAATTTTTCAAGTGTATTACATTTCTCGAATACGTAATGCCTTATCCAATTTTTATATAAGCGGTGGCATGTCAGACACATATCACGGTGATCGGAATTGGATCGCGGAGAATACCTATGTTTGAAACAGGCGCCATATTTGAGATATTTTCCCTCGCAAAACGGTAATGTTGTATGTAAATACCTGGAAAATGTTATTGGCTCGCCGTGCATGTCGTGGTGTTAATATTTTAGCGTATGGAGGGTAAGTGGAAGTTGCGAGTATTCTTCTGAAGTGGTTTATTTTGAGACTCTTGCAATATGTTTTTTTTAGATAAATGTCGAAAAATATTTATACTTGTCTTAACCTGTTTATGGAGGGTAACTGATCTTTTTCTGTTGAACTATTGACTCTACCCAAAAATTTTAAATTATTTTCTGTAAGTTCGAAAGTTTTTTTATAGAAAAGGGTGGCAGACGAGCAGTGGTAAGTGGATACTGTCACCCTGCGACAAGCGCGGTACATGCCAACATCAGTCTAGAATGACAAACGTTGGATCGCCCCAGGATGCGCTGCCTAGGATGGATTTTGGAGATTTAGGAATGGATTCGGTAAAAAGAGTTGGGAAAATGGGGAGGGATGGTATAGGATGGGATGGGAATGGGCTTTGGCATAAACGTACGTACTAGTACATTGGAGGAATAGGACGAAATGGGAAATTTAGTACGTTTTATGGTAGTCTTCTGTGAGAGAAGGGTTGGCCAGTCGAATGTGTCCAACGGCGGTCCCGAAGTCCAAAAATGTCCCTGTTTAAAAGCAATCAAATAATTAAAAGCAATGTTTCTACGATGTATTTAGTGAACCGTTGGTCAGTTAATCATTTGGCTGTTGAATATAGGCTTTCCCTTAAGCTCACCGGAAGAACACAAGTGAAGAGTTATTATATAGATTTTCTCTTTTATGCTTACACTTAACTCAATCACAGAAACCGTAAATTGCCCTTTGGTCAGCTTCTAAAAGACAATAGAACTGTCTCCTGCGAACCCTCATCACAGGGTCGGCTCGTGTCAAAAGGGTGGAAGTGGACGAAAGGGTAAAATGTGTTAAAAAGATGGCGCCGCGCGGGGCTATTTGACGCATCAAAATTCACTTTTTTGAAACGTTTTATGGCATTGTAAGACTCATTGTAATTTTATTTTAATTATATTTGCTCGGCGTTCTTCAAACATTTGATTTCATTGACCTTTGTTGGGTTAAATGTTTTGTTACTAACGTTTTCATCTACAAGTGATAAGGCGATTTATCTTTACTATATTTTTTAAATCTATATAAATAAAAATTAAATGCTGTTCGTTGGTAAGCGCATCACTTGAGAATGGCGGGACTGATTTGGCTATTTTTTTTTTGAAATGTTCGTAATACATAGTCCTAATAAGGTTTTTAGGGAACGATAAATTGGAAAAGTTGCGCGGAAAATTGGAAAATTCGGGTAAAACTGAAAGTGCTTTTTTCTATGAACTCAAGACCATAACTCACGATTCGAACGATGGATATGCATAATTCTTTTTTTGTTATTTTCGTTATGGTGCTGGAAAAGTTTTCAGCAAAAAAAAATTGTTAATTGAAATTTTAAATTATGGATTTTTTTATTGAAATTTGGACAGGACCACGTCTATCGGGTCAGTTAGTATATAATATTTTTCAAAGTAATAATTGTTATGTAAACGGGTTACTCACGATTTATTATTTATTTATTTGAATTATAACGAACTTTGCAAACCCAGAAAAGTACATGCTTTTTCAAACTCGCGTGTATATGTTAGTATATTGTTAATATAGTGTGCAAGGAACTTAATCAACAAAAACAAATCCAGTGTGGGTAGGTGTAGAATAACGAACATGACGGAGGGTAGACAGATTCGTCTGTCAATAGTAACACCTTCACCCCCCTCAGTGGTCTCGCCGCGACCACGGTTCATGTAACTGGACCGAAATATCTGGTATAATAAATCGTGAGTAACTCGTTTACATAACAATTATTATGTTCAACCACGATAATAAAAGATTTTTTTAAAAGTAGGTGTTCACTACATATTATATCACCACACCATCACCCTAAGTCTGAATAAAATCTCACCCATGGCTGGCCATTACACATAATCTTTCGCTCTTCACATCCACACTGCGTTTACCGGCACGTGGTCTCCTCGTCTATGCCATCGGTTATCAGTCCTGCAGCAGATACGATTTACACATTGCCACTTCAGCTTATTAATTCTGTGAGCCGTGTCAACAACTTTAATTCTTTAGCTGTACATTATTTCCTATTCAACATGATTTAGTCTCGTCCTTTTATCCTATAAGCTCAAGCACAAGTTAAAAAGAGAATTATAGGTCTAGGATATTGAAATGGCTTTTACAACTCTGCAATGTAAGGAACATTACTTTTATTTGAATTATAAACATCATGGCTAAATTATCAGTTAACCCTAAATTAACGTTCAGAAATTGTCCATTTTGTTATAATTTATATTTTTCGTAATATAAGTACTTAGATGATCAATTCATAAATAAGATTTGAAAATTGTTTTAATTTTGTTTTATAACAAAACGATTTTCATTTCTCTTTTATAGCCGATGTTTCTTTTCAGTTACATGAACTGTGGCCATAGCCATTTAAAGTCTCGCTGTGACCATGGTTCGTGTAATCGACTGTATAATTGTAAATATGTAAAAATCGTTACATATAATCTTTATTAAGATCACTGTTAACTGATTGCATTAAAACAGCTTTTTTCGAAGGATCCCAAAGAGTCTTATTTGTTATCTAGTAGGACTTCAGAGTGGGATGTATATATTTATTTCTTATTTCTTTAAATAAGAATTTTGAAAATGTACGAATATCTATAGCGAAGATGAAACTTATGAGAATGGCATTTTTAATATAAACAAACAATAAGAGAGAAAAGAACCAAAAAAATAATAGTGAGACTTTAATATTTATCCGGCGACGCTTCGGGCAGATTTGTCATGTAAATGGAAAACGCCTCATTTCAATAAGAGCTGTACACAGACGAATGTATTTTGCGAAGGTTGTGGCTTTGTTGGTAAAGCTGAAACGACAGCGGGCGCGGATGCGGACGCAAAAAGGGCAATTAGGCGATAAAAAAAATACTATTTTAACAGCGATAAAACAAAAAAAAAACTATTTGAATTATTCCGCAGGCCATGAGGTGTCAACATTAGAATGGCATCACCCTATCTCTTCTTGTCGTTGTCATAAAAAGCAAAGGATAATAAATTACAAAGCTATCGAATAACTAATTAATGAATTACAAGGCCAACTAGTTTAGCCAGCGTGGTGTTTGGGCTATATATCCTTCATGCACAAGATAATGTGCACGAAGGCAAGGCCCGTGTCCAGCAATGAACGATAAGAGTGCTGGTTACACTTATTATTTCCAATGTGGTCCCTTAGGCATTTAAATACTATACATAATGAACTGGTAGTTCTGTAGTTTATTTCCCTGTACCCTAAAACTAGAAACAAATAACACAAAAGTCCTGAACACACAGGGCCTAAACAAACACGGTTTCTGGAGCCTATTATTGACCGGGGTCCTACATACACAAAAGTTTTTCACAGTCAAAGATCAATATATAAATCTTAAGGTGATGGAAGATAGTTTCGTCTCAGATTTAAATTATTACTCGCAGCTAGTACAATGTAAATAACATCTAAATAATGAAATCTACATGAAGGATACAGTAACCATAATTAACCCTTTTTATAACCTTCACCGGACGTGATTCTCTTCATGCAATATATGGGAGGTGCAATATATGGGACTAAAACCGTTCAGCACACCGAGCTTATTGGAAGCCAATTGGTCTTGTTTTCCGAATGACCCTTAAATTCGATTTTTCTAAAAATGTTGACACCAAGGATCCCGATTTTCTCCGAGATCTTAAGAGGTATGCTCATAAAGCATGGTGCTAAGACAAAAAGGTCTTTTTAGCGGTGAATGCACAGACCTGTGTCTTACTGGGGTTGAATTCAAATATAATAGGTTCATAGAACCCCAAATCGAGACTTGGTCTAAGGTGTCTTCAATTTCAGCCACAAATCTGCCGCGACTCTCTATCACTTGGATCCGAGAGATTTTGGCGCGACCCCTATACATGGCATCCCCAATACTGTCATCTGCATAGCAACGTATGTTACCAATTTGCAACAGATCGTTAATATCTTTAATACAATGACATCTACACCTACATATTTAATATATCGGCGGTATTGCCCTTTGTGTTTTTGGAATGTATTTCAAATAGATCACAAATTGGGTGTAGTCAAAAAGACATCATCTTTCCAAAACCATCCTATTCTGGCCTTTATTTAGTACTCAGTGAAGTGCCACGTGTGTAGCTGCAGCCCACCATTCAATAAATTCGGAGAGCCCACGTATTAGTAAGCCATAACATAAGCCATAATCCTCGACCTTCGTAAAAGTTTATTGGTCGATTTGTTAATTCTTACCTGACCCTACCGTCGTATTGAACCTTAATGCGTACTTTAATATTTAGTAGGTACTAATTCTTACTCAGTACACACTGAGAGAAATTATAACCAAAATTAGATGGCAACTAGAATTTGCTTATATTAAAGAGAGTCGAACTTCTGGTGAAAATTACAAGTTGTCTTGTTCTATCTATTAAGTTGATTTTTATTATCAAAATTGCATTTATTTGCAGTAACGTACACAGTAAGCCGTAACCGGAGTCCGTCGGAGTCCGCCGCCATAATGATGCCTTATAAGCGGCGAGGCCCGCATCGTGTTCCGGCGGTGAGCGGAAGAAGCCGTCCCGAGAGAGGGATTGTTGCGTGTGGAAATGAGGACCGGCGGTTGCGGGGAATTACAGACGCGCATGGGCGTGACATGGTGGCGCGGGGATCAGGGAGACCCGGTGAAACGGTTGTCCGCTGACCGCCCGCGGGTTGTTGGGGGCCCGAACCCGGGGATCTTACTTTAATCTCCACCCCAGGAGGCTGCCCCGCCGCACGTGAAAAATCCCTTGGGGTAGCAGTTGTGCCGGAGAAGACCGGAGTGGAACCCGACTGCTGCCCCCGGGGGGGGACCGGGGGCCCTCCCGTACCCCGCGCCAGCAAGTCACACAACCTTTGTGACCTGATTTTTTCTCCGCCCCGTGCTTTGTCCTTTGATCCATATGCGACCATTTCTCTCTCCGTCCCCCCTCTTCTTATTTTTCCTATTCACACTCACAATGGCCAGGAACAAGAAAATGTATAATGTGCACTCAGCGGCCCATCCTGTAAGTTCCACATTTAAAGTGGACTTTTGCAACATTAGAGGGATGCATAGTAACATCGACGCCGTCCACTACCACCTTGAGACGGCAAAGCCGGCCTTACTTTTCTTGACGGAGACACAGATTTCCTGCCCGGCCGATACATCATATCTTCATTACCCCGGTTACAAACTGGAGCACTGTTTTGTGCGACGTGCCGGGGTATGCATGTACGTCAGGGAGGATGTTTGTTGCCGCCGCCTCAGCCATTTTGAAGACGGGGACCTGTCGATTCTCTGGGCGCGTATTGACTACGGACGTTCCACTAAAGTCTACGCTTGCCTTTACAGGTCCCACAGCGGTGATACGGAGACGACTCGTTTTTTTGAGCGTCTACAAGAAACGACTGACAGAGTGCTCGAGCAGTTCCCTTGCGCGGAAGTGGTGATCCTTGGTGATTTCAACGCTCACCACGAAGAGTGGTTGGGATCCCGAACTACCGACCGCGCAGGGAGAGCAGCCTATAACTTTGCACTGGCCTATGTTTCTCGCAGTTGGTGTCCTCACCTACGAGGATACCTGATATCGAGAGCCATACTCCCTCCTTACTGGACCTCCTGCTGACTACGCGGCCGAATGACTACAATGTTGTTGTTGATGCCCCGTTAGGATCATCCGACCATTGTATCATTCGAACTGCTGTGCCAGCCAAGCAATCCGTGCGGACCCATTCACAGGGAACGCGCAAAGTCTGGCACTACAAGTCAGCAGATTGGGATGGGTTGCGCGAATTTTACGCCTCTTATCCCTGGAGGCAGCTTTGTTTCTCGTCGGGAGATCCGGATACCTGTGCAGACTCCGTTACCGATGTGGTGTTGCAGGGCATGTAATGTTATATTCCTTGCACCGCGATACCGGTAGGCGGACGGAGCCAACCATGGTTCAATCAGTCCTGCAGAGAGGCCCGTCGGAATAAACGGGCCGCATACAGGGCCTGGGCCAGAGCACAGGTGTCCGAAGATCCGAATACCTCCGACTTGAGGAAGAAATTTAACGCTACCTCGAGGTGCAGTAAGAAGATCATTGTCAGAGCAAAGAATGAGCACATCCGCAGAATTGGCGACCGACTAGCTAGCTATCCTTCTGGAAGCCGGGCTTTCTGGTCGCTCGCTAAGGCTGCTGAAGGTAACTTCTGTCAGTCGTCACTCCCTCCACTGCGGAAACTCGATGAGTCACTGGCCCATGGGGCGAAGGAGAAAGCCGATCTCTTGGGCTATCTCTTTGCCTCAAACTCGACACTGGACGATAGAGGTGCCTCACCACAGTCTATCTCAAGGTGCACAAGCTCCATGCCGGAAATCTGTTTCACACAGCGTGAAGTCCGGCGAGCTCTAGCATCTCTTGATGTCCGAAAATCGAGTGGGCCTGATGGTATTCCTGCAGTGGTGCTTAAATTTTGCGCTCCCGAGTTGTCCCCGGTGCTTACGCGACTCTTTAGGCTCTCATACTCTACAAAAAGCTTCCCGTCAACATGGAAGGTAGCTCATGTTCACCCTTTACCTAAAAAGGGTGACCGCACAGACCCGGCCAACTACAGGCCAATAGCGATCACCTCCCTCCTCTCCAAGGTGATGGAGCGTGTCATAAACACACAGCTCCTTGGGTACCTAGAGGATCACCAGCTGATTAGCGACCGTCAATATGGATTTCGCCATAATCGCTCCGCTGGTGATCTTTTAGCGTATTTAACACACCGCTGGGCTGACGCCATTGAGAGTAGAGGCGAGGCTCTGGCTGTAGGCCTAGACATTGCGAAAGCTTTTGACCGGGTATGGCACAAATCGCTGCTTTCCAAGTTACCATCTTTCGGGATACCCGAGGGATTATGCGAATGGGTTGCCAGTTTCCTGACTGGACGGAGCATCAGAGTCGTTATCGATGGTAGCTGCTCCGACACCATGTCTATTAACGCTGGCGTCCCGCAAGGCTCCGTGCTGTCTCCAACTCTGTTCCTTCTGCATATCAACGACCTGTTGCAAATTGGTGACATACGTTGCTATGCAGATGACAGTACTGGAGACGCCTTGTACAAGGGCCGCGCCAACATCCCTCGGGTCGAAGTGGAAGAGAGTCGCGCCAGGCTTGTGTCTGAAATCGAAGACTCTTTAGATCTAGTCTCGATTTGGGGTTCTCTAAACCTAGTGGATTTCAACCCCAGTAAGACGCAAGTCTGTGCATTCACCGCTAAAAAAACCCCTTTTGTTGTAGCACCTCGCTTTCAGAGCATACCTCTTAAGATCTTGGAGAGTATCGGGATCCTTGGTATCGACATCTCCAGCAAAGTCGAATTCAGGGGTCATCTGGAAAATAAGGCCAAAATGGCCTCCAAAAAGCTCGGTGTGCTGAACAGAGCGAAGCGGTACTTCAAACCTGGGCAACTCCTTATGCTTTACAAAGCTCAGGTGAGGCCCCATATGGAGTACTGCTCTCATCTCTGGGCCGGCGCACCGAAATACCAATTGGACCCATTTGACTCCATCCAACGACGTGCTGTTCGTATTGTCGACGATCCCACTCTCACGGGCGGTTTAGAATCCCTCAGCATTCGGAGAGACGTTGCGTCTCTCTGTGTGTTCTACCGCCTGTACAATGGGGAATGCTCTGAAGAATTGTTTAATATAATTCCCACCTCGGGTTTGTACAACCGCACCTCCCGTCACAGAAGTGCGGTCCATCCGCATTTCCTCGATACGGAGGTGTCGCGCACTGTTCGGTCCAAAAATTATTTTATACCGCGAACCCGTAGGTTGTGGAACGAACTGCCTCAAGAGGTCTTTCCATTGAGCTACGATATGGGGTTCTTCAAGAGAGCTGTGAATAGGATTTTGCAAGGTCGGCGGCGCACCCGCATACCCCCTGGTGTTGCAGGTGCCCATGGGCGGCGGTAACACTTATCACCACGTGGGACCGCTTGCTCGTCCGCCCACTAATCTATAAAAAAAAAAAAAAACCAGCTGAATTATCGTCCACTGCTGGTCGTGGGGCTTCCTCACGCAAAAGATAAAGTCGAGTTTATTTACACACATACTTAATATATTTAGAAGTTGTATAGTTTATATTAAAATTACATTGCGAATGTGCAATGTCAAGACAAACCCTGTCAGTTTTATGGCACCAATATACTCGTATGTATAATAAAAATGTTTTCTGTGTATGCTGTATATAATCCTTTTATACCGCGAACCCGTAGGCTGTGCTTCAAGAGGTATTTCCATTAAGCTACGATATGGGGTTCTTCAAGAAAGCTGTGAATAGGATTCGTGATAGGATTGAATAGGAAAAGCGCCGCCGACCTTGCGCACCCTTTGTAGCATGCCTTTGGTGTTGCAGGTGTCCATGAGCGGCGGTAACACTTACCATCACGTGGGACCGCATGCTCGTCCGCCCACTTCCCTATAAATAAATGTAAAGTTAAATAAATATATTTCACTAAGCAATAAGCAATCACTGTAAACTCAGCCTTAGTTTTAGTAGCTTTCCATTCGCAGAGTTTACTCGGGGCTTCGATGAAGGAATAATTACAATATTTAAATGGAAGTGAATAAATATAGACACCAGCTCATAGCCATAGTAAAAAATATAACAGTAGTTTAACTCCGATCCTTTTCGTCGAGATTACATATACTGGTTTCGCAGTGAACCGAGACGCAAATCATAAAATGTTCAATGAGATTATATTTAGATATATCTCGCACACAAACAAACCGTGACTCCTGCGTTTATATGAAGATAACCTACTGTTATATCTTAGACTATGCCGTCACAATTCATTTAAAAGTATGATGTATAGAATGACTGAAAATCCTTGGAAGAGTAAGTTTCTATGTAGCGTGGGTTTGAACAAAAAATATATAAGGCCGACAATCGCCGTGTACTATGTGGTATTTTTACCATTATATATTTTTTATATTAGTGACGCTAGAGTATAAAAAACATACATTATATAGTTTTATACTTTGATAATAGTTACTACATCTCTCAGCATAATTTTAATATAAATACTGTAACGATAACAATGTGCCTTTAATTTTATTTACCTGAATCGATAGGTGTCCCATTTTGTGGAGAAAAAAATGGTCACATTACGTATACCAGAAGTGGTTACCGATTATACTTAGTTACGAATAGTATGCTTAGTATAATTGATCTGAATAAAAAGTACCCTAAATTTTGACCCTTCACAGAAGCTATAATTATGCCAAGTTTAAAATTGATCCAGTGATTTTTGCGTAATGCGCCTACAGACAGACAGATAGACAAAAAATGTTGTTTTGGTTTCTATTTAGTCTCATCTGCCGCCTATATTATATGATTTTTTTTGTACACATTTTATATTCTAAATCGAATCTGAACGCGTATAATTGTATAATTGTATTGTATTTGTTTATCTATTGTTCCTACTCGACGTTTCGGCGTGGGTTACGCCAGCCGTGGTCACGAGTTGACTGAAGAGGCGGATAGTCCAGGATGGGAGCTATGACGGTGCTAGCTGCGAATGCTACGAATATATTAGTATAGAATATAATCCATAATTTATGGATAAATGCTCTAAAATACCTCAACTCAAAAAATTCAATCTTTATTTACATTTAGCCCAGTCTCTTCTGAAGCGGTTTCTTGAAACTGAAAATATTTATCGGCTACAGAGCATTCTACTCATAAATCAAGTCGTTTATTACTCGCGTTAGCTATTATGAACGGATAATTTATGATTTGTTTTCTTAGTAAACAGGCACTTTTTGCGGTCGCAATTTTGATTATTCAATATAAAATTAATGGACGGGCTTGGTCAGTAGTTCTCAACGCATGAATCATGGGAGGCAATTTAATTTTTTATTTCAAGATTAATTTATTTGAAGCTATTAACTTCTTAAGTTTCCCTCGCGTGTAAAGTAATTCACTTTTTGAATAATAAAAATTATGTATCACATCAGGATATTATGGCTACTGAGGTGGGGCATGGCTAAAAAAGATTGAGAACCACTGGGCTACTCATTTTTTACAAGTTGAATAAATTAATTGAATAAACGAGCAGCGCGAGATGTAGAAGCTCAGCGCCTACTTCGGGAACGCATCGCCGCAGAGCTTGCGTTATCTATTATACTCGTATAATAGATCTGTGCACAGATATCTTGCATCACAGATATCTGTGGGTCAACAATCAAGAGCGAGTCTTCTGTCATCCCGTTACACTTCCCACCCGATGGGATGAGGAATTAGCTGTGGCAAATATCAGCTCTCTGGCTCTGGCCGGCTCTGTCCTGAAATATGGTATATTTTACTGCAGTATATTTAATTTTGCAGGATTTCAAAATTCACCCTCTAAAGTTATGGTTAGTGTAGCGGCCGTTTAAACCCCTTAGCTAGACACTGTGGGATTCTGAAACACGGTAGCACGAGCCTATTTTGTCTGGGAGCAATTTCTTAGCTGAGGATGAATGAACACTCACCTCGTCAACGCCTAAGTCCTCTGAGTGCTTCGCCGTCTCTTCAGAATCCAGAGGTTCCCACCAAACTTCGGGGTTGTCACCTCACTGCGCAGGCGCCTGCTTTATAATACTGCAATCAACCCCCAAAAAACCTTCAAATGACGACTAGGTAACCACGACAATATGTTCATCCACAAAAAAATAAGATGCTACCTGCATCTTATTTTTTGTGGATGAACGTATTTTGTGGATGATGTGGATGATTTGTGGATAGCTATTGCATCATAGATGAACGAACGATATTTTCGATTCAAGTGGGAAAGGGGGTAAATCACCCTCTCAAAACTACCCGCATTTATTCTCCTTTTCATGTGCGATAAGTCGGCTTGGAATTTTTTTTGGTTGATGAACACGAATCCGGTGTCAATATTAAGCTGCACCCTCTTCATTCCCCGTAAATTGCACAAAACACCCCTTGAATGCGGGGGATTGCCATCATCGTTGCATCACATCTATGATGGAAAAGCTATTATTTCCACAAAAAACATGTTGCCACCTCGTCGTGCTCGTCTTAGTCGTCTTTTGACGACTTTTTATGGGTTGAATACTTATATTATTATTATACTGCTGAGCCACTTAACAATGTATTGCCAGAATCGAATGTCTACAGAGGCCGCGATAGTTCTTTAATTATAATATTTTAGTTCTAACACATCCGATCGAAGCGACGTTTCGTGACAGACGGATTTTTCACTTACTATTTTTTCATAATTTCCAGCTATTTCATTCCAGCGCTGGCCAGATATGAAATATCGAGGTTGTATACGTGAGCATTCCGTTATCTATTCCCTAACAAGAAATTACCCAGTACACAGTATCTTCCGGCTCAAACAGTTAGCCACTTATTCATTTCGTTTCATTAGACTTCAAGTATAATTAAAACCCATCTATTCTTATTATACTGGTTTAATTTCTGTGCTGCTGAAACGGGTATTCTTAAAGGGAGACGTATTTAATTATTTATTATGAAATTGAATATCTTAATGGAAGCGTAACAACCCTGAAATGGAATTTTATCCTTCGCAAAAAGAAAGGATAAGGAGGTAACAATCAAAGTGAAACACAATTATAATTTCATACTTTGTTATATTTTGATCTTACTTAGAACAGAGATATTGTGTACAAAGTAGTTGAATCAGTCTAAATAACATGCAGGACACACAGAGCTCCCTTTATTGCAAAGGGATCTAATCCTCTTTCTATAGCAGTCTATGTCTCTTCATCTCTACCGCCGGATATATGCCTCTTTTAAGCTTGCCACCACACACTATATTTTCTTTTATAGCAATAGTTCAATTAGTACACAGTGCCAGTATTGTGTTTACTTCGTAATTAATAATTTTAAAGTTAACACGATTATAAACGCATCTCATCTATGTCCAGTCTCGTCTAAGTAAGTTAGGAGTCGCTAAGTGAAGTGATAGTCGGTGTAAAG
Organism: Sesia apiformis; assembly: GCA_914767545.1. Lineage (NCBI taxonomy): Eukaryota > Metazoa > Arthropoda > Insecta > Lepidoptera > Sesiidae > Sesia > Sesia apiformis. The sequence goes on from OU611962.1 coordinate 1,516,883, forward strand.
AGGACAGGAGAGTTGAACTCCTCGGAAGCACACGTAAAACGCATGCTTTTATTTGATTATCATAAACATTATGTGCGAAAAACGCTTTGAAGTTTAATGCACACTATTAAACAATAAAATCCAGAAAACACATTTTTATAATAATGAAACAAAAACTCGACTTCCTTCTAGTACTTTGTTCGGGGAAAAGAATAATCATACATATTTAAATGCATAACGGCAAAAGAATTTTAAGACAATGACCGTTGACGGCAGAGTAGCGTGAACTTGTTGTCCAATCGGGTAAGGACCGAATGGAGCCCTTGAATCCACGTACCGGGTAGTGCAGTATGGGATTTCGGCTAGGGTTTCGGCCGAATGCCGATTAATGAATATTAGACACGCGGAATCATTTTAAATTTTTAAGCATGCAAAATCGAGTTTCAAGCAGACGAAGACGCGGGCAGAAGCTAGTTTACAAACCTTTCACTACATTGTTACCAAAACCCCATGAATTGGTTTGGCTGGCAATCTCTTCTGAACATTCTCCATTGAGTACTTTGTAGAATTATCTTGTTTTGCCCCGGGCCCTTCGAGCGGAATGTGTTTATTTTCACCGAGAGCGCTTCAAAATATTTTTGCATAATTTATGAATAGTTTGTCTTGAACATTCCACCTTATCGTTTATATTACGGTTCTCACAAATTCTCGAATACGAGTAAGTTTGAATTTTCTCTATTTCGATATTAAGCATTCGATTATTGATTTGATACATCATAGGTAACGATCATTCCATTTAGGCGAAGTAGAACCAGATCAGTAGGTCAGATTCAAGGCGCGTCAGTTTCTCAGTAGCTCAGATTCGGTTTCACTATCAGCTTGTATCTCTCCACTGCTTGGTATGGGCTTTTTCTAAGGTTCACTATCACACATGACAAGACCCAAATAGAAGACTTTCGCATGCTAAAGTAGTAATGGGCAGGTCATATTTGCCGCAGGACCTATCCGTAACTGATAGCGTATACGCGTCTTTGAATTGACGCCACGTATCAGGAAGGGGGGGGGGGGGGGGGGGGCGGCGAACAAATGGCGGACAATGGGGGAGGCCTATGTCCAGCAGTGGACATCCAAGGGCTGAAATGATGATGATGATGATCAGGAAGCGCAGTGCTGGACGCTCACCGGCCAGGTGGAGAGTTCGCCATTAGTGCTTCGATGGGAAGAGTCGAGGATCATGAGTGGTGGTGAGCCGCGAGAAAGGCCTATATCCATATAAATTGGATCTAAACGCGCAGAATTAAAGGCTTATATTTATGTACCTTATATTTCTACTACACGTTTCGGCAGGGGTTATACCAGCCGTGATCACGCGTTGACTGAGGAGGCGAGTAGTCCAGAATTAAAACATTATATAGATGTTATATCCGACAGTGGAGAGACATAGGCTTATACTACGGTATTTTATGGTCTTCAAGGCTCGTAAGTCTTCGTTTGTTCTATACAACTAGCCCAATTCACCTGAGCTAAACACTAAAGACTTTTACTTTAACGTTGAACAGTAGGAGATACCGACCGCTTCAGCAGTTAACTCTAAACAGAATAACGACAGTTTTATTGCTCCAGTTATGAGGTAAGGAGTAAATATTATGAAGTTATATTTTATACTGGAATATCCGACGAATGTGTTGTTAACCCACTTCTGAAGTATTAAAGAATTACGGAAAGTTTTATGGGGTATGGTCAGCAACACACATGTAAGCGCGTTTATATGTATTTGTTGAATATGCATGACTTCGCTGAGATATGGTTTTATAGTTATTGTTGTCGTGACAACTGTTCCCGTGGGATTATTTTACCTATAGTAAATAGACACCTCATCTCTTTCCACAAACACACGTATAAAATATATAAGTATTACAACAACGGTGCTGTTTTTTTTTTAAAATGTCATTAGCTCGGCGGTGAAGGAAAACATCGCGAGGGAAAAGTCATGTTACAGAATTTTAAGAAATCTGAAACATGTGTGTACACTAATTCGTACCGGGCCCGTTTGATGAATTATGGCTCGAAACCTCCTAGTTATTTAAGCCAATAAGCCAGATTGTAAGCCTTCTTCATACTCTTCATTTAGTTGTAATCTTCATTTGCTTCATGTAGTCTTAGATATTGAATAGATAGATAGATTAAATTGAAATTTAAGCAAATTATGTACTTCTTATTTTTTGTTAATATAAATCCAGTATTTTGCCTTTCTTTCAGGCATAAAATTTATCGCAACTCGTAACGAAAGTTCAACTGAACGCTTATCGGAATTCCCTCACGGAAGGCTTAGAAAGATTAATTGATACGATGAATAAGGTTTAAAAGGTGGTTTAAATATATTAAACAAGTTAAAACATTCAGGGTTCTCTCAAAAGGAAACTTCACTGATTATTGACGTGAAAGCATTTACTTTGGGCAAACTCTTATTTGGGAGTTTTGATTATTTCTTTGATTAATTACACTAAAATATAAGATTTATTTAAAACTACGAACTCGTTCTGGATCTACTCAGGAGGTTCAATAGGTTAAGTTGCTAACGTAAGCGTAACAAAAAAAACGTACGCGATGAGATTGTTTAGACCACAACGAAACAAGGAGTATGCCACTTGCCTCAGTAGAAATATGTAAAGCTAACACAATTATATTTCCCTTTTCTGTCTGGTATTGGTTAGTTTGTTTCAGTTCTCCATATCTTTTTTACTTTTTTCCATTTAAATGAGTCCATTCCTATCTTTCATTAGAAGTCACCTTTCTATCACATTTTTAGTCATTGAGCTCTGAACAGATTCCTGCGACGGACAGCTCACCCGCATACCCATGTCCATAGGCGGCGGTGACCACTTACACCATGTCGTTCGTCCCCTCATCTGCAATCTCTTGTATAAAAAAGTCACTGTACAGATTTTTTTTCATTATTAAATGTTGGAATATTCAAATATTTTGGTTATCACGGTGATGGAGAGTAGGTATTGGAGAGCCAAAACTACTTTATCTCATGATACGGCGCTAATTGCTTACACCAGTATTCGCTATGCTAATAAAGTTATCAGATAAATACAATGAACATAAGCCCTGGGTACGCGAGTTTAAATGTCATCAGTTGATAGCGTTGACTTGTTACGTGGTTATCTTATAGTATGTACACTCACATTTTTTGTACAATTGGTATAAGATAAGGGATTAAAACAACCTACAGTAGGCGGGTGAGTTCTTGACCCTCGAGGTAGGTCTGGGGATCTACTCCAAAAACGCGAAAAAAGAAGAAAGTTCAATACGAGTTATCGGCCAAAACGAAGTTCGTTTGACATTTAAAACTATTCCGATTGCACAAGACAACGATGGATATATACATTTTGACAAGAGATAATTGGGGATCAAACGTCAAATTTCACGACAACAATATTCCACCTTTTAAATAATCGGAGATACACGATATATAAAGCTCCGAACGAAGGAAAGTCAGTGTAAATAACCTACATTAACATTTAAATAAAAAGTAACTCATAAACTCGAAATCACATTATTATCTACATAATGATCACTCATACAATTATCGATGATTTAGTATCTAATTATCGATATTACCATTAGCAAAAGAGTAGTAACACTACCGCAGGTCATGAATGCCCTATGGTATGGTATGGTAGGGTATGCCCTATGGTGGTCATGAACTCGCGCACGTACTGTATAAGTACCTCGACATAGGATCAAAATCACTTATATATATAAGTCTTGGCGAGGGCACTACCGTCGTAACCTCTGGCAAACTCCCTGACACTATAAAAGGAATCAAGCTTGAATTATTTAACAAAAAAATACTAATACTCAAAGTGGTATTAGATGTTACTACAATATTGAGAACTAGCTAAATGATAAAAACACGTTATTATTGTTTTAAACAATATTTAGATCATTTTAATTAGTACTTAGACATTGAATATGGATAATTACGTTGGTAAATCGTTAATTAAATCAGTGTGCTGTTGTGGTGTCGGCCAACTTTCGAATAGCACCACTCCGGAGTGGTGCTATTCCAGTGGATGTCGTAACAGGTGATTGAGGAACTGCTAACTCGTACATCACCTCTAAAAGATAGAATTCGCCAACCCATTTGCCCAGCGTGGCGTTTTAAGGCCATATCAGCAGTGGATACTGAAAAGGCCGGTGCCAAATAAATAATTTATTTTAATAACTTCATTTGTACGGCATTATTCTGACGGAATGTGTATGAATACAATTTTTCGTTGAATAACACGTTCGCTAATGCATTCACATTTTTAAGCAAACTTTTGGCCATGACTTGACTATGCTTGGTAAATAGCTCGGTGAACAGTACTTCTGTCAACTGTGTGTCACAGTGATTTATACATCACTATGGTCTGTGTGTCAATTATAGAAATATAGAGAAATATAGAATAGAGAATATAGAAATAGAGAGTGATAATAGCATCCGTACCTAATTTTCTAGAACGTTCCAAAAGGAAATATTGGTCACAGATTTTTGTTCACATACATGATATGAAACCTCAACTCCTGAAGTAGGTAAACCTGTATCACAGGAGCTAGTGTCCTCCCCAATAATATGACAATAGTCTGCTTATCCAATAATTACAACTTATATAATATTAAAGGTACAAAAAAAACAAGCTTATAAACGAAGAATAAATTATAACAACAAAGATATACTCGTATATGTATAATAATTTGTTGTGTATTCATATATATATAAGATATTGCATGTATGTACGTAGACATGTTTGCATGAATGTCTATTTATGTGTGTGTGTGTGTAAGTATATATGCGAGTGTATAGGTCCATATTTTAGTTAATGCTTCGTATATTAACTTATTATTATTAAATAAATAATAACGTTTTGAAATTTTTGAAAATTTCCATGCGTCACTCTACTATTAACACATAGATTAATTAATTATTATTGTAATTCTAAACAGGTGAAGTCACGAGCAACTTCTAGTATAGGTATAATAATTTTATTGCTGCCTGTACTTGAGAAAGGGGACATTAATGATCACTTAGATTTCAATTACTTTAGGCTTGTAACTTGTAAGTCACGAGTATGTATAACTTGATATGTAAAGTTTTCGGGTGAGATTGCCGAGTAAGTAACGTATTGTTAGTTGTTGGAAACTTAGTTTCGAAATTGATTATTGTGGGTCTAAGTTGTATTAGTATTTTATGTATATTTCCTCTGTAGAATATAACGCACTTTATATGGTTATTTAGTAAATACAAGCGAGCGTTCGTTTTCAAAAAGTTTTCGTTTTGTATGTTTTGAAAAATCTAGTTACCATTTTTTAGAAGAGTTGGCAGATTAGCGGGCGGTCCACACGGCGGTAAGTGGTCACCGACGCCCAGGGACACCTGCAACACCAGAGGGTTGCGAGTATTAGGAAATTGCGTAATCGTATTTTTTTTTAAAGATTCTAGTTAAATGTTTAAACACCTCTATACACAAATAACTTTTACCTAAACATATTTTAACGTAGTTCAAACTGTGACAGAATTTAGTGTTATTTGATTAATATATTATTATTAATCATTAATATCGCCGTAGAGTGCAGAAATGACTACATGAAGTTCAAAATCTGGGCCGGTTTAACGTCATTTTGCCTATTTAACCTACATTCTTGAATGAAACTGTAACATCTTATGTTATTTTTATCCACGTGGTAATCGAAATTTCACGGATGACCTAGCCACTTGATAAGTTTATGAGTCGACTATTTTTATAACTGCTTTCTTTTTAAGCCACGTGTTTAGGGCGATTCTGAAATCTTCAGGTAGATTTCGGAGATCACATTTTCGTATTCTGGAAAAAATTCACTACATCTCGACTAAGGGCGACCAGCTGAATATAAAACTCCAAACAGTTTCGAAGTGACGGATTAAGCGAACTGAAAAATAATTTGGGTATACAGAGCAAACGATTTATTATTAACCTAGATATATCAGTTAAGTTCGAAAATGAGCCAAATCGATGATGAACGGAGTGGATTAGTGGATTAATGAAATATAGTTTAGATATATATCCCGGTTAAGTTCGAAGATGAAACAATTTAGTTCAGTGGGTAAAAATTTAAAACATTTAAAAAAATCAATTTTTTTAATCGCTTGGTCTTTCATTATATACGAAGTGATAAGGTTATCTTAATTACAAAAAAAAAACAAAGTAAAGAAACAAGAAGAGGCCTTACAATAACGCAATAACCCGCTAATAATCCGTGTAATGACGTTATATAGCTAATCAGTTAGGCGGACGGCAGCTACAGGGCCGGCGGCCGGAAGTGGACCGTTGTCGTGGCAACCGCGCCACTTTGATGTCCGAGCGTTTGATGTGATGATTTCCCACAGGTATAGGGTGGTGATTTAATCATCAACACAAAATAAGTGGATAGATTGATTGGGACTTTGTGGTACATGTAGTATATGTAGTGTAGTACATGTAGTCGCATATGTAGCTGTTGGATTCCAACATAAAAATTAATAATTAATTTAATTTGTAAGAGTGGCAACACTGGGCCTGGCTCGTCGTTCTTTTGTTTTTGTAAAACAAGTGAACTACCCTTTACTCACGCTTGTTTCTGTATGCATCGTTGACAATACACGCTTTTAAAACGTTCTAGCGAATTTCATTTCTCGGTTCTCTCCAGCCCCTCAGTCTACTTCTACTACAAAATAAACATTGGTCCTTCGATAATAAGGATCGTGAAGTGATTTCGCGTGTTCAGTTTGGGGGAAATCAACAAGTTTACCCACTTCAATCTTTGTGCAGTACGGAATACGCCAAAGACCCTATTTTTCCCCATGAACGTCACCAAGGACGTCAAGAAAGCGGCAAGATTGCAGTTTTATAGCGTTTACAAGCTATAATCTACGCCGGCTGGTTCACGCCAAAGAAGTCAACCGCAAGTATACCTATATACTTCAGAAAGATATTTGCAGCTTGTTTTCTACACTTTGCATTCGTCCGTGTGCATATCTATTATTTCCGCGGCGAAGTGCACCTACTACAAGTGCAACATTTTATTCCTTTGTTCTTCAAAATATCAATTTGCATTGCATTTTCTTTGCATTCAAGAACAAAGGTAACAGAAGAAACACCATCATTTGAATTCGCCAATTAGCGCACAACAATCGTGGCATTCTAGCGCGATATCCAACCAGAGCTGTCCGGTGAGTCTACGTCACGACACAACATCACCTCCGTCCAATTACGATGTTCGGAACAACACACTGCACCTGAATACGCTTATCGTTTGCTGTCGGCCATCAAACAATTTTGAATTTACCGTGTTTACGATTAATTTAAATAGAACTGTTGAATCATTGTATTTAGTGGGTAATTACTTTAAATATCTATGTATTTTTAACGTGTTAGTGTTAAGTTTTGTTACGTGTTTTGTGCACGGAAACTGAAAGATGACGACTTCAAATCCTGCAAAGGAACAAACTTCAAATCCTATAAAGGAACAAATCGCTAGTCTTGTAAGACAAAGAGGAACAATCAAAGGTAACATTACCAAATTGTATAATTATTTTAATGATTTGTGTGCAACAGAAGCATGTTCGTTGTCCAGGGAGACTTTAAAGGTCAAAGAAGACAATCTTCGTTCCAATTTTCGTCGTTACGAAGACTATAATTTAAAAATTATAGGCCTCGATCCCACTGACAACGAAGACGCAGATTTAGTTGAGGACAAATACACTTTCACTTTGACAAAAATACTACAATTGTCAAACAAAATTGATAATAAAACACTTTGTCACAATGAAAACGCGCATTGTCATCATAACCATTCTTCTCATATGCCTACAAAATTACCAGAAATAGTCATTCCTCCTTTCTCTGGTAGGTACTCAGAATATAGAACCTTTATAGGGCTTTTCAATTCACTTGTCGACAAAAACCCTCGATTAGAAAACATACAGAAGTTGTACTACCTACGGACCTTTTTGATGGAGGAACCACTAGATCTGGTCAAAAACCTACCATTGGTTGATGGGAGTTATGAGGAGAGCATTATAATTTTAAATGATCGTTATAATAACGAGTATAAGATCCGCAGCGATCATTTAAATATGTTGTTAGATATACCACAACTAAGTAGGTCTAATGCACAAAATATTAGGCAGCTTGTATCTACTGTTAAGCAGCAATTGGCGGCATTGCGAAACTTAAACTGTAAAGTTGATGAATGGGACCCTATTGTCTTGTGCGTAGTATTGCGTAAGCTCGATTTCCTTTGCAATAAGGACTTTCAATTAATTCGCAATACGGAACCCACTGTATGTACAGAGTCTTATTGATTTTCTAGAAAAAAGGGCACTCGCACTTGAGAATTCGGAGCGGCTTCAGCCTAGGCAAGAAGGTCAGTATAACAAATCATGCTCCAAGGTTTGCGGAGCTGCAACTATGAAGCCTCCAGTTCCGATGCCGGTAAAGAAGCCACCCCCAACGTGCCTACAATGTAAGTCATCTCACAAATTATTTGATTGCAACAAATTCAAATTAATGTCAGCTGCTGATCGGCTGGCATTTGTAAAAGAAAACAATTTGTGTAATATTTGCCTCAATAATCATGCTAAACCATGCAGATATCATTTTAAATGTGGTATTTGCAAACAAAAGCATAACACTTTGCTTCATGATGACAAAGCCACCAATCCAGTCATTCTGCTGTCCAACAATGCCACCACACAGGTGCTTCTGCCAACCGCTAAGGTAAAACTTATTGCAGGAAATGGAACAGAAGTACATGTTAAGGCCCTTTTGGACAGTGGAGCTCAAGTTTCGTTTGTAACTGCTGAACTTGCAAACTTACTCAAGTTACAAACTAAAATGGTAAAGTCGGGCGTAATAGGCATTGGCAATACGGTCAATAATCTGAACCAGTATGTGTCTCTTAAAATCCAGTCATTAGTGCGCGACTTCAGCATCCAAGTGTCTTGCTTCATATTGGACAAGATTACCTCAAAGCTGCCACAAAAAAAGGTTGACATGGCAAACTTTGTGTTGCCCCCTAACATCACACTTGCTGACAAAAACTTCAATGAGCCAAGTAATATTCATATATTATTAGGAGCGGACATACTATTCCAGGTGCTGTTGCCCCATGAGCCAGCCTCCATTCTCAAGTCGTCTGCGTCTCCGGCAGCATCCAATACAGCTCAGTCTATCGCTCCAACACTACTCAATACCAAGTTCGGCTATGTGATCGCCGGCAACCTACCTAATTTTTCTCTAGATAAGGCTGTATCTTTGTTTTGTACAACATGTCAATCTGACCTCAGCGAAAATATAGCACGGTTTTGGAATACAGAAAAAATCCCAGAGGTTTTTTCAGAAAACCAATCAGAGTTTGAAACTTGTGAGAATATATTTCAGGAAACCGTACAACTTAAAAACAATTCTTTCAAAGTTGCTCTGCCACTAAAGTTGCCTCTCGACTCCATCAATGAAACTCTAGGTGATTCACTATATCTTGCTTCAAAAAGGTTCCTCAACCTAGAACAAAGGTTACAAAAAGATCCGCTTTTGTTAGAGCTATACACAAATTTTATAAACGAATATTTGCAACTAGGACATGCTACAAAAATCGACATCAATCAATATGACCTAAGTTCAGATCCAGTCTATTTTTTGCCACATTTTGCAGTAGTTAGGATGGATAGAAGAACAACTAAATGCAGACCTGTTTTCGATGGCTCTATGAAAACAAATAAAAAAGTATCATTAAATGATTTGCTACTCAACGGTCCCGTTGTGCAAAAAGAATTGTTCGATATTTTGATGCTGTTTCGATTTGAGCGATATGTATTTGTTACTGATATAAAACACATGTTCAGAGCAGTATCATTAGATCCTAAATATCGTTCATTACAGAACATTCTATGGAGAGATTCTCCAGACAAAAATGTTGAGTGTATTCAGCTCAACACAGTAACTTATGGGCAAAAAAGCTCATCTTACTTAGCAACTCGCTGCTTGATAGAGTTAGCTAATCGATATGAAAATGAGTTTCCAAATGCAGCATTTATTCTTAACAATCAAACTTACGTTGATGATGTCTTGGCAACTGCTGATGCTCTGGAGACATTGATGGAGTCGAAAGAGCAGCTCTGCAAGCTTCTAGACCTGGGGGGGTTCCAACTTCATAAGTGGTCTTCCAATAGAGTTGAGGTTTTGCACGACATTCCACAAGACAATCAATATTTTGATGAGATCGATTTGCAAAAAGATAGCGTTTACATAAAAACATTAGGCATAAACTATGATATAAAGTCTGACGCTTTTACGCTTTCTGCACCTAAAACTGGCGAAAAAATTCCAGAGACCAAACGCGAAGTGCTTAGCTTCATCAGTAAATTTTACGATCCGCTAGGCCTAGCTGGTCCGCTGGTCGTAAGTGCTAAGGTCATTATGCAAAAGCTCTGGGAAGCTCGTTTGGAATGGGACGCATGCCTCAGTGATGAATTAAAACATCTTTGGCATGAGTTCTACGAAAGCTTAACAGTCATGAAGCCTATTAGTTTGAAGCGTTATGTCAATTTGCAAAACGCTGCTTGGTTGCAATTGATTGGCTTCGCCGATGCGTCAAGTTCCACTGCCTATGGCTGTTGTGTATACTTGCTGTTGACGACCGGCGCACTAATAATGGCTCGGCGGGCCGACCGGTCGTATACGAGCGAAAGACGCGCTAGTGTTCGCGGCGGCGGGTGACGACAGACGAGGCATCCGAGTGCCTAACTTGAATGATTGTATGCCGCTCGCTCTTCATGTATGCGGGGTTCTCTTGAGGTCGGCTAGTCGGAGGGTTTTCTTGAGGTGCCGGGTGGTCGAAGTGATACTCGTAGGACTGCTGTTTGACGACTGTGTATTTTGGCCAGATTGGCCCCATTTATATTCTCAATACAAGCTGCTCAACAAGGGATGTTTGCAACCGAGGGTTTCCGCCCTTTTGTCCAATAGCACGCTACCTCGCGCAGTCCCCATTGTTACGGCGAGCCGTTTCCGGAGTCGCCGTAACGGTACTCTCGTCTTGTCTTGCTCCCCCACGTGGGAAGCGCCCATGCGTACCTCTCGCTCTAGCGCGTTGGTTTCTACACGACCTAATTCCGAGAAAACGCCATGCGCCAGATGTTGTACTCGGCGTCGCTTCTCCCACGTGAGAAGCGCCCGCATGGGATTTGTTTTCTATCAATATTTAACTTTCTGCATTTATTTACTCAGTAACTATTTGTATGGGGTTTTAGGTCGTGTAGGCCTCTCATGTTAGTGTAGCGTGCTATCTCTAATCTCTCATGTACGTAGGCCCTCAGTTATAACACCTCCCTCGCATCTCTCTTTATTGAGCAACTTGTATCAAATTCTCTTTATTTACTACATCTTACGTTACTATATACACAATTATCTTATCCTACACATATTATATAACATTCTTATTCTATACACCGTACATACTCTTATCGCTATACACGTTATACAATATTTCTACTCTTCACAATTAGACAATTACTAAATGGCTACACATATCACATATGGTTTTCGCACTTGATTTCACTTATTGTGGGCTGTCCGCAACATTCTCCCCCCGGCGAAGACTCGTCGTAGCCTCTCGCTCCACAGGGAGGACAGCCAGCCTCGTCACCGGCCTCAGGAATGATCCGCCACTGGTCCGCACCACCGCCGTCCGCACCTTCCCGTCTCGCCCAGGGAAGACTCTCTCCACTATGCCGCGCGGCCACACGTTGCGCGGCAATTGTGCGTCGACGATCACCACGAGGTCCCCTTGCTGCAGCGGTCGCACGTCGTCCGCTGCTCGTCCTCGTGGCACCAATGTGGGCAGATACTCCGCGACCCAGCGCCGCCAGAAGTGGTCGGCGAGAGCCTGGGTCCTTCGCCATGTGGATCTGTCCGCTTCTGTGCATGGGCCGGTGAGAGGTAGGCCCGATGATGACCCCAACAGGAAGTGGTTCGGGGTCAGTGTTTCCGCGTCGTCGGGCCCAACAGCAACGTGGGTCAGAGGCCGGGCGTTGACTGAGTGCTCGGCCTCCGTCAGCAATGTCTGTAGCGCCTCCTCTTTAGGCGCCTTCTCGTTCAGTGTAGCGTGGAGTGCGACCTTCACGCTGCGTACCAGGCGTTCCCAAGCGCCACCCATGTGCGGCGCGCCTGGTGGTATGAAGATCCACCGCACTCCCCGCTCGGTTGCGTAGTCTTGTAGGTGCGGCTCCCACTCGTTGTAAGCCGCACGTAGCTCGCTGTCGGCGCCGCGGAAATTAGTGCCATTGTCCGAGTACATGGTACCCGGCCAACCGCGGCGCGCTGCCATCCGTCGTATCGCCATGATCGCCGAGTCTAATGTCAGACTAGCGACCAACTCCAGGTGCACGGCGCGCGTCGCCATGCAGGTGAATAGCGCGCCCCATCTCTTCTCGCGGCGCCTCCCGATCGTCACGGTCATCGGGCCGAAGTAGTCCACGCCACAGTGCGTGAACGGACGTTGATGCACGGTGACCCGCGCGGGCGGCAAGTCGCCCGGCGCTGGGGTGCGCGGCGTCGCTCGTCTAACGCGACACCACTGGCAGCTGCGTGCGGCGGCCCTCACTGTAGGCCGCAGCCCCAATATACAGTACCGTTGCCGCAGATCGTTGACCACGCGCTCGTTGTTCGCGTGGCCCGCTTGGCGATGCGCGTCGGCGACTAGTAGACGGGTGAATGGATGTCGCCCGTCCAAGATGATCGGCGACTTCGTGTCCGTCGGGACGTCGGCCGCCTCGATCCGCCCTCTGACGCGCAGCACGTCCCCTACCAGGTAGGGGTCTATGGTGAATAGGCGACTCGTCCTCTTGATGGAGTCGCCTCGCCGCAGGGCTTCCACCTCTGCCCCGAAGCTGTCTGCCTGTGCCCTGTTGACCCACAGCGCCGTGGCTCGCTCTATGTGTCTGGCCTCTAGCTGCGTTCCCCTCTTCCTCAGCTTATCTGTAAAAAATAGCACATATGCGGTGCTTCGCATTAATCGCCGGAAGTTGGAGAACCTGGTCACGTCGGGTAAGTGGTCGTGGCTTCTCTCGACGTCTTCCACGTGGAACACTGCTTCGGGTGGTGGTGGGTAGGCCTCTTCGTCTTCTCGCGGCCACTCGCTTTCCTCCAATTGCAGGAAGGCCGGCCCGGTGAACCAACGTTCCGTTGCGACGGGAACGTGGTTATACGACGCCCTGGTTGCGTCGTCCGCCACATTCTCTGCCGTCGGAACCCACCGCCATTGTTGTAGGTTTGACTCCTCTTCGATTTCGCCGAGACGGTGTGCGACGTACGGCGTATACTTCTTCGCGTTTGTCCGTATCCATTGCAGCACCGTAGTTGCGTCGGTCCAGTATGTAACCGAGTCGATGGCATGGAACCTATGCTCGCCGCATACGGTCTTGGCGAGCCGGACTGCGATCGTTGCCGCCTGTAGTTCCAGTCGCGGCACCGTCAGCGACTTCAGCGGCGCCACCTTTGCTTTGGCGGCGGCTAGCGCGACTCGCACGCCGTCCCTTGTTGTGGCGCGCCAGTATGCCGCCGCTGCGTACGCCTCTCTGCTGGCGTCGCAAAACACATGTAGCTCGAGTCGGTCCGGCGTCGAGGTGAAGTAGGCGCGTGGGATGCGCAGGCTCGCCGTCTCTGTCAGCGCCTCCAGCCACGTGCTGAAGCTCCTGGCGTCTTCCGCGGGTATGGCCTCGTCCCAGCCGAGTTTCAGGCGCCATAGTTGCTGCAGCAGTATCTTCGCCTTTATCGTGAAGTGACTCAGCAACCCCAGCGGGTCGTATAACGACATGACCGCGCTGAGCATCTCTCTCTTCGTGGGCGCTCTGCGGCCTTCTCGCACGTCGGCTGGTACTCGGTGTATGGCCGTGTTGAAGCCCAGCGTGTCCTCCTGCGCGTCCCACAGGAGGCCCAGTGTGCGGTCCCCCATTGTTGGACCGAGTGTCCTTGTTCTCGCGCCGCGGTGAGCTTCCGGGATATGCGCCAGTACGTGCGCGCTGTTGGAGTTCCACCCTCTGATGTGGAACCCTGCTTTGGCGTGGACCGTGATGACGTCGTTGGCCGTTTTGACGGCCTCTTGCTCTGTTTCGAAGCTGTCTACGTAGTCATCCATGTAATGACTGTCCGTGATAGCGCCCGCCGCTTCCGGGAACTCTGCCTCGTGTTCGCGTGCGTTGATGTTGCGCACGCTGTGTGCCAGGAACGGCGAACTCGACGCCCCGAATATCAACGACGTCATCTTGTATTTGGCCGGTGCGCCCTTGTTGTCTCGCCACAGGAACATTTGGGCCGGCTGATCCTCTCTCCGTACCTTTATTCGGAGGAACATTTCCTCAATGTCTGCGGTGACCGCTACGCGCCGCTCTCGGAAACGCCACAGTATGCCCGGAAGTGACTTGAGTAGATCCGGGCCCTCTAGTAGGCGGTCGTTGAGGCTCGTTCCGCACGATGTGGCCGCCGCGTCGAATACGAGCCTTATCTTCTCCGGCTTGTTCACGTTCCTCGTGGCGAAGTGCGGCAGGTACCACTGCAACGGGCTGTCGGATTCGGACCCGTCGCACCTCTCGGCGTAACCTTTTGCTAACAGGTTGTCGATCTCTGCCATGTACCTGCGCTCGAAGTCTGGATCTCGCCGCATCTTCCTCTCGATGGCGTTTAGCCTTTTCAGCGCGTCGCCGTAGTTCGGGGGCATGGCGACGCTGTCTTCCCGCCACGGTAGGCCCACCTCGTATTGGCCGTTTACTCGCCGTGCTGTTTTCGCGAAGATGCGTTCTGCGCGCTTGTCCTCGGCGCTCACCTTCTCCGCTCGCGACACGCCCAGCGCGTCTATGCGGAAGTGCTCACGCACAAGATCCTCCACACGGTCCCTACTTTGTGTGGCTGTCACGTGCAGCACTGTGTCTTCGTTCTCTCGTATTACACGGCGTGGCATCGTGCCGTGTAATACCCATCCCAGGCGCGTCCTCGATGCTGCGGGCTCGCTGTGTCCGCCGACCCGTAACTCACGTGTTACGATCGCTGCCCAGTTGTCCGCGCCCATCAATATGCGCGGCGTAGCTTCTCGACGTGAAGACAACGGCAGGTCTTTCAGGTGGTCGTATCGGCGCACGCTGGGTATCCGTTGGCCTCTCAGCTTGAGGCCGCTAAGTGTCCGGGCGGTTATTTGCAGGCTTCTCTCGCCGGGACCGCGTATGGTACATGTGACGCGCTTACTTGTAGCCTGTTCTAGGCTTGTGCCCACTCCTCTTATTTTTAGGGCTTGTGTCGGTCCGTCCAATCCGACTTCCTGGGCCAGGGCTTCATCCATCAGCGTCACCGTGGAGCCCTCGTCTAGTAGCGCGTACGTGTGCACCTTGCCCCGCGGTCCGCTCACTGTCACCGGACACACCTTTAATAGGACGTCGCTTGCTGCGTCGCTGTGCGTTGACAGCACTGCTTCCGCCGGCTCTGTATCCTCTCCCCGTTCCACGGCCGGTGGGGCTGGGCCTGCTCGCTCGCTGTGAAGTAGTGGGTGGTGGGGGCGGCGACACCCGTTGACGCCGCATGCTCTGGCGCGGCACGATGTTCGTCGGTGCCGCTCGCCGATGCACTTGAAGCAGACGTTGCTCTTCTTCGCCCACTCCCATCGCGAGTCCATCGCCATCTCCTTCAGCTTCTTGCAGCTGGTGGTGTGGTGCCCCTCTCCGCAGCAAAGACATGTGACGGCTGCGTCGGCTGTGTGGTACGCCGCTTTGTACGTCATACGGCGTGGTGCGGCGCTTGCGGGAGCTGCGCGCGCCTCGTACCTTCTGGGCGCGCTCGTCGTGATGGGTAGCTGGGCCGGGCGGGTGTATAGGGCCGCCCGATCCGCTTCACGTGATAGGAACCGCGATAAGGTGACGATCTCTGCTTCGCCGCCTTCCCCGTGTTCGTAGGCGTAGTCGCACCACCTGCTCATTAGGTGCGGGCTGAGCTTTTCTACCACTTCTTGGGCGAGCATGGGGTTTTGTAGATAGCCCCTTTTGTCCACTGTGGCCAACACGCTAACTATGTTTTGGACCCGAACCGCGAATTTGTTCAGGTCCGCTGCTGAGTTCAGCCGCGGCAGCTTCTTCAAGTCTTCCAGCGCTTTGTAGACTATGGTTTCCGGCCTCCCGAAGCATCGTTCCAGGGCTTGGACGATGAGCTCTGGATCTGAGGCCGTGTATAGCAGCGCCGCTACCGCTTCGCGCGCTTCTCCCCTCAGGCTTGCGCGCAGGCGCGCTAAGTTTTCCGCTGGCGTGAGTCGACATAGCTGCGACGAATCTCTTAACGCCGCTTTGAATGGCAGCCACTCTGTTGCTGCTCCGGAGAATGGTGGCAGCTCCATGGCTTGGCGTGGCGGTGGACGCATCCTCGTGACTCTGTCCAGCGCCTCTACGAGCTGCCTCGTGCCCCGCTCTCGTTCCGGCGTAGGCGATCTGGCGCGACGAATGTTGTCTCGTTCATTCGCCCATCGTGGCCCCTCTGTGGCCGCGCCTCTGTCCCCGCTGGGTTCTTGTTGACAGTCGTCTCCGCGGCGTCGGTGTGGCTCCCTGTCGATCCGCTTCTCCCGATCTTCCCATGGTGCTGGAGTTGCAGGCCAGTTCTCCCTCAGACACACGTTGTCGAGGTCCCCGCGCTCCCCCCGTGGATTGACCGGGTCCGTCGCATTCTGGATCCAGCTGCTGATGCGTGAGTGTGCATCAACAGCGCTGCCTCGGTCCGATTCCTCCGCTTCTATATTAGCCAAGTCCAATTCCAATTGATTCCGCACCAGCCTAGCCTCTATTTCTAATTCCTTCTTCTGTATTGCGGCTAGGCGGGCTTCTGCGGCTACTTCGGCGGCTTTCCTCTGCGCCGCTAGGCTAGCTGTGGAGCGCCGTGATCTTACAGTGCGCCTTGATGCACTGTATGTAGGCGATGAGGCGCGACGACTCGTTGACGCGTCCTCCCCTCGGTACGCTAGCTGTAGCGGCATGTCCCCCCCCCTGATGTGTCTGTACCCCTCCGGGGATGGTACTCGCGACGACGCGTATGGCTCTCGCTCGCGGGCGGGCAACGCGGGCTGCACAGTGCTGCCCGACGTCCTCGACGGCGAACGCGACGACTCGGTGAACGCGCGCATGCCGGGCATTCGCTGGGAACGCTCATCCAGCGCCGCCCCCTGCGGCGGGGCGGTAGCGGCGGCATGGCGGAGAGCCGACTCTCTCGCGGCTTCCCTCGTGGAAGTGGCGATCACGTGTCGTGGCAATACGTCAGCGGTGACGGTGCCCCTCGCGGCGTCGGAGGCGACGGCGGTAACGCGGGCCGTCGCGGCGGGCGACGGCTGTGCGGGCGGTAACGCGGTATCGTAGCCCGACTCGCTTCGCGAATTACTGCGCGTCTTCATGGCCGGAACGTTGTGGTGCTGATGGTGCAATGTAGCTGCACAGATCCGGCTCGAAGGACCAGCTTGTTGACGACCGGCGCACTAATAATGGCTCGGCGGGCCGACCGGTCGTATACGAGCGAAAGACGCGCTAGTGTTCGCGGCGGCGGGTGACGACAGACGAGGCATCCGAGTGCCCAACTTGAATGATTGTATGCCGCTCGCTCTTCATGTATGCGGGGTTCTCTTGAGGTCGGCTAGTCGGAGGGTTTTCTTGAGGTGCCGGGTGGTCGAAGTGATACTCGTAGGACTGCTGTTTGACGACTGTGTATTTTGGCCAGATTGGCCCCATTTATATTCTCAATACAAGCTGCTCAACAAGGGATGTTTGCAACCGAGGGTTTCCGCCCTTTTGTCCAATAGCACGCTACCTCGCGCAGTCCCCATTGTTACGGCGAGCCGTTTCCGGAGTCGCCGTAACGGTACTCTCGTCTTGTCTTGCTCCCCCACGTGGGAAGCGCCCATGCGTACCTCTCGCTCTAGCGCGTTGGTTTCTACACGACCTAATTCCGAGAAAACGCCATGCGCCAGATGTTGTACTCGGCGTCGCTTCTCCCACGTGAGAAGCGCCCGCATGGGATTTGTTTTCTATCAATATTTAACTTTCTGCATTTATTTACTCAGTAACTATTTGTATGGGGTTTTAGGTCGTGTAGGCCTCTCATGTTAGTGTAGCGTGCTATTTCTAATCTCTCATGTACGTAGGCCCTCAGTTATAACACCTCCCTCGCATCTCTCTTTATTGAGCAACTTGTATCAAATTCTCTTTATTTACTACATCTTACGTTACTATATACACAATTATCTTATCCTACACATATTATATAACATTCTTATTCTATACACCGTACATACTCTTATCGCTATACACGTTATACAATATTTCTACTCTTCACAATTAGACAATTACTAAATGGCTACACATATCACATATGGTTTTCGCACTTGATTTCACTTATTGTGGGCTGTCCGCAACACTTGCGAGTGGTTGGTTTGGCGGGTAATGTGAAAGTTTCTTTACTTTGCTCTAAATCTCGAGTCAATCCTCTTAATCAAAGACTTACAGTACCGAGGCTTGAGCTTAATGCTGCTTTATTGCTTGCAAAGCTTGTCAAGAGAGTGCACGATACTTTGTCATTAAAAAGGTCGATAAATAGCACAATTTTATATTCAGACTCTCAAATTGTTTTGGCATGGATCAAAACAAACATAACAAAACTGAACACCTATGTGGCAAACAGAGTAAGTGAGATTTCACAGCTTGCAGAAGGCTGCCATTGGTCTTATGTAAGTACTAACGAAAACCCAGCTGACTGTCTCAGCAGAGGTGTTTTACCACACGAATTGGAGCAGCATCGGCTTTGGTGGACCGCGCCGCAATTTCTTCATAACAGTGAGTACAAGGTTCCTCAAGTTGAGGTGCCTTCACCCGACCTTCCCGAGGTAAAGAAGGACTCCGATTCCGGGCTCCCAAATGCGATGATTTACACTGTTCCTTCTAAGGCTGAGCTATGTCTTGATTTTCTGGATAGGTATTCAGATATAAATAAACTGCAGAGGGTTCTTGCGTACGTTTTGCGTTTCTGTCGTAATGCTCGCACAAAACAAGGTAAAACCAAACATAACTTCATTACGAGTTATGAATTAAAAGAATCGTTGTCAATAATAATAAAATATGAGCAGCAAAAATTTATGAAAGATGAGATAAATTCATTGCAATCTAAAAATGTTGCAAAAAATAACTTGAAAGCTTTGTATCCATTCATAGATGACAAAGGTTTGATTAGAGTAGGCGGTCGTTTACACAATGCTAACATACCATACTCTCAAAAACATCAAATCTTACTGCCTAAAGGTTCGCGTATTACTGAGCTGATAATAAAGCGCGAGCATGAAAGGAACCTTCACGCAGGACAAAGACTGGTTCTTGCATCTTTGAATCAAAATTACTGGCTCGTAAATGGTATAAGAGAAATTAAAAAGGTTATACATAAATGTATCATATGTTGGAAGCTAAAAAAGAATGTATCAGAACAACTTATGGGTTCTTTGCCACATGATAGGGTAAATGCATGTCGCCCATTTCAAAAAGTAGGTATTGATTTTGCCGGACCTATAACGGTAAAACAATCTTCCATCAGACGATCGGTAGTATCATCCGGTTATATTTGTGTCTTTGTATGTTTTGTGACAAAGGCATTGCATTTAGAACTTTGTTCTGATATTAAAACAGACACTTTTATTGCAGGCCTCAATCGCTTCATTTCACGTCGCGGTCTTCCTACAGAAATTTATTGTGATAATGCATCGACCTTTAAGTGTGCTAAGACTAAACTGAATGATTGTTTTAAATTGCAGAATTCCAGAGAACACCAAACACAGGTGCAAGCCTATGCTTCACAAAAGGCCATTAAGTTCCATTTTATTCCATGCTATTCACCCATTTTTGGTGGGCTCTGGGAAGCTTCAGTAAAAAGTGTAAAATACCACTTAAAACGAGTTGTACAAAAGTCATTACTAACTTACGAACAACTCAATACAGTTTTATGTAGGATTGAAGCAGTGCTAAACAGTAGGCCTTTAATTCCATTATCAAATGATGTTAATGATCTTTCCTATTTATCCCCTGGTCATTTTTTGATTGGCACAGCTTTAAATTCGTATCCAGAACAAGATTTCTCTGGAATACCTGAAAATAGACTTAGATTTTGGAAAATATGTACTAGCATGCAACAGACTTTCTGGAAAATTTGGCATAAGCATTATTTGAATGTTCTTCAATCTAGACCCAAATGGAGGAATGTAACACCTAATATAGAAGTAGGTACTCTTGTAATATTACGTGAAAACAATGCAGCACCGATGTATTGGCCCATGGCAAGGGTGGTCAAAGTATTTCCAGGCTCAGATAATATTGTCCGAGCAGTAGAAGTTAAAACAGCAAACGGACGTACCCATACCAGGTCCATCACACGGGTGTGTGCATTGCCTATAGATAATAATGACAAACAAGTTAGTATTTTTATTTACATGTTAAAACCCAACAATTTAAACAAAATGCTCTCTGCAATTTTCTCTGGCTGGCTTACTTGTATATTTTACATGTAGGCATACTTAAATGTTTTTACACACCGAGCGGTAATTGGGTTGTCATTGTTTGACAATATGAATATAATTGTAAGTTTATTGGATAAGATAATATAAGATAAGGTAGATAATGTAAGTTTGTAGGCCACTAAATTTTCACTAAAAACAAGTTTCAAGATTTTTGTTTTGTCTAAGATTTCGGTTTCAGTTATTACATTTTCTGGCCGCAACATGTTGGATTCCAACATAAAAATTAATAATTAATTTAATTTGTAAGAGTGGCAACACTGGGCCTGGCTCGTCGTTCTTTTGTTTTTGTAAAACAAGTGAACTACCCTTTACTCACGCTTGTTTCTGTATGCATCGTTGACAATACACGCTTTTAAAACGTTCTAGCGAATTTCATTTCTCGGTTCTCTCCAGCCCCTCAGTCTACTTCTACTACAAAATAAACAGTAGCAAAATGACAAATTGAGGAAGTAATTCGATTTTCGCCTATGCATTTAATTGTAATTACAGACTAAGACAGATTTATGAATTTGTACAGCTTTAGTGCTGAGGCAGGTTAGATAAATGACCGGTGTAGCCAAAGTGATTAGCCCTATAATCCTAAAACTTGATATACGTCTTACAAGACGCATAACTAAGATATATTATTAGAGACATGTGTGATAATTATTGGTCTGTATTTAATCATCTAGATTCTAGAAGTTCGAAAAGAACGATAATTGTCCGTAGTCACTTGTAATTTATACGTAAAAGCAAACGATTTGTCGTATGTTTCATATCAAGACGATAAATATACGTTATAGTATGAACCGAAATAACCGAATACGAATACGAATATGAACCGAATACGTTATAACCGAATGTTTATAGAAATAAAAACAAAAAAAATTGTATGTTCATGCCGCTCTGTAAACTGGAAAAACATTTTAAAAAAAATTGTGTTTTATACATTTTCAATTATTGATAAATTGTCGATGCATTGCAACCAGCTCTTTCAGTATCCACTGATGGATATGACCTCCCTCATGTACATTGACTTATACATGAGGGTTGTATGATCTGCTCGTCTGCCACCTGTATTTTTTAATTCAGGGGTAGGACTACTTACCATCTATTTTTTTAAGGGTTACTTCAACTTCAACCTAAGTTTGAAGACTTTTTGGTAGGGGGAGAGTGCATGCTGCATTCCTACAGCCGCTGGGCGCACTTGACTGGCCACGTTACCCCTCTCAGAAAATGTAAAATGTAACATCTCATATCAAAATATTTATAATCATAAAAATAAAATGTAACATAGGTATTTATTTAATCAAAATATTTACCCTCATTATCTATACATTGTTGCCATCTAATCGGAAGTTCATTTATGCCTTTGCGATAGAACTCTGGGGATGTAGATTTGACAAACTGTGTGAAAGCATTTTGTACTGCCTCTTGGGAAGAAAATTTTTTACCACGTAGAAAATTGTCCAAATCACGAAAAAAATGGTAGTCCGTTGGAGCAAGGTCTGGCGAGTACGGAGGATGACGTATGGTTTCTAACTGCAGCTCCTGTAGAGTTACAACGGTTTCTCGTGCAGTGTGAGGTCTTGCGTTATCATGGAGCAATAATGGTGAAAATCGATTCACGAGTCGGGGCTGTTTCACTGCTAGTTTCGCCATCATTGTTCGAAGTTCGGCACAGTAAACATCTGCTGCTATTGCTTGACCAGACCTGAGAAAGCTATAGTGAATAACACCATGAATAGACCACCAAACAGTTACCATTACCTTTTTATTGGTAAGCTTTGCCTTAGGGCACTGTTGCGGCGTTTGACCTGGGGTCAGCCATTGCATTTTTCGCTTTCGGTTATCGTAAAGAATCCACTTTTCGTCACATGTCACAATTCGATCCAATATTCCTTCATTTCTGTACCGATTCAACAAGGCAACGCAAGTTTCTAGCAGTCTCCTCTCCAAAGGCAGCATTGATAGTATTCAAAGATTACTCGGATTTTCGAAGTATCCATCTTTCCCGTCTAAGCTGAATAAAAAAAACAATTGAAAGTCGAAAATCGAATGTTGCACATTTCTTAAAACAAGAATTTCATAGGTATCATGTGAAAAAAGTTTCACTCGAAAATCTCACACCATGAAGGTTTTATGTCAATTCTAAGTATCTATTACTATAAAACGGCAATTTCATACTTTAACCCCTATTATATAGATGCTTCTATTTAGTACTATTTTTCCAATGACATTGTATACCATCTGTATACATTTATTTATACTTCATCGTAATATTTTCTTACATTAAATAGGGTAATAAATAATGTAAGAAAGCCACTTTTCCAGACCTCTTACGATTCAAAGGCATAATTATCCTTTACGCCTTTGTCATACATCGATTTCCAATACCTGCCTTTATTTGAGACTTTTAGAGGCCCTGAAAAGTCCTGTTAAGGGTTTATACATCATAAACAACTCACGTGTGCCTACTAAAGTATTCGAATACATGGAGAATTGTCGGCTACTCAATCGATGCATGTCGTTCGGGTGTGTTACTACGGTACAATAAAAATCATTTTTTCTAGAACATGACTTGGGGCCACTGACTGATTCTAGTAGGTATATGAATGGCCACTGATTGTATACGACTGGGATGTTAATGGACGAAAGGTATGTTTCTTTATTCTTCGTAGATTAGGAGGCAATTTTCATATTTGTTGGGTCTAACCGGAATCTTTAAAAAAATACTTTTAAAGTACAATTCGCGTGCAACTTCTTGTAACAATCAAAGTTCAAGTAACAATAGAAATGTTACAAGCTGTTGATCTCTGGATGTAATACCATAACACAGTTCACGAATTGTAGACTTGTATGAGACATGGGTCTTGTATGAGATCAAGTTATACGAGTATCTCGACCGATTTGAAACAAAGTGCAGGTGACTTCTATAGATCTCTATTTCACTGACAATTATGGAATAATTACTAAACGTTCTATGAAAACTGGTTCTCCCTTATTTTAGAATACTTTCGAAAATTTAACGAAATAAAAACATAAACCCAGTTAGAATAGGTTCTATTTTATGGCATTGATTGATTTGTACCAAATTTTAAGTGCAATATTGATCTATGTCTTATTCGGTGTCAGAACAGAAACAAAGTTTGGGCAACTATCTACACTTTTATTTTAATTTTAATATTACGCGACACACCGAATAGGCACTTGTATGCCGTTGTTCGTTTCGCCGTAAAGGTAAGCGTCGACTAGAGACGATACGATTCGCGCCGAAACGAGTCGCATTACTTCCGTGTGCGTCCATCATAGACCATTCGTCGCGAATTATTCAATTGTCTTAAGTCGTTGTCGAAATAGGTTGTGAACTTGTGATGATAGTTCTAACAAAATGCAAAAATGAAATATCTATGGTTTCATAATTTCTTACCTGAAACATGCACGCCGCGCGCTTCTGCTCCCGTGGTTAACTTTTAACAACTAAATGTCTCTTATTATCTGAAATTATAATCCTACGTCTACGATCTACGTCTATTATAGTATACACGCTAACAGTAAAGTAGACAGAAAAAATTACTTCCATTAGAATTTTTTGAACCTAAAATCATAAAGGCTTGAACAGAAATATCTTTTAACATCAGATCAATCAGTTAACAAAAACGAATCATTTGTGAAGTTGAGAAACATTTGCTCTGTGATAATATTGTAACTTTTTCTATGAAAAGAAACGTCGTTAACAGATAATGACAAGAAAAGTCATAGATTTATAGCATTTGTTCTCATGATCCCAGTTTTCTTTTTTTGCAGTTATTAACGAGTCACCGTAACGGTGATTAATGTTTATATATAACCGAACCGACAACGTCTTCCTCTACCTGAGGACGCACGATTTGCAGAATCGTGAGAGAAGTGAGAAAGGAGGAGTGAGAACGTTTATCATTCTATACTGATTTACCATCCATATGTATATTTATCTATTTAAACATAACAAAAGGTAGATTAAAGTTCATAAAAACCAATGCGTACTTTCTTTATGATGATTTCTCTAAAATATGATGTGACACTGATGCATTACGTTGGAGGTTAATGAGATGGAACCTCCTCCAGTAAGTGAAGGGTCCGCGCGCTGATATACGGATCCGGGACAAGAAGCGACACACCACTCAACAATGATGGCAATGACAACAATGATGGTAAACATTATAATATAATACTGAATTTCTAACGTATTACATCCAACCATTCCTACGGTAAACAATGATGGATATAAATACGGATAATAGCCCTTCATTTTCTTATACATGCACCTGAAAAACAAAGTTTGAATTTTTTTTCAACATGACAGTATACGTACTTTTATATGGATTCGTGGTTATTTTTTATGGTGAAGGTGGCAGATGAATATGCAACCCACCAGTACAAGGGTACAAGGGTGCGTTGCCGCCCTTGCGAAATCCTAATCACAGCTTTCTTGAAGAACCCCATATCGTGGCATAGCGGGAAGGCTTCAGCTGGCAGTTCATTCCACAATTTTCAGGTTCACGGTATAAAGCGTCTTGATGACCGCACTGTGCGCAGCGACTCTTTGTTAAGCAATTGTGGATGAACCGTACTACGATGACGGGAGGTGCGACGATAAAAACCCGAAGTTGAATAAATTGATTAGTTCTTCAGAACATTTACCATAATACAGTGGAACAAGCAGAAGGACGCAACTGTCTCCTGACCCTAAGGGGTTCTAGACCGCCTGTGAGAGTGACATCATCGACAATACGAACAGTTTTTATTAAACTTTATTAAGCAATATTTCAAACCGGTTCAAGCTTTACTGCCTATGGCTCGATAAAGCTCTTGATTATGAAAAAGCCGAAGGTTTTTCATACGGTACAAAATAAATATAAAAGCTGTGAAGTGTAACACGCGCAGACCTCGATTTTACGAAGGGAATATTTGTTTAGGACCTTCTCGATATTATTTCTAATCCGTTAGACGTGTGTGTAGCATTTTTATTCTCCTAAATTCTTGGTCGTTTGTATCCACGTAGCACCAAGTCTGCTCGTCTGCAACACACGCTGGATACAGAGTTATAGCTTTTAATCCTAAGCGCACTTGTTAATATAGCCTTTACTGTATCCCAATCCATTTGTCACCTTCCATTCAATACTATTCCATCCAATCCCATTCCATTCAATCCCATTCCATTCAATCGCATCCCATCTCATAATCCAAATCCACGGTATCCCATCAAATGGAGTGTACAATGTAATAAGAGTAATATTCCCTAGTTACATATTCCTAATGAAGTCGTTCGCGTAAACCTTTTAATTATACCCGCGGAAACTTGCAACGCTTCAACGTAAAAAGTATCCTCTATGTTGATCCAGGGCATGAACTCTTAATGACTTAACAGTTTCAAACATAAAATGTAAAAGTAAATGTAAAGTAATGTAAAAAGTAATGTTTAACTGTAAACTGTGTAAATTAATTTTTTTACAATCTTACGTAATTATTAGACCGTCGTCACGCAAAAATTGTTTTAAGTGTATCGAACATGTACTGCGTTCTTCTGCAAAGCGCACACACTGGCCGCTGTACGAGCGGGGAGGGGTAAGGGTATTGTTTTTATAAGACTGATGTTACTAACGCGGATTTAATGATGATTC
The DNA here is from genome assembly GCA_914767545.1 of Sesia apiformis. Taxonomy (NCBI): domain Eukaryota; kingdom Metazoa; phylum Arthropoda; class Insecta; order Lepidoptera; family Sesiidae; genus Sesia; species Sesia apiformis. The sequence continues at coordinate 1,543,138 of OU611962.1, forward strand.
CCGCGCGATATTTGTAAGGGATTTGTCTAAAATGTATCCCGAATGACCATGTTGTCTTTAACTCGTCGTGTATGAATTAATTATAAAATGATCATAATGATCATAGCTGAGACATAATTTTATAGCTAAGTCAAGTTTTATTAAAATTCATTCAGTGTTTTTGCGGTAATAGTTGAATGGAAGACAGACAAAGATTCCAAAAATGTTTTATTTATTTCGCCTATATTTATTTATTAAATATATTTATTATTCTTTATATTTATTGCTCTATATTTATTTCACCTCTATCTCATTCGTAGTAACATATGAAAAATAATTAATAACATATGAAATTAACATATGTAAATGAAAAATATTTCATTTACAGACGGCTTTGATATGATTTTATTGTAAGGATAGATACAAGGTTATCTATAACTTCGTTTCCATAGTAGCACTACAAGTAGGGTGTGAACCGCGACCTTTCCAATAGGGTTGACACAATTATAACTTGGTAGTGTATTGTTGTGTTATAAACAGACGGGTGTGGAGTCTTACGTGCCTGTGAAACGTATTAGGTTGTACCCTGCGGTGTTTGCGATTGGATTATTTGTTATAGATACGAGACCTCCCGCCCACACGTGCTTTGTAAAGCGATATTTCAACGTCTGAAATGAGAGATGAGTGTATTGTACTCCTTTGTGGGATATTCACGGAGAAGACACGACTTTTTTAACTACTTTGCAAAAAGTGCGCAGAAATAACAACATTAATAGCATCAAATTGTTAGCGTGGTGTCATTTTTTTATCAGACAGACGAGCAGACAGTGCATCTGTTGGTAAGTGGATAGGTACTGTCGTCGATGAGCATCTGTGGTACATGCCAACATCAGTCTGGGATCACAAACCTTGGCAAGCCCCCGGATTCGCTGCCGACCTTTGGAGATATAAAGGGGATTTATAGAATTTAGACGAAGAATTGGGAAAATGGTTAAGAGTAGAATAGGGCGGGATGGGAACGGACTCCGGCATATCTCACTCACCAACGAAACACGTACGTACATCGGGGTAATAGGATAAAGTGGGAAATGCCTTTAAGGTTACGTGTGGTTAGAATAAGAGTGGCCAGGTAACGTGCCCAGTCGAGTTTGTCCAGCGATTGTGTGGTTGCAGCGTGCACCACCCTCTCATGGATGTTTTCTTCTCAAATGAGTGAGTTCTTTGTAGGTGTGCTGTGGAATTCTTAGATAAAACTTTGTATTAAATTTATCCATCCAACCTATTATAACCGGCCTTAATGCTCGACGCTTAAAGGTTTATTAGCGCTCACGCTCAGTAAGCGCTAATGAACCTATAAGCGTCGATCGCTCAGCGCTCTATTAATTATTAATAAATTAACAATTAAAAAGTACCTTAATAGGGTAATATATTAAAGCCTTAGTTGTGTACTTACAGTTAATTAAGAGAGATAATTAGCTTGACAAGTATTCTAGACAAGTTTGCGCCTGGACGCCACCGCTCCGTCTGACCACCGCTTCCAGCTGACGATGATGGTAGTACAGCTCTCCGTCGTTCGGACAGTCTCAGTGTTGGACGAGGCTAGGCGCTGGAACTAAAAGTGAGTCGAACTTTGTTTGCGCGGGCCATGCCGTATTCTTTGGACCAAACTTTAGTGCTGGTTGGGTTTTCTTCTTGGCTCTCTTGTGAATCTAGATTTCTTTCTTTCCTTATTTTAGTAGTTTTGTGTGTACCTAGGGTGTTGCCATGTTATCATGTTTTTTACGTATAAAAGAACACGATACCGAGATGCTGACATTTTTTATGCTTTTTTACTAATAAAGCCTGGAATGAAACTAAGCCAACATTCGCGCGCTCCTTTTAGAATCTTCGGAAATTAGAAAAAATGCAAAGTTGGAAAAATAAAATGGTATTACCCAACAGTTAGGAATAGTCTTAATTTTATTAATTAATAATGGCGAAAATAACTAATCGCAGTAAATAATTAAACAGTTAAATAATTAACAGCACTTATATCTAATAATCAATACTACATGACAACATTTTATGTAAACTATTAATTTAATGACATTTATTGATATTTTTTTATGGAAACAAGGCTGGAGCAGATAATTCATTTAACGTTAAATGGATACTGTCGCCCGTGGACATTTATGGCAACATCAGTCCAGAATGGCAAATGTTAGCACACTTCCGGAGCTACCACCTACTTATATCCTATATCTTAGAAAGAGAACTCATTTTAAAATTTAGAACCGTATTTAGATCATCATTTATTTGAAATTCGAATTCCGAAAGGCGTTCAGTTAAAACGAAAGGAAAAATCATTTGCATTCGCGCGCTTTTCTTTGTAAGAATGGTACGAACGAGAACATTTTTGTTTAATGATGTTATACGATTTTAAAGTTGGTTTAAATAAAAGATAGATAGATAGATCAGTAGGAATTGTCTCCTACTTATATCCTACGAGTATATCTTAGAAAGACAACTCATTTTTTAAATTTAGAACCGTTTTTAGAACATCATTTATTTGAAATTCGAATTCCGAAAGGCGTTCAGTTAAAACGAAAGGAAAAATCATTTGCATTCGCGCGCTTTTCTTTGTAACAATGGTACGAACGAGAACATTTTTGTTTAATGATGTTATACGATTTTAAAGTTGGTTTAAATAAAAGATAGATAGATAGATCAGTAGGAATTGTCTAAACTAAACTGACGCGCCTCACTACTTAATTACTTGATGTCGATGTGTGAGAGCAAACACCAATTACGTGTCATTTGTTGGGTGCGGCGACTGTACTGTGAACATAGTGACTTGTACGCGTACGCGGCGGTCGACTAGTGGCCGGATAAATCTGACAACTTCACAGTATGGCGCAGCATTTGTGCTTCCTATGAAACAACATGTTAGCTCTCCCGTGCGGACACATTAATTATGACTAGTTGGAGAACAAATCCGCCGACAATCGGTGCTTAGCAAGTACGATCAACATAAAAATAGAACGCAAAAAAATTCAAGGAGTATTATAAGATATTTTTTATGTAACTTTTTAAGTTTAAGTTTTAAGATTATATTATATGTAAATTTAGCATAAAAAATAATTTAATGGGTGATAGGTTTATTATATAAGTATATATAGGTTTATTATATGTCAGCAAGGAGCAGTAATATAGATTATTATATATTATTATTATAGGTACCTATTAGGTATGCATACAGGTTTAACTAAAAAACAAGTAAACCTTAAATATATAACCTTTCTTTAAAATATCGGTAATCGATCTCCTGACACACTGTATATGAATAACTGTGTAATTTTAGCATGATTAAATTACCTCCAATCTCTTATAACTAAAAGGGTTCTAAAGATTAATCTTTAAACGACAATTCACGATTAAAGTTCAAGGAGGGCTTTAAATTTACCTGCACTCATAACTTGGCTCACGGGACATATTAAATTCAATTTTGAGTCACGCGATTCGGCTCAGTACCCTCGTGTAAAACGCTTAAACTTTCATATATGTAGATTTCATAGTGTCGTCGACTAACTTCATTGTTTATATAGACGTACATTATCTACACGAGTTATATATCAACTTCTATGGTAGTTTAAAAATAAATTGAACTGCTGAAGCAATTTGATGGGAAAACAGTTTGATAGTCTGTTAAATGAAGTCGTCGGATAGAGAGAAATCGATTGAGCAGTGATTTCTTTTATAGAAAGTAAGTGACAGACGAGCAGACAGTCCATCTGGTGATAAGTGGTTACTGTCGTCTATGGACATCCGCGATACGTGCCAACATCAGTCCAGAATGGCAAAAAGTTGGCACGACCCCAGATGCGTTGGACAGTCCATCTTTGAAGATTTAGGAATGGATTTGAAGAAGGGGTCGGTGTCGCTCATTCATCACCATATTAATTTAGTTCCTCAGCTTTAAAGACTAAAGAGCTTAAAGATTGTATACGTATGCATTATTAGTCTTCGTAGTTTATAGTATTTAGTTTATTTTGAATAAAAAGTAAAAAAGTAATTTTACCACAATGAGGTTTTGTCACAAATTCGAAATAGGGCACGTAGCAAAAATGTTCCAGATAAATTGATTTTATATCTGGTAACACTAATATTATGGTATGGTATTTATTAAATGGCTACCCCATGAAAAGTAACCAATTACGACTTAAAAGACGAAATTTTTAGATTAAATTGGAAACATTTCTTCATTTTAATGTTTCAATTATTAAGTTGAATGGGAATGAACAGAGTAATCCTTTTGTTTATCATTACAACATCAAAGAGCGAAACAGTTATTTCCTCCTTTATGGTTGGGCAGAGAGAAATCAACAAAGTCCAAACGCCAGTCAGGGAACGATAAACCGTCCGTAATTATGTATTGCAAACAGACAGACACATTATGTTTATACCGGGTGCCCAGTGGATAGCCAAACATGAAACTGTCGATAGGCCAGCTCATGGCGACATATGTGAGCGAAGATATAGAGTCTGCATCAGGGCAGGCGGCAGACAATTTGAACATCTTATTTTCATTAATTTTCATAATAAATGAAATGTTCATTATTATGTGTTCATAATAATGAAATTATGACTTTATTAGTTTAGTGCACATGCTGAATGAAAATTAAAAAAAATAAATCATGTTTATTGAAAATTCTAATTTGGTTAGTTTGGTTGATATTTTAATAGCAATATCATCATTTCTGAAAGAGGAAATCGTATATATTATACCATTTTAGTATATATACATTAATTGTGCATTTTTTTAAATAGTTGGCCACTATAGGTTTGCTACATTATTGTTTGGTAACCGAAGGTCAAATTCAGATTGCTAGACGAAAACTGTACCTTATATTTAGACAAACGTGGAAGATACCATAACAGTAAATGAAAATACTGTTTTACGTTTAACAGAACCACTCTTCGAGAATAATAATCTCAAAATGGAATATGCATTTTCTTTCATTTGTAGCTGCAGCACGCAAATTACTGACCAAGGGTGTCAATTAATCAAAAAATAAAAAAAGGGCCATTATCTCGAAAGCCGTGTGACTTTTCACTAGGATTAATAGTGGTCATCCGATAGGTCATGAGCTGGTCTATCGACAGTTTCAAGCTTGGCCACTAATTACTGAACATTCTGTATACGACTTGGTAGCATACCATATATTGAGCTGAAGTTGCGTTTACAATTTAAGTGTACACGCTCAAATCGCGCGGTTACTTCAATTGGGAAATAAAAACGTTAATAATTTGTTGCTAAGAATAAAAGCATGAGCCGAAATATAATTGGCTGTTGTTTGAACGGGCATGAATCTTCCATTTATGGGTAATTTTCAAAATGAAAACTATAAACTAAGCAGTCGATTTGCATATTTGAAAGTCGTTAGTTCTGAATCATGGGCACCTGCAACACCAGGGGGTATGCGGGCGTGCCGCCGACCTTGCAAAATCCTATTCACAGCTCTCTTGAAGAACCCCATGTCGTAGTTTAATGGGAAGACCTCTTGAGGCAGTTCGTTCCACAGCCTACGAGTTCGCGATATAAAATAATTTTTGGACCGAACAGTACGCGACACCTCCGTATCTAGGAAATGCGGATGGGGGGTATTTTCTTCAGGGGGAGAGTGCACGCTGCAATCCAACAGTAGCTGGGCGCGCTCGACTGGCCACGTTACCCCTCTCTTACAGAAGACTACCTTGAAATGTACTGCATTTCCCACTTTACTTATTTCCCTAATGTTCGTACGTGTTTCGGGAGTGAATGAGATGTGCCAGAGCCCATTCCCATCCTATCCCTCTCCATTTTCCTAACCCTTTCTCCAAATCCATTCCTATATCTCCAAAGGTAGGCAGCGCATCGGGGGGCGTGCCAACGTTTGTCATTTTGGACTAATCTCGGCATGTGTCGCGGATGTCTATGGGCGACAGTATCCACTTTCCATCAGGTGGACTGTATGCTCTACTGCCACTTTCGTTCATAAAAAAAAACAATTATTACATACTAATAATCATTTTTGCAAGTATTTTATTTGCGAATAAAGCATACATTATGAAGAATTTAATGTTTTTCTACATTGAATAATGATAGTTGAACTGTAGATAATAAGTAGCTGTCACAATAAAAACTTTTAACTTACTTTTACCATATGAAATAGACACGCTATAAATCAAACTTCATTGGTCGAGAACCTGTTAGATCGTTTAATAATAAATGTTTATTTGTTTTTTGTTGTAAAGCGTTAAACGTTGTCGTCATGAAATAGCCGTAGAAGCGGCAATTGGTCGCTTAGTTGCCGCGTTCGGGCGTTGTGTGTAAACAAGTCTTTAGAGTAAACATGCAAGGGTTTGCGTTAAAGGTTTATTGCCGAAGTTCGAATGACTAAGGGATGGTGCTAATATAAAGTTGTTGCCACATATTGTGCGTGTGTTTAAAACTGTGTATACTACGAGTATAAATATAAATTTCTATAAAAAGGGTGGAAAATGGTGAGACAGTTCATGCGATGGTAAGAGAATACTAAATAAACCCACATAGTATCCTAAATATACTGTGGAAATTATCTATTTATTATTCAATATGTGTATTCGTATATATGTATTATCTGTGCATGTACCTATATAATATATATTCTGCACTTACCATTACGTGGACCATATGCTCTTATGACGTCTTCTAAACGTTAAAAAACTAGTGTCAGTACATTAACTAAAAGTATAGGTACAAACGGTGTATCTAATAGTTCATGTAGGTATGCACAATACCCGTTACGTTGCTTACCTATCGCTCTCCCAGATTTGCTAGTAAAAGTATTCAAAGATAAGCACGTCTTTTGTACGTACTTTCCTTTTGTGGTAACGAAACGCAGATTCCGGTCTCTCCCCCTCCCCCCCACCCCTCTCCCCTGGTACCCCAACTCTCTTGCTTTTCACAAGAGCTAGCCTTTGCTTTGCTTTTCACTTTGCTAACCATTCACGTGAATAAATAGCGTAGGTACCTAATTAATCAATTTACGTTATTTTAATGTTTCCTATCAAAAACCTCGAACTCAGTAATAAGTGGTATTAGTAAATTTACATATCTTAGTCTAAGAATACTGTTACAACACTTTTATAACATTTTTTTCATATTAATGATTTGTATGTGCAAGAAAAGTATCCCCCGACGCCACTATGGCAGAGTCCCTCACCATCCCAACGTCCTAGTAATTGGCAGCCAAACTTATGTCCCCGATAGGAATGACCCTCCCCGTGCCGTCGTCGTCGTCGTCCTCGGCACGTCTTAGACGACTCCGACGACCCAATTACTGCTGCCAATGAGGTTCTTACACTACACTCATAGACTTCACATATACACCGTCCCCGCTACACCTCGCTACACCGTGAACACACGCCGGCCTGCAGCCAACACTTTTACCAGGTATCGGCACGTGCCTGGGCGATTTTCACCGACTCGCGATCCCGCGGTACCCTCCCAAAGCAAAAGCCTCGGAGGTAAGCCGAGGTCTGTTCCATCCACCGGTTTACCGGCGGGAGAATCATTCGCCACGTTGCTGCACACACTCTTTGCTTCTGCGCTCGCTCTAAATCATACATGTCCTGTGACTCTTGAAAGGGCATTAGGGCCACAAGAATTTAGAGCCATTCCGAAAAAAAAGCAATAAAACTATTCAATTAAGTTAACAAAAAACACAGACAAAACGAGTAGACTATCTCTTACTATTTTATATAAATCAATGGACTCTCTGATTTACATTTAAACTGTGGCGAAAACAAAACGTTTGCTCACGAAATTTACACAAAGCCTCGACAATGGTTATTTCAATTTGAATTCCGACTGAGTCGAATTTACACAAGGAAATTTGTACGTCACGACGAATTTACACGTTTCAGTAGAATCCCAAACATCAGACAGTTTGCATAATGAAACTGGAATTAATTTACAGCTCTGTATATCTGAGGAACACTATCCTAATGGCTCATTTACCCACGGAGAGTTTCTCAAATATCGCTTAAAAACTAGATAAACAACTGTTATTATCATCTGATCACTGTTATACCCGTTATCTTCGAGTTTTATCATCATGTGATCATTTGTTGCCGAGAATTGTGTGCAGCTTGGTCGCATACGAGAATCGTATACAATATTCTCGCTCGAACCGTTCGAGAAACTCGCGTTGTATTAAGCCTTGAGTCACGTAAATATAATTTTAAAGGAGAGTCAACTAAAGCCTTTATCTTATAATTATGACAATAGCGCAAGTGTCAAGTTTTCTTCGTTAATTTCCAATTTCTTCGAAGTAAGTTAGAATGTTTACCGAGGACAGCAGAGTTGGATTCCTTGGAAGCACACGAAAAACGTAATCTATGCTTATATTTAATTCTCACAAACGTTAGGCTCTAGGAAGTTTAATAAACTATCACTATTAAATCACAAAATCCACAATACACAATTTTCATAATAATGAGACAAAAATTCGACTTCATTTATCGTGTTCCCGCCAAAAAGCCCACTTACAAAGTCTTAGTTTGAAGTATTAATTAATAAAACGTACGTATTTACTGGGAGACTATATGTGATATTTATTATAATCAATTCTTTCTTAAAATGTTATTCTTCAATAAGTCAATTTTAATTGTAACGTGCCATATATCAAACATAGCTCACATATACAACATAGCTCAAAGGATCAGCAAGCTAAAGTGGCAGTGGGCGGGCCATATATGTCAACACCGATAACCGATGGAGGAGGCGAGTCCTCGAATGGAGACCGGGTACCGGGAAACGTAGCGTGGGACGCTCTCTGGCTAGGTGGACTGACGGCTTGAAGAAAGTTGCCTGTAGTGGCTGGATACGAAGAGCGGAAGACCGTGTGTGGTGGCATTCCTTAGGAGAGGCCCATATCCCGCCGAGGAGAAACACTGGCTCATCACTACATACATAGTAAATGTATGGTGCCATATATTTACTATAATCAATTATTTCGTATGCCATGTCAAGTTGTCAACACAGACAACAACGACAGACAACGACAACACAACAAGAAATTGAATATGCCCAGATAACGTGAAAAATAAAAATAAACATGCCCGAAAAAATCGGACTCTACCCGAGAATTCCTTTGTTGTAGATAGAAAAAAAAATAATCTCCCTAAAGTCCCTGAAGATGACAATGTTTTGTTGACATCTTTAAATATTACACAGCGGGAGATTAATCATATTTTTGGCGGCAATGTCTAAGAAAGGTGAAATATTGAGAATGTATTGAAAAACGACACGATTCCAAACTGATATAAACTGACTATACTCCATTCAAGTTAAGAAAAAGTGATGTCATCACTGTCAGTCACGTGATATCACTTATTAACCAATCATGAGAGGAGTGAGCTTCGATTGTCCGATTAACGATGTATTATGGACGGATAACGCCACTTTTTCTTAATGTGAATAGAGTGAATATAGTTGATTGTCCACTTTTTAATCGAGTATTCTCTCTCCACGGAACGACAGAATTATTCGCTCATTCGAGCAATTTCTCTTGGCAACTACAGAACTAACTCCTTTGCTCTTCTCATATGACAGTTCACAGTGGAACAAGCGCCTTATATTGTTGTTTCCAGTACAAATCGACATTTTTCTAAATTTATGCTTTCGAAGAAAGGTCTAAGAAAAGAAAATTATTAAGAAGGTTTACTTGAATAATTATGACGATACTTGAAAAATACTTATTAAATAATTCGCAGCGCATGTTGATCCCCCCCCAATGCAACGCCCTAAGCCGAGGTCCGTTCCTTCCGTCGGTTTACCGCCGGGGGAGCCCTTAGGCTCGTTGCAACACACACTTTGTTCCTGGCTGAGCGCCTTCTGCGCTCGCCCCACATCAAACACGACCGGTGACTCTTGAAAGGCCACTAGGGCCACAAGAATTTAGACTTTCACGATGTTAAGACAAATCAAGGTTTTTTAGCCGGTAAGAGGAGGATGATCCCTTCTACTTTAGTTATTATTTATTGTTATCGCACCGATTCGCTTACCAAACCATTTTTTCCCCAAAAATACACTTATTTGCGTCAGACAGAGTATCATAAGGTTTTTGTTAAATATACATAATTTCACAATGAACACAAAACGTTACGCTGTAAATTGTATTATTGTCCTTAAATAGCCTTCACGGCTGTCATGACCTGTAACTTCAAAGCGTGACGAGGAAGATATGTCAACGACACGTTCACAATGGAACAGATGTAGGAATATCTAAATGACAATTAAATATTCCTTGACATTAATTGACGATATCTAATTGACAATTAACAGTATTCAATGACGTGAAAACAATACACACTTTGTTTTATTAGAGCTAACGAAGCTATCGGCTTCTGTAACTGACTGACATGTAGACAGAGAATGTACTACACCATCCCTAAAAGAGTAGACTCGTCAACCCATTTGGCCAGCGTGGTGTTTTAAGACCGTAAGTACAATCCTTTGAACATGTCCAGCGGAGGACGATAAAAGAAATAGAATTTTGATGCTGTAAGTTTAAACGACGAGTAAATTAAGAAATAATCTCGGTGCTGTTATGAATATAAGCATAATGTATTATTTAATCATTATTGTTGCTTATTGTGTTATTGAAAGCATAGTGTATTTTTTTAACTTATGCGATTAGCTAAAACAAAATGTTGGTATTATAAAAGTAAAATCGAAACTAAAAGCAGAAGTTTGGTGTTGCAAGCGTAAACCGAGCTAAAAGCAGAATTTTCGTGTTTTAAGCTTTTACTAGGTTAAAAGTAAAATTTTCGTGTTGCAAGCGTTTAATAAGTTAAAATAGAATCCTCGTATTGTATCTTAAACAAAGCTAAAAGCAAAATCATGATATTGTAGAATATTGTATATTGTAGAATATTGTATTATAGCCAAAATCAGAATCCAGCCTTCAGGTAGATAATTAGATAAAACTTCTTTATTGCACACCAAAACAAAACAAGGCAGTAACAGACAATTTAACATATGAAGCGCACAAAAAGCGGTCTTAGGAATTAGTTAATTAATTATGTGGCTATTGGGAACTAAGTTAAAACAAAATCTTGGTCTTGTAACCGTAAACTAAGCAAAAACCACAAACATAGACACGCAGTCAAAGTTCGTGAAATTATATGGAAACCAAGCGTGTCACTTTACTGACTAAATTTTAGTGAGAGGAAACTATTTATCGAACCAATGAAACATCTCCCTTGATTCGATTCACCACTGTTGTCAAATTTTTACAATTTATTATAGCGTAATTAGGCATCTTTGTGTTTTGTAACAACGACTTCACAGTGACAAGAGTCGGAACAGACTGAATGAGCAGTGCGAGAATTAAGAGCGTAGTGCCAACGTCGGGCACGCAGCGACCCAACAGCTTGCGTTGTCCATCCCTGGATACTCGTGATAAATAAAAACAGAATCTTCGTGTTGTAATCATAAACTAAGCTAAGAGCAGAATCCTGGCAAGCTGTAATAACAAATGGAGTGGAAAATGTTGTCACCGCAAACATTCAATATTAATGCTACTTGAAAACGACTTCATTCACTTAAAACGTTATTTGATTCACTTCTCGTACTCGGCGTGAATACGAGATGAATGTTGGTATAGTCAGCAAAAAAGGTATTTGAAAGAATATGGAAAAATTTAAGACAAGACGCGGGAAACCTTCACTCAAAGTAGATAATATTGCTCAGACAAATTCCCATTTAAACGTAATGTATGTATGTAGATGTTTATTTATATTATGGTATTTAATTAATATGTGTCACTATTTACTATATTTTTACTTAATCTTAACCATAACTGACATTGCACCTACAACTCCATGCCTGCATGGCGCAAAGGTTAACTGGGTCACAATGCTTCTAATGGCTCATTTACACAAAGAGAGTTTCTCGAACATCGGTCAATGTTTAAGGTGGGGCAAAAGTAATGTCATAATGTGAATGTGCCATAATTTTAGCAAATGACGTCAAATGTCATTGTGCTTTGACGTTTATGTTGTAGACAGATAGAGAATTACACTAGAGATAGAGAGATAGTTGACCACAAGCAATGGAGCGATACACACCTGAAGAACGCGGAATTATTGTAACTCTGCTTATTTAACCAATTTCCGGTCTGTTGTTTTAACGCAGCGTGAATTTCGTCGTCGTTTTCCTCGTCGTCCTGTACCATGTGCGCGAACAATTAAGCGTTTGGCTGAGCGTCTTGTGCAAACTGGGTCCATTAGAGATGTCACAAGAAGTGGCCGGCCCCGTATTGCTCGTTCGACTGAGAATATCGCTGCTGTGGCCGAAGACGTCCGAGAGAGTGCACAAACATCGACGAGACAACGATGCATACAATTTGGCATCAGCAGACGTTCGTTGCGTCGAATTTTGGTGAAAGACCTGAAGATGTTCCCTTACAAAGTGCAAACCGTTCATCAATTACTGCCTGCTGACCGTCAAGTGAGGTTAACTTACTCCCATGCTCTATTAAACCTGGTACAAGAAGAGGATGATTTCGTATCCAAAATCATAATGAGCGACGAAGCCCATTTCCACTTAAGTGGTTAAGTCAATAAACAAAATTTGCGTTTCTGGAGCACGGAGAATCCACATGAAATGCACGAAGAGCCATTGCATCCCCTCAAAGTGAGTGTATGGTGCGGCATTTACAGTGAAAAAGTGATTGGACTTTATTTTTTTGAAGACGCCGACGGCACCACCGTAACCGTAACTGGTGAACGCTACAGACGAGTTAAAGGAGTTTTTTTTTTTGCCGCAAGTTGCTGAATTGGGTCTCGAGCATTGTTGGTTCCAGTGGGATGGAGCAACCGCTCACACAGCTTGGGCAACCATGGAGATTTTGAAACACCAATTTCCGGGCCGTGTGGTCTCCCGTTTTGGCGATTTGAACTGGCCGGCCAGATCGCCAGATCTGATGGCGCCAGACTTCTTCCTTTGGGGCTTTTTGAAATCTCGCGATTAACACAACAAACCACAAACCTTGCAAGTCTCGAAAGCCAACATTGAAGAAGAAATCACCAATTTGGAGCCAGATGTTTTGCGAGCAACAATTCAAAATGCCGTAAAACGAGCACAAATATGCATCAACCCAGGAGGTGGTCAATTGACCGATATAATTGTATTTTTTTTTTATTTCTAACAAAATGGCAGCCAATTCACATTATGACATTACTTTTGCCTCACCTACGTAATAGTTACTGGTATTATTTGGAATATGTGTAATGTAAGGGGCTTCCTCGTGCACATAGTTTTGTGGACGAGGGATGTAAGGGAGGCCTTAAAACGCCACGCTGTCCAAGCGGGTTGACGAGTCCACTCTTTTAGAGGTGGCGTAGTTCCTCAGGACTTGTGTCAGCCGATTATCTCTTAGTCGCCTTTTACGACACCCACACGGGAATCCGACCGACGCTACACGGCTTATCTCGAATAATTTTGTTTTATTCTTCGATTTTCACTGCGGACTGTACGAATGAATTTCAATATCTTGTTGTTTAACCTGTATGTCTGTAAACAATGAACATTTGAGGCGGTAAACATGTGGGATGTACATAACAATTGTATTATAATTAATTGATGTCTTATAATTAATTATTTCATTGTAGAGAATGTCATGAGGCAGTAAGCCCGCCATTTGTACAGTATTTAGTGCACTAAAGTATAAATATATATCTAATAGCGGTGATAGCCTAGGGCTTCACATTCGTGTGACTGTGACTTCAAATCCTCGGCCGGTACCACTTAGTTTTTATTCAGGTACGGATTTGTTTAAAATGTCACTTGCTCGGCGGTGACGGAAGACGTCGTGAGGAAACCGACATGCTCCGAAAATAAAATAAAAATCTGTAGTATGTGATCCACTAATGCTCACTGGGCCCCCACGTGGTGGTTTTCAGCTCGAAACCACCCAGTGATTTGCTACGGAAGGCCTGTGCCACGGTGAGTGGGACGTTATAGGCTGATACAAGTACACACATTTTGATACTAGCTGTTTTCTGTGGCTTCGCTTGGATATAATTACGTTTAACCGACGAAGATACTACCGGGTCCGACGAGGATAAAGAAAGAAAGAAAAAAAATATATTTATTCATTGTCACAATACCACAATTACGTACATAGTATAAGTATAACAACATCTACAGATATATCCAATAAGTATATTGTGTGTATTTCATTAATATATATTTTTATTCTTTTGAGCCAACGCTGTCGCGACAGGGGTCGGGGGGTCGGGGGGGGGGTATAAATTAACACTTGGACAAAATACAAACTTGTCTTTTATATTTTAAAACAAAGAACATCTCTATATTTTGTGGTTAGAATACCGTGAGGGGAAAACATTTTCGATTCAGCCAAACAAATTACTGAACATAAATTTCCGCCAAAACAAATGAACGCCAAATTGCTTAAAAGCCAAAAATAAAATATTTTCTGGTTTTCTCTTACAATAGAAATGAAATGAATCCGCAATAACAATTCAAAGGATTTAAAGCTTAACGAAAAGTCTCTACTCTCTAACATTGAAATCGTTTCCGTACTGAATTTTTATTTTTCAAAAATCACCACAACAATATTTAATTTGCAAGAATATATAGGTAACAAAAGATTGTGCTATTATACATTATAAATAGTTACCATTATGTAGCATTATAGGCGTGCAAAATTAAGTCAAAATGTTTAGTTTAGCACAGCAAAAGTATTCAAAAGTCAAAACAACTTATCTGATAAGTTCACGTGTGCTGAGTTTTTTTCCCACTATCAAAAAACGGAAAATGATGCACCATGTTTTTAGTGAATGTTACAACGCATTTTTTAATTGTTATTTTTTCTAATATTAATTCGGTACATTGAAGTTTATGCAATATGTAGGCACGTAATTATAAATTAAAAAGATTATCTATAACTTATAAACTGTCATAAAAAAAACTAAAGTATGGTACATACGCGAAATTTTGCTACCACCTGTATATTCGTCTAAACGCCTTTATCAACGTTAATAAGTAATGTCTCCTAAAAGATATAGGTCGTCAAAAATATTGTCACAGTAACCTTATAAAGCGACCAACGTCGAAAGACTTTTATTTCTTTAGGCTTTCCGATATGAAACTACGCCTTATTTTGATCCTTTTAACACCGCCCAAACGGTCTCATTTACAACCTAACATATAATGAGGGTTGCAATAAACATCATACACCTTAAGAAGCCTTAAGGGCGATTTATGATTTAAGAAAAACATGGGTATATTTGGGGAAACAATTTCCGAACTCGCGGGGAATTTTGTTTACACCTTAATCTTGCAAGCTTTGAGTGAACTTACGGAGTTATGTTGCGTGCGCGCCTGCTGCCATTGTAAGAAATTCACGAGTAAATTTCGAAGATTTTTTTTACATGATATTTTTAAGGATGAAGTTGTTTACAGAATTATTTTATTTTTGCTATTAGACAGCCTGAAATCGACAATCGAATATAAACCCAAAAGATGTGCAAAGAAAATGATTCGACATATAATAATATTGGTCATTTGAGTGTTTGAAGAAATGCAAATTCTTTTGCAGCTCGGTATTTTAACATTTCACTGCAGGGCATCCCGAGGTCTTGCTTAGTGCATTATTAGAGGGTTCTGGTCACAATCCAGTCCGGGCCCAGTGCGGATTATTAATATAATTTCATTATTGTTCACTTATTATTGTCAGCGGATTATTAATATAATTTCATTATTGTTCACTTATTATTATCAGCGGATTATTAACATAATTTCATTATTGTTCACTTATTATTATCAGCGGATTATTAACATAATTTCATTATTGTTCACTTATTATTATCATCGGATTATTAACATAATTTCCTTATTGTTCATTTATTATTATCAGCGGATTATTAACATAATTTCATTGTTGTTCACTTATTATTATCATCGGATTATTAACATAATTTCCTTATTGTTCACTTATTGTTATCAGCGGATTATTAACATAATTTCATTATTGTTCACTTATTATTATCAGCGGATTATTAACTAACTGTTTCAAGAGGTATTTTCATTACGTTACGACATGGGGTTCTTCAAGAAGCCGTGAATAGGATTCTGCTAGGTCGGCAGTGCACCCGCATGTACCCTGGTGTTGCAGGTGTGCAAGGGCGACGGTAGCCACTTACCTTCATATGAGCCACTTGCCCGTCTGCCTCCTTTAATATAAAAACAAATATTTAAAGGCAGCTAGATAATACCAACTGCAGATACAATGTTATAGAGTAAACCTATTCTTTCAGTTGTAGCAACGAATATGAATATTCAGATCTCTATAATAATACACTCATGATGGGAAAAAAATTCCAATTGTGCAAATGATTGGTTGGCCAATACTTTAAAAGGTTACTCATTTACAAATATTACATTATGGACTATTTATTAATTTCTGCTTCATTTTAACAAAATTTAATACAAAAGCAATTATTCTGCGATGACCTAATTATAAATTTATTACTATTATCTCAATTCCTTACACAGTTTTGCCATTAGCGGGATATTAATGACATGAGGACAACCGCAAAGCAATTTCAGCCCGTCTAAAACATACGCCACCTCAAACGAACATCACTATACAACTATGAATAGCAAAGCGAGTTTAGTTATTTGTTATTCAATCCCAATTGGGTATAGTTTAATCCGCACCATTGCAGGATAATTAACAATTTAGTACTTGTGCTGTGGTTATTTGACAAGAGCAATATGTACATTAATATTTTCTACTTCAGCTCAAATAAACGTATGATACAATAAAGTGTGCGTCGGAGCTATTTTAGACATTTTCACGAGTATACACGATATGTATTTTAACAATCAATCGACGAGACCTTTTAGGCAACGAACACACGGAATCGCTGGTAGCGGCAGTAAGGCAGTTATTTAAAATATTATGACCAATTGTAAAGTTTATTTTTTTTTATAAATAAGAGAAGAGGGCGGACGAGCAAGCGGTCCCACGTATTGGTAAGTTACGCGACTGCGAGACGTTCGTGTGAATACTTTCAAGTAAAGTAAGTACAACAAATATAAGGTTACAACGCCTTTGAGCTCCAGTTTGCGGCGACCCGAAACCAGATCATACCGTATGCTTGACGCCTCACTGCTAAGAGGCTTCCTAGACGATCATTTATATTGTGCAATTTTACGAATTGCGTAATGTTTTTGATTGTTTAGGGAGTATATTGAAACTCATTTTGATGTATGGCGCCATTCAATAATATTGGTCTATTATAGGTTTTACTTTTCGAATTTCAAATTATTGAAAAGTGACAATATCAAATAGCAACCGCAACCGAATCGCACCGAATCCCCACTCGTATGTACAGGCCGAAAATATCCCTGTTACATCGGCATTTTTGCGTAACTCATTTATTCACAATTTCCTTTCTTTACAGGTAGCCGCCTTAAATAATGTCGCGGGCAAGATTGGATTAGGACCCAAATATGCCGCAGAGAGAATAAGAGGAGACATTTTAAAAACTCGCTAAAAATGGATCACAAAAAAGTTTTAAGATAGCACGTGAATTTAACAAGATTTAATCAGTTGACAAATACATAGTCAACAATAAGATAAGATAGGGAGTGATAATGTAAAAAAATGATATCGTTCAATCATCAGAGTGTACAGTGATATTATAGTGAAATATGCCAAAACAGTGAGTGAATCATGGGTTGCAATTTAGCAAAGTTGGCTGCGTCGGAGAGGCGTGGAGCGAATAACGCCGCTCCTAATCTATCTGATGGTCCACCGCCGGCTACAGACCCTCGGTTACCACTGACTGCGAAGCAGAAGTATTCCATGCTGGCGTCATGGAAGGGCATCTCGAGAGCGATGGAGAAGACTGGCATCTGTATGTTTGTAAAGTGAGTATTTCAATTGCCATTATCCGTTACCGATCGTGACGTTCCTTTGTGACAGTTTCTATTAAAGTGAATCTCTTTCTACTTCACACACGGTTGCGTGTGCGTTTGTTTGTGAAGAATATGATGGAATAAAAGTGATTATATTCTGAAATTAAAATTGGTAATTATTGAAACCAAATACAATTGAAAGATGAAACATAAGTTACAATAACGTAAATTAATCATTTCTAAAAATACTTTGGCATATTTTAACTTATTTAAAGTAGTAATAGTTAGACAAAAACAAGAAAGTAAGACATGACCGAGATGATCAGTGTTTCTTTATTGTACTAATCAAAATAAAATAGTTTTATAAAATACGTTAATAAAAATATGGAAAATTTACAGAAGTTTTCATATATGAAGTTATCAGATAATTGAAATATGTCTGACAAGATTATTGAGACAGGTTTTTTTAAAGGCTTTCCTATATTTTGCTGCAAAACTCGTTCTTTCATAAATATGTTTTTCATAAACAGAAGATCAAAATCTCTGGGTCTATAATAACCTATATTAATCGGTATTTTAAACCAGTCCCTGGCCATGATTGCAAGTTCGTATCTCCATCAAAATTAGCTGGAGTAGTTTACATAATTTGCGGTCCGCGCCAAGACGGAGATAAGGACTCTTTCTAATTAGCGACAGTGCTGTCTGCATGCTGAGCTCGCTTAATTTGCACGATGCCTTAATCTATTAGGTTTCGTTCTTATCATGGCAGGGGTTGATTTTATCAATAAATATCGCAGTGATGATGACTCCAACAGTATACTTATATGTAACATATATTCCCGAAGACTAAATCATGAACACGAATCCTTAACTTTAACTAGCCCTTTTTTCATTCACTGCTGGATTTGAGCCTCCTTGTGTACATTGTCTTGTACTTCCACGTGGTCTTAAAACGGCACGCGGTAGAATTGTGGGTTGGCGAGTCCAATCTTTTAGAGGTTGTGTAATTACTCACAGCTTGTGGTAGCGACATTGTTATCAATTAGTCGTCTCTTACAATACTCGCGGGAACAGCATCACTGGTGTAAAATTCGACAGTTAATTTGGCAACATACTGATTTTCCTACCGAAATTGAAAGCGAGCGCAGGGCAATCGGTATTAAACATTTTGAAAAACCCACGACGAAAAAAAACCTTAACATTAAAGCTTTTGTCTCTTTCATTTTAACCTTTAAAGGTTATATAATTATCTACAGGTTTTTCAAGCGTCGAGTGTTTTTGGGGAAAGGAAAAGACACGAGCTTTGACAACTTTTACTCGCCTCCGATACATGGCCTTCTATGAGAGTGAGAAATCTCGCTGAGATATCCACACCGAGTTTTACCTTATGTATTAGAACTGTTGTTCATCGAACTAAACATCGCCAAAAAAATTAGCCAATAAAGTTTTCCTTATCCACTTTTGGCACTACTTTACCTATTAACTACAGAGCTCGACGCATTCGAATAAATGCATTCGTTTAGAAATTATAATCACGTTTGTAGACATCAATCTTCAATGAGATAGCACGACCAGTCGGACGCACCCCGTCGGCTGTGGGATATAGGATCATTCTCCTCTATGTATTTGAACTGTTAATTGAACCAAACTACTCCAAGAAATAAGTCCAAAAACCACCAGTGTACCTCCAAATTTCAAGGGGTTTCCTTATCCACTATTATTATAACTATTCACTTCAGAAGGACGCATTCGAATAAGTACATTCGTTTAGAAGTTATAAAGCATTACAACTTTATACAGCAGCGCCCCCTGGTGAATTACAACCACAATACCCATCTTCAAACACGCTCCAAGGTACAATTAAACGTTTACATAAAACCGTTTCAAACTCGGGCCAGCCGTTTCAGGGAAAAGTGATATGAAAGGGGTACACAAACATACATTCTCTTATCCCAAATGCATATACTCGTACTGCCTCGGATCCGTTCGTGGGTAAAAAGTTGGTTTTAAGTAAGAGTAGATAGACTACGTGAATCCATTAGATTTATAGCCTCATACTTTTGAGCTGTAGACACATAAAATCCATTAGACGGGAAATTAAAGAAGTTTTTATAGCTATTCCATTTAAAATCCTAGCAGCAGTTGGACGACTATAACATTTATTCGTTATTTTTATATTCCACTGTTTTATAATCTAAGTTTGTAAAAGAAAGTTTTCACGCTTAAATACGAGTTTGATGAGAATTAAAAATCTCATTGTTTTTTTTATAGAATGACGGTTCAGACGAGCTCATGGACACTCGCGGTACATGCCAACCTCAGTCCAGAATTATTACAAACGTTGGCACGCCCACACTTACCTTTGGAGATTTCAGCTTTGCATCTGTGTGAGTGGGTGTCGAATTGTCCAATCCGATTGTCGAAACGGTTCGCACTGTGTGCATCGGTGTGCACTCACACAAACGCATGGGTCATGTCCCGTTGATTTCACTCTCATATTGATTCGGAGATGTATTTGAACAGTCACGGAACAACAACAAGACAAATAAAACAAGTTTTTATTTAACTCAGTGCAGTCGGTACTTGATGACAAGCTGTAATATATACGAGTATAGTGTGCCGTGAACTTACACAACAAAAACATAATTAGTGTGGGTACGACAACAAAAACCAACAGTACGGAGGGTAGAGAGATTCGTCTGTCAATAGCGACAATACCTTCACTTGCCGCCGCAGTCTCGCCGCGACAACGGTTTTTATTGATTTCTTAACAGCATATAACGTCCAGTGTGCTGTGCAGTGTCGGGTGCCGTGTGGTGTCGGCATGTTATAAAATAACACCTCCACATCTCCTCCCTTGGGTGTAGTAAAAGGCGACTAAGGGATCATTAAGCGACTACCACAAGCGGGGAAGAACTCCACCACCTGCAAAAGAGTGCACTCGCCAACCCGCTGGGACAGTGTGGTGTGGGCCAGAGCTTACACCCCTCATGCTCATGATAATGTGAATAAGGAGGCCCATCTCCAGTAGTGGATACTAAAATGGCTGTTTGCATTGCATTGTTACATATAACGTCTCACTGAATACATAAGCCTCCCCTAGTAAATCGCAGCGGAGTTTCGGGCCATTTTCCACTACGCGAGCCCAGTGCGGATTGATGGATACACGTACTCCAGATTTTGCTTTTATTTCTCGAGTATCTATTTAAGTGTGGATTTTTAAAATTATCACTAGCTCGGCGGGAAAACGAAAGCATCGTGAGAAAACTCGCTTGCTTGAGAATTAAAAAATATCTAGAGCATGCGTATCCACCAATGGGCACTGGGCCCGCATTGTGGATTATGGCCCGAAAACCCCGAAAACGAGTGGAAAAAAAATAATGGCCCGAGTAATTTACTAGAGGAGGCCTGTGGCCTGCAGTGGAATGTTATCGAAATACAAGTATACCTACTTGTGTTAATTGAATCTTCCGGGCTACTTGGCCGAGGTCTTCTGGAATCTCTTCTCTTTCTTCCAAACGTTTCGTCAACAACTGCGGTTGACATCTTCAGTGGCGACTGCGTTCACTTTCGGAGAGATGTTATCTCTTCGGCTTCTCGAATGTAACTGATTGGACGACTGTGGCGCACCGGTATTTATAGTGGGCGAGGGTAGTTGTGATTGTGTGTGTACCGAGTCTGTTTTTGTCCCCCCCTCTCGTCTCTCTTCCCCGTGAGCTTGATGTCTTCTGGAAGTGCTGGATACCAGACATTACGGAGCTCTTCTTTTTTGTTAAAATTGTTGAGATGCTTGTAGATGCTTGGGAAGATAGACGAGAGGGGGGATAAAAACAGACTCGGTACACACACAATAACAACTACCCTCGCCCACTATAAATACCGGTGCGCCACAGTCGTCGAATCAGTTGCGTTTGGGAAGCCGAAGAGATAACATCTGTCCGAAAGTGAACGCAGTCGCCACTGAAGATGTCAACCGCAGTTGTTGACGAAACGTTTGAAAGAAAGAGAAGAGATTCCAGAAGACCTCGGTCAAGTAGCCCGGAAGATTCAATTAATATGGACACCGGCCGAGAAAACCTACAATCCACTATATCTACTTGTATTTCACATTCTGTAGAGAAAATAAAGAAAAGTGAATTAATATACCTACTCTCAATCTGTATCAATAATTCATAGGTCACAGTAGAAAATGCCTATAGCACAATTTACACAAAGGTCGAAAAATCGCTTTGGGAAAAAGGTCCTCATTAAAAAAAGTGTCTTTTGTCCGATAAGGGCCAAATTGAATTAAAAAGGGCTCTGAAACAAGCCAGGCCGATACATCAAGGTTGAAGGAAGAAATATGGCCGCCCCGCCTGGTTAATGTATAGGCTACGTTTTATTTTTTCTACAAATGCCTTTTTACGGGGTTAGAAAGTTGGAAATTCCGAGTTGATAGTTCTAGTGATAAATTGAATTCGATTATTATTAGAAATGAACTCTGTCTTGGGCCACCGAAATATAAAGAACTATACTCTGATAATAAATTCGATGGCATTCTAACGTTTCTTGCTGGTACCAGACGATAAAATAAAATAAAAAATATTTGGTTATGGTTCGCAAGGTTTAAATATGTAAAATCGTAATTTTGCAATTAAATCTTAACTATCATAGAGTTATTTTAATTTTATGTTATACGCTTTAATAAACATCAAGGTAAAACAATCAGTTTAACAAACAGCAACATAACAATCATTTTTTACTAAAATTAAAAGAAATTCTATTCATTTTTTTTCATTGGTACACATTGACATGACAGTGTAAACACATCGACATTTTTTTGAAAAACCCCACCCAGTGGTTTTTACGCGATACGCGTTCAGACAGATAAACGGACAGACAAAAGATTTTTGGTTTGATAAAAATGATCAAAAACTATAATATAATTAAAAAAGAACCAGACAAAAAAATGTTGAACACAACTGAAATGTGATAAAATGACAAATGTCAGAATTCCATGAAATAAAAAATTGGACTATAAAATTGCCGACATACTCGTAGCTCAAATAATTAGTAAAATGAAGGGGTAAATCTCTTTTTTGCGAAAGAAGGCGATAGACGAGCACACACTCCATCAGATGGTAAATAGATGGTAAATATCTCCCATGGATATCCGCAATACATGCCAACATCAGTCCAGAAAGACAAACGTCGGCAGCGGCACACCCCCGGATGCGCACCTTTAAAAATTACCAGGAAATTAAATTTACCAGGAAAAGCAGCGTGGTGGTTTGCGGGCGTGAAGAATGTCGGCGGTAGTGAGTATGAGAAGACCGTGTGTTATCGATTCTAGACGGGAACGAGTTATTAAATAAAAATTAAAGTTCAGGAACGCCTTTCGATAGTTGTAATGTTGAAGAAGTGAGAGAACCTTAGCACAAATAAAAACACCTGTCTCTAAAATAAATAATGTTGCTATGAAATTTGACAAGGCGCTAATAAAATAATAAATACATTTAGTAAACTTAAAGCTACTTAATATTTTAATCGCCAACATCGACCCTTGTGTGAGACTTATATGCAGCAGTGGAGAGACATAGACTGATGGTATGGTACAAGTATTTCAATACCTAAATTAACTAATGGTTGCTTCTAACGATGGAATTTTAATTAAAATTGATAATCTCATATGCTATTGCTAAGCGATCATTTTCGCTTTATTCCCTGTCGAAAATTACACCTAGAAAATCATCACTATCACAACAAGTACGTTTTTTCCAGAATAAATGGCTGACGAGCGGGCGGGCCACATGATGATAAGTGGTCCATGGACACCTGCAACATCAGGACGCTTGCGAGTGCGCTGATGACCTTGCAGAAAATCCTGTTCACAGCTCTCTTGACGAGCCTCGTAGCCTAACTGAAATAGCTCGGCTGGCAGTTCCTTTATATAGAGTTGCTGCGTACAGTGCGGTCAAAAAGACACATTATAACGCGAACCCGAAAGTTTTTTTTTATAAACTAGTAAGCGGACCAGCATGCAGTCTCACATGATGGTAAGTATTACCGCTGCCCATGGACACCGCCATGGTTGTGGAATGACCTGCCACTGCTACAATAATGGGCTCTTCAAGAGAGTTGGGAACAGGATTCTGCAAGATCCACAGCGCACCCGCATGGGCAAGTGTCCATGGGCGGCGGTGACCACTTACCATCATGTGGCCCGCCCGCTCGTGTGTTATGTATTTTATAAAAGAAAAAATGAAATTATCAGACCGGGTGCTTAGCGGTGTGCGCGACACTGCTCGGGCGACGCGTTTACAATAAAAAACGCCTATTGTAAAAATCTATGGAATCGATTCTACTCTCGACACTGAGCAACCAATTGTGAGCTTTTGTTGTAGTTCAGTGATACTCTCCACTTCTGAATATTGACCTCTCCCAAAGCTAGCCATAACATACAACCTATCGGTTTTCTTATCCACTTACTACTACCGACGACTTTTTGTAAGTAATCAACGCACCCATTGGCAAATGGGTTGGCGAGTCCCCTTTTTTAGAGGAAGTGTAGTTCCTCAATAATTGTACAAACATAGGAAGAGATTTCCTATTAGTACTATTCTTAAGCTGATCGACACCACATGGTCAGAGTGGCATATACCAGAGCCGAATAATCATCTCATGCTACCCCATCGAGTTGGAAGTATGATAGGATGAGGGAAGACTCTCATCCGCCCCAATTCCTCTCTCCCACTGAAGGTAGAATGAGACGTTTCAAAAAGATGTTTCAATGGCGTGCCGACATTATTCGTTCTAACGTTGGCATTTACTTACTACGCAGTGGACTGTCTGCTCATTGTTTCATTAAAAAAGACGTTACATATCGTCGCTTAAGTTCTAACACAACGTAAGTCAAAATTAACAACTTTACAGGAGAGCGAAAAAACTGCATAATTTTCCATACATTATAATATTGATAGCATTATAAACATAGATACCATTATGAACTAACTGACTTACGTGTTGTTTCCAGAGGTTAGGATTGTTTGATGGATACCGTCGATGGATACTTTATTCCATTTTTATGAGTTTCTATTGGACGTTTCTTGTTGCTGATTGGCCGAAATGACGCGTCTTTCGATTCTCTATAGTGAATGGCATCAAAATCACAAAACTGCCAAAAATTACTTACGTGGTGTTAGAACTTAAGCGACGATATGGATAGTCATTATTATAACGAATACAACGACATTTCATTTGATTAAATTTAAGTTATATATTTATAATATTGTACTATCTCCCCTCCCAATGCATCGCTGTGTTTAACCCTAAAGATTATCTGGTAGGGTATTAAGGTATTTAGCTCGCCTTTTGTACGACAATGTGCAATAAAGTTTGTTGAATATGTAAATAAATAAATTCGATTCAAATGTAGGCAATATCTAATAATAGTTGGGTGTCCTAGTAATGTTTGTGTATTTAGTTTCGGACTACTTTAAGCTTTCAGACCTTATTCAAAATGACGGGATGAGTGGGTGGACTTGAGCTCTTGAGTTCTTAGATCACTTAGGGGAATTTTAGACAAGGGCAATCAACGCTTAGACAAAGGTAACTAGTATTAATTTAGAAGGCTGTTGGACGAAAGGGGTCCAGTAACCGGCGATAAATATGGCACGTTAGAAAGAGAACTATTTTCGTTTATGTAAAGCGCTTCATTTTTCACCATTGCTTGATGTAAAAATGAAAGATAACTGAAAATAACCGATCACGACCGATCATTCACTATGTGTCATATACTCGTACATTAAATACTAAACGGACGACAAATTTCAACAAACGGACAAATCGACAAAACAAACTATTTTTGAATAACTGTATATTTATTTATTAATTATATGTAGTTTATGTAAATATTAGTATTTATTTATGTATATGTATTATAATAGTCATATATACCTACAATAGATACGTATTTTATTATATTATATTCATATTTTCTATCATATATTTGTTACATTTATTTACTCCTCTACCATACCATATCCTGCATAATAGCATGCCCTGTCGTGTTGACTGGAAGATAATGCTGTAAAGGCTGTTCGGCTTTCGTACCAATTTATAAAAAAGAGTAGATACAAATATATGAAACATTCCATTTGATTCAAGTCGGTTACGGTGTAAAGGTTATTGACCTATACATGGCAACATATCCTACATACCTACACGTAAAAAATAATAATAACCTGCTTTCTTTCAGTTACATATGTAGGTAGTTGGGTGAAAATAATCAAATTCCTTGTGCACGTTCCGTCTCTGCCTTTAATATTATTACGGTACCCAAAAAATACTGTAAAGCCTTTCAATCTATCAAAGGAAATCGTGAAGCGTGACCCACTTTCACAGTTTAGGCAGCTTACAAGCTGGTTCAGTAAACGGGTCAGTTTTATTCTCCAATAAGTTACTAGTGACATTCATTACAATTCCTGTTTAACTGTTTTTATATAAAAATAAAACTATATAATACATTAAAATTAAAGTAAAATTAATTTCATACTATACCATCAACCATCAATTTAATGACTCTTCACTGCTGGATACAGGCCTTTCCCAAAGTTCACGATTTTCTGCTCATCTCATTCAACCATCACCGCCGAACGTCTTCAAGGCGAACGTCGTCAGTTCACCTAGTCGCAGGGCGTCCCACAGTGCTCCTCCCGATACGTGACCTCCATTCGAGGACTCGTCTACCCTATAGGTTATTGGTCCTGCAGCAAATATTGCTTATTACCACTTCAGAATGCTGATTCTACGAACTATGTTCATTCTTTGATGAATATCTTAGTTTCGGATCCTGTCCCGTATATAAACTCAGAGCATTTATTATTAATTTATTAAGGGAAAACAAAATATTTTTATATAAAATGCTTAAACTTATAATTTAACACAAACTCAAAAATTATTTATTATCTTATACATTATGCTCAATGTTCATTACCTAGTACTCGTATATTAAGTATGTTATACAAATTTGGTCCCTATATATGAAGCATATTTGATATATGTCCCCATATTTGGTATGAAATATATTGCTACCTTCGTAAAAAACTGTTATCTAAATTCTGATTCATATCTATAACTACTTTATCATATTTATTCACTAAACGTTCGTATTCACGCAACTTCAGTCTCAACAAAATCTTTGAACAAAGATTTCCCTAACGTTCCCAAGTGCCTTAAAAATACAGATATTTCATAATAATACATAATATTTTGTTTCGATTAACATTAATAGAGTTTGCACGTTACTCGGTGATGAAACGAAGTATATTTCATTGTTCATCAATCATAACCGAGTAATATCTCTTTTGTTATTTTTTGACTTACATTACGTGACGTCGTGGGATCGTAAATCTTCATTTACTTATATTGATGATAAATGCGATCTTGTTTATAGAATAATAATAATAATGAAACTTGGCGGTGTTGTATCGACTGTAGAATAAAACCATCCCATTTCTTCCCGTGGGTGTGGCACTGAGGATCAATACCATCTCTAAGAGAGTGGACTCGCTAAACCGCTCGGCTTGCATGGCTTTACTTGGCCATACATCTCTCACAATACAATGTCCATTAAGATGCCCGAAGTGGACGATGATGAAAGGGCTGGTTATTATGTCAATATAACTATAATAAATAAGTAGTCTGCAGAATAGCGTCTTTACACTTGAAAATAATATTCAAAACATAGTAATTTCTAAAATTAATGACAATAAAAAATTATAGGTACGTACATAGTGTGATTAGGTGAACTTTGAGTACCTCAAACTTCAGAGAGAGAACTCATTTGAGCTGTACCGTTTTGAAAACATCATTTATTTGAAATTCGAATTCCAAAAGCCGAATTAAAACGAAAAAGAAATAAACATGTATTCACTTTTTTATTGCATTTTGCTTTTCTTTGCAACAATGGAATTCGAACGAGAACATTTTTGTGCAATGAGGACAAAAGTTTCCGTTAAAATTTGAGATTAAGGAAGGAAGGACTATTTTACCGACCCTCAGTGGCGCTACTCCACTACTGCAGCCTGTCTTTGTTTACAAACGGTAATTTTTAAATTATAATTTACCTTACCATACTACTTACTTACCTTCTCTACTTACTCCGTGTGTAGACCTCACGCCGTAGGCCATTTTTCCTAACCTTAAACACGTATACGTCAATAACATCACGTGATATTTACTTAGTTTTATAGGGCTCGACAATTCAGGTAGAATAAGTTAACCTATTTATATTGAGAGATCGGACGAGAGATACGACAAGGGAGGTTTGGCTTTAGTCGCTTTTTAGTGGCGACTGTGGATAGCAGATGTCACTTTATTATAATTTGTCAGCCACCGGTTCTTTCTTAAAAATTTGTAGATAAACAAAAGAGGTTTCGTTTATCCAAAGTCAATTCTCTTTTGTTATGGCTTTGAAACATAGTGTGTAATATTAGGTTCTTACATATGAAATTGCCGTTTCATGTTTTTTTTTTATGAATTACTCATTGTCCATTATTATCAATGCACTTTTCCCATTTTAATGGAAGTTAATTGATGCCTCTGTTATAGAACTCCTGGGGACAGGAATCGATGAATTCTCTGAAGGCGTTTTTCACTGCCTCATCATCGGAGTTGAATTTTTCCCCTGTACAAATTTATCAAAAACTCCGAAATTAATGGAAATTAGTAGGGGCAAGGTCTGGCGAGTACGGTGGGTAACTGAGAGTTTCTAGTCGAAGCTCCTGTAACGTGTGACTTTGACTTTCATTAAGATCATGCGGTACCCACTCTCCGAGCTTCTTCACTTTCCCGATTTGACATAAATTAATCAATATCGCTTTATAATTTACACAGAAGGCTGCTGCTAACTCAGACGTGGTTTGAGATGAATCCGCTTCCATTGTTGTTTTCAATTCGTAGTAATCGACTTCGGTCGTCCACGGGGCTTGTTCTTGAGGCCGAAATTTCCCGAATGGATACGAACAAAACGAACGAACGAACCGTGCGTTCGTTTGCGATGTTTAGTCCTTACACATCATTGATATTGCGTGCCTTCTGGGTTGCATTGCTGCCACTACGGAAGTCATATTCGAAAATAACGCGAATTTGTAATTTTTCCATAGTCACAGCCACAACGATATCTAACCAAAAATTCGTTTGATGGTAAAACAAATGAATAACTGATTTTGAAAAAGAATATGAACTTCAAATTCAAATTAATTAGAATTTAGAATTCCAAGCAAGTTAACTAAGTTCAAAGTGACCACTATGAACAAATGGCAATTTCATCGGTAAGGACCTAATAAATTGCCAATAATTGCGTTCGCACGCTGTTTCTTAAAAGCCCGCGAACGAACTGTCATTCATCATCGGACTAAGGGAAGAAAGAAAAAAAAATATATTGACACCAACGATATTAGAAAACATAATAAGAAAGTAAAAAGGAAAGGAGTATTAATTGGTGTGCCAATCGGCACCAACTCAGCATATGGTCGCAGCTTAAACTGCGACGCTGATGTTTAGTTGGAGCCGCACCGGTGACCACGGACTGTCCACTGCAGAGGGCGTGCCATATCTACAGCAAGCCATTTTCACATTTTAACAAAATGTATATTACACCTAGTTAAATTGTATATATTCATATGAATATATACAATATATAAAAATGAAGATGGTCGTACCATTCGGATCATTCGGCGGTTAGGAACGAACTACCTCAAGAGGTATTTTCATTATGCTACGATATGGACGATAATAAAGCTGTGAATAGGATTTTGCAAGGTCGGCGACGTACCCGCATACCTCCTGGTGTTGCAGGTGTCCACTGGTGGCGGTAACCACTTACCATCACGTGCGCCGCTTGCTCATCCGCCTACTTTCCTATAAAAAAATAACTTGCGTGGGCTCTGTCCGACGCGCTCTTTTTTTACTCCCTACAAATTATTGTCGGGCCCATTTTTTTATAATTCCTCTTTCTGGGGCTTAACTTCACAACGAATGTCCAGTGAGGTTCCGAACAATCTCAATTTTCATCTGAATAGAAGAGCTGTGAATAAGATTCTACAAGGTCGGTGGAGCACCGGGTGTTACTGGTAGCGGTGACCACTTACCATCTCAATAATATTTTTTTTATTTAGTTTAATTGTCAATAGTAGGTCCAATTCATTTATAAGCTTAGAAACTAGAATTGTAGTTAGGTCTGTTGTTCGTAGATATTATTCTCTTCAATAGTTATTAGTTTTCGTTTAGCCATTTCACTCGTGAATACAGGATACATTATGGCTCATTTACACAAGGAGAGTTTCTCGAACGCGAGTTTCTCGAATTCCGGCTAATAGCTATTATAAACAACTGTTATCATCATCTGATCACTGTTATGCCTGTTATCATTGAGTTTTTGCTATCATGTGAATAGAGAATTGTACAGCGAGAATTGTATGTAGTATGTAGTATGTAGAATCGTATAGAATATTCTTGCCCGAATCTTCCCAGGAACTATCCTTGTGTAAACCGAGCCTTTACTAAAGCTGTATACTTTTATTAAAAAATATTTTTGTAATAAATTGTAGTGTACTTTAATAAATAGATAACAAATGAAAGTACAGATACATTACGAAAACATTGGGCATCGGCTAATCCGGAAACACCCAAACGCGCCATCCACGTTTTTACCAAAAAGTATCTCGTCATAAAGTATGCAATTAGAGGTACGGTAATTCATGGACGTGGATGACGAGTTTCGGTGTTTGCGGATTAGCCGATGGCCAATGTTTTCGTAATGTATCTGTATCTACTTTTCTATTGTAATAAAAATGTAGTTACAAAAGTGATGGTAGCTTTTTTCCAAGGCAAAATCCTATCTATGCTTTCCTTAGGCAAGCGATGACCATTACCACCCCTATTCGCCATGTCATTTACCTTCGCATCGATTTATTGAAACTCCCTGACTTAATAATGATATTTGTTCCGTACTTTGTCGTATATCTGAAGCTAATGTTAGTATACTCATCAAATTCCAATGGCATAATCACATAATGTTCGCTTTCTTTTCCTATAGTCAGTTATAGTCAAGTAGTGACCACGGCCGGTGTAACCAGTGTCGAAAAGTCAAGTAGAAATTAAAGGTAAATTTGTATATATGTTTACGTGTTTGTGTGTATTGTATATTTTTAGCATTTATTATTATTGTTCACTAGCTGTGCCCGGCCACGCGTTGCTGTGGCTGCCCAACAGATGGCGCTTGCCCTGTTTTTATCTGTTTTTGAGTAAAAAGTATGTTTTTACCTGCGATATATTTAAGTGTGATATATATTTATTTTGTGATATACTTATAAAAACATGCGCGTATTCGAATGCAACGTTGTGTCAAAATTTCAATGCAATCGATGAAGAACTTTCGGAGATTTAAGATTTTGAACAAACGAACGTTTACATTTTTTTTATTAATATAGATTATATTTTATCAATTCCAGTTTATATTTTATATAATGTCATTTCACTTAGGTACAAGGTCGACTGGGAGAATATGCATTATAACATTAAGTTCGCCTTTTGTTAAAACAACGAAGTGTAAACAGATCAGTAAAATAAGTAAATAAAATAAAGATAAACGAAAATAAAATTCTAATAAAGGCAAGATCTATGCTACGCACCATAGAATTTGGGGTGCCATAAGGAAGTATCCTAGGACCACTTCTATTCTTAATATATAATTAATGATCGCCCAATAAATGTCAAACATCCAACGGTACTCTTTTCTGATGACTTAACATTATTAATTGAATGTTTAACATTATTAGTTAAAAATTAGTTGAATATAAGGATACTATAAACACTGCTCTGAAACAAGGTAACTCGTAGAATGGTTTAGTAACAATAAACTCCCGATAAATATAGATAAAACTAAAAGCATACAATTCTATTTTCCAAAGTCACTACCTCAGAATATTATTATCCAATATAATAATAATGCAGTGGTACCAGGTTAATGAGATAAACTTTCTTGGCATTAACATGGATAGCTATGTTAACTGCAAGTCACTTACAAAATATTTGGTCAAAAGAAAATACTAAATACATATTTGCACTTAAACTTTCACAGTAAGCATCAAGGGAAGCAGCATTATGCGCACACCATGGGTATGTGACTTGTAATCTACGCTATACTGCACTGAGAAAATTCAGTTAATGCCTCTATGGTATTTAAATTACAAAAGAAGATTAATAAGGGCAATTTTAAGTTTGAAGCATTTGCTTTCTATCTATTTAGATATCTATATCTATTAGTATCTATTAAATATATATTAGATTATTATCTATTATTATTTATCTATCTATTTCTAGCTATCTATTTAGATAGCTGTAGAGAACATTGGTCTTTATATTATGAGACTTGTTTTATAAAATTCGTAAAAATAAGTATGCCAGAGCGAATATGAATAAATAGGACATTTCATCTGTGTCTCGAAAATCGCTCATTATAGGAAAAGTATATCTGTGACAGCTAGTAAATTATACAATAAGTTAACATATCAGACGACGTACTAGATTTGAAACTGTTTGAAATGCTTGTAACTAAATCTAATTATAATATCAATGAATTTCTAAAACTGTGACAAAATTTATGAAATTGTGTTATAAAAAATTTAGAGTGTTATAGTTTTCTTCAATGTTGCAAATTAATTTATCTTTATATAAGACTTTATAATATTGTACGCCTGCGCTGCAAGTTATAGTGATGTAGTATCTATGCTTTCTCAAGATATATTCAAACCTATAGCTATGCAATAAATCATTTTACTTTGAAAGCTTTTAATTGTACACGTTTAGACTCGATTTACAATGTAAAATGGTACCCATTGGCACCTCAATTCGTAAAAATACGGGCCCAAAAGGGAATGATTTTGATTCCGTTAGCGTATTGCTGACCGTAGTTCTTTTATATCATTAAGGGACTTCACCTGCCCAATAGTTTATTCACCCTCGTATTGATTTGTTGAAGCCCTCCGCCTCAGTAATGTCATGATGTTTGGTAGTACCACTATAATACAACGCCTATAATACAATATTGCTTTTTACCACTAACTCAATTGTCTTTCATACCTTTTTTTCACCGGAGTACGCTAGCAGTGGTAGCCTAGATGCATCTATTATTCGTGAGGTTGTGAGTTCAAATTCTAGGCATATACCACTGAGTTTTGTACTTAGGTGAAATATACATCGCGGGCAAACCCGTGTGCTAGAGATAGAATTAATTAAAAAATTTAATCATACATAGAGCTGTGAAAGCCTAGCGGTATCTATACTCGATTCACGGTCGTGAGTCCAAATTGGGGGGTCCATTTTGGTCCATTTTGGGGTGTAAGAGGCTCACCTACCATCTTTTGAGCCTAAGCCAACCTCACCTGCTTGTGGTGCACCCTGCTGTTAACTGACGAGGCAATGGCGTTCCCTTTTTTGCGGTGGGAGGGTTACTCCGTCGGCATTGCTACCACCCTTCCGTCGGAGTCCGCCGCCATAATGATGCCTTATAAGCCGCGAGGCCCGCATCGTGTTCCGGCGGTGAGCGGAAGAAGCCGTCCCGAGAGAGGGATTGTTGCGTGTGGAAATGAGGACCGGCGGTTGCGGGGAATTACAGACGCGCATGGGCGTGACATGGTGGCGCGGGGATCAGGGAGACCCGGTGAAACGGTTGTCCGCTGACCGCCCGCGGGTTGTTGGGGGCCCGAACCCGGGGATCTTACTTTAATCTCCACCCCAGGAGGCTGCCCCGCCGCACGCGAAAAATCCCTTGGGGTAGCAGTTGTGCCGGAGGAGACCGGAGTGGAACCCGACTGCTGCCCCCGGGGGGGGGGACCGGGGGCCCTTCCGTACCCCGCGCCAGCAAGTCACACAACCTTTGTGACCTGATTTTTTCTCCGCCCCGTGCTTTGTCCTTTGATCCACATGCGACCATTTCTCTCTCCGTCCCCCCTCTTCTTATTTTTCCTATTCACACTCACAATGGCCAGGAACAAGAAAATGTATAATGTGCACTCAGCGGCCCATCCTGTAAGTTCCACATTTAAAGTGGACTTTTGCAACATTAGAGGGATGCATAGTAACATCGACGCCGTCCACTACCACCTTGAGACGGCAAAGCCGGCCTTACTTTTCTTGACGGAGACACAGATTTCCTGCCCGGCCGATACATCATATCTTCATTACCCCGGTTACAAACTGGAGCACTGTTTTGTGCGACGTGCCGGGGTATGCATGTACGTCCGGGAGGATGTTTGTTGCCGCCGCCTCAGCCATTTTGAAGACGGGGACCTGTCGATTCTCTGGGCGCGTATTGACTACGGACGTTCCACTAAAGTCTACGCTTGCCTTTACAGGTCCCACAGCGGTGATACGGAGACGACTCGTTTTTTTGAGCGTCTACAAGAAACGACTGACAGAGTGCTCGAGCAGTTCCCTTGCGCGGAAGTGGTGATCCTTGGTGATTTCAACGCTCACCACGAAGAGTGGTTGGGATCCCGAACTACCGACCGCGCAGGGAGAGCAGCCTATAACTTTGCCCTGGCCTATGGTTTCTCGCAGTTGGTGTCCTCACCTACGAGGATACCTGATATCGAGAGCCATACTCCCTCCTTACTGGACCTCCTGCTGACTACGCGGCCGAATGA
This sequence comes from Sesia apiformis, assembly GCA_914767545.1. NCBI lineage: Eukaryota > Metazoa > Arthropoda > Insecta > Lepidoptera > Sesiidae > Sesia > Sesia apiformis. The sequence continues at coordinate 1,577,764 of OU611962.1, forward strand.
CTACAATGTTGTTGTTGATGCCCCGTTAGGATCATCCGACCATTGTATCATTCGAACTGCTGTGCCAGCCAAGCAATCCGTGCGGACCCATTCACAGGGAACGCGCAAAGTCTGGCACTACAAGTCAGCAGATTGGGATGGGTTGCGCGAATTTTACGCCTCTTATCCCTGGGGGCAGCTTTGTTTCTCGTCGGGAGATCCGGATACCTGTGCAGACTCCGTTACCGACGTGGTGTTGCAGGGCATGGAATGTTATATTCCTTGCACCGCGATACCGGTAGGCGGACGGAGCCAACCATGGTTCAATCAGTCCTGCAGAGAGGCCCGTCGTAATAAACGGGCCGCATACAGGGCCTGGGCCAGAGCACAGGTGTCCGAAGATTCGAATACCTCCGACTTGAGGAAGAAATTTAACGCTACCTCGAGGTGCAGTAAGAAGATCATTGTCAGAGCAAAGAATGAGCACATCTGCAGAATTGGCGACCGACTAGCTAGCTATCCTTCTGGAAGCCGGGCTTTCTGGTCGCTCGCTAAGGCTGCTGAAGGTAACTTCTGTCAGTCGTCACTCCCTCCACTGCGGAAACTCGATGAGTCACTGGCCCATGGGGCGAAGGAGAAAGCCGATCTCTTGGGCTATCTCTTTGCCTCAAACTCGACACTGGACGATAGAGGTGCCTCACCACAGTCTATCTCAAGGTGCACAAGCTCCATGCCAGAAATCTGTTTCACACAGCGTGAAGTCCGGCGAACTCTAGCATCTCTTGATGTCCGAAAATCAAGTGGGCCTGATGGTATTCCTGCAGTGGTGCTTAAATTTTGCGCTCCCGAGTTGTCCCCGGTGCTTACGCGACTCTTTAGGCTCTCATACTCTACAAAAAGCTTCCCGTCAACATGGAAGGTAGCTCATGTTCACCCTTTACCTAAAAAGGGTGACCGCACAGACCCGGCCAACTACAGGCCAATAGCGATCACCTCCCTCCTCTCCAAGGTGATGGAGCGTGTCATAAACACACAGCTCCTTGGGTACCTAGAGGATCACCAGCTGATTAGCGACCGTCAATATGGATTTCGCCATAATCGCTCCGCTGGTGATCTTTTAGCGTATTTAACACACCGCTGGGCTGACGCCATTGAGAGTAGAGGCGAGGCTCTGGCTGTAGGCCTAGACATTGCGAAAGCTTTCGACCGGGTATGGCACAAATCGCTGCTTTCCAAGTTACCATCTTTCGGGATACCCGAGGGATTATGCGAATGGGTTGCCAGTTTCCTGACTGGACGGAGCATCAGAGTCGTTATCGATGGTAGCTGCTCCGACACCATGTCTATTAACGCTGGCGTCCCGCAAGGCTCCGTGCTGTCTCCAACTCTGTTCCTTCTGCATATCAACGACCTGTTGCAAATTGGTGACATACGTTGCTATGCAGGTGACAGTACTGGAGACGCCTTGTACAGGGGCCGCGCCAACATCCCTCGGGTCGAAGTGGAAGAGAGTCGCGCCAGGCTTGTGTCTGAAATCGAAGACTCTTTAGATCTAGTCTCGATTTGGGGTTCTCTAAACCTAGTGGATTTCAACCCCAGTAAGACGCAAGTCTGTGCATTCACCGCTAAAAAAAACCCTTTTGTTGTAGCACCTCGCTTTCAGAGCATACCTCTTAAGATCTTGGAGAGTATCGGGATCCTTGGTATCGACATCTCCAGCAAAGTCGAATTTAGGGGTCATCTGGAAAATAAGGCCAAAATGGCCTCCAAAAAGCTCGGTGTGCTGAACAGAGCGAAGCGGTACTTCAAACCTGGGCAACTCCTTATGCTTTACAAAGCTCAGGTGAGGCCCCATATGGAGTACTGCTCTCATCTCTGGGCCGGCGCACCGAAATACCAATTGGACCCACTTGACTCCATCCAACGACGTGCTGTTCGTATTGTCGACGATCCCACTCTCACGGGCGGTTTAGAATCCCTCAGCATTCGGAGAGACGTTGCGTCTCTCTGTGTGTTCTACCGCCTTTACAATGGGGAATGCTCTGAAGAATTGTTTAATATAATTCCCACCTCGGGTTTCTACAACCGCACCTCCCGTCACAGAAGTGCGGTCCATCCGCATTTCCTCGATACGGAGGTGTCGCGCACTGTTCGGTCCAAAAATTATTTTATACCGCGAACCCGTAGGTTGTGGAACGAACTGCCTCAAGAGGTCTTTCCATTGAGCTACGACATGGGGTTCTTCAAGAGAGCTGTGAATAGGATTTTGCAAGGTCGGCGGCGCACCCGCATACCCCCTGGTGTTGCAGGTGCCCATGGGCGGCGGTAACACTTATCACCACGTGGGACCGCTTGCTCGTCCGCCCACTAATCTAAAAAAAAAAAATCCTCGGCCCGTACCACTGAGTTTCTACTTAAGTATGGATTTTCAAAAAAAAAAAATCACTAGCTCGGCGGTGATGGAAAACATCGCGAGGAAAACCCGCATGCTCGAGAAATCAAAAATAAATAAAAAAACCGGGAGTATGTGTATCCAGCGATAAGCAAAATCCACCCGCGGGGTGGATTATGACCGCCCAAAGTAATTTTGCTACGGGAGGCCTGTACCCTACATTGGGACGTTACAGCCTGATACAAATATATCAATTTAAAACTTTATGTAATATGAATTAAAAAAGGTTAAAGTGTTTATTTATTTATACATACTTTATTCCACACAATCACTGTACAAAAGGCGGGCATAATGCTTTGTGGCTTAAAAATACATACATACATGGATTATAAAGGAAAATTAATAATATATAAAATATATATACTTACCTATAATCACAATACTAAATAAAATCGCAAGTCAGTAAATATCTATATTCACATAAATATACATGAATTCAACTGCAAGTGTTGTCTATTTCTGTCATTCAGGGAACTGCGTTAATTATTCTCGGACCATTCCCGGATGAACTTCTTCAAGTACTAGACGACTACTTGAAGGCTTTGTGAAATGCAAACAAGGCAACAACAGAACAATTTAATCTGAGGCGACTTAATACAAGTTGATGTCGCTTAAAGCGTGAACTTGAGACTCAAATACGTGCTTTTATTAATATGTTTTTAAATTCACATATTAAGATTATACTTTGTTTTTATAAAGCCATTAAGGCAATTTAGACTTTTATTTTCTTTTATAAAAGTGGATTAAATTTATTGTAAAGTAAAACAAAAGCTCAGAAAAGGAATCTGATCGTCCAGGCGCCAAGTGGGTCGATGACATAAACAGAGTAGCGAACAAAACCTGGGTGTGACTAACGCAAGACAGAGGCAAATGGGGTTATAGAGAGGAGGCTACAACATGCTAAATAAATTTAAAAAGGGTGAGAATAATGATGAAATGATGGCAACAAAATAACTATTATGGCAGCAGACTGCGTCTTTTTTGTACTATGGCCGAACTACAAACAACCATTTATTTATATACGAGTATTTTTTTTTCTTCATATATGACAATGGTGCAATTAGCACATTCTGCCAGTGTCAAGTTTTCTTCGTAAAGTAAAAACAATTTAAAACACATCAATGTCCAGTCCCGGCGAAGTTGGTAAGTCAGCAGGAGTCGCTCAATAAAGTGATAGTAGGTTTACTGAGGACAAAAGATGACTCCTTGAAAGTACACCAAAAACGCAGTCCTATGCTTTTATTTCATTATCACAAACATTACACACAAAAATACTTGAAGTTTAATAAACTATCACTATTAAACTATAAAACGTACAGTATACAATTTTTACAATTAATCAACCAAAAAACCTACATTTCTCGAGTTCCCGCCTCAAGTTCGAGTATTTATTTATTTATATACTCGTACCATAATGTACGTACACACAAATGGTAAAAGTAGTTGAAAAAGGAAATACATACAAAAGGCATGTTTATCCATTTATCTGTTTATCATTTTCTTTTATTGCTGTCCGACATCCGTAGCGACGTGATGGCTCCACTGAATACCAGCACTGTGGCTCACTGCAGCTTATGCTGAGTTGGAGTCCTTTTCCGGCATCGCAATACACATCGGCACGATTGTACTTCCTGCTGATTGTAACTGTATTGCGGCACTTATTCTGTGTATATTTTTAACTTGTTTTTTCTTTATTTTTGATGTTACAAATTATTGTGTGTTGTGTTCTCCGGAATAAAGTATTGTCTATTGTCTATTCCACAGTAATGAGAAATTTTTGTATACGAGGTTCAAAACATCCTGCTCATGTCATGACCGGGATAAATATTGAAATATTTGTTTGACTTAACTCTCTGCAATTTGAGTAAACATATCAAAACACGTAAATTATTTATTTGGCTGAAATGCAAACCAGACTACGCATACGTTTTTGTTTATTTTAATTGTGTTTGCCTTAAATAATACACGGGAATGTTGTGGAATACGGATATCTGCTTAATTTCCTTATAACAGGTTGCTGGGTTCGAAGACAAGTGATTCTATTGCATGTAATGGAAATGTTACCGTGAGCAGTTTATAGGTATTTTACAACTATTCAATGCACGCTGGGTGCACGCTGCAATCCCACAGTCGCTAGGCCATTTATGACTGGTCAATTTACCCGTATCTCACAAAAGACCACCATAAAATGTAGTATCGATATCGACTTTTCTCGTCAGATTACATATCTACTCGTACATAATATTGTTGGTCGAGTAGTGTAGGCCGGCTTCATATTAGCCTCTTCTCTTAAGAAAATCTTCTCTTTTAAATTCCTACCCACTCTTCTAATTTTTATTCACGGTCTTTCCCTGTGAAAGCGGTTCGGTTATGGAATGTGCTACCTCTAGCATTAAGACGCGTTTAAACATTAAATAGTTTCAAGGGATAAGTCAAGGAGTATTATCTGATTTAATAATTTCTTTCTCTCGTTCAGTACTTGTTCATCTACTGAGTTCTTTACTTTGTTCTGTACTCACTTTTTTTTAATTATTTTGTATTCCTTCCATTTCATATATTATGTTTGTTTGTATATTTGTGTGTATTTATGTATAAAATATTATTATTATTAAATTATATTATGTTCATTTGATATTATGTAAAATTGCACCATCTATCCGTTTTTGATATTGCTATCTGTTTTCTCCTTATCACCCAAAGGTTGCCTGGAAGAGATCGCTTCGGCGATAAGGCCGCCTGTTGTACTTTTCGTGTATAATGGATTTTATCTATCCATCACTTATTGCGGGTGTCGTAAAAGGCGATTATTGTATAACAAACTCGCTACCACAAGCCCTTAAAACTACACCACGTGAAGAGTGAATTCACCAACACGCCATTTTAAGGCCCATACATTCCTCGTATACAAGACAATATGCATTTGCATGTCCTTATTATAAGTTTTATTTAAAACTGCCATCCACCATACATGGTCTTCGGCTTGTACAATATATTAGATAGCGAAATTTAGCTTAAGCTGAAAAATATATTTGTCAAGTATCCCCAGTTTACCCAGTCATGTCATTTACAGGAAAGGGCCTGTACCGGCGTTGTCTGAACTAAATGGGGGCTCATGGGTCTTACATGGGCCTTGTGTGGATGTAGACGATGTAGTTTAATTTTATTAGTTCCCCGACCCCACGTGTTTGGAGGCACACTATGCTAAATATATGTCGGATGTTTCATTTAACTGTAGGGTACATATTTGACATTATTTGAGGTAAGGGAGAAACGGTTGTCGTATCCCAGAAATTGAGGCTTCAATGAAGTTTTAATAAAACAACTGAATTTTTATTACTTTATCTCCAAATTCACATGTTAGAACATGTTTCTATTAGAATAATGAAACAACGAAATTTAAGTTAGAAAGTCTTGACCGAAGTCAATAAGTCCACACCGAGGGCTATGCGCGGAGTTTCTTATCAGGATAAGATCCGAAATGGAGACATACGCCAAAGGCTGACAGCAGTGATACAGGCTGAGGGTATCGTATGGAGATTTTCCTTTTCAAAAAGTTCAAAATGAACTTAGAAATATCACTAACCAGAAAATAATATAAGTAATAACTCGTAAGAAAAATATTCAAAGTTTATCCATTTTTTTTAAAGTTCGTTTGCCGTACTGAAAAGTAAAAAAGTAATTTTGGGGTTATCTTTATTCCACTGAGGGTACGAAATGTCCAGTCCATCTCCATTTTTGTCTTCAAGAACCTCACTGAACGTAAAATAACACAGCAAAATAGAAAAGTAGCGACAGAGATAAAAATTAAAATAACAGAATGCGTACTGTTTATACCAAGTTTTGGTTAACAGACCAAAAAAGAAAAGAACATTTTTTACACAGACAATAACCATCTATGACGTTTGTACTAACGGTGCTATACACGGATTGAGGGTTAATTCTTCATTTTGATTACCACAAACTCAGTAAATAATGTATTCAAATTGTTATGTTAAAAAGAAATCAGTTGCATTGGCGTGTGTAACTGAACTAAACACATGCAGCTCCAATGATGTATTGACGAGAGGAAGTTACGGCAATGAAGTTTTTTGATATTAATTCCTAAAATAGTTATCATTACCAGTACAAATTAAATACAAAATCAAATATTTTCCCAAAAAGGAAATAAATTTCTCGTGGTTAAAAGCTCAAGTCAGTCAAATAATATGATGATGCATAGTTTGAAGATGTATGAAGAATCGCCCTTGAACCACTATAATTTTCCTACATTTTTATTAAACAACAGAAAATTAAACACAAAAAAGCGCCATAACTTTTGATCGAGCGATTTTACGATCCTTCCAAAAGGCTGCACGTTACGCTTGTATTTTTTTCAGAAGGGGTTCTTGGGGGGCTAATCTCTCAGGCACCGAGTTTTATTGCGTTTCCTTTATCTAATATCTCGTCTTAAAGAGAAATTCAGTAGGAATATTTCACTTGACCCTCGCAGTTTGCTGTATAATTTATCGGAAAGCAATATTTCAAGTAGGTACGTTCTTTATCGTCTAGCGCTTCAGAAATACTGAATGCTAATTGCAAAGACTCGCTTTAAATATAACTTTTATCGAATCTTCTGACTTATTGGCGGAAACTCGAGAAGTGAACTTGATTTTTTTTATTTTTTATAGTAAAAAAGGGGCATACAGTCCACCCGATGGTAAGTGGATACTGTCGTCCCTAAACATCCACGATACATGCCAACATCAGTCCAGAATGACCAACGTTGGTACGCCCCCGGATGCGCTGCCTACTTTTAGAGATATATGAATTGATTTGGAGAAAGGGTTGGGAAAATGGGGAGGGATAGGATGGGACGGGAATGGGTTCTGGCATATCTCACTCACTACCGAAACACGTACATACATTGGGGAAATACGATAAGATAGGAAATGCATTACATTTCAAGGTAGTCTTCTGTGAGAGTCGAGTGCTCCCAGCGGTTGTGCGAATGCAGCATACACTCTCCCTCTAAAAATTGTCTGATTATTGTAAAAATTGTGTATTAGTCGTTCTGTGTTTATTGAACTTCAAAGTGTTTTTGTTGCGTGGTATTTGTGATAATCAAATAAAAGTGTGCGACTGAGTTTTGCGTGTGCTTCCAAGGAGTCCTCTTCTGTTCTCAGTAAACCTACTATCGTTTTACTGAGCGACTCCTGACTTGCTTCGACGGGACTGAGTATCCTACATTTTAGACTTTGAAATTGTTTATTACGAAGGAAACTTAACACTGGCAGAATGTGGGAATTGCACCATTGCCATATATGAAAAAATATGTCTCCCATGATTTCGTAGATTAATGCCACAGATGTAGATATATATACCTGAGTTGTGTTAATACGTCCTTCTCTACATGTACCTATCGTGTGGTTTTGCGTCATCTGTTTAATGATTTAGATAAATATTGAGTTCATTTCAGTGTAGTAACATTGCAAGTGATGTTTTTGCTATTGCACTACATTAGTTCAGTGATTTAGCATTAAGAGTATTTAATTTTAGTAAAATTGACTTAGTTTTAGTGATTAGTATTTTTTACTATAGTTTGTTATTTATTTCCATAGCTTTATTATATTTCATTCCTAAAAGAATATTGAAAAACCTAAGAAAATATTGCACATTATAAGATAGTAAGTATGTAATTTATGACTTCATAATTAAAGTAAGATGAATAGCATAGTTTTACCCACAGATCTAAGGTTTCTTTAACTTTGAGGGTATGTCTATTGCGTTAATTGCGGTGCGAGTTTTTTTTATAGAAAGAAAGCGACAGACCAGCGTACCGTCCACCTGGTGGTAAGTGGACTCTGTCGACCATAGACATCATGCCAACTTCAGTCCATAATGATAATGACAAACGTTTACACGTCCCCATATGCGCTGCCTACCTTTGGAGATGTAGCAATGGATAGGATAGAATGGGATGAGAATGAGCTCTGGCATATCTCACTCACTACTGAAACACGAACGTACATTGGGGAATAGATTAAAGTGGGAAATGCGGTACATTTCAAGTTAATCGTCTATGAGAGAGGGGTGACGAAGCCATTCGAGAGTGCCCAGCGGCTGTTGGTTCACCGTCCCCCTTCCACCCAGCGTGTATGTCAAAATGTGCCATTTATATTTTCTTGGTTCAGACGAGCAGATCAAAAGGGGTTGATTGGAAACGAAGTTAAATTGGAAATTAAGTTGGAAATGTACGTAATTTATTTTATCGATACACATTTTATATTTGAATCTGGGGCCCGTTATTCTCAGGACTCATACAAGCGTTGTTTTCTTTGTGCTATTTTCGTACTCTTGAATTTGACTAATTCTTTTCCTTCGACTGCTCCGTCCTCATAACGAGCACAGATTGAAACTGGTTCAAAATACCGGTTAATAAATGTGTACGAATGAAACAATACATTTTTTTTTGTCTTTTCTTATTCACTACAAATTTACTCTGGCATGATCTTAAATAGAGGAAGAAAAATCTTAATAGCGTGTTTCAGGATTTGACTTAGGAGTGAGGAGCGACATCTAGTATCGAATAGGTAAACTACAAATTTTACATAATGAATTGTTAGTTATTATACGTGGACATGGCGAGCCATCTATGACCGTTCAACAACAATACACATCATGGTATGTACATGTACAAAAGGTTAATCTGAACAAAAATATTTCTATAAAATGTCGGCTATGCAATCCTCGCCATTGTTTGGCCGATAACAGTGAGATCTAAAAGCCGCCAAGTCTAGTTTCATGGAATTTTGCTTCTAGTGATCTAGCCATTTCCATTCTTGCATCTCTACCATTGATAACACAACGACTCTTATAAATTTAATTTAACTTGTAAACTTCCCGCCGGGGCATTACTTTCCGTCTGTGTTTCTCCAGTGTAATAATACGAGGGGGTCAAATGTACACTCGATGCACGAGCAGTAGAGCTCCGGAAGGAATGCTATAAGCGAGCACTAGGGTTGGGCGTGTAAGCAAATTATGTCGATATCGATTGACGTTATACTAGGTTGATCAATAAATTTCTGGAATCGGATACTTTACGTTAAATTATAGGAATGCATTCTATTTTATTCGAATCTCAAATTGAGTAGTAATCGTGACCGTTGATGAAACGTGGGTTCACCATTTTGATCCAGAGACGAAGAACCAAAGTAAGGTGCGGAGAAGATCGTCCTCCGCGCCAGCCAAGAGATTCATGGTCTCTGCGTCCGCTGCCAAGATAATGGCCTCTGTCTTCTGGGATACGGAAGGTATCATTATGATCGATTATTTAACTAAAGGACAGACAATAACTGGGGAGTATTACGCAACATTGAAAATTACGTGCCAGAGTGCTTTTTCATCATGACAATGCACATCAGTCTGATGTTGCAGGAGCTGCCATCCGAACGGCTGGGTTTCAGTTGATTCAGCATCCACTTTATTCTCCGGACCTAACTCCTAGTAATTTTCAACTTTTTATCAATTTGAAAAAAACACTTGCGTGGTATAAAATTTCACGGAGATGATGAGGTCATGTGCGCTGTAAAGTCTTTTTTCGACACCCAGGAACAAGCTTTTTTTCCAAGGGAATTGAGCAACTTTCAAAACGTTATTCAAGGTGTATTAGATTATAAGGTGATTACGTTGAAAAATAAATACAATTTATATATACGTTTCCTAAAGTTTCAATACTTTTCCAAAAATATATATCAGTCAACCTAGTAGAATGTGAAAAAAATACAGATATATTTAATCAGGTATCTAGGGGTGAGCGAACGGGCATCTCCCCGCTTCCCCACCTCTTGCCACAAAGCTCAACTGCTCACAAAGCTCAAGCGTAGTATATGGTACACTGAGTTGTTTTGAGAAAAGGGCTGTCCGGTAGTGCGGTGAGTCTTGGTCCGAGCACTACCATGCACCATGATTTTTTTTTTTATAGAGAAGAGGGCGAACGAGCAAGTGTTACCGCCGCCCATGGACATCTGCAACATCAGGGGGTATACGGGCGCGCCGCCGACCTTGAAAAATCCTATTCACATCTTTCTTGAAGAACCCCATGTCGTAGTTTAATGGGAAGACCTCTTGAGGTAGTTCGTTCCACAGCCTACGGGTTCGCGATATAAAATAATTTTTGGACCGAACAGTACGCGACACCTCCGTATCTAGGAAATGCGGATGGACCGCACTTCTGTGACGGGAGGTGCGGTTGTAGAAACCCGAGGTGGGAATTATATTGAACAATTCTTCAGAGTATTCCCCATTGTACAGGCGGTAGAACACACAGAGAGATGCAACGTGTCTCCGAACGCTGAGGGGTTCTAAACTGACCGTGAGAGTGGGATCGTTGACAATACAATTGACAATATGATATCGATTTCAAATATAGATATAAAAACATTGGATAACCGAGCGGTCGCCGGATCACAAACTTTTTTGCGTTCGTAAAAACGAAACAATGCGGTGATTTTAAAGTTCATTTTCGTTGCTCTAACTAAATGAATAGGCTTGTCCTACAACGTTATATTTGCAGTTGGCGCTACCTAGCCGCTAATTAAATAAGTTGATAATGAGCTCTAAAGGTGTTTGTCTTTGTGCGAACAGCCAATACTTTTATAACGTGAGTGAATTTTCGGTATCTTGATTGCGAAGGTTTTGGCTAATATTGAGGACATTTCGAAGAAATCTACCTATTATGCTAGGGCCACACTCTCGGGTTTCGGTGAAGGTTCCCACTGTCGCGATAGGTATGGCCTAAACGTTCGTCACATGTCCGAAAGTAATACGAATACGAAGTAATGTCGCGACATCACGCCACAATTGTTCGTCGGATAATGTGGCCGTAGAATTGAGGTGATGACGATTTTTTGAATTTCGTAAAAATTACACTACATTTCGGTTAATGACGACCAGCTGAATTCAAAACAATGACGTTTATTATCTGTGGTACCACCGGTTATAGTGGTTTCACGGTTACTTTTTCCTAACCCTGGTACAACCCGTTGGTCAGTGGTACGAAGGTAATAACTGTGGTACCACTCAACTTTGTATCTAAGACAAATTCATCAAAACCCTGCCGGTGTGCATATACACCATTCGTTCTACTCAAATTTTACCTTTAAGTGTTTTAATTATTATTATCGGTATATTCATATAAGTACTTCTTAGTGGAAAATCAAGAGTATGTCTTGTTTAATTCTACGTTTATTGAGAACTATCTTCTGCCCGCGGCTTCGCCCGCGTGAAATTCGGTTATCGCCCGTCCCCGGAAAGTACCCTATGTCCGTCCCTGGGTTTCGTTCTATCTCCGTACCAAATTTCAACAAAATCGATTCAGTGTTTTAGCCGTGAAAAAGTAACAGACAGAGTCACTTTTTCGCATTTATATAATATTAGTATAGATGAGAACAAAATCATTTTATCTACTTATATGAAAGTGGTTAGTGTTAAAGGATTTTTTTCATTGTACCTGGATGGAGCTTCAACTACTAAGGGTTGGTGAAATGGTTTGTCAAAATCAACCATGGTACCAGTGGTGTCTGGTCGGTTGTACCAGGGTTAGAAAAAAGTAATCGTCGTACCACTGGTGATATAATCAAATGTGGTATAAACGGCGGTACTGCGGTTAATAAACTGTCAGTTTCCAGAACTGTAGCGAAACTTGAAATGAAATATAACAGAAAAGTAGTTTGGGTCTATCTATATCTGTGTTATAAGATGGGTATATATAAGATGTATCAATTCAGTTCAGTAGTTCCAATATTATGAAATTTCACAGAATTAACTCAGAAATTCAAACTCTATACATGTCGCTTAGGGTAGGGCTTGTAAAGCTCTACGATTTTTCTTTAAGCTCCTTTTTTCCAAAACGTACGTAAAATAGCAAAATCTACTCGCCATCGGATCGCCAAGTCTACAAATGAGACTTCGAACTATAGTTCAACATGCGGACTGGAGTGAGGATTAGTGATTTTTTTTTTTTAATTCTAGAGTATGCGAGTTCGTTCCTAGTGATGTTTTCATCCACCGCCGAAGTAATGATAATGTTAAGAAACCGTATTTAAATAGAAAGTCAGTGTTACGGGCCGACTCACTTTGAACTCACGATCATACGAAGAAGAGTCCAGAGTTAGTAACACTATGCTATCACCGCTCGACCAATAGAACATTTGTAACAAATAGTATGAAGATAGTAGTCACTCTCGATTAATCGCTTACAGACGGTCACCTTAAGTTTGTAAGTAGAATCTAGTCCTGACTCAATCCTGACCTCTAAACTTGTCTAGTCATGCCCTAATGTGGGCCTAATCCCGAGGGTCGAGCAGTATCTGTTACCGACATAAATCCTTCCCCAATATGCAATTAAGGAGTCCTCCTGAACTTGCGAAGGTCAACGGTTTCCACGGCAACGAAATTCCTTTGAATTTTTGCTTTTATCCTTAGACATGGGGTTACAAATTGAAAATTAAATAAATATATATAGTGGCGTTTAAAATAACAGTGAAATTGGGAAGTTACCATTTACAAAAATAGAATACTAAATACTTTTATCATTGAAAAAATAATGAAAATGATAGTGTAGTACTTTGACTACCTATGCATATATATATATATAATACCCTGTGATTCTTTTTCTATTTGCGTAACTTTTTACTACTGCAACATAACATAAAGACCGTCACACAAAAACATTTTCATTACACCCCTCTGACAAAGTTCTTCACATGTCTATCTGTAACGCGATGTCATCTGTGAAATGAAAACCTTGAGGCTTCGCCGGACTTTTATACAATGAGTTGACAGTTATACAGTAGTGAAACTTTGCGGTAGATGATAATGTATTCTTCTACGCTTGTGTCAGTGAGATATGTTATGAAGACCCAACAGTATAAATTTCATAGTGGAGTGTAGGCTTTCTCGGCCGGTGTCCATATTAATTGAATCTTCCGGGCTACTTGGCCGAGGTCTTCTGGAATCTCTTGTCTTTCTTCCAAACGTTTCGTCAACAACTGCGGTTGACATCTTCAGTGGCGACTGCGTTCACTTTCGGAGAGATGTTATCTCTTCGGCTTCTCGAGCGCAACTGATTCGACGTTTTTTTTTTTTTATGTTAGGAGAGACAATCAGGAAAATCCTGCATGGACACCTGGTACCATCTAGTCTAGCTGGGCCAGCCTAGGTGGTACCAGGTAGTGCCGGACTCCTACCGGCTAAAAACCTGATTGCCTCAACATCGTGTATGTCTAAGTTCTTGTGGCCCTAGTGGCCTTTCAAGAGTCACCGGTCGCGAAACTGACTCGACGATTGTGACGCACCGGTATTTATAGTGGGCGAGGGTAGTTGTGTTTGTGTGGTGTGTATTAATCTTGAATTTTCTTCTTTTTTGTTTAACAAAAAAGAAGAAAATCTAAGACTCCGTAATATCTGGTATCCAACACTCCGAAGACATCAAGCTCACGGGGAAGAGAGACGAGAGGGGGGGACAAAAACAGACTCGATACACTCGTCGTCAACTGACTCGTATTCTTTCAATTTTGTATATCGCTCGTATAACCAGGATAAGTCAAAGCGAAGCATTGATAAATTAGGTATAATTAATGATGTGATCACTCATCGTTTAACGCAAGCAGTTTTTAGGTTTCTGTTTCCAAATATCTAGCAGCAAACCTTTGGTGCCAGATAATTACAAATACCGAAGTAAAGCAAAGAATTTGCGCTTTTCATGTTAACACTCTTTTGATTGTGACAGCATTTATCATTTTTATGGAGGCGTTAGCGAACGCTGTCTCCCGACAATCATTACGAAAGAAGCGCCAATGTGTCTGAGCAGCGATTAAAACATTTGCATACGGTTAGTATACTGTTTCAAACTATATTGAGATAACAGCGTAAAATTCGTGGAACGAGGACGACGCTTCAATAATGTAATTGTGCGAGTTAACATAAAAGTAACTCTGATGGCACTAATGGAAATTGAAATACTCGTAGAAAATTTTCAACTGTCTCTATTTAAATTTTGTTTAAACTTTGAATTTCCTCTTAAAATAATTGTAGGTTAAATCATTATTACTAATTCACATCTTGAGTTTGTGTTTTTATTTTAGTGATTTTTGTGTTAGTTACTTCATTGGTATTGTTTTAAAATAAAGAATGTTCATGATTTATGAATATTGACGGGAACTCGAGAAGAGAAGTTGAGTTGTTGTTTGATTTATTGTAATAATTGTGTATTTGCACGTTTGCACGTGAACATTTATGGTTTATTCTTCTTCTCAGACCTTGGACGTCCACTGCTGGACATAGGCCTCCCCCATTGTCCGCCATTTAGACCTATCGGCCGCGACCTGCATCCAGCGGGTGCCCGCAACCTTTATGGTTTATTAGTGATTGTTTATTAAACTTTAAAGTGTTTTTTATTGCGTAATGTTTGTGATAATCAAAATAAATAAAAGCTTACGACTGCGTTTTTCGTGTGCTCCCAAGGAGTCCTCTTCTGTCCTCAGTAAAACCCTATTACCATTTTACTAAGTAATGTACTGAGTAACTTACTGAGTAAGGATTGGGCATTGACAGAATACGTTTTAGACGTTGCAATTGGTAATTACTAAGACACTTGCAGAATGTGCTAATTGCACCATTGCCATAGGTACCTATATGAAAAAAAGAACGTTCATTGCCACACATTCTTAAAGAATAAAAAAAAAAAATCAGTAGCTAAAACCAATTTATAATACTTTTTAAATTTTTGGATTTAAGTTCCAATGGCAATAGCAAATAGCAAGGCAATTAATGGCAATAGGAAGGATTCAGCTGATGCTAGGCATACCAGTAAGTGCTAATACCGGTTTACAGAACTCGTTGTATGAGTGCATGGATGTGTGTGTATGAGACATTTTGTTGATAGAGCCTCTTCACTATGAGTGGCTGTCAGCTCTACATGACTTGCATGTACTTTAGCCAAGCAAAACAGATCTTCGATGATGACTATTTCCATTCACTCTGAGTTTCAGAGCAACAACTGTCTTCTTATAAGTGCCTTTTTCTGATCGAAATGAATTTGGATCAAAAATGGCAAAATGGCATGGATCATTATTAGCGATAAGACAGCCTTTTGTGCATTTCATGTGTTACTGTCTAATTTTGTTTTAGTGTGCAATAAAAAAATATATCTATCTTTCT
Organism: Sesia apiformis; assembly: GCA_914767545.1. Lineage (NCBI taxonomy): Eukaryota > Metazoa > Arthropoda > Insecta > Lepidoptera > Sesiidae > Sesia > Sesia apiformis. The sequence goes on from OU611962.1 coordinate 1,593,392, forward strand.
ATCTGCAGAAGAAGTCAATAAAAGGTCACGATCATAAATGTATAGACGAGTATATGCGGGAATGCCCACGCCCATCTTATGGTTATAGGCCTACGTGTTCCATTAAGTTTGTTCATTAATTGCTTGGCACCGACTTTGACAAGTTCTAAGAGAGTTCCCTAAACAGGTGGAGATTATTATCTTCGATAAATCTACGCTTAACGACTCAATTAACTGAACAAACGACCAGCTTGTCCGTCTGCCCTTAAACGCTTAAGGTACTTGTTATCGAACAGTAACTGTGACTTTTTCTGAGTACACTTACCACCACGTGGGACCGCTTGCTCGTCCGCCTACTTCACTATAAAAAAAAAACTAATTTTTTTCCATTCTATCAGCCTATGCCTCTTCACTGCTGGATATAAGCCTATCCCAAGGTTCGCCATTACAGTCTTCTGCTCTACTCATCCAGTCACTACCAGCGAACTTCTTCAATATTTATCACTTTTACTTACCACGCTATACTTACCGGTACGCGGTCTGCCGGTCTCCATTCAAGGACTCGTCTCCACCATCAGTTGTCGGTCCTGCGGCAGGTATAGCCTGACCACGGATCATAAAAACAACATAATAATTGTGTGAGGGGCCTCTATGCGCATAGTGATTTTGACACGCACATTTGTGAAATTTTGGAAATCCACCAATCACTTGAATGTTCTAAATCTAACATTCCTGACATACACAGCATGATTAAATATTTTGTAGTAAACACTTACTTGTAGCATATAAAAATGATTTTTATGGGAAATTGAAAAAAAAAATGGATATCATTAATATATATATAAGTACTGTCGAAATGCCGTAATACAAATGTTGATAATTTTCATGAAAGAAATTCACTGTTAAGAGAGTACAGGTATTTTTTCATGTAACCGTTTCATGTAAAGCTCTACAACATTTCAGATCGGTATGTCCCATAAGATTTTTTTCTTCCTTTCTAGTATTTATATCGACATATTCGAATCCCTATCTATCAAACAAACGTGCCACTCTAGCAGAACGTTTCTGAGCTGTTTTAAATTGCTTTTACCCTCTTCAACCTAAACTAGTAAGAAAACTTTGCGATACTTTTTTACGCAGTTTGAAGATTTTTAGTGGATATTGTGAATTATTCCAGAGAATTCAAAGTCTAGATGGTCAAGGTCTCATCCTGAGATCTCATTACAGAACATGGGTCAGTACCCATACTTCACAAATGTGACTCCATGACGTACAAAGATATACTTCTTGATGTTATTGATGTGGGTGCTCAGCTACTAAAACCGAAAGACGTCCAATAAGTCCGTGCTAAAACAATCCTGTTATATCTACAGGCCTTAGTCATTGTTTTATATGAAAGCTATATTCAATGGCTCGTACAATGATGGGGATTCGGATACATGTTCAAAGACGAACTCACCGTTTAGACTCGAACAAACAATATTTTTTTTTATAGACTAAGTGGTAAGGTAAGTGTTACCACTGGTAAGTGTTACCGCCGCCCATGGACACCTGCAACACCAGGGGGTATGCCGGCGTGCCGCAGACCTTGCAAAATCCTATTCACAGCTCTCTTGAAGAACCCCATATCGCAGCTTAATGGAAAGACCTCTTCAGGCAGTTCGTAAAGAACAATTAATGAAATGTGTTTGAAATTAAAATATCTAAATTTAAAGAAAAAACATTAGTTAACAAACTAATTCTCGACCGATAATCGAATCCGGGATCTTTTGCACGGTACACAGAGGCATTATTAACTTGGCTACCACACTTTATTGACTCGCGGAACCCGGAATCCTCAATAAAACAATTCTCTCCCCCACACCTCTTTAATATTCCGTTTCAGTACGTACATTTATTTTAGTTGATAGCACTATTTAGTACATTTCTAGTACACTTTTCTCATACCGGTCTGGAGTTCGTAAGCTGCCATGTCACCGGCGGGAAGTAGGACATTGTGAATACGCGAATCGTAAGTACTATCTTTGGATTTAACATACATAAAAGGAGACTAGCAACTTTTGTTGAAACTGTACCGGATATGTAAGACAACTCAAAGGTAACTAGACCAGTGGGTTACGGTCTCACTTACAGCGTATACAGTCGAATACATACCCAGTGGTATAAGTAGATAGGAAAAGGCAGTTATGAAAAAGTAAGCTCTTAAAGATAAATTAACATTAATCTATAAAAAATAACTTAAAAATGTTGTAAAACCTGCTGTTAAAAGCATGTTAATTTTAAGTGTTTTATTTGAATAATTATTCTAATATTTCACTTGTATTTTAATGAATACTTGGAAAAAATACATAATTATTGTGCAATATTTATTAAATTTATAATTATTTTAATTAAACGATTTAAATGAAGGTTAAGGAAAAAAAATGTTGAATCTATATTTCGGTTAAAGTCGTAGATGAGTTATGAGTGAACGGTGTAAACATTTCAAGATCCTCAAAAAATTTCATCGCTATATAAATTTATATTACATGAATAGTATATATAGTATATATAGTATTTATATTACTCTCGGGTTAGCAAGCTGAAGTGGCAGTGGGCAGGGCACATAGCTCGAAGAACCGATGGCCGATGGGGCAGACGGGTTCTCGAATGGAGACCACGTACCGGCGGACGAAGCCGAGGACGTCCATCTGCTAGATGGACAGACGACCTCATAAAGGTTGCGGGCACCCGCTGGATGCAGGTCGCTGCCGATAGGTCTAAATGGCGGACAATGGGGGAGGCCTATGTCCAGCAGTGGACGTCCAAGGGCTGAGAAGAAGAAGAAGAAGAAGAATAGTATATTGTTTAAACTTTTTAAAAACATACAGTAAATAGCAAAATCTCCTTGTAACTGGCGTCTGCCATCGTTCTTTTTAATTCTGTGTTTTTTAATTTATTATTTTTATTCTAACAGAAAATTAAACGACTAGCTCGCGACTCGTTATAATTCAGACTACGCCCTTTGCGGGCCGTATTTACCTGGCCGCCGGATATGGGTCAAGTACACTCCCGTTCGATAGCTGGGTATGGGCCGGGTAGGGTCGGCAAATTATTGCCTCTGTTATGAATATAGCAAACGAAAAAAGAGTGTTTGTCATGAGTGGTGGGGTGTGAAAGATAGCTTTACTTTTTACCCGACTACGAAGCCAAATGGAGGGTAATGTTTAATACTCGTATCATTAATGACCCTGAAAAAGTCTTAAGGTATATGACGTTACATAAAAAAATTGTTACTTCAATGAGGTTTTGTCGCTAATTAAAAAATGGGGTACGTAGTATAAATATCCCGGAAAAAGTGATTCATATGTGGCAACTTTAGTTACATCCTTAATTATAATGAAGCGACCTATTCAAATGATCGTGACCATAGTGTGTTATGTGGTAAACCAATCGCTTTGAATTTGTAGGCGAATGAGGAAATCACACCGTTTGTCTGTTTGCATAAATTGCTTTGTGTACTATGACGTATAAACTGCCCTATAAATAATTGACGAGCAATTAGCCAAGACGGGAGTACCGCTGCTGTGTACTAGGTCCCGAGATCGATTCCATTAACATATATTTATTTTAAAATGAATTTTCATTTGGATTTTGGTACTTTTTGTTTATTTTTTTAATGTGTCTCTCGACCCACAACAGAGAATCCTTATTAACTAATCAAGCAATGACCTTAGAACTTTTATTATCTGTATCTGTTTGCTGGGATGCAGGAATCCTAACGTCGACGTATTGGTTAATTAAATTTTAGTTCGTTTGTATCATCAGTACTTATACCTATCTAAAAAAAATCTTAATTAAAGTCTAACATTAAAGTATATTACAAGATTTTATAGTCTATCTGATTTACGTGAAGAATAAAGAAATTACGTAAATAATAATAATAATAATAATTCATTTATTTCAAATTATAGTAATTGTCAGTAGAAACTTAAAATCTATGTTTGTAAAATATGTTTGATTATTATCAAAGTAATTCAATAAAATAATTAATTACATAAAATAATAAAATTAATATACCAAATGAAATTGCATTAATAATTTATTAAATTAACAGTGCTATCCAGTGTTTCTGGATAGGACAGTGAAATTTACGACTTGTTGTTCTCGGGATACTGTTGACGCTGCCGCAGACTTAAAGAGTATCTTTGATTCCTCGTGGGTTTGTACCCATATAAAAGATAAATAATGAAACATAACTTTGAATATTTTTAAATTTTAAACATATTTATACCCATTAAGTATAATAATATCATAAAAAGAAACTAGTTTATTTTTTGGTTAATTTTACGTAAGAGATAAACTCAAAAATTCCTGGATTGTTTTGAAATTTGGCACAAATAGACCTATTACTTTAAACGAAATAATTAAATTTAGCATATACCTAAGACTAATATGTGTAATACCTAGCACCTAATAATATTACATATGTACTAAGATAAATATGTTTATGTCTCATGTTTAGTCCATACTTACATAAGGAAAGAATCCGTAAGGAGGCTCCGATATTTGTAATGCTATACCTATTTCAGAGGTCGGAACATACGAGTGTTGTAACTATGGAACCATTATTTTCGTTTAATAAAGATTTTATAGTTTATATCTCGGTCCCTTTATACTGACCATATCAAGAACACCGTACTGCGTTCTAAAACCTTTATTACTGATGTTGACGGTAAGACCGCTCATCTCAAATGGGACTGGTACAAACACGTCTGTTGCATGCATCTAAAAAAGTAGGAGAAAATTGTTACCGAGTCGATACTATAAAATTGACACCGACATAGAGGCAGAGCGAGGAGGAGATGGAGGGCGGCTTAGATGCATACCACAGGACTTGGCGGAGAGTGGCTTTAAGTAGAGCGGGTCGGCATAAAAGAGGGGAGGCCTTTGCGCAACAGTGGGACACAAATATAGGCTGATAATCTCCGCGAAGTTCGTTAAATTCCAAATCGATACATTAGTTCCAAAACTACAATGACCGATGTAGTTATTTCAAATTGTAAAAAATATTCACATTTATACATATCGATATGCCGTGTGGTGTGCCAGCACCACCCCACCCCATCTCCCGCGGATGTCACAGAAGGAGAGTAAGGAATAACAAAGCGGCTACCACAAGCCCCTGAGGATCTACGCCACCTCTACTCGTAAAAGAGTGGACTCTTTTACGAGCCAACCCGCTTGGCCGTGTGACGTTTTAAGGCCATACATCCGCGATACATGCCAACATCAGTCCAGAATGGCAAACGATGGCACACCCTCGAATGCCGACCTTTTTAGATTGAAGAATGAATTGGGAGAAAGGGTTGGGAAAATGGGGAAGGATAGTATGGGCTCTGGTACATCTCACTCGCTACCGAAATACGTACGTACTATGGGAAAATATGATAAAGTAGGAAATTCAGTACATTTCAAGGTAGTCTTCTGTGAGAGAGGGGTAACGTGGTCAGTCGGAATGCTGTGGGAGTGCACTCTCCCCCCTCAAAAACGTGCATAAGACAATACGCACGAGAAGACTCGTCCAGTGGTGGGTACTGAAAGGGCTGATTTCATATCGATATGTTATTAGATAGTGTTCATTAAGTTCATTAAGCTCGAGTTGCGCTCGTGAAGCCGAAGAGATAACATCTCTCCGAAAGTGAACGCAGTCGCCACTGAAGATGTCAACCGCAGTTGTTGACGAAACGTTTGGAAGAAAGAGAAGAGATTCCAGAAGACCTCGGCCAAGTAGCCCGGAAGATTCAATTAATAGGTTTCATTAAATTCTAGAAATTTTGTTTTATTTTTTCTTAACCATATGGAAAATGAAGTAGCGAAATCTACCTTTTCGATGGACACGTGTCATCGCCCCTTTTTCCTTTTTGATGGATCTATGAAATGTGACTGACGAGCTTTGTTAGTAGCTTTTACCTAAGAAACTCCCATATTTTTTTTATGTCTCCCCTTTAAGCCATAGAGGGGTTGAAAGATGTTTTGTTCCGGAATGGAGGCAAATTTTTATGTCTGTTTGTATGTTTTTTCATAACTATAAAAGTGTCTTCGGGATATTCCTCGGGATAGGAATAAAAGGATTTCAGTGTGAATGAGGTTGTTTGCTGTTTTATTTGTAAGCTTTAGCAATAAATACTTTTTACTGTTTCTTGTTTATTTCCGTCTTCAAGACAGCGCAGGGGGTAAACTGGCCCCGTGACCCCCCCACCCCCCCCCTCACAAAATACTACCTTGAAATGTACTGCATGTACTACGTTTTTCGGTAGTAAGTGAGATATTATGTCAGTGCCCATTTCTATATTATCCTATTCGTTCCGATTTTCCCAACCCTTTCTCCGAACCTATTCCGACGCATATAAGGGGCGCGCTAACGTTTGTCATTCAGAATTGATGTCGACATGTAACGCGGATGGCCGTGGGCTACAGGATCCACTTTCCATCGGGTAAACTGTATCACCGTCTGCTGTCTTCTTTCTATAAACAAAAATAGTTAAATGGTAAGCTTTGCTATGTTTCTTGTATGAAATACACGCCGCTGGCTATCACCGCTCAATCAAAGTTCAAATCATCTATTTGCCCTATATGGGTACAGCAATAAATACAAAGCTATCTTTAAAAAAAAATACCAATAAATAAAGAAAATAAAAATGCAAAAAAAAAGTTACCACAATTTTCAAATCGCCTCAACCCTCACATAACAATAAAAACACCAGCTGTCCCTAGCTATCCCTAACTGGGTTACCCCATATAAGTCCCATATATTCAAACATCCATAAACCATTTTATGAGGCCAATATAAAATCCTTAACTTGTCACATTAACTCTACGAAAGTCCTTAAATACACCAGACACTGTTGAACGGATTTAAACTTTATATCACAGTGGTTAAGTGCAAACTTGTAAAACTAGGGGCTTTCATTATAAAAGGGTTTTTAAATGGCACTTAAAGTCCGTGTTAGTGACTTATATTTTTTATGCTGTACATTATTGTGTTCAAGAACAATTACTGTTGAGCTGGGTAATATGGGGTTGCTATTTACATTACGCGTAGAAATATAAGAGAAAATCGTCTATTTTGTTCCTTTCTCAACGCAATCTATTTCAAAGCAATGCCAGATTCATAACCATCCTAGACTCCGGCTTTCTTGTGCACGGGGATTGTATGGCCTTAAAATGGCACATGGCCTTGTTGGCCTTGTTGGGGTGGTGTGATTCCTCAGGCCTTGTGGGAGCTGCTTTGTTAACCCTTAGTCGCCCTTTATGACATTGACGGAAAGAGATGGGACGGTACTACCATAAATCCGATCGACACCACACGACCGTCTGCTGCGTACTTAGTGCTAGTTTTCAACAAAACAATGAGCTATTTGAAATCTTTGTCATGTACAAATTCCAAAATACTAACTTTTAAAAGTTAAATATCACTGAATTTCTGCTTAAGTACGTATTTAGTTATCACTGAATCGACGGTAAAAAATATCGCGAGAAAACCTGCATGGTGGAGAATTAATATCCACCAGTCCACACTGGGCTCGAGTGTCATTTAGTGATCCGCGTGTCTGTGCCCCCCCTCAGTGGGATGATATCGGATAAGTGATAGAAAGTTCTGATCGCGTAAATTCCATAGTGAGATCCTTCGCGATCAATCGTATAATTTTAACAAAAAGACCTTAAATACTAAAATAAACATACTTTTAAAGTAGATAGATAGCTAAGACGTTTACTCAAATTACAGTTACAATACCCTACAATTCCAAATGAAAAGTAGTGAAAAACTAAAGTACATGTTCATACATATAAGTATAATAGCAGAGAAATTTTAGATAGTGAAATATATAGGTACGATCCTACAGTAGCATAGTTCAGCTATCCTATGACTGCCCCGAATGGACATCCAGTCACACAGCGAATACTCAACATTATTCTACAACAATATTTATATTCGCGCATCAACTCATTTCAATCATAAGAAAATACAAAGAACAAACATGAAAGATAAATTTCAATTACCCTATCATTTCTCAAAATTACACATCATCGCATTGTTTAAATGAGCACAAACAATTTGAACAATATGGCATCAACGCAAGTTGCCTCCGAAACGATGTCGATGAAAAATCGTTACACTTTACATACACAATTCTCTGGAGTGATGTGAAACCACGCGTGACATGGAACATGACGATGAGAGGAATGTTAAATTGGGCTCTTTGAACGAACGGATTTACAAGCGAATTTACATAGTACCTACAATTGTATTAGTGGATATAAAGACATTCTTCATCTAGTATTTGTATTTGTAGATTCAGCACTAGTTCGGCAATTCAAGTAGGTATGTCATTTTTTCACTAGTATTTCTCCATTGCAAATGTTTTGCTCTCCTGATTGTAAAACCTAAAATTCAATTATGCAACGTCTCATTGAAATAATTCAAAACAAACATATCGACTAGTTTGAAACTTATAAAACGGTTCTAGTGAAAAATAATACGATTTTAGGCAATAAATCAAAAGTTGCTAATATACAGTGTGTTGTTCTATCTGAAACGTTTGTAGGTCTCATTATTCAGTACAGGGTAATGACACTAGTTCAGTACTGTACATGAAAATGTACAATACTGGTTGTACTGTACATGAAAATGTAGAGTACTGGTTGTACTGTACATGAAAATGTACAATACTGGTTTACTGTACATGAAAATGTAGAGTACTGGTTGTACTGTACATGAAAATGTAAAGTACTGGTTGTACTGTATACGAAAATGTAGAGTACTGGTTGTCCTGTACATGAAAATGTACAGTACTGGTTGTACTGTACTTATTGTTAACATTACTCTTAACAATACAGTACTGATGGGTGACTGTACATGAAATTGATAATAATATTATGACAAATTTTAGAGAAGATATTAATAACCCATATGAAAAATAAATTTTAAAATTAATTGGACACAGATAGATATGAGCTTGAAAATATTTGAGGTGGGAATCTACCGCTATCTCCATCACTCACGCGTGGATGTAATAATGACACTAATGTGTCAGTGACGACATTAACACACTAGCGCGGACGTTTTCTAACTTGTCATTTCCAAGCCAATATATAGTATATACTCGTATCTAATTCAGTCATCGTTCAAGATATTCCGATATTGAAATTTTCGATTTCATGGATCGATGGATTTCATGCTATAAATATAGCATCTTCAACTACTTAATTGCACATAATAATTATAGAAAAAAACAGTCTAATACCATATTTTGAATAAGCTTTTCATGACAATTTTATTGTGAACCGAAATAATTTCTAGATAAATACGTTTTGTTCGCATTGCAATATAAAAATGCTTGGATTTATATAACACCTGTATACGACGCGTGAGCTCTTTCCCCGTTTTTTCCTAAATGTTTTCCTTGCTCAGTGGTTTCATCAAATAATTTATATTCATTGCCCTCTTATTTTGTGAAGATATTATGTGGTCGTATATATACACATATGAGGACCCCAGAGGTCAAGGGGTCTAAGTGACATTTTCGAAAGAATTGAGTTAGATGCAGTAACAGACTGTTAAAATACTATTCTTTTTAGTGGTGAGGAGATCCAAGTGATTTCCCTGACAGGTGCTGCTACCTAGTGTGTTGCCCCTTCACCACTAGTAGTGCATGCTAACACTGCTTAGAGCGCTAAGGTCTAAGCTGCTTGGTCTAAGTACACATTATCTACCTTTTATTACCTATAAATGTAACACAGGTGATTTTAATAATCTATTGTTAGTACTAATTAGAAGCAAATGGCCAAAGTGTTGGCCTAAAATGGTCAAAACAAAAAAAAAATAACTTTCCCTCTTACAAAATTTTGTTGACTTTTGGTTCAATTATCTCAAAACATAAATTTTGTCACTTAGACCCCTTTACCTCTGGGGTCCTCATATACAGTCGTGGTTGTTTAGGGATATATTTTAAACATATGTACATATAGGTTTAAATAAAAAAATATTTTATTAAAATAAACTAAAAATGTACCTCACACTCACAATACACTATCGTAAAATGTACTGCATTTCCCATTTTATCCTATTCACTCAATGTACGTAGGTACTACGTGTTTTGGTAGTGAGTGAAATATGCCAGAGACCATTCCTATGGCATTCTATCCTATTCCTCCGCCTTTTTCCGACCATTTTTAGAAATTCATTTCTAAATCTCTAATGTCGTTTGTCATTCTGGACTGGTGTCGACATGTACCGTGGATGTCCATGGACTGTCTGCTCGCCTGCCACTTTCTTTGATTAAAAAAATATTAGATGCGCTTTCTTTGAAACTTACCTATAAAAAAACAGAATTGCATTTTGCGAGTTCCTGCGTGGAACCCGTGCCTGGTGAGATAAGTAAATCAATTGAGTTGGTTCACATAGGTTCAGAATCTGGTCAGTAAACTTCAAAGCAGCACGTTAATCTTCTAGTAAAACTGAGTACTAAATTAAGTCGATTCTCCGTCGCTTCGAAATCAATATGAGACACAATATTTGCAGGAAACAGTATGGTCACTGCAACGCTACAACGGTGTACAGCGGTGTACAACGGTGTACAACGGTGTACAACGGTGTAATATAAGAGAATGTCCTTTTATAGCCTTTTGGTGATATGAAAAAATATTTAACGATGGCAAATTTTCGCGAATTTTTACACATATTTGCTTGATGGATATCTTCAATATCAGTATTTACCATTCCTTCTCAGGTCTCTCCTTGCAATTACATGGAATTACACACAGTTTTTGACATTTTTGGGCATGCCACATTCTTCATCATGTTTTTCTTCACCACCGAGCTAATGATAATTGATAAAAAGTATCCAGTCTGTTAACATCCCACTTCAGGGCACAGGCCTCCCCTAGTAAAACACTAAGAAATTTTGAGATATAACTCCACCACACGTGGTCCAGATTTTTTAATTCTCGCGAATAGCAGTTTTACCTTTGTTGTCACGATGTTTTTCTTGACCGCCGAGCTAGCGATAATTAAAAAATCCGTACTTAAGAAGAAACTCAGAGATACGGGCCGAGTTCAAACTCGTGAACAATAGATATACCTGTATATCTATCGACAATAAATAGTCCGCTAATGTATACATTTTATTTGTTATTTTTAAGCTATCCTTTAAAAGGATGCCCTAACATTTGCGAATATTCTATATAAGAGTGCGTTGAAATAAGTGGATAGAACTTTGGTTACAAAAAGCTTGAAATGAACAGTTTTTTTATAAATCGTAAACCGTGCAAAAGTAATATTTTAACCACTTCTCTGGAGATATTCTACATTATCTTATCTATATGGTAGTGTGGACAGAAGAGACCAGTAAAGTCAATATTGCCGGACCCGAGACCCACTTTGATCCTTAATTGGGTTGCCTTACTTGCAACAACCGGATCAAAATTGGATTATGCATTGTTGATTTTAGATGTAGCTTAGTGACATTAATCAAAATTTGATTTCGAATTATCAAATTAAATCAAACCATACAATACCATCTACCCATGTCTCTCCACTGCTGGCCATAGACCTCACTTAAGTTCCACAATCACTAACGGTCTTCTGTTCTCTTCATCCAACCACTACTATCCCGAAGACCGATATTATAAATTTCATGATCTATAATTAATATGATACCCTAGCATAGATGTGGGATTGCAATGGGTCCTGTCACATATTGGTTTTAAAGGAGGCTGACAAGCGTGCAACGCGTGCGATTTCAGATGGTAGAGAAATACAATTCCACCTAGTTATTCAGAAATATTGCCCATAAGTAGGTATATAAAAAGAAATGCCATATACTTTGGAAGCTGTATTTTGATGAAAAATCCCGAGGAAAGGGCATATGGTATAAAATCATTCAGTGAGAGCCTACTCATATACTTTCGTTTTCCGAAACCAATTTAAATAGAAAATGCACGGTCTTAGCATTCAGGCTGCGCTCTGGACACATGCCACTCAATAAGTTTGGATACCTCATGAATAAGACTAGCTCTCCAAATTTCGATGTATGTGGAATTGTTGAAGATGTAGAACATGTATGTATGTGTTGGTGGAGCGTGTCCGAAATCAACAGGAACGGGATGCCTTAGTGAGGGCTCCCGATTTGAAGAGGAATGTTGTTTGTATGTGCCATAAGACACCAGGAGAACCTATAACTTGTTTGGAAGCGCTAGAACTCGCCTGAGGTAGCCGAACAGCGAGACGGGGAGCGGGGAGCCTCGGATAGGAATAACATGCTGACAGTCGGCTGTCTTACCGCACACTCTAGGTTAGATACACACGAGACGAAATATCTCACGATGAGTCGAACGATAAGACGAGAAGTTAAAAGTGTACATACACGAACATATATATATATATTATTACATCATAGGCACTGGCTGTCGCCGCCCGTCACCTCTTGTACGATGCAACGTGCGACTCCATCCAATGTCTCAATATCGGTCCACCTACCTTCTCCGCAAAGGTGCCTAGACATCAGTGATACTATTCTTTTCCGCAATATGGTAAAGAAATGGGCCATACGAGCGTTCAGGAACATCTCCGATGCGCTACAGTAGCGCGGCAGCCCCAACAGCACCCGAATTGTATGGTTGTATTGGATACGCAGATCACTAAACGATTTTTGTATGTAATTGAAGCATAAATTGCACGTATAAAAAGACTGGCAGTATATCTTAGATAGTGTGGTTTTATCCACTTTAGAGCAACGTGCAAATCTGCGGGCCATCATATTACATCTCACCGTCTGCTCCCTGCGCTTCCTTTCCATGTCCATATCATCGGACAGGTCCTCCGTGACCCAGTGGCCCAAGTACTTAAAATGCGCCAATTTAGCGAGCGGGCAGCCATTGAGCGAGACCGGCGGTATAGTTGAGTATGTTTTATTATTCGCCTTAAACACTAATAGCTCACTCTTTGTGGAGTTGTGGGTCATACCTCTCGTAGATAGCCAATAGTGTCCTAAGAACACTGATCGGGGGGTCCAGCAAAACCAAGTCATCTGCTTAACTGTTATTATTAAAGCAGCCATCTACGGAACAACCGAACGCCGGCGCCGCTGAGCTCCTCGACCAGTCGGTTCATGTACAGGCTGAATCGCTTAAGTGAGATTAACCCACCTTGCCTCACCTCGCACTCCAGCCCATACACGTCAAGATGGACCTTCAGGTTTAAACTTTCAGGAAAATATCCACCTCGTATACAAATATTAGTAGAAATGTAGACACATCTCATTTTACACAGCGTGTCCTTAATTATAAACTTCCTCAGAACTCGTCGCGCTCTCACAAGTTGAAAAGTCGTGGATTTATGGAACAGCAGTTAACAAGACAAATGAATTATTTTTACAAGTGAACCCTTTAGGGAAATTCGCCGTGAATTGTACACAAGGACTGTTCTTAACTTCTGGCGTTTACATTTCATGTAACTTGAATTTATAACCTTGATTTTTTTGAAATACTAGTATTAATACTATAAAAAGAGACTGTGAGATTCTTTGTTTGCAAACTCAAATACTTCTGGAGCGATTTTGATAATTATTTCACATTTAGGAAGCAGACGAACTTAATGCAGAAGAACATAGGCTATGTTTAGGTTCCCTAGGGGACATCGTTATGCCACCGGAGCGAAGCCCGGGCGGATCATTAGTACATTATACTTTGGAAACTTGACGATGTCCCTCGGTATTATAAGGAATACAAAATGACTAGTTCTTCGTAAACTAGTTTTTAGCTACGTGAAACCTGTCCGTAGAGACGGTTCGAGATTAATGAATTTAGGAACTTGATCCCCGTATTTCATTGTAGTTTGATTATCATCGGATTAGAATGATCACAGCTTGATCACGGCGAAGACTAAAATGACCTATCTGATCGCGCGATCTGATATCACTGTGAAATAAATTACTATTTATACGTGTCATCGAAATATCGCAAAACCTGAAACATGTTAACCAATTTAAAATGTGTGTATGGAACCGTTGGAGCGAAAAATAAAATTATTTTAGGAAATAAATCAAAAGTTTGAAACATATAAGGTTTTGTTGTCCTGTCTAAAATGTTTGTAGCACTCATTGCTCAGAACGGGCGCCAAGATGGCGCGCACTCGCGACACGGGCGACCAGAAATGATATACCAGAATGGTAAAATCGTTAAAAAAGACATTTTGTAATAATTGGCAGAATCAATTCTACTCTCGGTATTGAACAATTTATTTTCAGCTTTCAATGACACATTGTTTTCAGATAAGATTTTTTCAGATAGAAAATCTTAACCAAACGACGTCAATGACGTCAATGCCGACAATAAGGTACTCTTTACTTAGATAACGTCACAAAAGTTACGTATTGAATGTGTAATCGAAATAACGCAAAAACTGAAAGTAGGTTGTCAACATCGAGAGTATGTAGAATCAATTCTACCATTTTTTACAATAGGTTCTTCTTTCATGACCATATTATTCATTCTAGTATTTCTTATATTCTACGCACGTCGGCCGCGCCGCGCTGCCGGTCACTACACTGTACTGAGTAATGAGCGCTACGAACATTTTAGACAGAACAATAAAACATTAAATGTTTGTCATTTGTTATTTATAATTTTTCCCTACAACGGTTCCTTCGGTGACATGTTGTATATATAAATATATCTGAGTTGGTACGGCTGCGGCGATAAGATGGATCTAGTTCAGCAAACTAGAATAAATCTAGAATAAATAGTGGATAATCCACAGCACTGATATTCTGCCAACATTTACAAGCTCACGTTTATTTTTAAGTATAGTGGAGTGTTAGCTTTCTCGGCTGGTGTCCATATTAATTGAATCTTCCGGGCTACTTGGCCGAGGTCTTCTGGAATCTCTTCTCTTTCTTCCAAACGTTTTGTCAACAACTGCGGTTGACATCTTCAGTGGCGACTGCGTTCACTTTCGGGGAGATGTTATCTCTTCGGCTTCTCGAGCGCAAGATTCCAGAAGACCTCGGCCAAGTAGCCCGGAAGATTCAATTAATATTTTTAAGTATATTCATTTTCTAATTTTAAGCGAACTTTACCTAATGCAATCACATTAAACTTCTTCCACAGACTCTTTGAAGAGAACCAAGATCTACTGAACATGTTCGAAAAGTTTCGCCAGTGCAAAACGAAAGAGGAACAGATCAACTCCATGGAGCTGGCGGAACACGCGAACAACGTGATGAACACCTTGGACGAAGGCATCAAAGGCCTGGACGACTTGGACAATTTCTTCCAGTACATACATCAGGTCGGCGCCAGCCATCGGAGGATACCGGGGTACAAAGTCGAATATTTTTGGGTAAGTGATATTTCAGTAAGCTGAAGTGAAGCTAACTGAAGCTGAAGCCAAGTACGTCGCAGGACCGATAACCGATGGGGAAAACAAGTTCTCGCAATGTGGCCACATGGACTGACGACCTGAGGAAAGTCGCCGGTAGTAGCTATAGATGAGAAAAACTAAAGACCATGTGTGGTGGCGGTTCACCAATAGAGAGACACAGACTGATGGTACTGCTACGGTACACTTAACACGTGATTTTGAATATATTTAAATAAATTTTATTTATAGAAAAAAGGTGGCAGAATGTGGCACCTGGTGGTAAGTGGATACTGTCGCCCATTGGCATCCGCGATACATATCAACATCAGACCAGAATAACAAACATTGGCACGCCCCTTAAAGCTCTGTCTACCTTTGGACATAAATTAGAGATGCAAATATCTTATACTTAGGCAGCGGCATCATGCATCAACATTGACTAATCATATAAATATAAATATTTTAAATTTATTGTATCAAAAGGACGAGGCGAAGTATTCTCTATAACTATTATAATGAAGGTATATTTCCGTCATGCCTCAATTTTCTCCTTTGCTTATCACAAAACTAGTAATCTTCCTGTTTCACCTTTCAAATGTTTTATTACTTTATTAATTTCAAAAAGCAAAATTAATTTTGTAGTTAGAACTCTTAAGGACCTCTGTTAACATAAGTATTAGTTTATTATCAATTTGTTATGAAGACCATTTCACAATTGATTACTAGTCAAAATTGGTATACAACAATTTTTAAACGGGATAAAACAGATATATAAGAAAGATGTATGTCAAATAATAGAAAAAAACATTTTATATGTATAGTACAATATCTCCAAACTTATTAGGAATTGTAAATTTCTAATAAACAATTGTGTTGCTCTGAAAACAAAGTTTTTATTTTAGTACTTACCTACATAGGTACATACAATAATAATTACACTGTTCAACTTAAATCCTACTATCCTACGTGAAAACAATGAAACGACATTTAAAGTCTATTATTTAAATTGTCAATTCCTTTTTTTACATTTTTTATAATAATCTAACAATATACTAAATCACGGTGAGTTCTGTCAAAACCCCAAACATCAGCTGCTCTTCCAACCGTGTGGGCCGCCATTACTCACAGCGCCATCTATAGAGTACATAAGTACATGGTCACTGTTTACAGACAGAAGAGCGCTGTACAAATTAAAGAAATATAGTTTCTTTACATATGTACGAGTATATAAAATATTAAAAATTAATATATAAATAACGACTGACCATAAAAAAGGCCTCAAGATACATATTTTACTACAATATAGATACTACTACAATTATAGTTATCAAATATGACGTCACCACCATAAATAATGTCAAAGAGCCTTATCAAAAATATAATACATAATTTGAAATAATTATTTGATATATAATTTGAGCAACCTAACGTTTGTTCATTTGTATTGAAATTTTATCTTACAAAATGTGCCTGACAAAATATTATAATTATTGTGAAGCTTTACAACAACCGTAGATTTAAAATTTAATAACATCAATTTTATATCAAACATAACTATAAAATATTGTTATATTTACATATCCTTTATATAAAAGCTTTGAATGATTTCATACTTAGGTACAGCAATATTACATACTTACTTCAATAAAAAGTCAAAGCCACAAACTGCCTCAGTCTTCTTCTTCTTCTTCTCAGCCCTTGGACGTCCACTGCTGGACATAGGCCTCCCCCATTGTCCGCCATTTAGACCTCAGTCATCACATCATATATCACGCGACAATATTTCACATATTAGAAATATTTGGCCCAAACTTGGCTATTCATATCAATATTTCCGAGTAGCATTCTGATCGTATTCTGAGTTATGATTGATCTCTGTTCTTTTTTATGTATTCGGCGGTGATAACTCATAATATTATGTCGCCATTTTTTTATGTTCGCTGGGGAACATTCCCTTCATACTTGATACATCGTTTGCTTTAATATCAGCTGCGATGTCGATATGGAGTTTCATCTCCGTTTCTGTAGTCATCTTTCCGTTGAATATACTTAGTCTGGCCATAAACAGTCAGGTTAGTTGAACCATATTTTTGTGAAAAAGTTTTTAAAACGTAGGCTCAATTATATCAAGATATGATTCTTGAGAAGGTTCTAAACTCTGTTCCATAACCAAGAATGGTCGTTTCAGCAATACAATGCACGAGGTCATAAATATATGTATTGTTCGCTCATAACAGGCGTGGCTAGAAATAAATATTCCCGACTTCATGAGAGCCGAAGGCCGGTCGTCATCTAGTCCCGATCTTAATCCGCTCGACTAAGATTTATGGTGTGTGAGAGAGAGCATGGCATGCTCTAAACACCATGTTAATATTGAATCCCTAAAACATTCCATAAGGGTGGCAGTTTCCAATTTTACCATGGAAAGGGTACGTGTTTCAATCGAAAACTGACCACGACGTTTAAAAGATTGAAAGATAAAAGCAAAAGGTGACCATTTCGAATAAAAATTATACTTTTAAATTGCTTACCTGTTGATTTCTAAAATAACACAAGTTCTTCTAATAAAATGGTAATGCAAAAATAAAAATATCAATGTTTTCTTTGTAACTATATTTAATGCTAGAGTAGATATATACTTTAAACCATAATCATCAATAAGTTGGTACCTTTCTCTTATCGGCCTTTTATAAATATTGGTTAATGAAAAAAAAGCTTTTCATCAATGTTCTAAAAATGTTACAATGCATTCTGATACCATCATACATGAGGTGAAAATCGCGAGGTTGAAGTTCCAATGAATTTCACCTGGTGGGAACTATAAAACGTATTGCCGACTCTGCAAGACCCTTTTTAGGACGCCATTGAATCCTCATGTCTTAACATTGAAGCCTAAGGGACTCCCAATGATCCTGTTAAAGGAACAATTCAAAGCAAAAAAATACTCGTTCAAATCGTATTGATACTCTGTGATTGATATTCAAAGCCTTTGATTTGACATTCAAAGAAACTCGATTTGTCTGTCAGTCCCTCTATCTATTTCTTCATATTTCCAATTCATACAATTTAAAGTAGGTACTAGAAGATGCCTATAATATAGCCATATCCATAGTCATATCATTTATTGTTTCATGTGGTTACAAAAGTCTTATGCTGTAATTTGTCCACAACATAAGCCCGGTAAGCAGTGGAGGATTAACATATAAGCATTTAAGCACATGCTTAGGACCCCTGTTCTCCAATATAAATTTCGAATATATATTTTAATGAACTTTGTTTTATTTTCTAATTTCTACCTTCCAAATCCAAGCAACAGAGGGCCTACACGGCCTCTATGCTTAGGGCCTCCGAAACTCTGAATCCGCCACTGCCGGTAAGGGGGTGCCCTAAAAACTATGTAACTAAAACTAAAAACTATTAAAAAACATTATAACATTGTATAAATATAGAATTTAACATTTTAAATCTTATAATGTCAATTTTTTCATATTATTAGGTTGTGTATTCTTACAGTATTGTAAAAACAATAACTGATAAATATGGTATAACTAATGATTTTTTTGAAGTAGTGCTGTCGCTTTGTTTATCTGTGTGGCACTTGCACATTGTTCCAAATGCTCTATCCCTAAATCGTTATTTTGTAAAATTCTAGATTTCGCGAAAACTCGTAATAAGTCGTAGAGGTAATCTTCTCACGCGACCTTACGCAATGAATGGAGTGAGCGAATCTATTTGGTGCTTACCTATGAAATGACCGACCTGAATGAGGAACTGATTTTTTTTTATTATAAAAATATTTATGTTAGTCGAAATATTGACTCATGTTATCTACACACTTTCGCCACCTCACGGCCTCATTGATGCCACTCCTG
Organism: Sesia apiformis; assembly: GCA_914767545.1. NCBI lineage: Eukaryota > Metazoa > Arthropoda > Insecta > Lepidoptera > Sesiidae > Sesia > Sesia apiformis. Next base: position 1,612,646 of record OU611962.1, read on the forward strand.
TGAAAGTCTCGTATACGTATATCGATGAATGCTTCAGAAGCCCAAATCACAGCTACTTCCTTGCAAAAAGTTGTCCAAATTTCGAAAGAAATGGAAATCTGTCGGGGCTAGGTCCAGTGATTATGGCGGGTGAGGGCCAGTCTCCAGGTCCAGCTCTTGAAGTTTTAAAACTGTCGTATGAGAAGTGTGAGGACGGGCATTGTAACGAGGAAGAAGTGGAGATGAGCGATTGATCAAACTTGGTTGTTTTGTTGCCAGCTTTTTCATCATCGTCTGCAGCTTCTTATAGTACACATCTGCATCAATCGTTTGACCGGCTCGCAAGAAACTGTAGTGGACAATACCGGTATCGGACCACCAAATGGATACCAATATCTTTTTCTTAGTTATCTTGCGTTTCGGACATTGTTGGACTGCAACTCCTGGATCCAGCCGCTGATACGAACGTTTGCGGTTATCGTACAGGATCCATTTCTCATCACAAGTCACGATGCGATTCAAAAGTTTTTCGTTTTTGTAACGGTTCAATAACACAGTGCACAGTTCGACGCGTTGTTGTCGCTGACGTTCGTTCAGTTCATACGGTACCCACTTTTCGAGTTTCTTTATTTTGCCAATTTGACGCAGATGAACCGACATTGTTTTATCACTAACATCAATAGTCTTTAATTCATCGTTATTAACCTTGGTCATAGGTCGTCCGCGGGGCTCATCCTTAAGATCGAAATATCCAGACCGGAAGCTTTCAAACCATCGACGCACGGTGCGATCGTTTGTGGTGTTTGATCCATACACATTATTGATATTGGGAGCTGTCTGACTTGCGTTGGTGCCGCGACGAAACTCATATTCAAAAATAGCACCAATATTCAATTTATCAATTTTCAATACAATCACATGAACAAAATTTATTTACAGAAAAACAAATGCAATACTGATTTTGAAATAAGAGCATCGTAGCATTTTGATTTATTTTGAAATTCGAATATCGGTCATTTCATAAGTAAGCACCTAATATATAGAAAGAAGATATAGATGAGCATGTAGTATGTGATAAGTGGATACTATCGTCCATGGTTGTCCACGATATATGCCAACATCAGTTAAGAATGACTAACATTGACTGCAGACGAGCATACAGTCCACCTGATGGTAAGTGGATACTGTCGCCTATAAACATCCGCGATACATGCCAACATTAGTCCAAAATGGCAAACGTTGGCACGCCTCCGGATACACTGCCTACGTTTGGAGATTTAGGAATGGATTTGAAATGTTGTAAAATGGAGAGGAATAGAATAGGGCAGGATAAGAATAGGCAGTGGCATATCTAGTGAGATAATTAGTGATTCTCCAAATCATTGGGAGAATAGGATAAAGTGGGAAATACAGTACATTTTACGGGAGTGTTCTGTGAGAGACCGGTAAATTCCAATCGAGTGCGCCCAGCGGCTGTGGGTTTGCAACGTGGATCCCAAGTTACTGTATACCATAGCATTACAATGTATACCAGAAATTCAGCATTTATTAAAATAATGCATGATATATTCATTAAGGAGATGTTCCTCAAGATTATCCTTTGATAAGGTTTCCTTACACATGCTTAGGTACACATCAAATTGTTCATCATTTCCGTGTACATGAAGTAATATACCATCCTACAAGCAACGAGTTCAATTTTCAAGGAAGAAGAAGCAAGTTTTGTCTCATTTCCTGTTACTTCAAAGGGTTCGAACCCCTCACACCATACAGGGTGAATTCACCTCCCCAGTAATGCGCTAAATAAAATATCTGTCTGCTCCGTATAGAGTTCTATTCTTAGAAGAGGGAAGTTTAAATATTTGAGTTATTTATATAAAGTATTGCTTTCGGTATTAAACATTTTACGTCACCATGCCCCGCCGTTAGTACGAAATACCACAATATTTCGCTAAATATGAACGCCTGAAATTTAATAACACGACGTTGTCTGTTTGTTGATATAACGTTGCTGTTGTATCTTCACAGGCGCTTCAGCTGAATATTAACAAAATAATTTTCCTTCCAGAAAATTGAGGCACCATTCCTAGCAGCCGTGGAATCAACGCTCGGGGACCGCTACACGCCAAACGTGGAGAATATCTACAAAATAACTATTAAATTCATATTAGAAACTTTGGTTGAAGGCTTTGAAAAAGCTGGAAACAAGCCTAATTCGACTACGTGAGCTACTGCTTGTTTAGACTAAAAAACTAATGTTTTAAGATTGTATAAGGCTGCAATATATTTGAAAATTCATTAAAAATTGAAGAAGAGAGTGACTGCGGACTAAGAGGACACGAAACTTTGTAAAACTGGGGCGGCCTTCGGATTACAACTTGGTAGTTGAAAGTTGTTAAGAAGTGTAAAAAAATTGTCAATTTAAAATAAGAACAGAACAGCTTACAGACGTTTTAATACTACTCGTAAGTAAAATCAATGTGTATAGATAATGGTAAGCGTTATGTTTCGACTCTTTTCTTTGCGTCGATTTTGTGAACTACGAGTATATATAGTTAGTCGGCTGGCTTTTTCATATCTAATGCCTTATTAGGCCAAAATTATATTTTATAATAAATAGAAGTTCATATAATTCTCAAAAATGTTATGAAATCCGAATACTATTACTTATTGATCGTATCAAAACGAGGTTCATTATTAATTATCTTTGAATATCTTTAAAAAGTAATATTTTTGTAATTATTAATCATGTTCAATGTTTAGCCTAAATCATGGATGGCTCTTATATAAATAAATGATGAGTTTAGTTTTTTTAAGCAGTAAAATAATTAATTTCATTAGATACGCTTTTTATAGTTAATTATGTTACATTATTATTAAATATATAGCAATGAATTGTAGATATATTTGCATTGTGCGTGTGTGATTAATTTAAAATTAAGGGAATTTATAGCAAAACACTATTAATGTAGATAAAATAACTTTATTTGTCACTGCTTGTTACTAATTTTATTTTATTCTTTTATTATTGTTATATCTTTGTTAAGACAAGAATAATTCGTTAGATAGAGATTCCTAACTACCAATAAATAAAAACTAGGTACAACTTAATCTTTCTCAGAATGTTTTCACAATGTGTAGGGTTCGATCTAGTCCATCATGAACTAACTGTTCTACAAATAAAAAAATAATCGCAAAATTACTTGATTTTTGTGTGTACTTAAAATACATATATATGGCTGGTCCATTGTAAACTTTTTTTATTATTTGAATTGCGTCTAAATTAAATTTATTGTAAATTGGGTCTTCCTTGTGAAAATGGTTTCTAAATTGAAATTATGTGTTTTTAAATTTATTTGTAGGACCAAAGGCATGAGCTAACATAAAAAAAACAATAGTATTTAAACCAATTTTATTAATACAACTTTTAAAGATAGTATTTGTTAGTCTTGCAATGATTTAATTTAAAGTAGGTACTGTGCATTTATATAAATATATATCTATTTAGTATTTATGTTTCTACTGCAAGGTTTGCGCATAATTGTATAATATTTTTAAACTATTGTATGTACCAATCTAATACTAGAAATACAAATTTATAGTCTTATATTTTCGACTGTTTAGTATACCTATCTGAAAATCAATAATATAATCCACTTTATAAAACTTTGTTTAACAATTTCGGACCACTTATAAATTTTATATTTGAAATAGACTTGATATTGAATTAGAATTTATATTTGCATTGAATATTCTTTAAACCAAATTTATACCAAAAGTAGTTATTTATGTATAGATAGCAAACAGGTTTTAGCGTGTACAGACAGTAAACCAAATAAGTAATCAATTAGTCGATATTTTTTATCTTTCTTTCCGTAAGCGGAATTGAAATATTGTATTAATTAAAATTTATATACAAACACAAAGTGGAAATAAAAAATATGTCTATAATATACCCTGATCCACGAAATCATGACCATATTCATATTTACCATACAATACCATCAGTCATTGTCTCTCCACTGTTGGATATAGGCCTCTCCAAGACTCGTGACCATATAAAATCTTCGACTTTTCTTGTCCAGCTATCACTGGCGAATATCTTCAAGTGGTGAGCTCGTTTCGTCGCTTATGACCACTATGCTTGAAGACGAAAGTCTGTAATGAGTTCCTGCCAGTTATCACATGCGGTGCTGAAACGTGGCCTCCAATATTTGGCCTGATCCAAAGTCACTCAGCGAGCTGCGGAGGAACTATGATAAGATTTGAAACGAAGAGTTTCACTAAAGTCAGCGACATGCTTTGTAGAATCAGCGTGGTAAAGTGGCAATGGACAGGTCACATTTGCTGCAGGACCGATAACCGATACCGTAGATATTAGTCCTTGAATGGAGATCATGTACCGGGAAGCCCAGCGTGAGCCGCGCTCCGGCCAGGTAGAACGACCACTTCAAGAAGTTCTTCGGTGGTGGTTGGATGAGAGGAGCCGAAGGTCGTGTGTGGGGGCGGGCCTTATTAGAGGTCTATATCCAGCCGTGGAGAAACATAGATAGATGGCATGGTATACGTATATATTTTACCAAAAAAAGAAAACACTAGTACACCTCGATCTATATGTAAAGTAAAAATAGATATTTTATATTGAAACTATTGCGTCAGTGATTGAAATCTCTCTACATCGTTTGGATTTCTTTACATTTTTATATCTTTCGTGGGCCAGGGCTTACGTATCAATATTCATAATAACAATGTTTATAAGCAGTCATCCAGAATAAGGTAAGAGATTTTTTCTACTATTTAGAACATGTATCCTTGTTAGTTGTCCCTTTAAATGTAGGTATACATTTCTGTCCAACAAAATTATGATTCATAATATAAAGAAAATTTGTTAATTTTCGTTTAGAATTATAATTTTTCATAATAGAAAAGTTTTGATTTCCATTGTGAAAATAACATAGGTACAGGGTGTAACCGAACCACTATCGAAACCTATAACCATGGATACCGTTTATAATTCTGACTTCATTTATGTGAAAAAAATATGATCATTTTTGCATAAAAAGTATTTTTTTTATTAGTTTTTACCACATTTTCTCATACTAATTTGCTATATAAGGCCCCAAAATACATATTTAAAAAAAATATGTTAAAAATTATGAGCAGAATTCATAGTTTCAGCTTTCGGTTAAATCCTGTATGCTTTTATTTAATTGAGCTATTATCTTTGACATTATCTTTGTAAGTAATTCGTTGTTGAATATCTCAAATTGTACGTACATTTTTCTAATAAACAAAATACGATAATAACAGGAATAGTCAACCAAAACATTCCTAGACAGTGAATAGAACGAAATAAAGTGAATGAAACGAGAAATCCCCGACAGCGTTGCTTTTTGCATGACTTGCTTGATTCATACGCTCAATTAAGTAGAGTACCTATTTACCTAGCCAAGGAAATGAACTACAGTAACACCACATACAGTAATACTATGGTAGTACGTAGCTAACGAATGATAAATTCTTCTTGTACTATCAGAATAAAGGACCCAATGTTTTTCAGCAAGTAATCCTAACTATACGCATCCTTCATTGATATGGGTAAGTATGGAAGTCTTGAACTTTTAGAAATAGAGAAATTTATTCTAAGGCACCATGGCATTGATTTTAGAGTTACGATAAACTGCATTCAAAGAGTTTCAAAACACTCATACAGAGTCCAGAATTGAACCCGCTCATTTTCATTTTCTTTGTAAGTGATTTTATTACATTAATTGGTTGTAAGGAAAATTTAGATTTATCTTTTTATTCTAGACACAAGGTAGGTACCCTAAACATATTTATTCCTTACAATCTACACTGTCAATTAGCGTCACTTACTATTTTTTCAAACAAAATGAGCGAGTTCTATTCCCGATGATTCCCAATTATTTATGAGTTTTTTAAAAAAAATTGTAAAACTTAAAACTGACTTTAAAATCTAGGCCATGGTTCTTGAGAACAAATTTCCAATAGTTTCAGATTTTTTCATACAAAACCCGTCTCAATAAAAGTACCTTCATATTATTATAACACAAAAATGAAACGATGTCTGTTTGTTTGTTTGAAATGCTTTTACGCATCAGCGGATAGATGAATCGGGCTGAAATTTTGCATGGATCACGAAAAGGACATAGGCTACGAAACTAAGATTTCCATAGAATAGTTCCCGTAGAATAGTCACCACGCGGACGAAATTGCGGGCAAACAGGCTATTTTTTTATATTTGTGTGTAAAAGCAACAAAGTGAAACGCAATGAAAGTGAAAATTCAGAATTAATAATCGCTTTGTCTAAAATTTTCGTGCTATTCACTAAATTTCAGCCACGCTTATGAATATTTAACTTTCAAATCGCTCACTGTTATGATCGTTTGTGACGCTTATTCACAGCTGAATGGGCCAGAATTAAATTTGCGTACCTATCTACATAAATTCAGAGCAGTGATTACAATATTGACTGCGAACAGTTTGAGAGCATCTATACATATGTTCTCGTGTACATGGTTCAAAGTGCTCAATAGGTAACTACAGCACGGGAATGCGATATCAAGAAATTTGATAGGTATGTGGCATAAACTTTATTTTTAGAAAGAAAAGAAAGTAAATGTTTTATTTCACGCAACACAACACAGAGACATCAAGTCAACATCTTACAAAAAGAATTAACACTTAAATGCTATATTACTGTATCTAGTCAACCTTTGACTGTGTGTCACGGCGACGAAAAGATTATCTGGGTCAGCATGATGCTGCGGAGCAGAATTTGCATCTACAGCGCTGATATTACTCCAGCACCTCAGGACGATAAAACGGCAATGTATACAGGTCCACTTCATATAAACTGTAGAAATTACATGACAATATATTATAATACAGTTGACATACACTTATCGATAACTTTTATCATCTCTAAATTCTCAGTTGTAAACTGATAATCGATCTTGGAAAACAGAAGTTTAGAAATTGAAAATCAATATGATTGAACATAATATTTGAAATTGTCAATTTGAAATTTCGTTTTATAATCTGTTTGAATAGATAGAATCACAAAATTAAGTTATTTCTTATTTAACTAAAAACTCCTTATCCCGGGAAATTGGAACCGACAATAAGGTCCTTTTTCCCAGATATAGTCACATTTATTTACTTTCTATTGATAATTTAGTAAATACCCGTATCTATAGTGGGTATATGTTAATCTAAAATAAAAGGGAAAATGTTCTAAAAAGTAGGAACATATACAATAGTAAATATAAGGTGTAATATTAACATTCATCATTCTAAGGGGGCTACTGTAAATATAATTTATAATACATAGGTATAGGTACGCCATATAAAAAATTAGTTGAATATCAGTGTAATAATGACGTAGAATGTTCAGTAAAGAGTGGCCAATTTTAAAACGATCGATAGGCCATCTCATACCTATAGGTGACCGCAATTAATCTTAGTGAAAAGTTGCACGGTTTTCGAAATATTATCCTATTTTGGATTTTTTGAAAACTGACCCTTGGTCAATATAATTTGCGCGCTGCAGCTACAAATGAAGGGAAATTCACATTCTGTCTTGTGTTTATAATTCTCGAAGAGTTGTTCTGTTAAACGTAAATCAGTATTTTTCATTTACTGTTATGGTATTTTCGAAAAGCTTACGTTTGCTGTACGTACTTAAGCTTAAGCTACTTAGCTAAGTTCAGAATTATATAGATACAGAATATTATTTTGGAGAATTATAAACACAAAACAGAATGTAAATCTTCCTTCATTTGTAGCTGCAGCACGCAAATTACTGACTGACCCACGGTGCCAATTTTTCAAAAAAATCCAAAAAGGACCAATATCTCGCAAACCGTGCAACTTTTCACTAAGATTAATTGCGGTCATCGGATAGGTCATGAGTTGGCCTATCGACCGTTTCAAGCTTAGCCACTATTTACTTCGCAACTCTATTTTATATTTACAGTAGCTCCTCACTGGTTAATTTCTTTACACCCTATATATTGATAATATTATATTATACCTACAGAATTGTAAGTAAACTTGTATGTATTTGCGACCATTATTAATATTTTTGGTTTAATTATAATTATTAAATGAAATGAGTGTGTTGTAAGCAAACGTGTCGTATAAGATCGGTGTAAAGTGTTATTTTGGGTTTAAATAAATATTATTTAAAATTCACTTAGTGTCATTATTTCTGCTAAAATTATTATATTAATTTTATTGTATAAAAAATGTGTTAATACAGTTCGGCTATTAACACATTAGTCTTTAGAAACTTATAGAAACTTTAATTAGAATAGTCGAGTGTAGGCTTTCTCAGACGGTGTCCATATTAATTGAATCTTCCGGGCTATTTGGCCGAGGTCTTCTGGAATCTTCTCTTTCTTCCAAACGTTTCGTCAACAACTGCGGTTGACATCTTCAGTGGCGGCTGCGTTCACTTTTGGAGAGATTCCAAAGAAAGAGAAGAGATTCCAGAAGACCTCGGCCAAGTAGCCCGGAAGATTCAATTAATATTTAATTAGAATACTTTTAAAAATTACAAAATATCAGATTAATTTGTTCCTGATTATAATGGGTTATCCTATCATCTTATATTTTTTATTGTAAGTAGATACAATGCCAGTACGTACCAACAGTGGATCATAAAGGTATAATAAAAAAAAGTATTTGTAGAGATTTTACCTTTTTTTTTATAAAATCAAATAAATGAAAATTTTAAGAGACTAAAAATCAATTTCGTACCACACAATCAACCTATGTGTCTCCACTACTAGATATATATCTCTCCCAAGGACCGCCACCACACACGGTCTTTTGCTATTCTCATCCAGCCAGTACTGACGAATTTATTCAAGCGGTCAGTTCACCTGGCCAAAAAGCATCTTACGCTACGTTTTCCCGCTACGTGATCTCAATTCCAGGACTCGTCTTCCCGGGTCAAGCTGTTGTACCTAATTTGATTTTATAACCTGAAATGAAATGCAACATAACTTCAAAAATTGCTAAGATAAACGTCTTAGAATGTACTAGTTAAGAAAATAACTATATTATAAGAATGAAGGCGTTCTTTTTTTATTGCTATCCTCTCGAAACATGACAGAGATAGTAATAGTCTCCCACTTCAAATATTCTCAATTCTATGGGTTTGTTTTCTTCTATAGTTGTCGAGTAAGCCATCATCTACTAAATTAGGATCTATATGCATAATACAAAAAAAAAAAAAACAATTACAAATATAGCATGTGGAAAGTGAGGAAAGACAGTATGTTAGTTTTGTAGTGAAAACTTACTTTATTATTTTTTTATGACTAACACTTCGATTATACGAAGGACTAACATTGGTCCATATTATGTCAGAAGATCCAACGATAACATTCATAGCAGCGATTGAGAAGGTAGTAGTGCATTCAAAAAATGATCTTGTCGCAAAGCAATAGAAGCTATAATTCTATTTTTACTCGACAAGACAAATTGGTAAAGCCTTAGTGACGTATGATGGCCATAATTTCGAAAAAGGACAAGATATTATCATACAATTGCACGGCACGTCATTATTTTGTGTGACTAGTGAAAGACGTCGTTAAAATAAAAAAAATAACGCGTTTTTGCCATATGTATCGTTATGTTACGAGTACGTTATTGTTTTTTTTATGATATAGTTAAGTATGAACACGTTTCATTTGTCTTTGGACACAAGACTATGTGATATAGTACTAGACTATGTAAGACTATGTAGAGACTACATAGTCTCTAGACTACTAGAGACATACTATGTAATAGGACTATGTGATATTATTAGGTAAATTTTATTGTTTTATGTAATATTATTGGGTAAATTTTATTGTTTTTAAATCATAATGGGCTGTTACAGCAAATTTTGTTTATTCAAACAAAACAAAGTGATTTTACTTTATTTTTGTACATTAGTCATGAATTTAATACGATCATAATCATTGTTTACCTTGTAGATAATCTAAAACAATGGCGCTTTATCTGTAAATTACTCACGTTTATTTTTTTTAATTTATGGAATTGATAATTCGAATTGGCTAAGAGATTCGCTGTCAAAGGGTTTTCAAAACAATATGTTAATGTTCATTATATATATTCATAAAAATAGTATTCACATAAGAAGTAAAATCCTAAATATTCCAAAACAAAATTGCTATCAAAAACAGTAGTTTCCAAAATAACGTTACTTCACTAGTTGCTATTAATAGCGTTGTTATTAAATTAGATACATTTATCACATCACTAAAAAGCAGTCACATTTGTAAGTTGACCAATAATTTCAGTAATAAAAAGTACATTCATCGCAACACTAGTCAAATCGATTAGAAACCGGTTACTAATTAAAATTGAATTGGAAAATTACTAGGTGTCATTAACGTATTAATAACACATTTAAGTAATATTCCTAAAAGTGATTTCGTGTCGACACATCACTAACTACTTTTAATTATTGTAATTTTAAATCAGTGGTGTGGCGTTAGCATAATTAAAAAATAACAAATGTAGACATAATATAGTGAAAATTAAACAGAAGTACCAGGAAAGTAGAACGTGCAAAAGGTCGAAAATTACTGCATTTTGGAGGAGAGTCACGTAGAGAGGACGGTGCAATAACTTATGGACTAAATCATCTTTGCAACGAGGTATGAATACAGATTAGATATTCCATTTAACTGTGAAGGGGTTCCAGTTCGATATTTGTGTGAATTAATATTTATATAGAACTTTTCATAGACAATTATCAAAAGCGTAATAATTTTTTTTATACTCGTACGACAACAGCTCAATTAGCATATTGTGCCAGTGTGGTTTTTAGTACTTTAAAAAGTAAAAATCAAAACAATTCAAACACGTTATGTCTAAAGCTATTAGGATAAAAAATAATTATGACATATGTATATGTATGTATTTTTATTCAAGGTAAAGTTAGTAGTTTCAATACTTATACCTACCCTTTAAGATACCCTACCCTTATGTTTAAAGGGTTTCGATATTATGATTCAAATCACTCAAAAAAACTCAATACGTTATTTTAATACTTATGCAATTTTATTATTTTATTTATTTAGTGTCATTTTTTGTGGTTACTACTAGGCACAATAAATCTATTTTCTGATCATTAAAATTGTAGCAGTTAAAATGTTTTTTTTTTTTTTTCTATATTAAGGTTACGTTCTCATGGAATGAACCACCCGGGTGGGTTCTTTGTATAGGGAGAGCGCGTCATGATTCATCGCTTTCATTGTTTCAAAGGAAACATCAGAGACATTAGTGATTTTAATGACAAAACAAAGCAATTTCACCGGATAAATAACCGCCTTTAATCAGAAGGGGTCCAAATTCACGTAGTTTTGAGATAATGAGCATTTTGAAAAATGTCATCGCGTGTACTTTTTACTTCTTGAAAATGCTTTAATTTTGTTAATTCTTTGTTATTAACATACTGATCTGTTTTTATAATAAATCACCAAACGTTTAGAAGGGAAACCGTAAGAGATACAGACCTTAAAAAATTGGGCCCTTTCTGCTTTTAATACAAATTAACATAGAACATATTTAAAGAAAGGTACTCATAGTGATATTAAGTAATAATTATTTTAGAATTAATAAGCTTATATATAAATAATCAATTGTTTTAAAATCAGTGTTTTATTTTAATATATCAAAACGTATTTTTAATAGTAACAGTTACTTGTTATAATTAAAATATTAATTATTCATTTTAGAAACTTTTTATATATTAGATAGGTATTTGCTAAATGAACTATATATATACAATATATATATATATGTGTGTGTATTAAAATGAAATTTCTTTAAAACATTAAATTATTAATCTGTTTATGTTCTGAGATCAAAAAGTCTTAATTATTATAAATGTACATTTCTGAGACTATTCTTTGCTTAGGTTTAGCAGCACTGGTTGAAAAATACCTTCTACGCAGACTGTATAAGGTGCCCGTAAACACGACCTAAACTGATTCCAAGACTAAATCCTTTTTTGCCTCGTTATTGATCGCCTCATCGCAAAGTAGGGATCCATCGGCCAATAAATCCTTCGATAAATCGAGCAATTCATCTCATCTCAGGCAATATGTTGGTTTATAAATAGGAACATCAATCGGAATCTATTTAAGATCGTTGTTACATTTAAGATCAATACATTTATTTTATGTAAAAAAGACCTAAAGGTCATAATTCATTAACTTTTATCCATACAGTGGAGTAAAGTTAGATATTTAATTAGCAAAAATTAACTAGTAGGCATTTTTTTCTCCCGCCGTTTTAGACGTACCATAAAAAGTTTACCACCATGGAGCGTATGCTTCCTTTTATATTTAACACAAAAGTTGTAAAATACCAGTTTTTTGCAATATAATTTTTTTACAAAAACTAATGATGCCATTTATTATTATTTTATTAAAGATGCCATATTAATAAAAGAGAGAAAGTTAAGACGGAAATATTTTACATAAAAGATGTTAATAAAAGGTTTTTTGTAAAAAAAATTAGTTTAAAAATTAAACTCATTTATGCAAAAGTTTTAAATAAGTTTTAGTGGGTTCTTCAGAAGTAGGCCATTTACGTGCGACGTGCGACTACGTCATATGTAAAAGAGAAGGCCTTTACTCTAAAGAAGCAAAAACTCATTTAAAACTTTTGCGTCGGATTTTAAGGTTTTAAACTTAATTTTTTTTAAACCATTTTGGGCTCTCCTACTATGTAATCATTTTTATCTACGTTTCATGACACATTTTTATGTAATATAAAACATGTATTATTGAAATGTGCACATTAAAACCTTTCATTTGATGCTAAACACGATACATTTATCTGCCTTTCTTTTGGTATGTGTGTTTTCGTGTTACATATTCGCCGTATTGGATTAAAAGTAACGTCATATAACCTATGATACGCGGAACATCGAGACAAATCCATTGACACCTCATTTGTCAAAATGTGATAATTAGTTTCGGAGCTACCAGGGAACAGATGAACATAGATACATACTAACATAGGCTGCTAAAACCACAACCCGCCCTTTTGCCGTGGTCGGGTAAAAATAGAACTGTAGACGGCATATTTTTTGTTTAATGCAGGCTCCGCGGCAAGTACTTAAGCGTCTGTAGAGCGCGTGGCGCGCCCGCTCTATAGTCGGATTTGTTATTCGAGTCAGGCATATGACATGTAAAACTGTCAAACAGAGTGAAATTTGTACGGAGATGACACTTTATTGACAGTACTACGTCATTTTTTTATAGAAAAAAGGCGGCAGACGAGCATACCGTCCACCTGATGGTAAGTGGATACTGTCGTCCATAGACATCCGTGATACATGCCAACATCAGTCCAGAATGACAAACGTTGGCACGCCCCCGGATGCGTTACCTACCTTTGCAGATTAAGGAATGGATTGGGAAAATGGGGAGGGATAGGATGGGATGGGAATGGGCTCTGGCATATCTCACTCAGTACCGAAACACGTAGGATAACACGATTGGGGAAATACAATAAAGTAGGAAATGCAGTACCTTTCAAGGTAGTCTTCTGTGAGAGAGGGGTAACGTGGCCAGTCGAGTGCGCCCAGCGGATGTGGTTATGCAGCATGCACGACTTTACACTAAATTTGCTATAAGTTTCTAAGTACATAATTAATGAACAAACCAAAAGCGATATAAAAGAGGAATACTGAAGCTAACAGATCCTCACATTTTGAGATGAAAAAGAGTATACGAAACCATTTAATGTCTGTATAAAGTTACAAGTTACAAGGATTTTTTTGATAAACTCGGTTAAAGACCTGTCATTTCTACTATTTCCAAAAATGTAATTTGAGACTTTAACATTTCACTCTTGAAATGATATATTGAAAAATGTGCGATCGAAAAAAAATTTACAAATTATGTTTTAACTTGAAAATATTGAAAGTATTAGTTTTGTTAGTAACGCCTAAGTTCAATCGCCAATTACACTGGTTTAAAATACATTATTAAAACTTTACAGGTACCTAGGATTTTCGAAGCTTGATATGCGTACTTTAAAACGCCCTGACTACTTTTATTTGAAATATTAAATTCATACTTACTTTTATTCTAATACTTTTTAATACTACTAAAACTTTATAATTAAGAATTAACAAACGTTTGTAATTGTTTAAATATTTTTTTCTTCGCTATCTCACCTATGAGTATCAGACGTTTATACTATGCCTTATACCTTAAAGTAGGTGAAATCGCAGGGATATTTGTTTATATAAATATTTTTGTAAAAAAACTATTTTTGAAAAAAATACGTGTGCTGATGAAACGCGTGTATGAAGGACACTTCATTCCCTCCCCGATTATCTCCTTTCTCCTTCAACAACAACAACTACCATTTCAACATCAAAATTCCAGAAAGTTCCACACAATGGGTTGCGAGCTAACCAAGTTAGCGTCATCGGAATTCAGCCAAGATCCGCTAGACCGGCCCCCACCGCCTTCCGACCCTCGATCTCCACTGACGGCGAAGCAGCAGTATTGCATACTGGCGTCCTGGAAGGGTATTTTCAGGCAAATTGAGAAGACTGGAATCATATTGTTTGTTAAGTAAGTACTTATTTACTTATTATTGCACAATATGGCACAAAAGGCGAGCTTAATGCCTTAAGGCGTTCTCTAGCAGTCAACCTTTTGGGTTTCATCAGAGAAATTCAATTTGGAGGCGCACAAAAGAAACAAATTAGATGTTGTGATTAAATAAATTTAATACATTGTTTTTTACATATACATACATACAAACTTACAGACATACATACACACATATATATATATCAACATAAACAAGACAGACAAGTTTTGTTATTGTTACTTTTTATCAACTCGTTATTCATTGATTGTAGGTAACTTTTATAAAATTTCTATAATAAGCGTGCAAAGTGCAAAAGCTGATTTATAAATAACACTTATCAAAGAAATTAATTCACAGGTCTAACAATTTATTCCCTCTTTTAGACTAACATTCAAATCAAATTTAATAAATTCCTACATCCCTAAAGGTATGGTAAGCAGCGCATCCGGGGTCGTGCCAACGTTTGACATTCTAGACCAAAGTATAGTATCCATTTACCACCATGTGGATTGTATGGTCGTCTGCCGCCGTTTTCCTAAAAAGATCTCTGTCGGAGGTGAGCTCCTTCAAAATTTTTCACTAAAGACACTGTCATAATACTATAATCATTCCTCTTAAAATTTACTATTCGGATTGAATGAATGCTACCGGAGCTTTCGCTGAACGTATTTACAAAGATGTTTTAAGATTTGCTACTTTTCTAAGATAAATTATAAAACAAATCATTTAATTGCAGTAACAGATGGAATACATATAAATAAGATACAGAAATACAGTAGATCTTCACATTTGCCAGAAACGGCATGAAAAATAATTAATGAAATTATTAAAAAAAAAATGAATATCATTTAATAAAATTAAAGGAGATTTGTACAATTATTAATTTCCAAAAGACTACTTAATATAAGGCAAAATAATTTTAAATATATGTATGTCTGTTTGTTTGTTCGTATTTATATAGAGACATTATTTTTTTATCTACATTATCTACAGACTTCTTACCAGCCAAAGGTTGTCCCGAAGAATTCGGGACAACTTACTCTGACGACTTACTTTTACTCGCCGTACAAATTTTTAATGACTACATACTTCATAGTTTCAAACAATGTAAAAATACCATGAACAGAAACTGTAAAAACTGTAAACTGTACTTTTATAGTAAACACATTTTCAAGAAAATGTGTTTATTATGACATACATGATAATAAAACCACCCAATATGTTAATATTTTCACAACATTTTAGAGTTATTGTGACATTCTTACAACGTTTTCAGAAATTAACATTTGAATGTTTACACAGTTACAGTGTACATCTAACGGTTTTATAAACAATTTATTATATATATATATATATATATATATATATATATATTTATGTGAAGGGGACCGTAAAATTGCTACTACACTATAGCATACTATATATTTCTTTTTATGGACGATCCCGGCAGACGAGCATACAGTCCACCTAATGATAAGTGGATACAGTTGCCCATGGACATCCGCGTAACATAGCAACATTAGTCTAAGGAAAATGGAGAGGGATAAGATAGGATGAGATGGGAATGGGCTGGAGCATATCTCACTCACTACCGAAACATTGCCCTCACTACCCAATGTACTCGTACGTACATTGGGGAAATATGATAAAGTACGAAATGCAGTACCTAGAAATACCTAAAAATCTAGGTAGTCGTCCGTGAGAGAAGGGAACAGGGCCAGTCGAGTGCGCCCAGCGGCTGTGAGAATGCAGTATGCACACTCCCCCTACAAAATTATTAGGACATCGCCCTATCTATATCTTCGACAAAAAAAATCCCACTATTGTCTTTGTGCTTACACTATTGTCCCTTACGGCATAAGAACTTACATTGGTAATTAATTATTGAAATTCAAAGCGCGAACTCAAGTATAACGGGACCAGGAACGTCCCATACGAATCTTATGCGGGACGTCTCATCCAGTGCCTTAAAAAACGGGACGTCTCCCGGCTCTGGCGTGACGGTTGGCAACCCTAGTACATACCAACCTTGTATCCAACTATTGTTCCAAGTTATAGCAAAGGCTCATAATCAAATCAATTTATACTTATACACATTAAATAGTGGATACGTATTTGATGTCACAGGGAATGGTGTCCCCTGTTACTTAATATATAATCCTTCTAACCAACTAATATAATTAATCAATCTGGGTAACGTAAATACCATTAATATGATATCAATCAACGCACGGCTCTCAATCTATACGGTATCATTCAAATAGAAACACCACAAATGTGTTATTAAACGGAGATGTGCCGTACTATGGGTGCGATTTGATAACGGTTGAGATAGGTTCGAGATTTTTTTTAAAGTAAATAAAGTCACACAGAAGACTTGGCGCAACTATACTGCAATTGACGTTTGACGACCGATTAGCCCCGTTGGTAGCGACCCTACTTGCCGTGCAAAAGGCCTCGGGTTCGATTCCCGGTCGGACAATCATTTGTTTAAAGACAGGCGTTTATTCGGATTAGGGCAGTTGTGTTCGTCTTTATATGTGTTTCTGGACCTACAACACAGGGAATCCTATTGTGGGCCGTAGAGTGTGGCGTTGAGTGCGGAGTTTAAAAAAATATAACGATATGGTTATATTACCGTAGCCCACACCGATGGCTACTGGGCGCACTCAACTGACCACGTTACCCCTGTCTCACAGAACACTATCGTCAAATGTACGGCATCTCCCACTTTATCCTATTCCCCCAATGCACTTACGTGTTTCGGTAGTGAGTGAAATATGCCATTCTCATCTCATCTCATCATATCCTCATCTCATAACATCTCATCAAAAATGAGGAATCATTTTCCCAAATCCAACTTCAAATCCATTCCGAAGTTTCTAAAATCTGGGGGTGTGCCAACGTTTGTCATTCTGGACTTGTGTTAGCATGTGTCGCGGATATCCATGAGCGACGGTATCCACTGTCCACATGGTGAACAGTCGCCTTCTTTGTTAATAAGAAAGGTATCTAGGCTTGCTAGGCTAATGCGCGTGATAACGGGCGGCCCGAAATTCGCACGTACTGTTTTCTTTTTCGAGGTTATTAGGACCCTATAGAACGAGTATCTGCTATATAAATATATTCAGTATCTATTTGAATTAACCTGTATTTTTAAACTGGTTCCAAACCTCGATCGAAAGTATATGAATTTCCACTTGTGACGAAATCGATTATTAATCGATAACAAATGGTTATGGCGCGGATATTAATTAGTAATCTAACCTGCTTGCCGCTAATTAGACATTCGATCATCTTGCACGTACGCCTACTTCCAATATAATATAAAGTGACACTTCAGCAGACTTGGTAGGTGGTTTAAGAGTTGTTATGTAATAAGGTGCAGAGTAGAGCAGTGACGGTTTAGTGCCGTAACCAGCTCTTTTAACATCCTATGCTGGACACGGGCGTCATCATGCACATTGTCTTGTGCATAGGGCCGCCTGCCACCTTCAGTATACCCTAAAAAATTAAACAAAAGAACAAAACAGGAAATTTAGTGGTGATTTTTTAATTTAATGTTAAAACTTTATTACGTATTTTAAGTTATAGCCTATAATAACATTAGGGGTCATACATAAATTACGTCACACGTTAAGGGTGTGGGAGGGGGTCAACAAAGTGTGACAGGGGGGGGGGGGGGAGTCATAATCTTCGTGATGTCACATGTATAACTCTAAAGTATTAAAACTCTAAACTTCAACTCTAAGGAAAAAGTGCCGTTTTAATTTAATAATTTCTAAATTTAAAATAGCAAAATATGTGACGTCACACCAAGGGGGGGGTCACACAAATGTGACCACCTGTGACAAGGACGGGGGGGGGGGGGGGCTGCAATCATGAAATTCGTGTGACGTAATTTATGGATGGCCCCTTAATATTCTCGATGGGATAAGTTTAAATTACGAATAATAATAATTAACACTTGTAATGTCTTTGATACACATAGCAACACTTTAAATTATACCTTTTGCTCAACAATAAATAATCTTCATAAAAGAATTCTAATGGTTAATTAATTTTTTAAATTTTTAGGCCAATCAGTACGGAATAGTAACAACAAAAACCAACCTCTCGACCGCCTCGCCTTAGTGTTGGCTCTATGGCGAGTCGTCTTCTAGTCTGAGTAGTCTTCAGATATATATATAGTCTGAAGCCGGCCACGGAAAAAGAAGTTTACACTATAATACAGAATCTGCCAAACAAGCTTAGCTGCGGCGTCCATGAAATTCCCCCCATTCTAACAAAATCAAGTAGAGACGAACTCAGTCAACCAATAACTAAATTAAACCAATCTTTTGATGAATGTAAAGATCCCAGTCAGTATGGACCGATTGCTCTCCTCCCTACAATATTTAAGATGTTTGATAAATGTATGGCTAACTTCATCTACAATTTCTTGGAAAAATTTAATCTTCTCGATGAAAACCAATACCAATGGTTTCAGAAAAAATCGGTCAACTACCCTCGCAGTCTATAAATACGTTCAAGGGGTTTTACAATATTTAAAACACAAATACTATGGCTGTGGGTTTGTTATTAGACGTATGACAAAGTCTCCCATACTATATTGTTAACTAAACTAACCAGAATAGGTATCCGCGGAAAACACTTTGAATAGTTAAAATCGTACCTCGAAAATAGAAAACAATTTTTACAAATTTATATACTTTTATATATCTTTATATACAATCCGGAGAAGCTACTAAATCAAAAATGTGTACTGTTAACTCTATCCCACAAGGCAGTGTCACAAAAACCTTCCAGACCGAGGAAGAATGGCTAAAAGATCATAACCTTAAAATTAACAAAAACAAAACCAGTTTTCAGCTTACCAAAAATCGCCTATTGACTAAAACTCATTAAGCATAGAGGAAGTAACAGAAGTCACATTGACTATAGATACACGTGTGAATTGGAAGACATATATAGCTCATACTAAAACCAAATTATCCAAATTTACCCCCGCACTCAGTATTCTTAAAGCTAATACGCAATCATATCATTATAAAATTATTTTTGTATCATCTACACTCCCCCCATTATACTACACTCACAACCTACTCTTAGTCTGGGCCATTGTCTCGTCACGATATAGGCGTGAACCCTTTGTTCCATAGAGTGGGCGGACCGACTGTTGACACTAAGCCGTATTATAGAATTATGTTTTGAAACATTTTCTATGATTCCCCGATTTAAATTTCCTGTTCTTATAATATTAGGTAGTCGGAAAAGTGTGCGGCCTTTTTATAGTGAAAATAATAAAGACTTTTTTTATATTACCTTAATATTTATTGAAAGGAATATTGTCCATTTAATTGTATAGATTATGGTCTAGGTTCTACTATTACCTATTATTAGATATAGATTATGGTGTAGGTCACCGTACAAGGGTGCACGTTGCTTATCATTTTTAGCCGTGATTCGTATACGCGTATTTGTAATATTGTAGAACAGTGTCCAAGGAGCACTCAAAACTTAACACACGCTCTACCAGAATATACAATGAGCCTATGTCTCTCCACTGCCGTATATAGGCCTCTCCCAAGGCTCGCCACCACACACGACCCTCGACTCTTTTCATCCAACCACCACAGGCAAATTTATTTAAGTCGTTGTGTCGGCCCACTTGGCTGGAGCCCACACAATATTTATTACTTATTTATTAAAGTCACGTAACAATACGCATATTATAGATAAAATTTTAAAATGATATGAAAAAAACGATATAGATACTTTTAAAAGGTAGAAAAATATCACAGATACACAGAATAATAATATAGTACATATAAAACATCCAAATAATATTTTTTTATTATACACGAGATGGCAGACGAACGGGAGAGCCATCTACGCATGTGGGTACACTATTGTTTTTAAAATACACATTCACAACACTTGGTGTAGATCCTCACATTCCATGCCACATTCACATATTCTATTTTCATTAAATTACTCTTGCATATACCATCATAAAAGAAACCCGTGAGATAGGAAACATAAGGTGTTGACAGTACATTGACAAGTTAATCATACCTCTTCAGGTGGAACATTTCCCAAAAAAAAAGACATAAAATGTCGTTGTGTATATTCCAACAATAATCCGCTTTCAACAAATATATAAATAGGCACCATATTCGAAACAAAATAGGGGCCAATATTCGGTGCGTTTACCCCCTTTCGCTTCACATTGTTATATTCTGTAGAAAACCGTATATGATAATGTTATGTTATTAATCATAGCCCGAGGTTTTGGGGTTGACAAATTACAGATAAATTTAAGCTTTCGGTAAACAAATTGTCATATTTGAGTTGTTTATTTGCAAAAGTTCGCGATGAGGGATAATTTCAAGATCATCTCGACGCTTCCATTAACATGAAATACTTTTAACATGAAAATGAAATTGCGTTATGTCGAAATTGGGATCTTCCAATCAATTGGAAATTGATTATCCAATTGGGATTTGTTTTATTTTTATTTTATTGTATTTCGATATACCTACATATGGAGAAAGGGGTGCAGAGTTCGGTAGAGCGACGAGTCTTGGCGATACTACAATCATCGTGTGGTCGGCTATTTTAGAAATACCATCCCCACATCATTTCATATGGGTATAGTAAAAAGCGATTAAAAGATAACAAAGCCGCTACCAAAAGCCTCGAGGAACTTCACCACATCTAAAAGAGTGGACTCGCCAAACTGCTTGACCAGCTGGCGTTTGTAAAGCCATACTATATCTCTAGCCATATAGCCATATCTCTCATGCGTAAGACAATGTCCATAAAGAGGCTCATGGCCAGCTGTGAATTATAAGTGGGCTTGTTACGGTGTTGTAACAAGCCCTGCCAAGCCAAGCCTGTAACACTGTTGTTGTATTTGACACAGGAAAAATCTATTTATTTGTTAAATATCACGTCCCTTTCTCATCTAGACAACCTATAAATATACCGAGATATTGGCAATATAAGTGATTCCATACAAAATTTGACAGCCTGTATTTTAGCTGCGTGACACAATTTTTTAAATTGGTAGAACACGTATTCAATTATTTGTATGAAATATTTTTTGACACTCCGTTTAACCACTTTAGTAAGTCTTAGTAAGTCTTTATTTATTCTTCAAAGCGGTACTTCTCCCAGAGGCAACGTCTAATGCTTTACAAAGCGCAGCTTAGGCTCCATGTGTAGTACTGTTCACATTTTTCGACCGGTACACCGATATGTCAATTGGACCAAAGTTCAGGTTTTTACTATCGCACCTCGTGTGGTTAATCCACACTTTCTTGACAAAGAGTCGCTGCGCACAGTGCGGTCATCACGATACTTTATAGATACCATGAACTCTGAAGTTGTGGAATGAACTGCCTGCTGAGGATTTTCCGCTACACTACGACATGGGGCTCTTAAAGAAAGCTGTAAATAGGATTTTACAAGGCCGTCAGCGCACTCGCGTACCCCCTGGTGTAGCAGGTGTCCACGGACGGCGGTAGCCACATACCATTACGTGGACCGCATGTCTGCCACCTTCACAATAAAGAAAAACAAATTAGTATGGTGATAAAAGGCGGACTTAATACTTAGAACCATTATCTCCCAGACAACCTTTGGGCTACGCAGAGATGGCGCGGTAGGTACAATGATAGGTAAATTAAGTAAAATAGTAAATTAATTAAGTATAGCTAATATATTATTGACACATATTAATTAAATACCATAATATAAATAATCATACAAACATATTTAACTATAATATACCATTAATAATACCTCTCTTAATAGCCTTATGTCTGATCAATATTCTCCACTTTGAGTAAATGGTCCCTGAATCTTTTCTTAAAACTTATAATCGTAAGCGCCGACAACCACGTATAGAAAGCCATTTAAGCTTAGAAAGATATTGTGAAACGTGATCGTATTTTAGTAACTGAACCTAATACAGTTATTTAGAAGACGTTCGGTGATGTTTGTGGAACATTCATCAGCATCATCAATAATGGGTAACACAAGCGTTTGCACCGGAAGAAGTTTAGTATTAAGAGGAAGATTTTTTTTGAATCTATACTGGGATGTATCAGTAACCCGACTGCCGATCTTTACTGTCCAAATTTAACGTTTCTAGCTTCAGCGGTTTCAGCTTGGCGTTTATGAGTCAGTCAGTCACTCGGGACATGTCTATTAGTAGGACAAAGAATCTCGATAAATCATATTTTGACAAACCCTAAACAGTTATACAAACGAAGTATTAGGTTTTAATTAAAATAATTATTATTAATTATTGTTACGGTGATGGTTGGTTAGGAGATAGTGTTCATCCTGTGTTTCATCCATGACAAAATAAAAGAGAAAGATGGTGGCAATCAAATAGACCGCCCGTTTAATGGTTAACGGTTTTACGGCTTTTTTCGCTCACAAACTTCTATAATATATGCCAGCATCCGCTGCCTAGACAGCGGGTAGCATGGTTAAAGTGTCAGTAGCAGAGAATACGTCACCAAAGTGATCACTGTTATTACAATAAGCAGTGTGGAGTCTCTACAACAAACGTTTGTACTCCAGAAGTATAACGTTCATACGAATTTATACGAATCAGAGGCCGGGTGCTAGTATATCGTTGTGTGCGTAATCATTTGTGTAAGGAGGGCGATATTATTGCGATTTCTTTTAGTAAAACTATTTTTTAATGTCAATTATTGTTTGATTTGGGGATATACTCGTATTTGGTGACAGCGTGTATATCCGCGACGCGTTGTAATCATCGAATATCGAAAGGCTGAGTATTGTCAAGCAATTATTATTCTTACGCTTCTGACTTGTCTATACTTTCCATATAATTTAAAAATATAAAATTTCTATTATAAAATAATAAATAATAATAAATAAAATACGCTGCTTACCTTTGGAGATTTAGGAATGGATTTGGAGAATAGGTTGGGAAAATGGTAAAGGCTACGGAAATCCGTACGTATATTGGGAAAATAAAACAAAGTGGGATATGCAGTACATTACGGCGGCGGTAGGATTGTAGCGTGCAGCCTTACCCTACCAAACGTTAAGGGGTAAGTGAACTTTATGCGGGCATATATAGATTCCCTACTGGATTATTAATAGCACTGTGTACTCAACTTACTAGGCACTTCGCCTGCGTGCCAGACGTCTGTAATTAGTAAGGCGAACGCATCCGTCCGCGTTTGGCACAATGGCGTCGACGGCACCGATTGAACGCACGTTTGATACCCATTCATAGACCTGCTCGGCCTCCAAACTTTATAAGGACTGGTAGTCATGTTTCACTGGCGAGTTTACATGTTCAATTTGCCACACATACGTGATCTGCAGCACACAGTCAGCCTAATTCACATCTCACTTGGATTGGACGAGACCTTTTTAGGCCTTTTACGTAATGTCGTAAAAGGCGACTAAGGGATTACAAAGCTGCTTCCACAAGTTCTACACCACCGTTAAAGAGTGGACTCGAAACCTGCCTGGCCAGCGTGCTGTTTTAAGGCCATACATCCCTCACGCACAAAACAATGTGCACGAGGGGGCCCTAGTCCATCAGTGGTTTGCCGTTATTATTGTCAGTGTAAGCCCATGACGTCTCATACTATTTCAAATTCAAATGCGACATTATTTCAAATTAAATGTAATACACCTGAAAATAGCTTCTCAGTATTAAAACAAAACACAGTACAAATAGAGGCTTTTAAATGGCCCATTTGAAATCATGCCCCTGAAGGAAAATTAGCCGCCATCTACCCCGGCTACCGTCTGCATCATCTCGGTCTAGTATAGACTGTGTGGATGGATGTTCGGATGGTGGAGGAAAGGAGTGAATGGGATAAACTAAAATAGAAAATGACAAAGTGTAGTTAACTTTTATTCAAGAATGTTGTTTTAAACCGTATTAATGTTTCTTAAGCACAATTTGGTACATAAATAGTTTTGGATCCATATCCATATTTTGAATCTACAAGTATATCTCGGGTTTATATTCCTAAGAGTTATTTATTTATATGATTTAGGATTTCATAGATTTATATTTGGATCTATATTACTTAGATGTGTCAAATCGGTTGAGTGGGTAGTTCCAAAATTACAACAGTTTATATATGCCTACAATATACATGATATAGCAACTAGTAAATATATACCCATGGGCACCTTATTGCGCTGTTAATAAGAGCTGGTATATAATGGTTTTGGGTACATTAGGGTGTATAAACAAATAAAAATTAAATCCACGTAAACAAATATACCGAATGTAATCGAATATTCCCAAATCTGAAACCATAGATTTTGAGTTGATTGACATATTCGTCTGAAAATACCCTAAATATACTCGTACATATAAATTGGGTTTTTCATTTAGAAAACTAGTTTAAATAATATGGTTAAAACTAAAAGGGAAACTATTTTTTTACAAAAGTGGTTTGTAAAACTTTACAAAAGTCAATAAGAATCATGATTTTAGGTTGACGGAATCAACGGTTTTTGGTTACGAGAAAGGTTTGCATACACCATGAAGATAAAAAATATGTTATAGGTAGAGCTTATGAAGCTCTACAACGTGTCCCTATTTTTTAAAACTTGTCCGAAAAATCGGCGTATTCTTCATTCCGACTTGCGCGTGCCATCAGTATTCTATAACTGGCGGGTTTTTTCCTTGACTATCCACAATTCTAGATAGGGCCTGTCGGGCAAGCTAGACCCATCGCACAGCAGTCAGTATACAGTAACTTGTTGCTAGTTGGTCCTGCTCAGCGCTAACTGCGATGCGTATTTGCAATTTGCATCTATTTACTTACTTTTCCCCAAAAAATTCAAAAAGTATGAACACTTTTATTTTCTTCCAGAAAATAGTTTGCTTAATAAATTTATCAAATAATGACTATTCAATCCTAACTCTTCAGTTAATTTATGTTTATGTAAATGATTGATTGAACCTCTCGTATTATCGTATGTACTTTGTTTGTGTGTAAATCTAACGTTAACACTAATTATCAAATTCTACTTTTTATGCACTTTTCTTAAATATATGAGCCGCAAAATCTAGTGCACGCTAGTGTTTGCTGTGTGACACGGAATCAGAATGAAAATCAGAATCAGAATATATTTATTGTAAACTGCAACAGGTAAATTATAGTTGTTACCCATATCAAACGTACAATATTTACATAGTATTAATGTCACGAGAACAAATTAAATTTTACAATAATCTTATTTAATATATTAATGTAATCTATTGTCATTACTTTTTATAAAAAGAACATATTTTTAAAAAACAAATACCTCTTTTAAATTATAAAATGTAATTTCCGAAAGAGTTCCGCATAGACTAATTTACGCGTTTCAACTATCTCTTATTTTTTTTTTTATGGAAATAAGGTAGCAGACGAACAGACTGCTGGTGGTAAGTGGATGCAAACCTGCAACCAGCCCTTTTAGTATCCACTGCAGGACATGATGTTTAAAGGGTGTATGGCCTTTAAACGTCACGCTGGCCCAGTGGGTGGGTGAGTCCACCCTTTTAGAGGTGGTGTAGTTGCTCAGGGCTTATGATACCCGCTTTGTTACCCCTTAGTCGCCATTTATGGCACCCATAAGAAGAGATGGGGTTGTGCTATTCTATAGTCTGCAGACACCACACGACACAGTGGTAAGTAGACAATCCAACCCAAAGGCCTTCTCCAACTTTTTCTTATTTACTTGTTGTGTCCGGCATGCGTTTTTTTTCGTGAGAAACCTTCGCGGGCCAACAACAACAACAAGAAACAACAACGTACCAAAGTTTCATCGAAATCGGATGAGTGGTTTAGGAACGCATAGAAGACAAACAAGCAAACAAACAAACATTATTTTTTATATATTAGACTAGCTGTGCCCGGCATGCGTTGCAATGCGTTAGATTTTTTTTTTGTCAAAAACCTTCTCGGCCGCGCGCACAACAACAACTCACCAAAGTTTCATCGAAATCGGATGAATGGTTTAGGAACGCATAGAAGTCGAACGAACAAACAAACATTATTTTTTATATATTAGATTACAATACCCATGTTGTTTAAAACACTATTAATGGATTTGTCCTATTTAAAAATGCTTAATAACAATGTAATCCATATCACTGTTGTTGCTGACGTGTTATAGTTTGAATTCCATTTAACAATATTTTTAGCTAAAAACCCGAGACTAATCTTTGAACATACGCAACCACAGCAGTCATAATATTGTACATAATTTACACTCACACCATAGTAAACATATAACAGTTGTTGTTTAACTCCAGCCCGTTGTTAAGATAATTGCTAGGGATGTTACGAATATTTGTTTTCGCTTTCCCATTATGCAAAAGATTCGTAAAATGTAAACATTTAGTATATTTCGTTATTTTCGTTCAATACTCGTATGTGTTATGCCTATGAACACTGTGCGCACACATGCAAAACATGACTGGTTCATCTATATAAGATAGACTACTGTCTTATCTTTACTACATTCACGCTGCGCTACGCCACTGCTTTAGAATTTAGTTTACGCTGTCTGTGAACTTGGGTAACTGAATCGAAGGGAATGACATGAATTTATAAACAAACGAACAAATTATTCATGAATTTGATTATGTATTCCAATATCCGGATGTCTGTGCGTGTGTATAGGTATGTGTCTAAAGCAGGCTGTTTGTCTGGCTGGCTGTCTATCAGTCTGTCTGTTTGATTATGCGCCCTAAACTTGGGATTTATTAGACCAATTTTATTGCTGTATTCACTGGTGCGTACCGTGTTTGTCCCAGAAGATACTTTATTTAAATCGGCAACTTTCTTTAAGTCATTAGTTCATCTGGCTGGAAACATGCCATGCTACATTTAATACGCGGTCATCAGATAGGTCAATGGTTTGAGGGACACAGTGTTGACACAGTGCACGCAGTCACAATTCGCAGTATAGCGCCACTGTAGTCGCCAGTCGTCTCCAGCACTCCTCACGAGATATATATTTTTACTTAATTCTTATACTTGAGTTATCTACCGCACCTTGTGAACATAATCAATCAAGAACCTCGACAGTTTAATTTCTAAACTCTCGATTTCAGATTATTTGAAGAAAACAAAGAACTGCTCAAACTCTTCGAGAAGTTTCGAGAACTTCACACGATAGAGGACCAGACGAGCTCCGAGGAGTTAGCAGAACATGCAACCAAAGTCATGCACACTTTGGATGAAGGCATCAAGAGTTTGGCAGATGTGGATAATTTCTTCGCGTATATAAGACATGTTGGCGCGACTCACCGTCAGGTACCGGGATTCAAAGCTGAGTATTTTTGGGTAAGTCTAATGTTTATAGAATGGAAAGAATTATATGTCGTTGGGTCGCATGGTGTGGACAGGCTATAGAATAGCACCATCCGATATCTTCCCGTGGGTATAATAAGGGTATTTTAAGAGGGGAAGAGTGCACGCTGCAATCCAACAGCCGCTGGGCGCACTTAACTGGCCACGTTACCCCTCTATCACAGAAGACTACCTCGAAATGTACTGCATTTCCCACTTTATCTTATTTCCTTGTACGTACGTGTTTCGGTAGTGAATGGGATGTGCCAGAGCCCATTCCCATCCTATTCGTCCCCCTTTTCCCAACCTTTTCTTCAAATCCATTCCTATATCTCCAAAGGTAGGCAGCGCATCCGGGATCGTGCCAACGTTTGTCATTTTGGACTAATATTGGCATGTATCGCGGATGTCTATGGGCGACAGTATCTACTTACCATCAGGTGGACTTTATTCTCGTCTGCCGCCTTCATCCATAAAAAAAAGAAAAGTGTACATATGTATAAAGTATCTAGATAATTTAATTAATATACACCTTTCATATTGTTTAATAATACTTCCATTATCCTTTTGTTTTTCTCATTCCTTGATTGCACCGCCCGGGCCATCAATATATCTTTCCTCTTTTGAAGGTTGGCTGGAAGACAATGCCATGTAGCATTAACCCCATCTATTGTACTTTGTTCCACAGCGTGTTAAATAAATTAATGAATAAACCTAACAGTAAATAAGTATTTATATTGTCTATGAAAGCTGGCAAAAGTCGCTGAAGACGAAGTGAGTTGAGAAACTTAAAGGAAACCAGACTACTTATATTCATTGTATTATAATTTTCTATTCACATATTATTTCCCCCACAAAAATGCCAAATACCTACCATTTGTTTTTCCACCACCAAGATATGATACGATGTGATACTGAATCATAACAAGCTTTTATTTACAAAAGCTCTATTTTTATCGTGGATGAACACACACAATACCTAATGACCATTACCCTCGACCTTTCGCGGCAAAACCCGAGACAAGCCGGCTCGCATTACCTCCGCAAAAAACGTAACATGTGACGATTGACTTAGAACCTTTTTGCTAAAATTGTGTATAAATAAAAATTGAATATTAAAGGGTTAAAATGAAATGTCTAACTGATAGGGTATGAATTTTTTTTATTCCAATTTTCTTATATGATATTATGCGTTGTTGTATCGATCAGCTATGTATGCGTAACTAACATTATAGGACTTGTTAAATTTGTAACTGCAGGCAGTCTCCAATAAACATTCAAACAGTAAACACGTTCTCTGTCATTTGTCTCCTAATCAAAGGTGAAATGAACCTTAAGCCATCTGTGTAAAGAACATAATGGCCTGCATCGAGCCGGATACCGATTGAATAGGCGCACACCTGCATTGACCGCTAATGGCGAGAAGATAACAACCCACAGTGAAAAAAGTTAATATTACGTGAAAGTTAAATACGTTTCAATCCATTATTGAACATTTACAGTGCAAACTTGTTTTTGACTTATTAAACCGGGTGAACAATTTAATTATCTACACAGTGGTACAATTTTCGTGCATAAAAATTAAAATACAACCATGGAAACAGCAGAACAAATTTTAAGTGAATTGGAGGATTTACATGGCTGCATTGTTAAATCACAAGACAACTTTAAGAAATGTCCTAAGGTACGATTAACAAAGGGATACCTAGATTCTAAAATAGAGTGCCTTGACGATTACTGGACATCTTTTAGGACGGCACATAGCAGTTTATTGAAAATTGTAACAAAGGAACAACGAAAACACTTAGAATACTTTAGTAAAGATGTGTTTTATTCGTGTGAAGAACGTTACTTGCAAATAAAGGCCGATATGAAAGATTTAAAAGAAACTTTAACAGTGCCGACCATGAAACAATCTGAATCACATGGCGTCAAATGCCAGCAGTTAGAACCTCAAGTGAAATTGCCTATGATTAGTATCCCGACTTTCTCGGGTAATTATGAAGATTGGCCAATGTTCCAAGATCTGTTCCTTTCGCTTATCCATGGAAACGCCACACTTAGCAGCGTGCAAAAACTACATTATTTAAAGTCCTGCGTCACAGGTGAAGCTGAAGCGTTACTCAAACACGTTCAGGTGACAGAGAGCAATTACAATCAAACGTGGGAGACTCTAAAAGAACGGTACAGCAACAAACGTGGTATTGTCACATCAATCATGAAACGTCTTTTCAACCAGAAGAAGGCGCTAACTCAAACTGCAACAAATATAAAGTCTTTGCACGACACTACCAAAGAATGTCTTAACAATTTGAAAAACTTAAATGTTGACACGAGCTCATGTGACTTTTTCGTCATTTTTTTGATTGTACAGAAGCTAGACATAGAATCGCATAAAGAGTGGGAGGAGTATGTCAGCAGAGAAGAAGGCGATGAAGTACCAAACCTATCCACACTGATGAAATTTTTACAAACAAAGTTTCGTACACTTGAGCTTATTGCATCGACTACTTCAACAACCAAGGAAACATCAACTATACGTTCTTATCACATATCTACTACTCAGAAAGTTTGTTCACTATGCAACGAAGACCATGCACTTTTCCACTGTAAACAATTTGGTAAAATGAATTCAAAAGATAGAAGTGAATTCGTCAAAAGGAAACCACTATGTTTTAACTGCCTTACTTCCGGACACTCAGTCAAAGCATGCCGATCATCAACCTCATGTAGAAAATGCAACAAACGTCATCACACTCTTCTTCATCAACCATGCACTACGAGCACCCAAGGTCAACCAAGCAATGAAACACAACCAAGGGTATTACATTCCAATGTAGAAGAGATAGAAAATGTACAAATTAACGCAGTAATGACGTCACAAACTTACACATCAAAAAATAGTATAGCACTATTGGGGACGGCAATAATCACAGTTCGAAGTGAGAACGGCAACTCCAAAATTTTAAGAGCTCTTATCGACCCTGGTTCGCAAGGTTGTCTCATAAGCGAAAGAGCTGCACAAACACTGAAGGCCAGAAGGTATCCAGCAAGAGGTAACATCGTTGGCGTTGGATCTAATGTTTCCAAAATCAATCAAGTAGTTCAGATAGAAGTTATATCAGGATATCAAGAGAATTTCAGCCTCAAGGTGAAGGCCTACGTCATTTCAAAACAATTAACTACAAAAATCCCAACAAAAACGATTACGTCACACAACTGGCCCCATATAAAGGGACTCACCCTGGCAGATCCGAAATTCCATACACCAGGGCCTATCGACATACTACTAGGGGTCGATGAATACGCACAAATTTTACAAAATGACATAATCAAGGGCCCCCCAGGGACCCCTTGCGCTCAAAAAAGTAGCTTAGGGTGGCTTCTATTCGGAAGAGTTCATGACAACTCCGATGAAGAATCTTCAATCATTGTAATGCATCAGCAAATAGAAGTTGAAGATATGTTAAAAACACTGTGGGAAGTAGACACAGATTTCAAACGAAAACTGACAAAAGAAGAAGAAATATGTGAGAATATTTACAACCAAACATACACGAGAAACGAAGAAGGTAAATACGTAGTTAAATTACCTTTTAACACATACAGTCCACAGTCGCCAGATGGTAACACCAGAGAAATGGCTTTGAGAAGATTATTACAGCTAGAAAGAAGATTAGACAAGTTACCAGAACAAAAGAAGGCCTACAGTGAAGTGATTGAAGAATACATGAGTTTAGGACATATGGAAGTAATACCAGACAGCGAAATTAACCAACGTTCAGTTTATTTGCCTCATCACGCCGTGTTGCGTGCCGACAAAGACACGACAAAAGTGCGTGTTGTATTTGACGCTTCGTGCAAAAACTCTAACGGCATATCACTCAATGACGAACTCCTAGTGGGTCCAGTCTTGCAAGAAGACCTAAGAAGCATTATTCTACGATGGCGCATGCACAAGATCTGTTTCACAAGCGATATAGAGAAAATGTATAGGATGATTCTTCTTCAAAGGGCTGATACAGACTTCCAGAGAATATTATGGCGTCAGCATGCTTCTCACAACAACGAAGTCAAAGACTTTCGTCTTTTAACAGTAACTTTCGGCACCGCATCAGCACCTTACCTTGCTGTAAAAACGCTCATGCAGATTGCAAACGACGAAGGTGAGAATTTCCCAGTCGCAGCACGAATGATACAAGAAGACTTTTATGTCGACGATATGATGTCTGGCTGCGACACCATTGAACAAGCAATCGAAGCCAGTAAACAATTACGAACCATTTTGAGAAAAGGAGGAATGACACTTCTAAAATGGTCTTCCAACAGCACAGAATTCCTAAAATCCATCGAACCTCAGGAAAGATCAGTCAGAGCAAATATTGATTTGAAACTAAACGGCACTGTAAAGGCCTTAGGTCTCTCATGGAATCTAGCAAGTGACGCATTTCAATACAAGTTAACGTTACCACCACTCTCCACCGATGTCACTAAACGATCCATTTTATCGGATTTGCAAAAACTATTTGATCCATTAGGATGGATAGCGCCTGTGGTAGTCAAAGTCAAAATTCTTGTTCAACAACTATGGTTAGCAGGAGTTCAATGGGACGAGAGCATTGACAACGGATTGAAAGAAGAGTGGATAAAGATTCGCGATGACATGACAAATGTCAGCAATATTAAGTTACAACGATGGGTTAACACACTCAATTCCAACAAAGAAAATATATCTCTGCATGGCTTTTGCGATGCATCCATTCGAGCAATGGCTGCCGTAGTCTATTGTAGAACAAAGGAACCAGACGGGAGAATCAAGACGAACATTGTAGCCGCAAGAACCAAGGTGGCGCCAGTAAAAACAATATCGCTGCCCCGTCTTGAGTTGTGCGGCGCAGTTCTCCTCTCAAAACTGTTTCGGCATGTAGCCCAAGCTATGCGGATACCAGCTCAACAAGTTCATGCCTGGACTGATTCGTCCGTGACACTGTCCTGGTTGCTCGGCGAACCACACCGATGGAATCCATTCGTCGCAAATCGTGTTGTTGAGATATCAGAAAACATCAGCAACAGTCGATGGTATCATGTACAATCTGAACATAATCCTGCAGATGTAGCATCCCGTGGATCCAACGTTTCCGAACTGCAAATAAATCACTTGTGGTGGCACGGACCACAGTGGCTTTCACGTGAAGAAATAAACTTCACGAGACCCAATCTCGCGCCAACACAGTTAGAACAGCGAAAGACAATGCAAGTGTGTTTAAATATATCGGAGAGAGAGGAAGGAACCATAAGAAACAGTTTTTTCAGTTTTGAAAATTTCGACTCGCTAATAGAACTTCAGAAAATTATAGTATATAGCAAAAGGTTTTTAAACTTTAGAAAACACCGGAGTAATAATGAAAGGGCCATAACAACGGAAGAATTAGACAAGGCATTGAAAATTTGCATTAAAAAGGCACAAAAGGAACATTTTGAACAAGAAATAGAAATGATTACAAGAGAAAAACAAGCGAAAAGAAATAGTGATTTGAAGGCATTAAATCCATATCTCGATAAGGAAAATATACTAAGAGTAGGTGGAAGATTGTGTAATGCGAACATTTGTGAAGAAAGCAAGTACCCTATTATTCTGCATCACAAAAATGCACTAACCAATCTAATCGTGGCCGAAGCTCATTTGAAGACGATGCATGGTGGGCTTCAATTAATGTTGTCTTATATTCGGTCCCGGTATTGGATAATAAAGACCAAGAATATTGTCAAACACCACATCCACAAATGTTTGGTGTGTGCAAAAATAAAGGCAAAGGCTAGAATTCAAATCATGGGCGATTTACCTGCATCTAGAGTGAACCCGTCACGACCTTTCTTGTACAACGGTGATAAAATTACAAAACAATGTGTAACCAAATTGTGTCCATTACCCTTTGCACATCAAACTGATTAAGTAAATTGTTGAATGTAAAAACTAACTTCACAGAACTATGGTAACAGTAATTTATTTATGTTTCATTCAGTTTTTAATTTTTGTCGCATTTGTAACTTGAAATTTAAACTGTGAATATTTGTTGTTTAAAAAAAGGGCCCATGCCCATTTTGGCGGGCGGCATGTTGTATCGATCAGCTATGTATGCGTAACTAACATTATAGGACTTGTTAAATTTGTAACTGCAGGCAGTCTCCAATAAACATTCAAACAGTAAACACGTTCTCTGTCATTTGTCTCCTAATCAAAGGTGAAATGAACCTTAAGCCATCTGTGTAAAGAACATGCGTTTTTTTTTAATATGAATCAATTCTAAATGAACAATATTCAACTTTACACTAAATATCAAATGATGTTTCATTAATCGAAAGTTAAAAGAATCTTTCGCATTTCTTTCTTTATACAACGTGTCAAAGCTGAAAATAGATTCTCCAGTAGGTATTAAGGGTAGAGTCGATTCTACCAGTTTTTACAATAGGTACTTTTTTCATAACTTATGTATAAAAGAGGATGTTGGTATATCTGATGTGAATAGACTTCGACATAGTTTGACCAATCACCATGAAAGTTGGCCCATATATGCATGTTTTTATGGAGAAGGTTTTATGCTATCGACTTTGTTTTTAACTTGCCACTAGATGGCGCTGTAGCACATCAACTTCTATACCGTTCAATCAATCGCAAAAATCATATCGACAGCAAAACAGAATAATTTGTGATTTTATATACAGAGGTAAATAAATATACACAGACAGGACAACGTCTATCGGATTTTGCTAGTAACTTATAAATTTCTAGTAGATCTTTTATTCAGTCGGAGCGTAGCCCGGATCGCGTAATGAACGCTACAAACGTTTTAGATAGAACAACAAAACTTTGCACACAACTCATACACATTGAGTGCACGATGGATGTGTAGTCTTAAAAACGACACGCCTTTTTTAAGGATATACATTGAAAACACCTGGGTTCTTCAAAGAAGCCGTGAGTTGCAAGCAAGGTTTGCAAGGTCGTCGGCGTACCTGCATACATTCTGGTGTTGCAGGTGTTAGGGCAAGGTTTGTGGCAACTCTTTTATTCCTCAGTCGCCTTTTACAACATTCACGGGAAGAGTTAGGGTGGTTCTGTTTTAAAGCCGGCCGTCATCACAAAACGTTATATGTATAGAGCACTATGCAATGATTTCTTTTTTCACAAAATGTTTAACGTACAAAATGTTCATATTATTATAAGATCCAGAGACTTCGGTCTCTGGTGTAACGAAAATCCATTCCAATCTAGACATAATTAGCAGCGCCAGTGTGTAGATGGACGTGTTACCATTCGAATTGTACATTTAAGCGTAAACATCATTTTGAAGCCCTCTGTAAAAATACGAATGAAACTTAATTTTCACTCAAGAATCTTCATTACTTCAAACTGATAATTTTCAACTGAATGAATGTAAGACCGTATGAACGAAGAAATTCACGTCCCGGTAAGCTGAATTACTTTGATGTCTCGTTTATGAGGGAGTTTGGTTTCAATTGGCAATATTTTTCGCATTTGACAACCACAGCCACAAACAACATTTACTTAGAATTTAATATTTTTCTATAGACTTTTTAAAACATTTGGGTGCCATTTTTATCACAAAAATAAACAAAGCTCAATCACGTCTAAGCACTTTGCATTGATAATGTATTTATTTTTGTGCTAAGTGCCATTAGTAAAACAAACCAAGCAAAGGAATAATCAAACCTTTTAATACAAAACTTGTATTACAATAAAATTGTAACATCACTTTAAATTCTTGAAATAGTCCATCACAGATTGCTTTAAGTATTTATATTAAAATCTGGAATTACTTTGTTGTGTTAGAATTTTATATTTTAAAATTTTATTCCTCAAAATAATGCACAAAAACGAACTTGCTGCCTGATAGCATTATCTGAACGTCAAGGTTTTGGTAAACAAAGAAACATAAGACGGATGTATCAAAGTATATGTTAGACATAAATGCACAATTGCACATACATAAATTATAATAACAAATAGAGAACGTGAATATTTATGGAAGTAAACAAATTTTATGTGTGGGATTAAATAAAACAATACAATGGGGACTGAATTTCTTTCGTGAAAATTAACTATGTTTGTTTTACGACTTTTCAAAATTCAGCACTATTTCTGTCACTCACTCCCATCGCGTACGTATCCGCACCGATTTACATAGATGTAGGTATCTAATAGTAGCGATTCGATTAGCAGCTGTTTATGAATCGGGTGTGCGGCGTTGCCTTTCGTGGCAGAGTACAGAGTAACAAAATCAGAGACTTCATTAAAAAAAAATACTTTTCTCGAGTAATCTATCACGTTCAGAAAAAGTCTTAGAATAAAATTGTAATTATGGAAAATCAGTGCTAAGAGGGTGCAGGTTTTATTTAACTATGTATAAAGAACAGTTAATTTTAATGAATAAAGTTCTAATATCGTCACAATACATTGCAACCAGACCTTTCAGTATCCACCGCTGTACACGTGGGCTTCATCATGCACATTGTCTACTGCATGAAGGTCGAATAGCTTGAAAACACCACGCTGGCCAAGCTGATTGGTGAGTCCACTCTTTTAGAGGTGGTGTAGTTCCTCAACGCTTGTGGCACCAGCTCAGTGGGTACGACGGCCACGAGAAGAGATGGGACGGTGTTATCCTATAGTTGGCTGACACCATACACATATTTGAAAATTCATATTTTAACCCCTTAATATTGTTACACAAAATATTATCATTAAAAAAAACGTGTGCGGTCAGCGGACCCCCGTCAGGAACGAAGATCCTCACGCATTTTTGTTTAAACTCCGAATGTAATTCGAAATAAAATCTGTATAGTTCATGTATTTTTTTTTTTATTTTGTATCATATTTTCAATGCAAATAATTTAAAATAAGGAATCAAATCAAAAACCAAAAAGTTTCATTGAATGGCGTATGGAGAGAGAAAGAGGAGAGAGTGAGAGAGAGAAATAGAAAGGCGTATGTATGGAGGGGGTAAAAATCTTACGTAACGTTACATTTTCTCTCGAATCACACCTACCGCAAGCCGCGTAACGGAACTTCGTTCCAATAATTAGGACACATTTTATTTTTTTCAGAAAGTCGAGCAGCCGTTCCTGAAAGCAGCTAAGACCACTCTCGGGGACAGATACACGACAAACATAGAGAACATATACAAAATGACAATAAAGTTCATATTAGAGAACCTCGTGAAAGGGTACGAGGAAGCTGAACAAAATGGACTCCAGACGTGACACTAAATGTTTTCATTGGAATCTCATAACAAGAAGAAAAGATTAGAACTAATTATCACTTTGTGATTATTGTATCATCGCATAGTATTATAAATATAATGTGTACTAAAATTAACCTGTATAATTCTAAGGGGCTTAAGTGTAAATCTACGATAGGTCGAACTAAAAGTTATTAGAACTGACTACAGTGCAATACCATAGAAATAAAAGAAATTCGAATTTTGAAAATGCAAGTCAAACGCCATTAAATTTTCAAAGCTGCCATTTGTTTCTTATTTCTGAGGAATAGCCAAAAATTTATTCTCAGCCAAATAGGAATTTATTCCACGCCTTTTCTATATGTATATCTAAAGTAATGTCAGTCTGTCTCTCTGTGTGTTTGTATTACTGTTTTTTAGTTTTTAAGTGAGCGATGAGAGCCCAAGTGTGAGTTGAAATCCTAAAGTGATTTACTAGGGAAAGCCTTGTTCTGCAGTGAGACGTTCAAAAAGCTTATATCAATCAATTATTTATTATTATTATCATGTCATATAGTAATATGTGACATATGACATATGACATATGTGACATATAGTAATATGTCACGGCTCGCGGCGGTATTCGGTCCTCCCATGAAGAAAAGCATAAACCATATTTATAATGACACCGAATCCTTACTTACACCAACGCGCTAAATTATTCTTAACAACTTGTATTTAATATTTTTAGCATCTATAACTGTTATTCACACACCCATCCGTACATCAACTCATACACACTTGCAAACATTATTGACTCTATGCTAAATTTCCAAAATCGGATATCTAAAATCACACTCCCACACATTCACATACAGACATATTTGCATAAAATACACACGACGTTCATATTATACACAATAATTACCGCCTAATTAAACTGTTTTTTTTAAATAACTGTAATTTAGTACTTAGAATAGATCTAGTACAGATGTCAGCACACATTGTCCTTATAGAAAATATGTAAATATTGTAAATAAAATAAAGTAAAATAAATAAAAATTTAGGCACGTTATTGTTGAAAAAAAAAAGAGATTGCGCTAGTAGTATTTGTAACGAAAGCATATTAATCATATATATTAATAAAATAATAATCTTTAATAGCATAAAACTCGGTACAGGATATTGTTGTTTTCAAGTAAATATATGCAGTTCCACAAGTGTGGTGTGGTGTGGGCCGGCTACAGAATAGCACCACTCCATCTCGTCCCGTGGATGTCGTGATCAAGGCTACCAAGGGTCTACTACTAAAGACGACTGAAGCTACCACAAGCCCTCAGAAACTACACCAACTCTAAAATAAGTGGCCTCGCCAATGCGCTTGGTCAGCATGACGTTTTAAGTCCATACATCCATCACGCCTGAGACATGTGCACGAGGAGGTCCATGCCGAGCAGAGGATACTAGGGCTAGTTGTATTGCATTGCATAATAAGTAACATTGTATTCGAAATATAAAAATAAATAAGGTGAAAAAACAATCTTATTAATCTTATTATCCAAAACTTCAAAATTTGAATGAATGAATGTAAAACTTCCAAGTTTCTAGCTTGATATTTAAACTAATGAAAATTATACCATTTTTTTTTTGGATTTTCTTTCGAATATCATCAAAATGCACTTCTGTCTTTTTAGTACCTAGTTATTAACTTAAATTTTTTATTCGAGTCAGGGATATGACATGTCTATAAAATGTCATCTCCGTACAAATTTCACTCCGTTTGACAGTTCTACGTGTCACATCTCGGACTCGAATAAAAAATCCGACTTCACTCTGAGGTATAGTAATTGTTAACCAATCGAGCAATGACCTTTGACCTTTTAATATTTGTCTATTGTTTGCTGGGTGGGATGCAGGAATCCTAACGTCACCGACCGTAATGGTTGAAATATGGAGGGTTTTGTACTAGTGTGGTTCAAAATTTTCCCAGATAAATCCGGGCACAAACGTGGGCAGTAAGTAAGTCATGAAGGCATTTCGAAAATTCGAAGAGCTCACCTCGAGAATATTCAATTTGCATCTTAAGCAGCCGTTGTCGACGCAAATAAATCTTTATTATCAAGGGCCGATTTCAACAGATTTCATAAAAGAAAATGCTTTGAGCCAGGAATTTTAACGGCGTTGATCTATTTTTTTTTTTGTAAGAAAGTGGTGGACTGTTGGTGGTAAGTTGATACTGTCGTTTATATACTTTCACAACACATGTACAACAACTTACTTGCCTAATTTTACTCTCCAACTTGCTAAACGACTTTGAATCTATAAAATGGAAAATGCCTACTTCAAATTTCCGGCCCGTACCACTGAGTTTCAAGTACGGATTTGGTTTAACGACATATGTACTTGTAGTAGTAAGTGCAATAAGTCGATGACAAATCTGCCTTCTTTAATTACTTAGTTATCTACATAAAAAATAATCTTGACCCCCCCCCCCCCCCCCCCAGGGGAGGTGGGGGGGCTCTCATAATTCAATTGAGTAATAAATAATCAGAAAAAGGTTAATTTTATGTAAAACTACTTGAGCAATGAGCATCTCATGTATACCGTCCTTTTGAGAACCTGTGCTGAATGAGAAATTACTTACGTACGTGACTATCCATCCCCTACTATTTGTACTTTACTCTGAATATATCAGGTAAAATGTATTACCTATTTATTATATTATAACCCAATAGTCAACAACAGTCAACTAACTACTCGATTATTGGAATTTCAAAATTCACAAAATTCTTTTCTCTTTTTAGTTGTCTTTAATTACTTCCCTTTTTAATAAATTATATTAACTAAGCAACTAGATTTCTGTTGCGTAAAGAGCCTTTTTTCAGAAAGGAGATGGCATACCTGCAGACCGTTCACCTGGTAGTAAGTGGATACTGTCGCCAAAGGATATTCGCGATACACTCCAATATCAGACCAAAATGAGAAACATTGTCACTCCTCTGGATCCGCTGACTACCTTCGGAGACTTAAGAATTTATTTGAAGGAACTTTGAACTCAATAAATTTAATTACCAATAATTATTGCTTATTCAATTAAGGGTGTAGATTGTTGGCCTGAGATCTCGATTTCGAGCGACCGCAGCGCCAAAGTTTAATGTAACATCCGACGGGGCGGATGAATGACCTAGAGAGCGCGATTTTCAAAATGTTTTGCAACAAACGTTCCACGTTGAGAAATTGTTATTGAACTTGAATATTTACAGCATAACAATAACGTTGAATTTTTGGAAACTAGCTGTTGATTCTTTTTAATAGATTAATAAGAGTAGTTGAGACACAATTTTTATGTTTTTCTATCATTTGACATCTGACATTTTTGTATTCTACTTACCTAAAATTCCAACTATTTATTTATTTGTAATTTCACTACCAAAATTTATTCTAATTCGTAAAATATTCATTCAATAAAATAATTGCAAATTCAGTAGGAAGTGTGTTTATCTCTACGCAAGGAAATGTGCCTATTGCGTAAACTCAAATACTTACTTTTTGTTTACGATCACCTCGTCGATATCTAAAAAAAATCCTAGGGTTTTAAAAAAAATGTCAATAAATGAAACACAAGTATAAAAATGATTTATTTACTACACAATAACAAATATGAGTCGCCATTACTCGCTATCTCAAAAGCGTGCTAGGGTTGTACAAAAATTAGTAAATAATTCATTTATTTACTAATTTTAACAGAAGTTTGTAAATTATTAATATACTAATTAAAAGTATGTAATTAAACAATAACGAAATATGAGTTCAAAATTCTAATGGTTTTTCATTCGATTACGGATCAAGTTCTGATTTCTGCTAATTTGATGATAAAATCAATGGCTATCACAAAACCTATCAGAATGAAAACGTTACCAGCTGCCCGATTCACGTAAGTAATAAAAACCGTAGCGCAGTGACGTCACTTCGTTTTTTGCAAATTTAGCCCTTTTAACCGACTTAAAAAAAGGAGAATTCTCAATTCGCTGTATTTTTGAACCAATTTTTATGATTCTTTACACCAGGTAACTCAGAAATTGTATAGTAATTGAGCTATTGGAAGATTTATGACAATCCAAGACTAGATAAGTAAGTGCGTTTAAAACAGAAAACCAAAAGGCGATTTCTAAGTTCCTAAGTTAAAACGACTTTTGGACTGGCGTGTTTACGTGAATCGACTGGCTGGGTAGTTAAGTTACCTGTATCTTTCAAAATCATTAGGCGTTCTTCTCTTTCATAACACGTAAAGCTCTTTCTTTCCTCTCTTTCATAGCCTCTATGATACTGGGCGCGTCACGAATGGGCATGCTTCGTGACTGCCGAGGATCAACTAATTCTGGAAGTAGGCAATCGTAATAAAACCTAACTAATTTCATCTCCATTTTCTCCTCCCAAAATTTGTCGTCCTTTTCTATAATATAAACTTTCATAGGTACAGTAGCACCAAACCAGATGCCAAGCATGCAAACGTTTCTTTTAGTAATATGTACCTGTCCCTGAATTTGGAAATACCAGTTATGATTTTTATTTATGACATAACCCTTGGAAGCCTTGTCCTTAACCCAAAAGGTATGTTTGGCCATTGCTTCATCAAGAGTCATGCCAGCTAAAGAATGTGGGCACTTAATTTCAATTAAACCGTTTGCATAAATGCCATCTGGTGTAGTACCAAGAAATTCATATTGATCGTCGACGAACAAACCGCAACCTTGTATACTAATATTCTCTTGAATTTCTAACTGTTTAATTGCGGTTTCTTCGTTTTCGATACCGTACCGTACAGCAGGCAAACTGGAGATATTACTACCATAAACGATTTTACGAACAAGAACAGCACAACTTGTGCTCTCTCGTTTTTTACAAACTTCCCCGAACGATGATGAGGTTAGTAATTTTCTCCTTGTACTCATCCACTCAGAACTACTTCTTTGCAAATGGGTCGACCTTTCAAGCTCCTCTCTTTCAGCACAAGACAACTTTAAATCGGCTAAAAAAGATGACTTGGCTTTCTCATATAATTCTGGACTCAGATCAGGTTTTTCGCAGTTTGGTCCATAGTGAGCGTCTTTCGATACAGCGCTGTGGCTCTTTTTCAATCTTAATTTAGGTTTAGCAATTAAACGGATTCTACGATTACAATTTTCCACTTTCGCGATCAAAGGATTAGGACTAGATTTAAATATTACTTCATGAGTTTTACTATGAATCGATCCTGTATTAAAAGACACAACAGCAGCTGCGCATCGGCCCGCATAAGAACCACGGGAAGAATAATTTACACGCTTACCCCCTACTAATTTGGCAATCACTGCGTTAAAACTTTCAACTATATTACTTGTACAATTATGAATTAAACTTCTAGAATGATATGACAGTCTTTTACTTAAAATGTGTACCGCGTCCATTAATCCGCATCCAACAATTGCTGGAAGCAACCCAACAGGTTCTATTCGACGAGTATCAGGTCTACAGAAATACTCCTTGCAATATTGGTGATTACCAAATACGTGTTGTGGACCATTTAGGATATCTTCACTAAGATTTTTTATTTTTTCTTCGAGTGACTGATTTTGATCGCCCCAATATTTAATAGCGCATTTTACACCCGTTCTTAAACGCAAATACCTTTCTTTTAGGAATTTCCGCAATTCGCAAGGATACTTAGTGTCTTTCGACAGTTTCTCCAAGCTATTGCAGTAGTTTCGTAAAAGATGATTTTTGCATTCAATTTTCTCTACTGTTAAATTACCGTACGGTCGCGAATCTAATATTTTTTTATAAGTACTGGAATCGCCGTCTGCTACAAATTTATTATAAATTACACCGTGATCAACAATGGAACG
Organism: Sesia apiformis; assembly: GCA_914767545.1. Classification (NCBI taxonomy): domain Eukaryota; kingdom Metazoa; phylum Arthropoda; class Insecta; order Lepidoptera; family Sesiidae; genus Sesia; species Sesia apiformis. Next base: position 1,655,781 of record OU611962.1, read on the forward strand.
TTTAAACCCCTCAACTATTATGGTCGATTCCATACCGGTAGATGATCCCGAATAATTCTTGAAACAACGGTGTTCCGAGGGCTGACTGTCGTTCTTTGCGGCTCGTGCACAAACTACGCAGTATTTATTTTTAACTCCAAAAAACAATACTTTATTAGTTTTAATGCCAATTATCGCAGCTGCGCCGGACAAGGCGGAAAAATTCTTACCATAAGATCTCTTGCTCCAACAACCGTCAACAGCAACAGATATTAATGGTGTACCATTTTTATCAACACTACCTATAGACACTGCGTACTCCGCTTCTTCCTTGACAGCTTCTGCCATGGAATGTGCTGCTGTCTTTTCCCACCAATCGCAAACCGTATTATTAATTTCATTGTATAATGAAGGTGACATGATTGGTAGGGCTACTGCGGCAGTTAATGTTTTTAACTGATAGTAGCTCCCACCAGATGATATGATACCAGATACAATTTGATGATTCACTTCCATTCTATCTTCTTTCTTTTCAATCAAACACACAGTAAATTTCATACTACACATACTACATTTCATGATGAGTTTTGAGTCCAGACCAACTTTTACTTCACCTATTATACTGAGGTAACTTAACTTACAATCCATTGGACCGTGGTCCCCTATGGCCTGAAGAGCTTTAAAAAAAAAAGAAACGTCTACAACTCTACGCCCAACTTCCATTTCATCCACCTTTCCCTCTTGGTCGTTTTCAATAACTAGTTCCTGTAAAGAAAGATAATGGCTTGATTTTTTTTATAAAAAATAATTAAAAATTTAAAAAAATGCAAAAGAATTAATACAATATTAGGTTCCTGATGAATAGAAATTATAATTTCTTTACGCATTAGGTATTGTTTTTTTATGACGTCACCTATTTGAACGTAAATTTTCTTTTGAGAAAGTAATTGAGAAGTATTTCGGTACTAAGGTGTTTGTCTCTCGATGAAAATAATAAATATTGCAAGAAAAATCTATAGGTAGGTATTGAGATTTTGTCTTCGCCCATCACTAACTAAGTAGTTTGTTTATTTATGTAACAAGTCTACAAGAATTACGTATAACAACTTACCTCTATACAGCGCGTAGCATTGTTGCTCAGAGTCTCGGCCCCAAGGTTTTCTTTATTTTCAATACTGGAAATATTATTCATCAATATTATCCACTTTTTATTTATTTTGTACAACCCTAAGCCAGACGCTAGGCGCCTCGCGTCTGTTTGGCGGTATAGGTATGTCGACAAAGTTGCGCTGTCGCCTACCTACTTCCACAATTTGATATTTAGACAATACTAGCCGACCCGGCGAACTCCGTATCGCCTTTTTTTTTTTTTAAAAATCCTATTATTTTGATATTACATACAGATACTTCAATTTTATTTATCAGTATAGATATAGATAATACAAACCAATATTTACATGTTATTGTAGGTATATGTCTGAATCGGGCGATCTAAATCATATGACATATTGTATTAGCTTTGTAATGTACCCTGTTCAAATGCGATAATAAATAAGTAGGGAGGAACTTACATTTTATTCCGAGATCTTTTGGCTTTCATATTTTTATAATGCGTACAAAACTTTCTTTTCCCTGGCATGCCACTCAAATTCAATCAGTCCTGCGAAAAAAATAGCCTATGTTACTCAGTGATAATGTAGCTTTCGAATGATAAAAGAATTATTAAAATCAGTCCAGTACTTTTTGAGTTTATTCGTTACATACAAAAATCCAAATCTTTCCTCTTTATAATACCTATTAGTGTAGATATTGTATTTTTTACGATTTATATCTAGTTCCATCATGGTTTTCTTTCAGACATTCATTATATCGATACTTTCTACTAACTGAAAATAAATTAATTATAAAAATGTTATACTTACAGTTTTTTACAAAAAACACAAATTCACAATACGTAATTCTGCTGTCTGCAGCCGACAAGCGTGGTGTCGCGTTCACTTACAGAAAGGAACTGCCGCTGCAGACCACCGAGATTGCACGAATGAAACGAACGTTTTATCCCATACATTTGTGTATGAAAAATTTACCTTAAAATATATCTAGATTTTAGGGCTTTAAAAGAGGAAGTCTTTGTTTGTAAAGGTATAAAAAGAAGTATACAGCTATACTTATTGGTTTCATCAGTGTTCAAAAAGTGTTTCTTTTTATCAATTTGTGTTGATTTATGGGGTTAAATCTGAAAAATACGAAGTCATGTTTTTGCATTTTTACTCAATTTTGTGCGTTTGTTGACGTTTATTATATAACAACTATTAGGTTTAAGAGTTTAATATAAGCATGAACATACTTATTGGTCTTTGATTGTAATATATACAAATTATCATTGATATCAATCATATGTAAATAGGTTAAATATGAAAAATCGTAACACTCTTTTCGGTGATTTTCACGATCTACACCCTTAACGAGATCAATTAAAAAGGTTAAGTTATAATTAATTCGGATTATTGAGGTTCTAGTGTATAGATTTTATATAGATTCATTCATATTATTTCATTAAAAGCTCACAATAAAGTATATCTAATGTCTTCTCTAACATTTCGATAAATGGTGAGAATCGAGTGACTTCGTGTAGTAGGGGTGTGGAGATTTGTATATAAAATTGTCACACTCCCGCTTATAATATAATAATGACATCGTTGCGGCCCACGCGGGTCCCGAGTGTTTTTTTATTAGATCTTTATAAATTATGAATGGACTAATAAACAAAATTTTTCTGCTGGAAGGTTTATAAAACCTAGTGCTTATACAGTTAACACTAACCAAAGCAACTAACTGTCTCAAAGATTAATTCAGAACCATTTCAAACATTTTTCCATTTTACGCAAAATTACAAGTACGGACTAACTAACTCTGTAGGTACCTTCAATTCACATTGTATTTACTTAAGTATAAAGTATAAAGAATATGTACTTATTTAGCTTTTAGATCTTTGTGTTTTGTATATATACCTGTATAATTACGTACTATAAGTACTTAAAAATTGTAGTCACTGAAACATATATATATTTACATATACTTGCGCACTTAGCGCACGCACTGGTATATAAAGGCCGTGTGGTGTAGCAATAGGCACTGAGGAATTATACCATCTCGAAAAGATTGGACTCGCCAATTCAATCCGCTTGGCCAGTGCGCCGTTTTAAGGTCAAACATCTCAATGTCCAGTGATGGAAACAAAAATGCAAAAAAAAAATTTTTTGTAATATTGGTTTATTCATAGAATCATGATGCTGAAGTAACACATGCAGATTATATCTGCCACAGGACCGACACACGGTGGACTGGATGAGGCCTTGAATCGATACCACGAATAGTGCAGTGTGAGACACTCTCCAGCCACGTGGACCGAAGACTTGTAGAAGTTCGCTGGTTGTTGACGATCCTTCGGAGAGGTCTATATCTAGTGTAATAAAACTAGCTTCACAAGTTCACATATCATATCCACGTATATTTCTTGTATAATGTATTATTATTGTATTATTTATTTATTGTATTTTATGTTTTATAGTTTTACAGTATAGTAAGGAAAAAAGTAATGTGACATATTTTTATGATTATTGAAAGAACAGTATGGAACAAATCGATGTCTAAAGATTGCTTGCAGAGTGCAATGTATTCAGATGTTATTCTGCAAAATAATAAACTTCTTCGGTAGTTAGTGCTGCAAGGTACATAATCTTACATTATGTATTACTTCATACAAGCTCTATCAAAGTAAATCCTAATTTTACATACTTAATCACAATCACCAGTCACATTTGTTTTAGCTCCTTCTATAAGCCAAACGGTTGAGTTTGGCTTATAGGTTGAGGCTACCAGCTTCAGCTTCTCAACTCTCGATGTTGCTATTCGTGAAAATAATATTTGCAATTGAATAGATAATTGTTAATCGATAAAAATCCTTATTTATATTTCTAATAAATAAATTTAACCTTAGTGCTCGAGGGATGGCCAAAAAGGCTTCAGAATGGAACATTCCTAAGGCCATTTCGTCAATACTAAAATAGTTTTTGTTTATTTATTATCTTTTACGTTTTCTTTTGTATATGTGACCAACTTTTTGCGATTAGCGGATAAGGGAGGTATCATTTTACAGAAAACTTGAAGTCAAACAAAGAGATCATAAGAATTTTTTCTCTAGGAAGTATACGAATGTATATATTTTCAGAAAAAAAACTACAATATTTATAAACGATTATTCCAAAATTAAATAACAATTCCTTACTGCGCAAGTCTGCGCATAGTGATATCTTTAATTGACATATTTTAAACATTTTTTTTCCAAAAAATAATTGCCTATATGTCGATTTGTCCTTACCGTTTGGTTGGTCGAATGGATTATATTAGTAGAAGAGATATAGGATGTTTATTTATAGAGATGTGGGCGGACGAGCATGCGGTCCCACGTGATGGTAAGTGTTACCGCTGCCCATGGACACCTGCAACACCAGGGGACAGGGGGGTGCGCCACAGACCTTGCAAAATCCTATCCTCTGTGGATTAGATTAGATTGGATTGAAATAATGGTTTAGCATCATCACACAATATTTAACGTAAATATAATCATATATTGTGTAAGTTATGTGATAAATTTACTGGGAATTACGGAACTTCCACGAGTTGGATCAGTTTAAATAAGCAACGAGTTGAGTTGCAAAGCCGTTTGGATCAAAGTTTATAAAGCGCATCTACGCGACGACTCTTGTGTGTTCCAAGTCAAGTTTCACAGCGAATCAATATTTTAGCACAGAAGTGGACACCCAATTGAATACAGTAAACATAGATAGTTACAATTTGTTAGTTATCTGGTGAAATCTGGCCAACGTATTATTATTATTATTACGGAATAATGTAACAGAATCTAAACTACATACGAGTATAATAGAGAATAGTTTTTGGAATATATACAATGTTAAATACACGATGGTCAAGTTCAAGTTCAGCCTCAGGTTTTTAAAGCCTGTCTTTTATTGTGTCATATGTCGTTGACCCATCGATATAGGAATAGACTAGATGACATATCATACGTTCTAATCAAAGAAACCTGGTTGGCAACTTCTAGGGGGTGAAACACATGAGGTTAATTGAAAAGTCAAATTTGAAACTAAAGTACTTCGTAATAAGAGTGTTCCACTTTTAAAACACATTTTTGAATGAAAGAATTTTAGAGCCACTGAACATAGAACACTATTAGACTCTAACGTATCTACCCTAGAATACTTGTATAACATATCTTTTGAAATCGATGTCGTGACCCAATAGGGCCGCCACTAACACAAAAGAAAACAATTGGGGATTCATGATCATATACTATAGTGTTAAAAACATGGACTGGAACGCTCACGAGCGTTTATCGCTTGAGTTTTAAAAGTTCATTAGCACTCAGTCAAGCGTGAAGCGCTTATTCTTATAACACTAGTTCTATAGTTTGATACATTCGACTCAAAATTCAAACTGTATGTATATAAGAGAGAGTCCGCCTCCATACATCTTGATATGGTAACTTTATGTAAGATAAACTTTATCTACGATACTTAGGTACACTTATGTGATATTGCAGAATGGTATAGGTATTGGTATGTCTAGCTAGTACACAGCGTAACTCAAGATTAAACTCTGAGCTGCACAACAAGTTTAAACTTTCACAACTTATGAAGTACGAAACCCGAATACTTTATAAAATTTAAAAAAATGCCTCTCAAAATGAGTGCTATTTGCAAAAATACCTACAAATTCCTAACCATCTATTTCAACTAGTAGATAAATATTATCATCGATACCTACTGTCTGTTTGGACTCTGTAAGATTTTGAAGAATATCGCGGGGTGTCGATGAATATCGAAGATTTTTTTTATTAATTTTAATCTATCGATTCGTCCGCGTGGATTTAGTTTCAAAATTCTATATACCAAATTTCAAGACCTCAAATTAAAAAGTTTTTAAGATATCAATTTTTCTCATGTATCAAAAAATGCCGATACACGTGGGCAGTAAACCGACTATGTTCCTTTTTTCCCGCCTCGTCCTATTCCGCCAAATTTGGCAACACTGACAGTTCGACGTCTGTCCGCGAGTGCGGTCGTTACGCTTAGACTCAAAAATCAACTAATATCAAAAATAGTGGTGTCTGTGTGGAGAGAATATTACCGAACCAGCTCATAACCCACAACGAGGTGCCCCGGGGCTGGAGACAAGCATTCATCGTCCTGTGAGTACTTACCTCTTCCTTTTAGCGTAGTCGGGAATTTGTTGGGGTAGTTTCAAAACCTAGTTTACGCAACACACGTGTTTAATTATTTTAAATTAAATATCTATAATTCAGTCAGTCAATCTATCAGATCAGTCAGTCAGTCAGTCAGTCAGTCAGGACATCTCTTTTTACATGTATAGATATATTATATTTTGTTAATATGTATGTGCAAATGTTTCGATGTAGATATTGCACGGCCTCTACTGTGGGTAGACCGCGATCACCGGTGCAACTTTTCAGTTGGGGCCGCTTGATAGTTCACACTGCGACATATGATGAGTTGGTGCCGATTGGCACAACAATTATTTTTTTTTCACTTTCCGCTCATTGTATTGTCTCCTATTGGGTTGATCAATAAGTACCCGTGTTAGTAATGAAGACGCAAGTTTTTCTCAATTTTTTTTTAATTTTTCTACGTAATACCCTTTAAGGTCGAGACACTTTTCCTAACGTTTCTGCCATTTCTTTAACCCCTCCAAAAAATACGACTTGTCACAGTCTTGAAATACGCTTCTGTCTCGGCGATAACCTCCTCGTTTGAGCTGAATTTTTTTCCCCCCGACTCATGTTTTCATGTTGGGGAACAGAAAGAAGTCGCAGGGAGCAAGGTCCGGCTCCCGGAGTGCGGTGGGTGGATGCGGCAGCAATTCGTAGCGCAGTTTATGCAATTTGGCCGCGACAATTCCGGATGAATATGCTGGTGCGTTATCGTGGTGAAACAGCACTTTTTTCTTAACCAAATGGGGCTTTCTCTCTTTCAATTTCTTATCGAGTCGGTCCAATAATTCACTACAATACTGCCCCGTGATCGTTCTTCCTTTCTGCAAAAAGTCCATGAGGATTATTCCTTTCGAGTCCCAAAAAATCATGGCCTTTCCGGCCGATGGGACCGTTTTTGCCTTCTTCGGAGCAGATTCACCCGGAAAAATCCATTGTTTCGACTGTCGTTTGGTCTCTGGCGTATAGCAATGTATCCAGGTTTCATCAATGGTGATGACTCGACGCAAAAATCCTGTGGATTTCGCTTAAGGAGGTCCAAACACTGCTTCGATATTGATAGCCGTATCTGCTTGTTGTCCACCGTGAGCAATCGCGGCATCCATCGGGCCGACACCTTTTTCACACTTAGCTTGTCATTTAAAATATTTATTGCCGTTCCGTACGACACGCCTACGGCCTCTGCTACTTCGCGCACTTTAGTTCGGCGATTAGCGAGAATCATGTCATGGACCTTTTGTACGATTTGTTCGGTAACCACGTCTGTCGAGCGGCCTGGTCGCTCCTCATCAAAAACAGATGTACGACCACGTTTGAATTCATTAAACCAATATCTCACGGCTCTTATAGATGGTGAAGGGTCCCCATAGACACTATCCAACTTCGCTTTTATTTCTTCGCATGTTTTCCCATCCAAAAATAAAAAGCGAATTACGGATCGATATTGCTCTTTTTCCATTTTATCGAAAAACACGAAACACGTATGATAGAATCGACTGCCCAATAAAAACTAACCTATGAATCCGTCTGAAATTTAGTATGGTGTCGTTTGACAGATAACAGTACACGACGGTAATGCCAACTTCCCTCATCAACGCCACCTGTCGTCAAACGCGGGTACTTATCGATCGACCCAGGTATTGTTGTTGTCAATAAAATAATTTTCTTTCTTATTTTACTTTCTATTGCGGGGCTCTAATTTTAACAAATTTGAATTAATAAGTATATGGGATACAGTGAAATATGTAAAACTGAAGGGCAAAACGAATTAAATTTAACGCAAAAATAGACGCGATGGTGTAGTTTTAACAATCTTTTTTAGCTGTTACGATAAAAGGCCCTATTTCAAAAGTGGATTCTACTCGTATTACAATGTTATACAAAAAATCCGTTTTCTAAGAGCACTGAACGCTGACGGTGACTTTCCATCGGGAAAAGATTCCAAAAGGGAACTTTTCAAAAGCTTCCAAAAGAAAAACTGCGAGCTTTTTGCCAATGGAGTAACTTTTAATTCAAAAGTACCTACACTTTATTTTTATTTTATAGAATTTTCTTATTTAATTTTATTTTCCTTTATCTTGTTTAAGTGAGTGTGCAACCTTCAAACGAACGTCTAAAAAGCGATTAGCTCAGGCGCCGTCCCCGACGTAGTGCTCGACGTGTTTTAGCTAATAAGATTTTTTTAGCTTTTTGTAGTGTTAATAAAGATTTTTGTATCGAAGCTAAAACTAGAGTATGTTTCTTATGTAATAAACACTTTATTTGCACATTTCATACGATATAATTAAAATTTTAGATGTGTTTTGTTACCATGTCTATAACAAAATGGCTTTACGTAAGAAGCTATAATTTGTGTATGATATTAACCATATCCTGTATTTAAACAACAAATACTAAAAATAGTGTATTATATAATAGAAAAAAGTTATGGGTAATACAAGCAAAAAATAAATTTAATTTGATGCTTTTGATTTTTCTTTATTTATTTTTTTTATTTACGAAGGCGGCAGACGAGCATACAGTCCACCTGGTACCTGGATACTGTCGCCCATAGACATCCGCGATACATGCCAACATCAGTTCAAAATGACAAACGTTGGCACGCCCCCGGATGCGCCGCCTACCTTTGGAGATATAGGAATGGATTTGGAGAAAGGGTTGGGGAAATGGGGAGGGATTGGATGGGTGTTTGAGCCCTAAGGGGAGCGCTCCACCCCGCGCAGCGCTCCATCCCGCGCAGCGCTCCACCCCGCGCAGCGCTCCACCCCGCGCAGCAGGGCGAGGGGGACGAGGAGCAAGACGTCAGTCAAATGACAGACAAGAAAAATGGACGCCAACCTGCAAGCGTGTGATCGCCATTTCTTTAGTATTTGTCAATGTTAACATTAAAAGCATATCAAATCCAAAGTAAATTCTTTTCATCATATAAACCAATCAAATCCCGCACATAAAGTTGGTCCACCGAACCGGGATACCACACCTACGGATTTGAAGCCGAACCAGGATCTTCTCCGAACTAGCTTAAAGAGGATGATCCCTTTACGGATGGCGAGAATCAGTGCTGTGATGTCACGACAAATAACATCTACAAGATAAGTAGCAAGCAGTCTGAGTGAGTCCGATCCATTACATTGCCTTTGTGTCCTTTTGTGTTATTTTGTGTCCAAATTCTTTAGTTTTACCAATTTAAATTAATCATTACGTAATTAAGATCCCAATCAATCGAAATGAACAATAAACCGCATTAAAGGATCAACGCATTTCGATAATACTTCTGTTTAAATCTTTAAATCTTAACTAAATTGCTAATAACTTCCAGGGTAGGAGCATATCGCCAGTGTTAACTACCTGTCAATTTTTAATTAAAGATAGTCAAAATTATAGTCAAAACTTTATACTTATAAATTATATCGACCAATTCGTCGTTATTATTCATCGATTTACTTAGTTGTAATAATTATTTCAAGTAGGTAATCTATTTGTGTATAGTTACGCGATTATCTCAATGCAGTTGTGTGTTTTGTTGAGTCGACCGGTGCGAATTAGAACAAAATATTCATGCGTATGAGACTATGTTGGTATAATTCAGTATACGGTTATTCAATTAGTTAATGAATTTAAATTATTATAATTTTACACTTTAAATATTATTCTACCCGTCTATTAGATAGTTAATTTGTTGTTAAATACGTTCTTCCATTTCTTTTCATGACAATGAAGGAACTGATTCAAAAACGAGGAACATATAAAGGTCGTTTAACTAAATTTGTCACGTATGTTGATGCATTTGACGATGTTTTGTCTTGCAGTGAAGTTCAAGCTTTGGAATTAAAACTCCGCATGACTAGCATTGAAGCGATGTATAAGGAGTTCGAGGAAGTCCAGACTAGCATTGAATGCCTGACCGTCACGGAGGCGGACGCTCAGACTCAAGTGGTACAAAGGTCAGAATTTGAGTCTCAATATTTTTCTGTGATGGCTAGGGCTCAAGAATTATTAAACAAGTTTAAAATGTCTAAGAAACGTAACTCTGAGACTTCCTTCTCCTCAGCCAGCGAAAACGGTGACTATGAGCTGAGGAATCAGGGAAATACGGGCATGAAGGGTGTTAAGTTACCTACCATACAAATACCTAAATACGATGGTGACTTCGGAAGCTGGCTTGAATTCCGCGACACCTTCGTGTCTCTTATACATTCGAATCAAACCATTAGCAATATTCAAAAATTTCATTACCTACGGGCCTCTCTGACGGGAGGCGCTGCTCAGATAATTCGTGCATTGGAGTTCTCTGCTTCTAACTATACCTCAGCGTGGAGTTCCTTGTGCGAACGGTTTGACAATACAAGGTTGCTAGTGCAAAATCACATTAAGGCGATTTTTGACGAAGAGGTAATAAAAAGGGAATCAGCTTCCTCTATACGTCGGCTTTTAGACGCATACACAAACAATTTGCGCGCTTTGCAAATACTAGGCGAACCCACCGACAGCTGGGATACATTGGTAATATATATAGTTTCATCAAAATTGGATGCTCGCACTCAGCGTGTATGGGAGGAACACAAAACAACACACAAAAAACTTACCTTAGATATATTTACAAATTTTCTCAAGAATAGGGCAGACTTATTAGAGACCATCGAATTAAGTAACAACACAAGTAACAACAAACAAGAATCATCATCGAAGGGTACAAGCAGACATGTTCGTGGTTTTGCTGCAGTTGCGAACCCTGGTTACAAAAAATACAAATGTCATCTTTGCAAAGCTGAACATCCTTTATATATGTGTAATCAGTTTATGCAGATGGCGGTAAGTGCTCGAGAACAGTTTGTTGCCAATATGAAATTGTGTAGTAATTGTCTTAGAGCAGGGCATAATGTGCGTATGTGTAGGCTAGGTCCCTGCAGGCAGTGCGGCATTAAGCACAACACTTTGTTGCACAAGGAGTTAGGCAGCGCCAGGACGGCTGCAGACGCGGTAGCGCAAAGCACGTCTGCGCCGCGCGCGCCCACACTCGCGCCGTCAGCACCGGAGTCGTCCACGTCTTACGTTAAGAACATGTCAGCCGTTAACAATCATTCCGGCCAGGTTCTTCTAGCGACTGCTTTAATTCAGATTTTAGACGTTCACAATAGACCTCATGAAGTCAGGGCCATTCTAGACTCTGGTAGTCAGGCCTCCTTTATGACAGAGTCTCTTCTTTGTACATTAGGTCTAAACTCTGAGAGGACTAAGTCCACGGTCGCCGGCATTAACAACTCGGTCTCGACAGTTAACAAAAGATGCGATGCAATAATACAGTCCAGAATCAATACGTTTAAAACAAACATTACGTTTTTAGTGTTGCCAAACATAACTTCGACCAACAACGAAGTCTTTAATGTTAGCACATTAAACTTTCCGTCTAATATAATACTCGCAGACCCAGAATACTTTAATCCGTCAAATTACGATATTTTACTTGGCGCAGATATTTTCTGGGACCTGCTGTGCGCAAATCAATTAAAGTTAGGCGATAACTGTCCAGTGTTGCAGGAAACAAAGTTCGGGTATATCGTCTCCGGGCCCACCGGAAGACAAACTACAAACAAGTTGTCTTGCAATTTGTCTCATTTCAATGAGATTCAAGACCAATTAGCTAAATTTTGGAGCATTGATGAATTCCTGATACTAAGAAACAAGTATATTCCACGGAGGAAGACTTGTGTGAACAACATTTCTTGCAACATATGTCACGTAAAGATGACGGCAGGTTCTCAATAGGAATCCCTATGAAACAGGCTGACACTGAACTGGGTCAGTCATTTGAACGCGCTAAACAAAGCTTTCTGACATTAGAAAGACGGCTTCAGAAACAGCCTACGTTAAAGGCTATGTACATTAATTTCATGTCTGAGTATTGATCATTAAGTCACATGTCCGCGAGTGACATCAATAATCGTCATGAAAATGGCTATTTCATGCCACATCATGGTGTGCTGCGCGACGAAAGCACTACGACTAAGCTACGCGTCGTCTTTAACGCTAGCGCACCCACGACTTCCGGCCTTTCATTTAACGATCTTCAGATGGTCGGGCCGACGATACAAAGCGATCTGTTTACGATTCTCTTGCGATTTCGACAACATCGCTACGTTATGGCGGGAGATATCGAAAAGATGTACCGACAGGTACAAATTAATGAGGATCAGCGTCATTTACAGCAAATAGTTTGGCGTGACGACCCTTCTGAGCCCCTTCAGACCTTCACCTTAAATACTGTTACGTACGGGACAGCCTCTGCGCCATTCTTGTCTGTTCGTTGCCTTAAGCAAATTGCGGACGAATGCGACAATGAACTTGTGCGTAAAATCATTAACGAGGACTGTTATGTTGACGATCTGTTGACAGGTCGGGAGTCGGCACAGGGTCTCATGGAAGTTCGTGCTCTTGTCTCAAAGGAACTTTTATCAGGTTGCTTTAATTTGAGAAAATTTAAATCTAATTTACCCACTTGCAGCGACAGCGCAGATTCATCTGACCATTCGGCTATCGTTGACTTAAGCGAGAACGAGCAATCCAAGACTCTGGGTCTGAGGTGGTCTCCGTCATCCGACACCTTACATTTCGACATTAAGGTTGATCCCAATCCTGACGTCACAAAGAGGTATTACTGTCATCCAAACATACATTAACTAAACTTATATTTCATTTTGAACATGCTCGCTGAATGCATGCCGGACCCCAACTGTTGCTTTCCTCCATTAGGGAGCAGTTGTGGCCTATAGGGGGTCGTAATTTAGCTAGATCCACTGTACACAAATGCCAGCGTTGCTTTCGACTTAATGCACAAGCGGCGCGCCCGGTGATGGGTAATTTACCTGAGCAGCGCCTCCAACCTGGGTACCCGTTTCAAACTACAGGAATGGATTATGCTGGTCCATTCTTAGCACTCAATAGAAGGGGTCGCGGTAGCAGGACAGAGAAAGTCTATGTTGCCGTGTTTATCTGTTTTGTCACCAAATGCATCCACCTCGAGCTCGTTAGCTCCCTATGTAGGGACTCCTTCTTAGCAACATTGCGTCGCTTCATTGCTAGGCGTTCCAAGCCATCAACTTTGTTTTCTGATAACGGAACGCAGTTTGTAGGTGCGCGTAATGAACTTTATAAATTCCTCAATGACAACGCTGGTACCATTGTAGGCGAAATGTCAGATAAAGGCATAGACTTCAAATTTATACCAGCATACGCTCCTCATATGGGCGGTTTATGGGAAGCGGGTGTGAAATCCTTTAAATCACACTTGCATCGAGTGTTAGGGAGCGCTCACTTAGTCTTCGAAGACCTTTATACTGTCTTAGTCCAAATCGAAGCGATTTTAAATTCGCGTCCCCTGACACCTTTATCAACTGACCCACATGACTTGACGCCGTTGACCCCAGGGCACTTTTTGGTAGGACGAGCGATGACTGCCTTGCCTACGCCTACGCTTGTTAACTCCAACGAGAATCGGCTTGCACGTTACGAGAGGCTGGAGCAGCTGCGCCAGCACTTCTGGGCGAGATGGCATAAGGAGTACGTCGCTGAACTTCAACAGCGCACCAAAGGCGTACTTGCAAGGGACAACAGATACAAAGGGGAGCATTGGTGTTCATCAAAGAAGAAGGTCTTCCGCCGATGAAATGGCGTCTCGGACGTGTCGTCGAGATTCACCCCGGCAGTGACGGTGTTGTCAGAGTCGCAGATATCAGAACGGAGAGGGGAGTAATACGCAGGAGCTTCAACCGCATATGCCCTCTGCCTACCAATGATGACGAAGGGTTGAAAGACAAGGCTTTCAACGCCGGGGGGCATGTTTGAGCCCTAAGGGGAGCGCTCCACCCCGCGCAGCGCTCCATCCCGCGCAGCGCTCTACCCCGCGCAGCAGGGCGAGGGGGACGAGGAGCAAGACGTCAGTCAAATGACAGACAAGAAAAATGGACGCCAACCTGCAAGCGTGTGATCGCCATTTCTTTAGTATTTGTCAATGTTAACATTAAAAGCATATCAAATCCAAAGTAAATTCTTTTCATCATATAAACCAATCAAATCCCGCACAATGGGAATATAATGTATTTAAATAAATCCTAATAAAAAACATCCCATTTGAAGCCCGATAACTAGATATTGTAGATATTTTGTAGATAGCCTGATATTTGTAGAAAATTTTAACAGTGTGTCTACCTTTAGAAATAAAAAGTTATCGATTTTTGATCCGGAACATACCTTGATTTTCCATAGTAGGCCGCGGCGCGCGATGAAGACTAACTAATTGCTGTCCCTGTAACTTCGATCACTTCAACACGTCCTGTAATATTCGTCAACACAATTTTGTAACAAAAGAGCTGTGTAACGGTCAATTACGGACGCTGATACAGCACTTTTTAAAGCAATTAAGGTGTAGCGATAGTGTAATTTATAATGTTCAGTTTTACATTTACATGTATGGAAACATTTATAAATAATCTATGAGGTTTTCATCGCTCAGCTTTGTACGCTGGCTACGCCGCCAAAAAGCCGCTCAAATCAATGGAATCAAATCGTTTATTTCAGAAGAACATGAATAGCATTAGATGGCAATACATTGTAGATATTTTCAATTATGTTTCGTGTCAATAGGCGTGGAAATAATAATATACATTTTAATACTATAATCCGGTTATTATAGGAACAGCAATGACAGCTGTCAAAAATCATCAACATGTAGTAAATATCATTTTAAAAATTGATTGTCGCTTAAAAATATGACATAAGAAAGTTATGGCATATAAATAAAACGAATTATATACAGAACTTTCACAACTCTTCCTGTAATAACTCGAGTGTGTCAAATTAAATACCAAAGCATACAATATTAGTCAGAATAATAAATAAGTCACTAAAAACTGATGAATGTCAACGTTGATCCATGATTAATTATTATTATTTGTTAAAAAATTCGTCTGCAGTGTAATGACATTTCTCAATCGGGAATGTGATAAGTTTTTTCTTAATTATACTAAAGTTAGAACATTTTATAGTGTCAGATAGTTCATTGTAGATGCCATACAAAAAGCCATTATTTTAATTCTACTCTTACGCACCGCTAATTCTTCAATACATTATTTTATTTCAGACCGCCGGCGCACGCGACTTCGTTCGCGTGAACTTGTGATTCCAGCGGGAACTCTATAATGGATCTGGATAGGAGGTACTCTAAATGTCAACCCGCCACAGAAACTTTAATTATACCAAGTTTCATTAAATTCTTTCCAGTGGAATTCACGTGCAGACAGACAGACAAAAAATTGTTGTTTCGGGCTGGCTTCATAGCATTCGTACCGTCTATTGAAATAACCTTTTTCAAAAAATATTTCAGGTATGTAACACAGCTCGGTTACGATTTTATTATAAGTATGATAACATAGAAAGTTGTTTTCTTCATCGCCCCTCCACTAGTCGGAAGGCTCCCGTAATATTTTCCACCCAATGCTTCAAAGCAATCTACTTACCATAACACGGAAAGGGTTCGATGTTGTCCCACTTTTATAGGCGATGTTTTTATCAAATTATTTTGTTATTTATAGGTAATGGTAAATATTTTAGTATTTTTTTTTTGTAATTTTATTAAGGACTAGCGACCCGCCTAGTATGTATTTTTTTTTTTCAAAATTTAAAAATAAAATACACCCTATATTAGACACGGATAATGTAGCTTCCTATTTGTGAAAGAATTTTTGAAATCGATTCAGTAGTTCCAGAGATTACCCGCAACATACCTACAAACACACAATTTCACCTCTTTATTATATATAGAAGTATAGACTAACAGTGCCAGCGACTTCGTTCACTTGAACTTGTGATTCCCGTCGGAACTCTATGATGGATCTGGATAAAAATTACCCCAAATGTTAACCCGGCACACAAGCTATAATTATACCAAGTTTCATTAAACTCTGTCCAATGACTTTTGTGTGACGCGCGTTAAGACATACAGACTAACAAAAATTCCGAAAATTACTTTTGGGTTTTGTATCGTTTTTTTATAGTTCAGTTTTATAGTTTTATATTTAGTTCATCTGGAAACACGGGTCTGTTACGATTTTAATATATGTGATTGAATCGTAACAGATTGAATCATTGAATCGTTGTGATTGTGGATCACGAGTTGCTAGTGGTGTTACATATATATCTAAATGACTTTAGTAGCACAGTATTCAATATTATACTATAACAATAACAATACTGTCACGGAGAATGCCTGTTACTGTGCTATCTGCTTCGTTAGTTTTCAATAATTATTAAAACGAAGCAATAAAATAATAAATGTCCTGATGTCTCTGGAGTACATTTTGACGTCTGTGGCTAACTAGTTATAAAATAGGTTACCATAGATTTAATAATTCTGTTATTGTCTATTGCTTTTGTTTAAATAAATACATGAACCTATCCACAAAAGATGCTATTTTCTTTGCTGTAAGTTTTTAAATCTCAAAAATAACCTCTGAAAAACGAATCTCACAACGAAAAAAGGTTATACGAAATATTTTAACCAATCAGATTTCAGCTATTTTGTGCAAGATAATAATAATTGTGAACCGTCAAAAAATCTTGCAATTGTGTGATTCAATAGGTACTTAAATTATTTTAGAGATAACCTGTTATTTTTTAGGGGTCAGTCCGGAGTGTGACATCTCGCTGTGACATTAAAGAAAAATAATTATAATTACATTACGAAATAAATGACTATAATTATAAATATACTCGAATTTTCTAAAAAGAATCCTAAGGTGAGTATCTGCCTTTTTAATCAGAAAAGACAGTAAATCAGTGGAAAGCCACCGATGGATCACCAGACCGGAAGTGAGAGGCGGCGGACAAGCAGACTCTATCGGCCCCAACCGGAAGTTCGTAAGGGCACACAAACATAAAGGTGGCACATAAAGGCCGGTAAGTATGATAAATGAGTAACTGTGAAGAGAAAAGATAGTAATGTGTTTAACAATAAATATTACCACAATAATACAAGTCTATAACGTCACACAGAGAAGTAGTACAACGGCTGTTTTCTCGCGGTTCTGTTAAGTTGTCTTACTTGTCTTATGAGCACGAGGGACACTTATTTCTCTTTTTTTTTTGTTTTTTGTATTAGGAGAGACAATCAGGAAAACCCTGCATGGTCACCTGGTACCATCTTCTTCTTTTCAGCCCTTGGACGTCCACTGCTGGACATAGGCCTCCCCCATTGTCCGCCATTTAGACCTATCGGCAGCGACCTGCATCCAGCGGGTGCCCGCAGCCTTTATGAGGTCGGTGGTACCATCTAGTCAAGCCTTTATAAAGGCTAGCCTAGGTGGTACCAGGTAGTGCCGGACTCCTACCGGCTAAAAAACCTGATTGCCTCACATCGTGTTTTGTGACTAAATTCTTGTGGCCGTGTGGCCTATTAAAATTCACCGGTCGTAATTGATGTAGTGCGAGCGCTGAAGGCGTTCAAGCCAAGAGGAAAGTGTGTGTTGCAACGAGCCTAAGGGCTCCCCCGCCGGTAAACCGGCGGAAGGAACGAACCTCGGCTTAGGGCGTTGCATTGGGGGATACCGCGGGATCGCGTGTCGGCGGGAAGCGCCCAGACATGTGTCGATGCCTAGTGAAAGTGTTAGCTGAGGGCCAGTGTGTTATCGGTGTAACGATGGGGACGTCCACGTCTCCGCCGGCGGGGACGGTGTCTGTGTGCTGTGTTTGAGTTTAGGGGGACGCCTTGAAGAGGCCAATTGCGCTAAGTATGGACTCGTACTTGATTATAAGGTCCAGACGGGCCATAGGGTTACCGTCGGTGGTCCTGAGGGCTTGGGCCAGGTCTTTGATGTCCTGAAGATTTACGACTCCCAGGAAGTTTTTGACGAGGGCCAGATCCTCCATTATACCAGGACTAGCCTGGCTTTGGGAGGAGGTGGTCTTGGGAACGGGATTGGGGGCCGGCGCAGTCGTGGCTGGAGTGGTCCTCCGTCAAGACTGCGGCGCGGGGGCGGCTGCAGTGGTCCTGCGCCAAGATTGCTGCGCAGGTTTGGGTGGAAGCGAGGGGAAGCTCGCGGGTGTGAGCACACTTATTTCTCGTGGTCCCACTGCGACATATGGTCAGGAAAGATATACATACACTTTCCTATCCTATAGTCTCAAATTATAAAGTTTCTAAAAACTTTTCATTCATCATTGTTATTATTTATATCAATTAAAGTAAAAGTGATATTTTGAAATATAATAAATTAAAGTGATTGTTCTTACGATTATGATTTCTGAGCAACCTTTGCTAAGGAACATATAGGCATTAATAGTACAATACAGTCAACAGTTTAATAAAATTTCACTTTTACTGACATTATATATTGATAAGGAGGTAGAAAAACACGAATAAGACCTATACGAATAGTCGTATTGGTGGTCCTACAGATAGGACAACTTGAGTTATGAATATGTAACACGTTGTCACGGTAATTTGGCAATTATTTTCTTACGAAACTGACTATACAATTATTCTTAGATAATTTTAATGTACTCGTATTACACTTTGAAATGACACAACGTTCAGATTGTTTGAAGAAGTTTTTGGAAAGGCAAATATTTTTTGTATCAACAACTTCCGATTGGTTTTTTCGTTCGTTATTATCAATGTCGGTCCTTTAATGGAAATTTTAATGAGTTTCCTTTTATTTTGTTTCATTTTCGAGAAGTCAATAATAATTGTAAATAGTTATTTGTTTTAAGAGGAAAAATCTTATGTAGCTAATAATAACTATTTTAAGGTTACTTAATTACTCTGACTAGCCGTGTGATGTCGGATAGCCTTATTTATGAACTGATTGAAATAAAACAAACACTAAATTTTAAGTAAAGCTTACCACAATACATTAGTGAAAACTGCGCCCAAATCGGTTAAGCCGTTTTTAAGATTAGCGCGCACAAACGTACAGACAAACAGACAAAAATTCTAACAATCATTGTTTTGGGTCTCTATTGCGTTGATAAAGACCCCCAATAATAGTTTTTCTCATATATCTTCCATGTACAGACAGCGATCAGTTACATTTTTATTATATGTATAGATTAAAAGTATTATAAGATAAGTATTGAGAGTTATTAAGACAGCAAATATTAAAGTGGGTATACATATAGACGTATACGTGAATTCCATTTATCATTTTTAGCTACTGAAATGATATTTTGTTTCATCAAATTGTTTATACAAATTTGCTAAAAATTATACTTTTACAAAAAGTACTGACATTAAGTGTCAATTAAACTAATGGATCATCGGCAGAATTCATAGTTTCGGGTTTCGGGAGAGGTTCGGACATCTTATAGATTAGCCCAGTTAACAGTGAAGCTGTGAAATGTTGTGTGCGTGTGAGTAATTTGTGTACAATGCTTTACGCAAGCACTTCATGCTTTCAACCAGCCTCATCACCATAATACCTATATAATTTAATGATATGCACGCGTAAAATTAGGAATAATTAACATGAATAAATCAATTATTACTCACCAATCTGGTAATTAGGTATTATGTAAAAAAAAACTAAAATAAAAATAAAAAAAAAAAATATTTTTCCATAAAGTCATATGTCATATTGTCAAAACGTGAGCAAACGGCAGTTGGACCGTTTTGTGTGGCGGATTTTGGAACGAAACTCGTATAAGGATACAGACTGATGTAGAACATAACATGATTAAGTAGTGCCTAGTTATTGTATCAGACCTATAATGTCCATTACATTTAGTAACTGTTTGTGAGGATTCCGAAGCAGACGTTTGTGTTTTACGTAAAATGTTAATGTTTGAATAACCGCCTATTGTATATCTTCCTTGAAAAATAAATAAATTATTGACATACATGGCCTGAAGCACAGGGTAACACTAGTCACTTCGACCTCATGTTATCTGATCGCTCGATACGGCTAATTAGTAGCGCGACCACTCGCAATCGTGTGAACAGATTTAAGCAGCAACCACACAACTCCCGTCGAGCTATTTATTCTGCCCTCTAGTAAGAATAAAGGGCACTGGTAACATTTTTAACGACAGCATATTAGGTAGCATTATATTCCAAAATTTAAAATAAATAATGAGAGTATACAACGGTTTTTCTTTTTGTTTTATCCAAAACTCCAAGTTTCTAGCTTGATTTTAAATGTATTAAAAGAAAATCGCAAATTTTGTATTTTTCCCGAATGTAATCAAAATGCACTTGTGCCTTTTATTCCAAGGCACTTGTATTGTTGTTAATTAATAGTATTTGTCGTATTTGTATTGAGCTATTTATCGATCGCCGCGATCACATTATTAAAAAAAAACTGTAGGTACAATGACGTAGAAACAATTGACTTAGTATTTTCTATCGTTAATTAAGTATTCTTAAAGATTCGGCTCCAGAAATTTTTCCTCGAAAATTAGACTCATAAGACAATAATATACCTATTCAGTATTATAAATATCTGAAAAGGCATATCTCATTTTACACAGGAGTTAATATGAAAGGAAATTACGTCGGAAGCATTTCTGGATGGAGTCTTGATAACTGTATCGAGCGATAAAATTTCCATTTTGCGTAAAGAAATTACAATGGGGGCCATTTTGAGGTGTAGGTATATGCGAATAATTAAATAATTCTGTTAACATTTCACTCCATTTCTTGTAATAGTATGTATTTTGCCAGTTTTCTAACTTTTAATGGAAGAAGGCGGCAGACGAGCATACAATCCACCTGGTGGTAAGTGGATACTGTCGCCAGTGGACATCCATGGTACATGTCAACTTCAGTACACGATGACAAACGTTGGCATGCCCCCGGATGCGCTGCCTGTCTTTGAAGATGTAGAAATGGATTTAGAGGAGGGGTTTGGAAAACAGGGGAGGATAGGTTGGGATGGGAATGGGCTCTGGCATATCTCACTCACTACCGCAACACGTACGTACATTGAGGAATAAAGTTTTTATAAAAAAAGTGATACCTACATTTATACAGGTTAAATACAGAATATTTGCAACCTGTTAACAGAGAATATCTTGAATGCTAACTCTTTGTACCACGACTTTCTTAAAATTCAGCACTCTACAACCAGGTACATCGCACCCATTTACATAGGTATTTACTAGCAGTGGTTCGATTAGCAACTGTTTATGAATCGAGTGTGCCGCGTTGCCGTTCATAGTACCTAACGTATAAAAAGTTACAGTGTAGTAATGAAGTCACAGACTTCATTTCAACATTTGTCATATTTTTGGGTAAATATCAAATACAAAATACAGTCGTAGTACAATAGTTATTAGTTTTAATGACATAAAATCAGTGTTAAGGGCGTACTTGTATTTTTTATTTCACCCTGTTTACGATGCGCACATTAGGCGCGCACCTGCCTCGCGTTACGCGAAAGCAGCCCGAGGAATGTGCACTCGGGCCCAAATGTAGTAAACTTACTCAATATATCCACCGCGATGGTGGGTAAGCACAATAATAGATCTATTTACACAATTTAAAGGTCTCACTTACCCCAGGTGGTTTTGCCCACACACAAATCTGGAAAGTGTACCTACGCTAGTCCCTACTAGACGTGACCTATCTTAGTGTAATTAATAAATACATAAATTCCCAATAAATACTTGTGTAGTAATCCAAGTCTCGTCCTGTGGTGAGCCGGTGGCCGCTATCGTTCGGCAACTCACACCCGGCAGCAAATCACCTCGAGAATCACTTCCAAACCACAAGCACAATCACAACAAATCCAACCAAAACACTCGCGTGGCACAGGATATCAGCGAACAAGACCTATTACTAGGCGCTAATAACAAATAACAACTGTCCGAAGCCGCGGTGTGAATTTTACTCCATTTAACTCTGCTCGCCGCCGAGCGCGTGTTACTACTCAAAATATCAAATTCTCAAACCGCCTTCAATATGGCGGGGACAAAAAAATGTTGCTTCAAATAATCAATGTATGCGGGTATGCAAAGATGCTCGCGCCAATTCCAAACACACCCTGTATATGAAATGGATCTTAAACGCTTATTTAACTCTTATATAAAATATAATTTTACTCGTATCGTACTCGGGTATATTAAACATGCCATGGTCAAGAGCAGAACATGATCTGAACAACTGATCACTGTGTGATTTTCTGTTTCTGTTGCTCAAACGACAAAGTGACACGCATACACAAAAAAAAACACAAGGATAAAAATTACAACAAACACACTTTAGACTCATTATGAGTATAACAATTATTGAATTGACTCAGGTAATTAACAGAAAAAACTATATCTGGTCTTGTAAGTACAGCTAAATACATCATACTACCTATCAATTGCTGATAAGGCAGCTTATTATCACATACATCGGCCTTACTTATGTTTAATTTTGTCTCAATAGGTGTCCTAGCTGTTTTACTATCAATTATATTGAACTTCTGAATTAACTCATCGATATAATCTTTTTGATCAATAGCAATTACACCTTTCTTTCTATCAAAGTTAACATTCATGCCTAAACATCGTTTAATACACCCTAAATCTTTTATTTTGAATTTTGATGACAGTTCTTGCTTCAATTTTCTAGTTTCGTTTACACAATTAGAGAAGATAAAGAAATCATCAACATATAATAGGATTATAGTTTTATAGTTACCACTCATTTTTGTAAACAAACAGGGTTCTAACTGAGATTTCTTATAACCAAGTATATTAAGTAGGTCATTAACCTTTTGATACCAGGCTCTAGATGATTGTTTCAAACCATAGATTGCTTTTCTTAATTTAAGAATTTTGTTGTCATCATTGCAATTAAAACCAGCAGGTTTTTGCATATAAATGGTTTCAGACAGAAAACCGTTCAGAAAAGCTGTGTTAACATCTAAGTGACAAATGTCTAAGTTTAACTTAACTGCTAATGCGAACATTAACCTTAATGTTGAATGTCGTAACACTGGGGAAAACACTTCCTCAAAGTCAATGCCAGGCCTCTGGGTGAAGCCCTTAGCGACCAACCTGGCCCTGTAACGCACACTATTGTCTGGATTTAACTTCTTTTTAAACACCCATTTACATGGAACGACAGTACCTTGATCTGGAAGATGTACTAACTCCCAGGCATCATTGTCTTCAAAGGGTTTAAGCTCCTCTGCCATAGCTCGCTTCCACTGCAAACTCTCAGGTCCACTTAACACTTGTTCCACAGTTAGATCAACATCGCTATCTTTGATGCTGTTGACACATATACCACTGATTCCATACCAGTTAGGTTGCTTGCGAATTCTCTTCGTCTTTGACATAGTAGTATTCACTTGTGCCTTCTCTTCTGCATCTATATAATCATCTCCATCGGGATTACTATATGGCTGTTGTTGTTGTTCTTCCTTATTAATTTCTGTTTCAGGCATAACATTTTTCTGTTCCACATGATGATCTGTGTCTCCCACTTTTTCTGTGTTTACTTCATCTTTGATTTCTTTCTTTTTTATGGAATCTGCTGAATTTTCATTTATTTCTATATTAATGGATTCATTCTTAATCCCTTCTTCAATTACCACAATATCCCTACTAGTAAATATCTTTCACATTGTCTGGATAGCCGAGGAGAATACATTCTATTGATTTTTTATCAAATTTTAATCTTTTTTCCTTCGGTATGTGTACCATTACTTTACTGCCGAAAATGCGCAAATGGCTAATATCTGGCTTACTTCCAGTCCACACTTCTAATGGTGTCTAGTCATTAAGCCCTGATGCAACTGATATGTTCCTCAGATATACTGCTGTGTTGACAGCCTCTGCCCAAAACTTCTTGGGTAGATTTGCATCATATAACATGCACTTAGCTTTCTCTATTACTGTTCTGTTAAGCCTTTCGCATAAGCCATTTTGTTCTGGCGTATATGGATTTGTTTTTTGATGAATTATACCTGCATTCTGTAAGAATTTTTCATACTCATTACTGCAAAATTCCAACCCATTGTCAGTTCTTAATACTTTTATCCTCTTGTTAGTTTGGTTCTCTACTAATGACTTATATGTTTTAAACTTTTCAAATACTTCTGCTTTTGATTTTATGAAGTAAACATAAGCCATTCTACTGTAGTCGTCTACGAAGAGGACAAAATATCTTGAGCCACCTATGGTCTTTGTCTCCATTGGCCCACAAACATCAGCATGCACGAGACCTAGCAATTCTGCACGTCTGTTACCATCACTTGGGAATGGTAACCGTGACTGCTTCCCTTCACAGCATACTTTGCAATTTGACTTACTTATCTGGGACTTATCTGTGTATGACATTCCTTGAACAACTCCATTTTTCATTTTTTGTAGGTCACTGCTGTTCAAATGTCCTAGGCGTCTATGCCACACAGTCTCAGTAACTGACGTTAACATACAATGAACATTTTTGACATTCAACTTGTATACGCCTTCTATAAGATCAGCTGTTGCTACCAATTCTGCTTCCTGATTATGAATATGGCATACATTATTTAAAAAAGTTACCTTGTTTCCTTTTTTTATTAATTGACTGACTGACAATAAATTCGTGGCAAGACTTGGCACTAGCAAAACTCCGCTACCATTAATGTCGTGTTCTTTATTGAGAACGATTGTTGTTAATTGCACGTCGCCTCTGCCTTTAACATTTATGTTTGACTTATCAGCAATTGATAGGTAGTATGATGTATTTAGCTGTACTTACAAGACCAGATATAGTTTTTTCTGTTAATTACCTGAGTCAATTCAATAATTGTTATACTCAGGAACACTGGGCTTATGCATTGAGGGTTCTTAAGTATTTGAAGAAGACTAAATCTTTCTGTTTAAAATATTTTAAAGATGGTAATGATGCAATTCAAGCCTATGTAGATGCTGACTGGGCTAGCAATCCCATTGATAGGAAGTCATATACAGGCTATTTCTTCCAGTTATCAGGCTGTGCTATTTCATGGGAGACCAGAAAGCAAAGCACTGTTGCACTGTCAAGTACAGAAGCGGAGTACATGGGTTTGTCAGACTGCTGTAAGGAGGCCATTTATCTTAAAAATTTGCAGTATGAAATAACAGGTGATTCATACACTATTGTTATATTTAATGACAATCAGTCTGCCCAGAAGTTGTCAGCTAACCCCATGTACCATAAGAGATCGAAACACATAGATGTTAGATACCATTTTTGCCGAGAAAATATTGCTGATAATATTGTAAAAGTGCAATATTTGTCGTCTGCTGAAATGCCTGCAGATTTACTCACGAAAGGTTTATCGGCAGACAAACATTATAAGTTTTCAAAGATGTTGGGTCTCACATAGATATAATTTCACTATTTTTTTTGTTAAGTGGGAGTGTTGAAGGATTGTAACAAAACGCATATGATTGGTCACTACTGGCGCCATCTATAATATAAGGAGACCTCTGTATGTCAGTGTCTGTGTAATAAAAAGTTTTAGTTTGCTACCGTGCTTCCATTGTTTCATTACACTTGGGTCTCGCTGGATGAGAACCGAATGCAGATGCTGAATATTTTTTGCATGCCACGAATAAGTCGGTTTTTGCATGTAGGTCTTGTTAACGACGGAATAAATGAAAATGTAAAAAGCTAGGGTACTTGCATATGTATAGATAATAGTTTCGCTTGTATAGTTGTTTCTCTTTAGTGTCTTATAAATGTATGAAAATGTATGAATATCTCTTAATATCGTTAGGTTTACACTATTTGTATAATGTCCATTTTATAACTATGTATTGTGTAATTGATATTAAAATGATCCCTAGTGTGTCTTTTATTACCCTATTAGGATAATTATTGGTGAATAGGGTAAGTAGGGCATGCTAGGGATAAGTTGTGGGCGCTATGGCGTTCGGGAAACAACTGAGCGCTCCGCCACCTGGCGGACGAATATAATATTTATAGTCCTGAAGCGGGGGACGGGGTTACGTAAATATGTCGCGCAAACCGCGCACCCCGTCCACTCGAAACCGAACGTTATAGCGTCATGATCTTATTAGATCCCTCTTAGGCTAGTTTACATCTAAGTTTTATCTAATAAGAATCTTGTAAATGTATAAAAATGTATAACAGTGTCTTGTATGAATAAATGATCCCCCGCGGGGTAGCGGGAGGGGTACACATGTAGAAAAGTAGAAGGGGAAGCCAAAATGGAATAAAAGACGAACCATTTTGGGCTTCCGGCATTCCGATCAGCGGCACCACTCCGAACACTACAAACGGTCAACCAAGTGACTAGGACAAGTAGTAGAACAACAAGTACCTCTGCCCCCTGCCCCCGGCTCTGCTGATATTATCGAAGAAAAGGAAATAAGGCGTTATTATTGTACAACATCCCTATATATACAGTCCACATCCCCCGGCGACCTATAAGGTTGTAGGACAATACTGTCCTCGATCTGTTGAAGAGATCGCAGTAGACAAAAGTGTCCTCAACAGGTCTAATATAAAATCGATCAAAGCAAATAGTCGCAGCGAAAATTCAGCCTTGTGCAGTTGTCATAAAGTAGTTTCGCTGATTGGTAATTGATTGGGAATTACGGAGAGACTGAGGTATTATGTGATTAGGGTTCCAGTTATAGTCCTAATATACTCATCTGCAACAAGTAATACCAATAACCTAACAATACATAACAATAAACCGAGCAAAATAATAAGAAATATAAACTGTTTAATTATCTGGCTCGTATAAAACATTCATTCGTGTGTGATCATTTGCGAACCAGTAACAATGTATTCATCGGACTTAGAAATATAATGAAGATTGATTATAATGAATTCCAAAATAAACTCAATTATTTCATTTTTGATCGCTTAAATAAATTGAACTAAGGGACTCCGATAAGTTCAATTAAATTCCCAATTATTTTGTTAAGCTGATGAACCGCCGTCAAAGGTACTTTGATCACGACTTAATTCGACTTTATGAACTTAGGTCTTTCTAATTAGTCGGCTTTGCCTTCCGTACTGTGGGAATGTATACTAGATTAAAAGTAAACCTATACAAATACAAGAATAGAGATAATGAATACAAGAAGAGATAAAAAATACAAGAATAGATTTGAATACAAAAAGTAGGCGTTCATACAAAAGGCTTCTAAATTCCAAGATTTTTATGAAGTTCAATGAAAAATTACATTGTGTTATTTGAAATATTACTCTAATTTCACGTACCTAGTTTCATGCCACACACATCTTATAATATGATGTTTCTAACTCAGATATTTTAGATAGACATTTTTAGTGAAATGGTTTATGTGATTAGTACTAAACATCGATATCTGGACTTTTTTTACTAAACTTAGTTCTATAGTTTAATCATTCTGCTTCTGGTTCACACGGCCGTAGCTATCTATTGCCGTAGCCATAGCTGGTAAAGTAACAGAATCCCTTAAATTAAGACAGGTCGGTCCTGCAAGGTCGGCAGCTCACCTGCACCACTTACAATGCAGATACTGCGGTTACAATCATGGCTAAAAATTACTTGTTTGTCTGTTCAGAGCCATCTATTGGCAAAATAGCAAACTTATTAAAGGCAAAATAAAGAATAGCAAAAGAGATTAACAACAAATTCGTTAACTTTTCGTATATCCCTTTAGCACTTTGTACTATTTTCGAGTTAGTGTGGGTTAAAATGCACCTAATAGAGCCATCTGTTGGCAAAAAAATGTAAATAATTTAATTAAAAATATTTTATTTGAATGATTAAATACTAAACTGACTCCGAACATATACCCATAGGCATTTTGTAGCATCACTGAGTCACACAACGATGAAAATACATTCAGATATAGATGGAGTACTCTATTGTGACATTGTCTTCGGACCCATGTGCACATATTACTATGCTACATTAAAAAAGGGATATAAAGCAGAAGATTGGAGTTTTTTCAGAAAAAATACAAAGGTTATAGGTTATAGGTGTAATTTTCTTTTATGTCGTACCACAACATAAAAGCATAAGTGCTAACTCTTGAGTATTGATCACAAAATAGTTTTAAGTCGTTTGAAAAAGTCTGGGTACCAGAAAAAGCTTGATATTTGGGTGCCATATGATCTTACGGAAATAAACCTCATAAACGGTGTTTCTATTTGCGATTCTCTGTTAAAATGGAAAACCAAACCATTTTTGAAACGATTGATCACGGGTGAGAAGTGGATCACTTACGACAAGAACGTGTGAAAAATATCGTGGTCAAAGCACGGACAGGCTCCACAAACAGTGGCAAAACCCGACTTAACGCGAAACAAGGTGATGTTGTGTGTATGCAGGGATTGGAAAGGTATCGTTCATTATCAGCTTTTACCGCCAGGGGAAACTATTGATTCTGATCAGACCATACACATCTTTAGCCACTCAGCAAAAATTGAGAGGAAGCCAAAGCCAAGCGTAAGTAGCGTAAGGTCGACATCAAAAAAGGACTGTCAAAACTACTTGTCGCAATTTTTTGGCCATAAATCCCAGAATCTCTACAGCAAGGGGACCATGACACTATCTACAAGATGCGATATATACTCATATATATATATATATAAGTTATCGATCAAAACGACACATATTTATTATATGTAAATGCAATTAAACTTTAAAAAAAATTGTCTTTAATTTCTATATAAA
Source organism: Sesia apiformis (assembly GCA_914767545.1). Lineage (NCBI taxonomy): Eukaryota > Metazoa > Arthropoda > Insecta > Lepidoptera > Sesiidae > Sesia > Sesia apiformis. The sequence goes on from OU611962.1 coordinate 1,684,722, forward strand.
ATATGATGAAACTCTCTCCCCGACCTAATATGTAGTTTTTGTACAAAGAGATGATAAATCTTTTTATAGCTTTTTTTCTCTCCTTTTTTAATATAACGCATTTAAGGATAAGATATTGGCTCTGTTATTAGACTGCATACTGAGCTACGCCACAGTGAAAGCCTCGATAAAATCGACCCAGTGGGTAGTTTTCAAGTAATTCTATTAAGTTATTTTTTTATTTTCTTCTATAATTCAACTCCCTTGTGCCATATGAAGATGACACATACATCAGTTTTCCTTCTGGATTAGTGAAAATCCGATCAAAATCCGTTGAATAGTTTTTACGTGATGCGGTAACAAACATACAGACAAAAATTCTATTAACTACTGTTTTGGATTCTGTAGCTTCTAAAAAGACTGCTCAATTTTATTTTAATTAAATCAATCTACAGACTCAACCCTTTTACTGTTTTATTATATATAAAAAAATATAATAAACAGATTTTTTAGGTTTTATCAATTGAAATACAGTAGGGCCTCCGTATCCGCGGGGGTTTGGTTCCGTCGTCTTCCGCGGATAACTGAAACCGCGGATTGTAGCGAACACCATATTTTGGAGTATAAATGTACACATAAAACAAAATTAATACTAAACTGAAAGAAAAGAAAAATGTGCTTTATTACAATAAAATTTATTTTATATTAACATGAAATAAGTATTTATATGCTGTGACATGAACACAATTTAACTAATTAATTGCATAAGTCAATTATTTTCTGGGCTCGGAAACAAACGATGTGGACGGCTTTATATACGGATCGTCTATAGTTTTATCGACTTTTTTGAAATACATTGTTATTGGAAATTGTCGTTTTCGTACTTTAATTTTAACTAATACTTTATCACGCACTGTAGCTGCAACCGTTGCAGTTATACGACTTCGCGCGCTTACCCGAACCGCGGATAAGTGAAACCGCGGGTACGGAGGCCCTACTGTAATTCATTTAGAAATTCAATGCTGTTGGAGTATTAGTTTTCAACAGAGACTTTTATCATTACTCTTCAACCATCTCGAGTGTTGGATTTTGGATGAAACTAATTATATTAATCTCACTTGGTATTATACTCAAACCACCTTCGGTACCGGTTTTGGGCGTGGATTTAATATTTTATGATTAGGATTAGGATTATAAGACTAGTTAGAATTAGGAAAATAGTCCTACCGGGGTGACGCACTTCGTAGTCTTGTCGGAGCTCCCGAGTATAGCCGAAGACAGACAGCTGTTTATTAATAAACTGCCCTTCCACTCCCTTAAGTTAATCAAAAACCTTGTTTTAAGAACATTTAATCAAAAGCGGTGTTAAATGAATTTCTGCCGTTCACGTCAAGTTTCCGAAGGCCCCACCTTTATTTACCTCGGAGCGAATGAATTAACAAAGTAATTAACCGTAATGTGAATTTAGATTAATTGGGTCGTAAAATTTATTGTTCCTGGACGTGATAGCTCGCCGGCGACACCGTTATGTCCTCGTGAATCCGACCTCGGTGACCTTGGAAAGGACGCGAACGAAACTGCCGTTGGGGAAATGTAGAAAATATGGAAGTGTATGTCACCGACTTGCAGTCCTCAGGTGATAGTGTTGTTTGGGGCGCCCCTCGACCTGGTCATCTATGCATAGGTAGCTGGGTTCTTACCCTTAGGGCTATGTGTACTGGCTTGTAACAGTGCACTCGAATATGCTTGAATCACGACCGGTAGGGTTTTTAGAATTTTATAGAAATGACTTGTGGTAAGAGTAAGTTCGTTTGTTTGTTTGTTTGAGAAAGCAAAAGACAGTCGACAGTTGTCAGGATAAGAAAAGGATTTTGAATTGAATGATATATGGCGGTGCCAGTATGGATATTTTGTGACTTATAAATTCTAGTAATAACGAAAAGAAATAAAATTTGATAAATAGAAGTTTGACTTGCGCCAACATTATTTACGTAGATACGTAGGGCACATGATGGTAAGTGGTCAACACCGCCCATGGACACCGGCAACACCAGGGGGCTTGTGGGTGCTCTGCCGATCTTGCAGAATCCCGTTCACAGCTCTGTTGAAGAGCCTCATTTCGTAACATAAGGAAAAAAAATCAGCTTAAAGACCACACAGTGAGGGTCCACATTACCCCATACCCCAGCTTGCTTTCTACAGGGGTGTTAAATAAAAATACAGCGGGTAAGTTAAGAGAAGGTATACAAAATTACAATTTCCCTGATGAAACATGGTTCCTAGCGGATTTACGGACACATTATTGTGCATTATACGTGTAAGCAAACAAAATTATCATACAAGGATTACGCTAACAAACTGTAAGCCCCAAACTTATGACCAATATAATCTTATTTTGCAACTTCTCGAGTTCAACACATGTCCCCATCAATCTTGGTTAGCCTCCAGAGGCCGAGGGTTGAAGGTACACAAACTATCTCGACCGCTGAGTTTGCAAAGTATTAATTGTGGGCGGAAACTTGGATTACGCGTGTTTGTTCAGTACCATGTTCCTGTTCCGTTTGCTATTTGCGATATTCACCATGCAGGTATGATGCAAAAGGTATTTTGTTTGTATAGATGGCAAAAAGCTGATCAAGCTGATGATCATGATCAAGATATAACGTCCCACTGCTGGGCACAAATCTTATCTTGCAATGACAAGGATGCAATGGGTAAGTTCTCAACATTGAAAAGATTTTTTTCGGAATATAATTTATAAACACGGAACAAACAAATGTCCAAATTTCCAATTCTTTCGCAGCTCAGGCTATCAAACTCCGAAACACTCTTCCCACTGATATTAGGAAAGTCCTTTCTAAATTGTAATTTAAAAAGTTGCTTCGGCGATATTATCTTTCTACACAACAGATCAATGGTACTTATTTATGAAATGACCGATTTGCATAAGAAACTGAAAATTTTTTTTGGTATAAAAATATTTTTGTGTTAGTCGAAATATTGATCCACCGCTGGACCGCGAGGAGGAGACCATAATCTCCACGCGAATTAGCCGAGGACCGCGGGTGGGTACTATAGTCTCCATTGAGTACGGAGTTGAATAACACGTCTGTCTCTCTTTATTAAACACTCTAACCCGTACGAAACGTTGTTTATTTCATTCTAAGATAAATATTTACACCGTTGATACGCCAGTAGTTGTTTCGAGTCAGTCCTTTGATAAAGACGAAATCAAAGTCGGTCTGTGGTTGTGACGTCACACAAGTGTTTGTTTTGTTCGTGTTTTTTTTGATTATGGTGATATTTATTATCTTCAACAACACAAAAGTAAGTACAAGTGATGATGATGATCCTAATTGATACAATACAAACAAAAATAAAAAGAGAATTTTCGGTTAAAACTACTTTGTTGATAATTGCAAGCAAAATTCCCATGTATCATCATGTTTACGACTTGTTGAAATAAAAACGGTACCACTTCACACTTTTTTTGTTATACAGTCTTAAAGCCTCTTTCAAACACTATACAAAAACACAACTGAACTGCACTTGAAAGGGTCCGGGTGTCGTAAAATAGATGTTTTATTGCATTCCGCGTTGACGCGCCGCAGTAGGTCAAGTATCTGCGCAAGCGGCCACCCACACAATGAACCCACAGTTCCCGCGCCAGCGGATATTGTCTACCTACACACTTTCGCCGCCTCACGGGCGATTCATGCCACTCCTGTAAAAGTCTCGTGGACGGCCATCACTGAATTCTAGTGGACAATATCGGCACAGGACCACCAAACTGATACCAGTAGCTTTTTCTTAATTATCTTGCGTTTTGGACATCGCTGGACTGTAACTCCTGGATCCAACCTCTGATACGAACGTTTGCGGTTATCATACACGATCCACTTCTCATCACAATACACGACGTGATTTGAAATTTTAAAATTCCTTCGTTTTTGTGACGGTTCAATAACACAGTGCACACTTCGACGCGTTGTTGTCACTGACGTTCGTTCAGTTCATACGGTACCCACTTTCCGAGCTTCTTTTTTATGCCTTCATAAAATTGTAGCTATATTTGAAATTAAAAAAGGTTTTCATTAACCAAATCATCATATATTTTATCGTTAAAACATTATTGTCTCATCAGTGCTTCATCAACTTCATCAATATCAGCATCATCGGTGATATTATTATATGGCATCCATAAAATACTTTTTAAATTCATTTTTAATTATTATATAGTAAGGTTTATATATTATCTATAAGGTTATTGTATTCTGTCATTTATTATTTGTGCACATGTAATAACTATTTGTATGCAATAAAGAGTATTTATTATTATTATTATTATTATAATGAATAATATAACATTACTATGTACCTACATATGTTTTTTATAATACGGCTCCTTCACGGCGAGGATCGTGGCAGGGCGGGATTGGGGAGAGCTGGAGCGGGGATCAACGTTCTTCTATAGACGCGTTAGACTAGTTACTACAATTATTAAGTTAGAGTTATTATACAATACAATAAACCGAGTGGTCCCCATGGTGTATTGATCTATGTTCAATAAATGAAACGACTAGGAGTCAGTGAGACAGTGGATTTGTTCCTATTTTGGATTTCACAACAAAGCTTTACAGTTACACATACAGAAAACGAAATATAGCGCGATAGTAAGTACTCACTACAGCGACATCTAGTAGACACGACAGGTAACCAATGCAAATCAATAAGTGGTAGGTGTACACAGAAAAATAAAATTTAAAACATTATACAGTTATACAATAAATGCAAGAGTTATACAATTAAGTTATACTCATTATACAATAAAATTATACTCATTATACAATTAAGTTATACTCATTATACAATTAAGTTATACTCATTATGCAATTAAGTTATAGGTACTCATTATGCAATTAAGTTATACTCATTATGAAATTAAGTTATACTCATTATGCAATTAAGTTATACTCATTATGCAATTAAGTTATACTCATTATGCAATTAAGTTATACTCATTATGCAATTAAGTTATACTCATTATGCAATTAAGTTATACTCATTATGCAATTAAGTTATACTCATTATGCAATTAAGTTATACTCATTATACAATGAAGTTATACTCATTACACAAATAAGTTATACTCATTACACAATTGAGTTTAACTTATAATATATTCTTCTTAGGCGCCTTAGTACCAAGTGCTGTGACAAGATGCGTCATTCAGTAGCAACAGCCGAAAGGGTACTGGTTTTATTTTATTCGGACATTGCTTGTAAGAATGTGTAATATGAGAACGTACTAGCCATCACCTGAAATATTTGACAGTATTTAAATATCGTATCATTTAAAAAAAAATCACATGATTAGGCCATTATATAAACGGGTTTTATAGCCGACATTTTGATCCAAAATCATAAGTCTTATCCGTAACATGAAAAACTTAAAAAGGATTCATAGTGTATTCTTCTACACATAGGCAATATAATTATTATTCTACCATAAACCTGTGTCTCTGGTCTGCCTATGTGGGTCTTGCCTAAAGCCTGCCACAACACACGATATCGCTGTTAGTCGCTAATTAATCGTCGATTGTAAATTGTAATTTTTGTAAAACTTACTGATACCCACCGTATTAAAACACTCCAAGGACAAGTCGCAAAAGCCCCAAGCCGTCAATTTGACATCCTTAGAAGCCTTCGTCATGCAGAAAAATACACTGGTCTTGAATGTGTTCGGCTGATTGTACCACGCCACTGAATATATCTCGTGGAACAGTTTTCTCCCCTGAATAATATAAAAGTTTTAAAGTATCGTCGTCAAATTTCCACGCTCCATCCCCTATCATTTGGAGGACGAGCTAAGTTTTTAATGGTCCATGGGGTAACAGCTGGTGACCTAAATGTTATATTAGATATTTGTGAGACGCTTGAACAACCTTCTGGAGTTGTTATTGTTTTTAGGTGAAAATTTAGTAATCTATGTAAATTAACTATTAAGTTAACTATTTCTTTGATTTTGAGTTTTATTAGTTCATCTGTATTAATTCAATTGTGTTAGTTCAATTGTTTTGTATTGACCCTGTAGAACCAAGTTACGCTTGACTGGTCAAACAAAAGAACGGAATACATTCTTGAGTTCTTTTGATTGATATTGTGGATACTGTATGGTACACATGTTATGGAAAATTAATTATTATGTAAGATAGAAGGCGAGTGATAAACATCCGTCGTCGATGTAAATTTTTAATGTGACTGATTTATGAAATATACATATATAAAAAATACATAAGTATAAAAATGATCTACGGCTTGACTGTACAGATGTATATTACGAGTATGGCTTATACTAAAAACTACTACTAAAATTAATAGTATAAACTTATCATAAAAAGAAAAGTCATAGGTAACATTTTAAATATAAACATAAGCAACATTTATTATAGAACGGAATTTAAAAATAAAAAGGAGATTAAAGAATGGTTAACTTTTTTTTGTTTTATTCAAAACTCCTAGTTTCTAGTCTGATTTGAAACGAATGAAAATTTTATCATTTTTTTTATTTTTTTCTGGAATTTCATCAACACCAATATTGCTTACACCAATATTTGATGGCGGAATATGATGGAGAAGAATCACCTTATACAATACCCAACCTTTATTTGATATCGGTCGGGCTAACACCTTACTTTGTAAGGAACGATCATGGAACGATATTTCAGTTTAAACATTTTATAGGATCTGCGACTTCCTGTTATTCTAGGACTTTGTTAATTGTTATTATTAATTCTAGGAGTTTGCAGTTTGTTAATTAAGATTAAATAAAAGAAAAATTTTTTTACCTCGTCAATAATTTTTTGTCCATAGTAACATAACAAGTAATGATGAAAAGTGGTCGATACACACAAATTCAGGAATTTCACAATCACATCCAAGTCTTTTGCCTATAAAATTAATCAAGAATATAATCATTAATCACAAATGACTTTTTTAACACTCACATACTTATACTCATATACTTCTTAACACTCAAAAGAATTAAAAAAATATTTTGTCACAGTTTAAACTAGATATTTTGAACGATCGATACCGGCCTATAACTGCAGTGGGTACTGCAACGCACGGACCTACACAACTCTACGTTATCCTATTAATCACGAGGGGGTTTCGGGGCATCAGGTACGGGCTATCAGCGGGTCCAGCCAGAGCAGGATTTCTATTAAGTCTCAGGCATGCGTGTTTCTTCGCTATGTTTTCCTTCCCCGACGTTTTTTTTTTTTTTTAGGAGAGACAATCAAGGAAAGCCCTTCATGGTCACCTGGTACCATCTAGTCTAGCTAGTCTAGGTGGTACCAAGTAGTGCCGGACTCCTACCGGGGCTAAAAAACCTTGATTGCCTCAACATCGTGTATGTCTAAGTTCTTGTGGCCCCGGTGGCCTTTCAAGAGTCACCGGTCGTAATTGATGTGGGGCGAGCGCAGAAGGCGCTCAGCCGGGAAAAAATTCTCCGACGTAATAACTGATCCGTGCCTTAATATTGCGACCCGGGGTTCCAATTTATGATCTCACGATTGTAAATCTAGAATAGACACTCCTAGGTTATCTTCTCTCACAAGAATATTGTAAGCCAATAATATGGCAGTACACAGCCTCTTCTCATTGCGGATGATTAATATTATTATTATTCTGAGAAACACATATTAATTGAATCTTCCGGACTACTTGACCGAGGTCTTCTGGAATCTCTTCTCTTTCTTCCAAACGTTTCGTCAACAACTGCGGTTGACATCTTCAGTGGCGACTGCTTTCACTTTCGGAGAGATGTTATCTCTTCGGCTTCTCGAGCGCAACGAGGCACGTTTGGAAGAAAGAGAAGAGATTCCAGAAGACCTCGGCCAAGTATCGTGGAAGATTCTATTAATATGGACACCGGCCGAGAAAGCCTACACTCCACTATCTGAGAAACACACTTATTATTCTCATTGTCACCGCTCACAGTATTATACGTATGTCAGTACACAACCCTCGTTTTACCTCAGTCGCAACTCTCAAAGAAATTGCTAAAAAGTATTAAGACCGCCTGGTTGCAATTTCTTCTTACAACATTATTTTCATATTTCCGTCATAGCGTAACAATTATAAAAACAAGTTTTATCTATCTAACCTTCTCTCAATAACATATGATACCATGAGCCTTTGTCTCTCTACTGCTGGATATAGGCCTCTCCCAATGACCACCATCATGGGCTCTTATCATCCAGCCACCACTGGTGAACTTCTTAAAGTCATCAGTTCACCTGGCCAGAGCGCGTCTCACACTGCGCTCCCCGGTACGTGCCCTTCATTCGAGCGACAATTAAGATCTGCCTAATGCCACTTTAACATAATGATTCTATAGACTATGTCTGTGACATTCGTTCTTTGGCGAATACTTACTAACGATAATTTTAGTATACATGTGCTCAAAGCGACTGCTATACTGAATACTTGGAAGAAAAACTTGACAGTCTCTACTTTTTTAACCTTCTTTATGAGATCTAAGGCTTCCTGATGACTCTGTATAGCAATTATCAATTTTACTTGTGCATCATCTGCATGAGTAGATTCTTTAATTTCCTTGAATCTCTCTTGAGTTAATCTCAAGTATGATACGATGGCCATTATGAAGGTGACTGGAGTTCCAGCATTAAAGATGACCATCGGCACGGCAAAAATTAAAACTATTAACTGCAGACCGTAGGCCATAGTAAAGCAGGCGCCTTTTAATTCACATGGGTAGCTGCAAGATTAAAAATAATAGTTAGGCGTAGTTGGCCGCATGATGTCGGCCGGTTTAGAATAACACCACACCATCTCTTCCCATGATAATTGCAATTAGTAAAAGTAAGGGATAACAAAACCGCTACCACAAGTCCTGAGGAACACCACCTTTAAAATAAATAAGACTCACTAACCAGCTTGGCCCGCGTGGTGTTTTAAGGCATCACTCGTGCACCAGACAATGTACATATAGAGGCCCATGTCCCGCAGAGGATGATACAAGTACTGGTATACGGTTAAGCGTCGGACACACGGTGTTGCTGACCAGTAATTCGAACCAGGTGACAAGTAACTCGAAAAAAGTAGTATGGGGTTGCCTAAAACTGTTCACACAGCCTCACGCTGTCGCACGAACTGGCAGCTGGCCGCTCGGTTGAGTTATGTAAATAGTCAGACGTAAATGGTCTCATCTTCATTCACACAGGAGCATTGTTTAAATTTTTGACATATCGACATCTTGTGATTGGAGTAGAAGCAATTTTAGCGAAAATGAGTCTTTTATACAGTTTCGATCAGATTCTTACGTTCTATCGATTTCTGTCGATATTAGCAACAAAATGGCTTTTACTACACACTTTTTTTTGTTATCCTAGGCAAGATTTTCACAGAAATTACGACGTTTTTGTCACATGTTGTCAAATGATCTTAAAAGCCACCTTTCTTTTACGATAATGGCTTTTACGATCCTGAAATAATATACGTTTTTTTTAAAAGTTTAATAGTGACTTTAGTTTATTAATTGTTAGTATATTCATCTTTCGTATACCGGAGTAAATTTAAATAAAATCATTTAAATGCACAAAGTAACCCACAAACTAAGTAAATTGTACCAAATAAAACAAACTCCAAACTTGCCCATCCTTAAAAATTATTACTAATGATTGTATTGTAAATATAAAGTTATTTATTTTAATATTTCTTTTAATTTACTTTTAATTTGTTTTTTTTTTTTATAGAAATAAGGCGCCAGACAGAAAGCAGACAGCATATATGGTAAGTGGATATTGTCGTCCATAGATATTCGCGATACATGCCAATATCAGTCCAGAATGACAAACGTTGACACGCCCCCGGATGCGTTGCCTACCTTTGCAGATTAAGGAATGAATTGGGAGAATGGGTTAGGGGAAAATGGGGAGGGATGGGATGAGAACACTTACACCGAAACGTACATTGTACGTACATACGAACCGAAACACTTACGTACATTGGGGAAATACGATAAAGTAGGAGATGCAGTACAGTAAAAGTGGCCAGCCGAGTGCGCCCAGCGGCTGTGGGAATGCAGGGTGCACTCTCCCCTTTCTAAGTGTGGCTTTAACGTCAATGGGCTGAGTAAATTCAAAGTGTTACTGGTGTATACACCACATATTTGTAAAGAATTCAAGATAAAAATTGATTCATGTCAATCAGAGCTTTATTAAAAGCTAGGTATTTGGTGGGACGTATAAGCCAAAAAATAACAATTATTGAGGCTTAAACGCATCCATTTTTAATATTACTACATATAATGGAATTTGGTATTTAGATTGCTAAAGCTAACAGAAAGACAAGCATTATTTTTCTACACAATTTTAAGATACCTACTCGTATAGAAACAAAAAAGTTCTATTAAAAATATTTTTTTTTTAGTTTTTGTTTCTCCTGAAAAGTAGCCTTTTGGCTTTTATACCAATTGAATCGCAAGGTGTAGATATGAAATGTGACGTGTGTAATGTTTCCACCAACAAAAATTATAATCGAAAACATTATAGAATCTTTTTGACTTTCAGCAACGTAGCTTTCAACAAGACGCTGATATAGCAATAGACACTGATGTAATAAGACATGAGTTGGGTTAAAACGAATAGTAAGATTGACATGAACGACAAAATAACAGGAGATTGACGAATAAGTGAAGAGAAACAAAAGAAAAATTGATAACGACATTGATATATTTAAAAATATATAAAATTTAAAGGAATGCAGTGTATAGTCTAATTTTTTATTCGACTCGGGAATATGACACGTAGAACTGTCAAACAGAGTGAAATTTGTACGGAGCTGACACTTTATTGACATTTCTACATATCATATCCCTGACTGGAATGCAAAATCCGACTTTATCTGAACAGATAAGTGACTAAGGATAATGTATATGATGAAAAATATATATGTAGATAACAAAATAAGACAAAACAGGATTTATGAACCCATAAAATGCACAATACGGTCTTATCGCCAAAAACATTACCTACTAGATAACCTTTGGTTAGAGAGGAATTAAATACTTTAATCACAGGTTGATGGTGTACAATATACATAATTACATATATATTATTATTTTACAAAAATCACAAACTTTAACTCTCGAAAACCTCAAAACATCAATGACCAGGGCATGCGTCTACTGAGTGGTAATGGTAGTTATGCTAAAGCAGATACTCGTACATTATAAGTGAATATAATTAAAGTAGTTAAAGAGCAGAAATGTAATTATGTTTCTACTTCTACGCTATGATCGAAGTAAATATTTGAAAAGGTCTTAGCGGAGGTAACCGATTTTATAGTGCTAGTCTTGCCGAGTTTGTATGATATTAATTACATCCTTCTGGCAAAAACATTTGGTAAGTTGTAAATTTAAATTGTGAAAGATGTTTCTAATAAAATCAAATAAATATGAATAGAAGGAAAACATAGTAAGAAAAGTAATTCCAGCGATGATAGAAATGAGGAAAGACAAAGATTACAGTTATAAACACACATAAATACAATAAAGCTTTTTACATAAGACATATAAAGAATATGAGTGTTAAGGCTATAAGTGTACATAAAAGTATATTTGGTAGGTAAAAAATATAATACTGCTTCAAACAGGTGTCTTACTTACATAGCCTTAAAAGGTAGCATCAGATTTACTCTGTTACCCATCATTGTCTGTAATGCATAGGTTATTATTGGCAGGAGAGCAAACCAAAATCCAGTAGAGAGAAGTGCCACAGCAAACATTTTGACAGTTTTGTTTGCTTCCTTATGACAATCTACGAGAATGGATCGGTCTTTTGGATTGGACTTGTCTGAAAGGTAATCATGAATTCTTAGTATGGTTTCTCGACCACTTGTTGACCGGTTAAAGCTCAGTTTCATTTGCTAATACTTAGGTATCATCTAGTATTTGCCAGAATATGTAATGTCTGCACCATCTATTCTAGAATTACTGTTGTGAACCACATTAGACTCAGGTAATATTTTGTATGTGTAGATAGATCGATAGATAATATCAAAACGAGTATAGTCCATACTCATGGCGTCTACGGAGATGCGCTCATACCACTCATACCACCAGGAGATGCAACCGGTAGTAAGGATTTAGGTTAAAAAAAAAGAGCTCCGATATCTAAAATTAGATACTACTAAGACTACTTCTATTCTACATATATTACTAAGAATATAATGAAATTTTTGAGTCTGAGTCCATTTATTACTTTGCTACCAATGTGGCAACCCTGTATGTTCTAATTTAAATCTAAAAATGTAAATTCTAGTTTAGAATGAGACTTACGTGCATCATAATGTTTCCGAACCGCTTCAATAATTTCCATCATTGCTTCGTAATTTATGGCATAAGCTGCAAAATAAGCAACACCATCTAGCAAACAAATTGTCGTTGATATAGTTTCCATGTTCTCTAAAAGGGCTCCCTTTTCGAAGGCTGGATCGAAAAGAAGCAAAGTGTTTGGTAAGACAAAGTAATAGATAAGCCAAAACTTTGTTCTGTGTTTTGGATGGAGAAGAAGGCAGGCTTGTCTTTGAAGTCCCATTACTAACGCTGAATCGTCCGCCATTTTGCGAGTTGATATGTTGTCAATAGCAGAAGCACAAGAAATGTTACCTAAGTGAAATCGCCGAGTACGATAAATGGGTCTGATGATACAGGTAGATTTTAACAAGTACATATTAATAGGTTTTTTTTTTGAACATATTGTGGATCCATTATAATTTATAACAATTTAATATATTCGTATTTATGAAATAACGAATATTTTGATAGTGACCGTTATCATCTCTTTTGTGGTACACTGCTTCACATGGTCATCCTGATGCACATTATCATGTGCATGAAGGATGTCTGGCCTTAAAACATCACAATGGCCAAGCGGGTTGGTGAGACCACTCTTTTAGAGATAGTGTAGATCCTCAGGGCCTGTGGTAACTCTTTGTTATCTCTTAGTCACCTTTTACAACTCCCACGGGTAGAGATGGGGGGTGCTATACTCAAGCCACCCAAACTCAACCACATGGCCATAGTGGCAATATTGCTAAGCGCATTATATCAGCAATGTATATTTTGTCTGCTTCAAGAACATTAATCAATGCTAACCGATTTAAATGGTCGTGGTTACAACGATTAGAAGTGGCCCAAAACATAAACATGAGTGTAGAGACATAAAGATTATTTTTCTTTAGATACGCCTAATATATACTTTACTCGTAGTTCTAGATGGAAAAAAAACGGCATAAGTGCATTTTGATCACGGTCGAGAAAAATACAAAAACAATTTGGTGAAATTTTCATTAATTCAAAATCAAGTTAAAAACTTGAAGTTTTAGATAAAAAAATAATAACCATTGTTAATCATAAATTTTCTAATATAATGTTACTTATATTTACTTTCGTTAAGTGTTACTAATACCTTTTCTTGTTAGAAGGGCAGAAAGTTTTGGACAATTAGTGAAATATTGATTAAAATTTGTAAATTATAATGTCAAAAGAAATAACCGTGTACAGTGTATCGTTAGAGATGAAAAAAAAACGTGTGCGGCCTGGGGACCCCCGTCAGGAACGAAGATCCTCACGCATTTTTTTAAACTCCGAATGTAATTCGAAATAAAATCTAAATCAATAAATCAACAAAATGTTTCATTAAATATATTGCACACATCGCAGAAAGAGAGGGAAGGGGCGTATGGAGGGGGTAAAAATCTTACGTGACGTTACATTTTCTCTCGAATCACACCTACCGCAAGCCGCGTAAAGGGACTTCGTTCCAAAAAAGTTTTGAAACATCATCGTCGTCGTTCACGAAATAGTTGAGTTAGAATTCCAAGCGAAATTGAAACATGCTGTAATTTTAACGTGTTTTTCAGACAGCATACTAATAGTACCCAACAATATGCAAACATTTTAATACGATTACGCAATTAGCATAACTACATAATGAAAGTTGTATGGATAGCAGAAACAACCATTAATTGTGAAATATGCGATAGAGGTGGTAGGGTGGAAAGGGCCAGATTTCACTCTGGACGAAAGATGTTTCTGTATGAGTATGCGATTCCAATGTGGGAGTATTTCATAGCATTTTAACAGAACCACAATCGAAGTCTGCTATCATGCTGTACGAGCTATTTGCGCAATATTGTTGCGCAAAGAACTTTCACGTTAAATTCACATTACGATCAATTTGATCAAAGCCTCGAATTAGAATTTAGAATAAAAAAAACGACGTATAGCAACATCATACAATTAAGAGGTTAAAACGTTGTCGGGTGATTAAATCTTGTAGCAAACGACCAACTGAGACTTGAGTCTTGCTTCTCAAGCGCAGGCCGTTTCTTACATCATGTCACCCGTGATGACATCATAGCTCGTGTCCAGAATTGGCAACACTGAGAGTCGTTAAGGATTCGACCAATCAGCCGTTTACGTCAAAAAACTGTCATTGCCTAAAAAGGCCTTTTTTCTTACTTAGAATCTGCTCCAACGATCGTTACATATACGTTAATGCAATTTAAATTGTTTAAAAGTTAATATAGTGTTTTAAGCGCAACGTATTTATTATTTAAAAACCCAGTATCTAACATAACTGGTCATTCGGAGCCAAATCAATTCGAAAACGAATAAACCAGCGGCAGCGATCGGAGAAACACGCAGTCTGGGAGCAGGCGTCCAAGTCCATAGCAGCTTATGCAGTAAGAGGAGAAGCCAAGGGGTAGTCGTTGGAATAATCAATCCTGGAGGAAGCTGGTTTGGTATCTGAAAACGCGCAAATAGGTACGGCCAGCCATCCCATCTATTCCCGCCCCACTTCCACTTCAACTGTTTAATGCTATTTAATTCTCTAAGTTTCAGTAATTACTAGTCAAATAATACCGGCCGTGCGTGTCCAAGTACTTCGCATCTCATTTGAAAACGTCAAAACTGTGAGTACCCTCTTTTGTCACTTTCCACTAAAATGATTGAGCCAAGTCATGATACTTTACCACCTAAATCTCGCGATAATTCTCCGTATAAACATAGTGATGCCAGTCTAGTAAAAGAGCTAGTTAAAAAACGCGGTATACTCAAAGGCAGGTTAACTAGATTTGCAAATTATGTGTGTACTTTAAAAAACGAAACGATCTGTAGTAAAAAACAAATAGATTTAAAGTTGCGTATTCAGGGAGCTTCTACTATGTTCAGCGAATTTAGTAATATACAAACCAAGCTAGAAGAATCTGTATCTGATATTGATGATCAATTAACACAGCGAGAGCTGTTTGAGAGCAGCTATTACGATGCAATCTCTGAAGCTGAATATTTGTTAAGTTTATGTAAGGTCACTGACACTTTAAATCCATCCGCACAAAGGCCAACTATTAAATTACCTGTCATATCCTTGCCTATATTTGATGGTTCAATTGGGAATTGGTTACAGTTTAGAGACAGTTTCATAAGTCTTGTACATAACTCCAGTGAAATAAGCGATATTGAAAAATTCCATTACTTAAAATCATCACTAAAGGGTAGTGCAGAATTAGTTATAAACTCAGTGGAATTTTCGGCAAGTAATTACCTAATCGCTTGGGAATTGCTTCAAAATCGTTTCAACAACCAAAGATTACTTGTTCAAAGTCATGTAAAAGCGTTATTTACTATGAACAGTGTTAACAAGGAGTCATATATTCAAATACGCAATTTAATAGACACAGTTTTAAAGAATATACACGCTTTATCAAACCTTCATAAACCCGTAGAATATTGGGATACCTTACTCATATATTTAATTGTTTCTAAATTGGATCCCACCACAGAACGTCAATGGGAGCAACATAAAGGTACGCTATGCTCAAAAAATGATAACTCAACATCTTTAAAACTTGATAGCTTAATGAAGTTCCTTACTGACCGAGCTGATATGTTGGAAACATTGCAATCATCACACAGCAAACAAAATCATGATTTTAAAAAACTCAACACTCAAAATTCAATTAAAGTTCACTGCAATGTTTCCACAAATAAGCCGAAGGAACGTCAATTATACAATAACACTAAAAGGCGCTGTTTGTTGTGTAATGCAAGTCATCCACTATACGCTTGTCAAACGTTTCTCGATTATAACTTAGAAACAAAACTTAAATTCATTAATGAGAAAAGGCTATGCATAAATTGTTTACGTTTGGGTCACACAGTAAGCGATTGTCAGTTTGGACCGTGTCGGAGATGTAATCAGAAACACAATTCGTTAGTACATCCCGATAATAAATATTACAATATTAATACAACATTCACAAGTCATGCGGGTAACGCCACTGAGGTGAGTGATGGTCGCGTACTGTCAGTGACGCCTCCTGCGCCCGCGATAGTCAGAGCGACCGCACCCGCGCCCTCGGCCGCCTCCCCGCTCACACCTTCCTTGTCAACACACGCATCTTATATTAATGCAAATAATGCACACCTCGATACTAACTGTATTCATTCTGCCAATTTAAAACCGGTATTATTGTCAACCGCTCTAATACAAATAACGGACAACTTAAATAAGTTACATGTAGTTCGCGCCCTTTTGGACAATGGATCAGAAAGATGTTTTATCACAAAATCATTATGCGATTTATTACACATAAATGTTATACAGTCCACGTTCGAAATACGAGGTGTTGGTAACTCTGTCACAAAATCAACGCAAATATGTGACATTGAAATTGTATCAACGTCCAACACTTATAAAACACATTTACAATGTTTTGTTTTGCCTAACATTACTTCGGCCATACCTGCGATGCCATTACAATACGCGCAATTTAATATACCCGATTACATTCAATTAGCGGATCCGCAATTTTATGAAACAAGTAATATTGATATTTTAATAGGTGCTGATAAGTTTTGGGATTTAATAAAAACAGATAAAATTAAATTACCGAATGGGCCTTTCTTATTAGACACAGAACTAGGTTGGATTATTTCTGGGCCTATTTCTACTATTTCATGCGATAAAGGGTACGGAATTCAATGTAATTTTTCAGATGCGATTGATACCCAGCTACGACAGTTCTGGGAACTCGAAGAAACGTTTGCGCCTCGGGATACGCACAGTGAGGATGAACGTGCTTGCGAACAACATTTCGTTAACAATACTACGCGCACGATTGACGGAAGGTTCGTTGTACGTATTCCTTTCAAAATTTCACCCGATAAATTAGGCGAGACGTATTCGCAAGCGGAAAGAAGGTTCTTAGCTCTCGAAAAACGCTTAGTACGTAATCCGGAGTATAAAAAACTTTACTGCGATTTTATTCACGAGTACATACGCTTGGGTCATATGAAACTAGCTGATAACTATGGAAAGCCTCATTATATAATGCCGCATCACGGTGTACTCCGCGAGCATAGCACGACTACAAAGCTGCGAGTGGTGTTCGACGGTAGTGCAAAGTCCAGTACAGATATTTCATTGAATGACCTCCAAATGGTCGGTCCACCGATACAGGGTGATCTCATTGCTATATTGTTACGATTTAGGCAGCACAAGTATACGGCTTGTGCTGATGTTGAGAAAATGTTTCGCCAGTGCTTAATTCATGAGGATCAACGTGATCTTCAATTGATCTTGTGGCGGGACGACCCGTCGGAACCTATTCGCATTTATAAACTTTGTACTGTTACGTACGGAACCGCGTCCGCTCCGTTTTTGAGTTGTCGATGTCTCAAGCAATTGGCAGCTGAGAGTACTGATCCTGATGTCACTAGAATTATCAGCAACGACTTTTACGTCGACGACTTATTAACGACGCATGATAACAAAAATCAATTATTAAAGATTTGTCAAAATGTATCTAGTCACTTACTATCAGGTGGTTTTCCTCTACGCAAGTGGATGTTTAATTTTAATTTAGATGAAGTCGAAAACGGAGTATCCGAATTATCTAAGGAATTGTCATTAGGTAATAATGTCCACGCTAAAACATTAGGATTAGGTTGGTTTCACATTAGTGACGAATTTCATTTTAACACAAATTATGAGATTGACAATAAAATTATTACAAAACGATACATTTTATCAAAGATTAGTCAGATTTATGACCCTTTAGGATTGTTGAGTTGTACGGTGATTATAATTAAAATTTTATTACAAAAATTATGGCTATTGAAAATAGATTTTGATGATGAGGTTCCCGCTGACGTCTCACAAATTTGGAACCGTTTCGCGACTTCTCTGCTTATGCTTAAATATATTCGCGTGCCGCGTCACGTTGTAGCTACCAACCCCGCGCCCCGCGCGCATCCAACTGCACATATTCTGTGACGCTTCGTCTGTCGCGTACGGGGCTTGTGTATTTGTACCATAAATCGTGACTCATCGGTAATCGTACGATTGTATTGTTCTAAAGGAAAGGTTGCGCCTCTAAAACCGGTTAGCATCCCGAGATTAGAACTTTGTGGCGCTTTACTGGGTGCTAGGCTTTATAATAAAATCCGCGAATCAATAAACTGTCAGTTCGATAACGTTACTTTCTGGAGTGACTCCACCATAGTATTAGGATGGCTGCGCATGTCTCCTAATCTATTAAAAACCTTTGTTCAAAACCCAGTATCTGAGATTCACGAGCTCACTGATACGTTGAGGTGGCGTCATGTTAGCGGCAAGGAAAATCCAGCAGATTTAGTATCCCGCGGTGTCGGACTGGAAGACCTCAAAAATTGTGTTATGTGGTGGGAGGGGCCAACGTTTCTTCATGACCCAGCATTTGATTGCAATCAGTCATATGACGAACAAGTAGATATTTCTTGTTTACCTGAAATCAAATCTAAACCTATTAATTCATTAGTCAGCTCGTCAGAAATTTCATTATTCCCATTTAAAAGATTTTCGCAATTTAATCGTATGAAGCGGACTTGTGCATACGTATTGCGTTGTATACACAATACACGCTATAAAAATAATATTCGTCAGGGCTCTCTTACTGTTGATGAGTTACAAAATGCCAGTGAGACTTTGGTAAAACTGTCACAATTAGAAACATTTGCAGATGAATATAGATTACTTTCTTGTACTAAAAAACTAAAATTTAAACACAAGTTTAACAATTTAAATATATTTATGGGAGATGATAAAGTATTACGAGTAGGGGGGAGAATTAAACAATCTTTATTATTTAACTTTGACAAAAAACATCCGATGTTAATATCTTCTAAGCATTGGTTTGCAGTGTTGTTATTTCGTTACGAGCATAAAAATCTACATCACACCGGACCACAAGCCCTATTATACAATATACGCGAATCTTATTGGCCTATTGGAGGTAGGAATCTTGCAAGGCGCACGGTCCACGACTGCGTCATCTGTACCAGACTGTCAGGTAAATCGTTATCCCCAATTATGGGCAATTTACCACCTGAACGAATTACACCCACCTTTCCGTTTCATCAGTGTGGTGTTGACTACGCTGGACCAATGCTCATATTGAACCGTAAGGGTAGGGGCTCTAAGATAACAAAGAGTTACGTTTGTTTATTCGTTTGTTTCGTAACTCGTGCGGTGCATTTAGAACTAGTCAGTGACCTGTCTTCGGAATCTTATTTGCTTGCTTTGAAGCGTTTTATAGCTAGGCGAGGTAAACCTTATCAGATACTATCCGATAATGGTCGAAACTTTGTCGGAGCTGCTAATGAGTTCAAAAACGTTTTAAAAAATATTTCAAATGATATACCTAATTGAATACGCAACTAGTCAAAATATTAAATTCTCTTTTATCCCAGCTTATGCGGCTCATTTTGGTGGATTGTGGGAAAGTGGCGTAAAATCTTGTAAGCATCATTTGTTGAGAGTGGTTGGGAACGCACGCCTAACTTTTGAAGAGTATACTACGGTACTTTCACAGGTTGAAGCTATACTTAATTCCCGACCTATTAGTCCTTTATCTACTAATCCCACTGACTTTCTACCACTAACTCCTGCTCATTTTCTGGTTGGACGTGCCTTGACAGCACCTGCAGCAGAACCACTGGCTGAAGTTCCGGTCCACCGGCTGACACGCTATCAGCACCTGGAGCAAATCAGGCAACATTTCTGGAACCGATGGAGCAAAGAATATATCTCCGAATTGCAAATTAGGACCAAATGGAAGCATCATAAGCCTGATCTTCAACCTAACACTATGGTCGTCATCAAAGACGATAATACTCATCCATTGAAATGGAGCTTAGGACGAATCATATCTACCAAACCAGGAAAGGATGGAATATCCAGAGTCGCAGATATCCAAACCTGTGCAGGAATAATCAGACGCGCATTTCCTCGAATATGTCCTCTGTTCTATGAAGACTCAGAAGAGGGGATGTTGGATGCCAGTGCTTCCAAGGCCGGGGGCATGTCCAGAATTGGCAACACTGAGAGTCGTTAAGGATTCGACCAATCAGCCGTTTACGTCAAAAAACTGTCATTGCCTAAAAAGGCCTTTTTTCTTACTTAGAATCTGCTCCAACGATCGTTACATATACGTTAATGCAATTTAAATTGTTTAAAAGTTAATATAGTGTTTTAAGCGCAACGTATTTATTATTTAAAAACCCAGTATCTAACAGCTCGTATTTACTAAAACGCAACAAGAAAACACTATTTTAATTTGGAACATAAAACGATTATACAGTCGTCACCGTAACCAAGACCGTATCTTTTTTTTTTTTTTTTATGGACGAATGCGGCAGACGAGCATACAGTCCACCTGGTAGTAAGTGGATACTGTAGCCCATAGACATCCGTAATACATGCCAACATTAGTCGAAAATGACAAACGTTGGCACGCCCCCGGATGCGCTGCCTACCTTTGGATATAGGACTGGATTTGGAGAAAGGGTTGGGGAAATGGGGAGGGATGGGATGGGAATGGGCTCTGGCACATCTCACTCACTACCGAAACACGTACGTACATTAGGGAAATAAGATTAAGTGGGAAATGCAGTACATTTCAAGGTAGTATTCTGTGAGAGAGGGGTAACGTAGCCAGTCGAGTGCGCCCAGCGGCTGTTGGATTGCAGCGTGCACTCTCCCCCTCACAAACGTGGGCGTCGGTTGTAGATACGGTCTTGGTTACGTCCTCGTTACGGGCGTCGTCGCATACATTGTTTTGTATGGTCTTAAACTGCCACGCGCCATGCTGGTCAAGCGGGTTGGTGAGTCCACTCTTTTGGAGGTAGTGTTGTTCCTTTATCACTTATTCATCTTTTACGACACATACTGGAAGATTCAGGGTGATGCTATTTTATAGCCGACTGACACCATACTGCCAAGTATTTACTTGTAGTGTATGTATTGGCCTTATTAAATAACTAAGCTGCTACATAGTAATTTAAGTTCACCGGGATATTATAAAATTAACATAATTCCTGCTTAGCAATTAAACAACTTTGAACGGTTTAAATCGCGTATATTTAACATTATTTATATCCCGACGTTTCGAACACTTTGCAGTGGACGTGGTCACGGGGTCACCATGTTAAATAATGTTAAATATACGCGATTTAAACCGTTCAAAGTTGTTTAATTGCTATGTATAGTAATCGCGAAAACCTAAGAAAATATAATTCCTGCTTACTACGATAAGAATACTTACGTATGGACAAACTTTAAGGCAATGAAGATGAAGATATTTACAAACTTTTATGCTAACAGTACACTGCTTTGCGTTAAAATGTTTCCCTACTATTAAGTATAAATATGGAGGTATATTTACTAATTAATTGCAAGCAGTTTGTCTCGTATACTGGTAGTTAGATGTTTTGTTTACTTTATTACGCCTATGTAATACATATGTCGAATATACAATTATGGATAAGTACATCAGCTTACAGGTATATCACACGATTAGCTTGCGTCGTCCATCACAGATATAGTGGTTCTGTATGTTTACTATATGAATATGTTTAATTACGATTTATGTATTTAATGTTTATTATTATTTATTATATTTGTATATTTTTGTATCCCAAATTTAATACACATACGAGGGCAGATCCAAAAGCTACCGGCCTGAGAAGAAAAAGGACGCTCAAGTTCATGAAACTATTTTTATTTTTTCAATACATTCTCCGTCTATTTGAACACACTTTTCCGGGTCGTTTATTTAGCATTTCTATCCCAGTATAAAAATTTCAGAAGTCTTTTTTTTTTAAAAAATGGCCGAATATCGCAGCGGTCACTTCATCATCAGTGGAAAATCTTCTACCCCTTAATTTGTTTGAATTTTAAGAACAAATAGTATATTGTAGGGTGGGTGGCGAATTTTCGTGAAACCACACTTCGAAACAGCAGCTTTCGCAACTGCGGCTGGACAGGTGCATTGACATGAAGAAGACGCACACCTTTGCCTGGTTTTCCACGACGTTTCTGCTTGATTGCTTTTTGTAATTGGTCTATAAGGTTAGCATAATAACTTCGAGTCACCGTAGTATTGCGCTCCATCAATTCCCCTTTGGAAAGGGGATCATAATAACGAACCATAGTTTCATCCGCAGTAACAATTGACTCTAAAAATCGTTTCTGTTGCTTTGAAAGTCCTTCAACAGTTCCTTAGAGCACGCTACTCGTTCACTGCGCTGCACACTTGAAAGAAGTTTGGCACCCACCTCGCAATAACTTTAGTCATACGAAGATGTTCCTGAAGAATCCTAAGAACTGTAGTTTTTTAAAGCCCTGTCCTTGCTGCTATTTCGTTCGTCTTTAGTCGTAGGTTGCTCAGAACTTCTTTTTCCACTAATTTGATGTTGTCGGGAGTAATTCGTGGTCAGTGGGCTCTCGCCCTAAACGATATTGCTGACACCAATATTTGATGACGGAAAATGATGGAGAAGAATCCCCGTACACAATACTCAACCTTTGTTTGATATCGGTCGGGCTAACACCTTACTTTGTAAGGAACTTAATTATGCAACGATATTCCAGTTTAAACATTTTAGAGGTGATTTTTTGTTCTAGGAGTCAAGATATCAAAACTAACAAGGGTTGAACTCTAAAAAATATACACGAATTAGCAGGATAAATGATAATTACAATGTTTTTTAGACCATCTAGAAATATGGCAGGCCGGAAACTTTTGGAGCTCACTGTTACCTTACCATCACTGTAATGCATTACGTCCACCTTTTGCTAAAATAATAAAGTGTAAATGAATATGTTAAGAAAGAATGAAAGGAAATTATTTAATTGACAACAACAGGAAATTAAATGGCAATTAAGACAAAAAGAATATTGAATGTTGGGCCAATCGGCACCAACTCAGCATATTATGTCTTAACGTGAACTGTGACGATGATGTTCATTTGAAGCCCCACTATAAATATATGGTATATGTATATATCATATATGAATTATATATATGATATATACATATATATAATATATAACTTCATATGGTACATACATATTATGTGTGTATATGAAGTATCTCATGCCGCTGTGAAAATAATAGATTTTTGTACTTCCAAAAGAAATTATTCTTTTAAGAATTGTTAAATAGTATGTATGTAAATGTATTTAAATATAATCTTGAAACAACGAAATTTCACGTTAGTACATTTTAACCAAAATTGACGGAAGTTCTATTACACTTTTTGTGTATTAATATCAGTGTTTTAACACTACAGATACTTTTAGAGATTTCCGAAAAATATTTTTTACGAAAAAATAGGATAGCCTCGCCTCATTCGTATTGGGCACGACAGCTGCTATTTAAAAATGAAGGTAACGTCCAAGGTAAAAATAACTCTTTCATTTCTATCATCAATCATGCGAATATTTGATATGATTGATTGTGTTCTGATTGATTGATTGAGGTAGGAATATATCCAATACTGTTACAGATATTACACTGCCTTTATATGGCATAAATAACTTATGGCGGTAAGTTATGGCATAACTTACCGCTGCTAAATTAACTCTGCAACCGGAACATGAATTAACTTGAAGCAGCCTCGTAGCCGGATAGGACTGTGGGTGGTTCAAACCGCCCTCATTCAAAATTCTTCAGAATTACGAGACTTTTAAGATAAAACGTAACCAGCTCTTATATCGTTCACTGCTGAATATGGAGTTCCTTGTGCACATTGTCTTGAGCATGAGGGAAGTATGGCCTTAAAACGGCACGCTTGTACTTATTAACAACTCAACACCCATCTAAGCCATCTTCCTAAAATCCTAAAAGCCGACTAAGGGCCGCTACCACAAGCCATGAGGAATTACATCACTCACCAATCTGCTTGGCCAGCGTGCCGTTTTAAAGCCCCATAAGGGGGCCCATGCCCAGCAACGGATGATAAAAGGGGCTGTTTGCGGTTTAGTTACCAAGAGAAATCACTTTTCATAAGAGCTAGAATTGTTTCAGTTTATATTACGAAGATGGAAAACAATAAACAGAAGCGTTCCATTTTACTATAGAGAAAGATGGAAGCTTTGTTATTGTTTATTTAATGGAATATAATGAAACAAAGCGAAGGACGGTTAAGGCCGCATTACACAATGCGAACAGACCAGCCAGTTGGAAGTAGCTGACTTTTTAAAAGAAGAATCTGAATTGTATTTATTGTTAGTAGTGATGGGCATTGAGCGCTTAACGCTCTAGCGCTGAGTGTACGCAAATTAAACCTACAGGTGCATCAAGACTTAGGTCGATGGACGTGGATCGATGATATCTACAGTTGAGATCGAATCAGTGCGAAGGCATAGCACCAGGGTCGACGTTGATTGATATTTCCATTGGATATTCATCGAATCATCCACGCAGTCCGTTTCAAAATGTATAGCAGTACCAATGTCGATCTATTTATGGTCTCGTAGACTGTCCAGTGGCATGGATTGTGCGTTTGAGGAGATTAATATCGACTGGTCGACTTCGATCGACCGCAGTCTAGGTGCACCTTTTGAGATTCGAGCGTTATAGATCATTTTTTAACGTTTGATGGTGAAGCCCTTGAGGTTACCGGTTTATTGGGACTTCGAGCCTCTCACAAGTTGAACATTTAACAGTTGATTCTGACTCTTTTTCGCTTGTGGTGAACGTTATCACTCTATATTGCCTACGAGAGAAGAATCACGATCGCCACCTTAAAAGTGAAACCATTTCCATGTACAACTGGCGAATAAAGAACACGTTTAAAGGAAGCCAGTGTTTTTTGTAATTAAACCGTTCCTACCATTTTGTGCCCTCTGTACTGTCCACCAAAGAAAAGGCATTATAACATTTTTAACGAAAGCATATGTATAAAAAACTATATTCGTAAAATAAAAATAGACTAACTAAACGTTACTAAACGCGTTGCAAATAGTTATTAAACTGTGGTTCCTTTCTGACAAGTTTTAGTTCAATTTTTTTGTTTGATTTTCAGCAGTTAAAAGTCTTTAGCCTACTAGATTAAAGACAATTATGACAGTAATACATATTTCATAACGAAGTATATTATTATTTCATATATTTTTTGCACATCAGTTTAATCTGTGATAATGGCTTTAATACACACGCTTGGGCTGGAGGAATTAAAGAATTTCAAAACACTTCTGCTACAATTATTTGCGGAATTTCTGGGAACGTTTCTGTATCTATCCATAACGTTGTTCACTGGATCAACCCTAGCAGCAGGTCAGGTGGCTACGGCGCTTTCTAATGGACTTTTGATTGCAACTTTGGTTCAAATAACTGGTCATGTTTCTGGAGGACATATCAACCCAGCAATTACAGTTGGCGTTTTAACATCTGGGAATATGAAACTCTTTCCGGCACTTTTCTACATTTTGGCTCAAACACTTGGATCGTTAGCAGGGGCTGGAGTGAACCATGCGCTATCAGAGGAGCAAACCAGATCGAAACAAGGCGCTACAATACCTTACAAAGACTTAGTTGTATGTCAAGTGTTGGGAATGGAAATTTTAATGACGTTTATCTTAGTCTCTGTTGTTTTGAGTGTTATCGATACTACCAGGAACGCAAGAGGACTCGGCTCAGCTCCTTTAGCTATAGGATTGAGTGTAACAGCTTGTCAAACCTCGTGTTTGTTTTACACAGGCTCCCTAAACTCTGTCAGGTCTTTAGGCCCAGCGGTTATGATGGAAGTATGGGAGCATCATTGGGCGTATTGGGTCGGTCCTTTGTTAGGAGGCCTCATGGCAGGGTTGATACATAGGCATTTGCTTAAAATAAAGTATGATGAAATTGATGTATAGA
Source organism: Sesia apiformis (assembly GCA_914767545.1). Lineage (NCBI taxonomy): Eukaryota > Metazoa > Arthropoda > Insecta > Lepidoptera > Sesiidae > Sesia > Sesia apiformis. The sequence continues at coordinate 1,710,980 of OU611962.1, forward strand.
TTATAGCAATTTGTTAATAAAAAATGTATGGAAATAATGAAGTTATTCTTCTTGAAAATCATTAAGGGGTTTTGGGTTATAATTCACCACGCGGGGCCTACAATGTCTTACAGACCAGCTCGAGATTCCTGCAGATAAGATAATTTACCAAATTTCTACGTGAGAACACGTGCGACTTTTAACGACTACCTCTGGAGTATCTACGCCATCAGGTAATTCATCTCGCGACGGAGGCCTACAAGTCAATTGGTGTCTTGAAAGAGAAGTGACGTTACATAAACTCTCATCTATATGGACTTCCACGTCACTCTCCGTGCACGCTCTATCTAAATTCGGACCGTTTATAGTAAAATATTAGGACTTATAATATTTGACATCCTCGTCAAACTTTTCATAAATGGGATCAGGATAAAATAAGAATGCATCACCAGTTTTACTTGTAAGATTTTGGACACTTTGCACATCATCCATTGTAGAAATCGTATTCTAATTCCACATGCCCATCTGGGTCTAGATTTAGGCGGGCACTTTCTATTGCGGGAGAGTCGCAAATGAGATGTGTTTGGTAATCTACTCTGTGACAAGGAGCAATGTAAGGTCGGTTGTCGTGATAAACGTATATTTGTGGAAATTGGATTGAATGGAAATTGCGACCCATCACTTAAATGTTTATTCCTCCTGATGGAATGCCCTTGGGTTGTTTACGTTGTGTTGCTAGTGGAGGCCCAGACTCGACGGAAACAACGACGGGATCCTCGGTATATTCAAACTTTTCGCTTTCTAAAGTTCGCGCAACTTTTCTTAAAGTATCCAAACGCATTCGTAATGCTCCCATTTTCAACTGATAGGAATGGATCGTTCTACAGACATCCTCTTCATGCGAAACTGATAATATAGCACAAGGTAAGTCGTCAATTGAAGCTTGAATGTTACTTCCAGCATTCAAATATTGGCCCGTTATACGTAATTTAGTGCCACCGGCCTTAGTGACGCTATTATAGACATCGGATAAGTTTAGACCTAGAGTGATGCCTTCGATCGTAATGATGGTACCTGCATCCCACGGTCCTAGTTGCGCCTTGAATGAAAGAATCTCAGGATTAGGACAAGTACGATTTAACCATCTGAGTTGCGTGCATTGCTGCACGCATGTAGGGTTGCCATCCGTCCGGGTTTCCCCGGATTTGTCCTAGTTTAGAGGGTATCCGGGGAGCGTCCGGGCGGGGCTTCCTTTGTAGTCCGGATTTAAAAATTTAAAGTCTTGGGCCGCCCGCGACACACGCACTGTGCCCGCACGCCGCGATCAACCGACGAACCGACTCGCTAAATTCATAACATTTTTTTCATAACAGAGTATATCAATAATTTGTGTTTTATTTTAAGAATAAAAAAATTCTAACTGATTATTAAAACAATTTGTAACAAACTGTAATAAGATTCTGTTTTGTTAGGTACATTTAAAATGATGATAAAAGATGAGATGACTAAATTTAATTTTAAGGTCTGAAAATAAATAAAAAGGTGATTTATGACATTTTCAACTGTTTTTTTATTACACTGACTATGTTTAAAAAAACCTGTTGACATGGCCGGGTTCTGGGCTCTAAAATCCGGGGTTTTCACGCGTCTTGTCCTGGTTGCCAAATTTTAGAGATGGCAACCCTACACGCATGCCACACATAGTCACACACGCTTGGTGTATATCACACACTTGTCACTTCTATTAATTTAATTTAGTTTACTCTTTGTTAACATGACTCCTGCGGTTCTGAGACTGAACTTTAGCAATTATAACTTTCTGAGACCGATTTGTGCTATTGTGTAATTTAGCGGTTGTTGGGCGATTAATCGTAAACTCATTCGGAGCTAATTCTTACCCATCGATCGATATTAGCTGTTAAGAGGGGACGACAGGCAGCGTCTTGTCCATACAAACGTTGTCCCGTACTTTTTTCCTGAATTATGGCAATAGGGCTATTATTTCTTAATAAATTACAGATATCTGCCATTTCTTGAATTTTTTGATTAGTTATTTCTTATAAATTCAAAAAAGTTGCCCCGTTGGAACACTGCCAAAAGAAGCCCAGTATGCAAATTTAACAACTCTTATTTAAAAAAGCAAAACGTAAGGACATAGAAAAAATATTCCTTAATGCAAGAGAGGAAAAATAATCGATTTGAGCAGGAAACAGGGGAATACGAAATCTCAATTTTATTATTTTAGCAAAACAGTGACATACTCGTGGTAGATATCTATACTTAACATATTAAAAAAATAATTGTAACATATTAAAACAATTCAAAAATCAAAAATAATTTATGCAGCTCTACAATACTCGTAAACCAAATAACTGTGATATATTTGGTACATCAATAGCTAAGTACAAAAAGTCGATAGCAAATTTCTTAAAAAAAAGTATAATATAAATGAATACAGTAAAAGTAAATTATTTTCGTTAAAGTTAAATTATTAAGTTGAAATCGTGATGTTTCCAATGTGCTAACTGAATTAAGTAATTGTTTCTGTTTTGTATTTGTAAAACGGTATATATTGTAGGTACACATATTAATATTCATACACCAGCCTTAATGTGTAACATTTTATGTACAATTTGTTTCTCCTAATAAAAAAATGTCCCATAGCTAAAATTTAGGGAGTAAACACCCCCGTCCATCCTCCCCTTTTAACGTCTCATTGCAAGGCACAGAACTTATTATAAATTATAATAAGTTCTGAGCTCTCAATATTCGTCCTTTTATGCTATTTTATGCCTTGCAATATATTTACAGCGTACAATGACTGGACATGACTTACTATGACTCTAGTTAAGAGCAAGCAAATAGCTCACCTACTTATAATAAGTGGCTAAGCGAACACTGTTGCCTTGCGACTATCTGCCACATGTATGTATGTCGCAAGTTGCGACACATGCCCAAGTTGCGACATACATACAAGTCCAAAGTTGACTGCCTATTTTAATTTATGCAAGAGTAAGGATGGAATTTTCCAAACGTTCTTTTATGAAGAATTTTTCCCATCACTAAGACATATGCAAAAGTGATACATAATGCCAGACTTGATGTCCCGACAAAATCTCCGGCCTGTGAGATAAAGTATAAAGTACATACATGTATAAAGTGCGGTATTTGCCGTAGGACCGAAAACCAATGGGGTAGACGAGTCCTGGAGTGGAGGTCACGTAACGTACAGTCGCCAAATTTCGTCCCCTTCCGTTTTTTTTCTTCCAACAAACGCCATCTAATTTTGAACTCCCGAATCAAAAGTTAGTTACTTCATTCGGCCATTGTAGAAAAGTAGCGGTGAAACGTCGCTCCTACAACAAAATATTTAAAAAAGAAAAAACTGTTCAAGGTGAGTTTTTGATTGAAATATTCTCGGACTTGATTAAATATTGATATGCTTGATTTCTTGAAACGAAAGTTTTGTCAAAATGAACATTATAATATATGATTTAAAACGATAGGAAAAATTTTAGATTAAGACATGTGTTTTTTGTTGAATGGATGTTTATTAAAACAAATAACAAATTCCTAATAACGTCCCCCTACGTGGACCTAATATCGTCCCCGGGACGATATTTAGGTAACTTCACCTTACTTTTAAGTTTATTTTCTATATTTAGTTAATATTTTTCTTTATACTTTAGATGCCAAAGAGAAAGTTGTGGGAAGCTGTGGGATAAAGCAATGAAAAAAGCTGTTGAAGCTGTACGAACGAAAGAAATCGTTTATACAAAGGCAGTAAAGTTATTTAACGCCCCAAGAGCTACTTTGAAAGATTACGTGAAAAATTCTGAAAAATCTGTAGAAAATGTAGTTTTTGGGAAAATTGGAAGAAAACCAGTTTTGCCGGTAGAATTAGAAGAGGAGCTGGTAAACTATTGCCTACAAATGGAGAAGAATTACTATGGTGTCACCGCTTCTGATTTAAAACGAATGGCTTTTCAATTGGCGATCACGAATAATATTCCACATCCATTTTCAGACCAAAAAGAAGGCAGGCAAAAAATGGATGAAGTTATTTATGGCTCGTCATCCTGATTTGTCTTTCCGTAAACCAGAGTCATTATCACGAGCTCGTGTACAAGGTTTTACTGCAGAAAACGTTAAGACTTTTTTTAACATATTGAAACCTGAACTGCAAAAGATTAGCTTCAACCCTAATAAAATACTTAATGTTGATGAAACTGGAATCAGCATTGTTCAGCATAAAGTCAGAAAAATCCTGACTGTGAAAGGCAAAAGAGAAGTTCACAAATTGTCATCAGCTGAAAGGGGAGCATTAGTGACTATTGTTACTTGTATGTCAGCTACTGCTCAGTTTATTCCTCCATTGATGATGTGTCCAAGAAAAAACATGAAAGCTGAACTACTCGATGCACCTCCAGGCACCATTGGTGGATGCCACCCGTCTGGTTGGATCCAGCCTGAGCTGTTCACAAAATGGCTAAGACATTTCGTGTCCATAGTAAAACCATCTAAAGTAGACCCTGTTTTGCTGGTATTAGATGGTCATTACAGCCATACAAGAAATTTAGACGTGATTGACATTGCACGTGACAATGGTGTATCTGTAATCTGCCTCCCCCCCATTCAACTGGAGGTCTCCCCTTTGGATGTCTCATTTATGTTTCCTTTAAAAACATACCATGCCCAAAAAATAGAGAATTGGTTGACAAATCATCCAGGGCGGGTTGTTACTCCCTACCAAGTTGGAGAAATATTTGGAAAAGCTTATGCAAAGGCTTGTAAAATTGATACAGCAGTAAATGCATTTCGGAAAACGGGAATATTTCCACTTAACGAAAACATTTTCGACGACTCACCACATGCTCCTTCTTCAACCGATGTAAACAACACAACATCTTTGGTAAATGACGTCTCATCACCTTCGGACTCCACAAGGTCAAGACCAACAACATCAACTCCATTATCACGATCTGGAAACTCTTCATCCCTATTTATAGTTCCAGCAGATGTGCAGCCTGTTCCAATCATTGAACCACCTTCAACCTCAACTAGACGGAGCAAAGCCATGATAGTCACGTCCTTACCGCATAAACAAGAAATAATGTATGCAGAAAAGAAGCGGAAGGAGAAGGATAAAAGAGTAGCGGGAAAAAAAAAGGGACAGAAGTGTGGAAAAAACTAAAACAGCAGGAAACAGCAAAAATAACAATAATACCAACAAGCGACAAAAGCAACAGTCTTCTGACGAGGAAACATCTGATGATGACCCAATTTTGGTCTCTACTGACGAAGAAGATAACGATAATGATAACGCTGAATGCCCAGTTTGTCATAAAAGCTTTTCCCAAGACAAAAAGGGAGAAAAATGGATAAGATGCATCAAATGTTTCCAATGGATGCATGAGGATTGCGTTGAAAATCCAGGACCTAAATTTATCTGTACAACTTGTCTGAAAAATTAGAATTACTTAAAGCATATCAATGATTGACAAAGGTCTGATTAGATATTATAATATGATTACTAAGTACTAATTTTATATAATATTATTATTATGAATACAATTTAAGTTCACGTACTGATTATTGCGATCTCAATATCGTCCCCGGGACGGAATTAGGTGCCCAAAAATATATTTTTAGAATTCGTACTTTTTTGTTAAAGCTATCTTTAAAGAATTTGTAACAAAGTTAACAAGGTTTTGATTATTTTTAAGAATAAAGGAGTATTGTACCTAATGTTTGACGTTTTATTTATTATTTTACCTGTAATATTTTTTTTCTACAATTTTTTTACAAAAAGGGGGCGATATTTGGCGACTGTACCTTACCGGGAAGTGCCGTCCGGCTAGGTGGACCGACGACTTGAAGAGGTTCGCCGCTGGTGATAGGAGGAGAAGAGCCCAGGATCGTGTGCGGGTTGCGCTTTATGAGAGGTCATATCCAACAGTGGAGAAATATAGGCTGATTACCTCGTATAGGCTATATATACCTATATGGCTATATATAGCTATATAGGCTAATATAGGCTGATGATACATTACCATTAATATCCATGGCCGACAGTATTCACTTACCACCAGGTTGACTGTGTGCCCTTCTGTCGCCTTTATTTAAGAAAACATACCTACCTAGAAGTTTTATAGGATTTTACGACATTTCTTCAATCGTTATGGGTTTGATATATTTTTGAAACATTTTTTTTTGTTTGCACTGCAACATTATTACATTAACACTGAAACATTACATGCAAAACAGCTTTTGCATGTAGTTATGTATTTTAAATAGGGGAACTGCACAAGTAATTATAAAGTCATTAGTCATTTATTATCAAACATAGAAAAGAAAATTAAGCGCCATCTGTTTGTACATGCGAGAATTTGTAGATATACAAAAATGCAAGATATATCCGTTACCTATGATTGAATTGTTGTATATTCCTGTCGATAGATGTCACAAAGTTATACTTGTTATTATATTTATGGTTTTATGTTTTTAAAAAATTGAGGCCTTGGTTTTGGCTGTAAAAATGTTTATACTTTCACGGATTTTTTTGTTGAAACATGGACATTTAAATGTAGTAATACAAAATGCAAACGATAATTTCAAAAGCTGCCTTAAATATTTAGTATATATTTTTCGTTTCATCAACATCGCCTCATTTTCTTTGTGACGTCATGCTGACGTCTGAAACTTAATTGTGACGTTTCCCGTCTCTTTTCAGCCGTAAGTTTTACATTTATATTTTCATGAAATTATTCCTATTTGTTATTAAAATTACAAAGGTTTGTTATTAAACGTGACGAAATCCTGTTTTCAGAAATGGACCCCGCTCTAAGCGATTACGATGACGGCGAAATTCCTATATGGCAAGAGCCTCGTAAAGAGCCTTTGGGGGCCCCTAATGAGAATTTATGTGACGAAGCAACCCCCGAACAAATTACAGGCGATAGACTGCACGCACTTGAGGAGGAACAGGAGATTTTATCGTCGTCTGTATTTTCTTTGACATCGCATCTCGCACAAGTCGAATTCCGTTTGCGACAGATACTCAAAGCGCCGCAGGAAGAAAAGGATGAAATGTTGAAGGCTTTGGAAGAGTTTACATCACGGGGAGTACCAGATGCCAGAACTGCTCCACAAGGGAGCTCCGGAGATGCAGCTTGCAGTGAGTGTGTGGAATTGGAAAGAAAGATGCGTCGTCAACGTGCGAAACAGGCACATTTCATCGAAAGATTGAAAATACAGCTTAAAGAACTGGAACGGTTTGCTGCTGACCCAAATTCAGAGGTAAATGATAGTAAACAACACAGGTCTCTAATAGAACATTTACGCAGTGAAATTGACCGCAGTTTAGAAGAAGGTTGCCACCAACCACTGAGTGCTGATGAGCTGAGACATCAAATCAACTGTGCTGTTAGACAGTATGCTGACAGACAACTCTCTAAAGACGAAATTATCAGCAAACTGCAAGCTCACATAGAGGACATGCAAAAATTCATAAAGCTTATGAAGAATGATGATTTCAAAGATAATGTGAAAGCAAAAAATGCAGAACCAAAAAATGTTGGAAAACCACAGAGTTTTGAAAGAAAATTCAATAGAAGTAGAAACAATGATGATTTAAAAGCAGAGACAATTAATTTGATGCGAAAAGCTTCAACACTTATTCAAATTTTCACTGTATCACAATTTGGTTGCTCTCCAAACACTGGTAAAAGATATGAAAGGAAATCTTCTACAATTGTCACCCATTGGGGCAATTTGAGGGCCAAACTTGAAATGTCAATTGATGCAGTGCTACATTTAGTGTCCCGAGATAGACCTTCTCATACAATGATCGACAGTTATGACAGTGAATCAGAGGAAGGTGGAATTGTCATCAATGATGCCCCATTAACCACTGCTGTGAGGCGACACTTTGCTGTAAATTTACGTGATTTACTCCAGCACGGTCTAACTGGCCCAGAATCCACATCTCTAGTTCCTATCATAGGATGCTTTCCTGTTCGACGACATTCATCCAACTGTACTCATATTTGGGAGCTTATATTACGTTACTATGACTTGAACGATGGTGATAGGTACAACTCTACACCAGCCCGAAAACTCAGTCAGAGCTTTAACTTGGATATCGTAGGAGGGACAGCAATATCCAATAAGCATAGTTTACTAAGTGCTGTCGGCAGCATTTTAGCATCCCACACGCCTTATAAAAGGAGCTATGATGCACATTTTAAGGCATTCGTTTGTGCTGCTTTAAATGCACATAAGCTAGTAATATGGCTGAATATTATCTTAAAAAATAGGTCTTTAGTAGATTCATACTACTCGTCAACCAGCTACGTAGTGAACACAGGTTTTCAAGACACTTTGCAAAGCCTAGACCGTTTGACCCCATACAATTTTGAATTGCCTGTTGATCTTGCTGTGAAACAGTTCCAGAATATCAAAGATGTATTTATGTAATTGTAAGAGTCATTTTTTTCTTGTCAAGGCTTTAAAGATTTGTAAACATTGATATAAAAAACTTCAGATACACAATAATTCTTTCAAGTCTAAGTAATAATGAGTGGTAAATACGAGTCAGTAAGAGATAAGCAAAAATTTGTTAAGAAATTGCTGAAACTGTTTGATATAAATTATAGATGAAAAAATGTCTGAATATCAAACAATGTGATGTTAAATTAGGTAATAATATAATAATCAATAATATTTTATACCTATTGTTTGTCAGCAGAGCCCATTTTTCATATCAAATATAGGTACTTTTTTGAGACATGATTGTATGTACGTATACGTGAGTCTGACTTTTTTTTTACTTTTTAGTATGTACTAATCAAAAATGTGTATATACGAGTATTACTGACACTTTATTCAATAATTCAGGAATATATTTTTTGCAATTCAAAAGCAGAGGTATAGATCCAGCAAGCGGTTTCACCTAAGAATGAACCTTGTGATATTTATAGTCGAAAATGTTTTGTAATTTGAAATTACAAAACAATTTTTTTTCTAGGAAGTGTATCTAGATTTTTTTATATCATTGTAAAGTATCTTTTCACTACGAAATAGTTCCAATCTCTGCCTATGCGAAATGGACACTTCTATAGTCTAATATCTAGTCTTAAGTTCTAATAATGAGCTTGACCACTATTATTAGTACAATTAATTTTTAGATAAAACCTATATTCTCGCTCTTTAATACGTTGAATCTAACTAGCTTTGGTTAGATTTATTTCTATACGTTAGAAGCTAAATTACCTAGGTAACACTTTGTACGTGTGGAATTTTAGTTTTAAAACTAAATTGGGATATCTTTTCTACCCGTCAGCCTATTTCGATGAGACAAAGCCTATTTGAAGCGCCAAGCTAAGATTAACCAGTGGAAACCATGAATCTCCATTCTTGAATCTTCCATGTATTGGAGAGATTAGCGCCTTCGAACACACAAAAATTTTCAAAATCGTCTTTTTGTATTCCTTCATCGCCCCCAACCAGTTTTTGGCAAATATATTCAATGTACAGACACGCTGGCTCTACAGTTTTATTATATGTATAGATGTATCTGTTTATTCAGCAAAACTTTTAAAATCATTATAAATTTATGTTTTAAAAAATGAGTTCCATTACTATAAAGTTAGGTGCATTACTGGCAAGGGGGGGCAGGGGAGGGCAGTTGCCCCCCTCTAGAGATTCGAAAAAATTGTATCTACAATTCATATTTCTCTCATCGTCTCCCATCTTGAACCCCCCCCCCCCCTGGTCCATTGGCTGGCGACACCCTTGATTGCTGGATTTATTCGACAAATACCTAAATCGCGATATGCCTTATTTTCAAAATGACTATATTGTATTCAAAATTGTTTTTGTATTTCTAAGTATTTAGCGTCCCCAAGATTATATAGAGAGCTGGAAGCGATCGAACACATTCAATTAGTTCTTCGTCATAACAAGACACGACTCGATACTTACTGAAGATCGACCAATTCGGCAGGTCGTGTACGAGACTGAGCGGGTTACGTACGTGTTCCCGTCACGTATATATTACTACCTTATTTATGTAAAGATGTTAAAAAATAGTCCCGCGTTCCGTGCGGGACGAGAAAAATCGCGGTACGTATGGTACGACTTTAATCATTTTGGGAATTGGTCATTTGTACAATTAGTCTTTTTTATAGAACTAGCCATTTCCAGAACAAGTCATTTTGAGAATTAGTCATATCGCGATTTGAGCCTTTTCGGACTCTGTATCCATTTTGCGAATTGGGCATATTTGTTGAATAACCCGATTACGGTTCTAATTTTTTATTTATTCTTATTTATCAAACGATTTGTACCTAGTTAATGTATTATGAAATCAATACATTCCAATAAAGATCTCTGTTAATATAAGGAGTTGCATAACGTAATCTAATTTAAAAGAAAATGTACCAAAGATTATACCAAAATGTTATTTATTTGTACAAGTACCTATATCGCTAATATATTGTAGTGTAGTTGAAGCATTTTCTTGAGTTTTATTCTAACATAAAACTTCACTTAGGTGACCAAGAAACCCAAACATAATTTGTTATTCTCTTCATTACTTTAGTTTTCTAAAAGTATTTTTGGGGCGTGATGGCAAGTGGTCACCGCCGGCTATAGACACCTGCAACAACGGGGGGATGCCGGTACGCGGCCGACCTTATAGGATCATATTCACAGCCTTCTTGATGAATGAAAGAATTTTTAAAATCGCTAGGTACAGTAATTGTACGAGTTTACTAATTATACAAACCGAAAGCTGTACCACGGCGACTAATAATAATAATTTTATCTAAGGGTGGCATCTTGAGTTAAAGCTTCCGCAATAACAATAATTTGTTGGGAAGTAATTAGTGTTTCTCAAAACGATGCAGAAGTATGTACATCATGTACGAACTTTACAAAAAAAGCTACACCTAAGAAATATTTGTGCAATCGCTCGGAGGAAGATAGAATAAGGAGAGCACAACTAGGCCTCATTGGATCGCAGTCACATCCACGGTGGGACCGTTCTGTTCTTAGAGAAATTGCGATGAGTTGTTAGATAATTGGTACCAATGACAGTTTTAAGTTCGGTTTTTACACGGGTCTATTTACTTATCGTTTTGTTTTTCTTTATACTGAAGTTTGTAGTGGCACTATCTTCGGTAGTACTTGAATAATAAGCGGCTAGTAATTTTGATACAGGTGAATAGTCGTAACATAAAATACAGTAGATTAGTAGTTTGTGCCTCCACCACGGAATAAATGCCTGTAATGAGTATAAGTGAACATTTAAGTAATGACATTTTTTATTTATTAAACAATTAAGCGAAAGCCGTTTCGCTGGATACTGGACCACTAACCGGCCCGATACCGGATATAGCGAAAAATTGGGGGGGATAAAGCGGATAGTTACCAGATATTCCCTGCATCTCTAAATAGTTCCCCCACCCCCCGTTCATTCCTTGTCAGATTCAGACTGTACAACTGGTCTGACCACGAGCAATCGCTGTGCTACCATCAATGTTCCTTTTCTCATTAACTGGTGTACGTACAGTTATTTCCGTCTAATGTAGGTACATTATAGGTCTGATCACGATCGATAATGTTGAGAGGCTGCGAAGAAGTACAACAAAATAAAAGGTCAAACAATCTAAAACAAGTTTTAGATTTTATTGTTTAAATAAAATAAAGGTACATTATAAAATTTGTATATTATGGAACAAAAAAATAAACATAATCCACGAAACAAACAAAAATCCAACATCTGCATATTTTTTTTATTCGAAAGTTATACATTTATTGCAAGTGGAGATTTGTACAATAGAATAAATAAAATAATGGCATTATTTATAATTTCCCACTCTTTTGACGTTTTAATGCATGTTATTTAAATCAGCAAATTTATTTGTGCGATAATCATCATTGCGAATGATAATGTTCATTAATCTAAAATTGGCTTTTTTAGTAAGATTTATGTCAAATTTCAGTCACGACAAAAATCGTTATATCCTAGAAAATAAAAAACCGAACTATATAGAAATCTGTATGTGGTATTGTACAGTAAGAAACATATTTCCGCCGTACGTTTTTTTTTTATAGTAAAATTCATAAGGATCCGCCGAATATATATTTGAAAACCAGCTGTTGACCATGACTTCGTTCGTTTATTTCACATAAACTTTTACACCCCGTTGCACTCCTTTAGGGAACGGATTTCAAGAAATCCTTTCCTAGTGAGATCCCGTTTACGTTCCGTTCCACAAAATGCAAGCTGTTGCACTTTTACTATAAAAAAAATCATTTCACTAAATATGCGTTTTGTAATTTTATACAATAACTATTTATATTTTATTTGCGTTTTTTTTTTAACTTCATTTTAATGTTGGAGCATAATAATGTATAGGTATGACTTTATTTAATATCAAAGTCCATTTTAGAAATATTTTCTTCGTGTAAACGCTGTAATTACGAAACGCAAAAAAAACACGTCAAATCTCAGTTTGTAAAGTGAAAAGACTATATTATATAGAATAGTATAAATCATTGTAATTGTTTTTCAAAGTTCTAATATAAATCATTTGTCAGTAGCAATGACTATCAACGATTATTGCATGAATAAATTTGCATGTGTGATGAATTATATACAATGTTGAGTACATCTTAATAGTACGTAATTCTCAAACCTATCGCTTTGAACATTTTTTAATTAGCTAAATGCGATAATATAACAATATTTATAAATACTGAGAAAAACTAAGGTGTTGTGTAGAGATCAGTCTTGCGTTTAAATTATGACATACCTATCGATTTTGTTTCGCATAAAACATATTGTTTTATTTTATACTTAGAAAAGATTTTATAAAAAAAAGATGTGTAAATTTTGAAATTCAACATAGTATCGCCTTCTTTAAAAAAGAAAACATGAAAGCATTCGAAAAAAATCGCCCTTATGTTTTAAAAATGTCAACATCGATGTTAAACTTCACTTATTTTGTTAATTTATACATTTCATTGCACAATATCGTACACAAGGCGAGCTTAACGCTAATGCATTCTCTACCAGCCAACTTTGGGTTGATCAGAGAGGTCCAATTGTCATTGGCCTTTAAAGTGCAATTGGCCGACTGTATTGTAATAATCATGTTAATACAATAATTATATTTTATATGCTGATATAAACTAATACAATATGTCTGATATAAACACAACACTCAAATGGAACATATAATCTACTTGGGCCCAAGCATGTCTTCGGGCTTGACCCACTGGTCGAACTGTTCAGCGGTGAGATGACCCAGTTTAATAGCAGCGTCTTTCAATGTACTACCCTCTTTGTGTGCTGTTTTCGCGATTTGAGCCGCCTGTGAATAACAATTGTTATGAACTGTTTTGTGTTAAATTTATTTTGTATACAGGGCTAAATACAAAAGGCTTGTATTTAAACAGGTAGAAAAAAAAATTAATGAGCACAGCATATGATGATTACCAAAACAAACTTATTCATGAATAACTGAAATAAATTTTATATTTGTATGACCAAAGGGCGGGATGTAGAGGACTCATTACTTTTGTAATTATCATGACATCTTTGTACGAGTACCTACAACCCACTGATAAATATTTTGATTTGATTATAAAATAATTTTAAATTACAAAGAATGTCGTCACAAAGTCGACAGAATCTATTTCTTTGATGTCACCAGATAACATAAAATCCACCTTTAAATTTGCTGCCATCGATTTGGTGCACATTCAGTGTTTTCCGCTGCTCATTTAATTATTTCTTAATAAAAAGTACCTACAACCTTTAAAGACTTATCTATATTAAACGTTTCCAGCATTAAAAGTAACAACTTATGTTCCACCATTTTTTCTGAACTCAATATATTCCCAAACAAGAAAATAATCTTTTCATCCCCCTATCTCGGAAAGAGTATTTTTGCTCTTCGATATCTGAGTGCAAAAGCCGTTTTTATCCGCTAGAGGATAAAGTAAATTGAATTTAGAACATCGTGTGCACTAAGTTTGTGAATTCAAAACATCATTAAACCTATTTACTTCTACCTCCATGGTGCCGAATTTATCATACAACCTTTTTTAATTTGTTAAAAACTCAGACTCGGAACCTTCTCGGTGTAATTTTTTTTTAATTTGCTTTGCGCGCGCCATTTTCTTTCCGAGATAGAGGGATGAAAAGTTACGTGTTGCACTCGAGTGCAAAGATTTTTCACCTCGTGCTCTTTTGATTCCCTCGCTAACGCTCAGGATTCTAATTTTAGAATCCTTCGCTTGCTCGGTCATCAAAATTGAGCACGCGGTTAAAAAGCAACTTTGCACTCTTGTATAACAAATAACTATTTCCGTGCCGTTCTTTTTTTGAATTCTTCATCTTTGCCTAATACACCGCTCGCATGAAATTTCTTTCTGGACAGTTTGACAACGTTTTATATTGTAAACCGGGCCTGAACGCGTGAAATTAAAAATTTTTGTTTACCTTTTATCATCACCTTTAGTTACCTTTAGTCATCGTTTCAACACAAGTCAACTCGTGACCACGGCTGGTGTAATCCGTGCCGAAACGTCCAGTAGAAATAAAAGACGGGTTCAGACCATTGGGTCTGAACAATTAAAATGTGTACAGAATGCAAATGTTTAAAAGGTTATACTTTGACAACGTTACGTAGTATTTCGTCTGTTTGTGTGAAAAAAGTATTGAGTTTTTAAAAGTCATAGTACAAAAGTTTAACAAGTTTAACTAACGGTTTCACTAAAGAAATTCAATATTAACATTGTTACTTTTAATATAAATAAGGCCGGAAACGAACATACACTCCACCTGGTGGTAAGCGGATACTGTCGCCCATAGACATGGTCAGCCATAGTCATTCTTTACCTTATCGTAGCCGATATGAGGGTTGAGTGCGGTGACCAGCATAAGAGATTCTCGCATTATCTTGGAAATTTGAGCTTCATTTGCTTTAATGCCGACTGCGCAGTTCTTATTGAAGGCTTGGCAACCGTCACCTGGAAATAGGGTTAGAAATTATACAGAAAATTATTCTCATTGATAATTATCGGATTAATAGATAGGTACCCAACAATCTAAACGTAAATTGGACCAACTGCGATCATCCGCGAATTGGACCAACTGCGACTAAAGGAATAATGTGTCTTAATGAATGATTCATTAAGACTGAACGATTCGTTCAAACAAACGATTGGTTCGTTGACTGACCGATGAGTCGAATGGAGCGCAGCACGTTGGAGACTATCATCGGCTTGAACACGTTGAGTTCGAAGTGTCCATTGCTGCCGCCCACTGTACACGCCACGTGATTGCCCATTACTTGCGCCGCGATCATCGTCAGCGCCTCGCACTGGGTTGGGTTCACTTTACCTGTAACACGAGCAACAACATAATAGTTATTTGTTATACAAGAGTGCAAAGTTGCTTTTTAACCGCGTGCTCAATTTTGATGACCGAGCAAGCGAACGATTCTAAAATTGAATCACGAGCGCAGCGAGTGATTCAAAAATTAGAATCCTGAGCGTTAGCGAGGGAATCAAAAGAGCACGAGGTGAAAAATCTTTGCACTCGAGTGCAACACGTAATTTTTCATCCCACTTCAGCGAGGAAATGACTAAATGCAAAAAAAAACATTTATAATCACAAGATACTTTTATTTCAGTTTAGGTATTAACTACTACATTATGATAGGTAAGTATTACAGAATAATCTTTAAATTATAACAAATAATATTAAAAAAGGTTGTATGATAAATTCGGCACCATGGAGGTAGAAGTAAATAGGTTTAATGATGTTTTGAATTCACAAACTTAGTGCACACGATGTTCTAAATTCAATTTACTTTATCCTCTAGCGGATAAAAACGGCTTTTGCACTCAGATATCGAAGAGGAAAAATACTCTTTCCGAGATAGGGGGATGAAAATAATATTAACGATCAATCCCAAGTATCAAATGCCTTTGTTTTGGATTCACTTTGCCTGCAACCACCACAAGAACATTATTAACAGTCTCATATCGCTTCGTTAGGTAACCGATCTACATTAGGAAGAGTCCTCGAATGGAGACCACATACAGGAAACATAGTGTTGGGGTGAACTGTATTACGTCGACACGCATAATGTTAAGTACTCAAAATATTACGCGTATTTAAACATTATGCGCTGAATATTATGCGTATTGAACATTTTGCGTACCTAATTGATTAAAAGTGTCACAATTAACTATAGTCATCTATCAACTCACCCGGCATAATGGATGATCCGGGCTCGTTTTCAGGCAGCATCAGCTCAGCCAATCCGCACCGCGGTCCAGAAGCCAGGAGTCTGATATCATTGGCTATCTTCATCAGGGAGACGGATATAGTGTTCAACGCTCCAGAAACTTCTACCATTGCGTCGTGTGAGGCCAGGGCTTCGAATTTGTTGGGGGCGGTTTCGAAGGGGATGCCTGGAATAATTATGTTAATATAAAAGTTACTAATATTTGTGCAAGCCGGTAAGGTTTTAAAAGGCTTGTATTTAAATATTGTACAATGAAAGTCCGACACACAGCTGTTGGAAGGCTGTTTAACCTTTCGTATATGTTTCGGAGTGCAGATACGCCGCGCTCTACCTTTCGTCTGCCGGAGCGTACATATGTGCTCTGGCACACGATTGGTTTGATTGACTTATTTTACGATTTCTGAACGGTTACGTAAAGAAAAAAAATTGAATAATGAACAAGAATAAATGAGTGAACGAATATAGTTGTCGTTCCTAAGTTCCGATCCCTAGAAGAAAAGTTAACCGTTCCGTTCGTGTGCCATAGCGCTAATTAGCACTCCGCCACATGACGGAGGCACCAAATGAGAGCGCGATAAAGCGCATACCGCATCTCATCAGTCGACATAACCTTTGACCGACACGACAGAACGTTTGACAGACAGGAAAGTAGGACGACAAAAAGTTAGAATTAGAAATAGACTTTTGTTGTACAATCATATTTAAACGAGCAGTAAAAATACTAAATGAGAAGCAAATCATGATAAACACAATACAACGTATTTTTCAATAATTAAAGTATACAATTTTAAATTGCTACGAATATCGTCCATCACCAAGTCGACAGAACTAACCTAAGTCACTTTTAAACTTTTAAACGTTTTAATGGAACTAGTGAGAAAGAAATGTTTCACTAGTTCTATCATGGGACAATGTAATGAAACTAGTGAGAATTATCCTAGCGAGTGAGTAGGTTACCATAAAGTATAAAGCTATAGTATACAAAGCAATGGACCTAAAACAGTAATTTTCAATTAAAATGAGTGTGTTCACTCATTATATTTAGCAGCACCGCATCCATTACGTGCGTACTGTACGCGATTGTGCGTGAACTAACCGGTGATCAAGTTAATATGCAACTTTACCTTAAACGCGAGCCTTTGCAGAGGTCTACATCCAGCAGTGAAGACAGATAGATTTTATGGTGTGTGTGTTTGTTGTTTGCTTATCTTTTTTGCCTTTCTTATCTTATCTTTCCGATGTCGAATGTACGCGCGCTGAATTTCTGCCCCGGGGTTTGTGGCACCGCGTCTATCATACATATGCGTTCTGAACGCGACCGCATCAACCTTTTTAATGTAAGTTTACCCGAAATACTAGCCTTGGGAGAGGTCTACAATTCTTTAAGGAGGAAACAACGGTTCATCTACAATAAAATTTAATCTTTCCCTTTTCCTCGGGTAAGATCTATAACCTGTGGGGAACAAAACAATGATTCTCGGCGTGCTTACCGGTGAGCCTCGCGATCTCCGCGGCGCACTTCTCGGCGAAACCGACGCGCGTGTTGAGGCCAGTGCCGACGGCGGTGCCGCCCAGAGCCAGGTAGTGCAGCCGCGGGAGCGTCGTGCACACGCGCTCGATGCCGTACGTTAGCTGGGTGGCGTATGCGCTGAACTCTTGACCCAGTGTTAATGGTACCGCGTCCATTAAGTGTGTTCTGTACGCGTACGGAGAAAAAGACCCGTTAACAATAGTACATTGTTACCCTAGGGGTGAGTGACTTAGTTCAGTCCCGAGACTGGGTTTGGTGCCCGAGCGCAGCGAGGGCGCCAATAGGTCGAGGGACTAAATAAGTCCTGAACCCCTAGGTAAACACTGTGCTTTTCATTACGAATACAAGGAAAGTAAAAATAAAACTACTAATTAGCAAAATAAAAAATGAATGAATTTTATTTTATAAATCTACAACTTTGGTGAGATATTTATTTAAAGTTTATGGTGACATTAGAGCAATTATTTATAGTTAGTGAAATGTTTTTTCCGGGTATTTTCATATTTGATATTTTCTGGGATACTTGAGTTTCTACAGTATCCGGGGATTCTTGGGTGAATAACGCTCACCCTAGGGTGTATTGGGCTATTTTCACTTCGCTCCACAGGCAACTTCGGACCTACTTTCAGAGTATGAGTAATGAAAATATATGAAAGTCGTTAGTCTTTATGAAATAATGCCATACCATGGTTCACATGCAGCCTACTCCCAAGGCAGTCAGCATGGAAGTGGCCAGTGCGAGTATGTAAATAAGGTCCTCGGTCTGAGATTACTCATACCATTGCCGCTGCCCTGCGCTCCAGTCGTTGGCGGTTAATTGCGCGGACTTCAAAGGGAGGGCAGCGCGAAAGGCGGGAGTATTTACATACTGCCTCCTCGCTCACTTGCCTTCGGTAGATAAGTAATTACAACGTTCTATTGCGATGAATTACTATCATTCACACTCGCATCTTTTATTTCTTTTTTTTTAACATCACCATGACATTTTATTTTTTTAAAAGTCACATAATCGCATAAACTTAAAAGATGGAGCGCTGACGGTGCAGCAATTTATATGTAGTCCATTTCCGGAGGTTGGACATGAAAGAATTGTAGCAATGTAGACATTCACTGGCTCCGATGCTTCCGCAAAAATATTTTGGGACGTAAATGGGGCAACGCGAGGAGCGGCAGTGGCTGCATGTAAACCGAGTCTTAAAGATATAACATTCAAATATATGTTTTTTCGAAGATGATCCAGGAATGTCAAGACGTCAACAATAAAAAAAAACAATCCAGGAATGTCTACACTTTATAATCTTTCGTTAACAATAACATTGTAACATATTTCATTAATTTAAACGTTTGTCCAGGGAAATCTCATTATTTATCGTTTTCCGTTATATTTTAGTATCTTTTGATTCGCTAAGTATTTTAAGATATTAAAAGTATTAAAATATGTATGACTTGGTATAAAATATATACAAGCAGCAAATCATAATCAATAAAACAACTGAAATAAATAATTTTAAATTACTAAAAACATCATCAGAATGTTGACGGAGTCCTATTTGGCAGGTTTCTTGTTTTTTATGGAAGAAGGCGGCAGACGAGCATACAGTCCACCTGATGGTAAGTGGATACTGTAGCCCATAGACATCCGTGATACATGCCAACATTAGTCCAAAATGACAAACGTTGGCACGCCCCCGGATGCGCTCTCTACCCTTGGAGATATAGGAATGGATTTGGAGAAAGAGTTGGGAAAATGGGGAGGGATAGGATGGGAATGGGCTCTGGCACATCTCACTCACTACCGAAACACGTACGTAAATTAGGGAAATAAGATAAAGTGGGAAATGCAGTACATTTCAAGGTAGTTTTCTGTGAGAGAGGGGTAACGTGGCCAGACGAGCACGCTCAGCGGCTGTTGGATTTTAGCGTGCATTCTCACTCTCAAATGTTTCTACATCTTTCTTGTCACCAGAGAACCTGACTACACCCAACCCATCTTTAAATTTGCTACTCATTTTGTTGTTTTTCTGTCTCGGGAGTTCCATTACCGCTAAAATGTGGTAATCGGTTAAAAGCCTGTTATAGCACACTAGTCAAACTCCTTCGCCTTACCATCGAGTATGACTCAGAGAGCTACAAGACTGGACATCAGTCATAATCCATTGCCACTATAATGTGACAATTGGCTAAAAGCGTGAAAAAACTAGTTAAAAGTTTCTTGTAACCCACCTGCCAATCTTGATAATCTTTTCAAACTCCTTCGCCTTACAATCCAGTGTGTCTCGAAGGGCCACTAAACCAGGCATCAGTCTATCTCGTAGTTCCATTGCAACTGCAATGTGCATTGCTGTAGGGTAAGTGTCATTTGAGCTCTGTGATTTATTCACGTGGTCATTTGGATGGACAGGGTTTTTGCTGCCTAACTGTCCGCCTAGTATTTGAATGGCACGGTTGGATATTACCTGGAAATTATAATTTATTCAAATTAGAGAAGAGACTTCACTACCTACAAGTTTCCTTTTGTTTTCGTGTTTGGCAATGGTGCAATTAGCACATTCTGCCAGTGTCAAGTTTTCTTTGTCAATGTAACGTCAATGGAGCCAGGTACTCTTCACTGATGAATTCAAGATTATGTTGTGTGGTAATGATGGAAGGAGGAAGGTTTTCCGAAGATAGGGAGAGTGTTTTGTGGAGTGCTGTATTAAAGCGAAAGTTAGTAATGGTGGGGGATCATGGACGGTCTGGGGAGGAATTCCCGCGGAAGGCAAAAGTGGACTTCAGGTTGTGACAGGTCCACGGCTGCCAGCACTAAATGGCGACCGTTACATTCGTAAATGTCTAGAGACTTATGTGATGCCATATGCTTGGTTTGTTGGCCAAAATTTCAGTTTTATGCATGATATAATGCAAGAGAATCGTCAGGGAATACCTTCATAACGTCTGTATCAGTCATGGAATGGCCAGCAAGAAGCCCAGATATTAATCCCATAGAGCATTTATAGGATGAGCTAAAGAGGCGTATTCGAGCTAACCACTCAGCTCCGCATACCTTGCAGGAGCTGTAAACTACCATCGTGGAAGTTTGGGAGAACATTCCTCAACAAGTCATAGTGACGTTGATTGATTCCATGCCAAAACGCATGACGGCCGTCGTAAACGCTCTTGGAGGCAATACAAGTTACTGAATAAACGATTTTTAAGTAAATCACTGTTTTCTTCAAAAATCCAATATGTGTTTTCCCCATGAGAAAGGCGGACACACACGACTAACGCATTTTTTCAGTACCCTGAATTCAAAATTTGGAACTATGGCATACTGAAATGATCAAAACTGCATAAAAGCTTTTTGATCGATCAAACATTTTTTTTTCAAGCTTCAGGCCATCATAACTGAAAATGCAGAGTGGCTTAATTCGGGTGTCCGGGGGTGTATTAAGCCTTGAAAATGAATGAAAAACATTATTACAGAGCGACCGAGCCTTTAATGAATGTGGTGAAAAAGGGGACCAATTGTCGCCATAATAATTTCTTAGGTTTTCGCGATGACTATACATTCGATTTGATAATCCACAAATCCTCGCTAGAGAGACCCGGTTCACGCCAAGAATGTTACGCGAGGCTAATGAAATCAAGAAACACCCAAATTTCAATAGAGAAGATGGTTGGCAAGTACCACCGGCTTGGGATCCAGTCATTAAATTAATTAAATCCCAAGGCCAACGCAATACTGCAAGACCTCTGGACACCGTGAGCGAATACTGCGTGCATAGGGAATGTTATGATAAAAAAAAAATTCAGTCGGTAGTTCAAATAATTTCTTAATAACTCAAGTGACAAATAAAATCAATTAGTCACCCCGTGACCACGTCCACTGCAAAGTGTTCGAAACGTCGGGATATAAATAATGTTAAATATACGCGATTTAAATCGACCAATTGTCGCCATGTTGAAACGTCAGTCTAGTGATAGTTTCACCTCTGGATATTGTCATGAGAGAACACAACTATGTACATATTTATTGACTATTTTTACGCATTACCATTTTTCTACTTAAATACCCTATTTATTCAAAATATACATATGAAGGAACTGAAAAGGCGTGCTCTTCAAATTATGCGATGCAATGCAACCAGCCTTTTCAGTATCTATTGTTGGAAATGGGTATCCTAAAGCACATTGTCTCGTGGATGAGGGATGTAACGCCTTATAACGCCACGCCAGCCAAGCGGGTTGGCGAGTCCACACTTTCAGAGGTGGTGAAGTTCCTCAGGAGTTGTGGTAGCCGCTTCGTTATCCCGTAGTCGCCTTTTGCGACACCCACGAGAACAGTTAGGGTATATTCTGTAGGCGGAGGAGACCACACGGCACAACTTATTCAACGAACAATCTATTTGTGAAAGTATCCTTAGTCTTTCATTAATCCTTGTGATTATGTATGTCTATCAAAGACTTTCAGATGATACTTATATACAGCAGTAAGCCACTCACCAACAAGTGTGTTTGTTGCCTGTGGAAAAAAAAAGAGATTAATTTTTTACCTCATTAGTGTTCATATTGGTCTGAGTGCCGGATCCAGTCTGCCAGATGACTAGAGGAAAGTGACCCTCACGGTACAGCTTGCCCGATATAACATCGTCGCATGCCTGGATTATGGCTTCGGCTGAAAATAAATAAGTACACTTTATTGCACACCAAAGAATACAGTGAAATTGACACAAATGTTAAATTTTAACATATGTGTAAATAACATAGCATTTATACTCTGTACACGAAGACGAGAACTCTTTCTCTCTCCCACAAACAATTATAGATAGATAAAACTCTTTATTGCATACCAAAATAAAACAATAACAGACATAGTAGATACAAAACGCACAACGGGCGGTGTTATCACTCTCTCTAGGGATCTCTGCCTGACAATTGTTGAGTAGAGAGGAAATATATATTAATATGCTATGTTTTCTTATAGGATAAAGAATCCGGAGCCTAAGAAATGCAACAGAAGTCACCGATATAGCTTATAAAATTATTATCGTTTTAATTTACTTTAGTTTGGAAATTCTTAACAACAACAAGGATGGACAGGTAATAAGGCCACAATGTTTCTAGACATAACAATAAAAGGCTCAGGGTAACTTTCGTCCTAGTGACAAAATGTCAAGAAACCGAATACATTCAATTGTTATATTGTCATAAGGTTAAAATGACCCTGCGCCAAAAGATTTAAGTGCTAAAACGACCAAAACGTATGATGTACTGTAGTCAAATAGACCTTTAGTCAAATAGAATATTGATAATGACATTGGCCACTTGACGTTTTGAAACTTGGACCATATGACAATTCAACATTCTAACTCAAGACATGACGGTTTTGACATTTTGATCATTGGCCATTTTGTCACTTGGACGAAAGTTACTCTAAGCCCAATAAAATATTGTCAATAGACGTAGGAGGATACAAAATGAATTTTAATAGCTAAATAGAGAAGATAACGTTGCTCAGAGAGAGGACATTTCCGATACGCACTGTGTTGGTAAAAGTAAATATGGTTATAAAAACGATTGTAGTAAGAGCAAAGATTTATAAAAAGAATTAGCATCCTGAAGTGACCAATGGACAGGCTGAATGTATGAACAGATATAAACAGGAGGATGGATGTTTGCTGGTAGTGACCGAGTATGAGAAGAGTGGAAAACCGTGTGTGGTGGCGAACCTTGAGAGGCCTATAAACTACCAGGGAGATATAGTCTGATGGTATGTTACCATCAGACTGTATTTAGAATTCTCTCGCAGGCCGCCAACAGATCCTATATTCGGCTCTCCTCATCCAGCCATTAAAAAGGAACTTGCTTGTCGTTTGATCGCCCCAGGCACTTGTTCGTTTTGTGACTGATTCTGGGAAAGGTAGATTCTTGTTATGGCAGATTCACTATAGGACAGAAATTGCATAGTCGACTAGAGTATAATTATGATCACGAGTAACAGAAGTGCATCGACGGTTAACACTGCATGTATTATATTTACGTAGGTAGAAAAAATGTAAAGAAATAGGTCTGAACATAGATAGAAGGCGGGAACCATATGCAACATGCTTTGATCCCTGCAATTATGATCCTCAAAAGCGTTTTAGCCATCCAAGGATCGGCGAAGGAATTTAAGGAATATATTGCATTTAACAATTATTTCTCAGTACAATTGATGTGACTGATTAAGTAATTACACGGAATACTTCGTTTTTTTAAAAAAAAAACGTTGAGGTGTGGCATGGGCAGCACAAAAATAGATTTCTACTAAAGTTGGCACTTCTCATCTGTTCATACAATTATTAAGAAAGAAAGCAAAATATCAAGACGGAAATTTAAGAACTGAAAAGATATGCATTATTTTATGTAATTTTACACAGCGTAGTGTGAAAATTTACTAAAAATAATAAAAATTGACAAAATGGATTACAATGCAATAAAATACGAAATTTCAGTATTGGAATAAGTCTAGAACGTTTGCGTAAGAGTAAATTGTATTAAACTTACTATTTATTCGGCATTCATAAAACTTACTTTTTTAAAACATGTCTTAATGTACTTGTGTCCTATAGGGAATCTGCCATAACAAGTCTGCCTTTCCCGGAATCTGTCCTTTAAAGAATCTGTCATATACCGAACAAGTGGTGCCACGCTAAGTTTCCAATACTGTAATGTTAAAATACTTTAGAAATAATAATAATCTTAATTATTATTAATAAATTATATGGCTGCTATGGGATACATATGTTACTTTTTAATAACTTATTTGAATACATACTACAAACTCGCGACTTTAGTCGCGAAGATTTTGGAGTACGCGTGGTAGACGCCATTCTTTTTATTTACAGAATTATAAATTACAAAACAAACATAACTATTATACACAGACCCTCATACGTAGCTCATACGAAGGCGGCAGACGAGCTTACAGTCCAACTGATGGTAAGTGGATAATGTCGCCCATAGACATCCGCGATACATGCCAACATTAATCCAAAATGACAAAAGTTGGCACGATCTCGGATACGCTGCCTACCTTTGGAGATATAGGAATGGATTTGGAGAAAGGGTTGGGAAAATGGGAAGGGATAGGATGGGCTCTGGCACATCTCATTCACTACCGAAACACGTACGTACATTAGGGAAATAAGATAAAATGGGAAATGCAGTACATTTCAAGGTAGTCTCCTGTGAGAGAGGGGTAACGTGGTCAATCGAGCGCGCCCAGCGGCTGTTGAATTGCAACGTGCACTCTCCCCCTCCCAAAGACTTAATAATCGTTCATTAATTGTTCTATATTGTAATAAAAAAAAAATCTATCACAATAGATTTCATTTTTTTCTGGATAGTTCTGTCTTTATTTTCGTACTTTATTTCGTACCTATTGTAATTTGGATACATCGATATTGTGGGCTATTTTTAAACATGTTCAGTTTGAGTGCCGGAAAGACTAGCTTTGTTTTACGGCGCTTGTTTTTGTCATATTCGCATAGATTACTGTTTTTTCTAACGAATATTGCTATTACGAAAATGTACATATGGACGGGAGGATATTTTTTTATCTGATGAAGAGAGGTCTGCAGCTATCTCTCCGCCGTATACTTGCATTTATGTGCAGGCGTTTCATGATGATGCCATAGCGAAACCATGCACAAGCGTACGCATAATTTGCAGATAAGGCACACTCTGCCTTCGTGTTAGATTTTAGTACACCAAGGGAGTAAACAAACTTGATTTGATTTTTTCTATATGTTCCGTCCAGTTTAAATGTGTGTCTAAAGTTAATCCTAAAAGTTTAAATTCATTTACTTCTTCAATATTTATATTACTTGCTACTACATTAAGTTCAACTTGTTGCTTTTGATAGGGTTTAAATTGTATTGTGTATAATAATTGTACATCCCGATCGTACTGGTTTAATGTCGGCCCATTCATAATTCAATCCCATCCCATCGAATAGGTGTATAATGAGATGAAAGTAATACCATGTCTCATATTTCATGGTCCTGGTGAGAAAATAGACCTTGTCCTGTGTCAATTTGTTGTCAGTACAATGATAACCGTGTTATTAATGTGGGGATTTCTAAACAACATAGTCGCAGGCGCATAGTAATTGGAAATAAGCTCAATAACTAGTACATGATGTAGATTAGTGACGCTGACAAGCTAGTATTATGATAATTTTAAGACTATTTTAGTTATTACAATAAATAGAGTGAAATACGAGTTTCGGAGTATCTTCGATAAGATTCAAAAATTAGAATTTTAAAGCGTCAGTTTTTTTATAGAATGTAGGTGACAGATGAACAGATAGTCCACTTGGTGGTAAGTGGACTATCCGAGCACGAACATCCGAGATGCCTTTTTAGATTTAGGAATAGATTTGGAGATAGGGTTGGAAAAAGGAAGTACATGAGATGGGGGGGTTATCCTCATTCCAAATACACCTCCTCATAGTAGAGCAGGTTCCATAAAGAAAATTAAAAATATAAAGTAAATTTACCCAATTTCTTATCCAGTCCATAGTCCTGATTGACCTTGGCTGCCGCCTTTTTCAATATACCCATAGCGATGACTACAGGGTACTGAAAAAATATATATGGATTTTTCAACTGTTCTTTTATTATACAATTACGTACTGATATAAATAATGTATTTGTGTAGTAAACGTATACCTAATTAGCAATGACTAAGTCTCGAAATAATCAATTCGATAACGTGGTTTGTATTCCTATTGACTGTTTTGGCGCATAATGTGCAATTCGCACAATGTGAAATTAGAAAATGATGCAATAATTGTACAGACATAAAAAAAAACAATGAATTTGCTGTACATATTATAAGAATACTTTATTCTTATTTTTACTATACTTAACAAAAAAAAAATCATTTACCGTTAAGGAAAGAAAAAAATACAAATATATTTAAAATGAGATAACAATGGTTATACACTTTTGAAAAATATTTTATAAATATGCTTACATTGTACAAAAATTATTGCACGCATGTGTCCGAACGGACTTAACGTGTGTCTTTAAACGCACGACACGGAAAATCCAAGTGTGGGCCAAAACAAACTAACAGACACACTCAATGGATCTGTTAGTTTATTTTGGACAAAAACTCAAGTACAAAATGTTTCGTAACACTTTGTTATGCTTTGTCTTATTATGTTTCGCAAGATAGTGAGGTACAACAAAAAATACTATTATGAAATAGTTTCTTTAAATGAATAGGGTCCACGAAACAATACTTATAAAAAGCAGAGAAAATTAGGTAATCATCGAAAGTTAATTACAATCAAAGTATAGAAATAAAATAAAGAAAAACATGACGAGGTTTAAAGAAAATCCGCAGGTCCGAGGATTTAAAAAACGCTTGTATTTAGAAGAGTAGCAAAAAAATACTAAACGGCCAGATATGATGATTAACATAACTTGTTAAATACCTAAGTGAAATAAATAACTAAATTACTTACTAAGAATGTTATCAACAAGTCGCCTGCGTTGTTACTTGGGAACCTAAACCTAACTCAAAATTTGCTACCATAGATTTAGTGCGCAAGTGAGCGTGCAGTATTTTTTGATGCACATTTTAATTATTTCTCTTTTAAAAATCTAGGGATGTAACGAATATTCGCTTTCGCAACATATAAAAAAAATGGTAAAATACATTCGATTTAATTTTCGGTAAGTCGCTGACTGACATATTTATTCATTTATGTTGAATGAAATTAGTTCTTGTATGATGAAATTCAGTACTTGTCTCACTCACAGTACATATTCTGAATATATTAGAAAAAAATGTGATTGATCAATATAGAACAGCATAAATAAATTGAATAGATAGATAACGTCCCACTAAAGGACACAGGCCTCGCCAAATAATCACAGGATGGTTTCGCGCCATAATGTGGATTATAGCCATAAGGAGTAATGCGTACCCAGTGTGTGGATCGGTGGATGTATTTTGTATGTATTTTTTTTTATTTATTTCAATACTTTAATATATTACTAAGACGGCCTGGTTGTTTAAACATCGTTTTTTTAATTTGTCATAAGGGCTCGCGCAGCGGATTATAGTCTAAAACTCCCTAATGATTTATTTGGAAAGGCCAACAGTGGGAGGTTAGAGGCTGATATAATCATCATATCAAAGTAACATTAATATACAATGAAGAGTTTTATCTATTTGCATATCTATTTACTAAAATAGAAGTATCTGTTCTTTGTGGTAAGATGTAAAAAAAAAAAAACAATATTTCGACTTCGGCATAATTTTTTTTTTATGGACAAAGGTGGCAGACGAGCATACAGTCCACCTGATGGTAAGTGGATACTGTAGTCCATAGACATTCGTGATACATGCCAACATTAGTCCAAAATGACAAACGTTGGCACGCCCCCGGATGCGCTGCCTACCTTTGGATATAGGACTGGATTTGGAGAAAGGGTTGGGGAAATGGGGAGGGATAGGATGGGAATGGGCTCTGACACATCTCACTCACTACCGAAACACGTACGTACATTAGGAAAATAAGACTAAGAGGGAAATGCAGTACATTTCAAGGTAGTCTTCTGTGAGAGAGGGGTAACGTGGCCAGTAGAGTGCGCCCAGCGGCTGTGCACCATGCCCCTCATAATATCTTAGTTACATCCCTCGTATTATTCACTAATCTACACTGGGCCCACGTGATGGATAATGACCTGGAAAATGGCAAGGCAAGGTCTGAGCCCTGCAGTGGGACGTTAGAGGTTCAAATTGATATTGAATACTTTGAATACTTAATGCAATACTTTTATTACAACATAATTTCGTTATCATATCGTTTGTGTGGTATGAAAATTTCACATTGATAACACTTTGTGATTTTACATTTGCGGGGGAGTGGCTGACTTTTGCCCTTTGTGATAAAATTATGTTAATATTATTTTAACTACACAATATTTATTTATTATTTGAGAAACAGTATTAATGAGACATAGTCGTAAAATAGGACCGTTCCCAGCAGTCTTACTAGATAATTCTAGTAGTAAGACTATTGGGAAAAAAAATCCCATTAGTTATAGTAAGACTACGCTGATTTTAATTTGTTCCCAGTAGTCATACCCTAAACTTGTAAAGTTTCCGCTATTAAATTTATACAAGTAGTGAATAATAACTTGTTATGTAAACGGGTTATTCGCTTTGTTTTATCCAAAACTAAACAAAGGGAATATATAATTGTTTTATTCGTTTTATCCAAAACTAAACAAAGGGAATAAACAATTGTTATTCACTTTGTTTTATCCAAAACTCCAAGTTTCTATTTCGATTTTAAATTAATGAAAGTATTACCATTTTTTTTGCATTTGTCTCTAATGTCTTAAAATGTACTTGTGCCTTTTTTCTAAGGACAGTGTACAGTACAGTGTGAGAGAGAAGTAACTCGGCCAGTCGGACGCGGCTAGTCGATTGTGTAATGTAGCAAACGCCTTCCTTTAAAATATGACCGAAATTATAGTTCTTGGTTCTATTTTACAAGCTTTTATTTAACTTCACATGTTTGTTAAGGTCATCAAATCTTGCAAGTCGATTTTAAGCCACTTCCACTTGTATTAATTACTACTGATTTGAATTTTGACACATGTGGGTATATAAAACCGACGACAACACAATAATCTGGTGACCTTGAGCTGATGCCGCAGGCAAGAAGTCCAGCACACTGTGGAACTCCTCGAACTAATTAAATTGGTACGAAAATCTCGCGACAAGCTTGTAAATCACATAAAAACATTAACAAATAATAGTAATTACTTCCACGTTTATTTTCATAATTATAGTGCATATTAATAAAAGTTTTTTGGTATATTCTGGTATGTTGATAACGCAAGTGAAAGTTCGCGATAACAATACAACACAATTTGGTTCAACTCTCGTTTGTTATGCGAACTCTAATTTGCCATTCAACACGCATTTTCAAATCGCAATGGCACGGTGTCGTAATGTCATGGTTTCGTAAAGGCATTGTTTGAACATTCGAAAGTAAGCAGGTACTGTTAAAATGTACAATGTCACATATGATGAAGGACAGTACAGTGAAAAAATACTAGAAAAAATGCTATTATGAATATTACTCAATTTTTAAATGATACATTACAATAAAACGTTAATAATGACGAAAAATTATATACCTAATATTAATAATAAATAAATCCGAGTTATATGATTCCGATGTAGTTATTATTATATATGTACTTATGATAACTATTTTGATAATTATTAAGTCCTCTCCCCTAATTGATGTGCCCTAAGGGATCCATAATGATGTCATTGCTTTTTAAATTCACCAATTTGTAAAACATTATGGAATACAATAAATTATTTTTTTCTTTCTTTTCATATATGGCAATGTTCCAATAAGCACATTCTGCCTGTGTCAAGTTTTCTCCATAATTATAATTTAATTAAATGAAAGTCTAATAAAAACGCATCCTTGACATGTCAGTGATAGTAGGTTTACCGAGGACAGAAGAAGACTACTTGGAAGCACACGAGAAACGCAGTCCAATTCTTTTGCTACATTATCACAAACATTAGCCACAAATAATGCTTTGAAGTTTAATAATCTATCACTATTAAACCACAAAACGCACTATACACAATTAAACCACAAAACGTACTATACACAATTTTTATAATAACCTAACAAACTTCCTCGAGTGCCCGCCAAAAAGTCCAGTGGATTGAGTATTGAAAAAAATGTAGACAAAAGTTAGTTAGAGCTTAATGAGACCTAGCCAACAACAACATTCATTTGCGCGTGCAAATTACTTTTAGGGATACATTTAAAAGTATTGCTTATAGAAATTTTCTCTTTACCATATATAAATATTATATGACCAAATATAAAGTAGCCCTTTGGAAAGCCAAAACTGTAAAACCTCAATTTAAAAAAGGGGTAATGGCTCATTTACACAAGGAGTATCTCGAACATCGGTCAAAAGTTAGTATAAAAAACTCTTATCAACATCTGATCACTGTTATTATCGAGTTTCTATTATCATGTGAACAATTATTGGCGAGAATTGTATGTAGTTTGGTCGTAAAACCATAAGAATAAATACATAGTTATAATTTATTCCTATGGCCGAATCGGTAGAGAAACTCTCCTTGTGTAAACGAGCCTTAAATCATCTCAATTACAAAAAAAAATATGCACGTAATTTAGTAGTGCGTTTACAAATACCTACCGCTGTTTGACTTTTTTATGGGATCATGCTTACGCAGAATTTCAATTATTGATAAAAATACCCTAGAAAATTAACGATTTATATTTTATTCCTGAACTTGTTACCTTGTTATATAGACTACCCCTTCTACAGCCTATTTTTTCATTTTTTCACTTTACATAAAGTTTGGCGTAGACAAACAAGTGGACTATTCATATTACATACGATGACTAGGTAAATTTTGAGATACTCAAATTTCAAAAAGAGAACTCATTTGAGCTGTACCGTTGTAAAAAAAAAAACATTTATTTGAAATTGGAATTCCGAAAGCCATTCAGTCAAAACAAAAAAAATAAAAATGTTGTATTCACTTTTTTATTGCATTTTATCGCATGCTTTTCTTGGCGACGATGGAATTCGAACGAGAACATTTTCGTGCAATGATATAATACGATTTTAAAGTTGTGGTTTAAATGAAAGTGGGTGTAAATATATATATTAGTATCAGATTTTGGGGACCTCGCACCGTCCCGTCGAACAATGTTTAGATGGTTTTCTATTTAAACGAGGAAAATTTTCCTTGAAAGATGATGAGAGAAGTCGCCGTCCTGCGACTTCCGTAACGAATGAAAACTTCGAGGTGGTAAAGAAAATGTTGCACGTAGACCCAAAAATTCGAATAATCGAATAAAACAGCGAATAATGACTAATGGAGAGTATTTTGAGAAGTGAAATAAAAATTTGTTTTGTAATACAAATATTTTTTTGTATCTCAAAATTTACCTATATGCAAAATTTCAATTGCTACTTCAAAGCCGGTCTAGAATAACACAATGGGTGTCGTAAAACGCTACTAATGGATGACAAAGCGCAAGAGCTCTGAGAAACTGCAGCACCTTTAGAAGAGTGGACTCGCCAACCCGCTTGGTCAGCGTGACGTTTTAAGGTTATACATCCTTAGTGCACAAAATCAAAGTGCACGAGGAGGCCCGTGGCCAGCAGCAGTGAATACTGAAGGGGTGGTTGCATTGTTATTCCAAAGTGTGTAAACTTACCGGCATTCGTTCCTCGATACCTCCGATGGGGAAGTTCATCACCGACCTAACAGTCTGAGCTCCGTACAGCTTGTCATCTGGAACGTCGAGCTCCCCGAATGTGTCCCGTTCTTTTCTCTGAAAACAGTCAGATACAATGATGTAAATAACTTTTAAAATTTTCGCGTTTTCCTTACACATTTATAGTTTGACTTATTTCTTTTAGGGGGCCATATTAGGTATCATTACCAACAAAAAAAGCCCGAAAAAGGCATTATGGTCGTGTAACCGTCGTTGTTCTAGTAATTTGGCATGCATTTCGATTTTCTCTCTATAATGTTTCTATATAATAATAGTAAATCATAAATAACGCTAGACTCAATCTGCGCCAATCGGTCGGTCAAATATAAATACATACATACACAAATATATGAATAGATACATACAGCCATAGAGAAAGAACTATAGAATTAGAGAAGATAAAAAAACTGTAGTCTGTGAACAAAGTTTATTGCATGGAAACTTCTTTTTAAGGAATCTATTTTGCCGCATGTACTAGAAATTCGTAAATATTTTGTTATTACGATGCGAGGATGATGTCTCTTGTTCATGTGTTCACGTGGAAACAAAAACAAACTTTATAACTATGGCCGGAATTCAAATCCCGAATTTTTTGCACAGCAAGCAGCGGCATTGGGCTAATTGACCAATAATACGTATTAAAACTGCTCGGAAAAACTGAACCAAAAAGACAATGGTGTTTAACGCTTCAATAGTAAAGACAATAGGTATTTAACATACAGAGTTTATCTTAGGATAAATCACAATTTAAATAACAAAAGAATGGTATATCTGTTTGTAATTTAAATACCGTGTGATGTAATTAATATTAATGAGATACAATGATGATTTGACACTTTGCAAACATACTTAAAACTATATTACAAAATCCTTGCTCACCGCAAAAATAAACACCGTGTGGTTTTAGCAACTATAGCATGTTCACAATAAGCGAAAAAGAATCAGAACAATCTGTCAAATGGCACAGGCTTTTACCTTCAGGGTTTTAGAAATCACGATGTACCTACGAGTAGATATCGTGCCAGCGGCAGATAAAAACCAACGCTGTATACGATACATGGGTTTCTGTTTTAAATAGTTTTGTGAACGACAATTTAGTTATAGAAGATAATAAATACAGAATCTAGTATAATAGTATGTCTATGGAAGAGTCTATGGAAGCTGGGGGGACAGGTTCGAATCGATTTGACGCATCGTGACCACTTCTCAAAACACCCACTTAGCAAAATGTCCAGTTCGCAAAATGATCACTTCTCAAAAATACCACTTAACGTAATGTCCAGTTCTCAGAATGACCACTTCTCAAAAAGACCACTGGTTGTACCGTTAGATAATAAATAGACAGCTGGTTGTTAGTTCCCGGATCGCCAAGGCAAGAGGCGCCTTCGCATGTCTCCGTCCCGTGTGGCAGCCTAAACATCTCTCAAATAGAGTGAAACTAAACAGTAAAGTCAAATTAGTTTTGCTATACGGTTGCGTGACATGGAAGAATATTAAAGACCTTACACGCGAACTTTAGGTCTTTGTCAACCGCCGCCTGCGTCAGATCATGAGGATCTTCTGGCGGGACACTGTTGCCAATGTAGACTTGTGGAGATTGTGCCAGAAGGGTCCTATTGATCTGCAGATAAGACGTTGCAGATGGAACTGGGTCGGACATACTTTGCACAGGGATCAGAACCACATTTCCAGATGAGCTCTGGATTGGAATCCCCAGGGCCGCGTATAATGATATCAGAAGCGCAGGAAAATGGTCTCATCTGGAGTGAGGTGACGCGTGCAGGCGCCAATAGAACGAGATGGAGAAGAATTGTGTCGATCCTCTGCCCCACTGGGGGGATATAGGAGAGGAGTAGTATGGAAGAATCACGAATTTGTAACAGACAAACCATCATCGGTTTATGTTATAAAAAAATGATTTTGGTGTGGATGGCTAATATTGCTTTTTGAACAAAATACTCTATTCATCAGAGGTGCGTTTCGTCAAACCTTGCTGTCCGTCAAAATTGCGTTTTGACAAAATATACTTATTTTAAAAAAAAAAAATATTTGCCTTAAAAGGAGATTAATTTCTCAGTAGGACTGACTAAACACACTATATTGACTAAAAAGGGTTTGACCAAAATTCACCTTTGGCGAACAGACTCTTTTGATGAAATGCATCTTTGACAAATGAAGTATTGTGTCAAAATACACTATTGGCGGCCCATCCACCGTTAAATCCAAAAAAAAAAACAATGTTTTTGTTGTATATTCTAAAAAATATAAGAAATTATTGATGACAATTATTGTTTTATGTATTTAGTCACTCCTACTCGATTATTTTTAACATGTGGTGGCGGTCCTTGGGAGAGGTCTGTATAGGTCTGTAGCAGTGGAGGGACAGGCTGATGGTATGGTATTTACATATTTAGAGTACTATTTCAAATCTGTGATCTAAGGACCCTTTCGGAAAAACGTCTTAAAATATTTAAAGTAATGTATGCGAAATACATAGGTAGGTATACATACCATAGGTTTTCAACATTCTAGATCTTTTGAAAGTTTTACAGAAATAATATTATTATTAATAGTATACAATGGTTACAATGGTCACTTCATCAATAATGTCCGTGACAAGTGTGACCAATTTTACAAATTATAACTACAAATACTGGTAGTACAATGTTTAAGAAGATTTGTAAATAAACTAGCGATTTGCCCTGTCTGCTCTGACCGTTGTTTTTCAGAAAAATTGCGATTACTGATTTACAAATATTGTGTGACTTCCTCCAAACGTCGCCATGTTCTAGATTAATTTAGTTTCCCAAAAGTGAGAGAATTCAACATCAGTCCAGAAACATCAGTCAAAATTCAACAGAAATTTTGACTTTACTTCTTACATAATAAAACGAAAAAAAAAAAAACACATTTTAGTGTAGAAGAAAGAACTTAAAGAACAGTGGTGCAGTCTTATAAATGATACATTATTGGGCCACAAACAGCCTATAACGTACCAGTATAAGTTCCGGTCAGCAACACGCTAGTGTACCCAAAACCATTCAAATCGAGGTTTGATTTGAATGATATGCTACGATATAAGGTACCCATAGGTATACACGACAGGAATAAGTTTATAATACCCGAAATATATAGAATTTTAAAAGAAGAAGTTCAAACTAGATTTAGGTACAGTAAAAAAAATAAAGTTTTCAATACTCGATAGCTTCAGAGAAATTGATAAACTGCGCCCTAGAAAAACAGTTTTGATTTATCAATTTATTTCCGCCATGTACGGATTCAATACGAATCGAGGTTTGAACTCACTATCGCCGCTTTTGAACTATGTTGATTTTCAATAAGGGGGTTTAGAAGCCTTAAAACGCAGCGATAGCCTTTGCGAGTTAGTGAGGCCACACTTTTTTGGGACATACCTACCCCCGATGAAGGTTAACAGAAATGTTAGGTAGGTACAGCCAAAAAATAGGTAAGTACTGCTTTTAACAGCGAGAAACCTAAATTTAGAAAACAGTTTCAAAACTTGTTCAAGCTGCGTTCATTAATGTGTAATTATCGCTCATGTTTGCCATAACCTATACCATATGACGTATATCACATGACGGATGCTTGGTTGGACCGCTCGGCCCACGACCGGTTTCCCGCGTAGCTGCCAGACATAAACCGCTATGTTTTATTTATAGAGATAAAGGTGCAGACGGCCAGTCATAAAATGGACTAAATAATTAGTGCAAAGCGCAATGTGGTTGTCCATTATGTAAAAAATATTTAAAAAAAAAAGTGGCATAGAAAGTCATGAAAATTTATGAAATTAATCCAAGTCAGACTGTATTTTTTATAGTTATGGGTAATAAAGACTTATTAATATACTGTGTTTTAATTTTGTTAAAACTCCATTTGCTAATTTCGTGACTTACTCTCGTTTCCATACCACTACAGAAATACCCTACACACATTATAATCGAAACAGCAAATTTTGTAATTATTCCGAACAAATCGATAAAATATGTTATACAAAATATGCACTATGTAAACAATTATTAAATTAGAACATAATTGAATAGTTGTTAATATTTAAAAACACTTTTGTGATCGTCAAAATTTCTATAACATACATTTATCAAAGTAAGAGATAAGAAACGAGATTTAAATATTATCACTTAATCACTCTTAAAAACAAATCCCACGGATTATGTGCCATGCAACTTACCATTTTAACAGATTTGCCATCAGGATTCAAACAGTGACTACACGCCATTATAATAAATGTATTTAAAAGTGTATAAATCAATACAAAACGACAAATTAATTACACTAAAAATATCTATTTAGAAATGATTGACAACGTCGACACGCGCGCCAAAGGAAGAATTGAAAGTTCCAATTCAAAAAGAGAACGAGACTTTTTTTAATTCCTTGCGGGGCGATGGTAGTTGTCAGTAATAAAGCAACACACAGACTGTTGCAAATAATTTAAAATGGCGAAGTATTTTAAACTTTTTAATGAAAGCAAAATAAGACGGTGTGTCCGTTTAGAGAATTGAAAGGCAAATAAACTAATTGGAACTGGAACCGGTCGCGGCGCCCCCTACCATGGTATACGTAAATTATTGAGACCGGACGCCTTTTTTATCGCGTTGTGATACTTGTAAACCACTTGTGACAAACGTTGTGGGAATACTGATTTGTATGCGGTTGTGAACTTTAATGATAAGGCGACGCGACGTTATCAATTAACATGTTTAAAGATGGTTTATAATCTTAATTTACTGCTCTATTGTATTGTGTATTCATTAGATTGAGTTTGAAATGGTTCTTTACGTTACGAGGTCGAGGTCAGCCGCTATGCTAACCCTCTGGTTATTATGTATAATAGGTATGTACAGAGGCGAACCCTCATTTGTGTACAGTAAACGGAATAAATAAAGATTGATATGTAAAAAAAGGTATTTTTTTAATAAATAGCTGTTTATTTATTTAGTAAAGGTACCTACTACAAAAATATGTTCACAATGTATTATAGATAAAATTAAATATGTAGATAGCTGTATCAAGATCATATTCATATGAACACAACAGTAACGGGCGTACACTACATTCACATGGAAATTATATTAAAATACCTACGCTAGTAATGATCACAATTTATAAAATTTGACTTACAGGTTAATTGTACTGTAATTTTGATTTGTTTAGTTAATAAACTACTGTGGTGCTGACATTTTTAAATATAGATTTATGGGAAATAATAGGCAGTTGGAAAAGTTCGCGGCCTTTTTGAACGTATTATTTTAGTGTGATACGTTTCTGGCAACATTGATCACTGGCGGGAAAATGATATACCTACCGTTTGAGAGCTGACTTTTGTAATGGCGGCAAATTGAAATTGCAAGTTAATAATTTTATCTTTTCATATTTTTTAACAATTTTAAAATGGAAGTTAATATGGAGAAAATTATAGTCTTTTAGATTTTTTTTTTGTTAAGGGTATGAATGCTTCTAGTGCTCGCTGGTGTTTACGGACAAGATACTTTATCTAAAAATGGTTCAATACATTAAGGTCTGGTAATTTTGATGTGAATGATGCTCCACACTGTGGTTGTCCTATTAAGGTAAATGTTCATGTTATCTTTCAAAAAGTTGAAGCAGATCGACACATTAGCAGTCATCGAATTGCGGAAAAGCTTAGCATTCACCACTCAACAATTTTGGATCACTCAGTTTTGTAAAAAAGCTAGATGTTTATAGGTGTCGCATGATTTAAATGACAGGAACTTGGTGAATAGAATTTCCATATGCGAGTTGTCGCTAAAACGTAATGAAATTGATTCATTTCTAAAGAAATTGGTAACAGGCGATGAGAAGTAGATCACGTACGATAACAATGTTCGAAACTAAATGTT
Source organism: Sesia apiformis (assembly GCA_914767545.1). NCBI lineage: Eukaryota > Metazoa > Arthropoda > Insecta > Lepidoptera > Sesiidae > Sesia > Sesia apiformis. The sequence goes on from OU611962.1 coordinate 1,749,065, forward strand.
GTTTTAAGCAAGGTCAGCCATCACAAATAGTCCCAAAGCCAGGCCTCACTTCAAACAAAGTCATGTTATGTGTATGGTGGGACTGTAAAGGCCCATGGACTGTGTATTATGAGCTTTTGTCACATGGGCAAACGATTAATTCTGATGTCTATTGTCAGCAATTAGTCAAATTGAAATAAGCACTTGAAGAAAAATGCCCAGAATTAATGAATAAAAAAAGGTGTAGTTTTCCATCACGACAATGCTGGAGCACATACATCTTTGATGACTAAATAAAATTGCAATTGTGCAAATGCTTATTGGGCCAATGCTTTACAGACATGCCATCCTTACGGTTTTAATACATGGTGTCGGCTCGCTCTGGAATAGCATCACCCCATCTCTTATTGTGGGTGTCGTAAAAGGAGACATAGGGATAACAAAGCCGTTACAACAAGATATGAGGAACTACACCACTGCATGGGAGGCTCATGTCTAGCTGTGGGCGAAAAAAGGGCTTGTTACAGTTACTTGTATACACAAACTATCTTGTGTAGATGTAAAACATCCTATAAGTACATACCAGGATAGAGAATAAAACATATTTAGCCAAAATGCCAAAATACATATTGCATGTCTATTAAATTGTATAATAATATCCTTGATAATTACTATGAAGAATAAACATACAAGAGATAAATAAACATCCGAGATTTTAGAGATACATTATTATATATACTGCAACTCACAATTGTTTTTGAAAGTTATGTTAATTTATTATGGTGAGCTTTGGGAGAGGCCTATATCCAGCAGACATAGGCTGATGGTATGGTATGTTAAATTAATGCTATCTTCAAATATTGTACTTACATTGTTCATCCGCAGATGAGATGAATTGCCACATAAGTCCCTTTACATTAGTGGCTAAATGAGAAGAATGGAAGTTCATGTGTGGTGATGTACCTTGGGAGAGGCCTAAATGCAGTGATGGAGAGAAACAGGTATTGTGTGAAATAACATAAAATAAGTGACATTTATTTTTAATATCTGTGTTGCTTATTATATTATAATGTAATACAATTATTCATTTTAGTTTTATTATTAAGTAGTAATTCACCCTGGTTTTGCTAGGGAAGCTAAATGAAAACAAACAAGAATCTGAGAGAACATGCATAAATATAATACAAACCATTGCTATCTCTGTCTATTCGGTACAAGCACTTTCTATCAAATAAATAATCTATCACTCAAGACACTTAAAGCAGGACTGAATAAATTAAAAACAATATTTAGGAACTATGAGAACTGTTGGCCCTGTATCAGCCTATAACATCCCACAGGCCTCCAATTAGTAAATCAGTGGAGGTTCTGGGCCATCCACCATGTGAGCGCAGTGCGGATTGGTGGATGAAGTACTCCAGATTTTTTTTATTATTTCTGGAGCATGCAGGTTTCCTTACAATGTTTTTCAAGCTAGTGACAAATCAAAAAACTACAAATTCAGTGGTAGGGACCGAAGATTTGAACTCACGAATGTAAGTCGAGTGATAGGTATATCAAGGCTAGCACCACTCTAAAAGTTGAAGAATTTTAAAATTGGCACAGTAGTTTTTGAGTTTATCTCTCAAATATAAACTTCAGAGGCTTATATTGAATGATTGTTGATATTTGAGATTTAGTTATGAATTGCAGTACTTAAATAGTTTATTTTGATATTGGTCTACTATCACTAAGTTTTACTGAAAACATGTTTCGCTTTTTTAATGCATTTATCTCTCAGGTAAGGGGATTTAAGAATAATAAAAGCAATTTCCGTTAAATTTACAGCTGTGCTTTCTGTTGTGAAGTGAACAATATTATTTTTAATTCAGAAAAAATAAATTTGATGAATCTTATGAGAATGGGATACGTACTGTACGCGGAATAACCTTAATTTTTTTAGATTAAATACTATAGTGAACACAGACAATCGAAGATAATAAATACTTTTTGAAAGCATCGATAAAAAGGTTAAAAGCCGACAACCTAATATGATATTAATTGATACAAATACCGATTATGCAACTTACCGCAGCGACATTTGAAGTGGAAAACTTGCATTTGTCTACTAAACGAACAAGACAACGGTAGTTTTTAGACGAACTGATTATAACAGAGGATAATTTGAACATACATGAAGCCATGATTTTTCAATAAATAGTTGGTTTTATGATTATTAATTAGATTTTAGACTAGGTGAAAAATTATTTCAGATTGGTGGGCTGTCACTGTCATAGTTTGTATTTTTCTTTTTTCGAAAAAAGAGTTTTTATCAATCTATTAAACATTCATTCAATCATACAATTTGTAATCTATGGTTATCATAAACAAGTAATATGGTTATGGTTGTTTATGGTTAAACAAAATGCTATTCTTACATTAATCTCAATTCTTTTATTAACTTAATGGATAACAATAAATAAAGTCAGACAAAACGGATATACCTATTTAAAAAATATACTAATCAACTTATATCTATTTGTTAATATCAGTTCATTAAATTTAGAACGCAACCAATTATAGTGCTGCCTCTAGTGACGAGTTTTTACACTAAATTATTCGCCTCGGTCGTATTCGGCTTTTCTCGGTTCAGTCACGCCTAGACTCGTTCGAAAAGGGAAACCATAGTCATTCCACGGCGATGTACGAACACTGATACTCTTCTCGTACATTTCTTGTACAAACGGGCTTTATTACTCGACTTGGAATATTTTTAAGTATAATGTTGTGATTTGAGCAGTCGCTTGTGGTGTTAAGTGATTTTTTAATGAAATATCAACAGTGAAATTATACAAAGAAATTTTGTGTGAAGTGTTGCAATAGTGTATCAAAAAAGTTCATTGCCTTATTTATGATCCTGGATTTCAAAGGATTGTTGCTTTCTACCTGAGAGATCAACGTTGTCTAGGTAAGTTTTAGTGTTACAGTTCAGTTGTGGAAGTGAAATGCGTGGCGTTTATTGGAATGGCTTCCATTTATCGACTCGCGTGCGCGATAATGGCTGACTTCTCCATTCTACGCTGAAGGCAAATACCGATTGTTGTATCATCGAGCGCCTCCAGTCTACTTTTTATCGTAAATGTTTATAGATTTAGTGACGACGTGTTGGATTTTTGTGTCGGATGGCGTGCGTAGGTAGATTAGGTCAAGTGGGTGGTGGCAGGGGAATGTAGTCAACAAACGTTGCTTGATTACCGGTCGCGTGGTGTACCGAGCTGCGGTGTCTAGGTAGGCGGCGTAGTGCTGCGCTGCTGATGGCGTGCATCGCAAGCGCGGATCGATCGAGCGACGGCCGAGCGGGCTTTAACGTGCTGCTTGTTGTTCCAGGTCTCGGCCCGACCCGCAGTGCCGTCACCGCACTATGAGAGTGCGCCCTCACTATACACGCTTATGATCAACACATAAACAAACGCATACTTTACACTCGAAGCCCGCCCGATTTTATTCCGTCATGGATATTCTGTGAGTATGAATCGGTGTTGTCGGTGTTTTTTAGTTTCTCCAATTGCATTTGTTTTTTTATCGTTGCGCTACCACGTTCACTCCCTCGTTACGAACAGCATGCCAAGTTATACTTTTATTTTGTTATCCTTCCCCTTGTATCATGATGCTGAGGCTTTCGTCGGCGTGTGACGTTTACCAGAGCACTGACCGCGTCGGGGCGGCCCGTGCCCGCACTCTCCTACTAGGTACTAACCTATTTTTATCCGGTTAATTGAACGAACATCAATGAATGTTGATATTTTTCACAGCGATAGCATCCACTATTATCTTTCAAGTTTAATTGGTTATCAATTTGGCTCATTACACCTATCAGATGACATTACAATCTATAGATATAAAAGCTAGTGAAAATTGTGACTACATGTTTAATTTAGTTCTTGATGCAAAACAATAAATATCTTGAATTGTAATTTTATGTACATGACATAATAACAGGTAAATATTTAATTCCAAGTACCTACTTTAATCTTTGCTTCGCGGCGTCATGTATTTTTACAGAGATATAAGGTTATCATGTGCGATAGCTTAATGCAAAAGGTTAAATATATAAAAAATAGGTTGGTACTTATATAAATCTGGGAAGACGGTCACAGTGCGTCCTCACTTCAGCTCGTGAACTCGCTCCAATCGCACTAGACCTCTCCGAGCCACTTGTTTAAAGCGCGGATTATCAATTGTCTCTTACCGTACACATTTGCGTTAGGTCTCGTGTAATAGCTACGCCGGATAGTAGAATTAGAGATCTCAGGGCGTTAGTATAGCAGGCGGAGCGGTGCGGTGCGATGGGAACGAAGCGGGATCGAAGCGACGGCGCCGTGACGCCTCGGGCGTGGGCAGTGCAGCTGAGTGGGTCTGTCGGGTTGCAGATACTGGGCCCGAGCGGAGGAGGCAGCGGACGGACGAGGGCGCGCGCGTTAAAGCGCCAGCCACATGCGCGCGGCGTCATGTGGCGCGTGCTGCTGGCCCTGGGGGCCGCGTGCGCAGCCGCGCACGCCTCGCAGGACGTGGTGCGCACCTTCTCCGACCCCGTGTCGGCGCCGACCTCGCTCTTCAACCACCTCGTCGTCGACAGAAACACGGGCCGCGTCTACATCGGCGCCGTGAATAAAATCTACCAACTATCACCCGACTTGGAAGTCGCCCAATCGATCATCACAGGACCCGTCAACGACTCTGCACTCTGTACCTTCGACTGTCCTCCGAACTTTGTCAAGAAACCGACGGATAATGTGAATAAAGCGCTTGTAATAGATTACGCGACCAGCCGCCTCATAACATGCGGTTCCGTTCTTCAAGGTCTGTGTTCGGTCCGCAATCTCCATAACATTTCTAAAGATGTGCGCGAGGTTCGAGAACCGGTTGTTGCAAACAATGCTACCGCGTCGACTGTGGCATTTATTGCGCCTGGCCCACCTAACCCACCGATGACACAAGTTATGTACGTAGGGGTAACCTTCACCGGTAACTCGCCCTACCGTTCCGAAGTTCCCACAGTGAGCAGCAGATCACTAGAGGATGACCGCCTATTTATGATAGCTAGAACGGCAGTTACAACTGGAACTAGGATGTTTGTTAACTCGCTATCCCGTGAACGCTATCCTATCAACTATGTATACGGCTTCAGTTCAGAAGGATTCAGCTATTTCTTAACTACACAATTGCGTGGCGTTATCTCTGACACTTATTACAGTAAATTGGTACGGGTGTGTCATGACGATGAGAATTATTACTCCTACACTGAAATTCCCATGTCTTGCACTGGTGAAGGTGGTGGCAATTTTGGCTACAATCTTGTACAGGCGGCTTTCGTGGGCAAGGCTGGCTCAGTATTGGCTGGGGAACTTGGAATAACTGCTCAAGATGATGTACTCTTCGCTGCTTTTAGTCAGAGTGAGGCTATAAACACCAACACGCCTTCCGATTTATCAGCACTTTGCGTATATTCTTTGAAAGCTATTCGACGTAAATTCATGCAGAACATTAAAACATGCTTTAGTGGTAATGGATCCAGAGGTCTAGATTTCATATCACCATCACACACCTGTATTGGGACGAAGTTGCAATCTATCAGTGAAGACTTTTGTGGGCTAGATGTGAATACGCCGTTGGGCGGTGAACAGCCGGTAGAGGCGGTGCCGGTGGCTGTTTTTACAAAGAGACTAACTGCAGTTGCAGCTACATCTACCGGAGATTATACAGTTGTGTTTGCCGGTACTGCCCAGGGACATCTAAAGAAGATCGTCGTGGAAAGCGCCACTTCGGCGTTCGAATACGGAGATATAGTGGTTGATGAGGGCTCACCAGTGAACAAAGACTTATTCTTTGATACTCAATTGATGCATTTATATGTAATGACTGAACGTAAAGTGTCTAAAGTGAAAGTTCAAGAGTGTAGTGTATATAAATCGTGTTTAACGTGTCTCGGAGCCAAAGACCCCTACTGTGGTTGGTGTTCTCTCGAGAACAAGTGCAGCTTACGATCGGACTGTCAAGACGCAGCTAAAGATCCTTTGTATTGGATCTCGTATCGCAGCGGTCGTTGCACAACCATAACCCAAGTGACACCGAATCAACTGCAACGAACAACAGCTAGGACTTTAGATTTAGTTATTGAAAACTTGCCCACTCTTAATGGACAATTTTTGTGTGCATTTACAGCTTTAGATCGTACTCTTATAACCAATGCTACTAGGAAACCTTATGGTGTTAATTGTACAACTCCACGCACCGACACACTCCCACCGATTCCCGCTGGTCAACATCATTTTACAGCCAAATTGTCGGTGCGCACTACTCAGGGACCTGATTTTGTTGCGACTAACTTTACTTTCTTCGACTGCAACACATACAGCTCGTGTACCCAATGCGTCAGTTCCTCGTTTCCTTGCGACTGGTGTGTCGATGGACATCGTTGTACACACGACACAGCCGAAAATTGTAGAAATGATATACTTGTCACCGGCGTGAGTAGAATCGGCCCTAGCTATCGTTCCGGTCCTGGTTTTTGTCCGACTATCAATTCCACATCAGACGGCACTAATGAAATTTTAGTTCCATCCGGCGTAAAGAAGGCTATAAAAGTAAAGGTCCACATTATCGGTCAATTTATTGTTCAGACGCGGTTCGTTTGTCAATTCAATATAGAGGGTCGCGTGACTCACGTAAATGCTCAACTTCTTGCAGACACCATTTATTGCGAAGCAGTAGAATTTACTTATACGTCACGTGCTCCTAACATAACTGCTTCTTTCGCCGTGATCTGGGGAGGTTCGAAACCGTTAGATAACCCGGACAATACCCATATACTTATTTACCGTTGTAATGATATGGCAGATAATTGCGGTATTTGTCTAGCTCTACCTGAAAAGTTTGGTTGTGGTTGGTGTCAGGGCTCAGATAGATGCGAAGTACAAGAGCAATGCGGTGCTCCGAGCGTATGGTTGAATCGAACTCAAACGTGTCCCAATCCGGAGATTCATTCATTCAAGCCGCAGCTAGGACCGTGGGATGGTGGTACTAACATTACGATCGAGGGCATCAATCTAGGTCGAAACTTGTCCGATATCTATAATGGCGTTACTATAGCCGGTATTAAATGTCAGCCTATCGTTTCGTTATACGTGAAAACGAGACGGATAGTGTGCACAGTGGATGGTCCCGGAGAAGAGGTTCCTCGGGACGGTCCCGTTGTCGTTCGTGTAGCAGACTATCGCGGTGAATCAAAGCAGTATTATGCATTTGTCAATCCGAAAATTACTTCCATCCAACCAAAGTATGGTCCACAATCTGGTGGCACTAAATTACGTATAACCGGTGAATATTTGAATGCTGGAAGTAACATTCAAGCTTCAATTGACGACTTACCTTGTGCTATATTATCAGTTTCGCACGAAGAGGCTGTCTGTAGAACGAGCCATTCCTATCAGTTGAAAATGGGAACATTACGAATGCGTTTCGATACCGGTGTGCGAACTTTAGAAAGCGAAAAGTTTGAATATACCGAGGATCCCGTCGTTGTTTCCGTCGAATCTGGGCCTCCACTAGCAACACAACGTAAACAACCCAAGGGCATTCCATCCGGAGGAATAAACATTAAAGTAATGGGTCGCAATTTCCATTCAATACAATTTCCACAAATATACGTTTATCACGACAACCGACCTTACATTGCTCCTTGTCACAGAGTAGATTACCAAACACATCTCATTTGCGAGTCCCCGGGAATAGAAAGTGCCGGCTTAAATCTAGACCCAGATAGGCCTATGGAGTTAGAGTACGGTTTCTATATGGATGATGTGCAAAGTGTACAAAATCTTACAAGTAAAACTGGTGATGCATTCTTACTTTATCCTGATCCCATTTATGAGAAGTTTGACGAGGATGTCAAGTATTATAAATCCGAATATTTGACTATAAACGGTCAGAATTTAGATAGAGCGTGCACGGAGAGTGACGTGGAAGTCCATATAGGCGAGAGTTTATGTAACGTCACTTCTCTGTCGAGACACCAATTGACTTGTAGGCCTCCGTCGCGAGATGAACTGCCCGACGGCGTAGATACTCCAGAGGTAGTCGTTAAAGTCGGACGTGCTCTCACGTACAAAATTGGTAAATTATCTTATTCCTCTCAAGCTGGCTTGCAAGCGGCTATAGGCAAGCCAGTATTATTCGGCGTTATTGCCAGTATTGTAATACTCATATTAGTGTTTGTCGTCTTTCTAGTTATGTATAGGAGAAAATCCACTGAAAATATTAGGGTACTGAAGAATATGCAAGAGCAAATGGATATTTTAGAGTTAAGGGTAGCAGCTGAATGTAAAGAGGCATTCGCGGAGTTGCAGACTGAAATGACCGACTTGACGGGTGACGTTACAGGCGGTATACCATTCCTTGACTATCGCACGTATGCTATGAAAATACTGTTCCCTAACATTGACGATCATGCCGTCCTACAGTGGGAACGTCCAGAGCTTATTAGGAAAGAAAAAGGTCTGAGAATGTTTGGGCAGTTAATTATGAATAAAACATTCCTTCTATTATTTATTCGTACTTTAGAAAGCAATAGATATTTTTCAATGCGCGATCGAGTTAATGTAGCTTCCCTAATTATGGTTACTTTACAAAGTAAGATGGAGTATTGCACTGACGTGTTAAAGACGCTGCTAGCTGAGCTCATAGAGAAGTGTATGGAGGGAAAAAGTCACCCTAAATTATTGCTAAGACGAACCGAGAGCGTTGCCGAGAAAATGTTAAGCGCTTGGTTTACATTTCTGCTTTATAAATTCCTCCGTGAATGCGCTGGTGAACCGCTTTACCTTTTGTTTAGGTCAATGAAAGGTCAGGTAGACAAAGGACCTGTAGACGCAATCACGTCCGAAGCGCGCTATTCACTTAGCGAAGAAAAGCTAATTAGGCAGTCCATAGACTTTAAAGCGTTATCCGTCAGCGTATCAATATCGCAACAAACTATCTTCGTGAGCGGGTTAGAGGCTACTACGGAAAACGTGCAAGTAAAAGTTCTCGACTGTGATACGATAAACCAAGTTAAAGAGAAATGTTTAGATGCTATTTATCGAGCTACACCATACTCACAAAGGCCCAGTCGCGATGAACTCGACTTGGAATGGCGTACGGGCGCCTGCGGTCGATTAATCCTGTATGACGAGGACAGTACCACTAAATGCGAAGGCGAATGGCGCAAGCTTAACACGCTTAATCATTACCGCGTACCAGACAGCGCTTGTCTCAGCCTAGTTGCCAAACAGAGTTCTGTTTACAATCTATCGAACGTCGAAAAGAACGACAAATCGCACACTTATGAAACGCTCAATAGAGGTAAATACGGTTCAGCTAGTCCTCCCGCAAGTCCCAATAAATATGATCACGGCGGCGGTTTCAAGTATTGGCATTTAGTGAGGCATCACGACGGTGATGCACACAAAGAGGGAGAGCGTGGAAACAAAATGGTTTCGGAAATATATCTCACGCGTTTACTCGCCACAAAGGGCACGCTGCAAAAGTTTGTCGATGATTTATTCGAGACTATTTTCAGTACAGCTCACCGCGGTTCCGCGTTACCTCTTGCTATAAAGTATATGTTCGATTTCTTGGACGACCAGGCGTTACAACACGCAATCTCCGACCCCGAGGTTGTGCATACTTGGAAAAGCAATTCACTTCCACTGCGTTTCTGGGTTAATCTGATTAAGAACCCGAACTTTGTGTTCGACGTTCACAAGTCTAATACAGTAGATTCTTGCTTGTCTGTTATCGCCCAAACGTTTATGGACTCGTGCTCAACGTCAGACCACATTCTCGGTAAAGATTCGCCGTCCTCTAAGCTTCTGTACGCGAAAGATATTCCGGTGTATAAGGAATGGGTGGAGCGTTATTATGCGGATATAAAGTTGATGCCGGCTATATCCGACCAGGACATGAACGCTATGCTAGCAGAAGAGTCTCGGCTGCATACGAAAGAGTTCAATACAAACTGCGCACTGAACGAGCTGTATGCGTATGCGGTTAAATACAACGAGCAGCTAATGGTGACGCTCGAGGAGGATGAGTTTTCGCAAAAGCAGCGGCTCGCATACCGCCTCGAGCAGGTGCACGGCCTCATGGCGCACGACTATAACGTGTGAGCAGCTCATAATTAAAGCCCGTGTCAACGCCACCGCCCTGTATATAAAGCCCTCGCACATATCCATGCTGGCAACAATTGTATATATTAGATAGTGTACAGTCTTCAAAGTAATTTTTGTATAATTTCAGCGGAATGTATTTTTTAATTTTATATAATGAACTTTGTATTGATTTTACACGACGAACTCCGCCGGCCGCGGTCGTGCCACGTATGCAAAGTATAATAAAATTGTGTATGTCTGTTTAGGTGTGCTCGCGTACGAATTAATGTTACGTCGATTGGTGTAAAATGTGTGTCGCAAACAATGTGAGCTCGCCGGCGAGCGAGCCCGTCGCTCGCCGGCGGGCAGTTTCAAATTTGTACTCTACTTATGGAAATATCCGACAGAAAACAAGTGAACGATTTCATTAATAAAATATCGTCGAAGGTACGATGTGTTTGATTGCACGGCGGCGCAGCGCCATTGTCCGCGCACGACGAAAGCCCCCGCGTCTCGGCAGCTGTCGCAGGGAGAACGCGGTACGGTACCATCTCGCCCCGTGCCTCGTCTCGCTCACTCCTCACTCGCTGAACCCCCGGTAGTGTCACCCGGCGTCGTGATGCTCTCACACCTCACTTGTCATGTCACCAGTCATAGTACGCTTTGTGTTGCGTTGAGCCCTGAAGCGAGTGTGGCGAGGCCGCGTGGCGAGACGGTAGAAAGATGAACCGACGCGGCCCTGCTTTTTCAGCTTTTTCTTGCGGATTCTGGCGCGCACGGCATTCGCGGTCGTGAACAACATATACTGCATCCCCGCTTACGTGGTGTGGATGATGGCGCTGCGCCTCGTCAGACCCTTATACGCTCCAATCTATTGGAAGATCGAAGGGCTCATGTATCACTGGCTGCTGGCGATGGTCTCCATGTGGTCCTGGACGGCTGGATACGAAAGTAAGTCAGTTTTGTTTTTATGGAGGTGGCACGCTCGTTTAACGGTAGAAACTAATGATCCATATGTACATTACAATTAACATAGAAACAGGTAAAACAGTGATTCACGGAAAAAGTTAATTACTTAACATTCTTGAATTTGTGATGCCTCTTTGCTTTTATATCTCATAATAACTGTGGTAAACTATGCCTTGAGTTTCATAGCTAAGTAATATTCAGATAGCGTTTACGATAAAACTAAGCGAGCTGTTTACCTCTAAACTTTTACCACTGTTATGAACGGTATTGTTCTATGTAGATAAGGAAATTTACACGGCAATTTTGTTACCAGCGCGGCGTGCCACTCCAAATCTAGTAAATTATACACTACACATTGACCAAATAAATTGTTGTGTTACGAAACTGTTGAAGTAGGCAATTATCCATTTCTAGGATATTGCGCGATCGCAGTGAACGAGCTCAACAATACAGACATTTACATAATTTCTTATTTTTTGTTGGCCGACTAAAAGGCCTTGGATTTTTCATCGAAACATCGTACGTATTTCCACAGCATATTGAGCGGTGGTCATATTAGGTAAAAATAACCGTAATTGTTTACACACATCATTTTATTGCTGATTATATTCTCTGTATATTCCTTAATCATTCAATTAACTAAATTATTCAAGATTCACCAAAATGTCGAAGAACTTAGTCAAGGTAAGTACAAATCCATTTTATTTAGATTAATATCTCAAATCTTTTTAGTTATAATTTTGTCATCCAGACATAAATGTAAATAATAATAATAAACGAGTCTATGTATGAGGTCATCTTTAACGATTCATGGATCAACTGTTATTTACATAAAACCAAGCATAAATTATGTAAGGACATATTACGTAACGTTCGCAAGGAAAATTCTTTGCAAGAATATTGGTGTACACAAAAAATCTAGATGGTTCTTAATTTTGGCGTATCTGTTACTTTATTATTACTACCTTCTATTATTTTTACATTTTTGTTTGAATTAGTTGACAGATTTTTTATTTAACACTAGCTGTGCCCGGCATGCGTTGCAATCCGTTAGATTAGATACAACTCACCAAAGTTTCATCGAAATCGGATGAATGATTTAGGAACGCATAGAAGACGAACAAACAAACATTATTTTTTATATATTAGATTTGAAGTAGTCATACCCACGTCAAACATTTGTAAAGCTAAACAAGCAATCTTATCACCAAATGGCCGAATTGCCACGCTGACATAAAATACCCAGAATTTTCTGAATCACGTCCTTGGGTGACGTAAAACAACTGTCTAGAGTCGCAAGTGTTAGTCGCCCACAGATCGCGTCATCATGCAGAAAAATGCAACACGTCATTCACAAAAAATGGCTTTGAGAATCCACCATTGCTTTATTCGCATTTCGCACATTAATCGAATAGTAAAAGTAGATTTTGGACCAGACTGCTCCTAAACACGTCTGGCGACAAATTACGCTCAATCTTATTTACAGATAATATCCTCTTGCTCAAGTCCCCCATTAAATTAGATTTCGTATGTAGGTCCGTAATTGATTTTCGGCTTGTATCGTTCGTCAGCTGAACAATGGTCGGCGTAGTTTCGAAATGGTTTCGCCACGAGACCACCATTTGGGACCGGTCGGAGCGCAGGCTGTGTTGACCTTATGCGACTGCGTAGTTTATGCGCGGTCGGCAGAGGACGGTCGATGACCGTTTCCCCTCCCACTTCCCATCGCTGCCTCGCTAGGAATGCCGGCTCACCCCCACCGGTTCGCTCGTCATGTCACGTTGCATTTTGAGTGGCGAATTTGCATGTCGCCGTCAGCCGACTCGGTGTGAACCGGCGTCGGATATGAAGCATTTTATCTCGGATGTGGTGAAAGTATTGCGCGGCAGTTTGAACACCGAGGCGATCTACTTTCCGTATGACTGATAGTTCTTGAGCATCACTCGAACACCGTTCAAATCGGATCCAATTTAGCGTACCATTTAAATAAAGGTGCATAAAATTCTTTTGGAAGAAGAATAAATACTTTTTATTTCCACTTCGAATCGCTATGACCATTGATGACTCAACATTGATTCAGAATTCTCATTTGAATAATTTAATATGTAATTCGAATGAACGTTCAATGAATAAAATGATCACGTATAGCCGAAAGACAAAAGTGAAACAAATGAACATTCCGGTAATGTCCACCTACGCCTACGTATCCTGTGATTGTATATCACTCGTTATAAATTCCTCTGTTCGATTGTCGCAGTCGGGTCTCAAATTGAGGCCTTCCGGCATCAGGAATAAGCCAAACGGCTAGTAAGATTGTAGCCCGGAAGATAAGTCTGTATACTAACAGACAAAACAGTATATTTTATTAGTCCTATGACTGTTTTAGATTACAGGTGACAAATGAAAGAAAAAATAAATCACTTTAATGGTTTAAGTACAATGAATAATGAAACTTGCGGGTTGTAGATAATAAAATAGGAATGATGGAATAATTAATGGGCCTGATTAGTACGGACTAATTGCTAGAATATAATAATAGTAAAGTACCTTTTAGTATTGTTTATACGAGTAAAAACATAGTCTCTGTAAACAATCTTGTTTTCCATATTTTTATAAAACTATTCTCATGGCAACGTTACCAGATGTTTACTACGCTCTAGTTTTTATTGCAAACAATAATAACATATATGAACATGTGCCGCTTGCAGTTATTGTGAAATAAGTGGGACATGCGAGCCGCGAGGCATGCAGACGCATTCTGCGCGTGGGTTGGCGTTACAGGAAATCCTAGTTTACAAAGAGAATGATTGTTGGCTTCACACTGAGGTGGAAATTTTAGTACTTTATATCCACTTATTAGGGACAACGTTAGCAATGTTCCTTCGTCATAATATGTTGCGACTTTTGTGGATTTTATGTACCATTATCTAAGAAAAAGGACCTCATGGTTCTAATTTCCCATATATTGAAACTTAAACCAACCCTTTTAACATCCAATAATGGACATTGGGCCTCTTTATACACTTTGCCTTATACATATGGCCTTATAACAACACGCTGACTAAGCGGCTTGGCGAGTCCACTTTTTTAGAGGTAGTGTAGTTCCTCAGCGCTCGTGATAGCGGCTTTGTTATTATTGAAACACGTGAAATTAATAAAAACTTTTTTTTTATTGTATTAGAAAATAGATGCTAGAACATGTTTCTGTTTAAACTGAATGTTTAAAGCAAACATAATTTTAAGTTATTAAATCTTATCCATGATTCAATTAGGTTCCTTTGTCCCTTACACACATCTTTCGAGACAAAGAAACATCCCGTTTCGATGACTTTTACTTTGTCGCAATGAAGATTCCGCTACAACATGATGGTATTTGGAGAATCTGCAATATAGACTAGACGAAGCACACATATTTTATTGCAACCCAATTTATCTAAAATGTAAAGAAATATGGTGGCCTAAGAGTGTCCCAGATTGAGCGCCGGATTTAATTTAGAAAAAAAAGACAAGATTTTGCATTTAATTGAAACATATTTGGAGGAAGCTCTCCTGTTGCTTGTTTGTGTATATTACTTGTGCTACAATGAGGAGAAACCAGGATCTTCGGAATATGCTTTATTAAATCAACATACAGCACAACGTTTGTAGCATTGATAATCTTACGACTACGAACTGCGTCGCATTTACAATATTAAAATTATAAACAATGTAAATTAATAAATTGAAAACTCTAGAAAGTCACTTCTAGAAAAGTGACAAGATCGATCTGGTGAAAATTTTGGTTGTCATGAGTAACAATTAATAACAAAAGCAAAACTTAAAGAAAGAACACTCAAAAAGAATCCAATAAATTAAATTGGCAGCTCGACCAGAGGTCGGCTCTCGACGCCACACATATATTCTTAAATATTAGTATACAATAATTCTTAAGTAGACAATATGCGGTTAAACGTGGAAAATGATGTCGGTTAAATAACCACCCATGGCTAAGGCTGCAGGATCTGGTTCTTTTGACGAAATTTTCAATGACGTCTTTGCAGATCGTCTGATCAGTTTGAACGATGATGCGCCGGATTTCATTTTTCAGTTCAGCAGTTGAATTCGACTTGTTGGCATAGACCTTCGATTTAAGATATCCCCCCAAAAAGAAGTCACTTGGAGGTTAAATTAATCTCCAACCGTCTTCAGATTACAGATTACGCTCTGGAAACTTCTCTGCAAGTAAAGTCATTGTTTCTCCGGCTGTGTGACATGTGGCACCGTTCTTTTGGAACCACAGCTGATCGAGGTCCATATCTTCCAATTGGTGCTAAAAAAACTCCTTTAGCATGTTCCGATTGCCAACCGTCAAACAATAAAATAGCGTGAAATTTAAATGCGGCGTTCAATCTGGGACACCATATAAAGCCCTCTCAGTTACCTCTGGTCTCCATGTTTGTATAGACTTTGGACAAATTGGATTGGAACGGAATATACAAAAGATGAACATCACTGCGATTGAATGACATTTTAAAATTGTTAAGTTTTGCATAGCCATTCATATCAAGCATTGGCCAACTGAGTGTTAGCGCGATTACAAACTTTTTTGCGTTCGTAAACGACCTATTATGGTGACTTTAAAGTTCTTATTCGTTGCTCTAACTGTATGAATAGGTTTTGCGCTACAACGTTATGTTCGCGGTTGGCGCTACTAACCGCTTATCGAATAAGTTGATAATTAGCTGCAAAAGGAGTTTGTATTTGTGCGTACGCACGATTGGCCGATAACTATATATTATTATGTTTATGTTTACCAATTTTATTTAGCGTTTCTGACAGATTGCACTGACCGTGGTCACAAGCTGACTAATGACCTTAAATATCAATTCTTTAGTCTGCCTTTGTCGAGTGTTTTTGTGACTCAGTTTTCAGGCACAAAGACATTTTCATGCAGTATCCGCAATAGCCTCACTACGTGGCAATGTTGAAACCTTTTACCCAATTCCAGAAAGCGACCGTGAAATGTACTGCATTTCTCACTTTACCCTATTTCCCCAATGTACGTACATGTTTCGATGGTGAGGAGATATGTCAGAGTCAATTTCCATTCCATCCTATCCCTCCACATTTTCTCAACCATTTTTTTCAAATCCATTCCTAAATCTTCAAAGGCAGGCAGCGCATCCGGGGAAGTGCCAACGTTTGCTAATCTGGACTGATGTTGATATATATCGTGGATCTCCATGGACGATAGAATCCACTTACCATCACGCGGACTGTATGCTCCTTCCTTTTATATTTATAAAAAAATCGATATTTCTGTTCTCTATTTAATAGTGCAAAAGGAATCCCATTGTAAGATCCGATTTGCTAATCAAATTAATTGAATTGGATTAAAGCATTATTTAACGCTGACCAGTGTCTAGTTACTCAATTTGTGCGCTAAATGAATTGTCATTCGAATTAAAATACAGGTCAGTTGCATATTCGTTTACGGCTAATTTATTCTTTTTGGTAATATAAATTGAATGATTTAATTTATGATTAAATTTCTCCACATGTGCAAATAATAAAATCAATGTGGATTTATGAAGGCATGTCGGCTGCCCCACAGTAAAACCCAGTAAAGAAGAAATTTAAACTTAAATGTTTTTGTCATTTTTTTCATTCATTTGACATTTTATTGTACACAACGTGAAACAAATAAAAAGGAAGTTTTTTTTTTCTTCCCGATGTACAGATGTACAAAAAGCAAGCTTATCTCCTGCTTAGCAAGCTTAGCTTATGCAAAGACCTTTATAAAGATTTTTCAGAGGCGCATTTTAAAGTCTTTATTTTTTTTATAGAAATTAAGTGACAAACGAGGATACAGGTACTTACCTGGTGGTAAATGGATACAGTCGCCCATGGAAACCCGCGGTACATGCCAACATTAGTCCAGAACTACAAACGTTGTCGCAAACCCCGGATGCGCTGCCTATCTTTCTTGCTGTAAGAATGGATTTGGGGATATGGGATGGGATGGAAATGGACTCCGGCATATCTCACTCACTACCGAAACACGTACGTACATTGGGGGATTTAAGTTTGAATTTAATAAGACATTCTTTGCCAGTCGCCGTCGGATTTTCCAACAGTCGATTAAAACATAAAAACCCTTTGAAATTAAAAATAAACGTAATTTAAATAATGGTTATTCTTTTTGTTTTTTCCAAAACTCCCCATGTTTCTATAGCTTGATTTTAAATTCAGGATATTTTTTAAATTTTCTTTTCAATGTCATCAAAATGCACTTGTCTTTTTTTATGGAGGCTAACAAAATCTTTAAATCTTTTGCAAGACAGAATAAGTTCCTAAATGCATCTAAAACACAAAATTCCGTCAACAGAATTTAGATACCATTATAAAAAAGTGCTCAAAACATGTGTTAGCATTTTCGTCTCGTGTGAATCACTTCTCGTTCGTGAATTGGTCCATTGATTGCCTGCTGTAGACTTTTTGTGTTGTAAAAATAATATTATGATATGAATTGGTTTCCGGTCACTCGGGCCGCTAAATAATGGTTTTGTACGTAAGTTTGAGTATATTTTTTCAGTAAAATTTATAGTAGAGTTGTATTTTACTATCTATTTATTTGCCTATAACAGTTCTGTAGTTACTTGCATAGCCAGCATTATTGACGATCATAAAGAAACCGAGAATGCAGTATTGTATAAGTAACACAATCAACAGTTCTCTTCTGGCTACACAACTAGCCAGATTCACTACACGACAAAGCTGCAAGTCCAATAAATACCAATTTAATAATTATATACAATTCACTGGCATCCACTGGCCGGCCCTGTGGATTGCAAAGACCTACCATCGTTTGCAGTGGAACATGGAGGTGGCCTACATCATGGAAAGGGTTGCAAATGATGATGATGAATAATTGTGTACATTTATTTGTATATTTTTTCCAATGCGTATCTTCCGTACATGTTTGTCACCCGGACTGCATTATACTGAGCTACCCCCTTTCGACAAAGCACTGCCACGCTCATGGTTTTGTGAAGAATGTGTAAAATATATTGTTTTCTATTATTATTTTCTCTTCCTTGGCAGTTGCTTTTGTATATTGTTGCATAAATGTTTCTTTCTTTTTATTTATGTATTTAATTGTAATCACTGAAACTCTTTTTAATTATTCAAGTATACAGTTTACGATAGTACAATATTATTCTATCCATGACCATAGAACCTACTATGAAATTCAAGATGGCGTCGAGATACCATAAGCAAAAAAGGAAGTATTTGTTTAAATTTTAAAACCAAACCCATTAATTCCATATCAATAACGTAATTATCAGAGTTAAAGAAGCGATTGGTAAGAGCTGACGCATTATATTCTAAAATTAGTACTGTAGCGTTAAGGATAGCTCTTAACCGCATTCAGCAAACCAGTTCTCTGTTACAAGTGTGTGTAAACCGCAAATGCTTGTACCAAGGAACTATAAGACAACGCGGCTTGAGACATACCAGTACTTTGTGTCATACTTTCTATGGACAGTAAGACTGTAAACGATAGAAATAACTGTAAGAGAAGTTTTGTGGTACAGGTGACATTGATATAGGATCGTAGTTATTCCTTAAACGCAGTGTTCCTGACGAGCCAAAATGTGTGTTCTTTATCTCCAACTAGTCTTATATATTTTTGAATCTGGAAAAGATAGTCCAGTAAAAATAAACATAAAAAGTACTAACCTAGGGATAATTCCGATGTAGTTGATTTTTTGTATGAGCTTTCATACTATCCTGAATGAAACGTCAAAAGTCTCCATCCATCCGCATTTTGCTGTTATAATAACCATCGCATCCATCGGTTATAATAAATAAGCCTTTATTTCTCTGACTTCTAGCTGTTAATATATTTTCAATTATATTTGGACATCTGTAACCTTGTCAGGCTGTCCGAAGGCATATGCCTCCTCCAGATTCCTCCATCTCTGTTGACCGAAGTGCTAGGTGCCTGCATCCTCCTTGGAAGATTTTAACATTTAATATATATTTCGAAAAAGACCTTGTTTTTGCTTTTGACATCCCTGTATATTTTTAGCAGCATGCGGATCGATCGGTACTTTTGATATTTCATGTTGAAGGATTATTCCTATATATATATATATATTAACTGGACTAAACATACGATAGTTATTATTAAAAACTTTATCTAAACACAGATGATCAGTTATCACAATATTTGACGTTGAGACCTGATGAGTAGATTGATTCTATATTGATTAGTCTTTCAACTTGTCACTTGTGATAAGTTCTAATTAATTAACAAATTGTTTTCTACTATTTTAATTTAATTGCATAAACCTATGTCTCCTCGAATGGAGACCACTTATCAGGAAGCGCAACGAGGGACTCGCTCCGGCCAGGTGAACTCACGACTCTAAAGAAGATCGCCGATGGTTGCTGGATGAGAAGAGTATAAGATCGTATGTCGTGGCAGAGCTTGGGACAGATCTACATATATCTAGCAGTAGAGAGACATAGATTGACAGTAAGCCTCGCACACAAAATGCAATCTTTCGCTCTTCTCTCTCCCGCCCCCTTTTTTTTTTTATGTTAGGAGAGACAATCAAGGAAAACCCTGCATGGTCACCTGGTACCATCTAGTCTAGCTAGTCTAGGTGGCACCAGGTAGTGCCGGACTCCTACCGGCTAAAAAACCTTGATTGCCTCAACATCGTGTATGTCTAAGTTCTTGTGGCCCTGGTGGCCTTTCAAGAGTCACTCTCTCCCGCCACTACCAACAAACTTCTTCAAATCATCGGTCTTATCTGATTAAAGGGCATCTCTAAACTGCTTAATAGTATTCTATCCGATCGGTTGTTGGAGAAACAAAGAAATTCAACATACAACTAAAGTCACCAACATAGCTCGCAGACTAAAGACGCAATGGGCAAGCCATATTTGCCGCAGGACAAACGATTTAATTGATATATTTACTAGAAACGGCTATTTGACCGTTTCTAATAAATTAATAAAGAAAACTTGCAAGATCTTTTACACGGTGGACTCTTTAACTTTACTAAAAAAATCTGACAATACCTTAGTTCTTAGTCTTTGTAATCTTTGTTCTCGAGCTTACCAGGAACAGTCGGAAAAACATTCAGCTATATGTATAGCTATTAGATTATGATGCCTCAAGTGATTTTTGTACAACATTGAGCCAATGAACACAAGGAAGTTTGTAGTTGTCATTTGCAAATTGCATATACAAACAGATCGTGTGGTGCCGTATATCAGCAGTCATGATGATCATTTTTTCCGTGTTTAGACTTCCGTAATGTCGTTGATAAAATAAGATAAGTAGTAGGGATGTTCTAAATATTGGTATTCGTTTTGGCGAATGCTCTCCAATTTTCAAGTATTCGTTATTCGAACATTAATCGAATAATAAAACCCATTGGGTTTTATTATTGAATAGCAACCGTTTATTATTGAATAGCATATTATTGAACCCATTGAATAGCAGGTAAAATATGTTTTCTACAAAAATGAATACCTTTAAGATTAAACGTTCATTTTGAAAATCAGTCTCATAACTGTTATAGTTTAATTAGTAAACCAACTTTAGATTAAACCAAAAAGGTACTCTCTGATTGAGCTAAATAATACTTATAACACTTAACTTTAGACTGGACTAAAAATTACCTACTTAGTAATTTTACAAGTGCGTGAATAGTAGGTTACGTACTATTCGTAATAGTATTTGCCGATAATGGGGCAAATTATTCATATACGCGAATAGCGATTTTTGCTATTCGAAACATGACATTATAGTGCGGCTATGTAAGTTCATCGGGCGCACTTAACATTCAGAATGGACACATGAAGTTTATTGTTATGTGAGAAGTAAATTAGCATTACCGAATGGACAGCAAATTTAATGGTGGGTTTGTCGGTCTAGGTTCTCTGGGGACAGTAAAGAAATTCGACTTGCCGGTGACATTCTTATTAATATAAAATTACACTTCCCGGCCGAATGTAATACACATCGACTATCACAAGTCACCGACGTATGTATCGGCATAGGACAGAGACGACGCGCTACAAAACCGAAGCAAGCCGATCGTAGTCGATGTGTATTACTTTCGGCCGGGATGTGTACTTCAGTTATTCAATAATTGGTTGTTATCATGATTTCCTGATCGTTTAATAAGTATGTATTTATTTGCTGCTCGTTATGTTAGGCTTGTGTTAGGCTGAAAGTATAATAATTATAATTTATGTTATTTATACTAACTAATATTGCAAAAAAACAGTCCGTTTATATGTAAGAGGTAGGTAAACTCAAGAACTAATGGACCGATTTTGAAAACTTTTATACTTTTAGGAAGCTAAACCGAGGCTAAGGATATGAATTTGTTTTGCCACATGAGCTAAACTGGGTGGGTCGCCAACACTTACCTAAATTATACAAACCAAAAGATAACATTTTTTATTAGGAAATTTGAATCTAGTGCCAGTGTCATTTATCTATCTAGTGCCAGTATAGATCCTCACACGTAACTTTGCCGGTGGTCAATTTAGGAACTAAATTTCACATCAAAATTTAGGAAATAATTTAATTAATTAATTAAATTTAGGAAATAAAGTGTTGAACGTAACATCTTGCTTAAAATATCAATGATCTTTACCCATAAATTGAGTGAAATGTTTATAATATTAATATTGTCGTCGTTAGCAACGACATCCTTCATCGGCTAAGTTATGTGTGTAGGTCTGTAAGTATTAGTTTGGTATTTATTTCAAATAAGGATTGAAATCGGTACTTTAAAATAACCTTAATTTTCGCTAATTATGTTTTGCCTCTCCCTTGAAGATTCCCAGCAAGAATACCAATTGAAATATACTAGTACCATTATTAAACCAAATTGAATTGGAAATGGTCAGGCCATATCCCTCGTAGAACTGTCAACATATGTAGTAGACGAGTCCTAGAATGGAGGCCAAGTACCAGGAAGTGCAGTATAGGACACGCTCCCATCAGGTGGATCGATGATTTCATGATGTTTGCCGATAGTGCCTGGACGAGAAGAGCTATAGATAATGTGTGGTGGTAAGCCTTGGGAGTGGCCTATATCCATCAGTACGGTACAGTACAACTACAGATCCGCTATTTTGAAACAGATTCCTGTTACCGGTACAGCCTCAAGGTCGTTTTGATCCGATATGTAAAAAGCCTGATTAAACCTTAAAAGCATGTTCATGAGAATAATGCTTAGTCATAAAAATTTGGTTCTTTCGATGCATCTGGCTGCACAGACAATGACACTTTCTCCATACCCTATAGTGATTCGGTGTGTAATGGACCATGAGTCATTGTATTCAGTTGTTGGTCACCGATTACATTGTGGTAGATGTATCGCTTGCCTGTCGTTTTCATTAAAGATATCGTGGTAGAGGCCGTCCTTGCTCTGCGAGCACTGTTTTAGAACGAGGACGCTTCAGCGTGTTTGTTTGTATACGGACAATTAAAATTTCTCAATGTATAGCGATTTCAATGTTACTTTGCTTGGAGGCTTGGATGTTTACTTTGATGGAGTAACTTAGGATATTGCAAGTGATCTGATATGAATTTGCATGTAATTTTTTTGTAGGTTTAAAATAAAACTTACTTACTTTAAAGTTTATTGGATAGTTGATACCTACCATTCCACTGCTGGATATAGGCCTCTCCCAAGACTCGCCACCAGAGGCGATCTTCGGTTCTTCAAATTCAGCCACCACCAGCGAACTTCTTCAAGCATCGGATCACCTGGCCGAAGGGCGTCCCACATCGTGTTCTTGCAGTGGGTAAATGACAGTGATATTCATATATTATTAAACCAACCTTAAACCAATAAGTACCTTAAAGACGATCAATTAGCCCAATCGATAGCGCCCCTGCCTGCTGTGCAATAAGTCCCTGGTTCGACACCCCGTCGCACAATCATTTGTTTAAAGATAAGCTGTTTGTTCGGGGCTAGGTGTTGCACGTGATGTGTTCGTCTCTGTATGTGTCTCTGGACCCACGACCCGGAATCCTAGTGTGAGGCCATTGAATGCCAATTGAGTGCCATTTTCTCCTTTATATTGACTCGACAAGATTTATTAATACACTCGTGCTGTCTTCTGTACTCTGTAGTATTGTACCGCCAGCACAAACAAATAATTGAAGCGGAAATGTATTCTGATCTTATCATTGTACTGTAATTGTTTAGGTATTGTACTATAATACGACATATGCCCTACAATAGAAACGGAAAATCCTCTCTGTATGTATGTAGATATACATCTACGAAACTATTAGTTACTGCTCGCGACTTCGCACACAAATAGTGAATAAAAAATATTGTCCTATTTGTCAATCCGTTGTATGTGAACTACACATAGACCAAATTTCCTAGTGATTCATTGCAGAGTTACTAACTAATAATCAAACATTAGCGTTTGTAATGTTAATTAGAATTAGGATTATATTAATTGAATCTTCCGGGCTACTTGGCCGAGGTCTTCTGGAATCTCTTCTCTTTCTTCCACTTTCTTCTCGTGGAAGAAAGAGAAGAGATTCCAGAAGACCTCGGCCAAGTAGCCCGGAAGATTCAATTAATATGGACACCGGCCGAGAAAGCCTATACTCCACTAGACTTAGGAATACCCATAGTTTTATAATTACATAAATAAATAAATTATAATTACAATTAATTGTTTTCTGTTTATTATAGCGTAATTTAATTACACAAAATCATTTGACGGATTGTCATGAAACTGGTTTAATTTATAGAGGACATGAGTTAACATATGTGAAGGAGAAGGTGTACGCTGCATTTCCACAGCCGCTGGGCGCACTCGATTGGCCAAGATACCCCACTCTCACAGAATGCTATCGTACAATGTACTGCATTTATCATTTTATCCTATTCCCCAATGTACGTACGTGTTTCAGTAGCGAGTGAGATAAATCTTTACCATCCCATCCTATTCTTCCCCATTTATTCAAACCTTTCCCTAAATCCATTCCTAAATCTCCGGCGGTTAGGCAGCGCATCCGGGGCGCGCCAACGTTTGTCATTCTGGACTGATGTTGGCATCTATAGCTGATGTCTCTGGGCGACTGTATCCACTTACCACCAGGTGGATGGTGGGCAGTCTGCTCGTCTGTCGCCTTCTTTTAAATAAAAAAAACAAGATAAAATCAACGCGAGTACCTACTAGTTTATTATTATTATTATGCGTATATAATAGTAGATTTAAACGTGTTGGTATGAATTATGTACATTAAGAGTATAATATTAGTAAATTAATGTGAATTCAAACATACTGCACATGATCCAGATTTCAAGAATATATTTTGACTATTAATAATTCATGATTTTCATGAATTCTCTGTAGTAGAGCGTGGTAGACTATACATTGTTATAATAATTTAAGGCTATGATAGCGGAGAGATATCTATTTTCGGCTTGCATTTGTAAATTAGTACTACAGAGTTTCTAGTTATTGATTTTTCAATTATCAAGAAAAATTTCAATTTTGAATGAAAATATAGTGATTAAGCTCGTTTATAGTGTTGTAAAAATTAACGCTGAGCGCTCGAACGGTGAGACAGCGCCAATCAAACATCTATGTATCAAACGCTCGTGAGTAATAACTAATAAAAGTGAAGTTAAAAAAACAGAAGCCACTAGTCGCTGCTACAGTGTGTGTTCTACATGTTAAAGAGATTCTGTTCTGATGCGTGGATTACTTACAGCCTTTAGACTTCAATAGCGGAAGTAGAACAAGTTTGTCGGATTTCTAGCGGACTTTGTAAAACAACAACAAAAATGATAAAAAAAAAGGCTAAAGTAGTCGCGCGTGTCCGCTCCCAGAGCTGTTTACTATTTTTTAGTTTTATTATAGTACCGGTGGACCAGATTAAATGGTGAAAAATAGGTGTAAAACTGGTAAATTCAGTAGATAGAATTTAAAACTGGTTTTGTTTATCAAATCAAATCTTTTAATTTGTCAGAACGGAGGTATAAATAACAATTATAGTATTATATTCCCATTATGCTCTACCATAATAATTGCTAATTATTATTATTACTAATTTAGTTGTAATGCAATAACAAAAACGTTCTTATACAGACAATCATTCTTTGACAATTGTCCTTTGCTGATTTATTGTTTCACCGGTGGCTAACGACGAACTGATTAAGGTCAATAATAATCACATATCTATACGTATATTAAAACTGTACAAGGGTTGAGTCTGTTCATTGGATTTATTTTAAAAAAAATCTATGCTCTTTTTAGAAGCTACAGAACCCAAAACAGTAAGTAGCTTTTAAATTTTTGTCTGTATGTTTGGCTGTTCATTTGAGCATCACGTAAAAACTACTGAACAGATTTTGATCCGTTTTTCACTAATGTATAGCTAAGTATCCAGAAGGAAAACTGGTATGCATCTTCATATGACACAAGGAAGTTGAATTATAGAAGAAAATAAGAAAAATACTTAATAGAATTATTCAAAAAATTCTGTATGGATTTTCATCCGTGAAATCCATCATGTCGGCGCTTTTACAGGTGTTAAAAATCTTTTACAGCTGCTTAGACCACGCGAGCGAAGCCGCAGGTAGATGCTGGTAATATATAAATTAAAATGCATTATGTTCTTATGTTTAGGTCGGATTAAACGGATTATAACATCATTTTGCCGTTTAATTTAAGTAATAATGTGTTTAGCAGTAAAACAGCGTATTGTGTTTTTTTTTTCAAGTACTTGTTTACAATATTGTTAATGTAGGGGCAGAGTGCATTTCCACAGCCACTGGGTGCACTCGACTAGCCTCGTTACCCCTCTCTCATGGAAGACTACCTTGAAATGTACTGCATTTCCCACTATCGTATTTCCCAGTGTACGTACGTGTTTCGGTAGTTTCGGTGTTTGTAGCCAGGGTCCATTCCCATCCTATCCTATCCGTCCCCATTTTCCCAATCCTTTCTCTCAATCCATTCCTTAATCTGCAAAGGTAGGCGGTGCATCCGGGGGCGTGCTAACGTTTCTCATTCTGGACTGATGTTGCCATGTATCGCGGATGTCTATGGACGACAGTATCCACTTACCCGTTGGAACACGCTTCTGCTACACTACATGCTTCTGTTGGAAGACATTATGATTAAAAAAAATATAGAAATAATTGTGGAATATTTTTCGGAAATCTCAAAATGATCAACCAAGAGCCAACTGAAAAAGATATTGTTCTCATTCTGATTATTGCAAGCTACAAGGGATTCTATAGCGAAAACAATGCAAGTTTATTTGTATAACACACGTACAGTACGTTTTAATAATGAACACGTATTCGTAGTGCGTACATAATGGTTCACCACGAAAACACTAGAGCGGATCGCAAAATCGCGCAACGAGAGCGCACTGTGTCTGTAGTTGTGCTTGTTTGTCCGACTTTCCGTCCAATCGCAAGCGTGCGTTCCCTGTGTTTGTGTGTGTCACGTTCATTGTTTGAAATCGCTGTCGCGATAAAGCGGTTTACACACTTGATTTTTTTGATCGGAACAAAATGATCAGTGCTGAAATAGATAATCTTAATTTTTGAGCTGGCTTGATGTAATTCATATTTGACTTCTATAGACGGTGTCATAGATCCGGTATTGATGGTAGACGAACTATTAGTCATCTTGATATTACTGGTAGTTTTACAAACCACATATAAGTATTATTAACATTGCAATTAAAGAACTTTGAACGGTTTAAATCGCGTATATTTGACAATATTTATATCCCGACGTTTCGAACACTTTGCAGTGGACGTGGTCACGGGGTGACTAATTGATTTTATTTGTCGCGAGCTTATTGGTTGGTTCTAGTATCCAACATACCTAAACTTTAGGGATATCTTTAAAGAAAAGAAATTATAGCTTTATCTATAAAATCAGAATGTTAGAGCAGGTTTCTATTTAAACGCAAACTTGAAACGAGAAAATTTTAAGTCATATCAAATTTAATCAAAGTTTGACGTCTCTTTGCTTAGATATCATATTTACCCGCCCGTTAGACAACGAAATAGATATCTAAAATGGACGTTATCAACTAAACGTACAAAATATCTGTGCAATAGTTCGACGCTACAAAATTATTGAGATAGTAAAATATATTATTTTTTTTATAGAAAAGAGGCGGCAGACGAGCATACAGTCCACCTGATGGTAAGCGGACACTGTAGACATAGACATCTGCGATACTTGCCAACAGCCAACATCAGTCCAGAATGACCAACGTTGGCACGCCCCTGGATGCGCTGCCTACCTTTGCAGATTAAAGAATAGATTGGGAGAAAGGGTTGAGAAAATGCGGAGAGATAGGATGGGCATGGGCTCTGGCATATCTCACTCACTATCGTACGTACATTGGGGAAATACGATAAAGTAGGAAATGCAGTATATTTCAAGATAGTCTTCTGTGAAAGTGGGGTAACGTGACCAGTCGAGTGCATCCAGCGTCTGTGGGAATGCAGCGTGCACTCTCCCCCTAAATGATGAAATCGAGGTCCCAGCACCCCTTCTCTATTACAAGTTTTTTCGTGTGCAATTGCAATTATCGCATCAGCGTCTAAGTGTTTTTCTCTATAGAGAAACAGGCAGCGCCTCTAGCGGATGTATTGTGAAACGTGAGTTTATGAATTTCCTTCGCGAAAACTTAACAAATTTTGTTCTATGACTTACAATTGGGCACATTTTTTCACACTTAACGATTTACATAGATGTAGATATTATCTATTAGTAGCGGTTTGATTAGCAGCTGTTTATGAATGAAGTGTAGGTATGGCGTTGCCTTTCGTATATTCCATTCCAATCCAATTTGTTCATGTAAACAAACATGGCGACTTGGTGTAAGTTAAAATTAAAAGAGGTCTTAATTGTTGATATATTTATATTTTCATTCGTAGAGAGTGCAATTTTTCCCTAGACATATGTTAGATAAGCTATATGTTGAGATTTTTCTTTAATTTTAGGTCGTGTCACTTATCTCGGACGCCATGTTTTTTTACATTTTAGACAAATTTGATTTGAACGGAATATAATACCGTAAAGTTAAAATTAATAATCAAGTCATAGAATTCATTTAATCCCTTTATTTTTGGGAGAATATCAAGTCCAGAAAAAAAAACTTATTTAGTTTTATTGATAGAAATTTAGTGTTACAGTTGACAATGAATATTTTTTGGAACGAAGTTCCTTTACGCGGCTTGCGGTAGGTGTGATTCGAGAGAAACTATAACGTCACATAAGATTTTTACCCCCTCCATACGCCTTTCTCTTTCTCTGTGTGTGTGTGCGTGTGAGTATCGAGAGTGAGACTCGAGCAGAATAACAGACGTGCAGACTAGTGCGTGGCCGGTTGTATAACCTAAATACTAAACACGAAAAAATATATTTGGATAAAATTGAATCTCAAATATATGTATCTTATTAATAATTATTATAGTTACCATAAGCCGATAATTACCATGTTAGAATATAATGATAAGACTTAAAGTATTGTACCTATTTTTCAATAAAGATGAGATGTAATGAATAGATTATATTAACTATATATACTTATTTAACCATATACACTGTGTAACCTACTTTTGTACTTATTTAAGGTATGATCCATTGGAAATATAGTCAGTATTTACTCAACAGTCTCGGCTTTCATTCCTCTCTCTGGGCACCACATTACATGGCGACCCTGCCTAAAGTAGATTCACGGGCACCGGTATTCTGACACCGTTCGCCGCCGCGTCGCCGACCGATTACGTATATGGACAGTGAATGATAAACATCGTGTTCTCGGGACAATGCAATCATCGGTTGATAAAATGAATTATATCAAAACTTCTGGCAGCGACGCTAGTGAACTAAGAGTGAGCTTCGAAAATGGGGAAACAGCAATCTACAGAAGAGAACATCGTGATAGCGCAAAATGCAGCTGGGGGCACAAATGATGCACCGATTGAGGAGTTCCGATTCCATATGAAAACAACCAGCATCCTGTTATGCGTCATAGTACTCTGCCTGGTTTTTGGAGTCCTGTATGGAGCATTCCGGATATATCGGAAATGTCATTTAAGGTGGATACGACAGGAGTTTGAGCTGAATGCGAGTGGCAGCAGGGTGCGACGGCTTTCCTTTCAACGGCGCCAAGGTTACCCCGATTTGAAGATCAATGATAACGCAGTGTAAAAGTGTTAAAAATGCCTATAAGCGTATAAAATAGGTGTCGTGTGAAGTGAAGTGCGGTTACATAAATATGCGTATTTCTTTTTCGCGTACATCGTAATTTCGGCAAGTTGATGGACATTATTTAGTGGACTGTAACCTTATTTACTAACGTATAATTAATATTATTATTACTTAAATAATAGTAAAAAAAAAAAAAAAAAAGTTAAGAATATTATCCTAACTTATGTATACTCGTGTATTATTAACATGTTACAGTTCTTGTTAATATGCGGAGGATCCAGGGTTCCAAACTTATACAGGTATGTTAATACTCTATAATGCATATTAAGTATTTTTAAACTCTATGGCAACATTTTTAAAGAAATTATATGAGGATTTATTAGTAGTAAGACAGTATTTAATTAAAATAGGACCTGCTAGACGACAAGGTAAAATATTGCAGACAAAGTTAGACGAAGCTAAATTTATTGTTGCACAATATAATAATTATATAGGAAGTATTGACAGGAAAAGCTTAGGAGAGGACAAGCTACTTCTTTTTGAAAAATATTGTGGGGATATTAAGAAATTGTTTGATGAAATAACTGAGTTGTGTCGAATTTCAGAGGGTTCTAGTAGTTTTTCAACAATGGATAAATTCGACCTGAAAGTAGCTTTGAGCTTATTGCCAGTGATGAATGATGAGCTTTCCAATTTACGACAACTTATCGATGGTATTGAGTACTATAGTTCGGTTCTTAATGCTGAGTCACAGACGTATTTAATATCTTTTGTTTTGAAAAGCAGACTGTCGCAGTCTGCTAAGCTAAAATTAGCAACAAGATACGACACTGTACCTAATCTTTTAAATGATATGAAAATGTTACTTTTGCCAAAGAAATCTACAAGTGCTTTGCAAAAACAATTTTTAAATTGCAGACAAAATGATGCGTCTATTGATGCTTTCGGAAAAACCTTATCCGAATTATTCGCTGACCTTACAATTTCTCAATCTGAGGGAAATGTTGAAAAATTTAATATTTTAAAATCTATAAACGAGAAACAGGCAATTCGGCAATTTAGCGACGGATTAAGAAATCGTAGGATTGGCACGATTATTACGGCTCAGAGATTTGAAAATTTAAAAGATGCGATTCAGGCCGCAATTGACGAGGACGTTTCAGGTGTAATTGACAATTGAGATGTAATGAATAGATTATATTAACTATATATACTTATTTAACCATATACACTGTGTAACCTACTTTTGTACTTATTTAAGGTATGATCCATTGGAAATATAGTCAGTATTTACTCAACAGTCTCGGCTTTCATTCCTCTCTCTGGGCACCACATTACAAAGATAATGAATATTTTTCCTAATATATTTAATGAAACTTTGATTTTTGATTTGATTCCTTATTTTAAATTTGCATTTGCATTTACATTTAAAATATGATACAAAATAAGAAAAAAATACATGAACTATACGGATTTTATTTCGAATTACATTCGGAGTTTAAAAAAAAATGCGTGAGGATCTTCGTTGTTGACGGGGGTCCCCTGACCGCACATTTTTTTTTTATTTAACTATATGGAAAAATACTTGACGCGTCCGTGATAATAACGTTTGTTACAAAAATCTGCACTGCACTCTGGTCCGCGAGCGGTGAGTCAGTGCGCAAACCTCTTAACAAAGTGCAAGATTGTTTTATTCTCCCCAATGTGGCGCTAAAAATAAAATTAATTTCACTTTCAAAGTAATCCCGCACGTGTTTTACATTCCTCACGGTGTATTTTCTAATACGACATTGTAAGCTTGTAAATCATCCAGTTTGTTTCTTTGGAGAAATGTCCCTTTCAAACAAAAGCATAATGTGTGTATGAATCACATTATAGCATTGGTTGATGAGGCATAAAGTTAGGATAATGTAGGTACAATATTTCGCATTAATAAAAAAATAGGTAATCTACGTGTAGGCAGTCTATTCAATAGGTACAATACCCGGGGTGATGTTTACGGAGCATCGGGAATTCGATGTAATTTTATTGGAACCACCGTAATCGGCCATTTTTTTCGTTCACTGCTGGTCAAGGACCTACTCATACACAAGACAAACAATGTCTTGTTTTGTGCATCATTCACATCCTTTTGTGCTAGAGAGATGTATGGTCTTAAAACTACGCTGACCAAGCGGATTGGCGAGTCCTTTTTCTTTAACAGGTGATGTAGTTCCTCAGGGCTGGTGGTGGCGGCTTTGTCATCCCTTAGTCGCCTTTTACTACACCCTTGGGAAGAAAGGGGATGTCCCATTCTAAAACCGTCCGACACCACGGCCAATAAATGTAAAAATAAAATAAAAAAGTTAACAAATACATAGGTATGACAGCAGCTATAAATTATGTTCCATGTTTTATGCAAATAAATCAAGAAATACAGTATTATATATAAGTTTTTATATTATATATTATTACGAGTATATATTTAACATTGAAATGGAATGTAAATTTGAGGTACAACAATGTTTGCATAGCATGCTTGTGTCAAAAAGTGGTCTACGGCGTGCCACGTATATCGTCGGGTACTGTAAAAAAAAGTGTAACAAGTTTGTACATGTATTTTGCTTTATCAATGCAATAAATATGTACCTACCTATATATTGATAAGTAAATTTCAGTAAAATCAACACGATATCTAATGTGTAATGGGATGAGTAACACGCCACCTTTTCGAATTCACTCCTAAATCTTCAATCACAGTGCGAACTTGTGCCAATGTTTATCATTTTTGACAAACATTGAGATGTATATATCGCGGATGTCGTAGGGCGACACTACACATTTACCACCATGTGAAATGTATAGTCTGCCACTGTCTATACAAGAAATATGTATTATGAAATAAATTCAATGAAATATCTACGAAATTTTGTTATTTGTTTAAAACGCATCGCTTCTAATTTGGACTTGTGAAGCGACCGACGTTTTTGGAAATGCATACCTTTATTTATTTGCTCTAAAATAAACCTATTTGAAAATCCAATTTGAGATACAGATATTTAGAAATTTTTCTTATGTACACGTTGTTGGCGTGAATAAAAAGAAACAGTTATATGCGCGGTTTGACAGACAGCCATTTAAAATAAAAATAACCGGTTTCTGTGGCGCAATATTTATCGTTTATTAATCGATTAGATAGATAGATAAAACTCTTTATTGCACACCAAAAACAATAACAGACATTGTACAAAATGCACAAATGGCCTTCTTATCGCTATTAGTGATCTCTGCCGGACAATCTTTGGGTAGAGAGGAAATAAAAATTTTAATCACCGGCACATGGTGTACAGTACCTATACCTTTAGAAAAGAGGTATATCAGAGAAATAATTATGTAACATTTTTTCCCTGATAATATTTACTATATAGCGTTAAGGTTGGCTGGGAGAAAATACTTTATAGCAAATAAATATGCTTTATGAAATAAAGTAAATGATTACAATTGCTTCTTTGTCCCTTTCCTCTAATGTGCGTATTAACGTATTTCAGAAGATGACTTCAATTGTTATTATGTTGTATAAATACCTACTGTTTGTTTCCCAAATAAAATGAAAAATATCTATGTGAGGTTTTCTATAATTTACAACTCCACCCACCCCTGGTACCACCTAGACTAGCCTAGCTAGACCAGATGGTACCAGGTGACCATGCAGGGTAAAAAAAACTCCACCCACCGGCATCGGTAGTGTCACTCTGACAATTTAAAGCCAGAACTAGATTTACTTGTAGAGTAGATACGTACTGTTACAGATATCATTGTACGACACCAATGGAAATAACCTATGACTCAAAATGACTAATTTGCTATTGTTTTAATGTCAAATCGTGTTTCGACAAGTTTAATAATCCACTTGTAATTACATAATACACAATAACAATAGAATATAATTAAGATAGACCTAATTTATTCATTGAATAACTTGATTTGTAAATTCATACATTCAGCGCGTGAAACAATGCACTTAACTATCACTTTCTGCC
The DNA here is from genome assembly GCA_914767545.1 of Sesia apiformis. NCBI lineage: Eukaryota > Metazoa > Arthropoda > Insecta > Lepidoptera > Sesiidae > Sesia > Sesia apiformis. The sequence goes on from OU611962.1 coordinate 1,782,441, forward strand.
TCTTTGATTGGCACATATCTGAATAAAAAGTACTCTAAACGTTAATCCAACCCATGAGTTATAACTATGCTGAGGTCCATTAAAATCCGTTCAGTGGTTTTTACGTGATGCTCCTTCAGACAGACAGACAAAAAATATTGTTTTGGTCTCTGTATCACTCACTTTTTCAAATAATATTTTATGTACAGACAAGTGTTTGTTATAATTTTATTAGATTTATAGGTATATACATTACGATATATATATATATAATATAAGTATAGATGTCTCTAAATTTATATACAAAATACAATGTTGATTATGCGGATGTGTTATTCCGACGTTAGGCAAGAACTTCCCAACAAACTGGATCGTCTCCTCAACAACTGTATTCCTTTTATATTTGGTCTTCGTAAGTATGACCATATCTTGTCCTATCGCTCTCAGTTTATGTGGCTACCTATCAAACAACGTAGAAGTATAAGAATATTGTGTACGCTTCATTCCATTTTATACTATCCGTTTGTCCCTGAATACCTGAAATGTAAATTTATGTTTCAGGCTGACACTCATAATCGTCATCTTCGCTCTGTCGGCCATGCCTCTCTGCACATTCCTTCTCGCCGTACCGGCTTCATGTCCAATTCCTTCGCTATTCAGGCAGTAACTTTCTGGAATGCAATTCCCGCTGACATTAGGAGAGCACCGAATAAAATATGTTTTAAAAAATGACTTCAAAATCATTATTTTTACAACATCAGAGTGAGTGTTTTATATTTTTTGCCCTACTTTTCATCGTTCCATTATGTCTTCTGGTCTCTTGTGAGTTATATATGTATTATAAAATTATGTATGTAAATATGTGTAAGTATGTATATGTACAGGTATAATAAAATGTTATTTGCGTATATAATTTAAATAACTATATTGCATCCGCGTTCCTATTTATATTTGATCTGGTGCCATATGGCATTAATTCCACCATTTGTCCAAAATACTTGTGCAACGATACTGTAAATTGTGACTTTAACGTTCACAGATTAGATGCTGAACCAACTGAGCCACAGAAGCTATGAGAGCCGCCAGTAAAATTCTTGCACATTCAGTGGATCAGTTAACGTCGTACCTATTTATGTATTTGTGCCTGAAAACTTATAATTTGCCTTTTGTATCACAGGCACCCATCACAGGCAATGTTGATGGGCGTTTGAGTTGTTATACTCATTAATTCAAATGCAGATTGCGGCGCAATGAAACCAGCCTCACAACATCTATTGGAAAGGAACTCCAATCTATTTTAAATAAACATGAAACAGTAAAAACAAACCAACCCTGGAGTTATTTATAAACTTATCAGTAACAAGTGCATAGACATGCGCCAGACCCTATCTGGTTGTAAACAAACTGACAGTGTAATTATGAGACTGAGGAATGGCAGACTGTTAAATCTGATATGGTAATGCAAACAAATTTGTAATAAGGTTTGTTTTGCAATATCGTATAAACATATTCTACGCTATATGCCATTATTATGATATATAACTCTATATACACATCATGGGGAATGTTCGAAAGAGCTGATCAATTTGATGCCAAATTCGGATTTTTACCATCGCACCGCTCGTCATCGTCGCACTTCCTTGACATAGTCGCTGCGTACAGTGCGGTCAAAAAGACACTTTATACCGCCGAATCCGAAAGTTGTGGAATGAACTGCCAGCTGATGTTATTCCGCTATGCCACGACATGGGGCTCTTCAAGAGAGCCGTGTAAAAGATTCTGCAAAGTCTGCAGCACACTCGCATGCCCCCTGGTGTTGCAGGTGTCCGCCCATGGGGGCGGAGCTGACCACTTACCATCATGTGGCCCGCCCGCTCGTCTATCATCTATTCTATAAAAATATATATATGCCACATGGCGACTATTATAACTTATAACATACATGTAAAAGTTACTTCCTTAACAATATTCTTCCAAGGCAAAGCTCGGAAGAGTATTGTAAAATGTAACGAAGTGCCATGCATGTAAATATATAGCCGGGCACTGTACCTACGTCATATAAGTACGCACAAAAACCAACACCTCACACATAAACGAGTTGAAAGTATTAAAAAACTTAAATACTGGTAATGAAATACATACGCCATTATAATGCCATTAGGGTCCTTACACACAGGCTGATATTAATAATATTAATGGCCGCTCGCGGTTTCGCCTGTGTTTATATAAAAAGTAGCCTATATCTACTGGAGAAAAAAAAAATATTGGTAAAGATTTTATCAAAATCGGTTCAGTAATTTTTGAGATTACATCGAACAAACAAATTTTTCTTTTGTTTGTTTTTTCTTTGATTTTATAGACATGAAAGTTATTAAGAAAAACTTGTATAGTGTGTGTGTAAGGATGTAATTAAGAATGTGTTAACGAACGAACTCATTTGGCCACATTTAAACCAATAGGTATGTATATAAATAAAAATGTAAATGTTCGTTTGTTCAAAATCTTAAATCTCCGAAAGTTCTTCACCGATTGCTTTGAAATTTGACACAACGTTGCATTCGAATACGCGCGTGTTTTTATACCTATACGTAACACAGGGTATAAACATGCTTTTTTCCCAAATTGCTTTTTTTTTCTTGGGCAGTCACAGCAACGCGTAGCCGGGCACAGCTAGTTTGTAATAAAAAAAACTCTCCAACCTTCCTAAACATGAGAACGCATCTTTAACCTACAGCATCGATATGAGCGATAATGGGGCCATCATTTTTATTTAAGAAGCTTACTATATGTACTGTAAAATTATTTTTTAATGTCAAAAATAGTTAATATTTATTGTAATAATTTGATTGGAACACGAGTAAAACTACTGTAATATTGATAGAAACTGTAAAAGAATTGTTAAAGATTTATTTAAAATCTTTTAGGAATTTTCAAAATAAATCGATGTATGTCAATCATTAATATTTGAATGCCAGAAATAGTAGATTATATTAGCACTTAACATATTTTTATTAATAATATACCTTAATTATGTAGCTATAATCAGCAAACACTTGTGTTTCCGAAGAAATATAAACTGTGCCTGGACTGCTGGAGAGAGTAGTGATATGGAGTTAGAAAAAGATGCACAATAATCGGATGTTCAAAAAGTGAATTTTGTATGTTTTAGAATCGCGGACTAGACAGACAAATAACATAAAGATAACAATGATACGGCATGTTCTAATTCTGTACGACGATGACAAGTACACGATAGTTATCTATCGCCTCCGGATGCGCTGCCTATCTTTGCAGATTAAGGAATGGACTGGGAGAAAGGTTTGGGAAAATGGGGAGAACGGATAGGAGATAGAATGGAATGAGACGAATGGACTCCAGCATATCTTATTACTGAAACGCGTGCGTAACAAGTACACACATACACATAGACACAAACACACATGGAGCCGGTGTTCGAAAACGATCCCACAAAGCTTACTGGGACCGATATCTTAGAATAAGCCTGATATCGTGTTGACGGACCGGGCACAGTTTCGCGTGTTTTTAGTGGCCATCATCGTCCCCCATGACGGTGGCCTCGTAAGGGCCGAAACCGAGAAAATAAGAAAGTATCTCGACCTGGCGCACTGAATCCACTGAAATCATCCCAGTCGTCTTGTCCGTAAATGGGTTAATCACTACTAGCCTCGAGACCAACCTGAGGCGGTTGGGCTTCTGTGGGACTGGCTTTCAACGAAGATGCAGAAGGCGGTACTCCTCGATACCGTGTTTATCGTCTGCCGGTTTCTCTCTCTGAGGTCCTGAACCCTGGCCAACTGTGCCTGAGCTGGGGCTTATGCCGTTTCTCCCTCCTTTTGGCTTACCCGGGGAGAGACTTGATGGTTTAGAACCATATATTTAAAATAATACATACTATATAAATATAGTAATGTATAGTGTAATATTTGGCCGTGTTTCCTGAATAACCTTATAACCTTTCGCATTTTGACAAAAGTCTCCAAGTATGAAAGTCCCCTTACATCATACACCGAGTGTGGGACATAAAACTGGTTTTGGTTTCGGAATTCGATCCTTGAATGGGTAAACTTTTTTTCACGACGCGACGAGTGTTTCACCGTCTGCTCTGGTACCAAACGTTGATGATTGATGACGCACAGAACTGTTTATTTTAAGTTGCCCTGTGTTGGTTTTGTGAGGAATGTGTGATGTTTTATGTGTTATTTGAAAGTCGGTGACTGTCTTTAAGTTGCCGTAATCGTTGGAAAATTTTTGAAGTTCTTTAATCATTTTTTTTTTTATACGTACTAGCTTTTTTCCGATGGATTTTGTTTTAAAAGTAAGTAATGGACTCCCTTGGAAAACAATTCAGAATAAAATTTGCCAAAATGTCGTTGAAAACGGTGCAATAAATTAGTCACGATTGAAAATATTAGTGTGGGTTAGGGCAGTCGATATCGAGTATTAATTGGCAAAATCTGAAGTGATAGATGCGAAACATGGAGAGGCGGGTTTGAACAACAGCTTTCCGTAAATAGTTAGTTATTTTTATTATTATTTTATGTTCTGCGTTTATTTACAAACTTTTAGCGCGGATTTAATTGAGTTTGTCGTGCGGTACTTGGCACAGAAGAATCTGTTTAACGACATGTACACATAATGGTAAACCGATAAATATTCCGAGATATTGACGTGAAGTGAGTGAAGTGAATCCATACAAAAATTTGCTATCCTGATACAAGCTCACAAGCTTTCCCCCTTGACGCAATTTTGAAAAATGGTAATACACGTGTTTAATTATTTGTATTTGTGAATATTTATGTCAAAGTATTAATTTAATAGGATAGTAATAGGATTTAATAGGATAATTTAATAGTTTCACCCCTTGGGTGTTGAATTTTGAGAAATCTTTACTGCGTAAAAAAAGTTGCAATGTCAATTCAATCTTAGTGACTGACTGGGCTAATCGATTTTTTAGTGCATTTTTTTTTTTTTATCATGGTGACAAGCGGTGCACTTGGTGTTACATAAATACATATTATCCGAATACACTCACCTCACCTATCCCGAATGGGGAGTAGGGAGTATAATGGAGTGACAGTCTTCTCTTATTCCATTAAACTTTCTATCCGATAGGATGACAACTAGGGTCTGCTAATTCTTATTAACTCCCAAAACGGTCGCAAGAGTAATCTTAATTTCGCCGTGTTATTATAATACTGTCATGTATTGTGACTTGAATTCATTGAATTATTGTCGATGTTTGTTTAATACTGCCAAATTAAGAATACCTAAAGGACTTTTCGTGTTACTTACTTAAATTGTCTTTTAGCAACATGTATTGGTGTACAATAACGAATTTATACATTTGTCTATCTAAAAGATAGTGGCTCAATTATTAAATATTGTGACTGTACATACTACACAGTATATTTCGATGGTAGTCTTCTCTAAGCAAGGACACGGAGGACGTCAACTCGCTATCTCTCACAATCTCGAGTCAAAATTAGGTCACTACGATCTATTCGTACATCATTGGCCCATACCCTTTCAAGTTTTATCAACCGACACATCGCATTTGTGCGATCATCGCGTGTACTTAATTACTCACCAGTAGGCTTGCGGTTAACACAATAATGGATCTATTACAATATTACAATTTTGTTAAAAGTATATGGTCTAGTTACATACTTTAAGATATTAAATATTAAAATATTCATTTTTTTAAAGACAAACATTTGTTTGGGTCCGGGTGTGTATTTATTTGCCTTTGTGTGTCTCTGGACCCACGATTCAGGGAATGCTGGTGTGGTTATTGATGACGTCCTTATTATTATTTATGTATTTGAAACCATACTATTATGTTTGTTAATCCTATCCTAATCTTAATTAATATATAAAGAAGAAACGATATTTCTTTTAAATTATTTCACGCTAAAAATGGAGTTTTCGCGTTGTACAAAATTTTTACATTACAAAACATACAATACAAACAAGTTTGAAACAATGGAAGAGCAAATAAGAATAATAAATAATCTCTTAACAATAATACTTGTAAGGAATACTATTCTTATGGCATTGTGTACGATTTCATCTGATATCTGTTCGATAGTTACAATGTTTACAAAAAGGAACTTAACAAAAATGTTGAAAGAATTCCGTTGCTATGCATATGACTTGTAAAAACTTTTAACTAATTTTAATATATTGACATATCGTTTTCGATGTTTAGATTTTGTATACCTAATTTATTTCTAATACAATTTATTTTTAATTATATTTGAATAAAATATTCAAATAAATGAAAAATAAAATACCTCAATTAACCGGTTTACCCTAGTCCAACCATCAAATAAATTGGTTATATCCAGCGGCTATTATAGACTTCAGTAACGATCTACTCTTTGACCCTTAATAACTCACTTTTTTTTGCTCATCAGTCTTCACTTAGCTACATGGTAGTACAAATACGTAATTAAATCTTAATTACGACTCAGCCAAAGATTTAGTAGCATATTTATCACTATCGGATAGATACGGCTCGCTGTGTGGTCTCGGCTCTTACTTTCTCGGCAATGTCGACATTGTCATCAATAAAAAGTTTCGATGCAATATCATCATCGCTTGCATCAAAGTCAGCGATCATGGATCAGTAATCAACTACCACTTTTTAACAAACATAATTTATGAAGATTTTTGTAAATTCGCGTTTTGTGAGCACTATGGGCATTATCTAACTCGCTCTAGCTCGGCGGTGAGAGGAAAATATCCTGAGCAAATGTGCATACTTCAGAAAAAAAAATATCTGGAGTACGTGATCCACCAATCCGCACTGGGCCCGTGTCGCGGATTACGGCTCTAAATAAATACCCCAATGATTTACTAAGGAAGGCCTGTACCCTGCAGTAGGACGTTATAGGTCCAGTACAAGTACCAGTACCTACAACACGGATGGATTATTAGCATAAGTTGAACTAACAGAAAATGACGGATAAAACGTGCCAAGCCATATACCACATCAGACTATCAGCTTGTAATTCTCCACGGCTGGATATAGGCCTCTCCCAAGGCCCCTCCTTAGGTCGTAGGGCGTCCTAGTGCTACGTCTTCCAGTACGTGGTCTCCATTCGAAGTCTTGTATCCCCCCATCGGTCCTGCTTCAAATAATGGTCTATATGCCCACTGCCATTTGCCGATTCTTTAAGCTTAGTCGGCAACTGTGTTCTTTGTTGAAATTCTTCTTTTCGGCTTCTGTCCAACAAGAGACTTAGTCTTCTGTACAGGAGACTAAGGATGTTTCCATTGTTCGCTGAGCGACTGAATTTGTGAATCATTCCTACCTTTCGAGTTCACGTTTCGGCCGGACCAAATTCTATACTACAAAAAAATTGGAGAGGGAGATTTTGAGTTTGTTTTTATTTAATTTAATCTTTTGAAAATTGATCCCCTTATTAAACGTTCCCTACATACCCGTTATGCTTGGAATCATCCCCTTTCTTCACGCCACCACATATACAATACACAGTGACTACTGTAAGCGCCTTCGGAGTCGCGAAATAATTTGTTTCTGATCATTTCGCGTTCGTGCTTTACACGAAATTGATACGAACATACAGTTAGCTTTGACCTTCGTTTAATGTTACTTAACTGCACGTATCTCCGGTTCACAGTTATCTTTGAAGGTTAATTGGTGTTCGTTAAATTTCATCGATGCCTCGGTCGTGTCGAGGTCCGAATGGCTTTTCGGTCGTTTATTGAATGGAATGTACGTGAACGGTTTGTGAAATATTGAATACCGGTTCGGATTTCACTTTGTATATGTAAACAAACATTTACATTTGTAAAATTTAAACTGTTACCCGAGACTTTTCCATATTGACCAGGATAAAAACTATGTGTTAATCCGTTCCACGAACTACACATATGTCAAATTATACATCGATTTGTTGCAATTATTATGTTACAAACGCGTATTATTAATTAAATAGTAACATTCTCTAATACTTGATATTTGTATCAGCATATAGTGTCCCACAGGACACAGACCTCCCCAAGTAAATCGCTGACGGATTTCGGACCATAATCCACGACATTGGCCCGGTGGTGCATCACATACTCCATATTTCTTTAAATTTCTGCAGCATGTAGGTTTCCTTACAATGTTTTCCCCCCTCACCGCTGATTATTCAGCTACCGATAATTTAAAAAAAAAAACGAAGTAATTTCAGAGGTATATATTCGTTCATACGATCGTGAGTTCAAATCAGCATGTACCTACCCACTGAGTTTTACTTAATAACGGATTTTTAAGATAAAACAATAAATGATGTGTTATATATTCAGATTTAATTAAATATCTGGGAAAATATAATCGACAACTAATTGTGTATAGTTTTTTTGTTAATAATTAAGTTTGTCTGGAAGAAATTTCTGTAAAGCATAAATATTGGTACAAGTTTTTTTTTTATGGACGAAGGCGGCAGACGAGCATACAGCCCACCTGATGGTAAGTGGATACTGTAGCCCATAGACATCCGTGATACATGCCAACATTAGTCCAAAATGACAAACGTTGGCACGGGTCCAAATGCGCTCCCTGCCTTTGGAGATATAGGAATCGATTTGGAGAAAGGGTTGGAAAAATAGGGAAGGATAGGGTGGGAATGGGTTCTGGCACATTTCTCTCATTACCGAAACACGTACGTATATTAGGGAAATAAGATAAAGTGGGAAATGCAGTACATTTCAAGGTAATCTTCTGTGAGGGAGGGGTAACATTGCCAATAGAGTGCGCCTAGCGGCTGTTGGATTGCAGCGTGCACTCTCCCCCTCAAAAAGTTAAACATTGTTCTTAAATTTTGTCCTAATGTAACAATTATACTATAAAGAATTTCATGTATCTATTTGTATATCTATGTACCTACATATTCCTGGTTTCTTTGGTTTATTAAATTAACACAATTAATTGCGTTGAAATGTCTGATATTAATAATAGCTATTACCGAGAAAAATATTAAGGTTATCTCGGTTCAAAGTCAGAATGATAGATAACTGAAGTATTATAGGTATATTGTAGTGTTATGTAGGTGCATACTCGTATGATAAAACATATTACGAAGAGAAAACATTTGTTTCTACATTTAATGTACCGTGTAGTTTTTTAAAATGAGGGTTCATATTTTTATTTCACGAAAACAGTTACAAATAACTATCATATTACAAAATAACTTAAAACTAACTTAAAATAAATATTAAAAATATAATAGACGGTTATTGCTCAATTTACCGGATTATATAGGAATATTGAGCATGTTGTACAAATTTGGTCCCTGTAGCAAGGTACACGGCATTACGTCGCTGGATGGCAAGGCTCATGCGTTGCGCGAGATAATGACCTGCCCAGACGCTTTGTAAGATCTTTAAAATACGAAAGGACCCCACGGGCCCACGGTCTCGATATTGTAAAGTTTATTGTAATTGTAAAATAGTACATTGTAAAATTTTGTAAATTATAAAATAGTTTTCAAAATTATGCTGAAGTGGCAAAGGGGAACGACATACCTGCCGCAGGACTGGCAATCGATGGTGTATATCAGGGGTGCTCAAACGACCGACTTACCTTGACTAAAAAAATGCATATTGTGCGGAAAACTAACATCTATGCCACGATACACCCTACCTAGATGACAATCCTGCATCACACATACTTGCAGCCTCTCAGAGTCGATCGATCGTAGTTTAACAATATTGAGGTAGATCGCCAGCAATTCAAGTTTGAGCACCCCTGGTGTATATGAATCGAGGGAGAACGCGTACCAAGAAGCGCGGTGTGGTACGCGCACGAACCGCGAGGACTCGACGAATTTCGCCGGTAGTGGCTGGGTGAGATGAGCGAAAGGTCATGTGAGATGGCGAGCCTCGGGGAAACCTGTATCTAGCAGTGGAGATACACAGGCTGATGATCTGGTGGTGATAAAAGAGTATTGTGTACAAATAACACAAAAAGTTGGCTCATTTTAATAAATTTTACACGTGTTACAATATTTTGAATGAAATAATGAAATGTACCTAGGAGAGGTTTAAAATTTCGGTATATAAATGTACACTAATATTGTACGAGTATTAACATTATTCATCTTGTCGAACAATGTATGAGTTTGTTTAGTTCAAACCTCGTCACATACATACCATTGAGTTCTCGATTAAGTACGGTTTAGTTCAACGTTGAATCGATTCAACATCGAGTTGAAAATTAATATTAATTGACCTAAATTTTAGACTAATTGACCTTCAGCCAGGTGGACTGACGACTCGAAGGAAGTTCGTCGTGGTGACTAGATAAAAAACGCAGAAGACCGTGTGTGATGGTGGCCCTTGGGAAGGGCCTACCAGCAATAGAGAGACAGACTGATGGTATATATGGTATGGACCTAGATTTAAAAATCTGCATTGAGATTTTGTGGTAGATCGAAATTTGATTACAACAAGAAGTGCCCTGAATGGGACGTTATAACCTGATACCGTGGCTTGCAATTTAAGTGGTTGCGAAAGAAAACCGTTTGTGATTTAATTAGCATCATTGCCAAATAATACAGATTTCTCTATAAATAAATAGCGTATAATTCAGCCTTACACGGTTTGTATTTTATTATTATTTAATTTATTATGTAAACGTTCCTATTATGGCCTCTATTTTGTGTTAGTATTAATCTATACTAATATAATAAAGAGGTAAAATTGTGTGTTTGTAGGTATGTTGGGGCTAAATCTCTGGCACTACTGAACCGATTTCAAAAATTCTTACACAAATGGGAAGCTATATTATCCGTGTCTAATATTATCGTAATATTAACATTGTCCGTGTATAGGCTATATTTTATTTTGAAATTTTGAAAAAAAAATTGAAAAAAAAAACTTATAAAGCGAAGCGAGGGCGGGTCGCTATTATCGATAATAAAAAAAACTGATAGCATGCGCTAGTCAAAAAGCAGTGGCGGATTAAGAGTTTCGGAGGCTCTAAACATAGAGGCCGTGTAGGCCCTCTGTTGCTTGGATTTGGAAGGTAGAAATTAGAAAATAAAACAAAGTTCATCAAAATCAAAGGCCCCTGGAGAACGAGGGCCCTAAGCACGTGCTTATAATGCTTGTATGTTAATCCGCCACTGTCAAAAAGATAGATTTCAATATTGTCGGCGACTTTCTTTTAGTCGTCAGTCGATCAATCAGTGGTATCAATACGAGGACTCGTCTACATCTTTTCGTGTCTGTCCGTTGCCAATTCAGATTGTTGATTCCGTGAGATATGTCGGTGACTTTTAGTTCCTTGTCAAATTTCTTCGTATCGGATCACGTGTCGTAAACACAGTATTCTAGTTTAATAATCCATTCGTGATGCTGTACTCTTATCAGGACTACTGTTATCATTTTGTGTATGTATTTAATTTAATATTTAGTCGTAGACTTTTCCAAATAAAGTATGACACATAGTTTGTTACTAGTAACTTTATAATCTTATCAGTATTGAACATTTTTGTCTATTCGATAAGATATCATTTGGTGGAGCGACGTTTTTGGTTCAACAGTTTATAAAAAAAAGAATCAAACAATTTTATCAATATCAAATACAGAACTTATATTATTCTGATGGACTTTGAACTTTTCATTTTATGACATTACGCACTTAAAGCAGTACTTACAAACGTAGTTATTGATAATGGACGTTGGTTTTCTTAATTAAGTCATTTTAAGATTTTCGTTATTTTGCTAGTATTTATTTAGTACGACAGCGGTTATAGTCTAGGGGTATCTTCTGTACTCGACTCACATACGTGTGATCGTGAAATTCTCAGCCCGTATTAACAACTGAAATTTCTACTTAAGTACGGATTTTTTATGCCTTTTTTTTGCTGGATAGGAAGAGCGGAAGACCGATAGGATCTTCAATAAGATGATCAAAACTCCTTGTCCCTTACTTCCTATTCCCCATATACCTAATCCTTTTTCCATATCCACTCCTAAATCTATAGGGGTAAGCCGCGCATCTGAGGGAGCAACAACTTTGTTCTAGGCTGATATTGGTATGCATCTCAGATGTGGCGGGGCGACACTAGTCACTTACCACCAAGTGGATTGTCTGCTCGTATACTACCTTCTTCGTATAAAGGATGTTTTGAATAGCAAAAATCACTTTTCGCGAATGTGAGTACCCTACCTAACTTACTACGCACGTAGGTACTTGCAAAATTAGTAAGTAGGTAATTTGTAGTTTAATTTAAAATTAGTGCTATAAATATTTTTTTAGCTTAAATACTACACAATAAAATCGCTTGCTAATTACACTAAAAAATTAGATACGTAACTGATATTCAAATAAATATTTACTCGTAAAAAGTATTTCTTTTCGTAGAAAACTTATTTCATCTACCATTCACATTGGGCTTTTACTATTCGATTAGTATTCAAGAATTCGTTTTGAATATGGCCAATACGAATATTCGGAACATCCCTAGCTCCTAGTTATTGTAAGGGAAAGTTGTGCCCTGCTTTGTGACACTATTGAATTTGTAATATAAAATGCACATCACACAGTTAATACACATCTGAGTGCTCAAACCAGATTCTTCTGTTTCTGCACTTCTTTCTCGTTTTTATATTGATTGTTTTGCATTACCACAGCTAACATCTAACATCAGCCTAACATATATGTCTCTACTGCTGGATATAGACCTCCAATACGCCACCCCGGTCACGTGGACGACTTGAAAAAAATTACCAATGGTGGCTGAATGAGAAGACCCGAAGATATTGTGTGGAGCCAGTCTTGGAGGAGTACGGACGTGGCCTACATTCGAGTACTTGTCGGTTATCGGTTTTGAGAAAAATATGGCATGGCTATTGCTACTAACTTATTTATTTTACGACTTTAGTTCTTTGGAGTATCTTTTCGTTACCATCTTATCTCCCAAAGAAACTCCGAGCGTAGCTCGATGAGGGTTTTTACATTACCAAAATAAAAATACGTGCAGACATTTATGTAAATTTAAATCAAACTCGTTTATTAGATGATCCGGACGTTGACCCTGTTAAAAATAGAGCAAGAAATAGTTCTAGATATTTTCACCAAGGTCAACGCAACGACGGCTGCTCGTGGTGCAGAAAAAAAAAAAGATAAAATACACAAAAATGTATGTCGCTTTCGTACTTCGATCACGATTGTTCCGAAATTCAGTGAAAGGCCACTACCGCATGCCGGAGAACAGGATTTCATTAATGACGATGATTTTACAATATTACTTGTTACTTACAAATCATTAGCTGGTAATAATTACGTATGATTTTAGCGTAATTTGCTGACACGCTGACGGCCTAACACAGATCCATTTGATGTAGGAAATGGTTTATTTGATTGTCACCTTATGTACAAAGTGCCACAAATGTATTCAGAAGATTAAATGTATTGATTCTATTCAAGATTCCGAGATTGATATTGAGATTGATGTGCACATATTTCGTATTTTTTTTTAATTAAATTTTTGTGCTTTATTTCGGCCCATAGGTATGAAAATCTTATAACAAAATCTTATAAAAATGACTAGAATTAAATATTGTTTATATTAAAAATAAAAATAAAAATAAAAGTAGAACTAATAACCTGTTTACAGGTTTATTATACAAGCAGGATTTACTTTGGCGCAGTTCTATTGATATTTAGTACTCACGTAACAATTTAGTGCTATAATTTTATTATATTACTAGATTTTGCCCGTGACTTCGTTCCTATGCTCTACACAGCTCATGTGTACAATAGCTTACGTGTTACTTCGGATTACAATCTACTTATTTGCTAAATTTCAACAAAATCAGCCGTTTCGACGTGATCGAATAACAAACATTCAAACTAGCATATATATATATAAATGATATCACTAATATCAGTGGGACGGAATAACTGTGTTGTTTGCAACAGACAAGTTGTTGCAACGAATCCTCTAATACATCTGACATAACCTTTATATCAAAGATCAGAAGAAAAACGCAATGATATTTCTTAATTAAAAAAGTACAAGTACAAAGTAAATCGTATGTCAAGGCTATGGTCGCCCTTATTCTCGACGTAGCAACCCAAATTTTGTCTTAATTGACTTAAGAAGCCTTTTACTGTTACCAATCTTAATCGATTAATGTTACTTCGTAACCGCAACCACCTTTTTACGTCCGTTGCTGGACATGGGCTTCCTCATACACATTGTCTTCTTTACCAGGGAATGTATGACCTTAAAACGTGTGGTCGCGACCGGTTAGAATCGCACCACCCCATCTCTTTCCGTGGATGTCGTAGCCTAAAACGACACTAAGGAATAACAAAACCGCTATCTCAAGCCCCGAGGAACTAGGTACACGACCCCCTAAAATATTGGACTCGCCATCGCGCTTGGCCAGCATGGCGTTTTAAAATCATACATCTCTCAATGTTACTTCGTTGTAAATCCTCAGAACTTCATAAAGGCTCGTGTGCGCGGGCGCCGTGAAACGAGTTCTTTCCTACCCCTCCCCCCTCCTCTCCACGGATGTCGAACGTCAGTGTCGACGCGCGGGGGAATGTTTGCACTTAGGTTCTGACTACAATAGGAGCAGATGGTGAAAAGCGTTTTGAGCTAGACGACTCTGAATACAGCTGTAGTGAAATTCTGAAGCGATTCGTATTAGTCGCTTAATTTTTAATAATAGTGCTTGAGTGGTGTCTTATATATTAACAGTAAACAGTTCCCAAATCTCCAAAAATAGGCAACGCATCAGGGGGTGTGCCAATGTTTGTCATTCTGGGCTGATATTAGCTTGTATCGCGGATGTGCATTGACAACAGTATCCACATACCACCAGGGAGACTATTGATATTATTGAAAATATTGATATCGTACGTTTCTATAATCGTACGTACCGTATCGTATCGTACGTACCCGCTGGATGCAGATCGCTGCCGATAGGTCTAAATGGCGGACAATGGGGGAGGCCTATGTCCAGCAGTGGACGTCCAAGGGCTGAAATGATGATGACGTTTCTATGATCCTTTTAAAACTAAGCAAAATATAACTATGGTATCTAAAATGTAGCGTTTCCTTTTAACGTCAGGTCTAAACCACAGCACGTAAATTTTAAAAATATCCAAATACTGGTGTATAAATTTAATTAAATCTGTTTCTTGTTAAAATTTAAAATTAGTTAGAAAGTTTTAAAATTTTTGAATAAATATCGAGAAATATCGAAAAAAAATATGAGCTGATATATCGACCGTTAGTTCTCGAGCTAACGTCGTGAAGATCGCCTATTTGACAACAAAAAGTAATTAAATGAGCACCAAATAAATACTGAATGAGCAGCAAATCGATGGCAGCATATTATGTAGGTAGAGGTGGGATAGGTTTAAGTTTTCTGGTGACAAGGAAGTAATAGGATTCTCACGAAACACGACTTCGTCGACTTGAGCATACCATTCCTAGTAGTTTTTTAGTACAAATATTTGCCCCAGTTATTAAAAAAATAGGTTCTTTTGTGGATAATTTAGTATTTTTTTGCTACTCGTTTAACATTGGCAGCTTACAACATTACAAGCCATTGGCAACAGCCTATTTTTGCTCAGCTAAGTATGTCTCAGCCTTTACAAATTCTTTCGGCGTCTCGTCTTCACTTGACACGGGATACGGGGGATGCGCGATGAATGGGTAAATATGTGTTCATTTAAAACCGCGGGAAAGATGCTCATTAGCATTGTTTTGATAGGATCCGTGTGACTTGTGTTGGAATTTAGTCGTATGACTTTCTAGATTGTTCTAATTTGCTTTTATTTGACAGTTTTTTTATACTCAGATTTATTTATTTATTGATATTCACCATAAAGCGACAACTTTTAACAACATTTTTATATATATAATGAAGCAGATAGACAGACAGTTCAAATGGTGAAAAAATGTATTTTTTTTAGAAAATATTAAGTTGCGAAAAAAGTCGTATAACAGGAGTTATGATAAAACTTTAGTACTTTACAAGGGTGCAGGTGTTTTCATTTACCCCTGCAGAAGGGCGGGCGGTCTATATGATGGTAAGTGGTCTAGTGGTCGATACATTAATCCGATTGTATCATCAACATGTTTCGCCTTTCTTAAGTACAGCCTATTCATAGATCACAAAGTTTATAGCATCATTATTAATTTAGACATTTTTTTTAATAATACTTCCGTAATTCTTTGTATTTATTTTTTTATTTTCCTTTTTTTTTCTCCTTCCTTGATTGCGCCGCTGTCATTATTATCTTTCCTCTCCCTGAAGGTTGGCTGGAAGACAATGCCGTGTAGCATTAAGCCTGCCCATTGTACTTTGTGTAATAAAGTGTTAAATAAATAGATATCGCCTTTTTTCCGGAATGACTAAATTCATGTGGCCCTAATGGCCTTTCAAAAGTCACCGGACATGTATGGTTTAGGGCGAGTGCAGAAGGCGCTCAATCAGGAGCAAAGAGTGTGTGCAGCACCGAGCCTAAGGGCTCGCTCGCCGATAGATCGGCGTAAGGAACGGACCTCGGCTTAGGGCGTTGCTTTGAGACGGTACCGCGGGATCGCGAGTCGATGAGAAAATAGATGTCGTATGCTACGTAAACCAGTTTGAATTAAGTACTTTCTTCCTTGGTTTGCCGTCACGAACGGTTTGTTGAGGCTAACGGGTTGTGAATAGTTTGGGGGCAAGTGGGATTGAGTCCCGTCCACTCTCATTGACAGCTTCGTAACATGTATTCAAGTAGACTTACCTTTAAGGGCGAGTTGCACCAAAATGATTTGAAAGAAAGAAAAATTATTTGTTTATCAAAACACAACATACAAAACACAGGAAATGCTTGGTTATAACATAACAACAAGTGTGCATAAACAAAAATAAATGTGCGAATGTGTGTCGTGGCGACAAAAAGCATACCTAGCTCAGCATAAAGCTGTGGAACGAAAGGAAATGAACCACAGCGCTGATATTCTGATATTTGATGTATGCGTGAACGTCAAAAATGTCGTTAAAGAACGTCAGTGCCAAAAATGCATTGTTCCATCGATTGTAACCCTTAACGTTCGTCAAATATTAACGATTTCGTTAACCAGTCCTAGGGTATTGGTTAACGTTAAACTCTATTTAAAGCTTGGATAAAATGATACGATAAATAGAAGTATTTTATTATTTCATGAATGACTTTACTTGTTATACGGTGTTACGTGATGTTATTCTGAAAGGTAGCAACCTACTGCCTTGATACAAAGAAAAAAATATGTATTAAATTATGTAAATGTATAAATCAATTATGCTTCATATACATGTATGCATATTTATTATGTATTATTATTTACGTATGTTTATGTATTTAAATTAAAACTACATCTGCGTTCTGTTGTCTGTTTGATCTTGTGGTTGAATGCTAGAGAATGCCGTTTCCATTAAGTCCATTAATGCCATTAAGTCTGCGTTTTTTACATGTTAAATACGTGTGTAATGAAGTTTAAATTAAAAAAAAGTTTAATACAGCACTGAAAATTCCATTCTTCATAATTTTAGGATTACTAAACCGATTTCACCCATTTACGAATTTAACCTATATCTATTTCTATGCCAAATTTTGATATCAATCAATAATATACTGTAACTATTATAGATGTTTCACTCCATTAGGAGTTCAATTTCGAGAAACTCCTTAGTTAAGTCTTTGAGTTATAAAAGGAACTTTGAGATAAGGAAGCTACTGTTCAAATTTCATGTTTGTAGCTTCAGCGGTCTCTGTTTAACGTTGATAAGTCACCCCGTTAGTAAGTCAGTCAGTCAGTCACTCAGTAGGTACATTTCTCTTTTTATGTGTAGATCTTTCTTGTATACATATAGATATACAATTTGGAATTGATGGTAGTTTTGGGGCCATCCTTAGGCGAATTTTAATTTGATTTCGAATTTCAATGGTAGTAATCCCTACAATAAGTTAATTTAGTCAAAAATAAGTGCGAACCAACCGTTACAAAACAGAAGCGAGCAATGTATTGGCCCTAACAAAGTGCAATAGGAAAGTGGTCGATAGGTTATCGTTTCATAGATACCGCCATCCGGAGAGTCTTGGCATAGTAAACAAAGATAAGTAAACTATCTTCATAGAAACGCAAAAGTCACGAATTGAATGTATGTAGTTAATTTTATTCATTAATTATTATTATAAATAAAAGGGTTCTTCAAAAGAGCTGTGAATAGGTTCCTGCAAAGTCTGTAGCTCACCCGCATCCTGCTGCTGCTGTCCATGGCTGGCGGTGACCATCTAGCGGCCCGCCCGCCAATCTACGTTATGAAAAAAAACTGACCATCAACAATTATATACATCCATTTCCAAACTGGTTTTGACTGATATTATACCAATATTTAACAGTTGTTTAAATTTATACCTTTTATTTACATATACACCAATTTAGTATTCAACGTAAAAGATGGTGCAAAAACGCGATGCCGATGACGCCGTTTAGATTGAGATAAGTCACTTAATTGGTCCGTGAAATATTGTCAAAACGTGTAAAATAAATTTCGATGCCAACGTAACCATTATTCTAAATCGTAGTTTTCACTTGCTCCTAACAATATTCAATCAAAATCGATGAACTTGAACGGCGAGGAGCACTGCCAAACCTAGAGAATTTCCGTGTAGTTGTGCGTACAAATAACGCACGCTCCTGCGAAAACTTCACTACTGATTGAATTGAATTGAATTTGATGAATTTGATCTACTGGACTTTGTTTACTATGGTCCTTGTTCTACTGTACGATGACCCGCGCTTATATATTGTAACTCGCTGTTACAATTGCCTAAGGTACCATGGAACCCATTGTGTATATACCGTTTACATTTGATTTGCGAAAACACAGGTGTCAAATAATCACAATTTAAAAATTCTCACTTATTATTATAGAAACTTATTATGTAGCAAACGAGCGATCAGTCCACCCGGTTGTAAGTGGCTGGACACTGACGCCCATAAATATCCGCGATACATGACAAACATCAGTCCAGACTGACAAACGCTGGGTACGCCCCCGGATGCGCAGACAACGCATCCGGGGGATTACCTTTGGAGATTTAAGAATGAATATGAAAAAAGGGTTGTGAAAATGGGAAATAGGAAGTATAAAGGGACGGAAGTTTTCCTCATTTCATTACACCCCCCAATTCTCATTGGGTGGGATGTGAACTCAAGAGTATAATCCCTTCGACGGGATAAATGGGATTGGATAAGATGGGATGAGAAGTGGGCATATCTCATTCACTGTTGAAACACGTACGTGAAGTGCCACTAAGTGAAAACAAAGTGGGTACTAAAAGCCCCGAGGAACAATACCATAGAGATACACCTACTACAAGAATGAAATATAAAATAATATTAACCAACAATTGAGATTTTATCATCATTTTAATCAGTTTTACGGTTGATCAAGCGTGAGTCATCATCCGTTGATCGTGATGTGTGCTTACATCATCGTATGTGGAAAGACATAAAAAATATAGTTATATATGCATTGGTGTCAAAACTAACGTTGAATCTCTCATATTCGATGTCTAAAATATTCACAGATATAGGACGATGGGAGAAAATGATTTGATGTGGTACCGACCCACCAACAAACATAAAATTAGTTACAATGTATTTGCTATGATCTACCTTAACCAAATAGAAGATAAGAATATAAATCCGGTTTATATAATGGTTTTTCCACGGGTTTGACATAATCAATAAGAGCTTTGAGGTATATCTTAAGTGTGAACGCATGAAATAATCTTCGCATGCACTTTTAAGTTTAATAAACTATTTAGTATCTCTATTGAACCATAAAACGCCTAATATACCATTGTTACAATAATTATAATCAAACAGACTGATCTTCATCAAGCTGATCTTCATACTCGAGTTTCCGTCAAAAAGTCTCCCTATCAGTTTAACATGTTCCCCGTTCAAAAAGCATTCTCAATAAAAATCCCAAAATAATTCGAAAATCGAATACAAACTGACCACAAATAGCAGACTTAATTTTTTTTATATATATATATATATATATATGTATATATATATATTGGACGGTTTGAATCACTGGCCTTTGTCAGAGCGACAAAAGACAGGAAGCCAAGGTTTCACATCCGAATATTTTGACATTCAAAAATTGTGTACGCGATATATTTATAGGCGCATGGAGTTTAAATTATATTTTGAATAATGTTTAAAACATGCAAATTGAAATGTTCAAATGCTCGAAATCGAATGATACACTCTTCAATTTCCGTTGCATGTGCATAATAGTCGTATTTGGGCGGATAGAGTATCGGCAGATTTATACTCGTATGCATCTAGAAGTACATAGTTTTACTTTTAAAATTTTCGCATTGTGCACGTTCCGTTATCAGCCTTTTCAGTATCTATTGCTGGACATAAGCCTCCTTATGCACAACGACTTGTTCACGAGGAGGTATGTAGGGCATGGTCTTAAAAAACACCACACTGGCCAAGCGGATTGGCGAGACCACTCTTTTAGAGGTGATGTAGTTGTAGCTTTTTTGTAAGTGTAGGCTTTATTTGTAAGTCGCCCTTTACGATACCCGGCCGAGGGGGAGAGTGCACGCTGCAATCCAACCGCCAATGGGCGCGCTCGATTGGCCACTTTACAACTCTCTCACAGAAGACTACTTTGAAATGTACTGCATTTCCCACTTTATCTTATTTACTTAATGCACGTACGTGTTTCGGTAGTGAGTGAGATGTGCCAGAGCCCATTCCCATCCCATCCCTCCCCATTTTCCCAACCCTTTCTTCAAACCCATTCCTATATCTCCAAAGATAGGCAGCGCAGCCGGGGTCGTGCCAACGTTTGTCATTTTGAACTAATGTTGGCATGTATCGCGGATGTCTATGGGCGACAGTATCTACTTAGGTGGACTGTATGCTCGCATGCCGCCTTCGTCCATAAAAAAAACCGCAGCCAATATTTGTGCATAATATTTTATGTATGCAAATAAGTAAAATTATTCTTGTGTATGTTTTGTAAACAAGAAATGTAGCAATTGTATATAATCCAACTTTTAAGATTTTCGTGTTTTGCACACACATCTCTAGGTTTATATATATGTAGCTCTATGTCTTTCTAAATGTCTACATGTACATATTTTCTTTATATATGTACATGTCGTCGAATCAGTTACTCTACCACTATTGTCAGTCATTGCGTTAGTCCGCGGTTTTTCAAGCTACCCGCATTCACACAACACCTACTACTAAAGATAGGTGTTGATTCACACCGATAGATACTACCGCTATAGCGTCACTGGCTCATTGCAAAGTGTAGCAAATTTGTGTTTCACTAAAGGCCGATACGCGAATTTCGTTCAATGCGTTGTTCTACTCCCTGACTTTTATTAGTTTTAAAAAGGCCTCTAGTTGTGGAACGTTTTGTCGGTCGTTGCTATTATTATGACATACAATAATTTAGCGTTAAAGTATTGTTATTGTTAGTTTCTGCCTTTGTTATATTAAACTAGACTATCATCAGTGACAGTCTGTCAGTATTATTGGCTATTTGTACAGCTACAATTGACTTTGTTAACATGGCGTTATTTTTTTAATATTGGGAAGTAAATTGTTGATGATAAATTACAATTATTAATATACTAATTATATCTACTTCGGTGTTGCAAATGGCGATTGCAATAAGTTTTGAATGATGTTATGGAATTTAAAGCAGTACCATACAATACCATTAGCGTGTCTCTGCCAAAACTCGTCGCAGCACATGAAATTCCATTCTTTTTATCCAACTGCTCACGGCGACTTTCCTGATATTTGTAGTCTATCTGGCCATAGTGTCCCACATGTTATGCTTGGGTTAACACACTTTAGTTTTTCCTCAAACATCTTCGTTACGAACTTTGTACAGCAAAGCATTTTCATAACATAATGGAACAACTCAACTGTGACACTAAGAAATGCTTCCATACTCCTATTATATGTATTTTAGTATGGCCATTCATACCAAAGCACGACATGGTAAGAAGACTACAAAAACTGGATCGCGTTGTTAAAATTAGTTGTAAATGTACACAGAACCAAGAAAGACAGTGCTGGCGGGAATATTCGTCAGCTAGTGAAAATGCACGGTAAAATCGACTTGTTTTTGCCATCCAATTTAAGGCGAAGGTGCAAAGCTATTGTGCCGGTTTTTTGCGCCCACTTCTAACGTTTGTCCAGCAAATTGGTTTAAGAAAGGGATCACACGACCGCGGGCCGCGCCAAATAGCCACTTGTAGGGACACTTGTTAAGGAAAGATTTAATCTTTTTTTCGAGCCGAGTGTTGTAAGTGAGTTTATTATTGCAATTTAGATCATGGGGAAGAGGCCACAGGGCTTACAGTTTTGATTGTAGGAAGATAAAATCTATGCATTTTCGCGTTTTCCACTCACACGTATAATCAAATATTTAAACGAACATTATTTATTATTGAACACGTTCAGTTAACTTATGCTCCGGTTGGGTTACATCAACCATAGCTGATCACCAGAGCTCGTGACCATGTCTGGTGTAACTCAGCCCAAACATCGAATGAAATATACTCGTAAATTAGGTAAACATACGCGTTTATGACCTGTTTAATATATTATATCTATAGTTAATATATATATATATATATATATATATATATCTAAATAATATAATAAAATCGTAAAAAAGTCTGTATACATACTTAATATTTTTACAAAAAAAAGTCGTTGCGAGTGATATAGAACCCAAAATAACAATTTTTGAAATTTTTCGTCTGTCTATTTGTCTAAATGCGCATCACACAAAAACTACTAGACGGATTGTAATAAAACTTAGCATAGGTAAAAAACTTATGTGCTGGATTAATATTCAGGGCACTTTTTATCCAGATTAATTATTATAATGTCCCACGAGTATCAAACTAATTTTACATACTCTAACTTATAAGTGCACGAACACACGGGAATTGCTAGTATATAAATATGTGTACATATTAATATTCAAATATTTGTCTGTCTCTTTGTGCACTGATAACGCAAAAACTTCTTGAGACGGATTTTAATAAAATTGTATAGTTATTATCACGATAAAATTTATGAACCTATATTAATATTTACCTACTTTGTATCCCGAATCTGGTTACCTAAGTTCCCGCGGGAATCATTTTATACTCATGAAATCGTGACCGCAGCTTTTTTTATAGAAAAGATGGCAGACTAGCGAACGGGCCATATGATGGTAAGTGGTCATCGCCACCCATGGACACCTGCAACACCAGCGGATTTGCGGGTGTGTTGCCGACCTTGCAGAATCCTGTTCACAGCTCTCTTGAAGGGCCCCATGTCGTAGCGTAACGGAAAGCCCTGAGCTAGCAGTTCATTGCACAACTTTCGGGTTATAAAGTGTCTTTTAGAAAACATATAAAGTTATTATAAAACACCATAAAGATAGAAATTAAAAGTAGAAACAAACGTCGAAAAGTCGAGTGGAAATAAAGGGTATACAAAAGCCTTTACTAATGATAGGCTTTTGTTTCTCAGGTCTTACAGTAAAATTGTTAAGACCCGACTTACTATATAAAAAGTAAAAAACAGATTGGCTCAGTTTCAATCCACGGTCCATTAAAAAGTCAAAAGATATCCAAAAGTAAACGCAACAATCTAATTTTTTTGTCACATATTTTCTACCTGCTCAGAATCGAACGGACACCGTTGGTATAATTTAAAAAAAAACTATTATGTAAGAGGACCTTCTTCTAAACGGTAAAATAAGGCCGTTAACCATTCCTGGTATTATTCCATTCCATTCCCGGTAACAACGATCGCTCTGGGAAGGCGGATGCTTCTCTTCAGTACTTAAACTTATCAGTACTTAATATATGGTATATATCTATAACAACATCTATAAAAAATAAATAAAGGTCACACTCAATGGCTCACACCAGGATTTCTCCTGTTGTGGGTCCAGAGACACATATAGAAACAAAGACAAAAACAAAACAAACAAAATTGACAATATCTGGAAGCAATGTTGAATTGGTGTGTTGTTATATAAACTCATCGAGCTCAAAAATATTTATTCAAAACATTTATTTTCTATAACTACGGATAATATCGATATCTACCTTTCTTGCTGCTCGCTTTTTTATTCTGGCCTTTTATCTAGGCTCGTGCTCGACACAACTCAGTTTTATCTAGGCTCAGATAAAATTAATGATAAGGTTTCTATTTTTCAAATTCCAATCCAAGTTATTAGTTGCTAATCTATTTGCTTTAATTAAAATGCTTGGCCGTTCGCATCAGATAGGTCTCAACTTGAACGGTTATTTTTATCTCTTACTTTGTAGTAAAACTAGTATTTGACCACAGTTTCGCTCGTTTAGAAAATTCTATTTGTACGGGATATTGTAAAATTCTTAGGAAATATTTTAGAAAATTCGTTTTAATATGAGGTTTTAGTTTAAATCTCTAGTTGTCAAGTAAAACATAAATCGTTATCTATTTAAAGTATCCTATTTATCATATCATACCAACAGTCTTATGTCTCTCCGCTGCATTACCTTTAAACCTTCTGATTTTTTTTTATGGATGAAAGCGGCAGACGAGCATACAGTCCACCTGGTGGTAAGTAGATACTGTCGCCCATAGACATCGCGATTACATGCCAACATTAGTCG
Organism: Sesia apiformis; assembly: GCA_914767545.1. Taxonomy (NCBI): domain Eukaryota; kingdom Metazoa; phylum Arthropoda; class Insecta; order Lepidoptera; family Sesiidae; genus Sesia; species Sesia apiformis. The sequence continues at coordinate 1,807,174 of OU611962.1, forward strand.
AAAATGACAAACGTTGGCATGACCCCGGATGCGCTGTCTACCTTTTGATATATAGGAATAGATTTGGAGAAAGGACTGGGAAAATATGGAGGGATAGGACGGGAATGGGCTCTGGCACATCTCACTCACTACCGAAACACGTACGTACATTAGGGAAATAAGATAAAGTGGGAAATGCAGTACGTTTCAAGGTAGGCTTCTGTGAGAGAGGGGTAACGTGGCCAGTCGAGTGCGCCCAGCGGCTGTTGGATTGCAGCTTGCACTCTCCCCCTCCAAACCTTATTCAACTACCTAACTACGTTGATCTAACTACCTTATTCAATTAATAGGTAATTTAATACAAAACAATTCTGATATTTTAATAAAGTTCTAGTAAACTGTTGATTATACATACGAGTATGACAAAAAGTCAGGAGACCTTTTTTATAGTTCATTTACAATTTTGTTTATTTATATTCATTTATATGCTATTCCAGTCATGGTTTCCAAAAAAGGACAAAAATCTGTAAAATATACGAATTCACAAATTTCAGTAACACTAATTGTTCTTATTAGGCTATTCTTTAAAACAAAGGCATTTTGGTTCATTTTGATGACATTCGAGAAAAAATTAAGAAAAAGTTTTGAAATAGTTTTCATTAATATAAAATCAAGCTAGAAACTCGGAGTTTTGTACAAAACAAAATTATTATTTTTCTTATTTCCGAATATAATGTTATTTACGCTTTCGTTGAAAAAATATTCCTATAGGGTATCTTTTAACTTGCACCCGCCTGTGCTGAGAGGATTGCAAGTTTCTCTGGTTACATGTAAAACGGTAACTTCGTATATGGGGCATCGCCTCAGGCCAGATAGCAGTTTTATCTGGACAATTTTTCATGATTCAAGCCGGCATGCGGCGGGACTGGTTTGTCACCTGCCGACTTACAAACGGTATCGAGTAGTATCATTCATAGTTGTGGGGCGCGCCCGCGGCCCGCGGGTCGCAACCTCGCAAGGATAATCTAAAACGTGATACGGTATTTGGCTATTATAGATTTAAAGAACTTAAGACATTTGAAGCAAATCTATGATATCAAAATGTCGAGATAAATGACATAGATTTGTTTTTTAGAAAATGGCCGCAGACGTGCATACAGTCCACCTGATGATAATTGGATACTGTCGTCCATAGACATCAGCGATACATGCCAACATCAGTTCAGAATGACAAACGTTGGCGTGCCCCGGGATGCGCTGCCTACCTTTGCAGATTAAGGAATGGATTGGAGAAATGGTGAGGGACAGGATGGGATGGGCTCTGGCATATCTCACTCACTACCGTAACACGTTCGTACTTTGAGGAAATACAATAAAGTAGGAAATGCAGTACATTTCAAGGTAGCCTTCTTTGAGTGAGGTTACGTGGCCAGTCGAGCGCGCCCAGCAGCTGTGGGAATGCAGCATTCGCTCTCCCCCTACCTAAAGTTAGAAGCTAGAAAGAAAGTCACTACTTAAGTAGGTATATGTAATAGAATGACTATTATTCTGTAGAGCCATTTTAACTATGCATCCTTTACAGGAATAGTAATAGTTTCCAACATGTTCCCATCTCGTAATACATATTTTGAAATTCATATCTACCTACCTATGTTGTAGAATGTAAAACATACATTTCAGGTATAGACACCCTACTCTTCTGTACGTTACTCATTGATAGAATAATTTATTAAGAGCCCTTTCAGAGATACGTTCATGCACCTCATTTTATGCATGAGAGATGTAAGGCCTTAGGTCATTCATTATCAACAAATAATTATTTTTAATTGCAATAAATTTTCAAGGGATGTGCCGCTAAATATGTTAGGATAGCCGAGTTACCCAATTCTTACAGAGAAGACGGCGGTCTTACCTGGAAGGTTCTTGGTCTTGGCAGTGAATGTTTCAAACTAAATGTTTAGATATACTGGTGACGAGGCTCCTAGCAATCAATTCAGTTTGGCAGTTACAATTTATAATGGTTCGGTGTATGTTTTTGGATTTAAATAAATAAAAAAATGATGAAGAAATTTCCCTCTGCCCACTGTAGTTCCTATGCTATAGGCTGGGATAAGCTGTCACTCGCTATCGAAATATGTTGGTACATTTCACGGCAGTTTTCTTTGAATAATTCATAATACGAATTTTATCATTTTTAAGTACTACCTTCATTCTGTAAAAAAAAATGTTTTTTTTTTTATAGATAAAAGGTGGTTTTGTTTATGCTTTTACTTTTTGCGCTGAATATGATCAAAGGTCATCTACATCTGAAATATGATAAAACGAGTTGTCAAAAAATTACGCACCTTTTAATGACAACAAAAGGTTTAAACGAACAAGTTTGACGAATTGATTCCAATCATTTGTTACAGTGACATTCATCAGTTTTTTATATTATCATTCGTATCGTTCCACCTTGACATGAATTTTATCGTTTCGCTCTATTATTAACAGCTCTTATTAACGTGTAATTAACAAAAGATCCCAATATTTCACCAATGGAGCGGGGACGCCGACAAAGCGACAATTACCGCCAATTTTATATCGGAAACAGCCGCCATATTGCCGCGCCATCTTTGTTGCGCGCTTAACAAAAGATACTCTCCACAAATTTATTTATGCGTGTAGCTGTGACGCCACTGTCAGTCTTCTTCTTTTTTTTATATTGCAATAGCGCAATTGACGCATTGTGCCAGTATCAACATTTCTTCGTAATTAACACTGTCACACATTTATGTCGAAGTCAGTAAGGAGTCGCTCAGTAAAGTGATATTCGTAGGAGGTTTATTGAAGACAGAAGAGTTTCACTCCTTAGAAGCACACATTTGTCGTATTTTTATGTGATGTTTGATTGTCACAAACATCACGCATAAACATTAGACACTTTGAAGTTTAATAAACTATCACCATTAAACCACAAAACCCACAATATACCACATTTTTATAATAATCAAACAAATTTTCAACTTCACATCTAGAGTTTTCACCAATAAGTCCCGTATTAAGTTACGAAGATAACAATAATAGTATGTACTCCAATAAGCTGTCAAATGAAAAATAAATATAGTAAGTACATTCATTAACGAGCACGCACTTTTTTAATAATTCGTCAAATAGCTTTTAGGCAAGAATTTCGTGGCGCGCAAAGATATATTTGTTCTACTATAAAACGCGCCAAAGTTCGTGTATTTATTTAATTAAAATACTCTCTAATCTAAACCTTTTCTCGGCGTAATAAGGAAGTAAATCTTTCAAGTTTAATTTCTAAAGAGTATGATGTACCTTTGTTAAGTACTTAGAAGCTGTTTGTCACGAAAGCCAAATCATGCCCTAGGGCAGTCCTTTTGATAGAATATCAAAGGAGGCCCAATTAAAGCAGTTTGTATACATCGGATTAATTAATTGGCGTCTAAAACATTGGATGTTGTTACATTATAACAGGTTTTATTAAGCATTGATACCTTGCAAATCAAAGCGTCTATTCAATTAGCGTTTTGCAAAAGCGAATTACCGACACAATTTGCTAATTAATACGGCTGGCATTATTTTTTTTTATAAACGGAATCTTATATTGAAAGAGAAATAGTCAAATAGTACTGAATGAGCGGAAAATCGATGGCACCAAATTTAATGGTCGGTTAGGTTTCTGAGAGACGAAATGCAACATTATTTCTCCGTTGGTTGTTCGTCATTCATCATCATGAAAATTTAATAATTTAGTTAATTTACTTAAGCTGTGACATGGGGTTCTTCTAGAAAGCTGCGAATAGGATTATGCTAGGTCGGCGCCTGCATGGTGTTGCAGGTGTCCATGGGCGGCGGTAACACTTACCATCACGTGGAATCGCTTGCTCGTCCGCCTTCTTCTTTATAAAAAAAAAAAAAACTTACGATTAAAATTCTTCATGGATCGGCGGGAAATTTTTGTCGACCGACACCGGTCCGCGGATCACCGGTGGAAAAACACTATCCTATAAGGATGTGTGTAAGTGGATGCTCTCGCCCACGGACATCTGCAATACACGCCAATCAGTCAAAAATGACAGAGGTTGGCACGTCTACAGCTGCACTACCGTAGAATGTAATGAAGAAAGGAACATGAATAGAATAGGAATCGAATGTTATGTTAATCATTTATGATTGAAGTTGTGTTTGAATTAAAAGGTATACCTACCTATGCCTTTTTTAATTAATGTCCAGTTAAACTATTAGATATTAAAATTTCAACAATTAATAAATTAATGCGTGTTAATGTCGTAGGCCGTAGAGACACACACAAATATACACTTGGGTCTGGACCCGAACATACATTTGTCTTTAAACAAATGAATGTGCGACCGGGAATCGAAGCCGGGACCCACAGCACAGCAAGGAGGGTCACCCACAGTGACCTTTTTAGAATACTTATAGTAGGTACGAGTAATTATACCTACCCAATAATTATTATAATTATGAAGTCAAACTATTCGCACAACGTACTATCAATAAGGGTTTAAATAAGTTGTTTATTTGCAACTAGATATGCTTTATACACGGCAAAATAGATAAGTTTTCCAGATAACTGACCTTTCTCTCTACCTACAACAACACACGCACACATAGACATACGACGTTAACTGATATACTGAAGTTGTAACAAAATTTTACTAACGTTCTTTTATAGCTTTGTTGGTTGAGTGCCTAGTATGTAAACAAAGTCTACTGCATACAAATTTATTTATTTTGCCATTTGTAACATGTATCTTGTAATAAATTATAACCGCAGACGGTCACAGGGTTCATGCTGATTGTGGATGCGATATGCCGTCGGGAACTTGTTATATTTCACGCATTAAAGCTCGTTTCTCTTTATCGAAATATGAAGTTATGAGTATAAGTAAATATCGGTTGCATATTTATGTACTAAACGCGTATATTTACTTATTTCATTCGATGCTTCGGTCTATTTACATGAACCATTGTCATAAGTTGACAGTCATGACATGAAAATGTAAAATTTTGTAATAATTGTACTTTTGAGAATGGAAATAATGTGTAAGTCTATACCTAAAATATATAGATATATATTGTAACAGGAAGGGTGCACGCTGCAATCCCACAACCGCTGGGCGCACACGACCGGCCTAGTTACCCTTCCCTCACAGAAAACTACCGTAAAATGTATCTACTATATTTCCCACATTATCCTATTCCCTCTATGTAGGTACGTACGTGAGTGAGACATACCAGAGGCAATTCCCATCCCATCTTATCTCATTTTCCTTCTAATTCTCATTTTCCCGAACTTTGCTCCAAATCAATTTCTAAATCTCCAAAGGTACGTAGTGATACGGGTACATGCCAACGTTTGTCATTCTGGACTGATGTTGGTATGTATCAGCTGTCTATGGACGATAGTATCCACTCACCACCAGACTTGGTCTGTGACTGCCTTCTTTCTATAAAAAACGTTTTGAAAGGAATACTCTGTACACTGTACCATACCATCAGAATCTCCTCACTGCTGGATATAAACTTGTCCCAAAGCTTGCCACGCATGATACTAAAAATCCCAAGGAAATGAAAGTGGCGGATACCGCGATTTTCGAGGGCAGAGACAGACAGAGAGATTAAATACATTATCAAACGCTGAAGCTAACACCGTATTCAACAAACATGATTAAATCAATACGGTCGCGTCGAAGCCCCGGTTTTCCCGGATCAATGAACTCTACAGCTCAAACTCTCAACTCATTTACTCCGTACGAGGGATTATGTCTTTTATTATCTCATTAATAAGGTACATGAGAATATAAGGTGATGTCCAATCAAACATGCAATTCATTAACAATTTGTAAAATGAAAGACTCATATCCGCAGTATTTGATCGAAATTGCCGATAAAGGAAAACATGTATTAAGTCATTCTATTTATTATTAATATAATCAAACTCGTGATAACTCATAAAACCATAATCATAACCGCTCCTTTTATCGTTGACTGCTGGACGTGGGCCTCCTCGTGTACATGAGTAGGGCTGCCACCCTTCCGGGTTTGACCCGGAGTCTCCGGGTTTGCTGGACGCTTGTCCGGGCTACGGGTTAACATCGTAAATCTCCGGGCGGCACGGCTGTGACGTTGAACATTAAAAAATCTCAGAAAAAATAGGAATATGTTTTGTAAACCGCCTCTAGTTAGGCTCGGACAAATGCAAAGATACAATTTAAAGCGTCGCTGTGTGTATCAAAGACAGTATAAGTTTATCTTGTAGTAATTTTATTCATAATTTAGTACTAACTTTAAATTAAAAAATTACTACTATTTCCTGTATCGTTTTTGTTCTATTTATTTTAATCTCTTAGATTTAGAGTATTCTGAAGGTGGCAGCCCTATGCACGAGAGATGTATATGGCCATAAAATGTCACTCTTCTCTGGATTTAGCGAGAGTTTGGGTTCTTTTACACATGGTTTAGTTTTTCAGGGGCTGTGTTGAAGTGTATAATTGAAGTTTATACACTTAAATAAAATTAACAAAAATTAAAGTAGGTATCAGTTTGGTGTGTGACCTACATTTAGATAGATAAAACTCTTTATTGCACACCAAAACAACACAAGACAGTAACAGATTGTAACGTATGAAATGCACGAAAGGCGGGTCTTATCGCTATTAACTATCTCTGTCAGACAACCTTTGGGTAGAAAGGAAATGTTTTGATAACAGGTCTACACTCTACAGTATACATAATTACACATAATATATACATACACACATACTTGTAAATACACACTATTTGCTAGATAAATAGAAATTAAATGTTGTTCGTTGGTAAGCGCATCACTTGAGAACGGCGGGACCGATTTGACTATTTTTTTTTAAATTGTTCGTAATAGTCCGAAGATGGTTTTTAGGGAATTTTTTCTATGTGATTTCTGTATGAACTTATTGAAATTATTGTATTATTGAAATTTGGACAGGACAACGTCTGTCGAGTCAGCTAGTATACAATATATATAAAATAGTGAAATTAAGTATAAGTAATAGAATCATTACATTAAGAGGAAATGTAGTAATTAAGCTAAGGTTAACATGTTTGTTCTTCCCTGAATCTACGGATTATATTTATCTACTAAACGGTTCTTTTTTATTTTCTCTACTGATTTTGCTATTTCTCGGTAAAGTTGAAACTACAATGATTATTACGCAAATGGCGAAGCCGCAATCAATTGACAATAAAAGTTGGCGAGGTGCCATTGGTGATTTGCTTTGATGTTTACCAATAACTCTCAATGATGTAGAGGAAGGTACCCATATTTTGGATGGTGCCTTAATTTCGGATAGCGTCTTTATTCATAACCTATGCACTAGGCGGCGCTGCTAATAATAGTCAAGGGGAGCGGTCGCCTCCATATTGAATCTGTGTTGTCGCCGCCATCGTCAGAACTTCGTGTACGGAACAAAAAATAAATTAAAAATATTGCAAAAACATAGTTTTTGAAGATGTCAACTTCGAACACAGCTGCAGGGCAAGTGGTAAGTTCTAATACTTTGTTTTAAAGTATAATATGAAGGTGATAAAATGTAGTTTAAGTGTCAAATTGATTTGACGTGAATAGTTTTGAGGTTATTTTACATAAGTGGATTCAAAAGTATTTTTTATAAGGCCCTAATTCCGGATAGGCAATAGTGCCTAATTCTGGTTATCCGAAATTAGGGTATCCGAAATTGGGTATTGTTTTGATTGAAATGAGTTATCTGTTTTAATTCAAATTATCGGTTTATAATGTTTTTTTATTCCTTTAAGGTTTTTTTATTCAAGAAGCGAATAAAGTGGACTCCAGAAGACATGAAAAAAGCTGTGGAAGCGGTGCATAATAAAAAAATGGGATATCTTAAGGCTCATAAAGTGTTCGGAGTGCCCAAGTCTACGTTAGAAGACTACGTCAAAAACAAAGACGGTAAGAGTGTTGACGATCTGGTGAAAGCCAAAATTGGGAGAAAACCCATATTTCCTGATGAACTGGAGAGTTTGCTCGTTCAATATTTATTAGATATGGAGAAACGATTCTTTGGTTTACGCGCACGAGACGTAATGCAAATGGCTTTTCAGCTGGCTTTACAAAATAATCTGCGGTATCCATTTAGAAATACTGGTCGGGCAGGTAAAAAATGGTTGAGATTGTTTATGCAACGCCATCGTGAATTATCATTTCGAACCCCTCAGGCAATATCAGCGGCTAGAGTAAGAGACTTCACAAAACACAATGTGGAAGAATTTTTTGATATTTATGAAAAACAATTAGAAAAAGTGGGATCTTCTCCGCAGAAAATTTTCAATGTTGACGAGACTGGAGTCAGCATTGTTCAACATAAAACATGCAAGGTTATTGGTTTAAAAGGAATAAAGCAGATCGCTAGCATTTCGTCTGCCGAACGTGGATCACTAGTAACTCTTGTTACCTGCATGAGTGCTGCAGGGCAATTTATCCCGCCTCTGTTCGTTTTCCCAAGGAAGAACATGAAGCCTGAACTCATGAATGGAGCTCCCCCGGGATCTATTTCATCATGTCATGTATCAGGGTGGATACAAGGAGATAGTTTCACGAAGTGGTTACATCATTTCATAGCAATCACAAAACCTTCAGTTGAAAATCCTGTGATCCTCATTCTCGACGGCCATTATTCGCATACACGTAACATAGATGTTATCAATGTTGGAAGGGAAAATGGAGTCATCATCGTCTGTCTACCTCCTCATTCAACTCATAAAATGCAAGCGCTTGATGTGGCTTTTATGAGCCCGTTCAAAACTTATTATGCTCAAGAAATAGAGACATGGTTAAGAAACAATTCTGGGAGAGTAGTGACTGCATATCAAATAGCTGAATTAGTATGTAGAGCCTATGCTCGTGCTGCAACCATTCAGACAGCGATTAATGGTTTTAAAAAAAAACGGTCTCTTTCCTTGTAACAGAAACGTCTTTGATGAACATGAGTTTGCCATAGAAAACCCAAATGTTGAAGTTTATGAATAAGAAAGAACAGCAGACAGCGATTTAGTACCTGTGCTATCCGAAAATGTTCCTCCTAGCTCACAAAATTTAATCAACCCAAATCAGAAACAATCAACTCTGTCCACGAAGGCAAACACATCTGTGTCTCAATTTATAAAACCGACTGATGTAAGTCCTTTACCCTCCTTCAAGAATCGTAAAAATGTAGCTAGTGAGAACGCAGGGGAAAAACAAATAGAAGGGAAAAGCAGTTCTGATTACTGGATCCCCTTACAAAGTAGCCCTTGAAGGATCTCTGGAAAATATTGCAAAAAAGAAAAAGCCCGTCTTAAACACTTTATCACAGAATTCTAAAAAAAGCAAATCTAAAATAATTGACGAGTCACAACCATCACAACATCTGGAGCCAAAAAGGTAATTAGAAAAAGAACAAAGCCTGCAAAAAAGCCAGAAAACTCATGACAGCTCTTCAAGTTCCTCAGCTGAAGAGCTCATTTTAACGGATGAATCAGATGCTGACGATGCCGAGTGCATGGTATGCCTGGGATTGTTTTCAGAAGACACACATGGCGAGGAGTGGGCAAGATGTAGTAAATGTTTCAAGTGGGGTCACGAGAAGTGTACGGGATTTAAAAAGAAGGCTAAATTTATTTGCGCCGAATGTCTTGAATGAATAGATTATGATTTTTAATTTTAATTTAATTACTTTTCATTTTTTATTTTTATTTTAATTATCTTTAATTATTAATATTGAAATTAATTATTTTAAAATTTGATTTTTAGTCCTTTAAATGTCATTTGAGTTTTCTACAAATAAATATTTTCTATATTGCATAGTTTTATTATATTTTTAACATTATTATCCTAAAATTTTTATGTATCCGAAATTAAGACTCCTTTTTCTTTACTCCAAAAACATCATGGTTTTGCAAAAACAATATTATTTTCTTTTTCTTTACACCAGGATATTTAACGTTTTGGGATCCTAAAGTACACTATTTATAGTAAGAAATAATGTCACATCCTTAGCCAAAGGTTCAATATTTTTAATTCTACACATTAAAAACAAAATGGTATCCGAAATATAGCCACCTTCCTCTATGTGTTACTGTAAATGCTCGAACTATGGTAAATCCTAAAATCTTCCAGAAAAACCTAAGATTTACCAATTCTTTGTGGTAAAAGTCCGAAATGTTCTGCGATCATCGTTAATTTCGAACTTTTACCAGCAGTCACTCGATATATCTTCGGTTTTACCTCAGAAACATGGTAAATGTTGAAAAAATAGTTAAGTCTTGACTCATCCTGAGTCATTGCAACTGCTCCGGCCCTACGGGAAGTGCAGCCGCTTCGCCCTTGCGTAACACAGCACAGAAACCCATGGTAGGGCAGACAACTATCACGTGGATTTGGGGTTGACAAATTGACAAGGTTGACATTCGGGGTCCAAAACCATCATTTACTAAAACCTAGCATGTATGAAATTCAGATGGTAAAAGCCCGGAAAATCATCTCACTTTATAAAAATCCTTACATTTACCAACTCATGTTGGTAAATCCGAAGATTTACAAGTAAAACCTAGGATTTACCAATATACGTGCTTTTACAGTAACATATGCATCATTTACGTCTTCACATGTCGTTTAGTTCGTCTATTGAGAAATACTGTTTATCTTAATAGTATTAAGAGTAAATACCATAATATGTATGCCTGTAAATCCTCAGGACCGCCACCATACACGGTCTTTCGCTCATCTCATCCAGCCACTACCGGCGACTTTACGTATTAGCAATATCTTTTTTTTTTATGGACGAATGCGGCAGACGAGCATACAGTCCACCTGATGGTAAGCGGATACTGTCGCCCATAGACATCCGTGATACATGCCAACATTAGTCCAAAATGACTAACGTTGGCACGCCCCCGGATGCGCTCTCTACCTTTGGAGATATAGGAATGGATTTGGAGAAAGGGTTGGGAAAATGGGAAGCGGTAGGATGGGAATGGGCTCTGGCACATCTCACTCACTACCGAATCACGTAAGTACATTAGGGAAATAAGATAAAGTGGAAAATGCAGTACATTTCAAGGTCGTTATGTTATAGATAATCTATAATCACACTATCAATCCACAGTTTTTTTTTAATGATTTATTTCAGTATAAGATCACTACAGTTTATTCGAAATTGTGTGAGACATTTTCTGTTTCTTTTTTGCAAATTAAAATTTGCAAAGCGAAGGAAAACTTGGTGAGGAAATCCGCGTGTCAGATAATTAGCAAAGGATCTAGTGCATTTACACTAACTACCAATTAGCATTGGGTTCACTTACTGTATAAAGCCAGTCCCCTAGTACGCTATATACGCCAATATCGATTGATCGATCGATCATGTTTTAGGCCATCTCTAACGTAATCGTAGTATGACACATGGGGCCTTAATAATTTTAATATTCCTATGATTTATGATGCTATTAAGTTACGTAATAGGACATTAATGTTAAGGTCTTATTGGTCATTGCCTCGGGCTAGATTGTGCTTGTCTGCTTACATGTAACCTTTATGTTATAAATTTTTAATGACAGAATGAATTTTGACGGACAAAATAATAATAATAATAACGCCACACTCAATGGCCCACACTAGGCTTCCCTGTGTCATGGGTCCAGAGATACACAATCAGTAGCACAAACACACCCTGACCTGAACAAACATTTGTATATAAACAAATGAATGTCCGATCGGGAATCGAACCCGATTCTTAAAGCTTAAGAGGCCTCCGGAGGATGAGTTGCCCATACAAACGCAATACCAAAATAATTTATAATTAGTACATATTTCCACCATATTATGATATTATTCGGATTCGGATAGCATTTATAGATTGTGCTTGTCTGCTTCTTTTTTGATTCAAAATACTTACCTAAAACGAAATCTAAGCGAATTGCATTTTGCATGTTTTTACGGCGTAAATGACATGTTTTCTTCTTATTTGTTTCGTATTAAAAACATTAATATTTATAAAATGGTTCAAGCTATAACATAGCATATATTGTCAAATTACGGATTACCAAATAAAAATTTAAATAACATTAAATTTTCATTCATCATTCTTGGTATTACGGAACACGTCCAAATTTATAACAAATTCTGAACGACTGTAGTGCTATCGCGTCAAGCACGGGGCCTGAGCGGTCAGTCAAACAGAGATAGCAATTCTATGCCGATTTTTGCACTCGCCTCGAATTGTAGTTGTGGGCTTCGTACGCCGCGGCCTCTTAAATACTTAACTCGATTCCGAAATCGAATTCCGGAACGGAATCTCAAAGCATGTCGATTTTTGGTTTTACAAAGAAGTTTGGTGTCACAAAAAAGTCACAAAAGTAGAATTTGGTATTTTCCGTGCGTTTTAGAAGGAAGGTGGCAGACGAGCAATAAGTCTGTAATACATGCCAACATCAGTCCCTAATGACAAACATTGGCATGCCCCCGAATGCGCTGGGCACGTTTGGAGATATAGGAATCCATTTGGAGAAAGGGTTGGGAAAATGGGGAGGGATAGGATGGGAATGGGCTCTGGCACATTTCACTCACTACCGAAACACGTATGTATATTGGGAAAATAAGATAAAGTGGGAAATGCAGTACATTTCAAGGTAGTCTTCTGTGAGAGAGGAGTAACGAGGTCCGTCGAGTGCGCCTACCAACTGTGGGATTGCAGCGTACACTCCAAAATGCCTCTATGCCTCTATCTTAGGTTTTATCTAATTTCCATAAGCTACTAATAAACTATTATAAGATCTAAATAACTGCACGGTAGTTTTTAAACTACCCAATAAAGAAAATAAATACAGTGTGTCCGAAACAGACTTAAGTAAATGAGAATGTTTGTGTACAGAAAAAGTACAATACTTTAACCATTAAGGGTACTTGCACACTAGATGGAAAGTTAAGATAAAGTACAGTAACAGTCGTGCTTAAAAAGTAGGTTAAGTCACTTTTAGTACTAATAATGGGTATCAGTAACAATAAATTTAAAAAGTAAATGATACAAAATTAGATGTTATCTTGCTGTATTCATAGTAATGCATTACCTAATGGACAAAACTCATTAACATATTAATAGTGGTATATTAACAAATCAGTAGACAGTACTTATCTATAAATAATGACTTTAGAATTTAACCTAACTTATTTATATGTATACTCATTCATAAAATACAAAGGGTAGGAAGATTACATTGTTTGACCTTCTAGCATCTTAATTAATTGTATATCATAGAAAATCCTTAGGAATGATAATAATAAATACTCTTTATTGCATACAAATAGTTATCAGATTACATATGCACAAATAATAAATGACAGAATACAATAGGCGACCTTATCGCTGAGGCGATCTCTTCCAGCCAACCTTGCGACAAAAATAATTAAAAAGAGAGAAAAACAAAAGGGATATGGGTATTGCAAAATGACCGAAATACACAGAATGAATCATGTTCAGTATATACCTACCGGCTATATCGATAATAAAAATAATATAATAAATACTTATAATAATAAATAACTTAATTTATTCGATTATAATATTTCAATTATTACAATTAGATGTCATCTTTTTATTTTATTGTTTTTATAAATTAAAATGGCATTGCTCTTACAAAGCATGTGATAATAGGTAACGCGCACCTGTTCACTGCAAACCTGTTTAGCATCATAATGGTGTACTCGTATATGTTCAGTCAGTTTCATTGCAATCATTGTTAGCCGTGTCAGATTTTTCTTTTGCTATTGATTTATTGACTATTAAAAATTAATTAGGTATTCAGCTAAATTAATCAATTAATTGTTATTTTTATATTAAAATAGTCGCATTCTATTTCGCTTGCACAAACCTAGATGTACATATGTGTACTGCAGGTGGAGAATATATGCTGCGTTCCCACAGCCGCTGGCCAGTCGAGTGCGCTGGCCACGTTACCCCCTCTCTCACAGAAGACTACCTTGAAATGTACTGCATTTCCTACTTTATCTTATTTCCCCAATGTACGTACGTGTTTCGATAGTGAGTGAGATATTTCAGAGCCCATTCCCATCTCATCGTATCCTCCCCATTTCCCAATCCATCCCTTAACCTGCAAATGGTAGGTGGCGCATCCGGGGGCGTGCCAACGTTTGTCATTCTGGACTGACGTTGGCATGTATCGCTGATATCTATGGATGACAGTATCCACTTACCATTAGGTGGACTGTATGCTCGTCTGGCGCCTTTTTTTTATATACGCAGTCTTATTTGTATCGATATCAGCCATTAACGTCTCATGGCAAGGGCATAGGCCTCCACTAGCAAATCATTAGTAGGTAAGCTAGTAGGCCTCACTTAGGGTATTTCGAAACAACTGTACTGAGGACAACGGAGTTCCAACTGATGTCAGTGGCGACCAGGGAAATAATTTATTCTACAATTACAGTTGTTTCCACTAGTGGGAATTGTCAGTGGGGTGAACGGCATCAAATCACGTCGACATGACTGTATCGCAGGTGTCCATGGGCGACGGTGTCCACTTACCACCAGATGAACTGTTTACTCGTATGCCATCTTGTTCTATAAAGGTCTGTCTGTAACACGTACATGCTCGTGCGCAGGTTTGCTTTTGCTTTATGTAGGAATGACGTTAAAATTACACCCATTAAAACTTATTGTTGATTTCTATACTTGCCGTTTCTGATTTACTGATGAGTCTTGACTGATATTGGCGTGTATCGCGGACGTCTACTTAACACCAGTTGGATTGTCTACTCGCCCGCCACCTTCTTTCTATAATAACCTTAATTAGTATAATTTATATTAATAAATACTAGTTTACTAAGGTCTAGTGAGTACGACCCCTAATACCCTGATGCTCTTTGCACTGCCATTGTCCAAGCACTACTCATAATATTCGAGCGCCTTTGAAAGCGGAGGAAGCTCTTTGTCCTCATATTAATTAAAACCCAGCCTCTACAACACAGTATAAATAATAAACAGTGTGGAATCTCCAAAAAACTTTATACTGTGAACTCGAAAATTGTGGAGTGAACCCAACTGAGGTGATTTCCACTAAGCTAGGACATGGGGTTCTTTAATGTATGTAAGCGGACTCATCGAGGAACCCAGCAACACCATAGTCGGCTGCTCCGTAGGTGGGGCATTTATTAATAATATTAGTTACGTTGATGATATGGCGTTTGCTGGGTCCCTCCATAAGCGCCTTAAGGAAGCTCCTCAAGAAATGTGAGCTGTACGCCGGGTCCCATGAGCGCAGATACAATGCAAAAAAGCGAACGTTTAGTGTTCCAACCACGTGGTCATAAAATTACCACTGTACCGCCCGTCTTTCTAAACGGTATCACTTGAGTCAAGCGATTTAAGTACCTGGGCTGCTGCGTCTCGGACGGTCTCACAGACAATGAGGATATTGAGAGGAAGCGTAGGGCGTTGGTTGTCAGAAACAATATGCTGGCTCGCAGATTTGCTCGTTGCACCGCAGCAGTAAAAATTGTGCCGAATTGACTGCCCAATACTGTGGCGGTTGATTTGGCTACACCACTAAATATTATTGTTATTAACATAGTTTTAAATTTTTGTTCTAACAATTATATGGACCATATAGAGTCTGAAATAGGATTTGAATTTAAGAAATCCGTGACTAGGATTCTTCAAGGTCAGTAGTGCTACAGTACCTACTACTTGGTACTGTAGCTTTCCATGGATGGCGGTAACTACTTACCATCTATTGGGGCGCCTGACCGTCTGCCATCTCATCTTTTAAATAAATAATTAAAAATTTGACACACATTCTTAATCGTTCTATTGACATACTTCATGTATAAGTCTTAAAAGTAAAATACTGATGTTAAATCGTGACTTACGGAGTTGTGTGTTCTTAATCAATCCATAAATTGAATTTAATTGGAACGTTGTGAATTGAAATAAAACCATTTTTTTATAGCCTATGTGTCAAACTGATGAATGAATGATGAGATAACTGATAAATATATTTTTTTTAATATACGAATATTTTACTGTTTGGGTTGGTGTATAGTATATTGTCATTAAAAGCGCTAAAAGTCTCTCTTTTTACACTAACGACCACTTGTTTAGATAAGGTAAAAATTTATGAATATTTGGGAAAAAACGTTTAGATAGACTACTGTACGTTTTTTCTGTACCGTGTCTTTATTCCAACCTCTTCTCAGATAACCCCTTTTAATGTGCAGCAGGATTATCATGTTTTTTCTTTGCTTATTTACCAGGTTCAGTTTCCTTTTCTTTCAGTTGCTGGTCCCTTTATAGCATAAGATACCATACCTTCAGTCTATGTCTCTCTATTGCTGGATATAGGCCTCTCCCGAGGCTCGTCACCGCATATGATTTTGGCTATTTTCATCCAACCACCCCTGGCGAACATCAAGTCGTCAGTCCACGTGTCCACATTGTGCGTCCCTCTCTGCGCTACCCGGTACCTGGTCTCCATTCAAAGACTCGTCTACCACATAGATTATTTGTCCTGTAGTAGATAAATGACTTGTTCATTGCTACTTTAAACGTTATGAATGTCTTCTCATGTTTCCATATCAACTGATATTTGTACATCACTGTTATTTCGTCTGGATTACGTAGCTATAAAATGGAGAAAGTAAAGTGGAATGTTACAATATAAACAAACTCCTAAATCTCCAAAGGTAGGTGGCTCTTTCAGGGCGTGCCAATATTTGTGATGCCAATATCACTCTTGAGTAATGTTGGCACGTATAGCAGATCTATTGCTCGTCTTCTTTATATAAATAGCAATAATAAAATACATTATCATTGTAGCTTTTTTATAGAAAAAACGGCGGCAGAGTAGCATACAGTCCGCCTGATGGTAAGTGGATACTGTCGTCCATAGACATCCGCGATACATGCCAATATCAGTCCAGAATGACATTTGTTGGCACGCCCCCGGATACACTACTTACCTTTGCAGATTAAGGAATGGTTTGGGAGGAAGGGTTGAGAAAATGGGGAGGGATAGGGTGGGGATCTGAGATGTCAGATACAATGGCTATGTTATTTATCGTCTTATAACATTTGAGATTTTCGCGTTTTTAACACATATTTATCTATTTACTTTCTTGTTTAACGTGAAAAGGCTTATTCATTTCATACTTTAAAATTGTGATTTAATGATCTGTAGGTAATATATAATATTTTGTGTGTGATGTCAATGACTTTACCACTTACCACATCACCACCAATCTCTTCCCGTGGGTGACGTAAAAGGACTAAAGGGTAACAAGGCTGCTACCACGAACCCTGAGGAACTACACCACCCCTAAAAGAGTGGACTCCCAACCCGCTTGACCATCGAGGCTTATTAAGTCCACACATCCCTCTTGCACAGGACAATGTGCATGTGGAGGCCCATGTCCAGCTGTGGACGATAAAACGGCTAGTTGCACTTACGGACGACTGAAGCAAAAACTCAGTGGTACGGGTACCTACTGGCCAGGTTTATTTCTTTTTAATTATTATTTTATGTAATCTTCTTCTAATTCATGTCTTCACAAATGTGTGTTGAGAACGGATACCTAAGTTCCGATAGTGTACAATTATTACGATAAGTACATAATAATACTTGTAATTATTAATAGCTCAGTAGATTCAGTAGATTCATATTTGTGACTCGAACTGCAAAATTGTTTACTACGATAAGTGCATCCTGTTCTAAACGACTGACTAAACTAACTAACCTCGTAACTATGCTCTTGACGAGACAGCGCGTCGTACAACGTACCACAAGGTCGCGTATCTGTTACGATACCGACCATTGTTTTGAGACTAATGTTCGGTTAATGAATAATCTGGCACAGGTCCAGAGGGGCGACTATATAAACATCTAATCTATCTTTATATAGTACACAAGCAAATGCTGTTTTAGAAGTTATGAATAAAACGCGAGAGGTAATGCTAGAATCTGCGTAGACGCACGCTGGCGCCAGTGTTGTCACGCGCACACTTGAAATGCGTGCCGTTCATTGGCTGTAAGGTCACAATTACAACGGTAAAACGATTCTAATTGGTCACAGTACAGACGCGGCCTTGTAACTACGTGACTAATACTCGACACACTGGCACCATATTTTTTTATTCAATAACTAAATCTCGTTTCAAGTTTTGAAACTGACTTAATACGATTTTAAATATATATTTGTAAAGTACTTAAGAAATATATGGCGACAGATTTCTGTTCATAATTTTATTACGTTAACTCTAAAGGAATTAGGAAGAATTAGATATGGGTCTATAAATTTCGTTTCAGTAGCTATTTCTTCCCAGTTATCTGGTTTATTTATGGGTATGATAAGGTAATAGGTAGTAGGTTATTAACGACGCTGGTATCCAAAGTATTCGAATGTATATCGTATAAATTAACGAGCTTAGGATTCTGTTATCCGATACTTATATCTAAATGTCGGTTAGACGTATGTAGATTTTGTTTTGATTGCTTCCATGGGAATATATTGATTTCTATGAATATAATTTCCCTGTTAAACTTAGTGTCTTTTTAAAATTCTGAATGAAATGATAATCATGCAGTCATAATCTCTGAGTGGCCAATAATTACCAACGGAATCGACTGGCCTCGTTACCCCTCTCTCACAGATGACTATCTTGAAATGTATTGTATTTCCCACTTTATCATATTCCCCAATGTACGTACGTGTTTCGGTAATGAGTGAGATATGCCAGAGTCCATTCTTCATCCCTAACGTTTGTCATTCTGGACTTATGTTGGCATGTATCGCGGACGTTCGTGGGCAACAGTATCCATTTCCCACCAGGTGAATTGTATGCTTGGCTTCCGCCTTTTTCCTATAAAAATAAATGAATTTCATTACACCATTTAATGAAGTTCTACAAAGATTTAAGTAATCTTTGACGTCCTACGAATAATATTTCGCATGTCCTTTTCCGCAAGTTTACCAAACGAAGTTTACGAAAGAATGAATACCGCCCGAAGGCAGTCCAATGTTCTTTATCAGGGCAGCCTGGGCTCGGCATATATCTCCATTAATAAACCGCGTGACGTGAGATACAGGGACCGCACATATATCAGTTGTACTACATGCTCAGTTCATAGGATATTAGCGTAGGAATATGACGAAGGAAATATTGAATTTGAAACTTTCTGGTTCATCTTTTTGGTGGGGGTTTTAAAGGATTGAAAAAATATTATTTATAAGAAATCAACATGGCCGTTCATAGGACTTTTCGTAAACAAGACAATGTGTCAGACTGTACCGATAATAAATTGGATGTGTTGAGATATTATCTCAAGACTTATGTTGGCTATGTTTTTTGTACTTCCACATACATGTTACTTCTAGATAGGTATAGTAGGCGCATTCCTTGCGACCGGTTTCACCTATCGAATACTGTGATGTGATTGGCACATACGATTATCGTGATGGTAATGCAAACAGCTATTTTTTAAAACCATCATTTTAAATTGCATAGTCATTGCTGCATATTATCGAGATATCTTTAGTATATTTTCAATTTTATTTATTTAAAGCTATATTCCCACGGTGGGATTAAAATTAGTGTTGTAACAATGAGCATTTGACACTCGAACTGAGTGAGCGCTAATGACCATTTAAGATACGAGCATTAAACGCTCGTGAGTGTCGTAGTCCAAGTTTTTAACGTTCGATAGTATTAAAACCCCGAGGGTAAAAGTTAATCTCTGAAAGGTTTCAGGTTCATTAGCACTGAATTAGCAAACGAGCGTTCAAAGGCTCAGTGCTCATTTTTTATTTACGGCACTAATAATAACATCTTCTGAACTACATATGTTTGCAGAGTTATCAGGTAACAAATAAACAGATAAACCAACTTATTTATTTATAATATTAGTGTTAAATTCATAGTATTAAAATTGCTTCTCAAGTTTTATAATAAACCTATCTTTATTCTGTAATTGCCGTTTATTTCTACTTTCTTTCTAGTCATGAGTATATGACCCCATATCCTTGAACTCGTGACTTCAAAGCGCACCCGTTGCATTTTTGAATTTAAATTAAATCAATCCGTAGGCATATATTTTCTGGAAGAACGACGGTATCACTTACTGCGAAATGGTAAAATATGCACGAAGTTCAACGGTAGCTACTCACGGGTTGATGTATGTGGGAATGGCTTGAATGTTTAATGTATACGCGTTACACAGTGTGTAGAAAAATCAGTGTGTAATCTAATAAGAACGCCGAAATACATTTCAATCAACAGACTATTCATTATTGTTTGCACGTTGTTTTTAGCACACTGTTTAAAGTATTAGCCAAAACTTAAAAATACACTGAGTTTGTTTTTAGAAACAAAATGTAAATAAATTGTACTGTAATGCTGTAGTACTGTAAATAAATTGTACCAATACTATATGCTATTAGCGCTAAGACAGCCTTTTGTGCATTTCATGTGAAACAAATGTCTGTTACCGTCTTGATTTGTTTTGGTGTGCAATAAATTTATTTATTTATCTATCTACCTAATGAATTTTTCGACATAAAACATAAATCAGATTTACAGTGGTATTATATATGTCTTAAGATCTATGTATGTGTGCATGTATATTACACATGTGTATGTTTATTTATATTATGGTATATAATTAATATGCCTCACTATTCACTATAGTTTTACTTAATTTGAACCGTGCGCATAGCATAGCCTAAGGTTGACTGGTGTCACTCTCTGCTGGTGCTGGTGTCCGTATGGTGTCAATTTGTGCGATACAGAATAAATAAATAAAATCCCGAGTTATATGACATTTGCGATTTTTATTTAACACTGAGGTAGTGTATACGGCAAGTTATAATAAACCAATGTCTAAATACATACTTAAAATCCTATCACTTTCTAAAACTATGTACATTTGTTTAAATTCTATTTTTTTTCATGTTTGTATTTATGTATTGTATGCATCTAAGTGTATATGTATAATAAAATAATATAATAAATAATTACTAAGTTATATTATGTTAATATTATTGAAATTATTAATATTATTAGAAACAGCACGATCTACCTTATTTGATATTGTCATCTGTTCTCCTTACCACCCAAAGGCTGCTTGGAAGAGTTCGCTTTGGCGATAAGGTCGTCAGTTTTTATTTTACTCACTATATGAATTAAGAATTAAAAAAATGTCTTTTTGCAACATGTGTTGATGTACAATAAATAGTTTATCTATCAATTTTGAATTTGGTATGTATTCCATTTTCAAGTTTCTTCGAAGATTACCTTCTTCCGTCGTCTATTTTCTGTGGACGGTAAGGTTATCGCGGTCCAATACTGCGGCCGCTGTGACATGCCGACGAACCTCTACTATTATTTATTAACGCTACACGTGGATGCTGGGTGATGGGTAAGAGAAGTCTTCTAATGTAGTCAAATTTTACTAACGTAATTTAGTTTAGTGAGCCAGTCAAATTGAACGCTTAGGGTTCATATCGTGTTAGTAATAAGTGCTTACATACTTAATCCATTGGCTGAGCGAACTAAAGTGGGCCTATCCTGCAACATGTCCTTCCACTCTTTCCACGGGTAATTGGAATTCGCGCAGGCGCAGGATATAGTTAGATTATTTATTTGATGTCAGCCTTTCACGTCCTTCTGCAGTCATGTGACTCCCATAGAAAATCACAAGGGAGTTTTGAGCTATAATCCACCACGGCTTAGTGTGGTTCGATGCTCGATATTTTCTTTGAATTAAGGATATTTTCCTTTACTACAGAGTTGGTGATATTTTTTTAGTACAAAAATAAATTATATAACAAAAACTCGCCTGCGTCCAATTCCTATTTACTCGTATGTGTTCATATAGGAGTTGGACTCAGGCGGGTGTTTTGTTTTTCAAATAATTAACTTATTTTTAGCCTTTTAGTTATTGCAAATAATGATATTTTTGCTATTTTGCTTCGCACATCCATGTCATTTTTACAAGCACTTGACCGTCTGTCGAAACGTAAATAGCATGCTATACCATCAGCCTGGTTTTCCTCTTCTGGATGTAGGCTTGACGCAATGCTCTCCGCCACTCATGACCCTGTATTTCTCATCCAGTTACCGTTATCGTAGCGAGTCCTTTCCGCATTCATTGCTGGACATGGGTACCCTTATGCATTGTCTTGAGCATTAAGTATGTATATATTATAGCCTCAATACGCCATGCTGACCAAGCGGGTTCGCGAGTTATCAGTAAAATTTGTATGGCCGCAATCTTTAAATTTTACGTTTCAATTTATTTCGCACTCTCGTCAGATTGCTGGAGGTTTTCGATATCATTTGTTCAATCAGCATCCAACGACGTGCTGTTCGTATTGTCGACGATCCTACTCTCACGGGCGGTTTAGAACGCTTGAGCATTTGGAGAGACGTTGCGTCTCCCTGTGTGTTCTGGTCGCCTGTACAATGGGGAATGCTCTGAAGAATTGTTCAATATAATTCCCACCCCGGGTTTCTACAACCGCACCTCTCGTCACAGAAGTGCGGTCCATCCGCATTTCCTCGATACGGAGGTGTTGCGTACTATTCGGTCCAAATAAAATGTTTTTTTGGAACCCGTAGGCTGTGGAACGAACTGCCTCAAGAGGTTTCATTAAGCTACGATATGGTGTTCTTCGAGAAAGCTGAGAATAGAATTTTGCAAAGTCGGCGGCGCACTCGCATGCTCCTGGTGTTGCAGGTGTCCATGGGCGGCTGTAACAC
Organism: Sesia apiformis; assembly: GCA_914767545.1. Taxonomy (NCBI): domain Eukaryota; kingdom Metazoa; phylum Arthropoda; class Insecta; order Lepidoptera; family Sesiidae; genus Sesia; species Sesia apiformis. Next base: position 1,829,979 of record OU611962.1, read on the forward strand.
TTACCATCACGTGGGACCGCTTGCTTGTCCGCCCACTTCTCTATAAAAAAAAGTGTTACCGTTGAAGCATGTACAGAAGTTCGAAATGTCGGATTTTATAGTAAGGGTATTATTATATGGTCGGCTCTACGAGTACCTTATGTTTCATTTCAGTACCATCTGTCTTTTCCAATGTCAGTTTTATGTCAATCAACATACCTACAAAATAGATGTAGTTATTGGCAATTCCGCGGGAGAAATCGGTCTACATACTAGTATTATATATATTTTCGGAATCGCCTATCAGGACGTTTTATTTGATAGTCCACCTAATGAATTTCATAAACTTTCATTTTCTTTGCAGCAAACAATATGGCGCCTAAAATCCACCATTATGAATTTTAAAATACGCCTGTACCACTTCCAACATCAAGAATAATCTAACGACACCCCACTTATTAATGTTGGTTACTTCATTTACGGTCTGCGAGGGAATAAAGAACCGGACATATTACATAACGGTGAAAAACATATCCCTCCTCGTGTGCCGCAGTCAGTCAGCTGAAGTAGAAGCTGACATTATACTCGTATGAAGAATAATTTCTTTATATAAATGTATACGAGTTCGAAAACGCATTCCTGAGTGTAACAACGAAATTAGTTAAAAGAAGTACCCAGCGAATCCTTGTAAAGAAGTAGCGACCTCTTTTAATTAGGTTGCAATACCTAATTTTCCCTATTTTGATTATATCGTGGCGACTATTAACTTTCACTATTATTTTATTGAATTAATAACTGTTAATTATTAACGTTCGCTAAAACTTTACTGAAATTGTAATAATATTACCAGAATTATAACTTCTACAAGTTATAAATCCGTGCAGAATAGGACTAAGTTGATATCTTGATTTTTAAACAAAACGTTCGAGCACGTTGTATAAGTAAAATTTACAATAAAGTACTTAAATCATTTAACACTCGATAGCTTTAGAGAAATTGATTTGAGCATTAAAGTGATATCTCGATATTCAAAGTGAAAACACACGCATAAAACTTTTAGACTGCGCCATTGAAAAGCCGTTCGTGTTAACTTATTATCTTACTCTCACCCTAAATGGATATATTGTATGTGATATGACATCTGTAAATCTCATCCTCTGACATGTTAATCTAACCGTTTATAGTCAATCAACAGACAAACAGGTCATCGTGATGAATTAATTAAGAATTAACAGCTTTTGGCCGCCTTTTATGTTGATCTCTTGATATGCAGTTCTCGCCATAAATCACATAACCTTAAGAACCGAATCGCCTCGATCGGTGATGTATTATGTTTAATTGAATTGTATATTTTTACGATCCGATTGCTATTGGTGAATTCGATCTTTGTTTGTTCCTTTAGTGATCTTTGACTCCTCCCGGTATATATATATATATATATAAATGTGTGTGTGTGTGTGTGTGTATATATATATATATAGCAAACGGAATGGGTACAAAGCGAGTGGAAGACAACCAAGGCGCAATCAGACGGAGAAACATCCTATGGTTTAGTTTTAGTTAGAATTTAGTTTAGTTTAGTGAGGTTAGAATTTAGATTAGGTTAGGTTAGATAGAACGAAGTAAGAAGCGGCTTTTACGGTATAAAACGTGATGGCAGTGGAAAAAAATATTTGTAAAAACGGGAGAATTAAATACGAGGAGATTCAGGAGATATTGTACATTGGATCGGGGAGTGTGTATGAAATATTATATGGACATCTACGAGTCTGGAGGACAATATCGTGTACCGAGGCTCAAAAGTTCTTGTCGAATGGTACCGTGATGTGATAACAAAATTTGAAACAGGGTCGTCTCGGCGCGTTTACGACATACGCGTTTACGCGTTTGCGTTTACGCGCGTGCCGAATCTTGGATTTACCAGTATAATCCAGAAACTAAGCGTCAATATACTGTTTGGCTGTTTCAAAATGAGCCTACCAAAGTGAAAAGAACAAGCGTTGGAAAAATTTTAATCCCAAATTTTTTCATTCTATCTGGCTACCTGATATCTGTACCTTTACGAAAGCAAAGCAGCAATCACGCAGAATAGTACTTAGCCACTGCTTGCCAAATGTTTTTACTGCAGTGAGTAATAACCGTTCAAACACAGGTCTCCCCGAACTGCTGCTGCATCATGACAACGCGTCCGCTCACTCAGCGCTTAAAACAAGGAACTTTTCGGGCAGTACCTACCCCACTTAAAGTTTTAGGCCATTCTTCTTATTCTTCTTCCAGACTTGGCACCTTGTAACTTACTTTATTTCCTAAATTTAAATCCCAACTAAAAAGGAAGCAGTTTTCGTCGCCGGAAGACGCGCTGGCTACTTTCGAAGACTACTGTGAAAGAGGTACCCGTGGAGAGTAGAAAAAATGTTTTCAAAGTTGGTTTAAGCGCATGAAATTTTAGATGCAAGTGGAGAGTACTTTGAAAAAATGTAATAAAGACCTGTAGAACATTTTTCTTTCTTTTTCGCGAAACTTTTTGAGTTCCCCACGTGCGGTAGGTATATAAAAACCCTCATAACTCAATTTTTTTTCTAAATATTTTAATTTTTATTTTTCAGTTCAATTTGCAGTACCTTATTTATTTATTCATGGAGGATATATCCCGCCCAAAAAATACGAATTCGAATTTACAAAAACGAATAATATGTAATATGTATAGGGTGTCCCAGATTGAGCGCCGGATTTAACTTCGCCAATTTTTTGTTTGGCGGTTGGCAACTGGTTTGTTTATAGATGTCACATATGACAGTTGCAATTAGTCAACATGGAACGCTACACGAAAGAGCAACGCATTGTTATTGTTAAAACTTATTACAAAAATAATGAGTTTTGTGGAGACAGTTCGCAAACTCGGTTCGATTTTTGGTCGGTGAATTTTTGGTCCAAATGAGTCGACTCTTCGGCGTTTAATCCTGAAATTTGAGGAAACCGGTTAGGTGAGGGATGCAACTCCTCATGTTTATCAACGGAGTGTAAGGTGAGCCGATAATATCGAAGCATCACCGATAACAGAAAAACATCAATTCGGCATCATTCTAAGCAATTTGACATTTCCAGAAGCTCTCTGCAACGAATAATGTAAAGGATTTGCATTTTCACCTGTACGAGATTCAATTAACCCAAGAGTTAAAACCTATCGATCATTCGCAACGTCGACAGTTCGTCAATTGGTTTTTAGAGCAGTAAAACCCGGCGCTCAATCTGGGACAACCTTTACAAAGTCAATCGTAAATATCGGTACAAATTTCTCACCAATAGAAATAATGACATTAAGTTATATGTTGCGGACAGCCAACAGTAACATGACATGAGTGATGTGCAGTGATTGCGTAGTTGTGTATATAATGCATAATTGTGTAGCGATAAGTATGTGCTGTGTCTAGAATAAGAATATAATGTGTAATTGTTTAGAATAAGTGTATTATGTACTATGTCTAGAATAAGAATATCATGTAACGTGTATAGGATAAGACATAGTAACATAAGTTGTAATAAATAAAGAGAATTTGGTACAAGTTGCTCAATAAAAAGAGATGCGAGGGAGGTGTTATAACTGAGGGCCTACGTACATGAGAGATTAGAGATAGCACGCTACACTAACATGAGAGGCCTACACGACCTAAAACCCCATACAAATAGTTACTGAGTAAATAAATGCAGAAAGTTAAATATTGATAGAAAACAAATCCCATGCGGGCGCTTCTCACGTGGGAGAAGCGACGCCGAGTACAACATCTGGCGCATGGCGTTTTCTCGGAATTAGGTCGTGTAGAAACCAACGCGCTAGAGCGAGAGGTACGCATGGGCGCTTCCCACGTGGGGGAGCAAGACAAGACGAGAGTACCGTTACGGCGACTCCGGAAACGGCTCGCCGTAACAATGGGGACTGCGCGAGGTAGCGTGCTATTGGACAAAAGGGCGGAAACCCTCGGTTGCAAACATCCCTTGTTGAGCAGCTTGTATTGAGAATATAAATGGGGCCAATCTGGCCAAAATACACAGTCGTCAAACAGCAGTCCTACGAGTATCACTTCGACCACCCGGCACCTCAAGAAAACCCTCCGACTAGCCGACCTCAAGAGAACCCCGCATACATGAAGAGCGAGCGGCATACAATCATTCAAGTTGGGCACCCAGATGCCTCGTCTGTCGTCACCCGCCGCCGCGAACACTAGCGCGTCTTTCGCTCGTATACGACCGGTCGGCCCGCCGAGCCATTATTAGTGCGCCGGTCGTCAACAAGCTGGTCCTTCGAGCCGGATCTGTGCAGCTACATTGCACCATCAGCACCACAACGTTCCGGCCATGAAGACGCGCAGTAATTCGCGAAGCGAGTCGGGCTACGATACCGCGTTACCGCCCGCACAGCCGTCGCCCGCCGCGACGGCCCGCGTTACCGCCGTCGCCTCCGACGCCGCGAGGGGCACCGTCACCGCTGACGTGTCGCCACGACACGCGATCGCCACTTCCACGAGGGAAGCCGTGAGAGAGCCGGCTCTCCGCCATGCCGCCGCTACCGCCCCGCCGCAGGGGGCGGCGCTGGATGAGCGTTCCCAGCGAGTGCCCGGCATGCACACGTTCGCCGAGCCGCCGCGTTCGCCGTCGAGGACGTCGGGCAGCACCGTGCAGCCCGCGTTGCCCGCCCGCGAGCGAGAGCCATACGCGTCGTCGCGAGTACCATCCCCGGAGGGGTACAGACACATCAGGGGGGGGGGACATGCCGCTACAGCTAGCGTACCGGGGGGAGGACGCGTCAACGAGTCGTCGCGCCTCATCGCCTACATACAGTGCATCAAGGCGCACTGTACGATCACGGCGCTCCACAGCTAGCCTAGCGGCGCAGAGGAAAGCCGCCGAAGTAGCCGCAGAAGCCCGCCTAGCCGCAATACAGAAGAAGGAATTAGAAATAGAGGCTAGGCTGGTGCGGAATCAATTGGAATTGGACTTGGCTAATATAGAAGCGGAGGAATCGGACCGAGGCAGCGCTGTTGATGCACACTCACGCATCAGCAGCTGGATCCAGAATGCGACGGACCCGGTCAATCCACGGGGGGAGCGCGGGGACCTCGACAACGTGTGTCTGAGGGAGAACTGGCCTGCAACTCCAGCACCATGGGAAGATCGGGAGAAGCGGATCGACAGGGAGCCACACCGACGCCGCGGAGACGACTGTCAACGAGAACCCAGCGGGGACAGAGGCGCGGCCACAGAGGGGCCACGATGGGCGAATGAACGAGACAACATTCGTCGCGCCAGATCGCCTACGCCGGAACGAGAGCGGGGCACGAGGCAGCTCGTAGAGGCGCTGGACAGAATCACAAGGATGCGTCCACCGCCACGCCAAGCCATGGAGCTGCCACCATTCTCCGGAGCAGCAACAGAGTGGCTGCCATTCAAAGCGGCGTTGAGAGATTCGTCGCAGCTATGTCGACTCACGCCAGCGGAAAACTTAGCGCGCCTGCGCGCAAGCCTGAGGGGGGAAGCGCGCGAAGCGGTAGCGGCGCTGCTATACACGGCCTCAGATCCAGAGCTCATCGTCCAAGCCCTGGAACGATGCTTCGGCCGGCCGGAGACTATAGTGTACAAGGCGCTGGAAGATTTAAAGAAGCTGCCGCGGCTAAACTCAGCAGCGGACCTGAACAAATTCGCAGTTCGGGTCCAAAACATAGTTAGCGTGTTGGCCACAGTGGACAAAAGGGGCTATCTACAAAACCCCATGCTCGCCCAAGAAGTGGTAGAAAAGCTCAGCCCGCACCTAATGAGCAGGTGGTGCGACTACGCCTACGAACACGGGGAAGGCGGCGAAGCAGAGATCGTCACCTTATCGCGGTTCCTGTCACGTGAAGCGGATCGGGCGGCCCTATACACCCGCCCGGCCCAGCTACCCATCGCAACGAGCGCGCCCAGAAGGAACGAGGCGCGCGCAGCTCCCGCAAGCGCACCACGCCGTGTGACTTATAAAGCGGCGTACCACACAGCCGACGCAGCCGTCACATGTCTTTACTGCGGAGAGGGGCACCGCACCACCAGCTGCAAGAAGCTGAAGGAGATGGCAATGGACTCGCGATGGGAGTGGGCGAAGAAGAACAACGTCTGCTTCAAGTGCATCGGCGAGCGGCATCGACGATCATCGTGCCGCGCTAGAGCATGCGGCGTCAACGGGTGTCGCCGCCCCCACCACCCACTACTTCACAGCGAGCGATCAGGCCCAGCCCCACCGGCCCCAGAGCGGGGAGAGGAAACAGAGCCGGCGGAAGCAGTACTGTCAACGCACAGCGACACAGCAAGCGACGTCCTACTAAAGGTATGTCCGGTGACAGTAAGCGGACCGCGGGGCAAGGCACACACGTACGCGCTACTAGACGAGGGCTCCACGGTGACGCTGATGGATGAAGCCCTGGCCCAGGAAGTCGGATTGGACGGACCGACACAAGCCCTAAAAATAAGAGGAGTGGGCACAAGCCTAGAACAGGCTACAAGTAAGCGCGTCACATGCACCATACGCGGTCCCGGCGAGAGGAGTCTACAAATAACCGCCCGGACACTTAGCGGCCTCAAACTGAGAGGCCAACGGATACCCAGCGTGCGCCGATACGACCATCTGAGAGATCTGCCGTTGTCTTCACGTCGAGAAGCTACGCCGCGCATATTGATGGGCGCGGACAACTGGGCAGCGATCGTAACACGTGAGTTACGGGTCGGCGGACACAGCGAGCCCGCAGCATCGAGGACGCGCCTGGGATGGGTATTACACGGCACGATGCCACGCCGTGTAATACGCGAGAGCGAAGACACAGTGCTGCACGTGACAGCCACACAAAGTAGGGACCGTGTGGAGGATCTTGTGCGTGAGCACTTCCGCATAGACACGCTGGGCGTGTCGCGAGCGGAGAAGGTGAGCGCCGAGGACAAGCGCGCGGAACGCATCTTGGAAGATACCGCTGCAGCAACTGTGGCGCCTGAAACTCGGCTGGGACGAGGCCATACCCGCGGAAGATGCCAGGAGCTTCAGCACGTGGCTGGAGGCGCTAACAGAGACGGCGAGCCTGCGCATCCCACGCGCCTACTTCACCTCGACGCCGGACCGACTCGAGCTACATGTGTTTTGCGACGCCAGCAGAGAGGCGTACGCAGCGGCGGCATACTGGCGCGCCACAACTAGGGACGGCGTGCGAGTCGCGCTAGCCGCCGCCAAAGCAAAGGTGGCGCCGCTGAAGTCGCTGACGGTGCCGCGACTGGAACTACAGGCGGCGACGATCGCAGTCCGGCTCGCCAAAACCGTGTGCGGCGAGCACAGGTTCCGTTCCATCGACTCGGTCACATATTGGACCGACGCGACTACGGTGCTGCAAGGGATACGGACAAACGCGAAGAAGTATACGCCGTACGTCGCACACCGTCTCGGCGAAATCGAAGAAGAGTCAAACCCACAACAATGGCGGTGGGTTCCGACGGCAGAGAATGTGGCGGACGACGCAACCAGGGCGTCGTATAACCACGTTCCCGTCGCAACGGAACGTTGGTTCACCGGGCCGGCCTTCCTGCAATTGGAGGAAAGCGAGTGGCCGCGAGAAGACGAAGAGGCCTACCCACCACCACCCGAAGCAGTGTTCCACGTGGAAGACGTCGAGAGAAGCCACGACCACTTACCCGACGTGACCAGGTTCTCCAACTTCCGGCGATTAATGCGAAGCACCGCATATGTGCTATTTTTTACAGATAAGCTGAGGAAGAGGGGAACTCAGCTAGAGGCCAGGCACATAGAGCGAGCCACGGCGCTGTGGGTCAACAGGGCACAGGCGGACAGCTTCGGGGCAGAGGTGGAAGCCCTACAGCGAGGCGACTCCATCAAGAGGACGAGTCGCCTATTCACGATAGACCTCTATCTGGTAGGGGACGTACTGCGCGTCAGAGGGCGGATCGAGGCGGCCGACGTCCCGACGGACACGAAGTCGCCAATCATCTTGGACGGGCGACACCCATTCACCCGTCTACTAGTCGCCGACGTGCATCGTCAGGCGGGCCACGCGAACAACGAGCGCGTGGTCAACGAGCTACGGCAACGGTACTGCATATTGGGGCTGCGGCCTACAGTGAGGGCCGCCGCACTCAGCTGCCAGTGGTGTCGCGTTAGAAGAGCGACGCCGCGCATCCCAGCGCCGGGCGACTTGCCGCCCGCGCGGGTCACCGTGCATCAACGTCCGTTCACGCACTGTGGCGTGGACTACTTCGGCCCGATGACCGTGGCGATCGGGAGGCGCCGCGAGAACAGATGGGGCGCGCTATTCACCTGCATGGCGACGCGCGCCGTGCACCTGGAGTTGGTCGCTAGTCTGACATTAGACTCGGCGATCATGGCGATACGACGGATGGCAGCGCGCCGCGGCTGGCCGGGTACCATGTACTCGGACAATGGCACTAACTTCCGCGGCGCCGACAGCGAGCTACGTGCGGCTTACAACGAGTGGGAGCCGCAACTACGAGACTACGCAACAGAGCGGGGAGTGCGGTGGATCTTCATCCCACCAGGCGCGCCACACATGGGTGGCGCTTGGGAGCGCCTGGTACGCAGCGTGAAGGTCGCACTCCACGCTACACTGAACGAGAAGGCGCCTAAAGAGGAGGCGCTACAGACACTGCTGACGGAGGTCGAGCACTCAGTAAACGCCCGGCCTCTGACCCACGTTGCTGTTGGGCCCGACGACGCGGAGGCGCTGACCCCAAACCACTTCCTGTTGGGGTCATCATCGGGCCTACCTCTCACCGGCCCGTGCACAGAAGCGGACAGATCCACATGGCGAAGGACCCAGGCGCTCGCCGACCACTTCTGGCGGCGCTGGGTCGCGGAGTATCTGCCCACATTAGTACCACGAGGACGAGCAGCGGACGACGTGCGACCGCTGCAGCAAGGGGACCTCGTGGTGATCGTCGACGCACAATTGCCGCGCAACGTGTGGCCGCGCGGCATAGTGGAGAGAGTCTTCCCTGGGCGAGACGGGAAGGTGCGGACGGCGGTGGTGCGGACCAGTGGCGGATCATTCCTGAGGCCGGTGACGAGGCTGGCTGTCCTCCCTGTGGAGCGAGAGGCTACGACGAGTCTTCGCCGGGGGGAGAATGTTGCGGACAGCCAACAGTAACATGACATGAGTGATGTGCAGTGATTGCGTAGTTGTGTATATAATGCATAATTGTGTAGCGATAAGTATGTGCTGTGTCTAGAATAAGAATATAATGTGTAATTGTTTAGAATAAGTGTATTATGTACTATGTCTAGAATAAGAATATCATGTAACGTGTATAGGATAAGACATAGTAACATAAGTTGTAATAAATAAAGAGAATTTGGTACAAGTTGCTCAATAAAAAGAGATGCGAGGGAGGTGTTATAACTGAGGGCCTACGTACATGAGAGATTAGAGATAGCACGCTACACTAACATGAGAGGCCTACACGACCTAAAACCCCATACAAATAGTTACTGAGTAAATAAATGCAGAAAGTTAAATATTGATAGAAAACAAATCCCATGCGGGCGCTTCTCACGTGGGAGAAGCGACGCCGAGTACAACATCTGGCGCATGGCGTTTTCTCGGAATTAGGTCGTGTAGAAACCAACGCGCTAGAGCGAGAGGTACGCATGGGCGCTTCCCACGTGGGGGAGCAAGACAAGACGAGAGTACCGTTACGGCGACTCCGGAAACGGCTCGCCGTAACAATGGGGACTGCGCGAGGTAGCGTGCTATTGGACAAAAGGGCGGAAACCCTCGGTTGCAAACATCCCTTGTTGAGCAGCTTGTATTGAGAATATAAATGGGGCCAATCTGGCCAAAATACACAGTCGTCAAACAGCAGTCCTACGAGTATCACTTCGACCACCCGGCACCTCAAGAAAACCCTCCGACTAGCCGACCTCAAGAGAACCCCGCATACATGAAGAGCGAGCGGCATACAATCATTCAAGTTGGGCACCCAGATGCCTCGTCTGTCGTCACCCGCCGCCGCGAACACTAGCGCGTCTTTCGCTCGTATACGACCGGTCGGCCCGCCGAGCCATTATTAGTGCGCCGGTCGTCAACATTATATTTATACATATTCTATTATATAATTATCATACCCTATTATAAAGTACTTAAAATCATTAAAAGATGTAGTAGTACCTACTCCACATATTTGATTTCAAACGATTAAAGTATTAATAAAATATGACTCGATAGTTTTAAGGTCAGATGTCAACACGAGGCCATTTTTTGTTACCGTTCTAGATCCTGCAGATCTGGGCTTCACAATATAATGCAACTTGAAGACACATCCGACCTTGTGACCCACGAGGCGAGTTTAGTTTTAGTTATTGTTTTTTATTTATTTAATACGTGAAATGCACAAGAAATGCATAATACGGGTTTAAGGACGTGAAATTAAGTTCCGATTGACATGAAAATATTACGACAACTAGCGACCCGCCCTCGCTTCGCTTCGGATTATAAGTTTTTTTTTTATATATAATATATAGCCTATGTCCACCTGGAATAATGTACGTTTCAAATGGTGAAAGAATTTTTCAAATAGGTGTTGTGGTTCCAGAGATTATACTCCACATCTACACACACAAAATTCGCACTCTCTCTTTATTATATTATTATTATTAGTACAGATTTTCTTGAATCTTTTGTTGCAAAAAAATATTGATTTAGGTGTTTGTATGTTTATTTAAGCTTACGGTACGTGGTTCGGTGGTGAGTGAGATATCCTAGAGCCCATTCCCATCCCATTCTATTCTATCCCTCCCCAATTTCCTAACCCTTTCTCCAAATCCAATCATGAAATCTCCAAAGGTAGGCAGCGCATCTGGAGGCGTGCCTACGTTTGTCATTCTGGACTGATGTTGGCATGTACCGCGGATGTACACGAGCGACAGTATCCACTTACCGCCAGGTGGACAATACGTTTGTAGTCGACTTCTTTCTCTAAATAAAACTCCGAATCCTGAATAGAACCCATGGTTTCAATCTTTAACAATGGCTCTATTTTAGACTGTACTAATTACTAACTAAATGTTGTACTAAATACTAACTAATGATAACTACCTTGCGGTGTGGGCCAGCTTTAGAGTAGCACCACCCCGTGGGCCTCGTATAAGGCGCCTAAGTGATAACAAAGGACTCGTCGACTACTTTACCCTTTAAAAGAGTGGACTCGCCAAACCGCTTGACCAGCGTGGCGTTTGCCATGCAACCCTCATTCACTTGTTTATATTGTCTTGACAATATGGACGAGGAGGTCCATGCCCAGCAGTGGATACTGCAAGGGCTGGTTGCAATGATTAGATAACTAATGGATTATCGTTTAGTGCATAGTACATATAGTCTATGAGGGGGAGAGTGCACGCTGCAATCCAACAGCCGCTGGGCGCACTCGACTGGCCACGTCACCCCTCTCTCACGGAAGACTACCTTGAAATGTACTGCATTTCCCACTTTATCTTATTTCCCTAATGTACGTACGTGTTTCGGTAGTGAGTGAGATGTGCCAGAGTCCATTCCCGTCCTATCCCTCCCCATTTCCCCAACCCTTTCTCCAAATCCATTCCTATATCCAAAGGTAGGCAGCACATCCGGGGGCGTGCCAACGTTTGTCATTTTGGACTAATGTTGGCATGTATCACGGATGTCTATGGGCTACAGTATCCACTTACCATCAGGTGGACTGTATGCTCGTCTGCCACCTTCGTCCATAAAAACAAAAAAGTATACTGAACGATTACTGTAGATTTACTAATGATATGTCCACTGATTATAAATTACACCTACTATCCTTTAGTAGTAGGTGTTGTTACTAGGCTCTCAATGTCATTCTTGGAACTTATTATAATTGCTAGCCTCGTATTTCATAAAGTACGGCACATAATGAGTCAATGACACGTGTATGGTTACAAAAACAAACTCATTTTCAATTCATTCCTTCGTGACTTCTATTGCGTATAGCTGAAGACATTAAATGCAATATCAAATGGTTGTGAACACGAATTTGATAGTCGGTATAAACATCCATTGAATGCTCATATTACAGCACGAATTCTATCTTTCATTGTTGATACGAGACGCTTTCTGACTATTGTTTTTATGTAGTATTCGTGCACTTGCAGCATTAATAGTGTTGAGGTACTGTAGTACCTCAATTGAGGCAAGATTATGAGTCGCCTATCAATCTAATAATTATTTATTACAGATGTAGCGAGAAAACCTTATCCAACGGAAATATTGGTGCACACGGAATAATGGTTTACGAACACGTCAATAAGTCATTGTAGAATCAATGACTTTATACTATCTAACACCAGAAATGATCGTGGACACGAACATTTCCAACGGATAAGGTTTTCTCAGTACATCTGTAATTAGAACGTGAATTATCTTATTATTGTACCTACTAGCTGTTGCCCGCGACTTCGTTCGCGTGGTCTTTTCGAAACATTTTCCCGATTCCGCCATTTTTCAAGATGGTTGCCATACAAATGGGGAGTTTCAATTTTGGTTTCCGAGGGCCTTTTTGAAGCCGTAGACCGAGCTCCGCGTAGGGCGAAGACCGGAGCGATCAAACTACCACCATAGCTGTAACCGCTCACACCGTGTAATCTACGCGAAGCCGAAGGCCGAGCTCTGTGTCACGAGACCGCAGGCCAAGTTCCGCGTAGTGCGAAGCTCGGGGCGTTTCTCGCCCTATAAATAGCCTCGGTCGTTAGGTCGAGACGACCCGAAGGGCGCCGCCGAAACTTAGTTATAATATAATATATTACATTAGTATTTATTTATCTTTGTATCACGAAGCAAGATATCAACATATCAAACCACAATTTAACAATTGTGTACAGAAGTGTTAAATCTAATTGACATTTTAGCAATGAATTTAATTGTAAATAAGTATCATTATATAATAAATAAGTATAAGTATCATTTTAGTTCATCTGGAAAGTAAGACCAAAATGGCCTCCAAAAAGCTCGGTGTGCTGAACAGAGCGAAGCGGTACTTCACCCCTGGGCAACTCCTAATGCTTTACAAAGCTCAGGTGAGGCCCCATATGGAGTATTGCTCACATCTCTGGGCCGGCGCACCGAAATACCAATTAGACCCATTTGACTCCATCCAACGACGTGCTGTTCGTATTGTCAACGATCCCACTCTCACGGGCAGTTTAGAACCCCTCAGCGTTCGGAGAGACGTTGCATCTCTCTATGTGTTCTACCGCCTGTACAATGGGGAATGCTCTGAAGAATTGTTCAATATAATTCCCACCTCGGGTTTCTACAAGCGCACCTCCCGTCAAAGAAGTGCGGTCCATCCGCATTCCATTCCTAGACACGGAGGTGTCGCGTACTGTTCGGTCCAAAAATTATTTTATATCGCGAACCCGTAGGCTGTGGAACGAACTGCCTCAAGAGGTCTTCTCATTAAATTACGACATGGGGTTCTTCAAGAAAGCTGTGAATAGGATTTTGCAAGGTCGGCGGCGCGCCCGCATACCCCCTGGTGTTGCAGGTGTCCATGGACGGTGGTAACACTTACCATCACGTGAGACCGCTTGCTCGTCCGCCCTCTTCTCTATAAAAAAAAAAACAAAATCATGCATGCAGTAGTGTATATTTAGCATATCGATTTTTCAAGTTTCATTCTTGTTTTGATGTAAATATTTTCTGGAGCACGTATAGACGATCCCTCGTATTCATTTGTTTCTTTTGAAAGGACCGAAAAGGGGCGTTGCTTTACCTCTCTCTCTATAGGGACTGCGGCCCTGGTTTCACACAGGTTCAGTAAGTTAATGTGCTTGTTGCTTACAAACTGCCTGTACGTATTTTTCTGTTTGGAACATCAGGAGAAATTTTAATATGGCGAACAAAGCTGTGGCATCTCATAGATAGTCTTGTGAACGGATATCTGCCTTTGAAATGTTTTGAGTATAAGGGCGTATAAGTATAAGTATATAATTTTGAGTATAAGTATAAAATTTTGAGTTTTGAGCCTTATTATTACAGAGAATCCACCGCGTAATTTTGTCAGCCAGTGCCAACAAAATCTATAATATTTGATCAAGAGAGAACAAAAGAATATTATTTGTCATTTTATTCTCAGAAAAGAATATTTTTTACATTTGTGTTACCACATGTCATGCTCATGTCACTGGCTATCGAAATGGGGATCAAATACTCTAGACGAGACTCTACTGGTGCCTACCTCAATGCAAGTAACCGTCTCAAGTCGAGTACGAGTACATTAAGGAGACGCTGCTATTTGCACAAAATGAAATAAATACATAATACGGTACAGTTCATAGTTCTATCAACATTCCATTTCAATTTTTTTCCCGAATCGAATTGCCGTCTGCATTTGAATAGATCTTGAAGATTGAGACACCAGTCTATCAGCTCATCTGAAACACATAAAATTAAACTCTTTAACGAGACACTCAAGAGACACTTCCAACACTATTGAACATTTCTTTAATAGTTCAAAAGACTTGTTTTTCTTGTTACTTCTATTGAAGAGTTTGTATAGAATGAAACAAAAGGAGACCGTTTACAAAGCGCAATGGTAGCTTTGTCTTAATTGCAGGGGTGTTTTAATCCTTGTCGGGGAGAAATAACCCTTCTTAATTACAATTGAAACTGTGGACCTGCTTAGAAAGAGTACTTAAAGCCAGTAACAAGTGAGAGAGCAGTTAATTTGTCGACACTTATGTTCTTCTTATGGGTGTAGATTGTTGGCCTGAGATCTCGATTTCGAGCGACCGCAGCGCCAAAGTTTAATGTAACATCCGACGGGGCGGATGAATGACCTAGAGAGCGCGATTTTCAAAATGTTTTGCAACAAACGTTCCACGTTGAGAAATTGTTATTGAACTTGAATATTTACAGCATAACAATAACGTTGAATTTTTGGAAACTAGCTGTTGATTCTTTTTAATAGATTAATAAGAGTAGTTGAGACACAATTTTTATGTTTTTCTATCATTTGACATCTGACATTTTTGTATTCTACTTACCTAAAATTCCAACTATTTATTTATTTGTAATTTCACTACCAAAATTTATTCTAATTCGTAAAATATTCATTCAATAAAATAATTGCAAATTCAGTAGGAAGTGTGTTTATCTCTACGCAAGGAAATGTGCCTATTGCGTAAACTCAAATACTTACTTTTTGTTTACGATCACCTCGTCGATATCTAAAAAAAATCCTAGGGTTTTAAAAAAAATGTCAATAAATGAAACACAAGTATAAAAATGATTTATTTACTACACAATAACAAATATGAGTCGCCATTACTCGCTATCTCAAAAGCGTGCTAGGGTTGTACAAAAATTAGTAAATAATTCATTTATTTACTAATTTTAACAGAAGTTTGTAAATTATTAATATACTAATTAAAAGTATGTAATTAAACAATAACGAAATATGAGTTCAAAATTCTAATGGTTTTTCATTCGATTACGGATCAAGTTCTGATTTCTGCTAATTTGATGATAAAATCAATGGCTATCACAAAACCTATCAGAATGAAAACGTTACCAGCTGCCCGATTCACGTAAGTAATAAAAACCGTAGCGCAGTGACGTCACTTCGTTTTTTGCAAATTTAGCCCTTTTAACCGACTTAAAAAAAGGAGAATTCTCAATTCGCTGTATTTTTGAACCAATTTTTATGATTCTTTACACCAGGTAACTCAGAAATTGTATAGTAATTGAGCTATTGGAAGATTTATGACAATCCAAGACTAGATAAGTAAGTGCGTTTAAAACAGAAAACCAAAAGGCGATTTCTAAGTTCCTAAGTTAAAACGACTTTTGGACTGGCGTGTTTACGTGAATCGACTGGCTGGGTAGTTAAGTTACCTGTATCTTTCAAAATCATTAGGCGTTCTTCTCTTTCATAACACGTAAAGCTCTTTCTTTCCTCTCTTTCATAGCCTCTATGATACTGGGCGCGTCACGAATGGGCATGCTTCGTGACTGCCGAGGATCAACTAATTCTGGAAGTAGGCAATCGTAATAAAACCTAACTAATTTCATCTCCATTTTCTCCTCCCAAAATTTGTCGTCCTTTTCTATAATATAAACTTTCATAGGTACAGTAGCACCAAACCAGATGCCAAGCATGCAAACGTTTCTTTTAGTAATATGTACCTGTCCCTGAATTTGGAAATACCAGTTATGTTTTTATTTATGACATAACCCTTGGAAGCCTTGTCCTTAACCCAAAAGGTATGTTTGGCCATTGCTTCATCAAGAGTCATACCAGCTAAAGAATGTGGGCACTTAATTTCAATTAAACCGTTTGCATAAATGCCATCTGGTGTAGTACCAAGAAATTCATATTGATCGTCGACGAACAAACCGCAACCTTGTATACTAATATTCTCTTGAATTTCTAACTGTTTAATTGCGGTTTCTTCGTTTTCGATACCGTACCGTACAGCAGGCAAACTGGAGATATTACTACCATAAACGATTTTACGAACAAGAACAGCACAACTTGTGCTCTCTCGTTTTTTACAAACTTCCCCGAACGATGATGAGGTTAGTAATTTTCTCCTTGTACTCATCCACTCAGAACTACTTCTTTGCAAATGGGTCGACCTTTCAAGCTCCTCTCTTTCAGCACAAGACAACTTTAAATCGGCTAAAAAAGATGACTTGGCTTTCTCATATAATTCTGGACTCAGATCAGGTTTTTCGCAGTTTGGTCCATAGTGAGCGTCTTTCGATACAGCGCTGTGGCTCTTTTTCAATCTTAATTTAGGTTTAGCAATTAAACGGATTCTACGATTACAATTTTCCACTTTCGCGATCAAAGGATTAGGACTAGATTTAAATATTACTTCATGAGTTTTACTATGAATCGATCCTGTATTAAAAGACACAACAGCAGCTGCGCATCGGCCCGCATAAGAACCACGGGAAGAATAATTTACACGCTTACCCCCTACTAATTTGGCAATCACTGCGTTAAAACTTTCAACTATATTACTTGTACAATTATGAATTAAACTTCTAGAATGATATGACAGTCTTTTACTTAAAATGTGTACCGCGTCCATTAATCCGCATCCAACAATTGCTGGAAGCAACCCAACAGGTTCTATTCGACGAGTATCAGGTCTACAGAAATACTCCTTGCAATATTGGTGATTACCAAATACGTGTTGTGGACCATTTAGGATATCTTCACTAAGATTTTTTATTTTTTCTTCGAGTGACTGATTTTGATCGCCCCAATATTTAATAGCGCATTTTACACCCGTTCTTAAACGCAAATACCTTTCTTTTAGGAATTTCCGCAATTCGCAAGGATACTTAGTGTCTTTCGACAGTTTCTCCAAGCTATTGCAGTAGTTTCGTAAAAGATGATTTTTGCATTCAATTTTCTCTACTGTTAAATTACCGTACGGTCGCGAATCTAATATTTTTTTATAAGTACTGGAATCGCCGTCTGCTACAAATTTATTATAAATTACACCGTGATCAACAATGGAACGTTTAAACCCCTCAACTATTATGGTCGATTCCATACCGGTAGATGATCCCGAATAATTCTTGAAACAACGGTGTTCCGAGGGCTGACTGTCGTTCTTTGCGGCTCGTGCACAAACTACGCAGTATTTATTTTTAACTCCAAAAAACAATACTTTATTAGTTTTAATGCCAATTATCGCAGCTGCGCCGGACAAGGCGGAAAAATTCTTACCATAAGATCTCTTGCTCCAACAACCGTCAACAGCAACAGATATTAATGGTGTACCATTTTTATCAACACTACCTATAGACACTGCGTACTCCGCTTCTTCCTTGACAGCTTCTGCCATGGAATGTGCTGCTGTCTTTTCCCACCAATCGCAAACCGTATTATTAATTTCATTGTATAATGAAGGTGACATGATTGGTAGGGCTACTGCGGCAGTTAATGTTTTTAACTGATAGTAGCTCCCACCAGATGATATGATACCAGATACAATTTGATGATTCACTTCCATTCTATCTTCTTTCTTTTCAATCAAACACACAGTAAATTTCATACTACACATACTACATTTCATGATGAGTTTTGAGTCCAGACCAACTTTTACTTCACCTATTATACTGAGGTAACTTAACTTACAATCCATTGGACCGTGATCCCCTATGGCCTGAAGAGCTTTAAAAAAAAAAGAAACGTCTACAACTCTACGCCCAACTTCCATTTCATCCACCTTTCCCTCTTGGTCGTTTTCAATAACTAGTTCCTGTAAAGAAAGATAATGGCTTGATTTTTTTTATAAAAAATAATTAAAAATTTAAAAAAATGCAAAAGAATTAATACAATATTAGGTTCCTGATGAATAGAAATTATAATTTCTTTACGCATTAGGTATTGTTTTTTTATGACGTCACCTATTTGAACGTAAATTTTCTTTTGAGAAAGTAATTGAGAAGTATTTCGGTACTAAGGTGTTTGTCTCTCGATGAAAATAATAAATATTGCAAGAAAAATCTATAGGTAGGTATTGAGATTTTGTCTTCGCCCATCACTAACTAAGTAGTTTGTTTATTTATGTAACAAGTCTACAAGAATTACGTATAACAACTTACCTCTATACAGCGCGTAGCATTGTTGCTCAGAGTCTCGGCCCCAAGGTTTTCTTTATTTTCAATACTGGAAATATTATTCATCAATATTATCCACTTTTTATTTATTTTGTACAACCCTAAGCCAGACGCTAGGCGCCTCGCGTCTGTTTGGCGGTATAGGTATGTCGACAAAGTTGCGCTGTCGCCTACCTACTTCCACAATTTGATATTTAGACAATACTAGCCGACCCGGCGAACTCCGTATCGCCTTTTTTTTTTTAAAAATCCTATTATTTTGATATTACATACAGATACTTCAATTTTATTTATCAGTATAGATATAGATAATACAAACCAATATTTACATGTTATTGTAGGTATATGTCTGAATCGGGCGATCTAAATCATATGACATATTGTATTAGCTTTGTAATGTACCCTGTTCAAATGCGATAATAAATAAGTAGGGAGGAACTTACATTTTATTCCGAGATCTTTTGGCTTTCATATTTTTATAATGCGTACAAAACTTTCTTTTCCCTGGCATGCCACTCAAATTCAATCAGTCCTGCGAAAAAAATAGCCTATGTTACTCAGTGATAATGTAGCTTTCGAATGATAAAAGAATTATTAAAATCAGTCCAGTACTTTTTGAGTTTATTCGTTACATACAAAAATCCAAATCTTTCCTCTTTATAATACCTATTAGTGTAGATATTGTATTTTTTACGATTTATATCTAGTTCCATCATGGTTTTCTTTCAGACATTCATTATATCGATACTTTCTACTAACTGAAAATAAATTAATTATAAAAATGTTATACTTACAGTTTTTTACAAAAAACACAAATTCACAATACGTAATTCTGCTGTCTGCAGCCGACAAGCGTGGTGTCGCGTTCACTTACAGAAAGGAACTGCCGCTGCAGACCACCGAGATTGCACGAATGAAACGAACGTTTTATCCCATACATTTGTGTATGAAAAATTTACCTTAAAATATATCTAGATTTTAGGGCTTTAAAAGAGGAAGTCTTTGTTTGTAAAGGTATAAAAAGAAGTATACAGCTATACTTATTGGTTTCTTCAGTGTTCAAAAAGTGTTTCTTTTTATCAATTTGTGTTGATTTATGGGGTTAAATCTGAAAAATACGAAGTCATGTTTTTGCATTTTTACTCAATTTTGTGCGTTTGTTGACGTTTATTATATAACAACTATTAGGTTTAAGAGTTTAATATAAGCATGAACATACTTATTGGTCTTTGATTGTAATATATACAAATTATCATTGATATCAATCATATGTAAATAGGTTAAATATGAAAAATCGTAACACTCTTTTCGGTGATTTTCACGATCTACACCCTTATGCTGCAAGCATATTATACTGCGAAATAACAGGTGTCTTAATAAAATGTAATAATAACATACCACGCTATACTGGGTGTACTCGACTGGTATCGTTACCCCTCCCATCTCTCACGGATATTGAAATATACTACATTTTCCACTTTATCCTATTTCCCCAATGTATGCACGTGTTTCGGTAGTGAGTGAGATATGCCAAAGCCCAATCCCATCCCACCCTATTCTATCCCTTCCTATTTTTCCAACCCTCTCTCCAAATCCATTCCTATATCTCCAAAGGTAGCCAGTGCATCCGTGGGCATGCCAACGTTTGTCATTCTGGACTGATGTTGGCATGTATCGCGGATGTTCATGGGCGACAGTATCTTCCACTTACTTATCTTCCGCTCTTCCAATCCACCCACATCCGGCGGTGATTGTCAGATTATCTAGCAGGTGAACATCCTACATTTACATTCCCGGTATGCGGTCTCCACTGGAGGACTCGTCTGTTCCATCAGTTTTTGGGTTTATTCTGAAGTTTTCTAAGAACACAATTCCATAGCATTGTTGGTTCTTGTTCCTCCAATCAGAAGCAGTTATAACTTCTTAAACTTTCGCATTTTGTACACATTTTATGTCGTAAATCGGGCTATACGCGTAAAGTTATGGGTTTCCTTTACTCTATTTATCTCTATTTCATTTGTTTCTACTCAACATTTCGGCACAGATTACACAGGCCGTGGTCACGAGTTGATTGAAGAGGTCAATTCGTGACTCGGGTAGTCCCTAGATAGTCCGCATGGGTGAGTCATCCAGCTCATCCAGGGGTCATTTGGTCTTCACATTCTCAAAGGCTGCGTCATACTACACTAACAATGTCCGCGGACGTATTCGACGATAAATCCGCAAGATTTATTGTTTAATCGCAAGGTTTTGGTTAACAAATTTAATGGTTTGATTAATGTTAAGTCGCAAGATTTGATTAACAACTCGTCACCACTGCTGATGTAACTCGTGCCGACACGCCGAGGAGCTATATAAGGTAAACAAAAGTCTTATTTTTACGCGTTTAGACCCGATTTACCATATAAAATCAATTATATATATACCATGTCATGTAGGTACTTAGAATACAGTTCTGTATACTTAGATCACAGGATGGAATGGGTTTGAGAGTTAAAAGCATATTGATCAATGAGTTATTGAGTTACCTCTATCTTATTATAATATCTGCACTTTCCCGGGTGTTATTTATTGATAGTATTTCGATAGCTCGCTGGGAAATAAATTAACTAAAGAGTAATGGCTAGGGCACTCACTAAGCAGCTGTTTTTCTCTTGATGTTGCTGCTTATGCCATCACCACAGGGGGCTGTTCTATGATACTCTAGATTGGCACTAGGATGGTTTCTTGGTAGGAAAAATCGTTTTCACAAGCGATTGGAACACAATTCATATTTATTTTTCGAACTGACGTGACGTTTGAAGTCGACGAACGGAAGATGGCACTGGCATATTATAATTTGTAGATTTGTGGAAGTTTGTAAAATGATAAAACCTCATCGAGATTGATGCTAACTTTACAAAGCACCGAGTAAAAAATGTTCAAACCACTGAGTTCAAACCAGTGGCGTGCATTTGTTTTGAAACTTGATAAACTGTAGTTAGTGGCGGTATGCTGGTGTCAATATAAAAATTGTTTTTAAACGACTGGAAAATGTGAGGCTCACTTACAACACTAGCAAACGTCTGAGACTGCCCGCACTAGCGTAAATTTAGCTAAGATAAGTAAAGTTGTTATGATTTACTTATATGAGATGCACGCCCTTGGTTTAAACGTCACCTGCGACCCGGAATTGTTCTCAATTTTCAACTGTCATCGTCATACGTGTGTACATCACATATGGGGGAGTAAACGTTTAGAACACGGCATTAGCGACAATGGGGCTTGGAGTGCGAAATCCCCATTGTGATGTTCCATAATGCTCGCGCGCTCGTACAAGTGGTACCTACAGAGGAGTTTGAAATTACACGTCTGGCGGTCAGGATTAGCTTCCTTTTTGTCATGATTAACATCCTCTCCGAGTGTTGAACACTATGACATTTAATAAAATAAGAGCTATATACGTTTTTAAACACTTTTTTTCTACAAAACGTACGGAAATAGCGTAAACTGGCGCTGCCATCGATTTTGTTTAATGAATTTCCCTACTTTATCGTATTACTCAATGTACGCACGTGTATCGGTAATAAGTGAGATATGCCAGTGCTCATTCCCGTCCCGTCCTATCCTATAACTTCCCATTTTCACAACCCGTTTCCTAATCCGTTCCTACATCTTCAAAGGTAAGCCGCGCATCCGGGGGCGCGCCAGCGTTTGTCATTCTGGACTGATGTTGGCGTGTATCGCGGATGTCCACGGGCGACAGTATCCACTTACCACCAGGTGGACTGTATGCTCGTCTGCCGCCTGTTTACTATAAAGAAGGTTCTCCGGTGACAATAAGAAATAGGAGTGCCGCTTAAGTCGACTTGGTACTAACATTTATAATAATTTAAAATTATTTACTTCAATTACTTAAATATAGTTATTTATATTGATTACGATTTGCTGCTCATTTAGTATTATTTTTCCTGCTTGTTTACACACAAGCGTTTTAAAATTCTCGTCCACTTCACAATTTTTCTTCACTCGTTAAGTTTTACTCTTCGTTTGGAATACTGTATGTATCTTTTGCCTGTGTATCTATGTACATATCGACGGTTAGAAGGTTAAATGCTATTCTGATTTTCTGTTACACTAGCGGTTACACCAGCGACTTCATTCGCATGAACTTGTGATTCCCGCGGGAACCTCATAATTTATCTGGATAAAAAGTACCCTAAATGTTAACCCAGCATATAGATTATAACTATGCCAAGTTTCATTAAAATCCGTCTAGCGGTTTTTGTGTGATGTGCGTTTAGACAGACTTTTAACTTTTCAACTCGTGAAAATTTTCGCTGTAAGATTTTCTACGATTTTAAGTGTAATTTGACAGCTCAGCAGAGCCTCGCTCGGCTTTGAACTGCTTTTGACGATGAAGCACCAAGCAAGACGACAATTTATCAATCTCAATGACGAATTTCGTGAAGATCGCCCGTCCACCGCTGTCAACAACAACAAAAGCGAAGCTGTGCTCCATATGATCAAAACAGACAGGCATGTGACTTACCATGAGATTTGGGTATCCTTAGGCATAGGCATGAGTCAAATACAATCAATCTTACACAAATATTTGGCTGTGCGAAAGCTGTGCTCGCGGTATACCCCACACAATTTGACTGAGGCTCAAAAAACGGAACGCGTCACTTGGTGCAATGCCATGCTTACCAGATTCAACGAAGGGGCGTCAAATTTGGTGTGGAACATAGTAACAGGTGACGAAACATGAATTTACAGGTACGACCCCGAAAAAAAGCAGCAATAGACCATTTGGGTCTATCGAGAGGAGCCGAAACCCACTAAAGTGGCGCGTGTGCAAAGTGCCGCGAAGCAGATGATCGCTTCTTTTCTTAGAAAAAATTGGACACGTGGCTACTGTTGCTTTGGAGAATCGTCGTGCCGTGAACGTTGATTGGTACACGACCATTTTGCTTGCCGGAAGTTATTGACGAACTCCGTAAAAACAACCGTAAATGCCGCATAATCTTGCACCATGACAATGCCAGCTCTCACACGACCAAACAGACAAACGACTTTTTGCAGGCGAAAAACGTAGAACTCATGAGCCATCCTCCATACAGTCCCGACTAGGCACCTTGTGACTTCTTCTTGTTTCCAAAAATTAAGAACTAATTACGCGGTCAGCGATTTTCATTGCCCGAAGAAGCTGTCGTAAAGTATGGAAAACATGTTTCCGAGGTCACCGCGGAGGAGTGAAATAAATGTTATAGAAATTGGTTTATTCGTATGAAAAAGTGTATTGACGCTCACGGAGAATATTTTGAGAAAGAATTAGTTGATTTCCGGCCTTTCATTGTATTTTTTTCTTATTCATTCCGGAAACTTTCAGCGTGGCCCTCGTATATGTATTATAAAATAAATAATTTTAATAGTTTTAAGAAGATCATTAAGTATACGAGTATAATGTAAAATTAAAGTGGCGTTTAAGTCAAATAGCCTTTTAACCGTTCATATAAAAACTATATAAACTGATACACAACGCAAAAAAAGACGAATAAAACGCGAAAATCAAAATGTAGGTTATTTGTATTTTACTCTAAATGTCTTACAGAAAAAACAAATAATAGACAATGAAATAAATAACAATCGAAAAACAGACACAATTTATACACATGAAAGAACATTCAATTTGTTATATGAACTTTTTCAAGTAGCTTAAAATGGAATCTCTCTTACCAAGATAAAACGTGTCACTAAAATGTCCACGTGTATATATCAAAAATACATTTGAAATGTACGAAAGCCCCACGGAATATTTCAATCAAGGAATCTAATTTTACACGTATAACCGGGCCAATCTTTCTGCGAACGGGAAAGTAGTTTTTTCGTTATAGTCATTAAATCACTTGTCTGTCTGTTACAACGCGTGGGGTCCAACTCACACGTGGGACAATAGCGCCCCTTGAACAACCCTCGTACTACCAGACCATCTTCATTTGACCTCCCACGCCTCTCTGTACCCGTTGAGATACGTGAGATTGGAGGAAGGTCAAATGATGTTCAGAGGTCAGAATCTTTTGGTCATGTCCATGTAACAGCTGTTGTACGCAGTACGGGTAAGTCTTTTGAAGTAGTTAAGTTCTCTGCTAATAGTTTGATACGTGATCTACACGTTGTAGAACTTAGAGGTTTGTCGATAAAGTAAGCTTGATAAAATAATACTATTAAATGATAATAATAAAAGCGTGCATTGCCCCAGTAGGTAGAAATTTCAATTTACATAATAATACTTTCACTGCGCCAAAAGGAATTGTGCGTCAGCATAACGGGCACCGTTTTTGCAGTAATTCAGGGCTATTTTTCAGCACAAGCCCTTTAGGGACGTGAAAACAATATTTATAACTTTTTATAAAATTAATTACGTACTTAAAACATCAACAAAAAAGTAATAAAAGTTTTTAGTTTAAACTAAAAAATACAGAATAAATTACAGTAAATAAAAATGAAGTTAAAGAGGGATCATGTTGGTAAGATGGATTGGTTTTTGGATCTAAATATAAAAAGTTATCACAAAAATCGAAAGGCTTGTCAGTTATTAATTTCACATATGTATATCGTACATGTTTTTATAATAAATGCTGACATCGAAAGCCATGCGAGTTATACATAAAATTATAAGAAATTATAAGTTTCAAATTAAAAATAAAGTTCCAAATTATAAATTAAGAAGTGCTTTGTCTTTGTCAAGACTACAGAAATGGGATTCGCATATATTTCGTCGTAACTACCCTCAACAAGGTAAAGAATCAATTCCCCGAACACTCATACGTTACCATCCATTATCTAACGTGGATTTGGATGGATTTTCAGAAAAAAATGTAAATCCCCGGCATTATCTCTGGCCATTCATATAGAAAACATCCCATTAAGTATTTTTTTCTGCCTAAATGTGATGTCGAGGGTGGTATCCCACATGGGTCTGTGGGATACTAAAACCATATATCAACTCAAACGAAAGCTAATCTTAAGTCTAGGAACGAAGGTACAAAAATAAATGGCGATGATTTTTGGATCTGTGAAGGGTCTTTCCAAGTTGGACATTGAGGCAGCTGCCAGAATGCACTCCGATTTAGCCCCCCAAAATGCAATATTGTGTAATAATAATAAATTTACAAAGACAAGGCATTACTTACTCATGGTTGGGGCTGAAGAGTGAACCCTTGTCGCAATTATCGATGCCGTTGTCCTATTCGTATATTGTAATGCGTTTTAAATTTTTAACGATATCGTTGCCTCAGTTGACGTGCTTGGGGTTAAGTTACAACCATAAAATACTAACAAAATGACGTTTGAAATGTTTGGATCTGTTACATTTATCAAAATTCAGCTAGGATGTCCTCTGCATTTCAGTGATGTTCTTTAAATTGTATTTGTAATTCAACTATGTATTAATTTAAAAAAAAAAATCTGACCTAATTACCTACATATCGGAATAGTATATTTGACTCATATTAATTAAATAATTATGTTAATTAAATAACTGAATATACTCGAAAAAGTCGATCCGTGGAATCAAAATCAAAATATTTTGAAAAATAACTGGGTTATAGAGCTAAACGGTAGATCAATACTGGGCTATTGTGTTAATGACGTAACTAACACAGTAGAACTATTACGTTGTTCGATTCACTAATAATTACTAAACTAGTAAAATTACATTATACAAGTTTTGGCGACTTTAAAATCTCATAACTTTTTTTGGCCAAACATTCGCGAGGATTGGCAACATTTTTAAAGAAATGTTTTTATTGGGATAATATATTATCATTCTTTATTAAGGTCATTATGACATTATTAATAAGTTATTTGAGTCTAATAATAATACATATACTAATCTCCGTTGACCTTTAATTATTATCTTTTATATTAGTAGTCCTGTTATGCCAAGATATGCTTGACTGGTCAATAGAAAATGTTAATGGTCGTTATTTGTTACAGACAAATTACTGAAATACTAATTACTAATGTACGAATATTGCCGTATTTTTGCTGTTATAAAATATAATTCGCAAAATAATAGCGTATTTAATTCACACGTTCTCAGTAAAATACCTCGCAAAGGCGAGACTCGCGACTACAATGCTTAACCATAATCTATTTGCACGACGTCGTCATAACACAAAACCATGGAACGCTCACAAAAGAGTGTTTACTTAAAACCCCTTTCACACCTCTATTGTTCGTTAACCAACCTTAAAAGATCTCTTAAAAACGAATTATCTCCATCTTCTTCGTCTACTGTACCTAGTAGCCGAGGGAGGTGAGGAAGGTCACGGTTATCTGGTCGCAACGTACACCGAATGACTGTAATTCTGAATGGTGTCATCTTGCGATTGTTGGAATTTAAATGTTTGTACTTATATTTTGAAAAAAATGTTAAACTTATGTTAAATTAACTGTCAGTTTTTATTAGCGTAAGTTTAGTATGTATTCGGAGAGAGAGTGTGCACGCTGCAATCCAACAACTGAACTGTGTGCGCCCAACGTTACACCTCTCTCACAGAAGACTACCGTAAAATGTACAATGTAGACCGTAAAACGGCGACGTATCCACTACCACCAGGTGGACTGTCTGCTCGGCTGCAGCCTTTTGTCTGTAAAAAAATTGAATAGAAAACTTAGTTTCGTAACATCGTCAAAATATTCTGACTAGAATTTATTTTGTGCTTATCTAAAATTTATCTCAAGAATAAATTCAGATCCAATTACTTACTATGAATAAATTACGATTACGCGGTTTAGTTTCATTGATAAATACTCTAATTCAAAGATTATGGTGGCATAAACACCTAAATTTACAAACATCAATTGGTTGGAGAATCCTACGTACGACAACAAATAAATAATAAATAAATACTCTTTATTGCATACAAATAGTTATTACATGTGCACAAATAATAAATGACAGAATACAATAGGCAACCTTATCGCTAAGGCGATCTCTTCCAGGCAACCTTATGATAGAGAAAAATAAAAGGAATGTAGGTAGTGCAAAATGACCGAAATCCACAGATGGATCATGTTCAATATATACTTATCGACAATAAATATAGTATAATAAATACATATAATAATAAATAACGAACAAATATAGTCATGTTTTGTGATTTGAACCCGGAATCATTTGCTTGGCAGGTAACATTGTTAACTGAGCCAAATAGGTCTATTCTCAGATCGCGATGAGCTTTAAAACCGCAACACGTAATCATTATCACCTAAACATCTTAAATGTTGCGTGTTTCTTGGAATACATCCCATATCTATCGAATCAACCTTGAGTTCGCATGTTTATTATACGGATGTTACTATCTTTGTTAGCAACGTTTGTTTACTTTGCTCGTGTTTGTTTATTGGAGTGTAACGGTTTGTTACTATCGAATCTATGATGTTTTCCTTAGGATTATCGACTATTGATGCTATTATGTCTGCGACGTTTGATTTCTAGTAATGAGTATGGGTGACCGTAAACCCTTATGATTGTAAGCCCATAGATATCTGCGATACATTGACAAAAGTTGGCAGGTTCTTAAATTGTTTACGGACTTAGGAGTGTTTGCAAAAAACACGTGAAGGATGATAGGCTTTTATCGACACTCAGTTCCTGAACGCGTTAGTATATTTCACAGTAATATTCTTTGAAAGTGGTGTAACTCGCTAGCTAACTGATCTGAGTCAGAAGAGTTGCAGAAGAGGGTTCTTTTTCCACACGAAATGTTTCGATAAGAGTTTACTAAGTAAACAACTGAGAATAAATGAAATCGATAACGATTAAACAGTCGGGTTCAGAATTATTAAAATTTAACGATTTTTATATTCAGCAGTGTGTGAAAATGCGTTGTAGAAGATAAATGGTACGAAGAACTCGATCGATATGTTTAAGTTTTAATGGTCGTGTTATAATCCGTTTTTCTTCTCAATCTTTTATTCAAGCGACAACTTGGATACAATAGCTACTCTATTTTATCAAAAATTCTAATCGAAAGTTTTTACATCATCTACTTCAGCGATGGATTATATGTATATATAATTATTATGGAAATGTACATGATTATGATTGTAATTGTGAAAAGAGTTGTTTACTTTCATATCAACATGAGTACTCCACCCAATTTACGTTTTAAAATTGGCGAATTGTTTTTAAATTATATGATCTATACTAACAGTTATCTCACACGACTCAACAAATTCACCACATGTTTGATACTCGTCACAATACGTCGTTAGTCATTACATTAGTAAAGTGCATTCTATTTGTGGAATTGTCACTACCTGTTATATGACTGAAGTCACCATTAATTGCGAAATTAGCATCTGTTATTAAAATATCTATCAGCAATATGTATCTTTTATAAACATCAACTAATGACCGCTTATGACTTCGCTTGAAAGTTATTACGCTTGCTTTGTGAACTTTTTATGACTTTATCTCATTTTATGTTCATAAATATTTTACATTCTGTAATTTTAAACTACACTCTCGTACATCTGAATCGAACCACCCTGCATGTTTATGTATAAAGGCCTGAAACATAAAATATATGTTAGGCCAAAAAAAAGTTTTATGCGGTTTTGAAGCCGGCATATTCGCCATCATTTTCAAACATTTTTTTAAGCTTCAAACCATCACGACTGAAAATGCGGGGTTACTCGATTCAGGTCTCCAGGAGTATATTTTGAAATAACATGAAAAAATTGTCTATAATTTAGTATTTGTGTCAGAAAGAATGATAAAATTAAAGAAGTCGACAATGAGAAACGTTGATACGTACATATGTCCTCGGATGCGCCAACGTGATATCATTTTTGGGAATCTATTTTTGCACTATATTGTACACAGGCGGATTTAATGCCTTAAGGCATTAAGTCCTTTACCACTAGACTAGTTAAATGTCATTTCGAAATTTTGTGAAAATAAATTGATAATGGGTGCATTCATTTTATTTACATGATTTCCCTCTTATTGCTAAATGTTAAACTTTTTCTCGTTTTCACCGCAAAATAACTAAGACTATTTCCAACGATTTTGAAGCCTTATAATAACTTACCTGTCATTATGTAACAATGTAACTAATAAATATCCTAACCACTCCTAAGTCTAAAGCTGTTTCTCATACTGAATAGGATCGAAATCTTCCTACGAGGTCTGCCATCACTATCCATTGATTCCGTCGACACTGAGTAATGGGTTGCGTGAGAACCAACACGCAGACCGATCTAAAGATAACTGGAATGCCTGTCTGTGATTTCAACATACTCACCTAGTCTTATTTTCACAACATTTAAGAAAGAATATATTTAAAATAAAACTGAAAAAGTTATTTCAATTTTAATTAAATTAATGTATGTATTAAATTAATATATTTTAATTACATTAAATTAATGTAACCTTAATGTATGTAGCTATTCAGCTACATATATTAAGGTATACCTATATTTAAAAAAAAAACTAAAATTATACTCCGTGTGCCTATTTTCTGTCCTATACTATCGAATAGATAGCATAATGGAATAAATAAAAACCCTTGACCCATTCCCCGTACTTCCTTGGAGGAGATAGGACGAAGAAAACCACCTTATCTTGTTAAACTTCCTCATTTCTCATTCTTCCCGATCCTTTTTCCTAATCTCCAAGAGAATTAATCTGTCATATTTAATGTCAGCATCTGTTTCGAATGTAGCAGGGCGACAGTATCCACTTACCACTAGATAGACTGTCTGCTAAATTGTCACCTAGGATCATTCCTGAAAAACTGCTCACAAACTAAATTCAGTATTGATTCAGAAAGTGTTTTTTCTTGCACATTGTTATTGAAATTTATTTTTCTAGAATCTATTCAGATTCATCCTACCTACTTTAGCAAGTATGCTGTAGTGAGATAACGTAATCCTTTTTCCTTTGAAAATATACAATAACTAAAGATTCAAGGTATAGCCAGTTTACTCCTTTGTTAACCCAGACTCTGAAGTCTATTTAGGTGTGGGGGTTACTACGTTGACGTTAACACTTTATCTTTTCTTATAGCAAGAAGGCGGCAGACGAGCATACAGTCTACCTGGTGGTAAGTGGATACTGTCGCCCGTGGGCACACCGCGATACATGCCAACATCGTTCCAGTATGACAAACACTGGCACGCCTCCGGTTGCGCTGTCTACCTTTTGAGATGTAGGAATTGATTTGGAGAAAGGGTCCAGAAAATGGGGAGGGGAGAAAATAGGATGGGAATGGGCTCTGGCATATGTCACTCACTACCGAAACACGTGGAATAGGATAGAGTGAGAAATGCAGTAGTACATTTCAAGGTAGTCTTCTGTGAGATAGGGGTAACGTGGCCAGTCGAGTGCACCCAGGCGGCTGTTGGATTGCAGAGTGCACTCTCCGCCTCCCTGTGCTGTCGACCTTGTATAATCTTATTCACAACTCTATTGAAGAGCTGCATGCCGCAGCTTAGTTCAGAGACCTCAATTGACAGTTCTTTCCACAATTTTCGTGTTCGCGGTATACAGTATTTTGAAGACCGTACTGTACACTTGTTAAGGAAGTCTTGTTAAGTCTCTGTGTTAAGGAAGTGATGTTATGGTAAAAGTTGCTTCTCACCAACTCTCGATCCCGCGGTGCTCTCCCAAAGCAACGCTCTAAGCCGAGGTCCGTTCCTTTCGCCGGTCTACTGGTGGGAGAGCCCTTAGGCTTGTTGCTGCACACACTCTTTGCTCCTGGCTGAGCAAAGAGTGACTCTTGAAAGGCCATTAGGGCCACAAGAATTCAGCCATTCGGAAAAAAAAGATAAGAAAACAGATGGTAAAAGTTACTAACATGAGTGTGAACAACATGTTCAAGTTGATGTATTTTAATAACATAATAATAATAAAAAAAACGTGAGTAACCCGTTTACATAACTATTATTATGTTCAACCTCGGTAACAAAAGTTTAAAATCTTATAAATTACTAGTCGAAATTGAATTGTCTTTTTATTCCGGCCTTTGGGGTATTTCGCAATAAATACAGCGGTAACAACGAAAATTCAAACAGAAGTGATTTCCGTTGTTGGTATAATAACTAATTGTGTCTGCAATACCCGTTGTCTCCACCAGTGGGGATTATCAGTAGGGACGGTAGTAAACCAAATAACCGACCATACAAGACACTGTGTTGTCACTGTGTAATACACTGTGTCCCTACAGTCTGGAATCTCATCCCATACATAGGGATTAACTTCTAACGTTGTGTACGGCGTCCATTACGTTCGTCTTAAGACATTCTCTCTGGAGTTAATTCTCCGTTAAGTTGTGTTTGTTGGATACTCAGTATAGCAATACGAGAGGATTATTGTATTGTTATTATTTACTAGCTGTTGCCCGCGGCTTTGCTCGCATGTATTTAATTGTCGATGTTAATTGTCATTTATTTCTAGTAGTCATTACCTACTATGAGTAAAAATAAATGCTGCTTCCTTTAATTTCATATAATGCATATATACGTTTGTGTTAATATTTTTAATAAATTAATCCGGTTTTTATACAAAGTAATTCATACCGGATGCCCGGTCAAACTTAGCAATCACATTCCGAGAAGGTGTGAGTCACTACGTTTGTTTATCAACGATAAGCACGTTGATATTTGAACAGACAGCTCCTCAAATCATACAGACCATTCTAATCCTTATTGCGATAGTATTAAGGTGCTACGTGTAAGCTGACCCGTTGACTGCAGTAATTAAATGTGGGTCGTGGCCCCATTTAAAGCGATTAGCGGTGAATGACCCGACTGTAACCTATTTAATCCAATATACAATTGTTCTATTGAATATTGCCGCAGTGTTCGTGTCCGAACACCTGTGTAGCTACTATCTGTGTCTGGGATGAGGTATGTTCTCAGTGTGACCGAGTGTGCACTAATTTATTGAAAGAAAATTAATCTTCCATTTTTGCATTTTTATCTTGTCAGCCATGGCGACGCAATTCTAAATCATTTAGTATTATAGCTGTGCCCGCCAGAACGTTCAAATGGACTTTATAATGAGTCCAACGGGAACTTAATAAAGGATATGGGTAAAATATGTCCCATGTCTTCTCCTTGGCCTGTTATTTCTTTATGAAAAACTTCATTACGATCCACCGTTACAAAGAGTAACAAACAGTTCATAGGATTTATATACTACTACAAGTTAAGATGGTGGTGGTTGGATGAGAGGAGCCGAGGATCGCGTGTGATGGCGAGCTTGTATCCGGCAGTGGAGAGACGTAGGCTGATCGTATGGTATGGTACTAGTTAAGATGATAGATACATGTCGTTTCAGTATATTAATATGTATATTTTAAACGCGTGTTATATCGTAAAATGATTACCCCTAACCCCAATCAATCCATTGTAATTATTTAACTCACGGAGTCATTAAAGGTTTTTTTTATAGTGAAGTAGGCGGACGAGCAAGCTGTCCCACGTGATGGTAAGTGTTACCGCCGCCCATGGACACCTGCAACACAAGAGAGTATGCGGGTGCGCCGCTAAGGGGAATCATGAATCAAAGTTGTACTGTCTTACATGATTCACTGTCTAACAGATCGTACGCATCATTTTGGATTTATTACTTTGTAATCCTAATTCCTCTATGTGTATGTATGTTTATACTTT
Organism: Sesia apiformis; assembly: GCA_914767545.1. Lineage (NCBI taxonomy): Eukaryota > Metazoa > Arthropoda > Insecta > Lepidoptera > Sesiidae > Sesia > Sesia apiformis. The sequence goes on from OU611962.1 coordinate 1,863,311, forward strand.
ATGTATGTATGTACATACATATTATGTTCTATTTGGAAAGAGAAAACCTTTAGCGCTCTTCGGTCTTCGGTTCATTTTCTTTATCAAATCAAAACGAATCATTTATGTTACAAGAACATTGGTAAAAATATGGTGTTGTATTTCAAAATCTCCCATTGTTTTCTCACAAGTTTTGACAATGTTGCTTTATTCTTAAACTTAATGTGTTATTATATATATATATATGTATGACATCACTTATATCCTGTACCAAATTTTATGCAAATAAAAAAAAATATTTGTAATAAAACTTCTGTTAAAACTCCTGTCGCTAACAGTGGCACCATACTGCATGCTACTTAGTTCATTCATGACGTATTTTATTGGTCGTATGACCAATGTTATGTATGAGTAACGTTTCTCTATGACACATTATCTGTTTACTCTCTTATCGGTTATGTTACCATTAAAAGCTGCCGTTGGTATTGCGAATTGTTTGATAAAACTTTTTTGGGAACACGTCACATTTATTCTGGTTATTTTTTACACAAAGATGGTCTGACAGTAAGCTGACAGTGTTGTCCATGAACACCTGCGATACATGTCAATATTAGTCAACAATGATTAATATATGTATATACAAAATTAACTTGCGTTACCTTAAGGGGCTGCTGTAAACCTTAAGGGATGTGACACTATAAAATGTACTTGAGGTAGTGACAATGACATTTTACTTTAAAAATATACTGTCAAATACGTTAATAACAGTACAGACGAACAATACATAATTACAGGGCCCCCTAATAGTTTACCTGTGGACCCTAATATTACTTACTAAGACCATACAACCCCTCCGTGTGAACAGCTAAACATTGGGGTACATTTGGCACAGTATACAGATTGAACAGTATCAAAACTTTTTTCAAACACCCGACGATGTCTGCTTCATTCGCGACACAATATGTTTTCGTCTCGGGAATCCAGTAGTTCCTTTGGGAGGAAATCCAACGTATAAACAACATATCACTCATGGAAATTTCAAACGTTGTATAATATGTATATATTATAATTTCATAAAAACTACTTTTTATGAAACATTTTTTTAATCGTCCCCCAGATTCATTGTCGATATACCAATATCACTTATGTAAATGTAAATATAATTATGTAAATATAAAATATTGTAATTTTCGGAAGTTTGTAAAGATAGGTACTCGTAAATATCTATTTATTTATTTAAGCTTTACTGCACTGAAATTGTACAGGAGGCGGATTTAATGGCATTTCTTGTATTACAAGTATTCTAACATGGCAGTAAAAGAACACCTGGCTATATAAACAAATCGACTCTCATCATAAAATGTACGAGTATCTCTTCATCGAATAAGTGACAACCCTATCTTTCTACTATAGATAATTTCGGAAGTATTGCTATGTTTCCCTACTAGTTATTTAATCTGCTATGGCATAGGGGTGCAGCAAATAGAGAAAGGCGATTAACCACCCAGCGGTTCCTTTGAATCCAATCCCAATATAGTAATCGGGTGTCGAACGAAGATTCTCACGATAACTCTTAAAGGTATTGTTTCGTTGCATGCGGCGAAAATGGTAACCGAAACCGGTTTATGTAATGATGACAATGCTAAAAAATGTATGAATTAACAAACAGCTTTAGGTATATAAGGTTACAAAATATTTACCTTAGCTTGCAATAAAGTGGCCGTATTATTATTTTGAGTATTTTATAACGTCTTGATAGTAAATTATTCACAAGTAATATATAGAAATGTCTGTATAAATAGTTATATGTTTTTGAAATGATTTTATAAAGCGTCCCAGCCCACACTGAAGTAAATATTAAATACACTTATATAAATATATAATAATACAGATAAATAATTTCCAATCTTCCGCTAACGTTCAAATCCTAATAATTTATACTTTATATACCTATTGAAACGTTAACTTAGTGACTTCGTAAATGTCCGAAAGATTTTGTATTCTCTGTATTTTATTATATAATACTGTGTAATTTGTGATGTGAAGTTTCCGAAATAAATATATAAAACAAATATCAGCTAATTTTCGAGGCTTAACTAATGTAGAAGGTTCTTCATATCGCTACCAGTATGCTCGTCGAATTTAATTATGTTTTCGTTTTAGTGATGTTACCGAAATAACTTTCAAGGTCAATCAACTTAGGTAGGTATTTACATGTCGATCAATCACTTTTTCAATTAAACGGAAGTAGTATTGATTAAGACGGGAACGAAATGGAATAGATCGATGCGACATTTATGGGTGAATATGTAATTCATTGGTCAACTTGTGCAAAATCGATCTGCCAAACGTTAAATAACTTTTTTAATTAGAATGAATAATTTATTAAGCGTTTAGAGCCTAAAATATAACTTAACTGCAATAACCTACGATATGGGGTTCTTTAAGAGAGCTGTGAATAGGATTTTGCAAGGTCGGCGGCGCGCCCGCATACCCCATACACCTGGTGTTGCAGGTGTCCATGGGCGGCGGTAACACTTACTATCACGTGGGACCGCTTGCTCGTCCGCCCACTAGTCTATAATATATATATTAGTATATATATATATACATATAAAATAAATATACATATACTATAAAAAAAATCTTCGGTCTTCTCATTCAACTACCACCGGCGAACTACCATTAGACAACGTCTTCAGGGCTCGAACCCGGGACATTTGCACTGCAGGTAGAGACACTAACACTACCAACTGCACTAGTTTGTCGTACTACATAAAATCGTAATCACCCTTGTGCGTGAGCGATGTATGACTAAAACCTGACGCAGACCAAGCGAGTCTTAGAGGTGGTGGTAGTTCCTCAGGGCTCAGGGTAGCAGCTTTGCCATCCCTTAGTCGCCTTTTACAACACCCACGAATAGAGATGGGATGGTGCTATTTGACAACCGGTCGTCACCGCACGGCAAATATATATCTACTAATGAATCTATTATATTGTATACATTGTGGAAGTTCTTGTTGTAAGGTACTCAAAATGCTGGTAGATATAGGCCTTTGATTAGATATACTTATATGTAATTATGCGCTGAGCAAACTAATTTATATTAATTTTTAATATCACAAAATCAAACTTTTCGTGTTTGGACAAATAAACTGTCTGTTTTACTTTCCATTTATATCTTGACTCATTCACGGACTGACTTTATCTTATTCATTCAAACTGTACCCGAATGCGGCACCGAAGAATTAATAGAAGGGTAGATTTTTTCTAACACTTAGTATACAGTGCATGCGAGCAGGTTTATTTCATTTCGTAGTTATGTGTTGTTTTGATTAAAATTCGATTAGTTTTGTTCTTTATTGAACTTCCCCCGATTGTAAAAAGGAAGTTTTACCCTATAAACAGTGTCAAGTACTCACAAACAGGTAAGTAATAATTTTATTTCACAGTTAATCATTAATTAAGCCGAGAAAACAAAAGGAATAGTCGAGCTGTTTGTGGGTTGCCAGTCGTTTCTTGAATGAATATCCGCCGATGCTTTGCGCTGATGTTGCCAGAGAAATGCCAATCGTAAAATAGGTTTGTTCTACAAAATTATATTTGCGGTCGGTGCTACCTAACCGCTTATTGAATAAGATGATTATGAGCTGAAAAGGAGCTTGCATTTGTGCGAACGCTCGATTGGCCGATACAGAAAACGGCCCACATACTTTTGTTGATGTTACAGGTGTCCATGGGCGGCGGTAGCCACTTACGGTGGATCGTATCCGTCTGTCACCTTCACCATAAAAAAAATAACTTATAGCTAGTTCATATATTTTTTATTCTGTAATGAAAATAACAGTATACGGTCCGATGAATGAAGCTCGCGAAACTTAAGTCGCCGTAAAAAACAAAGCAATATCGAGTACCGTTATTAAAAGCAGTTATTAAAGAATTTGATCAAAGATTAACGAGTTACGTTACAACAAATAAAGATTAATAACTTCGTGACGGAACAATCAGTGTGAGAACCGAATCATTCTTTAGTTTAATGAGATTTATCGTGTTTTTGTCCGACTGAAAATTATTAATAATAAGTTAGGAGACGATTGACAGACAAGAGACACGATTATTATTAATGTTGTTGTTGAACTTATTAATTATTAGTTCTGTAGATGAGTGGTGAAGAATAACAAAACTTTAAAAAATAAATTTTAGATGGTGAGTAAAAATAACTTTAACATTGTAACACGAATTTCTTTTAGAGATACATATGTTCAAAACTGTTGCTACAGGATTGATTTGTTTATTTTCATCGCATATAAAAGTAGCCCTTTGGAAATTTATATATAACAGTAAAAATCTTAATTTAAAAAACTGGATTTGTTACCCTTTACCTGTCGGCTACAGATTTGGTAACCATCATTTTAGGATCATAGACGTAGGTAGACTATAGATAACACTATTCCGACATACACTAACACACATACAATATAAATATCACACTAAGCATTAGAAAAAAATGAACGTAGGCAATAAGAAAAACAAAAGAAAATCACAAACTTTAAAAAAAAATACAAGAAATAACGAAAATAAAAAAGAAAACAAATTACACGTTGCTAATTCATGCATGTGTGTGTTGCGATGCCGGAAATGGTCTCCAGCTCAGCATATGCTGTGACTGAGTGTCAGTCACCGCGCTGATATTCAGTGGAGTCATCGGTGACGCACGGACAAAAGTATATTATTTAATTAAATTAGTAACTAAGTAGTCATATATAGCATATTAAATGAAAGATAAAGTACCATTTTACTACGTAAAATTAATGGTTAGAACAGAAAATAGTGGGAAGACTGTGGTGACTGATTTCATATAAACTAATCAAAATTTTTTCTCTCCAACTCATATCAAAGTTGTTTATATAAACATGTTTTTTATATAAAAAATATTTAGTGTGTTTTGTATTTAACAAAACATTAGCAGAAATTAAAAATAAATATATTACCAATTTTTTATGTCAGTTAACTCAGAATCATAAACGAAATTGATGGTTTCTGTATTAAAGAAGTTACCGTCTCTATAGGAGGCATTCATTTGACAGAAATTGAACATATTATTCTATGGTATTATGGTATTCAAAGGCTAGAAATTAGAACTTTGATAAAGATTTTTAAGGCAACGTGTCAACGTTTGAATGAGAACACTTCATTTCTCTCATTCCTACACGTTGTGATTATAAATCATTTTTCCAAAATCAATATCGGTAATTTGTGTTTGAGTTTGTACAACTTGATTGGTCTTCGTTTCAAGTTTTCCTTCTCAATTCTATCAAAACAATAACTCTTGTGTGTCATCACTGTTTTTATCCACAATCATTTAGTTTACATTTTAAATCAACGACCTTCTCTACACTATTATACCTAGCCTAGGTCAGTGTATTTATCCCTTTCAATAAACAAGCTAGCGCCCTCTACTGCCCTTTTCTCACACCGATACACCTATCTCTCTCACACAAGATAGTCGATCAGGCATAACTTTCTACGCTCACGCGCATCTCGGCATCTCAACTCGACTCTTTGATTTTCAACCTTATTCCTTCACGATAGGATTCGTTATAACTATAGATGTTTAGATAGCATTTATTTATGTCGCTCGTGACTCCGTGTTTCACATCCGATAGTTCTCGACTCGCTGTGTTGAAAAGAGACAAAAGATCTATAAACACCAAGTATAGGCATTCGATTTTGCGTTTTACGACATGGATTTGGGGTTCTTTTTCGTTTGTAGGTGAGTTTATCTGCAGAGCCAGTCGTGAGTATGCCCTAAGGGTGATATCACTGCTCTGCCGGACCTATTGTGGCTATTGTGCAACGCCACGGGGATTCAGTTGAGTATTGTTGCTTGGTGTCCGTTATATACCGATTTCTTTATGACACCCACCAGCCAAATAAGACCTCTTTCATTTTACGTTCAATTAAAAAATAGGAAGGTTTTGAGGCGTGCGGCGGGTTTAATTAAACTGGTCATTGATAGCGAGTGTTACGGTTATGGAATTCGCAGTCCGATTTTAGTTATAGGTCAAACGAATAAATCTAACGTTTGCTGACCTTTTACAAAGAAGATAACTTTTAGAAAAGGTCGAGCCATTGTAGCCCTGAATTTATCTCTCGTACTAAAATGTTACGATTTCTTCCTTGAGGTAATCATAGTGTTATATTAACCGTAACGAAATTTCGACGATAAATGAAAATGTACATTTCATTAGTAGGTACTTATTCAAATGAATGTGACCAAGACAAGAAGGCTGACAAAAAAACAAAAGATGATTAGATACCTTTTTTTTCTTCAAAGAAGGGGTAAAAAAAGAATTTAATTCATTGTACTGCACCTTCTTTTAGGGGTTTATTATTTTTAGTTTCAGATAATTATTTACAAAATATATGATGCTAGTAATTTTGATAAATAATGCTGACTAGTTTTAGTAATACTGTACGAACCACTGACTTATTTCAGAGTTAATTAAGAAACTGACAAGTTTTATTCATAACTTCATAACATAAATGATTATTTATAGCATAATGAATATTTATAGCATAATGATTATATTTATAGCATGATGATTATTTATTAATGAATATGATTACGTGATTATAATTATACCTATATATATAAAAGACGAAGTTAATTAAATACAGTCTTGAGATTCTTGCCAGTCTAACCAAATTATGAAATTATTTAGAAACATATATTTTGTATTTATTTTAGTTAATGATTTAACAGAATTCAGATTTGGATCGTAAAGTATAAGTATTATGTTATAATTGTATATAATATTAATAAATGTGATTAAAAATTGAACAGAAAATGCTAAATGAGTAACAAATCGTAGGTGGATTAAGTTTAGGCTCTCCGGTTACAAATATGTTACAAGAAATATGACTCCGTCAACTTGGTAATGGAATGACAGTTATTCAAAGATAGGTTAATTATTTTTTTTAAGGAAACTAAACTGGACTAACACTAAACCCACGAGTGGCCAAAGTCTATAATTATCATTCACAACTTTCGAGCGAGCATGTGTCACAAAGTGCGGCTTACGTTTGAATAACTCCAATTAATTAATAGCCACAACGCTGGTCTTGTTCTTCCCTTGGCGAATTTGACCCTAACTTAATGGTGTTTACGTTTGGGCTCAGGCCCGCGTTCTCTCTCTTAGGTCGCTTTGATGATGTCATCGTTACTCTGTTAGCAAATCGCAACGATTGCCAACATTTTATTGATCATAATTTAGTGCTAATTTAGTATTTAGTGCTGTTTGTTTAAATACAAACCTTAATAAATTAATACAATTTTTGAGGGGGAGAGTGCACGCTACAATCCAGCAGCCGGTGGGCGCGCTCGACTGGCCACGTTACCCCTCTCTCACAGAAGGCTACCTTGAAATGTACTGCATTATCTTATTTCCCCAATGTATATACGTGTTTACTGTTTCCGTAGTGGGTGAGATGTGCTATCCCTATCTATCCTACCCCTCCCAATTTCCCAACCCTTTCTCTAAATCCATTCCTATATCTCCAAAGCTAGACAGCGCATCCGGGGGCGTGCCAACGTTTGTCATTTTGGACTAATGTTGGCATGTATCGCGGATCCACTTGCCATCATGCGGACTGTATGCTCGTCTGCCGCCTTCGTCCATAAAAAAAAATACATATATAATACAAATACATATACTCAATAACTTAATAAATTAATTCTTAATAACCACAATGCGCCCGTATCACAAGGAAGATTATATTTTTTATTCACATTAAACGTCTAACTTTTACATCCAGCTGTACAGCAACTTTAAGCAAACAATAAAGACCTCTATTTTATCATCGATAAGACCCATTATAATACCATCTGAGTAGATTGCGAGCAGTAGTAACCTGACACACGATATTTGGACAACATTTGGCAGAACACCGGATGTGGAACGTGAGTACGAGCATAACAGATTAAAATAAATAGCGATATTGTTCCAAAAGACATGTTACAACATGTAACAGTTCGTTGTGTTGAATAACATTGTATTCTTTCTGCCATATTACCTATAATACCTTTAATAAAAGGTAACCGCGTAAAATAAACGTATTTGTTTACCTTTAAATAATACAACAAAAAGGTAAACAAATATCTTTATTATAAGCGTTCAGACTCGATTTGGAATATAAAATGTGTACATGAACTATACAGATTTTATTACAACAAAAATGCGTGAGGATCTTCGTTCCTGACGGGGGGGGGGGGGGGGGTCCCCTGACCGCACACGTTTTTTTTAATTTTAATTACGGTTAAATTTAAATAAATTGTTGAATTGATGACTGGCTGCTATAATTCTTTGCAGGATCCCCTACCACCTGAGCTGAACGTTGCAATACTCCCGCCATGCACGGATTTTATAGAGAGTAGAGAAGTAACAAATGATAATTTTAAAAACCCTAAGTAGAAACTTGCGGTACGGGACAAGGATTTGAACTCACGACTTTAGCAATGAGATGCGAGAGTAAAATTACTAGGCAGTATACGCACAAAACAACTGAAAGCTACTTACGTATATCGACGATGGCATGTGAAATGACGCGTACCCACAAACCCGGTCACACGGACCTTTCCAATCCATTCGCCAAACGCCACCCATATTTATGCCAACATGCGACTCGACAAATATTGAAACCCTACCCTTTTCTAAGGAAAAACCCAATTGCGGCCTTGACATGATGTAGACAATATAGCTTGGGACTTTAGGGGTTACGATGTTATTCCGCGGAATTGCGAAAAAAATAAGAAGTGATCATATTGACCGTAGGACTGATGGTATTTAATACGTAAACCTATCTAGCGTGTGTTCGAAGCTTCGTCTTTATGATGTGGTACGTTCCACTGGGGGCACGCGGAAATCCCACAGCCGCTGAGCGTATTCGACTGGCCCGGTTATCACTTTACCCTATTCCCCTAATGTTACGTACGTGTTTCGTTAATGACTGAGATGTGCCTATTCCCATCCTATCCTATCTCTCCTCATTTTCCCTACCCTTTCTCCAAATCTACCCCTATCTCTCAAATGGTGAGCAGCGTATCCTGGGGCGTGCCGACTCGAAACCTGTTTCGAGTGTGTTTTTTTCTATCCCATATCATTAAACTAGAATTGTAATGGTATGAAGAAACCCCTCATCCTGTCACTTCACATTCCCCACCATTCACAAATCTTTTTCCAAATGCACTCCCTATTCTACAAATTTAGGCAATTGTGTTTGCGTTGTGCCAACGTTAGTCGCTTTTGACTAATGTTCGCATGTGTCGCGAATGAGCAACAACGTTGGTTTACCAACAAGCTAGGAATATTTATACGAAACAGTAAGAAAAACAGTGTATTGACTTGAACTAATTAGCTGAACTAAAATATTTCTGATAATTTCCGAAAAAAACACCTCATTTATCCACTCTAATTTCTCAGATTTGAAGGCTTTTTTTTTTTATGGACGAAGGTGGTAGACGAGCATACAGTCCACCTGATGGTAAGTGGATACTGTAGCCCATAGACATCCGTGATACATGCCAACATTAGTCCAAAATGACAAACGTTGGCACGCCCCCGGATGCGCTGCCTACCTTTGGACATAGAAATGCATTTGGAGAAAGGGTTGGGGAAATGGGGAGGGATAGGATGGGAATGGACTCTGGCACATCTCACTCACTACCGAAACACGTACGTACATTAGGGAAATAAGATAAAGTGGGAAATGCAGTACATTTCAAGGTAGTCTTCTGTGAGAGAGGGGTAACGTGGCCAGTCGAGTGCGTCCAGCGGCTGTTGGATTGCAGCGTGCACTCTCCCCCTCATTTGCACTCTCCCCCTCATTTGCACTCTCCCCCTCATTTGCACTCTCTCCCTCAGTAAGAATAAAATAATTTTCTTATGATTTGAATTGAAGAATCATTTGAATTGAATCATTTGAAGTATAAAATAATTTTCTTATTGATTTATGTTGAAAATCAAATATCAGAGTCAGAATGCTATTTAAACTGTGACTAGCCCTTTTGTCGTCCATTGCTTGACATGAGCCTTATGCATAAGACTTTATTATGAGCATGGGGGATGTACCATATGGTCTAGAAACGACACGCTGCCTAAGGGGGTTGGCGAGTCCACTCTTATGGAGGTGATCCCTCAATCGCCGTTCACGACACCCGCCGCAAGAGATGGAGTTGTACCGTCTGACACTACACGGAACTGTTGAAACACAATCTTGAAATTATTGAAATCTTCAGGTAAATTATTGAACTAGTGAGGCTCTTTCTCAACAGTTCAATCGAAGCTGTTTTGTTTTAACGGCTGAACTATTGTGACAAAAAAGTCCCACTAGTTAAAGTTTCTCCTAAATTAGTTTAAAGTAGCGAATAATAACACAGATTTTTCTTACAGATAATCAAATATTTATTGACCGAATACCACTTAACCAAACTCCATAGTTCATACAGACAAGAAGGTCCCTTTGCTCAGATAACGTCACTTATGCTTGAACTAACGTACTAATAAGGAAAATAGTTCCTCAGAATTAGTGTTTATTATACATATATATATACTATGCGAGCCTGGTCATCCATCATTGCGATCTGACCTTCAATGTTACAAAAACCTATCCAACCTAACCTACCAATCCACTTCGCTTTATGGACGCCTGGTGTTTATTGATTGGTTATCTATTACCAATACATAGGGTTGCCACCTTTTTTTGGAGGAAATATAGGTTTTTTTTTCGATAAATTGCTAAAAATATAGTACTGTTAGGAAATTTATGAATATAAGGAGTACAGATTTATTTTTAATTTTCATTTATTTTTTCAAACATATTTGGCATCCGAACGGGTGGCAACCCTACTTGCACACTTAGAATAGTTTTTGTAGGCGATTCTGCTCGTGTTTATTTAATAACTTTTTATGGTCGGGCGGGTTTAGGTATGATAGGTAAATGGCTACCGTCACGTGACTTTTATCTTATTTGTAATCATCTGTGATACTTAATCATTTTGCTACAAAAGACCTGGAATGTGCGATTTTATCCTTCCTTCTTGCGTTTTTTTTCTATTGTATAATTTACTATGCACATTGTCTTGAGCACGAGGGATGTATGGCCTTAAGACGCCACACTGACCAAGCAGGTTGATGTGTCCATTTTTATAGATTTCCATCCATTTTATCCATTTCTCATTGCTTGTAGTAGCGATTTTGTTATCCTTTATTAGGCTTACTAAGAAGGCGGCAGGTGAGCATACAGTCCGCCTGGTGGTAAGTGGATACGGTCGCCAATAGACATCCGCAATACATGCTAACATCGGTCCAAAATGACAAATGTTGGCACGCTCCCGGATGGTGCTGCCTACCTTTTGAGATGTAGGAAATGATTTGGAGAAAGGTTTGGGAAAATGGAAAGGGATGGAATGGGAGTGGGCTTTGGCACATTGCACTCACTACCGTAACACGTACGTACATTGAGGAATAAGATAAAGTATAAAATGCAGTACATTTCAAGGTAGTCTTCTGTGAGAGAGGGGTAACGTGGCCAGTCGAGTGGGCCCAGCGTGAATTTTAGTAAATTTACTTTCATTTTAGTAAATTTTAATGCACGTATAAAACAATAGTTAAACGAGCAATCCATAATTACAAACATTTTTGCTTTCGTATACGAGTTATTGAAGTGATTTAACGTTTAATATTCGCCGCTCTAACTGAAACAAGTTTGTCCTACATCATTGTATTTGCAGGTAATGCCACCTATTTAATAAATCGAACGCTTGACTAGTCTATTACATATACATATACTCGTAAATCTTATTAATTTAAAATCGTCTAAACACATTATGCTTATCAAATCAAAAAAATCAATGAGTGCTAATCGCTTTTGAATCGATTGTGTCGAATTTCCGGCTAGAGTTATTGAATGTATTTATGAAAGAGTCAAGTCACTATGAAACTTTTTCCCTACAATCTTTATACAAGACCACGTTAATGGGCTAGCAATAAGGGTCAAAATTTTCATATCGTTTGATGAGTTGGTCGTAACTCGTATTGTGTCGGCCGGCTTCGGAATAGCACCACCTCATCTCCTCCCGTGGTTGCCGTAAAAGGCGACTTAGGGATAGCAAGGCGTCTACCAAAACCCCTGAGGTACTGCACCACCTCTAAAAGAGTGGACTCGTGAACGCACTTGGCGAGCGTGGCGTTTTAAGGCCATACGTCCCCCATGCACACGGTAGTTACTTACAATCTATTTATATTGTTTAATTTGTTTATTATATACACAATTAATTAACAGTGTTATAATTAAAAATAATTTTATAATTTGGCATAAAATATAAATATAATTTGGCAGGATGTAGAGATCGTATGAATTTGATTTGTTTTGATTTGACAATGTGCATGAGGAGGGATGATAAAAGGGTCGGTTACGGTCGCCTGGTACACTCGTTTGAAATGAGGTCATTGACTCATTGTATTTACAATTAATACCTAAACATATATAGGTATGCTATAGGATTTAAACAAATTCTCACTATAACAAACACGTAGTGTTAATTGTAAGTATTGAGGGTAAACCAATTAGTTGGGGAGGAAAACCGCAGAGTTGCACCAATACAATACAGTACAATGTCTCCAATACAATATGAATGTGCGTTAGTAAATTAGGACAGTTTTACATTGTTCGAACGGATGAAAGAATGGAACGTAGAACACTGCGCTTTCCGGATATGTATCAATTTAATAATTGTTGCTGGTTACCTTTTATTATTTATTTATTATGTAGCCGGCGTTTATGAAATTGGATCCATAACATGGGCTACAAATTAAATAAAAATTGTGGGTAACCCGTTTACGTAACAGTTATGTTCAACCACAGCTGATATTTTGATATTTCAAAATTTTGTGTCTGTTATGTCTTTATTATAAAAATAATAATAATAAAAAAGCAAGTAAATGTATTTTCTTCAATAAGAATTTAATTTATTTCCATTATATACATATTATAGTGAGCAAGCATTTACGTACCAAAAATGTATCACATTTTCACAGTTTCTTTATAAGTTTATGTTCGTATATGGCCATCTTTGCCATTCAAAATACCTTTTCAAAAATGAAAAAGAATCTCCCCGAAACAGCTATTCTAACAATTAATTTTGCTCTAAAATAGTAAAATGTCTTTGCATTGTGTACTTTGACCATTTTTGTAACGTTTTCATCCAATCTGAAACATCATCCGTCCATCCATTCATCTTTCCAAAATGAGCACATGCAGTTCATCCGGTTTCATCCGGAACCGTCTACGTAGAACCTTCTTTACTCCGTCTAGACGATTTCCTACCATTCCATTACTCATCAAATGAGCAATGTAAACAATAACTCATCAAACAGACACATATGCGAAACAAATTTCTTTGGAGAGCATTTATGTGATTTGACATGGCGATACGGTTGTGGAATTTATATCAAGAGAAATAATTGAAATTTCGAGCACGTAATTTCTGATGGAATTGATAATAAGTCTACACAATCCTTATTTGTATATGTTAATCGAAATATATTCCTTTTGTTCTTTGTGAGAACGACAAAAGTTTTTTGAAGTTAAAATGTTTTATTTCTTTCCTAGTGGTTGAGTATGTTCTGTAAATTTAGTCCATGTGAATAGCGGACCAAATTTCCTGGGCGTGCTTTAATATACAATTACTATTTACACTAAAGTAAAAAAGAAAATTTACACATCAAAGAAAATGATCGAAAAGAACAAAAGGTCGTTTGTAAATTCTAAACCATCCTTCACAACCCTTTCTTCAAATCCACTCATGTGTCTCCTAAGTTTGTCGTTCTGGACTAATGTTAGCATGTACCACGGGTGACAGTATCCACTTACCACCAGGTGGACTGTGTGCTCGTTTGCCACCTTCTTTCTATAAAATAAAAGTTATCTCACAATACCATACACACCGAATAGCGTAGACATTTTACTCGGAGAATGGTTCATTACTAAGAAAGTTTTTCGACATTCATTTGGTAGAAGCGACCCCCATAACTAATGATCCCAACCATGACCTATGGGTTTTCGGCCAAAATACCCTAGACCTTCTGACAAATAATAATGGCGGTAGCGTGATAGTTGTAATAAGTCACGGGGAAACAGAAAATTTGCTTTCTTACCGCGTTCATGAACTCTTGTGATAAGTAAAGCTAAAGAGATAAGACGTAGAAATGGCATGACGTTCGTTTTATTCGAGATCCCGCGTATTAACATTTCATTTATCTTACTCGTTGAACACATGATAAAGCAATTTTTGATGTTTTTTATTTTCATTTAAGTATTTTTAATTTCAATTTTAATTCTGTTCGATTTTCGTTAATTTAAATGGAAATCTTTTTTTATATTTTTTTTTATATAGCAATAAGTAATTAGCTCATTGTGCCGGTGTCGAGTTTTCTTCGTAGATAACAAATTTAAAGTCAAAACAAAACATGTTGGAAGCACGGAAAACGCAGTCTTATGTTTTTATTTGATTATCACAAAAAATATTTTCAATTATCTCTATTAAACCATAAATCCACAATACATCATTTTTATAATATGTATTTAAACAAGACCTTGAGTTTCCATTAAAATGGCAATATAACCATTATTTTTTGGTTTTACACTTAATTTTAATTATTATTATTAAAAGTAAAATATATTTATATAAATTTGTAAGAAACTTTGTAGTGTTTGATAGCTTCTCATTTTAAGTTCAGCTAACGAATTTAGTGTATGCTCAGTAATTATACTCATGTGAGTAGAAGGCGTATGCATGGGTGCACTAACCTTTTTTTTTTGTTTTGTAAGTTTTTATTTAAAATTAGTATTAATGTTTAATTACTACATAATTTACGTTTTGAATTAAACATGTAAATATCGCAATTTTTTTTTGATTTTAGCCTCTTCCTGAATATCGTAACTCATTATAACGAAAGAAATTGTTTGGTCGCTTGAGATTCGCTATAGACAGTTTTGACCGTATATAGAAATATAAAAGTATGATTTCAAAAGTACAATATATATTTAGTACAGCCAAACGCTACGACGCTGATTTTAAACCAGAAAAAAGGTTAGAAATTCTAAATAAAAAGACCTTAATTTGATCTTGAATCTAGATCCTACTCACCGATATGCTAATCTTGACTTAGAAAAATAAAGCTAAAACGGGCCGTACACGCACTCGAGTCAATGTCAACGTTCAAGGGTCATATTTGGTCACGATACGCCCCACGTATGCTAATAATAGTGTGGTGAAGTTCAGTGTTACGTATGTTATTATAATATGTACTCGTATGTTGGACTAATTTTATGCGGTGTGCAGAGGAGAAGTCTGGTGGTGATTACGCAAACCAAGTATGGTGTAGTTAAGAAGGTTTCCATATATATTTAATTGAGAAAAGTAAATATGTAAGTGAAAGTCGTTGAGTGTCCCAAAAAATCAACATGTAAGTACCAACCACACTTGAGTATATCTACCTCAAATAAAAGCTCTTATGTCATACATGGATCTTTCATTGTTTTATTTTAAGGAAAAAATGACAAATGTTGGCACAACCCCGGATGCGCTGTCCACCTTTGCAGTTTAAGAAATGGATTGGGAGAAAGTGTTCGGAAGGGAGGGATAAAATGGGATGGGAATGGGCTCCGATATATCTATATATTATCCGATTTACCGATATATCTCACTCACTACCGAAATACATACGTACATTGGGGAAATACGATAAAGTAGGAAATGCAGTACATTTCAAGGTAGTCCTCTGTGAGAGAGGGGTAATGTGCCCAGTCGAGTGCGCCCAACGGCTGTGGGGATGCAGCGTGCACTCACAACATAATACAGCCCCTTAATACAGCTTATGTCACGATCCTGTGGCATGAACTATCTCAAGAAGTCTGTCCATTCTCGACAGACAGGAGACGACAGGAGGTGTGAAGGATTCTTCAAGGTAGCATACCCGCATACACTCTGGTGTTGCTGGTGTTCATGGGCAACGGTAGACACTTACCATCACGTGGGCTGCTTGCCTACCCCTATAAAATAAACAGATGTTATCATAAAATTATATCATAAAATACTCGATCCGAAACCAGAGAGAATCTTTCAATCGACACGCAGAAACCAATTGGGTTAATCGGTCGCCGATACATTAACTTAATAATGTTTAGAGAAATTTTTATTACATAAGTCGACAATTTCGGCCAAAAGTCGACCGAAAATTTTTGATGTTCGCAGCGGCACAATAAAAGTGTGCGAATTCTAAGCGTTTTTCATTCGTCACCGTCATTACGTGCGACCTTTCACACATCGCCATTCACCGCGCTAACGCGGCGTTAAAATATTTGAGTGTGTGTGGGAATTTTTATAATAGCCTTTTTAGGGTTAAATTGTTACATCACTGTAAAGGATTATGAAATCATTTTGTTTAGAATAATCGGATTGGATAATTCGACATCCACTCACACAGATGCAAAGCTCATATCTCGTTGAGTTTACTAGAATTGGCTGTACTTTAAATTATTGTTCCTCTAAGACTCGCTGGTTAAACGCTTGTGAGTAGTGTGCGATAAGATCCAAGTTTTTAACGTTTCATGGTTTTTTTTTTTTTTTTTTGTATGGACCAAGGTGGCAGACGAGCATACAGTCCATCTGATGGTAAGTGGGTACTGTAGCCCATAGACATCCGTGATACATGCCAACATTAATCCAAAATGACAAACAAATGTTGGCACGCCCCCGGATGCGCTGCCTACCTTTGGATATAGGACTGGATTTGGAGAAAGGATTGGGGAAATTGAGAGGGATAGGATGGGAATGGGCTCTGGCACATCTCACTCACTACCGAAATACGTACGTACATTAGAGAAATAAGATTAAGTGGGAAATGCAGTACATTTCAAGGTAGTCTTCTGTGGTCTTATGGTATGGTCTTAAGTATGGTCTTAAACCCTTGAGGTTTTGGGCTTTATCATTCGTACTTTATATTGCAGTCACTTTTTTCTATTTTTCATACACAGACACGTCTTTGCGATGATTTAATTATATGTACATGTATTGATTATCTTTACATTTACGTGTATTTTATCTTTATATTACATGTATTTTTTTATTCAATAAAAACATCGATCCAAACGAAGTCACAGCCAAAAGCCGTAGTATTTTTTATCGACCAACATAATACATCAAGTTTGACTCACCACTCATTTCGTCCCGCAAGTGGTCCATTGACGGCCCTTATTCTAGCGATACCGTATCAATTGTTGCGATGAGGTCAAACGCGCATACACCGGAAACAGATAAGCACTCTCTACGTACAATGAAATAGAATGCACAGTAGATAAAGCATGCGGTAGTATAAGACAATCTTATTTATTTTCCGTGCATAGCGAAAGTAAGTCAAAATCAATTGTTTTTAAATATTTTGTTTAACAGTGCCACTTTTAGCAAAATATTCTTAAACGTCAATGGAGTAGGACTAAAATTATTTGTCTAAAAGCCGGTTCCCACTATATCGGTCCGACGCAATATGTTAAATTTCTGTGAAATTTACTTAATTTTTTAAATTTCACCGTTAATTTTTCACACATCAGGCAAATACTTATCGTAAAAAGGTCTTATGTTTCTTATGGTTTATGGTAAAAAAAAAATGTTATAATAATAAGAACTACCATAATTCACTAACAAACTGTACTCACAGTTTGCCAGAAATATGTAATAATTAAAAGACACCTTTACCAGACCTTTTTGTATCCACTTGTGGACACAGGCATCCTCATGCAGATTGTCCTTGATCACATGATGAATGAATGGCTTTAAAACAACATGCTAACCAAGCGGATTCGCGTGGTCACTCTTAAGCGATGTAGTTCCTCAGGGCTTGGGTAGCCGCTTTGTTATGCTTTAGACGCCCTTTACGGCAACCACGAGAATAGATGGGGTGATGCTATTGTTAAGCCGGAGGACACCACATGGTAAATTAGAAATAAATGAATAAAATATATATGGGTCATTTCTAACATTCATAAAGATGACCTACTGTTACCTTAATGTATTGTTTAGTAATATATACTAATGTATATACAGTATTTTCACCCGACTAACTTGTTTACAAGTGAGGCATTTATTGTTTCATATATTAACGAAGAATATAGGACGGATAAAAATATGAAGGAGCTTATAGAAATATTTTTAAGTAGGTAACCTAACAGTAGATAGACCAGCCAGGTGAAGTGGCAATGGGCAAGTCGAATGGAGGCCACGTACCCAGAAGCGCAGTGTCAGGTTGAACCACGTCTTGAAGAAGCTCGTCTGTGGATGAGAAGAGCCGAAGGCCGTGTGTAGTGGCGAACCTTGATGGTATGGTAAACGGTATTTATTATGAAAGGTTTTGTTGTATTATTCAAATCGGTCAAGCGGTTTAGATTAATAATATAAGTTTTTGTTAAGGCGCATGAAATTAATAATTTTCCAGATGAAAATAGGGTTACCAGTAGCAGTTGACGTTACCAGCAACTGTTACTATATAATTATATTACGAGTATAAAGAGAGATTTTCAATTTGATTTTTATTTATATGTCAGAGGTTAACTCGGAAACTACTAGACCGATTTCGAAATTTCTTTTAAGCACTAGTTGTCAACTGTCATAAGTGTCATCATTGTTTGTTGGAACTTTAGTTGACTTTTCGATGGTAATTCGAGAAGTGAAGTTGAGGTTTTGTATTATTATAAAAATTGTGTATTGTGCGTTTCGTGGTTTAATGCAATGCTAAATTTACTGTTACTTTACTGAGCGACTCCTGACTTACTTCGACGGGACGGGATACGTTTTAGACTTTTGTTTATTGCGAAGAAAACTTGACACTGGCAGAATGTGCTAATTGCATTATTGCCATATATGAAAACAACAAACGTTTTATCTTCAGTGAATTTGTTCATCTTTCTTCCTATACTTTTCTTTAACAAACGGACGTTTATTATGATTTATTTCACAACCACATTCAAATATGTCTGAATTACGTAAAGTGCTTTTACGTTATTGCTCGTAATTTAAATACAACATGAAAACGTACGTTTAGTGGCGTGTTTTATAGCTGGCATACAAATAGCAAGTTTCATGTTCTGTTCGTATTTCATTGGCATTCTGACACCGACTTCAATGGTAGAATACGTGGAAACACCGGGAGGGGAAGAGTGCACGCTGCAATCCGCGTCGCTGGCCGCACTCGACTAGTCAAGTTACTCTTGTCCCACAGACGAACACCGTAAAATGTACTGCATTTTCCATTTTATCGTATTCCCCCACTGTACGTAGGTACGGGTTTCGGTATTGAGTGAGATACGGAAGAGCTCATTCCCATCCCATTATATACTATCCCCCACAAATCTTCTCCAGATCCTGCAAAGGCAGGCAGCGCATTCGGGAGCGTGACAACGTTTGTCATTCTGACATGTATCGGGGATGTCCATAGACAGTATCCACTTTCCACCAGGTGGATTATCTGCTCGTCTGTCTGAGTATGTACATCAGATATTTTCAAAATCATCAAATTGGTGTGAACTGTATCAACAAGTCAATTCATGCACAAACAGACAAATCATCTTACATGTATAAGCAGTAGCTGTAAAGTTGTCCAGGCGCCAGTCATTGCGGCGCCTTGGAATTCAGGACGGACACAATGGTGTGTATAAAATGATCAGGATTTTATTACTGACCATCCTTGCTGATAGGCTACCTTTTTCTATGAGGATTTATCTACACACATAACAAAATCGTAACAAAGTATATTAGGTATTTTATATTCTAAATCGGGTCTGAACACGGATAATAATTTGTTTATCTTATAGAAAGTTAATACACATTGACAGATACCTGATGCCTCCTTACATCATCATCCGCGACACCTGCAATTCGTCGTTGCTACATTAAACAACAGAGCGTATGACCTCTGAACATATAAAATACGAACTATCACATGTTCATGAGGTACATGTTCAAACGGAATGGGTACAAAGCGACTGGAAGGCAATCGAGGCGCAATCGTGCTTTCATAATTTTAGCTTTTTTTTGCTGCGGAATCAATCTGGCGATAAATAAGCTATAAATGTCCCGCCCATCGATGTTCTTGTCACTTACTATACCAGACTGTCGTATCGATATCAGTGCCTCTAATTTGTGACCATTTTGGTACGATAGCTGCCGTCACTTCCTATAACTGGACCGAAAATTGTGCAGAGGGTTTTTCTTCTAAAGACGATGTAGATCGGTACCGTATACAATACTGAAATTATTGCGCGATGATCCACAGCGTTCTTAACAAATGAATTAATGCCGATGATTCAGAGCGTTCCTACCAAATGAATTAATGCCGATGATCCACAGCGTTCTTAACAAATGAATTAATTAATGCCGATGATCCACAGCGTTCTTAACAAATGAATTAATTAATGCCGATGATCCACAGCGTTCTTAACAAATAAATTAATGCCGATGATCCACAGCGTTCCTAACAAATGAATTAATGCCGATGATTCAGAGCGTTCCTACCAAATGAATTAATGCCGATGATCCACAGCGTTCTTAACAAATGAATTAATTAATGCCGATGATCCACAGCGTTCTTAACAAACGAATTAATGAATGAATAAAAAATTAATTGTGACAATATACCATATTAGTATGCAAATGTTATATTTTAATTGAACAACTATTAAATCAGAATTACCTATAACACGTTGTTTAACAATTTAAAAAGTTGTCAATATACTTATTTCAAAATCTAATATATTGTATATTTATTGATATCGTCTGTAGATATCCTTATTATCTACAGTCGCTATCAATACAATCAATCAATCAATCGTTTATTTGTATAATTTAATTTAGTTCTAAAACATTGAATACTTCTGTCCTTCTGTATTTTCTTTAGTAAAAGGAAAGCACTTTAAATTCTCCCAAACTTCTGAATCACGAGAAGTAAACACGAAATATGAGTGTCGAACATATCGCCGATTCCGCGGCAATTCCGAGTTATTGTGCTGTTTGAACGGATATAAATCGTGTAGCAAGTGTGCCCGGCAGCCGGCGTCCGTCGGGACGCGTGATATTACCGCGATCGTTTCCAGGACATGCTTTTGTGTACCTAGTAACTCGATTTGCACTTTTTCAGAGTCTGGTTTTACATATAGTTTACTTCCTGAAATCACAGTCTATTGTGACGTAAAGTCATCGATATAGCTCATAGAATCAGTGTGCTGAAGTGGCAATGGGCAAGTCATATTTGCCGCAAGTCCGATAAGTGTTGGACAGTGGCGGATTAAGAGTTTCGGAGGCCCTAAGCATAGAGGCCGTGTGGGCCCTCTGTTGCTTGGATTTGGAATGTAGAAATTAGAAAATAAAACAAAGTTCATCAAAATATATATTCGAAATTTATATTGGAGAACAGGGCCCTAAGCACGTGCTAATAATGCTTATATGTTAATCCTCCACTGCTGTTGGGGTAGAAAAGTCCACGGAGATCACGTGAAGGAAGGAACCACGTGAAGACCCGGGAAGGGCAGTGCGGCACGCTCTCCGGTCAGGTAGACTTGAAGTTCGCCGGTGGTGGATGGATGAGAGGAGTCGAAGATCGTGTTTGGTGGCCACCTTTGGGAGAGATCTATATCTAGTAATGGAGAGCCATAGGCCGATGGTACTAACATCTACGTTATTAGGAAAATATGTGTCACGAGTGAGTTTCCATTATCGAACTTTGTGATAATCATCTAACACGGTCTACAGATCGGCTCCATCTTCATCGTTTCCAGCCGATCACCATGGCCACCAATTAAAATATAATTTTATTAAAATGTCACTTGTTACAATGTCTCACGGAAATATATTGAACATTTCCACTATTTCAATACCAAATTATACTTCAATACAGCAAAGAGAAAACTAACTCAATACTTTCATTCAACTATCATTTTGGTGAGCGTAAGAAAGTTGTTCTTAAGAATTATGTATTGTCACATAGGACAATTATTTGTTGATACTTCCATCGATAAAAGAATATAATTTAAAGCAATTAATTATGTTACAAAAATACATTACTTCAAATTTTCAACGTCTAAAAAAACTACGAAAATCCATCACTACATGTAACTGCATCACTTTATACCAGTAAAGAGAAACCGCACACCTAGCATTTACTATCCAGCAATTGCGAATACATTACATCTATATTTGACGTCTTTAAGAAACCGCTGAATGAAAAAATCTCCACGACATCCTTGTCGAAGTAATTCTCTATGATATTGTGTTAGATGTCGGCGACACGCGGCGCCCGTCCCCGCCTGTCGCGACATGTTATTGCAACGTTTATAATGTTCGACCTTATCAGTAGTGGATGTTCGATAGTGAAGCTCGTGGGCGGTGTACAACGCGCGTTTCATAGCGGGAATGGTGCCGGAAATTATGCGTGGATTTTATTATGGTTTTGAATGCGATGGCAGCCTTGGAGTATATATTTTGGATTCAAATTTGTGAGGAGGTACAGTGCGTTTTGCCAGTTAAGACGTGTGGTGTCAAAACGTAGGCCCGGCTCGGAGTTATTTTGCGGAATAGGATCTGAGACGAAGAGATATATCAAAGAACTAAAGTCACCGACATAGCTCGCAGAAACAGCACTTTCACAGCATGTGATAAGTGGCAATCGGCAATTTACCGCAGGACCGATAGCGGATGAGGTAGAAGAGTCCACGAGTCCTCGAATGGAGGCCACGTACCGGGAAGCGAAGTGTTGGACGCGGTCCGGTCAGGTGGAGCGACTACTTGAAGGAGTTCGCCGGTGGTGGTTGGATCAGAAGATTGTGTGGTGGTGTGCCTTGAGTAAGGTCACCACACATTATTCACAGCTTGACAGATGTTATGCAGTTAAGAACAGTTAATTTGCAGTTGGTTAAGAACCGTTTCTACAGACTGAACATTCTTTACAAAATTCGTGAGTTCCTTAGTGTTGACTTGCGTATCAGACTGTGTGAGATCCTCTTCCTGTCAAAATTAAATTACTGTTTGAATTTGAACTATCCCTGCCTCCAAGCATGTTCCAAAAAAATGATTCAACGTGTGCAAAATGCTTGTACTCGTTTCTACTATCGCATACTGCTCGATCACATGTAACACCTTATTTAAATTTATGGTATCTTCCACATGAGTGCACGACATCTGCTTCATTATTCGAGTACTATTATTGTATTTGTCATGGTTAAAACTCAGAAGCCAGAATATTTATTTAAGGAGATCACCTGATTTCGATCACAGAGCAAATGTATAACTGGGTCATCCTCGTATCTCCTGACTGTCTCTCATTACTCCACTGCGGCATTTAGGCCAAGTTTCCGGCACTTGGCAACCAAGTGCTGGAACAACATTCCGCCCCCACTGCGTGATATTAAGTCGATAACAACTTTTAAGAGGAAATACTGTTCTTATTTATTAGAAATCCAAAGAAAAAATAGAAGTTGAAGGTAGTCAGTCACATAACATATGTTTAAAATGCATGAATACACTCATACACTCAATAATATTTGTAATTAAATTGTATTTAATTATGTATGTGTTATATTATAATTATTGTCATCTAATTTGCACAATTTGTATGAAGTAGTCTTGTATATATTGTTTTTTGGATATTTGTATTATAAAAAGGAGATATATATAGTTTGTTGTCCTCGTCAACGTTTGCGCGTTGACTTTTACAATGAGGTGCTGGCAGAATATCAGCGCTGTGGTTGCTGTGGTTGGTGTTATAGCATTTATGAACGAATTCTTTTTTATGTTGTTAATTTTATACCTGTGTGTTGTGTTGCGTTAAATAAAACATTTTCTTTCCTTTTTTTCCATAACAAAAACGTCCAAAGAAGTTGGATTTTAGTTTTCTCTTATTTGTATTCTCAATTATGAATTGATTTATAAATCACTACCACAGCGGCTACCGAAATCGCGTGGCAATTCTTCAGCCTGTTTTGCTGTCAACTAAATCAAATTGCCTGAAGTAAGTAGTTCAAACAAACATTTGTTTACTCGATTGTAATCCATTGCCTAACTTGCTGATTACGGACCACCCAAAAGTCACTGGTAACAAATTTGTATGGAATTTCAATTAGATTTCGATGCTCATAAAACCTACCAAGACAATCTCACAGTCAGAAATTATCTGTCACTAACATCAAGTATCAAGTTTACGACTAATAAAAAAAGAAACGTGGTAAACGCATTCAAGAGATTGTAAAAATCTTTTTTAATTACGGTGGATAATTTAATTAATTATGGAAATTGGAAAGAGTAGCTCATGGCTATGTTGTTAGTAATTTATGGGATTATAAAGGAAATACGGTAGGCCGCATGTCAGGCTTTACACGTAAGCATTTCTCACACATAATCGACTTCAAACCGGTTCAAAATTTACCGATTCTTTTCATGATTAAACGGATATTTTTCAAGATTTTTATATTTGTTTCGGTTTTTTTTTAAATTAACTACGAATTAGTTAATTAGAATTTTATAATTATAGGTATTTTTAGTTATTTTTTATTTAACTAAATAGGGAGCCAACATGATATGTACATTAAATACATGCGTCGTAAACACTATATGATAAATAAACTACTTTAGATTTGCACAGTCAGCAACAAGGCATTGTATACCCATCGGTACCCTAATGTGCTTGTAATAAAGACTAGAATCAAACGGTTTTGGGTAAGCTAACTCAACATGCTTACAGTCTATTTTTAAGCACTAATACATAAAATAAATGTACTTGTATCAGCCCGTAGCCCACTGCAAGACACAGGCGTCCTCTAATAAATCACTGTCGGGTTTCGGGCCGTAATCCACCACGCGGATCCATTGCGGATCGGTGGGTCACAATATCCAGATTTTTTTTACTTTCTGACCAGTGAGGGAAGTGAGGGATGTTTTTTCTCAACGCCGAGCGCGTGACAATTTAAAAAAAATCCGTACTTAAGTAGCAACTCTGTGGTACGGACCGAGGATTTGAGCTCACGATCACTTTTTTTTTTTTTTTATGTTAGGAGAGACAATCGAGGAAAACCCTGCATGGTCACCTGGTACCATCTTGTCTAGCTAGGCTAGTCTAGGTGGTACCAGGTAGTGCCGGACTCCTACCGGCTAAAAAACCTGATTGCCTCAACATCGTGTATGTCTAAGTTCTTGTGGCCCTAGTGGCCTTTCAAGAGTCACCGGTCGCGGCTCACGATCACACGAATGTCAGTTGAGTATTGATACCCCTAGGCTACTACCGTTCATTATTATAACTAAATTGAATTAATTTAGAATTAAAACAAATTGAAGTATTACGTCCGCACTGGGCCCACTTGGTGGATTGTGGTCCGAAAGTGATTCTAGTGATTACTGGGGAAATCGTGAGCCCTGCAGTGGGTTAGTTACAGCGTGAAATCAAATGGAATTGTTTTGTTATTTGTATCATGATGTTTTGAACGATTTAGATTTATTTATTTAAACTTCATTGCACAAGTATTTGTACAAATGGCGGACTTAATGTCATATGGCATTTTCTACCAGTCTACCACCAGATCAAACAAAAGGGACGCTGGTGTAAATTTGGTTTAAATATAAACAAAATTAATCATAGTAAAGTGTCTAACTAGGGTTCTTGGTTAGTAAAAGTCCACACTTTATTTATCACACTTTATTCACGTAGGTATGTCAAGATTTACAATAGCGATTTAGATTTTAGAAGAAAGAGCATGAATTGCACACATGGGATGCCACTGATATGATAACGAATTATTAGAAATTGACTAGAACAAGATTGAATAGAAATTTATAATCAACAGAAACTAAAAAATGCGCATGCATTCGCCGTCGGATATCGGTAGTGACTGTGCGGCGCCCGCTCGCTCCGCTCTGCGCAAGCGCCTTCTACAAGCGGCCGCGCGTACATTCCTTAAGCAAATTTAGCATCGGCCGGCGGGTTTGCTTGCCTAATTAAATTAATTGCAGTGTTCCTACAATAGTATACACAAGTAAATAAATATTTTATTATACATATACACATACACACACTTTCACACAATATAATTGCATACATAAAAAATATATAAGATAACGGAAAACTTAATGAAGTAATGGACATTTTTGCAGAAACTGTACTGATAGATCCCTAGCCGTATTAGTTTAATGCTAACCTTAGGGTTCGTTAGCGGTAACTCAGCAGTCGAGGGCTCATCGCTAATTTTGCCGTGACTCTTTTCAACTACTCTTTTCAAGAGTCACTTTCCATTTGACAAAACTATAATAAAGGATTATTTAGAAAAGTAATGCAAATGCAACGTGTCTTTATGCAAATATATGCATTGCAGCTAAATTGGTCACAGAGACATTCTGTCATCTCAAATTTTGCCATATACTATGTTTTGCCTAATAACGCTCAATACGGGCATAATTAAATGATCTTGTTTATACATCTGCTCGAATAGTACCAGGTTTTGCTTGTTATAGATCAAGTATCTGAGCTCCTTAAAAGGGCTGTAGCTAATAGGAAAGTTATAGAGTTTTATATGTAAAAATATTTTATATTTATATGTTTTATATGTTTTATGTGGAAACGCTTATGTTAATCTGTTTATTTCTTTTTATATATAAGAAGGAAGACCAGCAGACAGTCCACGTGGTGACAAACGTTGGCACGTTTGCAGATACGCTGCCTAGATGGAAACCAAAGAATTACACTTTTGTTAGAAATATTATTTTGGAAAAGCGATTGTTAAGCATGGGGAATAGAGTGAAAAGTTATCCAACTCCATACTATCGCACTCAATTATTACATTGACTGCGCCAAAGTCCTTAAGGATGTGGAAAACAGTATAGGACTGGATGAGATAAGGTAGAAGGCGATGGGAAAAGAATAGCGAAACACGTAAGTCGTTTCACGCAGTTTGTATGATAGTGCAATAATTTAAATTAATATTTTTTCTGATAT
Organism: Sesia apiformis; assembly: GCA_914767545.1. Lineage (NCBI taxonomy): Eukaryota > Metazoa > Arthropoda > Insecta > Lepidoptera > Sesiidae > Sesia > Sesia apiformis. The sequence goes on from OU611962.1 coordinate 1,890,373, forward strand.
TATAAGCCCTTTTTTAAAGTGACGTTTTTTTTTTGTTACAGGTAAGTGTTGTTTCTCTACATCTCTACAAGTATGTGTGAATTACAAACGTATGTAAATTAAAATTATATCAGTGTTTTTTCAATTTTAATTGGTTTATAATTGGTAATTAACGACTGACCTGACGAGCTGACAGTCGGCTCGTGACCATGGCAACCCAACTGAAACGTCGAGTAAAATATATTAGGTAAACATACGCGTTGAGACCCGTTTAAATAGATAAATATGTGTGAAAAACGCGAGAATCTCAAATGGTGTTCTATGAGTGTAAAACTTCATACTTCATAAGTATCGTGCAATTTTCAGATTTCGCAATGTTTTTGGTTATTTAGGGATTCTATTGAAACTCGTTTTAATACAAGGCACGATTTAATATTGTGCAATGACATTATTGTACAATTTCATTGTACGTTTAGGCGCCAATATATACAGAAACCATTTTCATAATTTAAGGGGTTTCAAGTTCCACCCACCCGTGTAAAGTCGGGGGCGTGTTACTAGTATACTACAAAAATAACGAAACTCAAAAGTTACAAAGTAAATAAGACAAAGTCCGAAAACAGATAGGAGTTTTACAGCCCGTGGGAAATAACAGTACATCCTTTTGTATAAACTTCTTGAGAGGTTGTGTAAGCGGCCCTTTTCTGTGGTGCAAGTGATAAAAAATAATGTAGATACTACAAGGCTTATTCGAAGAATGACGTTAACATTTTTTTAAAGAAAGACATGGATACTGCTTGTTCCCTTGCGACATTCGCGATACATGCCTACATCATTCCAGAATGACAAATGTTACCACGCCATACCTAGCATACTCACATCCCCCTCGAGGTGGGGGGGTGGGGGTGGAGTTCTGTACCTGGACTGGTAGCCCACTGCCAGAGGCTGATTCGCTGCCCGCTACTACGGGCAGGTCTCTGGGGTGGCCACTCTTTCGAGTAGCCTTAGTTTGGTCTTCTTTCTTCACGCCGCCCGCTTGATCAAGGCCACCGGGGAGATTCCGCTGAAAGCCCAGTAAGCGATCTTTCGCGGGCGGCGACTTGGTGTCATGTCGTTACCACGCCACCGATTGTGCTGCCTATATTTGCGAGATTTAGGAATGAATTCGGATAGAGGTTGGGAAAATGGGAAATATTGAGTGTAACAGGACGAGGAGTTTTCCTTATCCCATTTCACCTCCCAATTCTCCCGCGAGAAGGGGTAGGATATAATAGAATAAGGCGTTTATTTCATTCCATTATACTATTCATTTGACGGGATACGATAGGATGATTTTGGATGGAAAATGGGATCTGGCGTATCTCTATGCCATTTAGCAGTTGCTACCACTTACTCCGAAACACGTATGTACATTGAGATGAGTGGGATAGAGATAGGAATTGGTAGTACATTTTACAGTAGACAAGTGTGAGAGATCAAATGTCAAATTATATGGTCAAATGTTTTTATGATCGGAGGGTAGTCAAATGTGCGTTTTATAGTAATAAAATGTGACCCTCTGTAATAGAGGGGTAACTGGGCCAGTCGGTCGGGCCCAATGGCTGTGGAATTGCAGCGTGCATCAGTCCCCTCCAAAAGTTGCTGCTATTATACGAAATACACGGTATATTATTTACTTCTTAATTCAAATGTTCCAGTACAGTTTTACAGAGTTAGAATAAGGTTTTTTTATCTCATTAAAAATGCTGTCTACGCGAAGAGATTGGATGGAATGAATTGGATTGGACTTCCCTTATTCGGATTGTACTCCGATGAGTAATGGGCAAATCTCACACACTCTCGATGGATATTTCACGGAAGTCTTCAGTAAGAGACAGGTAATTTACTACCGCGTTACTCTCATGACTTACACCACATTATTGTGTCGTGGCATATTATTATGACGGACAGTGTCGGACGGTGAATTATGTAATTTGCGGTCAATATTCATACAAGTTTGCGGTGCGAACCTACCAAAGGAAGTCCTTTTTGTACGTTTTACTAGCAGCACCCATTCTGAAGTAACACATGAGAAATTAACATAATGTAGTTTATGAACATATTGAAGTAAGTTAAATATTTAAGTTAAATATACCTAAAATTTCTTAATTTAAATATAGTTAGCTACACTTAAAATATAGGACGAGCCGGATAATTAGTAAAGAAGAAATACTTATTTGAATACAAATACACGTGTGCGTGGTCACTAAAAATTACAAAAAAAATATTTTAACTTTGACACAATAAAATTTTCTAAAGTTGCATTCTTATTTTACTGTAACTACCCCAGTCTATGTCTATTGCTGCATATTTTCTTGTGCATGAGGGATGTTAAAACGGCACGCTAGCCAAGCGGCCAAGGGCATTTTTTTGGAGGTGGTGCAGTTCCTCAAGGCTTATGGTGGCGGCTTTGTTATTTCTCAGTCGCCATTTATGATTCGTCTTCTGCACCATTCCTCTCATGTCCCACTCATCCGACGTACATGTATTCTGTGATAAAGGAGTATCGTATTTAATTAGTTCGCTTTACCTCATAATGCCCCCATCTAAAAAAACACTGAAAGCTTTTAAATAAACGAGTATATTCTTTCCATTTTGAATTTTGTTGCAAATACAGAAAAAAGCCTTTCTTTTTTATATAGAAAAAAGGCAGCAGACGAGCGTACAGTCCACCTGATGGTAAGTGGTTACTGTTGTCCATAGACATCCGCGATACATGCTAACATCATTCCGGAATGACAAACGATGGTACGCCGCCGAATGCGCTGCTTATCTTTGCAGATTAAGGCATGGATTGGGAGAAAGGGTGGGGAAAATTGGGAGGGATAGGATGGGAATGGGCTCTGGCACATCTCACTTACTACCGAAACACGTACGTGCATTAGGGAAATAAGATAAAGTGGGAAATGCAGTACATTTCAAGGTAGTCTTTTGTGAGAGGGGGGTAACGTGGTCAGTCGAGCGCGCCCAGCAGATGTTGAATTGCAGCATGCACACTCCCTCTCAAAAAAAAAGAGAAAGAGAGGGTTTTTGTTATTTTAAAATCGGCTGACAGCGCACGGCTTAGTTACGAATTAGGACGTATTTATTGAAATAATGTATAGGGAAAAAAACGACTCGGTTAAATATGACGAGTGTGTTCCAGAGTACATACTCTATTTTAAAACGAACACATTTTTAATGACTAAACCCCACTAAATGAAATGATCAGACAAATTTGTAACTTTAACCACACATATTGCCATTGATGTGCACCCGATTACATTTGTCGGGCCCTTAGGTCCCTTTTTTGTTTCCTTTCGCACCACAAAAGGGTCTTTGTTATGTTATACCATCCCGGCCATTTTATAATACCGTCCTTTGTAAGGGACTATTTATAATGCTTTTTTGACGGACTCGTCGAGACATGTCTCGAGGTTTGTTTAGATGGGACAGTAAACCAGTAAGTAGTCAGTAACGCTGTGTTCACATTAGGCTAATAGTTTGCAGCTAACAATTTGCTGACATTACCGTATCCGCAACCATTCCTTTTACTCGTATCATTCACTGCTGAAGTTTTCTGCACGAAGGCGTGCCAAGACAATGTTCTAAGCATGCTATTGCATAGTATGACATCAATATTTTCATATTAATTTATGATTTGGCGTGTGGACTCCTTGGCTGTGTGATGTTGGCCGGCTTGTGAATAGCATTACCCCATCTGTTTCCGAGGGTGTCGGTCGTGAAAGGTAGGTATAACAAACCCGCTATCATACGCCCGGAGCAACCCCAACCGTCAACCCGCTCGATCAGAACATACTGAAGAAATACATACATCCCTCATACTGAAGAAAAGGCCCATGTCAACCAGGGAACGAAAAAGGGCCGTTTACGAAGTCTTTTAATTACGCCTCATGCCTTCTATAGCTAGTTATTTTAAATAAAAAAATATTTCTAATCACTTACCACTTGCTTATTGTTACTATCTAAACAGACCATAAGATATGAACAGGTCTCGACATGAGCCTTTCCCAAAAATAACGTTTTATTTTAAAGGGATTTACCGATTTTGTTTACTAAATGTTATTTTTAGCGGTAAATTGAGATACCGTGATTGAAGTTTTATTTGAAAGTTAAATTTCTTCGTTGATTGGAACGCTCATTTCCCTAATATAGATAACGTTTATGTAAATGTTTGCTCTTATCTTTTGGAAGTTGAAGTACTTAAGTATAATATTGATAAAATGTTATGAATGTCATTGAAGAGATGTATTTCATAGTTTATTTTTAGGTTTCGTTCGTTCTACTCGACGTTTCGGCGCGGACTACACCAGCCGTGGTCGCAAAAGAAATAAAAAAAATTAATTTTACGCGTTCAGACTAGAGATGGCAATAATGGTTGAAATTGGTTATTAGTTAATAGTTAATTGATAAAAAAAAATATCGATAATTTTATTGGTTGAAAATATTAGTTAATATTCTTATTCAAGTACCTAAAACATGTTGATGTTAATGATGATAAAGTCGAATATTCTAAATCGATATTGATAAATCGAATACTTATGCATGTTAAATTCAATGAACTTTCCTTCATAGGTAGGTACTTGAACAGGCTTAGGACTGTCTAGCATTATCTTAATTAGATATTTAAACATTTTAACATGTAAGTACAGGTAGGCGTATTTAAAGTTCATTGATTTTATGTACATTGTTTTAGTATTTACCTACACTTTTATTTTTTTTATGGTTTTTGTACATTTTTTTGTGTTTTTTTTCTTTATTTACACTATTATATCTTTCTTTATTTCTATCATCACTTGTATTACTACTTTTCCTTTATTCAAATGATCTTACTGCTTCAACTAAATATAACAATTCAACTTCACTACTTTGTGTATCATATATAGATTTATGATGTGTATATATTGTTTTATTTGTACTGTAGGCACACCATCTACCTGTGATCAAAATGTTTATTTCCTCTCTACCCAAAAGTTATCAGGCAGAGATCGCTTTTCGCGAGAACACCGCCTTTTGTGCATTTTGTGTGTACAATGTCTGTTATTGTTTTGTTTCCTTGTGGTGTGCAATAAATAATTTAATCTATTGATCATGCTCTACACCTATGTTCACATCTGATGTCGTTGGCTAAAACAATGTTGAGTTATCGCTTCCTAAATAAATTAACCTCATTTCGGAACAACATTTATATGTAAGCATGCGATAGTTTATGTCGCTGTAAATTTTACAACGGCTGCCTGGCCCGGGCAATGAATAAATTATATAATAGTGGCAGCACATTCTCCTAAGAGCAAGCGAATATAACATTATAGTTTTGCATAATATGACAAAATGCCTACATTTGATGCTAACTTTGGGCTTTTAGCGGCGCATCTCTTCTTACTGACGACGTGCGTTTCATCCTTCGTTATAATAAAAATATCACATCAACTCCCTGGTGGGGCCAAGAACATCGTTTTATTTTTGCACTCCTGTTGTCCACCCCAGGGGGACTAACTTAGGATGGACAACAGGAATAATCCTGTATTATGCGGTCTTTAAGACTTTAAACCGCGAACCCGAAAGTTTTTTTAAACATTCGGTTTCACCCATGTTTCACCACACTAACAGCATGTATACGGCGAGCTTGTGTGTAAGTCGCGACTCGTTCACCCACGAACATAAACTACTTCTCTCGTTTTACTATGACCTATAGAATATCGGCACATGTATTTTCTTTCCTGAACTGTATCGTACAGTAGAGGTCAAGATGGCAACTAGAGTAGAAAATACAATGTGTTACAATGTATACTCCATGTGTAGTACAGACTTAAAGAAAACTGTATTTAGTTTTGAAAACTCTTTTGTTTTCGGAATGGCTAAATTACTGTGACCCTAATGGCCTTTCAAGAGTCACCGGACATATATGGTTTAGGGTGAACGCAGAAGGCCCTCAGCCAGGAGCAAAGAGTGTGTGCACAACGGCCAATGAGCCTAAGGACTTCCCCACCGGTAGACCGGTGTTGGCTGAAGGCTGTTGTGTGTTTAGCGAGTGTAGCGAGGGTGACGTCCTCGTCTTCGCCGGCGGGGACGGTGTATATGTGTAGTCTGTGAGTGTCGTATAAAAACCGTATTGGCAGCAGTAATTGCGTCGTCGGGGTCGTTTAAGACGTGCCGAGGACGACGACGGCAATTGGGAGGGTCATTCCTATTGGGTACATAGGTTAGGCTGTCAACTACTAGGGGATTGAGTTGGTGCGGGACTCTGTCATAGTAGCATCGAGCGGAGTCTTTCAAGTATTTGATGATGGAGGGAAGTTCCAAGTCCCTGTGGAGGTCGACATTGCGAGACTACCATAGGGCAGCCACGTCCTTACGCACGAATCTATTTTTGAGGGTTCGGAGTATTTTTATTGTTGGACGGGGCTACGTGTGCAAAAACAACGCTAGCGAAGGTCATTATGGGACGTACGCAGGTTTTGTTCAATGTCAGCTTATTTCTAAGCGACATTTTATTTCTCCTGCATATGAGAGGGTTGAGACGACCGAGTACAAATGCAGCTCGGTTTCGGACAATTTTTATGGTTCTCCGAAGGTCAGCCGATGGTCTAATTGAAAACTCTTATTCAAATTTAGTTCTTATAAGAATGAGAGAACGTCATTGGTGCATAAATGTACTTAATCTATGTAAATAGGCACGATATAACTGCTTTTATTGCCACAAAATTGCGGCTCAGCTAATATTATTAGTAAAGTTATATACTGATGCGGCAATTATATTATTAGGTAAATATGTGTATGCATCTGTGAATTCTTCTAGTTCTTAACATAGTTTATTTTATAGTGGAGTGTAGGTGTCCATATTAATTGAATCTTCCGGGCTAAGTAGCTAAGTAGGCTAGGTAGACTTGTAGATTTCAATAGCTATTTCTCTTCTTTTTTGTTAAAATTGTTAGGATGCTTGTAGATTTCAATAGCTTCCCACTTTCGGAGAGATGTTATCTCTTCGGCTTCTCGACCGCAACTGACTCGACGATAGTGGCGCACCGGTATTTATAGTGGGCGAGAGTAGTTGTGATTGTGTGTGTACCGACGCACCGATATTTATAATGGGCGAGGGTAGTTGTGATTGTGTGTGTACCGAGTCTGTTTTTGTCCCTCTCTCTCGTCTCTCTTCCCCGTGAGCTTGATGTCTTCGGAGTGCTGGATACCAAATATTACGGAGTCTTAGATTCTCTTCTTTTTTGTTAAAATTGTTGGGATGCTTGTAGATTTCAATAGCTTCCCTATTGAGACGGGAATAATAATGATCCCAGAGATCCGTTGTCCTCGACTGGAGTATATAAAATACCATGCTCCTGTGGGTCAGTGTATATTGGCACTACAAAACGGAGTGTCAATACCCGCATTAAAGAACATAAAAAAAATTGTCGAAGAGGAGAGACTGAGAAGTCGGCCGTAGCTAAACATGCCTTGTCGGATGGGGACCACGAAATCTACTTCACACAAAGGGACACAAAGATCTTGTCAACCGGGAATCATTATTATTCCCGTCTCAACAGGGAAGCTATTCAAATCTACAAGCATCCTATCAATTTTAACGAAAAAGAAGAGAATCTAAGACTCCGTAATATTTGGTATCCAGCACTCCGAAGACATCAAGCTCACGGGGAAGAGAGACGAGAGGGGGGGACAAAAACAGACTAGGTACACACACACAATCACAACTACCCTCGCCCACTATAAATATCGGTGCGTCGGTACACACACAATCACAACTACCCTCGCCCAATAAATACCGGTGCGTCACATTCGTCGAGTCAGTTGCGCTCGAGAAGCCGAAGAGATAACATCTCTCCGAAAGTGAACGCAGTCGCCACTGAAGATGTCAACTGCAGTTGTTGACGAAACGTTTGGAAGAAAGAGAAGAGATTCCAGAAGACCTCGGCCAAGTAGCCCGGAAGATTCAATTAATATAGTTTATTTTAGTTTAGCTTCTGTGCGATGTAAGATCCTGATGATGGATAGATAAAACTATTTACTGCATACCATAACAAAATAAGACGGTAACAGACATTTTAACACATGAAATGTACAATACTAGAACAAAAGCCCCTGAGTTAAATTAAATTCTAAAAAATATCGTAGCTGATTGATATTGTATACATTGTACACTGTTGCGGCCCATCTGGCCTTAAGGAAGCAATTGAATATGACTGGTCTAAAGTTTTTCGTCACGACTGTACTTATCGTAACACTAGCACAGAAGTTGTGGTACGTCTGCATCTCCGACAATTTGTTTTTACCGCCGCGCCGCGTCCGGACCGAGTTTACGGTTATGGTCTGTAAGGCGGGTGTTACTCTTGGAACTCTCTTCGTAACTACGGTTGTAGAATGTAGATTTATTTTTAGTTTTCAAACAATTAACGGCCAAAAAGAGGCAATGAATTACGTTTTTTTTTATAGAAAGAACAAACAGGCAGTCCACCTGATGGCAAGTGATATTGTAGCCCATGGATATCCGCGATACATGCCAACGTCAGTCCAGAATGACAAACATTGGCACGCCCCGCATGCGTTGCATAATTGTGAAGATTTATAGGTGGATTTGGAACAGGGTTGGGTAAATGGGGAGGGATAGGTTAGGATGAGATCGCAATGGGCTCCTGTATATCTCACCCACTACCGAACACGAAACACGCTGTAGGATGGAATAAAGTTGTAAAAATTTTACGGTAGTCTTCTGTGATTCTATGAGTGTGTGCTAACGATAGTCGAATGCCCAGCAGCTGTGGGATTGCAGCGTGCACCCTGCCCCTCCTAAGACTTCTGTCATGAATTGATGCTTAGCATGTAATATAGCAATGCTTGCAGTTTCTTTACGGAACACGACCCGAAACGAAGACATTCACCAAAGAACTATAGTCAGCGGCATATATGACCTGCCTATGCAGGTCATATATGCCGCAGGACCGTTGGCCGGTGGGGTAGGCGAGCCCTTGAGTGGTGGCCACATATCGGAAATTGCAACCATGACAAAACGTGCACCCATTTGTGTCACGTTAATATGTCGTTATTCCAAAAGCGAAGTAATAATAGTAATATTGTAATCTACATATATCTCACTTTATACGGTTTTTATAAATTCTGTAAATATAAGTGAACATGCCGAAATGTCGAGTATTTCTACTAGTCCGAGTGGTCCATAAAAGGTAAACAAATACCGTTATTATACGCTTTCAGACCCGATTTAGAATATAAAATATGAGTGAAGTTACAAATTCCCGATTAAAGTTTAAAAGTTAAGGCCTTTTCCTTATTGTTATATGTATATTGTATGTAGGAATAAAGTGTTGTCTATTGTCTAAAAGATATATTTAATAGATCTATAGTTTACTTACTTAAGGTATTAATAGAATATTAATTAATTCACGAATCAATGCACGGCCAACGAAACTCAAAAACTAAAGACCTTTTTTTCCCACGAAACATAGGAGTAGAAACTGAAGGTAACACTAGTCATAAAATGGACATTACCGTTGAACGAGTTTGAACAGTTTGGTACGTGAGGAAGTAATCAAGGAGTGCAATGTTGCAAGCTGCCGACGAAATTTACCTTTCTGACATGAATACATGTCTATATATTGTATATGGTAAACTTGAAAACCAGTTTATTTTACAAATCAGTCTTTTTATTCTTTTAGACCAGAATTACACATACAAATAAATTTATTCGACGACCGATTAGCCGATCGCATAGTCTGTATCCATCCACCTAGCCGGACGGAGGTGGACTGATGATTTATTTTAGATATTGTGAGTGTTGTGTGCCGCAACTTTCTGGACTATTTAGACCAAATGCGGGTATTTGATGAAACTGCACGCAATTTTCGTTGTGGACTACCTACTTCTTCAGTTAGCTCGTGACCATGGTTGGTGCAAGCCAACCGAAATTACGAGTAAAATAAATTAGGTAAACACTCGCGTTGAGACCCGTTTAAATAAACGAATATGTGTCCAAAACGCGAAAATCTCAAATATTATTATATTTCGATTCATGCCAACATTCGTTTGTTTAAAGGCAAATCTTTGTTCTTGTCTGGGTAGTGTGTTGGCCTTTGTTTGTGCTCTGGACCCACGACACAGGGAATCTTAATCTGGCCCATTGAGTGTGGCGTAATTTATTTATTAACTGAAAACAAAAGTTTACAAAATATATAGAATTATTTTCAGCGACCTCGAAAACCCGGAAATTAATTGTTTTCAAAAACATATTACATGTTTGTAACAAAATATTTATTTATTTTGATATTTCTGTCTCCATATTCAAGCCGCTATTTTGAATTTATGAATTTTTGATCAGAAATCCTTTTAGCGACATTAAAAACTCCGATAAACTTTATTTATCGTAAAACTCCGTTGAACATCAAATAACGGGGTCAAAACTTTCCTCCATTGGCCATGTACTGGCAGTTTTGTTTTATAACATCCGTGAAGTGAAATGAACTATCAATACATATTAATAAAAGCGCAAATCTCGAGTGTCACGAATTCACGAGTGTGTTATATTTTGGGAAAAGGTATTGGGGAAAGGAAAAGGTGGGAAAAGGTAACTTACATCAATTTTGGCGAGACTTGCAAAAAAATGCAAAGAAAACACAAGACATATTCAAGCAACGTAAACAAGAATTTACAAGCAATTTGGACAATTTGTTCTATAATGCACACGCCGATGCACTTCAATTAATAAAAATAGAGGACAATAAGATCTTCTTGCAGCGCCAGAGAGAGCCAGGTCGAGCCGGTAACTTGGCTGGGACTACTGTAATGATAACGAAGATTGGAAAATCGTAAATTGGAAAAGCATCGATTTCGACAAGATACAGTGCTATAGGGAAAACATGTAAACATACCTTACCGCTTCCGAAATTAAAACTCTGCTTAAATTATATCGCGCTATATTATAGGCATAGATAGGCATACAAAAAAATAGGCAGAGATGGCTATCGATAGATCTCTCAGTTCTATTTTTAGATGGAGACACAGCGAAAATTGAAAATTCGACTCCTAGATGCCATGCACCAAGCTCGATGGTTGGCGAGAGCGATCTATTCCCTGAAAATATTGTTACTAAGTTCTTACTTCAAAATAACCAGTAAGGACAAGGTAGCTCCGCTAGACGTCTGCTTGTTTATTGTGACATTCTATGTCAAGCTATGGCTTGAATGCAATTTGAACGTAAAATCACCTTCCCAATATTTGTTCTTTCTGAAGTCATTAAAGGCTTACGAAAACGTTGACAAAAGTATCTCGAAAGCAGCTCTACAGAAGTTTAGCCAACACTTATCGTATTTAACTGATGAAGTACAATAGCTATCCTGTCACTATTTGACAATGAGATGGACCAAGCGACAAAAGTAAACATGGTAGGAAATTTAACTGGAGAAAATATATCGACCACTGGGAAACGATACATCCCATCGAAGGAAGAACTTTGTGGTCATCGTACGGTTAGTTTGACAGATAAATGGTGTAGTTGTAAATTCACGCTAACTATTCTTTTTTTATTTTAGAGAAAGACATCTATGATTTGATATCGGTCAAGATCAAGTATTTGTTCTCTAGTCTTTATGATTAATTCTTTATGGGAGACTAACGCCTCGTTTCTAGAAGCCAAACATCCTGTATCAACCCTTAGAACAGTAAACGATACAGCCGAAAGAGCTGTAAAGTTGATGCAAGGCTTTCATGGTTTGATTACGGTTGAGGAGAAACAAAAACAATTTTTGTTACGTTGTGTACAAGAGCACAGATGGATCTACCCTGACTGTAAAAAAGAAAATATGCTCAATAATATTTTTTTTTAATTAAAATAGTAATAAATGTACAATTTTGACCAATTTTGTTTTATTTTTCAAAACTTCGTAAATTCTTAAGTCAGTCAAGTCACCTCAGTACAAAATCTCAAGTTGTAAGTTTGACATCAAATCGCCACGGGTTCTCGTTATCCTAAGGCAATAATATTTCATAATCGAGTAATTAGGACCAAGTCGAAAAAAATAGAGGGATCTGATTTCACAAACAAAAATCCCCTCTTATGACATGGGACACCCTAACCTATATCATATATCAATTAATTATTTATTGTTTTGCTTTTTAAATATCAACCCTAAATTACAATAATCAACCTTTTATATACAAAATCAGAGTTGGTAAAGGTAAAGAGGGTTAAGCTTGGACTAGCAGTGCGCGTGAATGGAAGACGCCACTGAGTACAGATTGAGTGCTGTATTAAAAAAAACACAAGCGATATTTCTGCTTTAAAAAATAACAGCTTATATTTACTTAAAATTTCTGTTCTTTCGATTGGCGTAGTCAGATTTTGATCGCAATTCAAACCAAGAGATATTCACTAAAAAAAAGTATTTTGCACCGTAATTTGTAATAATTAAGCTTAATGTGTGCAGCTGTAAACTTCTTCCACTTAATACTGATATAAAAACTTTTCCCTAAGTATAAATATCTATTGACTGGTCTGTAAATAAGAATAACATTGAAGGATCGAAATCTAAATATCGGTTACAGAGCGCTTTTCTTATAAGGGCTATCATTCTCATTATATTCTTACTATTCATTATATTCTTATTCACATTATCATTTATATTCTTATAAGGTTTTCTTATCAGCTGCTGTAAACTTGATCTGCGAGTATATTGTATGCTCCTCTGTGGTGGCCCCTCTCGCCTGCCACTGTCACACATGACTTTCAGTGGCAATTCGGGATTCGTTCAATCATGAGATTTATTAAGATCTGAGTAACGCCGGTAAACTCAACTGTGAATCACAGCCTCATATGTACACGGCTTTAATTACAACTGGATGTCTGGTAGTAACAACAAAACGGTTAATTTGTTTTATGATCGTTCACGGTCGCTAATTTCACAACATTTTCACTTCCGTATCTCATAGATTATCATAGACAATCTTCCTATTTGATGTCAAATTACTCTGCAAAATACTATTTTGCAGAAGAATTGCGATGCGAACGATTGCGAATGTCATTTCCGTACACAGATTAGGTTATGATTGCGCGGAAGCCATGGAATTGTTTTAATATCCAGCCGACATTACTGTGCCGTTAGATAATCTAAGGTAGGTTAGCTAGGATTAGAGTAAAGGCTGGATATATATCCAGTCTTAACTCTAATATATATTGAAGACGAAAGGGATATCTTATTTTACCAGGGATGGTCATATTATTAATCTATACCATACCGTCAACCTGCCTATCCACTGTTGGATACGATATTATTTTTTTTCTATTTATTTTTTTAATCATTTAACATAACATTAAATAAAAAAGGAGGGAAAAGAAAAGATGTACGAAAGGCAAGCTTACCTCCTGCGGAGATTTCTTCCAGCAGACCTGGGAAAGTGAAATATCGGTCATGACAGAAAGGCAGGCGTAGCGCGTACGAAAAATATGTATGTACTGTGCCCGCGACTTCGTACGCGTGTAATTTTAGTTTTTAAAGACTAAATTGAGATATCTTTTCTTCCCGTCAGCCGATTTCGATGAAACAAACCCTATTCGAAGCGCCAAGCCAAGCTTAATTAACCTGTCGAAACCCCATGAAAATCCGTTCCGCAGTTTTGGAGATTAGCGTGTTCGAACACACAGACAGACAACAATTTTCAAAATCATCTTTTTATGTATTCTGATACTCTTCCTTCATCGCCCCCAATCAGTTTTTGATAAATATATCCAATGCACAGACACGGTGGTTCTACAGTTTTATTATATGTAGCACAAAATAATAGTAACTAAATATATTAATATATATTTATATAAATATATAATATATATTTCTCATTTATATATTTCGTCTACGACGATAATAATATATCGATTCGTATGCGAGATGCTTGCCGAATTCATTTGAATGGATCTGTAGTATTTCGTGGTAATTAATTTTATCCATCCTTCTGTACTTCTAGCTTTCGTCCTTCTATCCACAAGAAAAATAATTTTATAGCTTCCTTCATTGTAGGAGTTTATAGATCCTTATACAATAGTGTATTTAACATGTACCAAGGAGTAGCTACGACTGTTCGTAGATCTTTGGACTGACGATTTTGATATCTGGGTGAAACGCTGTATGATATCGATATTTATTAATTTACTCTTTTTTGTAAATTATTACATAAGGCGGACCTAATGTCTTACAGCATTATCTCCCAGTCAACCTTTGGGCTTTGCAGGACATGAGTGGTTATAATTTGCTTTTATTTAATGCACAGTAATTATACTGAAAAATAATTGTCAAGTTCAATGGAGCACTGCCATTACTCCTATTCAATATTCCCTAGCCCTTCGGAGGCATCTTATCAATTGTCCATCTATATCTTGAAATGAAAGACATTTTGATGTAATTAATAGATAGAATCGATACCTGTACCATTCATTGTAAAGTCCATCAAAGTACGAGTACTATCGATCTTTCAGTAGCAAACGTTATCGATAATCGATCGATGATGATATAGATAATCGATAAGCTTTCTAATGTAATTGCTCTATGTCGTAATATTATTTAATTTTGATAAAACTTGCCATTTGATATTACTTATGGCGGTTAATGCGATAGTGCAGAGGTTCCCAAATTTTTATGGCCACGGAACCGCTAGGAAATTACTTTTATTTTATATAGCCCTAACACTAAATAAAAAATAAACGAGTAATTGTTGACATGTAAACCAAACATTAAGGTTTTTTATTGTTAATTATAAATTTTACAACGATCGCACAATACATTTACTATGGACGCGGATGGAAGGAGGTGTGCCATGACTAACGTGACCATTCGTCCCGTTTTGAACGGGACTGTCCCGTTTTACGGTACTCCGTCCCGGTGTCCCCGAGGAAGGCTTCGGGACGCAGAATTGTCCCGTTTTCAGTTAATAGGCTGGTTAACATCTTTAAAAACGTGTTTAATCATGATTCTGCGAATTAAAATATGAGTGAGGGCGGGCTCATTCGATTCGGGATGTTACAATTGCAAAAGTTAGAAACAAAGATTTAAAAAGGGGGGGTCTAGTTTTTTTTGCAAATAACTCAAGAACTATAAGCGTTAGAGTGATTTTGAAAAAGATTATGAAAGGGGAATAAAATTTCCAATAAAAAAAGTCATCTCCCGGAACTCTATCATAATTATTAATAATAATGAAAATAGCACTCCGCGCGGTGAGCAGCGGTTGTTTTTAATTTTACTTAATAGTAATTTAAAAAATTTGAAGAAATTATCTATTAATGTATTTATCTAGATACTTCAACAAAAAAAAATGTTGAAAAAATGTTTTTTTCATTTATTTTATAATATACTCTAACGCTTATAGTTTTTGAGTTATTTGCAAAAAACTAGACCCCTCGTTTAAATCTTTATTTGCACAATTTTCTAGAGGCCATTCCAAATCGAATGAGCCCTCGCCCATATTTAAATTTTCAAAATCACGATTAAACACAATTTGGAAGATGTCAACCAGCCTATTAACTGATAACGAATGATAACTGATAGCCTATTGATAACGATGGTGAATATTAAAAAAACCTGCCAAGAATTTTATTCTTATTTAAAATCATCACCAGCTATATTAAAACAAATTTGTTCATCAGACAAATATTAAAATAATCAGCTTTTCATACTTTTTGATTCATTACCTAGGTATCATTTGATTGTAATTATTGTTTTCTTCAATAAATGTTCTCAACATATAAAATTAGTTGTTTTTTTATTGTGACACTATCACTGTCGCGGTAATTTTGACAAAGTCCCGTTTTGAGTAAAAATAGAAATGGTCACGTTAGCCATGACCCATCGGTCATTTAAACTTACCTCGTTGTTGGATTATCACTTTATCAGTTACTACTTATTACAAAATTTTTAACTGTTATTTACTGTGGAATTATTGGCTATTATTAGCCAGGACTTCAGACGGTACAAAGACGAAACTAATTCACGGTTACCTGGTGACCCTCACTTTAGGAATCGCTGCATTTAACTGCATAATGCATTTAACTTAAATCTGATATTCGTGTGCCCGTGTGGTGTCAGTCGGCTTAACAAAGCCGCTACCACAGGCTCTGAGGAAGTACCCCACCTCAATAAGAGTGGACTCGCCAACCCGGTTGGCCAGCGTGCTGCTTTAAGGCCACAAAACCCTTATGGACAAGACAGCTGTGCGTGAGGAGGCCCATGTCCAGCGGTAGAAGATAAAAGCTCCGGTTACTCCTATTGAAGAATGTTAATTGAACCTACAAAGTCCAATTATCCCGGCATCTACCATATATAAACATAACACGGAATTTACTAGTTGAAAAACGATTAAAAAATTACTCTACTGATTTTCTTTAAAAAAATATCTCTTAGTTTCTGTTTTCGTTTTATCTAAAATATACAAAATTTCCGGCGGATAAGCGGTATGCCTCTATCGGCATCTAATATATGTGCCTAATTATCGAACAACAATGTCTGCTATTCCCGTTGACGACTAGAATGTCGGCCACAAATTAACAGACATGTCGGCAACATTGTGTTCGTGATTGTAATTACTCGGGACATTGATCTGTGCTGACTACATGTACTTAGATATTTTGATTTATACACAAGCAGATATTGTGGGATTAAACAACCAAAATTTAAGTAAAGACGTTCCTCGTGGTGGTGATGGTGATGATTGTGTTTTTCTTATGGACAAAGACGGCAGGCGAGTATACAGTCTACCTAATGGTAAATGGATACTGTCACCCATAGACATCCACGATACATACCAACATCAGTCTAAAGTGACAAACGTTGGCACGCCCCCGGATGCGCTGCCTACACAGTAACACAGTAAAAATAGATTGGTACAATTTCATTGATTCTCAGTAGAAAGAGATCCATCTGACCGTTCGCCAGATAGGTCGCATTAAATATTGACATATTTCCTTTGCAACCACAGCTCTTAGATTAGTAAGCACAAGAGGCAAAAGGCGGGTCTTATCTAGCGTAGTTCCCATGAGTTGTCAGTACTCATGGGATAGACGTATCCTTGAATAGAGGTCACGTGTCGGTAAGCACAGTGTGGAACGTCCTCAGGCCCCGAGGACTAACCACTTGAAGAAGTTCGTCAGTGGTGTCCTGAATGAGAAGATCGTAAGACCTTGTGCGACGGCAAGCCTTGGGATAGTACTATATTTTACAGTGGAGAAACGGACTGATGGTCTGGTATTATGTATATAATTCATTGATTTCAGACAAAGCCCATATTTCATTTTTTAGTGTTAGTAACAATTTTAACTTATAGACTATGTTAGTACTTATTATTAAGATTTTGTTATTACTAATTATATATATATGTATGTACATGTACACGTGCATATGCACATGCATACACATACCCACACACATTCACACACACACGCACGCAAATATATATAATATATATATATATATTCCACCATATATATCCATATACATATACACATACATATACACATGCATATACAATACATGCACGTACACACCAATCACATATACATACATACACACACATATATTTTACATCAGACATTGGCTGTCGCCGCTCGTCACCTCCTATAGGATGCAACGTGCGACTCCACCCAATGTCTCAACATGGGGCCATCCACCCTCTCCGCAAAGATCCTCAGCAGCGTGTTGAATTATGTATTTATATTAATTTGATGAAATAAACAAAGAATAATTGTCTTTCATAGCACCGAAGGGGTTTCCAACGCGCTGCCTCACAATATATATCATTATGTGACTTACTCCACGTTCTAATTATAATCGTGTTCAGCCCATGAATAATTTACAACTTCGACCCAGAGCGGCGGCTCCCGGCACGATAGCGAAACAGTGCAACTTAAATTTTGGAAGTTTTCCAAAAAGGAAACTTATTAAAGTGCTCGCTGAAAAGTGCTATAACTTACGTATTACGTACAATGTGGTTGGTGTTGGAGCTTCTTCCAATTTGGGGCGTATTTTTATTTACGATAAGGTGGGTGAAATTCTTCGTTTGTGACCTTCGTATCTTCAAGAAACATGACCTAAATATAAAAGGTTTTCTTTAAACCCTTTGGATAGTTTAGAGCATTTTCTTAGTAATAATCTCTTTTTTTAATAATATCATTTTTACAACCTAGCCTAGGTCCGTACCTATAAATATACTTGTACGAGTATAAATATACTTGTAGAGGCCGTGTCAATCCCTAGACCTGGGTTTCAAAACCCGGTACCGCGAGTCTACTGTATCTGAGAGCGACTTCTTGGTTGAGAATGAATAAAGAACACACCTCATCAACACCGAAGTCCTCGGAGTACTCTCCAGCACCCAGAAGCTGCCACCAGATCTCCGGGAGTGGCACCCCCTGCTCAGGCGGCTGGCTGGCTTTATACTATGCTGCTGAGCCACTGAATAATACAGTGCTGGAATGCAATGCCCACGAAGGCCGCGATAGCTCTTAATTTATAATATTTTATTTTACTACACATCTGGTCGGAGCGATGTTTCATGACCGACGATTTTCTTATATGTATTTATTTCTTTATTTTAACGATGACTATATGTCCAGCACGAGGTGGTATACCTGAATGTTCCGTTATCTATTCCCTAACAACAAATCGCCCAGTTCACAGTCTCTTCCAGCTCAAGCAATACTATTATGGACTATTCTGTGATAAAATGAATGCATTTATCGATTGGAAAAGGATCATGAGGATTTTTGATTGACGTATGTTCTTCAAGGTGCCATCTTCGTTATCGATCATTTTGCCAATGTGAATCTTAGACACAGGATTAATCTGTGTCTTAGGATTAATTAGGTGAATCTGTTAATATCTCATATTTCTGATTTCCTAAATATGCCCCCGGTGTTCTGTTCGACCTTTTCATTTCTACTTAAGTGAACAAAAAGCTGGACGTACATGATATCATAAAAATTAACAAGGGAAACTTCATTCTGTTATACTTTCTATTCTTCAATCATTATTTCTGACTGCCATCGGCATGTGTCTTAGATGTCCGTAGGTAAAAATATCCATCAGAATGTGGGTAACATACTTACCATTAGGTGGATTGTCTGCTTGACTCCTTTCTTTGTGAGGAACGAAAAGTGGCAATAATTTAACATGCAACAATAATGACTACCTTGAGTATATTATTATTGTGGGTTCGGGGCTTTGCGAGTCAGTACAGCCTCGTATCACTGCGACCATTGCTGGTCTGTTGTGATCGCCACCTTTTTTATAGTTCGCTGCCAATGCCAATGGCCTGCAGACATCGTAGGGTAGTTTTTGCAGCGAGTTGTTGGACCTCTTCCGACTGTAGCAGATGAGCGTCCATATATGTGTATATGTTGTATACCAAAGGGTCACATTCACAAAGTATGTGCGTTTCATCCCGCTCGGTACAGAATTTGAAGGTTTGGTCCAAACTGCAGTAATATTACGGCATCAACTAAATACTTACTGAAGATATTTCCTCCTTCTCCCAAAACTCAAGACTCTCCATTCTCCCAAGGTCGAGCTTCTTCCAAGATACGCCAACACAAAAGGAGCCAAAGAGCTCTTTACTCCTACCGATTGATGCCTTTCAACTGATTCTTTTTAGGGAAAGGCCTATATCCAGCTGCAGATAGTCGCAAGCCGATGGTATGGCATAGTTTTTAAATTTTCTGACCACACTAACTTTTATTTCCACTTCCATCCCAATTCTGCTTACACTCCAGTAGCCCGGTTTTAATTGAATCAATACAATCATTTGTAGACGAAACGCCAATTATCCGGTGACCCAGATATTCTGGAGCTCCGAAACTGGCGAGTATTGTACTATATACCTAGGGATGTGTCAAATGAATGAAAAATCAATCAACAGTCGTTTTTTCTTGATCCGCGATAATCGATTCTCAAATAGAAATAATCCATACTGTAATTCTTACTTTATAATGAGAATAATCACTACAAAATGTTTGATTTTATATTCAAATTTGTAGTGTTATTGCATGTTAAAACATTCTAACCTTTTAAAACATCTGTGTTTATAATTTCGAAAACACCATAAATGGCACTGTTTGAAACATCGGCGAAGACGTTTGAAATGAACTAATCGATTACGTTATAATCGATTATGTCTTCTAGTGACATCGATTAATAAAACGCGGGCATTAAAAATTAATAATCGGTTATAAGTTTTAAAAATAAAATCGATTATATTTCACATCCCTAACTATTTATATCAGTACTGTAACCAGCTCTTATTTCGTCCATTTTAGGATCTGGATCTCCTCATGCACATTGTCTCGTGTAAAAGGGATGTGTGGCCTTAAACCTTCACGCTGGACAAGCGGGTCATCGAGTCCATTCTTTTAGTTCCACGAGGTTTGTTGTAGCGGCGTTGTTATCCCCCAGTCGCCTTGTCCGACATCCACGGGTAGACATGAGATGGAGCTATTCTAAAGCTGGTCGTCACCACGCTCAAAACCACTACTTTCATTTTAATCGCGAGGCGATTTCGTAACGTCATCACACGAGACCAATGTGTATTGGTTGATTATTCACGTGGTTGATATATGTAACTTTTTCAACGTTTATACCGCTCAGTTAGAGATAACTGGAACATTCATACTCGTAGATCATATGTTTATGTCAGGAATTATATCAGAAATTCCCGTTCAGAAGTCCTAATTTATGTGATCTAATCGCACAGATTCGGGCCAGTTTGATTCCCGACTGTCGTTATGTTTAAAATGATGTCCACCTTAAGGGTTATTATTATAAATTGTACTATTATTATTAATCAAGCGCACGTATGAAAAATTCCTGATTAAAAATGTGCAATTCAGGACTCCTATTCCACTGTTAAACATAACTTGCAATAAATTCTGCACAGAATCACACGATCTTTAAGGCAAAAGTACAATACAGAAGAAAGTAATTTTAGTATTTCTAACTTAATGGCCTCATGAACCCGTAAACGAACTCGTTTAGTTCGCAAACTGCAAAACTGGAATTGCATTCTGCATTCTTCCTACGGATATGTTTGGATTATTGATTCGAAGCGATGTTGTGAAACAGTCGTGGGATTAGTCACGTTTCCATTCTTTTGTCCAATAAATAGAAGACTATCCTAGCGACCTGTGTCCAAGCTAGATATAATACACCGCTTTCGAAGCCTGTCGCTACTCATGAACTTCTGTTTTTCTCATTCAGCCAGAACCTGTGGCTCTTGCAGGGGACTTTTGAAGAATAATTCTTAATACATATACTTGTAGGTACAGTCCATTCAGCGGAATTTTTATCTGCCAACTTTAGAATATCCTCACCCCATTTCTTCCCGTAGATGTCGGTAAAAGGAGTCTAAGAGATAACAAAGCCACTACCACAAGCACTACAAAGAGATACCTGAGTGGACTCGCCAACGCGCCTGGCCAAGATATCCGGCAGTCGTAAAAGCCGGTGTAAATGAATGATTTCTTAGAGGACTTATTCCACATCTCGTCAAACTGTCACATTTGTACAGTAGGTGCATCCTCTTCACTACTATCTCTGCAGATACATGTCGCTTAACAATTCTAGAGATGGTTCATATGGACCCTGTAGTAAGGGTCGGAGGGGAACTTTTATTCATACGGGTCTAACTGAGTGTCAATACGTTCTTAAGTCTAACCGGCGAATTTTCTTTAGTTACGGGTATCATGAATAGTCATGGGTCATGGTTAGTCATGGCATATATCACAAATTAATTATTTATGGTTGAAGAAATGCTTATATAAAAACGAGCACCAAAATAAACTATTTTGTATAACTGGAATAAATAATTTTAAATTACTAAGATTTTTGTATACATTATTGTATAAATTATGTTGTATACATCACAAAGTTGAGGGAGCCCCACTTCGCGGGACTCCTGTAGCTTTATTATTTACCAGAGAACCCAAACTCAACCCACCGTTAAATTTGCTGCCTTCGATTTGCTGCCCATTCACTGTTTTCTCCTGTTCATTTAATTATTTCTATTTCACAATTTATTTCTCGAAAGAATTTACAATTCACTACATGAAAATAATGATATAAAAACAAACAAGTTTTTTTATAACGGTTACAAATATATACTGTTTTAAATCAATTGCTAATCGACATGATCATCATTAAAATATATCAGCTCTTCATCATTTGAACTCAATTCGATTAATTTAAAACTCTAATGACATACAAATGCATACAATAAAAAGTGAAAGCCGTGTGGGCGCAGATCTGCGTACTATTAGCGTAAGCTCTGTTTTAATTAGAATTGTTTGTTTGGATGGCTTGTTGAATGTGTAATAGACCATTCATCTGCAATACATCGGTACTTGTATCATTAATTTATTAAGAACAATCTAATATATAAAAAATAATGTTTGTTTGTTTGTTCGTCTTCTATGCGTTTCTAAACCATTCTTCCGATTTCGATGAAACTTTGGTGAGTGGATATGCGCGCGCCCCGACGTTGTCTGACAAAAAAAATCTAACGTATTGCAACGCATGCCGGGCACAGCTAGTTATTTATAAAAAAACAGCTTTGATTTTGTTTTGAGAAGAAGCGTATTAAAGAGTGACTGGAATGGGCCGTGACATTTTGTGAACTTGTTATTTGACTTGTGAACTTGTCAAACACGGTTTGGCCCAAAAGGGCCACGGGTACAAAATAGAACAATTGAATCTCAAAGGTCATACAGCTTAAATTTATTTATTATTTTTATTTTATTATGATAATACGACATTTCAGACAATAAGATGGATATATTTTCGTGAGTAGATTAACTTCATAAAACATCCGGACGGACGGACGGACGAACGAACAAATTAATAAAATAGTGAATAAATCAACGTTCTTAAAAATCGCAGCAAATTCTGTACTTGTAAACAGTTATTACGTATCCATTTGCATGGGAAGAGAGATCGGAATATGTATCAATCTATTCCAATCTCTGCTGACTACATTAAGGTCATTAACATTCAAACCTACAATACAATACCGGAAGGCATTAACCACTATCAAGAGATCATATACACTCCATTAGAGTTCGCAACGCATTAAATGTTGTGTTATCTTAAATGCCCACCATTTCCCTCGACGTCAGAGTAACAATCTGAAGGTTTTGAATAAATCAGGCCCTGCACCTCTGATCCCTTAAATAAGTACGCTCTCGTGTGTAAAATATCGAGTACGGCCGATTTTGGCGGGGTGTGCGTTGCGACAGCAGTGCCGCTACGAATAGCCTAAATATTTTATTTTATAACTATCGTACTTTTTATTACATCTTTATTACTTATACATTCATACATCAGTCGAATTTTTGTATTTTAGTTTTCAAGTCCCAAACTTACATCAAATGTCTGTAATTATGGTAATTTTCCGAGCGCTATGGGTCATGTCATGTCATAAAAGGCGACTAAAGGACAAAACAGCCGCTACCACAAGTCCCGAGGAACTATATCTAACCTGCTTGACCAGGCGTAGTGTTTTAATACCATAACATCACCATAAAGTTTGAATAAATTAACACTTATTACACTGTGAACACCTCGTAATACTAAAGGTAAAAATATATTGTATATACATACTGTAGAACATTATTCATTGTGTGGATTTCGGCCATTTTTCACTACCTATATCCTTTTTCTCTATCGCGAGGTTGTCTGGAAGAGACCACCTTAGCGATAAGGTCGCCTACTGTATTCTGTCATTTATTATTTGTATGCAATAATGAGTATTTATTTATTATTATTAAAACTATACATAGTCACACTCTCTTATACTGTTGTGCAAAAGGATGCACTAATTGATACGTTTTTTATTTATAGCTCTCTTTTATTAAAACATTAATAACCCTTCCCTGTGGAGAAATCACGACCCATTTAATCAATAACTAATTGTATATATTAAGTAGGTACCCGTTTTCTGCAGAGAAAATATTTGATTTAATTACGCTCGTGTAATATCGAAGCTAAGGAGGAAGAGATAAAGCAGATCATTGTTTCCTGTTAGAATTTTAGGTTCGCTTTTTTTTTTTATGGACGACGGTGGCAGACGAGCATACAGTCCACCTGATGGTAAGTGGATACTGTAGCCCATAGACATCCATGGATATCATGTATGTCATGTATCCATGGATGTCATAATGTTGGCATGTATCATGATACATGCCAACATTAGTCCAAAATGACAACGTTGGCACGCCTCCGGATGCGCTGCCTACCTTTGGATATAGGAATGGGTTTGGAGAAAGGGTTGGGGAAATGGGGAGGGATAGGATGGGAATGGGCTCTGGCACATCTCACTCACTACCGAAACACGTACGTACATTAGGGAAATAAGATAAAGTGGGAAATGTACTACATTTCAAGGTAGTCTTCTGTGAGAGAGGGGTAACGTGGCCAGTCGAGTGCGCCCAGCGGCTGTTGGATTGCAGCGTGCCCTCTCCCCCGTGCTTCACTGTCATTATGTTTTTTCTTTGTATAAATGCGTTACGGATTTTAGGTTCCGATGGACATGTATGTAGTGCGCGCGGGAGACAACTGACGCTATATCACAAATTGCTGGCAACTTAATACACCGTGCGCGTTTTGCGTGCACTGTGTTATTTATTATATTATAATGTGAATTCTTTTTATTTGTGTATTTTCAATGTAAGGGTCATTTACTACCTACTATCCTACGGAGTGGATGGCGGTGGCGAGATGATTAATTCAATTACAAATTAAACTCAAGGTTGGGATACAGGGAAAATGGCAAGCCAAAGATGACATTATAAAGCTATTATAAAGCATCGCTCAGTGCGAAATTGTCGTTTGATTGGTCGATTTTTCGTCACTCCCTAAATAGAACTTAAATTTTCTTAGGTTTTCGCAATTACTATACATAGCAATTAAACAACTTTGAACGGTTTAAATCGCGTATATTTGACGGTGCAGTGGTCACGGGGTGACTAGTCACCCCGTGACCACGTCCACTGTAAAGTGTTCGAAACGTCGGGATATAAATAATGTCAAATATACGCGATTTAAACCGTTCAAAGTTGTTTAATTGCTAAGAACTTAATTTTATGACTACGCTATTTTTTAATTTTTCAAAATTTCCGTTCCGGTACTACTGTTATGTCTTACAATGGATCATTGCGATTCATACCGCGCCCGACGAAGCGACACGTACGTCGCGCATCCTTCAGGCGTCGTGACGCCCGACACACACAGATGGACGTTTTAGTATGGAATAACTTGTATTGCGACCGTATGAAACGAATTGCTCATCAGATTGGTTTAATCTATATTCAACCTTCAAAATTTCAACCCCCAACTGAAATACTTATAATTTCCGTCACGCAATTGACTTCACGCTTGCCAAGCGGGTTTGCGAATTATAGAATTAATTTTTATGCGATAATGAGTTAGTTGCAAAGTTCACTCGTTTCATAAGACATCAGCCTTATTTTTATCATACACAACTACCATAAATTCCTTTCAAATAAAAAACTTTTCGTCTTTCAAATCATAGGTGAGTGGGTCGGCCATCCATTTTCATACTGGTTCCAGCCCCCGGGCCAATTTCACAACTGTCAACTAAGTTTCGAATAGGCTATTTGGAAGATAAATTATTTGGAGAGCGTGTCAAGATTTTAATATGTGATTAACCCTACATCAATCGTGTTAGTAGGACGTTGGATTCCAGAATAATCCCATCTCTTTTGCGTTGCCGGAAAGACTAAAAAATATAGCTGTATAAGATACGCGTGTAAAATTTCTTGACTGATTAACTTTTGAAACGTGTGTAGTTTGCAGTTTTGTCGTGGGGTTCGCGTTTTGCTTGTTTACATTCTTTATCTCGGCCATTTATCTCGCTGGGCGTGCTCGACTGGCCACGTTACCCCTCTCTCACAGAAGACTACCTTGAAATGTACTGCATTTCCTACTTTATCGTATTTCTTCAATATACGTACGTGTTTCGGTAGTTAATGAGATATGCCAGAGCCTATTCCCATCCCATCCTCTCCGTCCCCATTCTCCCAAGCCTTTCTCCCAATCCATTCCTTAATCTGCAAAGGTAGGCAGCGCATCCGGGGGCGTGCCAACGTTGATCATTCTGGACTGATGTTGACATGTATCGCGGATGTCTATCGACGACAATATCCACTTGTCATCAGGTGGAATGTATGCGGGTCTGCCGCCTTTTTTCTATAAAAAAAAAATGTACCAAGAAGCGCAGTGTGGGACGCCCTCGGCCAGGTGGACTGACGACTTAAAGAAGTTCACCGGAAGTGGTTGGATGAGAAGAGCCAAGGATCATGTGTGTTGTCGAGCTTTGGGAGAGGCCTATATTCAGCAGTGGAGAGACATAGGCCGATAGAATTGTATGGTACAGTATCTCGGTTCGTCGACTTTACTTTAGTATAGTAATAAACAACCACGCACTCACTTCCACGTGGGTGCAACTGTGTAATGTGAACCACCTCTAATATTTTATCACAAGTAATAAAAAGTGCAGCCATAATTACAAATACAGTACGTTTATCACTCAGCTACCTTAAAAGAACTATTGAACTACAGGAAACAAATAAAGTGTACACATAAAAATAATAATATGTAGTGAAAGGTGTCCAAATCTGGACGTGAATGTATTAACCAATCACTTCCTTGTCTGTTTCCTTTACTGTTCAAATGCATCTTTATTTTATTCACCTATAACGTCGTTTACGTCAGTGAATGAAGCCTTTTAAGCCTTCGTGAAGGATATTTGATTGAAGGCTAGTGAATGATTGTAATAAGCATTGGGAAAATACGATAAAGTAGGAAATGCAGTACACTTCAAGGTAGTCTTCTGTGAGAGAGGGGTAACGTGGCCAGTACATTGCGTCCAGCGGCTGTGGGAATTCAGCGTGCACTCTCCCCCTACAATTCATTTGTAAGCGTTGATGCTAAAATGCAATAGACAGATGCGTTCATCGTTACATATGACATATTAATACAGTGTTCATTATTGTTTTTGTAATCCGGTTTTACCACATTTTTATATTCTTCTGTATCTATATCATCTATATCTAGGTTATAAACAAAGGTCTGAACGTCTGTGACCTTCCAGGTCAAAAGGTTAGTAAGGACAGACGTCCAGACATATAAAGTTTGACTAGTTGTTTATTGGCTTCGTCTACTATTTAATAAAAAAGTTTATTTTTAGGTGAATGTAATGTTGTAATTACATTTGACTGTTTTTGGAAAATGTATCATTAAATAATTGAAGAATCTAGAAAGTATTCTGAGATATATCGAATTATCTAGAAAAGTGACTAAGATAAACAGGCTTTGAAATCCCAAGCTAAGACAGGGGCTGCAATATAGAATAATGATGTCATTCTTCGGTAGTGCCATTACAATCACGTGTGTGTGACAGAGATAACACGTGACGTCCCCATCTTAATTATTCTTAAGTTGATATCTAACTATTTTTATCTAATGCATTTGGAAAATTCTTTTTAATGTGTTTTTGTCTCTGGTTGTTGAATAAGCTATCAAATAGGTTACTTTCAGAAGTAATCAACTACCGTATTGAATTACATCGTTGTAATGTAATCTAGTTATGTTGTGCGTTGTAAAGTAATTATTACAGTTCAGTATAAGAATGCATAATAATTATAATTAATATATATCGTATAATAATTTAATAAATAATAGTACAGTAATCAGCTCTTTTAGCTGTATGAGAGATGTATGGGATGTAAAAATGCAGAGGTACTATTCTAAAGCCACACCACACGTTTATTTTAAGTAAACATAAATACAAACAAATATTTTTTTACATTAGTTTGAGTTGAAACCTGCTTGTAATAAAAATGATTTATGTTTTTATTGTTTGTAATAAGCAGCTGTTTGTTCGTAATTGTAATTTATTTAATTTAGGACAGTACGCCGCGTCACGATATCGACTAACTGACGATTAATTATATATTTTTCGTTCAATTTCTGACAGTTCAAGTTCAAAGGTAAAATACATATTTACATTATAAGTGGATACATACATTACGGCTTGTTAACGTCTAATGTGATCCACTAATTCATATAGGGCCTGCGTGATGGGTTATAACTCGAAACCCCCTCTTAAATTACTAGGGGAAGATAATATCCTGCAGTGGGATATTATAGACTGATATTAATAAATTACAAAGTCAATTGTGAAACTGGTCTTTAATCTCCTTTAAAGACTTTCGGTTACTCTTGATTCCTTTGTGCGACGCGCTCCAGCCAAATGGACCGACGACGAGTTGAAGAAGTTCACCGGCGGTGGCTGGATGGGAAGAGCGGAAGATTGTATGTGGTGGCGAGCCTTGGGCAGTATCTATATCCAGTAGTATAGAGTTAGCAATTAAACAACTTTAACGGTTTAAATCGCGTATATTTGACATTATTTATATCCCGACGTTTCGAACACTTTGCAGTGGACGTGGTCACGGGGTGACTAATTGATTTTATTTGTCACTTGAGTTATTAAGAAATTATTTGGACTACCGTCTGAAATTTTTTTGAACTACCGTCTGGATTTTTTAATCATAACATTCCCTATGCACGCAGTATTCACTCACGGTGTCCAGAGGTCTTGCAGTATTGCGTTGGCCTTGGGATTTAATTAATTTAATGACTGGATCCCAAGCCGGTGGTACTTGCCAACCATCTTCTCTATTGAAATTTGGGTGTTTCTTGATATAGTATAGATAGAGTAATATACATAAGTATAGAGTTACTTTTTAATTTAATGCGATATTCGATGTGTGGTGTCGTCGATCGGTTTAGATAGTGCCACACCATCTCTTCGTGAGATCGTTCATCGTTCACCATGTGAGTGTGGTAAAAGGCAATTGATAAATCACAAAGCTGCTACCACAAGCGCCAAGAAAGCGTGGAAGGCATGTCCAGTACTGGACGATGAAGAGGGCTGGTTACGGTTACGTTTGTCACTTTAAGACTGTGCCACTTTAAAGCGAAGACCTGTGAAATACAAGAAAGATAACAATACTTGGCGCATTTGGTGTTGAAAAACAACACCGCCGTGCTTGACGTTGTGCTTGACGCAGGATTTCAAAGGAACTAAATAAATTAACGAGTAGTAAATTGAGGATTTTCCATTTAAAACCTTAGGCTTTGTCCTGTTGGGTAGGCGGCGCGGTGCGGCGCGGTGCGGCGCGGTGCGGCGCGGTGCGGCGCGGTGCGGCGCGGTGCGGCGCGGTGCGGCGCGGTGCGGCTCGGTGCGTCGTGTCGCGGACGCTACGCGAGAGTCGTGCGATTGCTGTCAGTACTATTCGAATTTCAATATGACAACACATCAAATTTATCGCTTATTACTCAGTGAAAACATTTACTTAAAAGTATTTATATTTAAAATACGGAAGAAGCAAAATGAGTTGTAAACGGACGCGTGACGGACGCGCGTCATGCACCACAACGCTAAATGTATAGCTCACGTGGGATACACGCGTGCGCAGCGAATGTTAGATATTTTTGGGACGCAACGCGGCTCGCGACGCGTGGTTTTGCGCGTCCGGCTAGGATATAGGGTAGATATACAATGAAAAGGCAGTTTCATTCGCATTCCGTCGGTTGAGCACATAGTATTCCGAGTGAAATATCGACGGTTGGCCGCGCGATCGAAGTGTCGTCGGTCCGCTCTTGTATACCCAGCTTAGTGTTCGAGGCACGCTTTCTGCGGTAGATTGAAATATTGTATAATAATGGCGCGCTGTTGTGTACCGAACATGCTTGAATTCGGAGTGTAACTCCCAGAGAATATGGGAACTAGATGTATATTTGTTTGAGAATAATACCTAAAATCGTAACATCCAACAACATAAAGCCGTAAAGTGTACTGCATTTCCCACTTTATCCTATTGCTCCAATGTACACTAACACGATTTAATTTTTATTTATTTATTTAGCAATTTATTATAAAAAAAGGGAAGAAAAAGAAAAGATGTACAAAAGGAAGCTTATCTCCTGCGGACAGGCGGACGGTTCCAGCAGACCTGGGAAATTGAAATATAGGTCAAGTCAAATTATATGCACCTATAATAATTTAATAGTACAATAATATTAACAAAATATATAGACATATATGTATATACATACACAATACATATAAACACAGGTATATGTGTTTATACGTATTGTATATGTATACTTAAATAATAAATATTATACATATAAAATATATACATTTAATTAGTTTTATTTAATCGTTGAGTCACTGTCAATTATTCTTAATTATGCCGTGTCATTATACGTGTGCCGTGTGACATCCGTGTATAGACGTCAATAGATGTAGTATTTTATCTTTGATGTTTGTTTAATATCGCCAAATTAAGAATAAGGCTTAACGAGTAAATATTGCGACTTACGTAATCTTACATATTCCCGTCCCATCCTATCCTATCCCTCCTTATTTTACTAACCCCCTTTTCCATTCCTAAATTTCCATAGAGCATTCGCGTCAACGTTTGACATTCTGGACTGATGTTGGCATGTACCGCGGGTATCTATGGGTGACAGTATCCACTTACCACCAGGTGGACTGTATGTTAGCCCGCCGCCTTCTTGCTGCTGAAAACTTTTATATATGCATCCCATTTTGACGATTCCAATAACACCAGAAAAAAGTCTCCCTTTTATACCTACTCCACTTTAAAACGAGTTCATTATCCTAACTAAAAGGACATGTTACGTCACATGTCACCCCTGTCTCGACATGTCAGTCCCAAACCGGACCGTTTTGTATGCGTAATTAATTTCTATCGTGTTACATGTGCCAACTATGCCCACTCTCCTCGGCTCACCGAATTTGTACTTTAGTAAGAGAGAAGGGAGAATGTATTAGTTATAATGTATGTATGTAGATAATATTGAGTATTAGTTACTATACTAGCCTATGTATATAGTATACGTTTTGACAAATTTATTTTCACAAGTGTAAAGGTCCACGTTCTTTAGAAGGGCCTCCCAAAGGGAATTGCCAATGTTTATGTACAGATATACAATGAAACGGATCTCGTGTCATTCAAGGATTCAGACACATTGGATCTGAAGTTAGCAGCGTAATACCAACCAGCCACTTTGAACTTTCTTGGCACTGCAGAGCACCGGTCTCCCCTAGTAAATCATATAGGCCCAGGACCCAGATATATTTTTTAATTATCGAGCACGCGGATTTCATCACGATGTTTTCCTTCACGGCGCTAGTGATATTTTTTTGTAAGAAATCCGTACTTAAGTTGAAACTCAATGGCTACGGGTTTAGGATTTTGAATTCACCATGTAAACGAATGAAAGTCGAGAATAGATACTCCTAGGCTATCAGGTCCAGTGTATTTTATTTTACATAAAACAACAACATATACACAGAACAATAATTACATTGTATGGTATACAATCCAAAGGTTGACTAGAAGAGGATGCTATAAGGCATTGAGACCGCCTTTTGTACAGTGTTTGTGTGCAATCTATGTATATATAAATAAAAATGTAAACGTTCGTTTGTTCAAAATCTTAAATCTCCGAAACTTCTTCACCGATCGCTTTGAAATATTGACACAACGTTGCATTCGAATACGCGCCTATCATCACAGGGTCACTATCACTATCACATCACTATCACAGGGTTAAAACATGCTTTTTACCCAAAAACAGGGTAAGCGCCATCTGTAGGGCAGCCACAGCAACCCAGGTACAGCTAGTGAAATATAAATAAATAAAATCTCCAAACGCATGCCCACATAAATTTTAATTTAGTTTTGGAATTTTAATTTAATTTAAATTTTGGAAACTGTATATAAAATTATTTTCTAGCTAGTATAGAGGTCGGAGCATATTGTAACTATGGACCCATTGTTTTCGCTTAATAAAGATTTTTATTATTATTATTATAAAAAATTAAAACATATTGACCTCTCTATGGACCGCCATAAAGATCAATATCCAACGCACCATTGACACAAAACTTTAACTAAACATTAGAAAGGTGAAATGCGTATTAAATCATGATTAGAACTGTTTATAATTATAGTTAATAAGTACTTACATTGTTATGTTACTTTGAATGTTCGAAATCAGCAATTATCAAAATGCTCCGGTAATTGTTAACATACACTAACACGTATTTGTATACAATACAATACGTATTTGAATAGTATATAAATATAAGTATAATGTTTTTAATGTTTCAGTCCCGTATCTCTTTTGTTAATTTCGTTTTGTTACTTTTGTTCCGAATTTAATTTACGTATTATACCTACAGAACCACGTTTTATGAGAATCAGGAAAGGTTTAAAGATCTCAGAAGTTCATGAATTCTATACATTTATATTAATATATATAATAAAATTGTAACAGAGCAGAATATGTAACATAACAATTTTTGAAATTTTTGTCTGTCCGTCTGTTTGAGCGTGCATCATAAAAATCTACTGAACGGATTTAAACTAACTTATAATAACGGATTTAAACTAACTTAGGTGCTGGGTTAACACTTATAGCAGTTTTTATTCAGATCAGTTGATCCACGAGAATCAAGCCAACCAACTACACATATTCTAACATCTACATACGCGAAGCCGCGGGCTCTGCTAGTTATCTAAATAAAAAATTAGGATCGTAATATAAACTACACGAACATGTAGACCTCACTTGTATATTAGACACATTTGTAAATTATATATTCCTATACTTTCCCAACCTCATTTTATCTTCAAATCGCTGTAATGTATCTTAGATTCATCGATGTACTTACGCGTATAACTTTTTAAACTTTCGCGTTTTGTATACATTTTATATTATAATTCGGGTCTGAACGCGTATAATAAAGGTATTTGTTTACCTTTTATTCCTACTCGACGTTTCGGCGCCGGCGCACGGGTTACACCAGCCGCGGTCACGAGTTGACTGAAGAGGAGGGTAGTTTTATCAACTGCGACACACTACACCAACAATGTCCGCGGACGTGTTCGACGGTAACCTGGGGCCTTACCACAATTCCTTATAGCAGTATTATTTTAACCTTATTTCTCAATTTCGTACCACGGCGTCCTTAATGTAAGCTTATATTAGTAATGTTTTACTAAGAAGTTTTGGTGACGTCACGTAGCTTACTGTAGTGCAAATTGGAACGTTGTATGAAAGAAATGGCGTTATACAGTTCATATAGCGTTATCTCGTTTTGTTTTTTAGCAGGGAATAGACAAATAATTAAAATCATTCGTTCTTTCGCAGCACTAAGCATTAATATTTTGGTGGAGGTCATGGTACGAATATGAGTAATGTTATTTTAGGCCTGAAATAAAACGTTCCTGCAACAATATTGTTTTGTAAAAGATGGTGGTAAGGCCCCTGTAGCCGGCGCTGGAACGTCGAGTAGGAATGAAAGGTAAACAAATACCTTTATTATACGCAGTCACACCCGATTTAGAATATAAAGAGATGTAAGAGTATGTTAACATACACGGTGTTTCGAATTTTGAATCATAACAATCCGATATCATTTATGGAATATTCGGCTACTTTAATAGCTATCAATTGGCAGTTATCAATTTTCGATAATGAATCAACAATATTTTCATTAATTCACGGTAACACGTCAACTGTGTTGCCCAATCACCTACGTAGACTTTCTTCATTCATCTAACTGTACATTCGAGTACAATGTGGTCTTAGCCTGCATTTGTCAACAATTCGTCGGCCCGCCTGGCTATTTGTCGACTGCATGCAACGCCTACACGTTTCCTACTTAATCCATCATTTGGACAAGTGAACGCGACTGTACATCACTCACATCCTATTCGGCATTCACTGCAGCTTTTACTCTACTATTTGATATGTAGCTTCTAACATTCCAAGCGATGGAATGTTATTAAATCGATATGGTTGTGGATATTCAAGTCTAGAAGCATAAGAGAGTATGGTGTGCGTCCGCACAAAGGCCTGTTGGCGCTATCAGAACATTTTGATGTATCGCCGCTGTCGCACGCCACCAGTTGTTTGTGATTGTACTCAATGAAAGAACGTCTGTATGTCTGTGTTTAATCACTTAAAAGGTCGAAGGGATTTCGTCACTTCGAGACCGAGCGAAATTTATCTCTACGTACACAAAGGACTCTGTTTTCTTAGTTATTCAGTGTGGTGACACAGCGTTTTTATTCATTTGATTATTTCTTTGTTTAGATTTTTAGTATTTTGAACATGCTTACACCTGTGGAGTATGGTAAGTCTGAATGGGCAATCCCGTGCTGAGGCCCACTGGTTCCGTCGTTTGATAGAAGTGACAGATGTAAGAGATTTTATAATTGAACAATTCCTTATGTCATCCAGCGTGTTATCCAGAATTCAGAATATTTAATATACTATCTATATGAAATATAATTAAGTATGTATTCCACATATAAGATAGATATCAGATGAATTACATTTAATCATAACACTTAATATTTTATTGCATTCCATAATACAATGTAGTTTATTTTAAAATCAATACTTAATACATCATGTTACAATCAATACTTTTTTTACAAATTGGTGAATTTAAAATCTATAAAATTATTATTTACTCTGTGAGGCACAGCAATTTAGACAGAGGAGTACTTAAAAAAATATCAAAATAGTTATCATATAATAATAATTATTAGAGGTTGTTTAATAAATGTTAGGATGTGACCGGATTACTGTATTGCCGTCAGTTCTTTTGTGTAAGTCATTGTTTTTGGTGACATATCAGGTGTTGTCACCTGATGACGACGGCCACTGGTCATGCCCCTCGTAACATAATGCGGGGTCACGACCGCATATGCCCGTATACCCTAATCAGATTAAGAGAGAGAGCACTCCGACAAAATGAATGAGTCAAGTCTATTGAATGATATTAGACGCCTTGATTGTGTTGTTCAAGATGGACAAGGAATTTTATCTGGTAACTCCTACACGCGATGCTAAAGGCAGACAAAAGTAGAGAAGCGAGTGAAGTTTTTTATTATCGTGCTCAATGGTAAAAGTAAATTGCAATTATCAATTACATCCGTAAAAGTAATAAATGTGTAAGTAAGCAAGCAATGACATTCGTTCTATACACCTATTAAAAAATATATTTCAAATATTCACATAAAGTGTAAATACATATTTCAAGTATGAATAGGTCTAGTACTCACCCCATTGAAATCATTCGTATCGTTAAAGTTACTGGCTGCGCTTTCGTTATTGATAATGCACGTATCAGTTTATGTTCGGGAGAATTTAAGTATGTATTTCAGAAAGTTAGATGATATAAAAATAAGGAATAAATACAGTGGTGACCACTACATTTATTCTTTATTTTTTTATATTTAAAAACTTTATCGCACATTATGGTACAAAAGGCGAGATTTAGCCTTAAGGCATTCTCTACCAGCTAACCTTTGGGTTGATGAGACAGGTTTGAGGGGGAGAGTGCACGCTGCAATCCAACAGCTGCTGGGCGCGCTCGACTGGCCACGTTACCCCTCTCTCACAGAAGGCTACCTTGAAATGTACTGCATTTCACATTTTATCTTATTTCCCTAATGTACTTACGTGTTTCGGTAGTGGGTGAGATATGCCAGAGCCCATTCCCATCCTATCCCTCCCCATTTTCCCAACACTTTCTCCAAATCCATTCCTATATCTCCAAAGGTAGGCAGCGCATCCGGGGACGTGCCAACGATTGTCATTTTGGACTAATGTTGGCATGCATCGCGGATGTTTATTGGCGACAGTATCCACTTACCATCAGATGGACTGTATGCTCGTCTGTCGCCTTCGTCCATAAAAAGAAACACAAATACATTGGGAGGTGCGATGAGAGATATGAATATATAACTAAAACGACAAACAGAATAAATAATTTACCTATAAACGATGGCTTATCGAGCAGGCCTTCTGTGCCGTCGACGAATGTATCAAATTGAGTAAATGATACGATTTGTACATATAATAGATTAAGTTTAATTTTATTTCTATATATTTTAAGTATTAAGTGTAAGTATCAAAATAATTTTAATTTCAATATTGAAATCAATATGCTAAGCTGAAGTGGAACTGGGCTGGACACGTCTGTTGCATGCATCTAGAAAGGTGGGCGAAAAGTGTTACCGAGTGGATGCGACAAAATGGACACCGCCGTAGAGGCCGACCGAGGAGAAGATGGCGGGACGACTTAGATTCATACTACAGGAGTTGGCGGAGCGTGGCGTTAAGCAGAGCGGTTTGGCATAATAGAGGGGAGGCCTTTGTTCAACAGTAGAACATATGTGTAATTTTAAATATGTATTCAACAGTTGAATAAAGTTTGATGTCGGTTGGCTTTAAAATAGCACCACCCCATGTTAGGTGTCGTGAAAGGCGACTAAGGGAAGCCCCTACCATAAGCCCTGAGGAACTACACCACCTTCAAAGGAGCGGTCTCGCCGACCCTCTTGGCCAGCGTGACGTTTTCAGACCGTACATCCCTCATGCACAGGGCAATGTGCATGAGGAGGATCCATCAGTGGACAAAAAGGGTGAAGTGGACAAAAATGAAATAGGAGTGAAGAAGAAGCTTTCTAAACACCATAGTCCACGTAAATATGTCCTCATACTAGCTAACGTTCGTCAACGTTTTAATTGATATTGACATTAATCATAATAATAACGCCACTTTCAATGGTCCCACATTAGGGTTCCCTGTGTCGTGGAGAGACAAACACAAAGACTATAAATAAATAAATATAAAATGACTATAAATACCGGGGCGCCACAGTCGTCGAGTCAGTTGCGCTCGAGAAGCCGAAGAGATAACATCTCTCCGAAAGTGAACGCAGCCGCCGCTGAAGATGTCAACCGCAGTTGTTGACAAAACGTTTGGAAGAAAGAGAAGAGATTCCAGAAGACCTCGGCCAAGTAGCCCGGAAGATTCATTTAATATGGACACCGGCCGAGAAAGCCTACACTCCACTATAAACACAAAGACACCCAGACCAGAACAAACATTTTTCTTTAAACAAATGAATCTCCCACTAGGAATAGAATCCGGCACAGCAGGCAGCCCCTATCTAAATATCGGTGATTGTTTATTATCAGGCGGACTCTCTGCTCGCCTGCCATCTTATTTCTACAAAGAATTTTCCTGGAAAAAATATTTCTACCCGCAAATATGACGACAAATTGAATGTAGAAGCAGGGAGGTCAAAGATGAGGTCTAGTAAGGGCCCTTATCCATTGGGTACTTGTTACAGCGATACACCCTTCACGTAGGGAGTAGATAAGGCAGGGTTTGTCGGAACCTCCATCCCTAAAGTACTCGTATGTTAGAGTTCGATAGCATATTGGCACATAGCCCAATCGGTCGCGGTACAGTTCGGTATCGAATATTGTTGTAATTTTTAGGTAAACCATATGATCTGTAATCCAGTTGTTTTTGCGTAATGCGCGTTCGCATAGAGAGACTGACGGACAAACCTACCGACGGACAGACAGACAAAAATTCCAGAAAAAGATTGTTTAGAGCTCTGTATCACTTGTACTTTAACTACAATGAAATTCATCAAAAACACTAAATGTACAGACACACAAATACGTATTTATTACGATATATCTATAGATTAACGTTTACTACAAGAGCTCTTCAAGGAAAATCTTCTACAGGTCGACAGTCTGCATTCCTCCTGGTGTTGCAGGTGTCCATGGGAGCCGGTGACCACTTGCTATCTTTTAAACCGCCCGTCTATCACCACTTTTATATAAAAAAAACAAAAAAAACGTTTGTTTAGTAGAATTATGAAACAAAATAGGCCATCGCTCCATCATTGCAATTAACCAATTGGAGAAAACAGGATGCGTTCGTTTAGCATTATAGATGGTCGGACCACCTACGAATCACGTTTATAAGGATGTGAAGTATGTGCTCGGAATGATGTTGGATATTGGAGTAGGCGCCATTTAAAGTCAAATACGGTAGGTAGTTTAACTTTTAAGATATTTGCGTTTTTCACACACATTTATTTATGAAACGCGGCCTAAATGCCTATGTTTACCTTTTTTTTACTCAAACTTTCGGCTTGGTTTTAGGATTATGCGTGAAGCATTTGAAATTAAGAAATGTAAGAAAAACGAAATCAGCACAACAACGAATTGAAAACACGAAATGTAATAAAGCGTGTGAAATTCGATTATAGACTTTTTTATAGAAATAGTGCAGCAGACAGGCATACAGTCCACCTGATAGTAAGTGGATACTGTCGTCCATAGACATCCGCGATACCTGCTAACATGAGTCGAGAATAACAAACGTTGGCACGCTCCCGAATGCGCTGCCTACCTTTTGAGATATAGAAATGGATTTGGAGAAACGGTTGGGAAAATGGGGAGGGATAGGATGGGAATGGGATCTGGTAATCTCACTCACTAACGAAACACGCACTTACATTGGAAAAGTAGGAAATGCCGTACATTTCACGGTAGTCTTTTTTAATAAAAAAGGCGACAGACGAGCATACAGTCCACCTGATGGTAAGTGGATACTATCGTCCATAGACATCCGCGATACATGCCAACATCAGTCTATAATGAGAAACATTGGCACGTCTCCGGATGCGCTGCCTACCTTTGGAGATTAAGGAATATAAATGGATTTGTAGAAAGGGTTGGGAAAATGGGGACGGATAGGATAAGATGGGAATGGGCTCTGGCATATCTCACTCACTACCGAAACACGTACTGTACGTACGTATTGGGGAAATGGATAAAGTAGGAAATGCGGTACATTCCAAGGTAGTCTTCTGTGAGAGAGGGTAACGTGGCCCAGTCGGGTGCGCCCAGCGGCTGTGGGAGTGCAGCGAGCACTCTCCCTCTTTGTTTTCCATGTAAAAATAAATTTAATAAATAATAAAATAATTGTGATACTTAATCTACCACTGCGTTCGGGCGTTTTTGAAAGTCACAAAATATCTATCGTTCAAAGATCACATCATTCGTACCTTTACATTGGTTTAATACGTTGCCAGTTCACTACTCTACTTCACCTTGCTACTAATTATACTCGTATAATATTTGCAGAAGGAACAGGAAATATTTTATGAAATAAGTTTGAATGTTCTTACCTATCTTAAAGAAGATCAGAAGCTAATGGAGATTAGGAACTGCTCTAGATAAAGATCTAATGCAAATTACTTAGATATGAGAGTGGTAGTTAAAAAAAATGGATCGTAAGCTTGAAGACCTTTGCACAATATAAGTAAGAAACAGACGGGAATGTCGCTATCCTCGAAATATTTACATACGCCTGACTGTAAAAGTAATACTATAATTTATACGATACCAATAATTTGGTTAAAATAGTTTCGGTTTAAATCCATCGTCCCCGGATAGTTAAATGCCATCTATGTACATACATTGAATACAATACGTATCTCTTTTACACATTCGTAGGTTGATGGGAAGAAAATTCTTTGATGCCTATTTTCTTATCTTTAATTTGGTAAAATTGTAAAAAAAGACAACTTTTGTTGATGTCTTTCATGTGAAATAATAAAAAGTAGGAATAAGAATAATGATGAATATGCATTACTGCATGTTCAATATTAATTATTTTGTTAATAGTGGCACAGCAGCAGCACGTGTCATAGTTATAATTCGCCATGACGGCATAATTCAACGCGTGTGAGTGATAGACATCTCTTCGTAATTTTTTTAATTATGCATATACATGCTTATACTGTTTATCTTATATACTGTCTGAATACCGTAATAAAGATTCTCAGCAGATTAGATCGGGTACAAAAAGGAAATGTGCCAAGTGTCAGGGCAACACCGATACCGGGAGATGGGCGGGGATGATACGGATTCGACTCGGCAACGATCCGTATTGGAAAGAAGTATCTTTTGTTGCAAATTCCAATACAGAGTTTGGTTGAAATATGTTTTCCTGCAGTGGTTATTTTTTTTTTTTAAAATCATTCAAAAATATGTCAAATTTCGCTCGCGGGATACTAGCTAACAATAAATTAATGCTAATAAATGACATTAAAAATGTGTAATTTACTTTTCGTAATGTTTTATTGTTCTCTAATAGCGACGTGACTACCCTAGAGTGCTTGTATAACATATCTAGTATGCATTTTCAAATAGATCCATTCAAACGTGCTAAGCACATGTTCATGAATACCTATGTCTTATCTTAATGATTTTTAGCCGACAGACTCAAGGAGTTTGTCAAAAGCAAAACCCAAAGTTATGAAAACAGTTTAACACGAGAACTCGAAGAGTGCACATTAGCTCTTTCTACTCTAAGACTTTCTAAGTGATAAGAAACAATATAAAATGTGTTCCATACATTGCACATAGCACAGTTTTCTATCAGTCGATACACTGGACGTTATTAAGGAGTTTCTGTTAAAGCACGAAATGATACCTACACGAAGACATCAAAGTACGCTGAAACCAAATCAAAATATATTACTTTGCAATGAAGCAACGGAGAACATTCAGCTGGTATCCGATGAAGAGAGCGTCAATTATATCCGACTACTTCCCAAGAGTTGCAGTATTAAAGAGACGAGGACAAATGTACGTCCAATCGGGATATCGGGGAGAATATGCAAAAAATTATTGCGGAAACACTGAAACAAGAAGAAAGGAAAGAAAAGCGCAAAAATTCTGAGCAAGCTGACGATGCGCCGTTTGAAAAAAAATCTGGCGCTATTCCAGTCATGGAGTTTGTTCGTTTGGTTCAAGAGCTTCTGGGACAAAGAAGTGATCGTGTCAGCATTGACATTCTTCGAAGAAGTCAAGAAGAATGCTCTGCAAATTCGGAATACTCATGTATTCAAGGTAAACCAAGCTCGAATTCGAATTATGAAGCTATGAAGATATATTTTGTGTACCTTGAATATTATTTTGGTAGTCTATTCATACTACGAGTAAGTATACGAGTATGTGTTTAATCGTCATCGATGTGTATAGAGGCTAGTTTGATTTACTTTAGGGGTTTCGACCCCCATTCTTGTCGCCATCTTGAATTATTTATGAACCACCAAAATGTCACTTCAATTTACCCCACCGCTGTGTTACGGCAAGTGGATTAGGACCCTCAACATTTACTTAGAAATATCCTTGTGATTTTCTTATTTTTCGGTTATTTTATCTTTAAAACTAATGATATTGACAAAATGGTCTCGAATAAAGATATAGAGAACAATTAGAGCCGTGGTCCCAATTAGAAATCGAACCTACATTTCCCGGTCGATCATTCATTTATTTAAAGATAAATGTTTGTTTGGGTCTGGATTTATTTTTTCGGAATGGCTAAATTCTTGTGGCCTTAATGGCCTTTCAAGAGTCACCGGACGTGTATGGTTTAGGACGAGCGCAGAAGGCGCTCAGCCAGGAGTTTGTGTGTGTGCCAGAGTGTGTGCAGCAACGAGCTAGGGGATCCCCCGCCGGTAGACCGGCGGAAGGAACGGTCCGAGGACCCTTCCTTCCGCTTAGGGCGTAGCTTTGGGAGAGTACAACGGGATCGCGAGTCGGTAAGAAGGTGGGTCTGGATCGTGTGCTCGTCATTGTATGTGTCTCTGGACACTTTTGAGAGTGTTTAATTCTAAATGTTGATAGCAAAATACTTTTTATTTATTTCATTATTTACAAAAGATGAGAAGGATAATAAAAATATATCGAATGCTAATAATAATAACGGGAGATTGTTTGTTTTTTTGTTTATATTGTTAGTGGCCGGGGAGGCCTTCGTCCAGTAGTGGGACACAATATATGTTAAAAATGTAATGTTGTTTGTTTGTATGTAGAGGTGCCGTGTGATATCGGCCGGCTTTAGAACAGCAAAACAGACTAAAGATAACAAAGCTACCATAAGTGCTGAGGAACTACACCACTTATAAAGGAGTGGACTCACCAAGCCGCTCGTCCAGGGTACCGTAACTTAAAAACTATCTGGATATTATTTAATAATCTTAATTTCTTCTAATAGGTTTCTTTTAAGATTTAAAATTAATCATCTCTCTGAAACAATAACTCAAGTGCGAGTATTTCTAGTTTAATTTATCTATTCTCCCAACCCTTTCCCCCAATCTGCAAAGGTAGGCAGTGCATTCGGGGGCGTGCCAACATATGTCATTTTGGGCTGAAGTTGGCATGTATCGCAGTTCTCCACGAGCGACAGTATTCACTTACTACCAGCTGCACTTTATGCTCGTCTGCCGCTTTCTTGCTATTCAAAAAGAATGTTCTCTATGAACTACAATATTCAACTTGACTTAAAATCGATTATTCATTTCAATGGTTCGTATCTAATTATATTTATCGATGATTACTATTTGCCTATTCAGTCTATGACCATTACTTGTCAGACAATCGTAATAACATATTGTTGCCATCGTCATCCAACTATTGTTTATTATAACCCCTATTTTTGGGGTAGTTTTTCCCTTACTTGGATTATAGGAAATTGTCCATTATTATAAACCGTTTACGATCTTGTGTGGGTACAATTTGTAATCGATCGATGGTATCGCCATTGTCATTTCTTTTTTGTTCGGAAAATTTAACCGAAGACACCGGTTCATAGCTTATTGGTAGGTATTTATTCTCGACCCTTAATCGTTGTGAGTTCAAATCCTTGGACTCTACCAGTTTTAATTTAACAACGGATTTTTTTAATTTATCACTAGCTCGATGGTGAAAGAAACATTGTGATGAAACCTGCATGTTCCACAATTGAAAATAAAATCTGAAGCGTATGTACCCACCAACCCGTTCTGGGCCCTCATGCTGGATTTTGGCTCGAAACCCCCTAGTGATTTAGCAGGGGAGGCAGTGGGACGTTTAGAAGGCTGACATCATCATTATCATAATATACAATTTTAATAATTTTCAATGGCTCGTATTTAAACCAGCAATGCAACCAGCCGTTTCAGTATCCACTAGGGATGCTGGCCAAGCGGGTTGGCGAGTCCACTCTTTCAGAGCTGGTGTAGTTCCTCAGGGCTTGGAAACGAGCAGCAAAATATACCAATTAAGCGTGAAATCAAGATCAATAAAACAACCAATTTTTTTTATAACCGAAATAAATAATTACATTAATTATTGAAAAAATCAGTTGAAAAAATGAAAATAGGTCACGTTTATTATTGTCACCAGTGAATTTAAACCTAACCCATGTTTAAATAATGATGGTCACTTTTGTATGAAATCTGGCCTGACCACCAATACAGTTGTAATGTATATTTAATAATAGGCCATAACCATCGATATGGGAATAGACTAGATGACACATCATACGTTCTTATTAAAGAAATCTGTTTGGCAACTTCTAGGTTGTCATTAAAAAGTCAAATTTGAAACTAACGTAATAAGAATGTTCTATTTTCAAAAGAATTAAAGAATTCTCGAGCTACTGAACATAGAACACTATAAGACTGTAACGCGCCTGCCCTAGAGTGCTCGTGTAACGTATCTAGTAGGTGTGTATTCTCAAATCGATGATTATTACCTACAATTACAATAGCTTAATATTTTTTTTTTTTTTTTTATATAGATTAGTGGGCGGACGAACAAGCGGTCCCACGTGATGGTAAGTGTTACCGCCGCCCATGGGCACCTGCAACACCAGGGGGTATGCGGGCGCGCCGCCGACCTTGCAAAATCCTATTCACAGCTCTCTTGAAGAACCCCATATCGTAGCTCAATGGAAAGACCTCTTGAGGCAGTTCGTTCCACAGCCTACGGGTTCGCGGTATAAAATATTTTTGGACCGAACAGTGCGCGACACCTCCGTATCGAGGAAATGCGGATGGACCGCACTTCTGTGACGGGAGGTGCGGTTGTAGAAACCCGAGGTGGGAATTATATTAAACAATTCTTCAGAGCATTCCCCATTGTACAGGCGGTAGAACACACAGAGAGATGCAACGTCTCTCCGAATGCTGAGGGATTCTAAACCGCCCGTGAGAGTGGGATCGTCGACAATACGAACAGCACGTCGTTGGATAGAGTCAAATGGGTCCAATTGGTATTTCGGTGCGCCGGCCCAGAGATGAGAGCAGTACTCCATATGGGGCCTCAATTGTATAACGGCTGAATCTTGCGCGCTCTCGCTCTCACCTTTGGCGTGCTCAGATGGTCTCAAGTCTAAACTAGACATCCCGGATAGCAAAGTCCGCTCAACCAAAGCTCTTACTTCAACTGTGCTTCCGCCGGTGGTTATATCGTCTGTCCCTTATACATTTATTTGTAAGGCAGATGTCTCATTTCCCCGGTACTTTAGGGCTTTGTTGTCATAATAAAAATGGAAGCTTATGTTAAAAACGCTCATTTGGTATTCACGTTGTTTGTATTGGATATACCGGCCAAAATTACGCATCATTCTTTATTACTGTCGATATACTACTTATTACAG
This sequence comes from Sesia apiformis, assembly GCA_914767545.1. NCBI lineage: Eukaryota > Metazoa > Arthropoda > Insecta > Lepidoptera > Sesiidae > Sesia > Sesia apiformis. The sequence goes on from OU611962.1 coordinate 1,934,881, forward strand.
CTTACTCTAAGATGTTCCACGCCCTTAGTCTAAGAAACATACCCCTATTTTTCTCGTTTGCAATAATATAACATTCCCCAGAAACATTTCCAGTTCGCAACTTTATATACAGTTACTATTTCGTTCGCAAGCGGCGAGTGGAGTGTCGCACCCAGGGGTACTATATTTCTAACTGACCGGGGAGTCGAACCGGGCTCGACTTATATATTTTGTTTCTCAGTTGTTTACAAGTAAATGTGGCGCGGTGAAGTTGTGTCGTCTGAGAATTGGTCAGTTTACTTGGTGTTTGGAAAACAGTCGTTTAGAAAATTGTGTAAATGCATGGAGAAGTTTGGAAATTTTATAAAAAAACTTTATCTTTAATTGATGTTGTGCAAACCTGCAAAGTAAACTTTATTTTTATTTCCCTTGTATATTGTATATGCTACTTGTTATTAATCTCATCGTTTTTACAGCTTACATATTAACATTTTTCTAAGCATCTTGGTCGAACTTCAGGTGAAGCTAGGAAGCTTAGTGTTACTATAATTATTTTTGTGTTAATGTAATTAGCATAGGTTACGATTAAACTGATATGTCTACTGAATGAGGACTAAAAGTCTTTGTTGAAAATTGAGTTTAATAAAATCACTTAAATGAATAATTAAAAAAGAAATCATTGTATTTAATTTTCTATTATTTAAAATACTATATTATCAAAACCACGTTTATGTTATGAGAAATCATAAGTATTCTCATATCAATAATATAATATCCACAAAACAGCGCCATCTTTTGCTGGTTAGTAGAATTAAAAGCAAAAAGTCAGTTCTCATAATTTTGCTAACAAAAATACTTTTCTTTTCAACAAACACCGATAACACTATCTGAGAGGTCCCATTCTACATATTACATAGCAAAAAGGAATCGTACACTAACATTGCTCCAGGGAGATGTATCTGTGTGACACTGGACACAGTATAAACGTAAAACGGTAGACGAACTTGAAAGAATTATAGGCAGATAAAATTGCACATCAAAAACAAAACACAATAACAAACATTTTAGACACAAAAATGCATAATAGGCGATCTTATCGCTAAAAGCGATCTCTGTCAGACATTTGGGCAGAGAGGAAATATCTACGGAATTATCTACGCCTCATAAAGTTGAGTAATGATTAAAGCTTTGATTTAATCATTAATCAAACATAGTATGCGAGCGAGAATAAAAACTAAAAGACAATAACGAGAATAAGAATAAATAACTCGTTCATCATAAGCGGGTAATAATCAGAATTAACAGCCAAACATATTCGTTATTAAGTAGTCGGTGGCCCGGAGTTCTGTGAAACGTGTAACAACGTGTAACGTGTAGGTATACAGTGTTTAATGGTGATTCAATAGGCGCTATCATTAACGCTATGATATGTCACGCACATTCGGGTAGAAGATTTTCGTGTCACGCTAAATTTGGACATTGTGCATCCTGTCTTTTTTTTATAGAAAGTAGGTGGTAGAAGAGCAGGCAGTTCACTTGGCACTAAATGAATACGGACGCCCATAGACATGCGCGATATATGCCAACATAAGTTCAGAATGACAAACGTTGGCACACCTTCGGATGTGCTACCTACCTAAATTTAGGAATAGATGGAGAAAAGCTTGGGAAAATGAGGTGAAATATTTTGTTTACTTCTTTGTAACAAAAATATCGGCGGGTCACTGAGGCAACGTTGACTACTTACGAGTATTTCACATCGGAATACAGAACGATAATGGATTAGGAATACTATTAATCAAACATCTCTTGTATAAGGGAAAGAATTTATTTCTTTGTACTCTCAATAAGTAACAAGTTGGCATTTAAATAAATATTCGTACATACATGTCATTTATATATTTAAATGTTACCTCCGAAAATAACGATTTGCATCTGTGTGCGTGATGTTAATTTTATCATTAGTATAGAGATGCTACACTGTTATTTTATTACACTGGGCTTTGGGACTTCTGTATCTACGAAATGGAACGAAGTACTTTATCCTTTGCATGTCTAAGGTTATCCAATGTAAGTTGACCTCTGTCGCCTTCAATTTTGTTTTGTGTACGTGGTCAACTCTGAATTAACGACGCGAGACGGGTAAATGAAAGTAATCATTGCAGTCACGTAAAAGAAGTTTTGTCTTTGAACAAAAATAAAAACGAAGAATATTTGAACAGAACATAAATAGGTATTTGAGATACTGAAAAAATAAGGTCGTTCCGAAGTCAAAACAGGGTTTATAAATTAGTTTATCTCTGTTTGTTATAATATGGTATGGGCATTGATATTATGTATTAATATTAACGAGATTAGGGTTTTTTTGGAATCTATACTCGTACAGCGGTGCCAAGTCGATATATCGAGGTACTGAAATATCTATATAACATTGTGAGCATGACGGTCTGAATCCAAGACCAACAGGCTACTCTGATCCAGCTGCATAGAGGAGTGAGACAGGGAGATGTATATCGCCGAAACTGTTCAGAAACGCACTGGAAGATGCGTTTAGGATGTTGGGCTGGAAAGGATATAGAATAACTGTGAATGGTGAGCACATTTCGCATCTTCGTTTCGCCGATGAAATGCCAGAATCACTGGAAGATTTAAGCTGGATGCTAAACGACCTTAACGCAACATCACGACGCGTCGATCTCGGAATGAACGTCGGCAAAACAAAAATCACGTTCAATGAACACGTTCATGCCGGGACTGATTGACGTCGAAGGCGCGGCACTTGAAGTTGTTGACCATTAGACATAATGGTCAACAACTTCTTGGGCAAAAATCCATCTAGGTAAATCCAACTTCAGCAAGAAGGTCGATAGACGCATTCAACTCGGCTGGGCAGCATTTGGGAACATGCGTCGGCTCATCACGTCGCCTATACCACAATGCTTGAAGACGAAAGTCTTCAATCAATACGTCCCGCCTGTTCTGGTGACGTGTGGTACCGTAACGTGACTTCTAACGATAGGCCTGATCCTTAAGTTTAAGGTCATAAGTTCGGAGTTTCTTTGTGGGATAAGGCTACGTACCGGAAAGCGGCGTGTGAGACTCCCTCCGGCCAGGTGGGCCGATGACTTAAATGAATTTGCCGGTGGTGGTTGGAGATGAGTAGAGCCGAGGATCGTGTGTGGTGGCGAGCCTTGGGAGAGGCCTATATCCAACAGTGGAGAGACATAGGCTGATGGTATGGTATGGACCGCGAACTCAACAGATTAGTATGAAGTAATCACTTTTTTTAAGAGCGGCGATAGCCTAGGGGAATCTATGTATGTGATCCATACATCCGCACTGGGTGCGCGTGGTGGATTTCGGCCCGAAACCCCCCAATGGTTTACTAGTGGAGGCCCGTGCCCTGCAAAGGGACTTTATAGGCAGCTACAAAAAAAAAAAAAAACACTTTTTAGACACTTCAATACAAGATAAATACAAAAAAAATATATATTTTGACATCAAAAATCAACAATAGCTACGCACAATCAACGTTATTTTCGGTGTTATTCTTCTTTCCTAAAAAGCGTCAATGATGGCTACGTATTTCGCTACAATGCTATAAACATCACTCCAAATGCCTCCACTACAATCTAAACGACAGAAATATGTTACAGTTTACGGTATTAACCAGCCATTACTTTTATACTGCCTGAATCGTATCTGTTCTGACGCGAGCGAGCGGCGCCAAACGCACGTGTTATTTGGACAATGTGCCGTCATCCTGCATCGTTAATATCACATTCTCCGTAACTCTTCTTATGTGTTACACGTGGTACGGGATATTATTGAATATTTTATACAAATCAATCGTTGTTGGTGCACTTCATTGTATTTATTGTTACAATAACACATGGGGTTCTTCAAGAGAGCTGTGAATAGGATTTTGCAAGGTCGGCGGCGCGCCCGCGTACCTCCTGGTGTTGCAGGTGTCCATGGGCGGCGGTAACACTTACCATCACGTGAGACCGCTTGCTCGTCCGCCCTCTTCTCTATATAAAAAAAAAAACAATGTTACCGTAAGTACAAAGCCGAACTAAAAGAGTGGACTGAAAGACTACACTATACGTGGCGTTTAAAAGCCATATATTCCTCATGCAGAAGACGATGCGATGCACAAGAGATTGGTACGGTAAAAGGGCTGGTTCCGATTACCGCTCACCATTCAGATACGCCCATTAACAAGATATTGATTCTGTCTTAATTAAACGTTGCTCTATTCTGTGTCGTATGTCATCATTTGATATTTATTGTCCATTAACACCCAATAGACAACTATGATTAGATAATATCATCACAAACGTCGAGAAATGAAAAAAGTAATATGGCTATTTCTAATAAAACAAAATATAATATCCCCGAGATAAGAAAACCTCGTAGGGGCGCCCTGCGGCGGCGCAGCGGGGCTTGACCACAGTAGACATTGTGAACAGTAGCTTTTTCTGGTATATATTTTCTCGTTGCAAATGTATTTTATAGAGAAAGAAGCAACTCTCCTAGCGAGCGTGTTGAAGACTATGAATTTCTACTATTTTACGATCGTTAGTTGACGGGAACTCAAGGAGTGAAGTTTTTGTTTGATTAATATAAAAAATGTGTATTGTGTGTTTTGTGGTTTAATAGTGATAGTTTATTAAACTTTCGAAGTGTTTTTTGTGCGTAATGTTTGTGAGAATGAAATAAAATCATAGTACTACGTTGTTCGTTTGCTTGAAGTCCTCTTTTGTTCTCGGTAACTTACCACTTTAGGACTGGACATTCACAGGATACGTTTTAAACTTTGAAATTTTTTATTACGAGGAAATCTTGACACCGGCAGATTGTGATAATTGCACCATTGCCATATAAGAAAAGAAAAAAAACGCGATCGTTCTGCAAACGAGAAAAGTTTAGACATGTAAAGCTCGCGCCACGAGCAGGAATAAATTCGGTCATTGACATGAGATCGGCCAAGACAGGCCAGAAAAGTGATTTGTATGAAAACGTCGATCATCGACCACTTTACTAGACTCCTCAAATTATTAAACCTTAATATGAGGGGTTTAAGTGCCACAGCCGCTGGGCGTACTCGACTAGCCACGGCCCCTTGAAATCCCTCAAAATATACTTTATTTCCCCCTCTATCCTACTTCCTCAATGTACATACGTGTTTCCATAGTGAGTAAAATATGCCAGAGCCCATTCCTATCCCACCTTATCCTGTCCCTCTCCATTATCCTAACGCTTTCTCCAAATCCATTCCTATATCTTCAAAGGTAGGCAGCGCATCCGGGAGCGTGCCAACGTTTGTCATTCTGGACTGATGTTGGCATGTATCACGAATGTCCACGGGTGACAGTATCCACTTACCATCAGGTGGCTTGTATGCTTGACTGCCGCCGTCTTTACATAAAGAAAAAATAAAGTTACCTTACTGCACTACTGTGACTTGACCGTTCGCGGTTTCTAATCCCGCACCAACCATTAGAAAGGTTGTTTAGTATAGGCCCTGTCATGAGATGTGTTGTTATTCTTATTGGTGGTAAGTTACGTAACTCTTTATTACAGTAAGAATTACACAGTAAACTTTTTATGGTTTTACAAATTAGCTTACATGAGTTAGCGGTTACGGGGACGTGCTAACATTTTCTTTCCGGAACAGTCCTGGAACTGGAACAGAAAGAAAATGTTAGCATGCACGTTGGCATGTATCGCGAATGTCCTTTGGCGACAGTATCCACTTACCCCACCAGGTGGACTTTATTCCCGTCTGCTGTCCTATACTTCTATAAAATAAAAGTAGTGTTGTGAAAATTAGCGATGAGCGCTGGATGCTAAGTGCGCCCTAATGAACTTTTACGACGTGAGCGTTAAACACCCATGATTGTTATAGTTAAAATTTTTAACGTTCGGTCCTCTTTAACCCTCGAGTTTAAAAGGTCGACTCTAAAACGGTTAAGGTTCATTTGCGCTGACTTACTTGAGCGCTCATTTTGACAACTCTAGCGGAAAGATTGAGTCAGTCTTGTAAGAGGCTTATATCAAGAAGTGGAAAGACATGTGCTGATGGCGTGATGGCATGGTGTGATGTCCCCATTGATTTTCCGATAACACTAATGTAACGTTATTCGGATTCAGCTCCGAAATAATGAAACTGTGGGTACATAGTGTTCGACACATGAAAACACAGTGTTTTATTTATAGATGAGCTTCACATAAAGCTTTTTCAGCATGGAGCTCTTATGCGTTATGTGCTCGGCGTTCGCCAGTCGTCTCCCGCCCTCCTACTAAGTACAAATTTACGTGTTTAACGAATATTTATAATAAGTTAGAGAACATAATATTTTCTTAGGTTTTCGCGATCACTGTACATAGCAATTAAACAACTTTGAACGGTTTAAATCGCGTATATTTAACATTATTTATATCCCGACGTTTCGAACACTTTGCAGTGGACGTGGTCACGGGGTGATTTGATTTTATGTTTAGCATACTAATTGATAACTAATTGATTTTATTTGTCACTTGAGTTATTAATAACTCAAGTGACAAATAAAATCAATTAGTCACCCCGTGACCACGTCCACTGCAAAGTGGTCGTCGGGATATAAATAATGTTAAATATACGCGATTTAAACCGTTCAAAGTTGTTTAATTGCTAAGTTAGAGAACATTTCTCCTCTAATTAATCAACCTTCTGATATAAAGTCCACATAGTAATATATGACAAAGTAATATACACAAATGCTGTGTGGAGTTACCATTTGACTTTAACCACGCTGCAGCATTGATGTTTCATTTTACTACAAAAAATTATATGTATATGCACTTGTACTTTGTATCAGCCTATAACGATCCACTGCAAGGCATATGCCTCTCCTAGTAAATCTCCTAGTATCTGGTGGGTTTCGAGTGCGGATTGGTGGATTATATACTCCAGATTTATGTTCTGGAGGATGCGACTTTCCTTACGATGTTTTCGCTCGCCACCGTGCAAGTGACATTTTTTAAATATAGCGGTGATATGTATATGCAAATTCTAAATTATATAATAGGTCGGGGAGAAAGTCATTTTATATTTTGCACATATGAAGTTGTAATCAAATTTCTTTAGTTGTACTATTTGTACCTGGCTGATTGTAACACCATTAAAAGTTGACATGCTAAACATTCTGCCATTTTTTTCATTGATTTGCAGTCTGAAAATGAGTGAAAGAAATTCGCTACAGTTTGAAATTTTATTACAAAAAAGGCATATCTGCGACACAAGCTGCAACAAAAATTGCGGTATTAAGGGTAGCACAAAATTTGTTCAAGAGTTTTCAGTCTGGAAATTTTAAAGTGAAAGATGCAGATCGCTCTGGTTGCCCAGTTACAGATAAAGTCCATGCCATCTGTGAAAAAGTGGAGCAAGATCGACACATTAGTAGTTATGACATTGCTGAGGAACTGAGTGTTGATCACAAAACGGTTTTAAGTCATTTAAAAAAGTCTGGGTACCAGAAAAGGCTCGATGTTTGGGTGCCACGTGATCTTACGGAAACTAACCTCGTAAACCGTGTTTCCATTTGCGATTCTCTGTTAAAATGAAACGAATCCGAATCGTTTTTGAAACGATAGATCATGGGGGTGACGAGAAGTGGATCACTTACGACAAGAACGTGCGAAAAAGATCGTGGTCAAAGCACGGACAGGCTCCACAAACAATGGCATAACTGCCTCTACTGCCAGCAACTGATGAGATTAAAGCAAGCAATTGAGACAAAACAGCCTGAGCTGATAAACAGAAAGAGTTGATCTTTCACCACGATAATGATAGATCACACACATCTTTAGCCACTCAGCAAAAATTGAGAGAGCTTGGCAGGGAAGTGTTGATGCATCTACTGTATAGCCCTGACCGTACCCCCTCAGATTTCCACCTGTTTCTTTCATTTCCGAACCATTTAAGTAGGGTAAGATTGACATCAAGAGAGGACTGTCAAAACTACTTGTCACAATTTTTTGGCCAATAATCCCAGAATTTCTACAGCAATGGGATCGTGACACTATTTACAAGATGGCAACAAGTTATTGATCAAAACGGCACTATTTATTATAAGTAAATGTAATTAAACTTTAAAAAGAATTGTATTTAATTTCTATAGAAAATATGAAGAAATTGTAATTGTGTAATTGTAATTGTGTTGTGTAAATGTTTTGTTGCTGAACGTGTGCATGTCAAATAAAGTTTCATTTATTCAATAACAACCTCTACAAAAGGAAAGACTGATTGTAAAATAAACCGGTTGGAAGCCCTGCTTCAAGTAGCTGAAATTCCGAAAATATTTTGAAATTCGAAGCAGATATTTACCGTTCAATTTTTATCGTAATCCAATATGCCCTTTAATCAGAACAAAGGGCTAAAGAATATCAATTTCATTTCAAAGCAGTCTAATGCCGAAGTTAAATTTAAATAAGAAAGGATACTGATAATTAAGCATCTCGGTTCAGCGTTTACTTAAGTAATTGAAGGTTGCGTTTCACTGGGCTTAAGTAGACGCTTGGTTTTCACTGATAAATTGGATGAGAGTCGAGATTTACTGGAGTATGTTGTTTCTTTTAGGTTAAATTTTAGAAATTCCGTATTTTTTATTTCCCAAAGTTGGGTGTTCATTAGAGTAAAGTAACATAGACGGCAGAAATACTTACAGTGAATAATTCCTACGGTGTTAGGAGTATAACAGTTACAATGTATATGAAAGTAAAAAGTTTATAAATATGTATTTTTATACAAAAAAGGTGACATACAAAACTTTATAAAACTATCGCGTTTTATACACATTCTATATTATAAATCGGGTCTGAACGCGTAAAATTAAATAAGTCTTTTGTTTAGCTTTTATTTCTAATCGACGTTTCGACACGGATTACACCAGCCATGATCACGAGTTGACTGAAGAGGCGAGTAGTCCAGGATTGCAGCTGCGAGCAGTTTTATCAACTACCCACATTTGATCTTCACATTCGAACAGGGTGCGACACACTACATTTCCGTTGACGTATTCGACGGTAAATCACAAGGTTAAATTTTTTTTATCACTGAATTCCACGCCGACGACAGTTTATATCATGGCCAGTGACCATGGCTGGTGTAATCCGTGCCGAAACGTCTACTAGAAATAAAAGGTAAACAAAAACCATTAATTTTACGCGTTCAGAGCCGATTTACAATATAAAACGCGACACGCAGTCCACCTGGTGGTAAGTGGATACCATCGCCCTGCGACATCAGCTATACACATACTACATACTCCAGATTTATTATTTCTCGAACATGCGAGATAACTCACGATGTTTTCCCTCACCGTACTTAAGTGGAAACTCAGTGGTACGAGCCGAGGATTTGAACTCACCATCACACGAATGTGGGTCTTGTATGGGCTATCACCTACAAATAAACTATATCCCGTATATAATTTTGCTTTGTATTTGTAAGCCTATACGCAGTGGCAGCTCGTAAATACCTAACACCCAGCAATAAAGGCTTTCTGGGGGTTTTCTTCAGTAATTACACCGCCCCCGGCGCGCCAGCGCTGCAATTGAAATTTATGTCGTTAGCTTTGGATACGGTGGTTATGTGTGTAGTGGAGGTAATTACACAATAGATAGATTTTAACGAACAATCTATATTTGTGTAACTGTTATTGTAGACGGGTTACAATGGATTTAATTAGGAGACCCTCCAGACTCTAGACTCTCAATTATGTGGCGCAATTTTACAGATTCCGGAATGGTTTTGACCGTTTAGGGAGTGGTATTGAAACTCGTTTAGGTGCTAGGCGCAATTCAATAATATTCCGCAATGACGTCATTTTATTGTCCAATTTTATCGTACGTAACGTTCTTATTTATTTAAATTTTACAACACAAATAAAATGTAGAAAAAGCGGATTACCAGTCAACCTTCGGGAAAAAACGAGTCGAGGTGTGCTTTATAAAGTTGGTTGAGTTTATAAATTGACCTATCAACGTTACTGTAATCCAAAATCCTTACGTATACACACGTAGATACATAATCCTTAAAGACAATATTCGTACTTTTTGGCGCGAACTCGAGAAGTAAAGTTGAGATTTTCTTTGATTATTGTAAAAATTGTGTATTAGGCGTTTTGGGGTTTAATAGTGATAGTTTATTAAACTTCAAAGTGTTTTTTGTGCGTGGTGTTTGTGATAATCAAATAAAAGCGTGTGACGGAGTTTTTTGTGTGCTTCCTCTTCTGTCTTTAGTAAACCTGCTATCGCTTTACTCCGAGGGGACGGACATTAAAAGTATACTTTTAAAACTTTGAAACTCTTTATTACGAAGAAAATTTGACACCGACGGAATGTGCTAATTGCACCATTGCCATATACAAAGATAAAAAAGACAATATTCTCGCTTGAAACCGTTTGTATAGAAAATTTACGAAAATCAATTTATACATAAGAATTTTCATGCTGTATGAACATTATACAACCCACTTGGAATTGGGACACAAATTACTTACATAGCGAAATACATTGACACACGTACACATTCCAGCTTCAGAGGACTACAACTCCATACCTACACTATGGAAGTTTGTTGTAAGCTTGCCCGTTATCGTCCAGCTGGACATAGACTTCCTGTTACACATTGTCGTACAAGACAATGTATGGGGATGTATGGCCTGAAAACGCCACGCTGGCAAGCGGGTTGAGTCCACTCTTTTAGAGATGCAGTAGTTCCTCAGGGCTTGTAGTAGAGGCTTTGGTATCCCTTAATTGTTCGCTTTTTGTTCCCACGCAAATAGAGGTAGCATTAAATTACAACACTGTAGTATGAAATTAGTTACTGTTACAACGAAATTTTAAGCAGAATCGTATTACAGCAATTAAAACTCGTAGCTTTGCTACGGCGTAGCGCACTTGTAGCACTGCTACGAATGTTGCAAGTTAATAAAATCACTCCTTACATTCTCCTTTCAGTCCGTAACTAGTTTGGGACACAGTGTAATAATTTAATAAATCATACAGTGGTCTGACAGTCGTATGTTTTGTTACGTTCTAAAAAACGTCCATTTCGTTCCAACTGAGATAGAGAATTGTCAGAGGAAGATGATGCTGAAATCTCACAGTCCGATTCAGTGCGTCTGGCTGGTAAGCTATTCTCGCAGAACATCAATGTGCATCAATTTCCGGAGTAATTGAGACTCGAGTCAGAGCCCGAATCTTTTCCAGTCCATTTTTTTATATTTCATCCCATCAAGTAGGGGGAGAGTGCACGCTGCATTCCCACAGCCGCTGGGCGCACTCGACTGGACTCGTTACCCCCCTCTCACATAAGACAGTACAGACTCACAGTACCTTGAAATGCACTGCATTTCCTACTTTATCGTATTTCCCCAATATTCGTACGTGTTTCGGTAGTGAGTGAGATATGCCAGAGCCCATTCCTATCCCATCCCTCCCCATTTTCCCCCAACCCTCTCTCCCATTCCATTCCTGAATCTGTAAAGGTAGGCAGGGCATCCGGGAGCGTGCCAACGTTTGTCATTCTGGACTGATGTTGGCATGTATCGCGGATGGCTAGGACGACAGAATCCACTTACCTGTATGCTAGTGGACTGTATGTTCGTCTGCCGCCTTTTTTCTACGAGTATATAAAAACTAGAAACGCAAAAGAATGAATGAAAGACGAAGCATTTATTAAGCTGCAATTAGAACACAACGCAGTACTGAATGTGATAATAAATCTGTTGTTTGTGTTTATTGCTACCTGTTTATCATCGTTGGGCTAAATGAGCGTGTACCTAACTTTAACTGTGTACCTGTTGAAACACTACGCTAATTTTAACTGAACTTGAAGTACCTACTATTTAAAAAAATATTGACTTGAAATATTTCGTAACTGACTTTTTGCCTGCGGCTCCGCTCGCGTGGTACATATACTGATTTATTGTATCCTTTGTACGAAATAACCACCACTATATTGAAACCCCCACCAGAATTGGTCTAGTAGCACCCGAATTTAGATACATTAAAATGACTCAACTGACCAATCAATCTAATCTTGTGTAACACAAAACATTCTTTTGAGAATTACACGCCAGTTCGTCTACTCAAGTGTCGTTGGATTACTGTGTATTATTTAAACTGCGGTCACTAATATTTGTACCGCGCCTTTTGAGCTGCCGCTGCACAAGGGAATAAAGTTACTGGATGAACTGCAGTTAGGGAGAGTTTTAATAGAAATTATAGTATTTTGTTTCGTTATTTAACGTTTTAATGTTACTTGTGCTTGTGAAATAAATGATGGAGGTGCACCACAGTACCTGATACGTTTAAACTCTTGTACGGATTATAACTTTGCACACTATTTTAAAGAGCTCTGTGAGAGAGGAGTAACTCGGACGAGGAGTGGAAATTCAAATTCAATTACTATATATCGAGATAAATAGTATTACATTACTATATATCGTGTTATATAGGTATCGTATTACATATTATATATTAGGTAATTATGTATACACCATCTACCTGTGATCAAAATATTTATTTCTTCTCTACCTAAAGGTTATCTATCTGGCCCAGATCGCATTTAGCGATAAGACCGCCGCGCCCTTTGTGCATTTTGGTGACTACAATGTCTGTTACTGCTTTTGTTTTGTTTTTCGTGGACAATAAAGAGTTAGACTATCTATATATTTATCTATCTATTTATTATCTATCTATCTATTATATATCTATCTATTTATTTATCTATCTATTTATCCACCTATTACTATGGTAAGCAAATAGGATGATGGTTACTATGGAGCTGACACGGCGGAACGTTCGTAAAGATGGAAAAAAAGACTTGTTGAAGCGAGCGCGTCCTACTTAATTAATAAATTTTATTTATTAGTTAATTTATTCGCGTTAAACCAATAACGCGTTACACATACTTAAACTATTAAGAAAACAATATTTTATTTTATATACACCGACTGTGAATAATATGCTAATATGATAATATGCTTGTAAATACAATTTACTTTTATAATTTTTTAACAACTTCATTTGAATCGGTAATGTATCTCAAACCGCCTTCTAGGTGCTTTCTTTAAAAGCGCCATCGTGGCGCAAACAGAATTGCGGATTCATGAAATGTTAATAATTTTTATGGGGGTTTCTCTCTGTGTAGTGATAGGAGCTACCACTGAAGTTAATGGACGGATCTTAGAACGCTATAAGCTTTATCAAAAATCTTTGATCAAATTATTATGTTACTGCTTTTGAAAGTATATTACCGTACTCTATCCAGCTCTTTCACCGTCCACCACTGGTCGTGGGTCTCTTCATGCACATTGTCTTGTGCTTTGAATGCCATGCCGCTGCGCTGGACAAGCGGGTTGACGAGTCCTTTATTTTAGAGGTGGCTTGTGGTAGCGGCTTTATTATCTCCTAGTCGCCATGACACGACACCCACAACATACACTACGGGTGGTCATATTTTAATCGGTTTAGTAACATTTTTAGGAACAACTCTCTACTTTTCGCTTCGGTGTAGTCGGTTAAAAATCACTCAGATGGCAAATCTCTAGTTACTGTACTCACTGGAATATGTTTATTTGTAAAAACAATGAATGTGTTCGTCCACTCACTTCATATTGATCGAGAGAGGGGCGGATTATTTATTTAAGCAAAAGGGAGGTACTTAAGTAGATAGGCAGTAATTTGAATCGTAATACAGTACAATTATTTACTTTAAGTCGAAAAAAATGCATAGGTTTTTCAAATGTAAATGATGCGATATTTCTCTGGAGCTTATAGTAATTTAAATGATGCACGATAAAACACCCCCTTTCGTTTGAAATTTAAGATCTTTTAACAAGTATTTTTTAATAAATTAAATGAGGACTGTGTCGCTGTAGTTTGTTAAACATGATGTCCTATATATTTCTTTGACAGACGTTCCAACTGATCGCAAACGATCCACCGCAGTTTGTCTCTATCTCGCATTTGGCTCAGTTTCTCTTCCCCTTTAGTAGTTACATAATATCCAGTCATTCCATTCGAGGAATAAAAGTAGCCGGAAAGAAAGCTTTCCCTACAAATCGTCTCTCTTTCTTGTTACAGTTGTGGAAACTGGAGATGAGCCAGCAGCCTGTTACGGCCGAAGGACCCTAGTCCTGGCCAACCATCAAAGCACAGCGGATGTGCCGGTGCTGATGGCCACCTGGAACCCTCGTCCCGGAGTGCTGTCGAACCTCATGTGGATCATGGATAGGATCTTCAAGTTCACCAACTTCGGGATCGTGAGCAAGCTGCACGAGGACTTCTTCATTCAAGCGGTGAGTACTAGCTTTAGTACAGCTCTGAAGGAGACTGGAAGAGAAACAATTTATGAAGCCTCGAGACATGTGTATGAAAATGTCCTAAACAGTATTTTTCACGTAATAGTGTAAGGATTTGATTCTGCTCGGGAAAGATTTTACAGGTACTTAATAGGTATATCATATATTGTAGTATATTAGTGATTTCTAAAAGTTTAATTGAACTTTTAGCTTTTCAAGCAGTATTTTTTCATGATGCGTTCTGGCGCGGTTTTTTAAACGGGTCCATTTTGGTTGGATTTATGGTTATTTTTAGGACATCTTAGGGAATTTTTATGTTATCAGATTTATGATTAGTTACTTTTCTTATATGTATTGCCTAAATTCTGCTACGGGTACTCTATAAATAGAAGTAATCAACAGGTTGGAAGTCAGTCAAATCCTAAGAATCATTGGCGTAAATCACGGATTTTGTCATTTTATTTTGGTAACTTCAGAAAATTTTTGACAAACAATTTTTCAATTTACCTAAGAGGTTAATACTACAAAAATAAAATTTCTTTTATCATTCGTAACTAAAAATAAGGTCCCATCATCTGCATCGGGTGGATTGTTACGTGTAAGTTGCTCCAATTATGTATAATCTTATGTTTTAACATTAATTTAATCGTTATTTAAAACTTGGAAGATGGTCTAACCGCACCTATTCGACCATGAACCATAACTGGATTATGTACAGTGCCATAATTACACTTTCATTGGCCACTGACCGTATAATGTGGATCAAAATTGGTGTTGCCATTAATCGCTTGCGTAACGAGCGCATCAAAACAATAATATTCGGTTCATCAAACACAGTGTTGCCTCCTTCACGAGTCACTGGCTAATATTTTTTTTTACTTATTAAAAAAATCAACATAATTAGTAATGACACTATTAATATAGGTTACGTAAAGTTATCATTATTAGACTATCGTACTCATATCATTCTTGTAATCATTCCTTTATCGCATACGATCTTCGGCTCTTCACAAAGACAATACAATTTGTAAAGAAAATATCTCACTGGAAGATTGATTATTTTAGACTGCGCGTGAGAGTGGAATCTTTGACAGCCCCAATCTCATAAGCCATTTTCCACAATCTTCGAAGTATGTCGATGGAATAGAAAGCGAACATACAGACTGCGTTTTATAAATATAGACAAAAAAGGGACAGGTGTAGAATTTTAACCGTATCTACACAATTAAAGTTTATATTTCTTTATAAATTTGCGTGTCTATTAATAATAAATCTATCTAAGTAGATTATCGTGTATCGATAATCTCGATAATTATCGATACTATAAGTATCGATTAACAAATGTATGAACAGTGATACAGTGATATAATTAGTGAAGTGTGTGCGTAATTGATTTACGCTACGTAAATCACATTTATTTAGCATAAATAAAGAAGGAAGCCTATTCTGCGGCGCACAGTTGACTGTAATTAAGAAAGAAAGAAAAATTTATTCAACACGACACATAAAACACACAAAGAAAAATAAAGCATTTACAGAATGACAGAAAGTAATTATATGATACAAGCAGTGATCGAGATTTAGTAATTATCATTCTATGCGTGGCGGTGCCCTGCAGAAGGGGTCTCCAGCTCAGCTTCATGTTGAATGTCCGCGACAAGCATTCAACACTGTTCTTCAACTCAAGCTCCGGTGACACACGGACGTAAGTGGGGTGTAGGTATAAAATTTACGCCACTTTAACAGAAGACTCCCTTAAAATATACCTCGTCGAGTCCGTCTAACCATTTAAAATTCATTAGTTAAACTTCATCTATCATATCTTATTGAAATATGGGCAGCGACTCCAAAACAAAATTAGATCAATTACAAGTTATACAGAATATAATAGTCATAATGCTATTTCACTATCCCTAACATTCACAGAAAAAGTATATAGGGAAACTAACTTAATTAATTTTAAACAATTACACAGGTAGGAGATGAAGCTTCTTTAAGAAAGCTGTGAATAGGATTTTGCAAGGTCGGCGGCGCGCCCGCATACCCCCTGGTGTTGCAGGTGTCCATGGCGGTAACACTTACCATCACGTGGGACCGCTTGCTCGTCCGCCGCCCTCTTCTCTATAAAAAAAAAAAGTAGCATACCTTATTTAAAAAATACTAAACAAAAAAATACACAGAAATTACACTAACTAAACAAGGTAATATATACAATTGTATAACTCGCCGAGCTAGTATATAAGTTTGCTCAAAACTAGGACTAATTGCGTCCATGGGATTAACTGGACGCGACTAATTATGGAAAGAATATGATCACGTATGGGGGTGCACAATTGTATAATAATCTAACGTCTGATTTATTAAATGTTTCTACTCATGACATATTAAAGTGTAGATTGACAAAGCATATTATTGAAGTTAAAATTTAAAATTAATTAACATTCTAAATACATAATAAGAATACCGGACACTAAATTTTCGCACCGCACTAACTATCTTCCAGAAGATTACTCTCGCCCATAGAATAAACCTTAGCCAAGCGTAATGTTTTCCCAAACAGAATAGTAGTAAAAAAATAATCTCTTATTAATAAAACACACAATACCGTGTTTAAGTAAAGCACAGGCGGAAATGACACGTCCACGCCGTAACAAACTTGTTTCTACGTTCAATAAACTTTTTATTACATGGCAACAAAGTCTAAAATTAATTGCACTAGTTGTTGGAAATGAAGCCTGAACGTTGTCTGAGGCTGTTGGCCCAAATGTAAAAATGGTAGCGGGCATTGAAATGAAATTGTTTTGAAATTATTTATTATCGTTGTGTTACCAATTACTAGTCACAATTCATATCTTGTAATAGCATTGGAATATATTTACAAAGATTAGTTTGAATATGACTTCCTTGATAGAAAATGTTATTAATTTGTCATGTGGGTTTGTAAAATTTTATTTATTGTTATTCCACCTTGGAAGAAAAACAATATGGAAACAATCGTTATGCCAAAATCGTACCTCATGAATTAATATTGGAGTTTACTTACTCATAACACCAATTCCTTCGGCGACCAACAGCACTCCATTGTTCCTCCAACAGTGATATTGTTAAAGAACGCTAAGAACTTTCAAGTAATAAATAAATGTAAACTATTAAAAATTCAACGTCGGAAGTCGCTGAAAAACATTTTTTCATTGCCTGCATTTATATGTAAAAGGGTTATGTCTTTTTTTTATTTTTTCAAATACCGTTCCGTTTACTTAATCATTTAATTCCGCATTCAAAATTTATTTTACAAAAAGCAAACACATAAATGAACATTAAAGCATATAAATCAATTAACAACTAATTTGAATAATAATTAAACATTATGTTAATTTCAAAATCTTAGGCATAATAATCATTTTTGTTTACAAACGCATATGAGTAGTGTTATATGAAAGTTTTTTTTCTTATGTTCAGTCAACGCTATTTCTCCCGCTGCCTCTCGTAAATTGTTACCAACAACACGGCATTAAAAACCGTAGTGTACACCCTCTCGGGTTTACGGCCCCTGCCCCCTTTTATAGACACAACTAATAAAGTTGAAATCGTTTTAGTGCCCCGAAGCTCGATGCATAAGTAATGGCTGGCCAGCAATGAGTGGACAGAAGCTTGACAAAGTTAACTTTTCTGCTGCGGTTTTCGTTACAAGACAAAACATTTTTTTGTGTGATATTGATTTTAATTTACTATCTATGAAAATTAACGTTATGAACCATAGCTTTGTGCCACAATCCAACAAGTGAGCTCATTACGGATTGGTGGATAACATGCCCTAGACTTGATTTTTTATTTCTTGAGCACGCAGGTTTTTCTGCTAAACCAAGTTAATAAACATTCATATAAAAATATCTACGTAACATTAAAAAAAAACGTAGATACATAACTGTATGTTCTGTATGTTTGTCTGTGTGTTCGGGTTAATCTCAAGAAATACTTGTTTGATTTTCATAATCATGTAGGATTAAAAACCGTGTAGTAAACATATTTACAATACTATTTTATTCCTAAAAGTGGTACACAAAGAAAGACAACTTCGTCACATTGTAAGATGCAACACTGTGACGACAATGTTCATTTCTATGAACCCCCTAATAAATTTATACATATTACAAAACCTTATTAGTGTTATTAATAAAGGTTAAAATGGTATGATATTGTGAACCGCAATAATTGTTGCGGTATGCGGTATGGGAATAAATGGATTGTAATGGATTGTTTGCCGTGTGTTGTCGGCTTTAGAATAGCCCCATCTCTGTCTGTGGGTGTCGTAAACACACCATCCATCTGGAACTACACCATCTCGAAAAAGTTGGACTTGCCAACCCACTTGGCCAGCGTGGCGTTTTACGGCCATATATCCCCCATGCATAAGACTATGTGCACGAGGAAGCCCATGTTCAGCAGTGTATACTAAACGGCTGGTAATTGTAATGGTAATGAACGTGTAACTGTCTTCATTTTTCTATTAAATTTGTATTTTTTTGTTTTCTACAAATTATTAAATGTTGAAAACATCGAAACAGATTCCACTGCTTTCAATTTCAGATAATCGGTACTGCATAGAAGTAAAAACCTGTTTGTTTATGTTTTCATCTAAACAGTGCGACAGATTTTTTTATTTTTTTTTATATACAAGTGGACGGACGAGCAACCGGTCCCACGTGATGGTAAGTGTTACCGCCGCCCATGGACACCTGCAATATTTTGAAGCTTATTCGGCGCGAGTTCTAGGCAGTGACATATTTTGTTTTTTTATATTTTAATCGATTGCACAGTCTTAGGTCTGAAGAATAAGTAAAAAATCCTGAAATAAACCAGGATAATCAATAAAACATATCGAACATAGGTTGTCCGTGATAAACTACAAGAATTTTAGAATACAGAAATGACAAAAAATATATAAGTTATTGACAACTACTATTGGCCCAATTTTAATGCGGTTGTCAACTCAAGGTTTAATGGAGGAAAACTTATTGTAGTTAAGAAACAAAATATACATATATATAATACATACATATAATTCAAACATACTCTATAACGTCCCACTGCAGGGCACAGGCTTCACCTAGGAAATCGCTAAGGGGTCATGGCCCATAATCCATCACACGAATTCAATGGCGATTGATGGATACACATGCAGAAGCATGCGGGATGCAGAAATACACGGATTTCCTTACCTTCACCGCCAAGCTAGTGATAATTTTAAAAATCAGTTTTTAAATAGAAATTCAGTGTTACGTGCCGAGCATTTGAACTCGTGAGGTCTCACGAATGAAAGTCGAGTATGGATACCCATTGGCTATCATTGCTCTTAATAAACAAAATACAGTATAATACATCGATTATACATATATAAATAATTTGTGCTACAAATTATACAAATTCGTTTATAGCAATTAACATTTCAAAAGCCTTTTACAAACAGAATGCTTCAGTATTCCAGCGATTTTATCAACGGAATATACTTAATCGACTCCTGTAACTTCAATAGCAGTGATTATTTCTAAATGATAAAGTCGAAATCACTGTGACATAAATATTAATGTTAAATAAATAATCTCTTATTCTCGCTTCCCAATCGTGAGGTCGTGAGTTCGAACCCTGACCCGTACCATTGAATTTCTAAATGGTTTTTCAATTACCATTAGATCAGCTATGAGGAAAACATTATAAGGAAAGTCGCGTGCTTGAGAATGTAGAAGTTCACCCAATTTGTTATTTCTTATCTAAAAGATAGTTTGAAAAATTACAAAACAACTCATGATTTTTTTTTTAATATCTTTAAAAAATACTTTCAAAGTTGGATGTTGATCGAGCAGCGTCTGACGTCCACGATACATTGGACGCACAAACGATGTAGAAAGCGAAAACGAAACAAATTATGTTTTGCCTTTTTTTTTTTAAATCAAATCATTTGTTGCGTGACTATAGGTAAAGTAGATAAGATGTTTACAAAATAACAGTTCTTCTAAAGCCACAGTCGGGGGTGGGTAGTCTACTCGTACCTGATAGGGTATTCAATATTTAATAATTGATGTAGTCAATAATAATTAAAACCTTAAATATTAATTAAATTCGAAAATAATGGATAAAGTCATAAACAATAATTAGAGTCATGGATAACATTAGTAATTTATAAATCGTGGATAACATTAGTCATTGTTAAAATAGCAATTAGTCATTAATAAAGTAATAATTCCTTTAACACTTTTAAACGCGGATATCTTAATACTAGGATTTTGTTACTTTTCGCTCTACGCAAACTGTTCAACTTTTGTGTAAATATTTTTTTTTATAAAACATACGGTAAATGACTGCATTTCTGTTTTATAAACCTTTCAAGAGTTGTCATCATTGTGAGGTCAAACGGATCTCAAAAATTTAAAAAAAATTACGTGTATTACGTGTAACACACAAACGCACAAAAAACACTTTAAAGTTTAATAAACTATGACTAGCAAACCACAAAATGCAGAGTACACAATTTTTATATTAATCAAACAAAAACTCAACTTCATTTCTTGTTCAAGACGATATTAGTTCACCAAACCAACTAGATGTCGCTCTAATTGGCTGGCAATCTAGTTGGCCATGACTACTCTCTGTATAGCAGAATGTTAGTACTTTGTTGCATAAAAAAAGTAAAATATATTGGAATCTTTAGGGCAGATATATAGTTGGTCTTATTTAGACCCCTATAGTATTCCGCGTAAAATCGCGTTAGTGCAAACCAAGTGAAAGGTGCATCCCTTAACACTTGTCGAGTTCCCGCCAAAAAGTCCAAAGTGATTTGGAGTCGAAATCACTGTGACAGAAACCATTAATGCTATACAAGCAATCGGCGATAATTACATAGGCTGTGCTTTGAACGGTGTCGAGGTAGCGTTGTTTGAGAAAACAATCTTGGATTACGTCCCGGAGAATTCTATTACGATGAAATCCAAAATCCTTCAAGAGATTTTATCCGATTGATATCCGGAGAACTGTTTATTTTTGCTGGTGTTGCGATAATTGAGTTTCTTGGAACAGGACACCGAGAGCAGTATTGTTATTATAAATTGGACTTCCGTGACGAGAATATAGAATTAGAGATCGGTCAACTATGCTGGCGTTTCCGCTGTTTCTTTTTATTCATTTCGAAGAAAAAAAAAGGAAGGTTTTTTTAATTATTTAAAAAACTTTATTGCATTTAATCGTACAAAAGGCGAGCTTAATGCCTGGAGGCGTTCTCTACCAGCCAACCTTTGAGTTGAACAGAGCACCAGGCACGTTGGGAGGTGCGATGAAATGTTTAAATTTACCTTAATGATGATTAGTGTATAGTTTTCGTAAATACTTCCAACAACTATATACCTACTTATACTATACCTAAAAACTGCTATACTGACATACTTAAAAATATAAAATTCAGTATATATGTATTATAAAATTAGTGTTATAGCTGTTTATTTCGATACGCACTATGTCTGACCATTTCATTGGTCACCCATCGCTCGCCCAGGTTTGCTGGTAGAAATCTTCTAAGGGGTTAAGCACGCCTTTTGTATGTATTTTCTTTTGTAACTCGTATTTTTATCATTTGTGTGTGCAATAACGTATATACACGAATAAAATGTATGTATGTATTTATACATACAGGCATTATTATTGAATCGTCTACCTCTATTCGTCTACAGACTTCTCCTTATCACCCCCAAAGGTCACCTGGCAGCGACAAGCCCGCCAATTGTACTTCTAATTACTTGTATTTTTGTGCTTCATTTTTGTATGTTTTGGTGTACAATACAATAAAAAAGTATCTTACCACTTGAAAATTATTTTTTTTTAATTAAATTTAGTGGCACTACATGGTATCAAATAGCAAAATCTTTCTTTCGACTGCTGTTTCCATCATTTGTTGTATGTAAAAATGAATAGTTTAGCCTTTCCAGTCCAATTATATATCAAGGAAGATATAAATTTTATAGGTGTTATCGCCAAGTTCCAGGTGGGGACGTCCCTAATTTTCCTGCCACCCGATTTCAGCGTAATTAAAGGTAGGATTTTGGGCGAAATGAAAAAGGTAATAATAATAGCAATTACTTTGAATCGCTCTCATTTTTAATATAAATTGTTTTTGTCGGACTTCATATAAAGAAATATTCTGTTACATCAAATTAAAAACTGTTGTATCATGTTCTGTATTAACAGAAGTACAGGTAGGTGGTAGCAGATTTACCTGTAATAATAAATATCTTAATGCACTAGTAATAAAGACTACGTATTTATGTAATAATAAATAGTTCACTGTCTCGAGCATGAGGGATGTATATGTAGTGTTAAAACACCAAGCGGCCATATATATACTGGCCATATATACATATATACTGTATACATATATACCATATATACTGGCCAAGCGGGTTGGCGAGTCCACTCTCTTAGAGGTGGGATAGTTTCTCAGGCCTTGTGGTAACTGCTTTGTTATACCTTAGTCATCTTTTACGAAACCCTCGGAAAAAAAAGGGGTGGTTCTATTCTACAACCGGCCGTCACCGCCCTGTCAAAGAAAGCGAAGGAATGAGTAGCAGATGGCACAGAATACCCATCCGATTGACAGAAGTGGTGTAAGACATTAGCAAACGCGACATCTAAAACTCTATATGAATATGCCAGAGCGTGCGAAACTTTAGTCATATCTCTGGATAGAACCCATGAAACGACATTTTTTATTAAAGATTTGTTTTTTTCGTAACAAACGACTTCGTTCGCATGGTCTTCAATTTATCGCGCCACCTATTGTAAAATGGTTGTACTAATTCAGAAACCTTCGCTGGCGTGCGCACAACAACTCACCAAAGTTTCATTGCAATCGGATGAATGGTATAGGAACGCATACGGGACAAACAAAGAAACATTCATTTTTATATACGAGTATATAGATGCAAAATCGCGTGTCCGTGTGGAGCTGCCATTTGTTTTCATTTCGGAGTATGCGGACGTATTTCTACATTATGCGGGTTTCCTTTTATAGCCGATTGATAATTGTAAGTCTAAGTGAAATAGAAGTAAGTCCATCGACAAGGGCCGGAGTTCAAACTCACAAATATGAGTCGAGAATATGCTAGACCTTCGACTATATGAAGTTGACTTTAGATAGTTACCGCTAGTTAGTTGCCAACTTAAAACTTCAGTAGTTACTGAAGTTAATACTATCCTTTCAGTCAGACATGTAATGAAATAAACATCAGCCATTAGAAGGTGAGTTTCATAAAGCCGACCCACTGACCCGATTGGCAGAGCGCCAGACAGGTATTCAATTCGGTTCCCGGCGACAACCCTGCTGTATCTGGTGGGTGTTTGCGATTTGTGGAACATTAAACGTTGTGCATTGAACCGCATAAGGCTTTGTGTTTAAGGCCTATTTGCTGAAGTATTGCACAGTGCTGTATGAGGCAGAACAATTAGAATTCAGAGAGGACTTTACGCTATCATGCATAAGACAACATGAAAAAGGACGATAAAATGAGTAACCGCCCCTTTTTCCTCCAACACTTTCAACCTTAATTATTCTCTCCAAACTTAATTATAACGTGTCTGAAGAACCTAAGGATTGTTTACGCGCAAGTGCAAGAGTCTCTTTCGATTCCATAGTTGTTCCGATTCTGACCCTCATGATACAAGTACCTAGTTGGACTGCTGGACACGGGTCTTCTCATGCAGATTGTCCTTGTACACGAGAGATACATAGCCTCAAAACGCCACGCAAGCCATACTTATTGGCGAGACCACTCTTTTAGAGGTATTGTAGTTCCTCGGGGATTGTGGTAGCCACGTACAATAGATACCAATAATTTTACGTCAGCACATTTCAAGCACGTAAATTTTCAGAAGATACGTGTTTTCAGTGTCCAGTGTTACCAATTTAAAATAACGTGCAGATATTTTCTTATTTATCTTTCCTTAATACTATCAGATCTCTGGCATGGTGCCAATAAGGTTTGAACCCAGTAGCGGGTTCGAACCTTGTGGCTTCTTGAGTGTGTTTCAAAGGCTTCTCAAAGTAAAGGACTCGTAAGTGAATGAATGATAAGAATTGGTCGAGCATGTTCAGTGGTTTAAAATGAAAAATATATTTTTGGCATACTTTTTACGAAACTGATTCATTTTATGTATGTTACGGTCGAAATGATGTTTGGCTGTGTTGGTTGGTTGGAATGACACTAACTGACAGTGTTTGACATATGTCAATATATGAATGAGGAAATAACGCAAAAGTTGAAAATAAGTTGGTCAGTATCGAGGGTAGAATCAATTCTACCATTTTTTACAATAGTTTATTTCATAACTTATTGTTAATTTCTAGTATATTTTTTATTCTATGCGGAGTTGTATTCTACGCGCGTCGCTCGAGCCGTTGCTCCGGGGAGCCTTACCTGTACTAAGTAATGAGCGCTACCTACGAACGTTTTAGATCGTACACTTTACATTATTCTAATTTTTTATAATTTTTATATTTCAAATTAGTTTATGTGTTTCTGGTTTTGCGTAGGTAATTACAGTGACATGTTGTATACATATGTGTGCAAACCACGTGAATCTTAAAATCAACGTTTATAACTTTGTTGACGAACAACAGAGCTGACTTTTGCATAATACGATGGACTGTATGTATTGCCGTATAAAAATCGTCTAAGTATTGTTATGACTTTTATTCGACTTCATGATAGCCGTGGATAAAATGAAAGCAAAATAAATATTGTCAGGTCAGTAACTTTCAAGCTGAATTTAGCAAGTTTCTCAAAGGGATGCTGGCGCACAGCCAGACGTTGGTGTCGACATACTCGTATTTATATACTGTTTCTGTAGGAAAACACATTAAGCTAGCTTCTATTTACCAGGAGATATCTCGTTGATGCGAGGGAAATTAAATGTTAAGTTACACATTTAGTATATAGTCGAAGCTACGAAAGCAGAAGCAATTTTCCATTCCTTGTGCCAAACAGCATCACATATATGTTATAAACTCACCCTGTCAAGATGTATGACCTTTAACTTTCAATGGTTCTCTTTTGTATCCAGTGGGCCTGTTGGGCCAAGCTGCGCTTAAGTGGCCAAAGTGGTTTCACAGTTTTAGCTTCTCAGTAAAGGTTATCAATCAGTTTTTCTGAATACAATATATTGAAAGAATATATATCATATCATCAGCCTATATCTCTTTATTTATTTATTTATGTAATATACAGCCTTTTATGTAACTTATTTAACAAATATGTTGCTAGTGCTAATGGCCAAATATAGATTACACTGACATTATATACAGTATTCAATAGATTGTCGGCAACTGAAAGGTGATTCTTTATTAATAAAGCATGCTGATTTATGTTTGCATCGGTGTGTCCGTTGTGTGTGTTGTGCGTGTGTGTGTAGGTACCCAGTATGAGGGTGTGTACGTGTGTGTATGTATTTATTTAAGATGTAGCTTTAAAATATTTGTGGGGATATGGGTTTCAGGAGATATTATAATGATTTTGATGCTTTTTTATGATTTCCGTTTTTATTTTTTTCTTTGTAATAAAAATATTTAATGCTGGATATATAGGTCCTTCCGTCAAACGAGAATATAATTAGGCTGATAATATATACTAAAATTAGGCACTTAAATGTTTATGCAATCGAATCCAGAGAAAACTCTCCAGAACCCCCAAACATGAAACTTCAGTATATTTCAGTTCTCTCTCATAGGTACCGGGTTTCCTATTAACATGCTCGTAGCTATTATGTCCCTTGAATAATATATGGGGGCGCAGCGTATGCCTTGCAAATAGAAAAGTTTCGTTCAGTACCAACCCCGTGCATTCATTACTGGGGGGGAATTATTTATCATTTTCACTATAATATTAGAATTTATCATTTTCACAATAATATATGCGGATGAGTAAATTGTCAGTAATGGCTAGCGGTGGTTAAGATGGTTGAGAGACATTTCGTTGTTCGGAGATCACATAATAATGTCGCGTGTGAAAAAGAAAATAATATGGCATCAAACAAATTACGCATAAATGCATATGGCATAAAACATTTTCAGTAAATGTTTGTAATGGTCTTGGGACAAAACATCACTTTATTCACTACAATGTTAAAAATTAAAATATGTTAAAATTTTATTTTAAATTAATTATAAATATACCAGAATGATTTTTACTGCGGCCTGGCCTCCTGATAAAATACGTATATTTATGTGTGACATATGACGTGTTGTACAACCTCAATTTATATCCTCATTTCACAAAATTCACAGCGTTTTTCACAGTCATTAATCAATAACAAATATTTAATTCATATTCAATAACAAAGCGAGAACTAAAACATATAATAACGTTATACAAAACATCTACTGACAACTGAACGTCAGAGAAAATATATACCAGTCGTATTTTTGTAAAGTAAAAAAATGAATAAAAAAAAAATTGCAATTCATTCCACTTTTGAAAATACAAAATTGTTATCACAAAACGTACCATATTATTTTACGTGGGTGGTAACTTATATTATAACTTATATAGTATACGAAATTTTGTCGTACGCTTTTGACAATACTCCGCTCTTAAGACAAACGAATCCTCTCGAAGGCTGCGGCTTCATTAAAATCCAGATTCGAATGACATTTTCAGGAAATTCCCTTTCCGGTGCATACTTGATTTTCACAAGGGTCCTAATGCGGTTATCCGGTAAAAGGGATGGAACCTTGTCGCATTGATTACCTAATAGAGGGTTTTGTAAGTGGCTCTACTTGGATTTTAATTTTTGTAATGATTTCGCGAAAATACACCCGCCATAATTTTTTTAGCTAACCGAACTAGCTCTTTTTTGTTCCCTACTGGACATTGCCCTCCTCATGGCCTTAATGTATGGGATGTATTGCTTTAAAACGCCACGCTGGTGAAGCGGGTTGCCGAGTCCACACTTAGATTGGTGTAGATCAGGGGTGCTCAAACTTGAACTGCTGGCGATCTATCTCAATGTTGTTAGACTACGATCGATCGACTCTGAGAGGCTGCAAGTATGTGTGATGCAGGATTGTCTTCTAGGTAGGGTGTATCGTGGCATAGATATTAGTTTTCCGCACAATATGCATTTTTTTAGTCAAGGTAAGTCGGTCGATCGCGATCGATCGTTTGAGCACCCCTGGTGTAGAACCTCAGAGCTTTGCGGTAGCGTTTATGTCATCCCTTAGTCACCTTCTACGATACCCGCGGGAAGAGATGGGATGGTACAATTCTAAAGCCAAAAGGACCATCAAATAATTTTTCTTCATACATACTTTGACATCTTGTTTCATCCGGGGTGAATTTCGAGAAATTCCTTCTTGGAAACGCTATTGCTAATAAAAGATACTACTGTACAAATTTCATGTTTCTAGCATCCGTGGTTTCAGCTCGGTGTTGATGAGTCAGTCAGTCAGGATATTTCTCTTTATGTGTACGTATAGATAGTAAATAAATTGTATAATGATTTCTGTATCATGTGATATATGATTAGATTAATTAATCTAATATAAAACCTAATGGGTAAGTACAATAACGATCGATGGTCGATCGTACTACCACGTGTTGCAAGGACCGTAATGTGACTACGGGGTTTGAGCTTATGGGCAAGTCTATTGTGTTGCAATCCATGTCTATTGCAATGGCGTGCATGTCTTATAAGCAAAGAAGCAAATGTTAGTATTTAACTACTATTTGTCTACGCTACAATAGGCGAACTGCATTTAAAAAATAAACCAAGTTTTTATTTCATTTATAATTATTTTTCTCATTTTAACACATTCATCTATCACCAATGCAAGTCAATAAAGGAACTTCAAAATTACACTACATTGCATTTTTTTTATATCCAACAAAGAAAGTTAAGTGTCTCCTTGTTCACGTATCACGCGAGCTCATAAATAATGCATGAGATTGCAAATGTCCTCAAAAGAAGAGAATGCATCGTCACCCTACCTTGAAACCGCACAGGCAATAGAGCAAGGAGTAGTAAAGTGACTACTGACTTCCGAATATAATATCAAATAAGAGACGGGATAATGTAATTTATGTGCTGTAGAAGCGCAGTCATCGGGCGAACTCTTGGTGACTGTTTCTTTAGTTAGAGTGTGTACAATATAAATAAACCATAGGTTTGCGCACTTTTAGCGGTCACTGGGAGCGAACTCACTCAGCGTCCTCACGCATCAAATGACACATGACAAATGAGTCAAAGGGCTGGGCGTATGACATTTGGAATAAATTAGAAATTATGAAAACCAAAAAAATCTTCCAAAATTGTGAGAAATAGAATCACAAAGTCGTTTTTCGAAGCGACAGTGGTAATTTAGAAGCAAGATGTTTGGTGAAAGACAGTTCTTTAATTAATATTGTTACAATCTAAGTGCACTATAATGTAAAATCCAGCAAATTACCGTTGCTACGTTATTGTAATTACCGTGCTCAGTGCGAAGATGATTTGTCTTTGCTATTTGGGAAAGTAAAGTGCTCACTTGAGCATTTTACGTTTTTAATGCATGGTCTTTAACAAAAACTCTTTTTTGATTTGTAGAAACACTTTTTTAATGAACTACCACAAAAAAAGATTACATCAAAGAGCCTACGGCTTTGATGTATAGTCAAATGTATGCCGTGAGAGAGAGAGAGTGTTTGTAAGAGAGGCGTATATTTTGCGTTTAGAAATTGTACTCTGAAATATGTTTTAAAACTAGTATTTTTAAATCTGTGCTCTTTACTGATAATTAATAATTAAATCTTAAACAATTTGAATCCACGATGTGCCGCTTCTTTTAAATTAAACATTTTCAAACAAGGGAGAATAGGATTAGTAACAGAGAAAGTAATTTGTATAAATAGATATTTTCATTTTATCTTTTGTATATGCAAAAAATGGCCGATGGGGCAGAAGGGTTCTCGAATGGAGACCACGTACCGGCGGACGAAGCCGAGGACGTCCATCTGCTAGATGGACAGACGACCTCATAAAGGTTGCGGCTGGATGCAGGTCGCTGCCGATAGGTCTAAATGGCGGACAATGGGGGAGGCCTATGTCCAGCAGTGGACGTCCAAGGGCTGAAAAGAAGAAGAAGATGCAAAAAATGACAATTATTTAATAATATTTTTGTTAGTAAAATTTTATTTTAAATAACATACTGTACCACCAGCCTAAGTCTCTCCATTGCTGGATATAGACCTCTCCCAAAGCTTGCCTATAATTATGAATACAAAGGCGGAAATTTAAATATCGTAAAAATGTTACATAAAAGGTTGATTAGTGAACTTACCTAGTCAACCGCACGTATATTACAGTAATTCTATGCAATAAAGTAAGAATGAATAAATATTTATTGTTTTTTTTTATTTATTTATCAAATTAGTTATCAAAAAGAAATACACAATACAATAATAGACACTCAAAATCCACGGAGGTTTGTCTAGAGTGAATATATTTGTGCTCAAACATATGTACGTTACGCAATTTTGAATATTTTATTATATTTAACTATTTTGAAAATAGTTTAGTTTCATTACTGATTTCTTGTCGTGCTATGCATTTTCGCAGGTCGGGGGTAGGTCAGGACAGGTCATTAGGTGCATGTACCGCCCTCAGGAGATTAATCTCCGACTTTAATGGCTCATGTTACAATACCGAGTAAGGAATTCCAGAACGTTCGAGAAAAATCTAGATCGCTTGCAGTTGCATGGTAAGGAAATGGAATTTAGCAATCATTGAATCTATTTATCTTGGTTCAGTTTATGTGAGTGTGAATACAAGTGCTCGTTTTGTAATTCTTTACATTACCATATCGTACAATCCATAAAATTCCCGGTGTATTTGTTGGATACACATCCACCAATCCGCAGTGGGCCCGGGTGGTGGATTATGTATGGTCCGAAACCTCTCAGTGATTTATTAGGGGAGACCTGTGCCCTGCAGTGATCCGTTATATTCTGATACAAGTACATTCCACAAGCCTTAAAGAGCTACACCACTACTAAAAGATTGGACTCGCCAACCCACTTGGCAAGCGTGGGGGGGGGGGGGGTACTCTTATTTCTTTAATATTATTTTAAATGTAATTTCTAATTCTAATATGCTGCCCGTTTAGTATTTTTTTGCGGGTCATTAAATTATTTTTAATTTATACATTATATAGGTTTAACAGTGCTAATAACAATTACGTTAAATTAGATATGTTTCTATGTGTGTGTTTTATTAAATATATCTCGAGAACCGATCACTGGATTTCCGTTCGATTTCCTCCTATACAGTTACGTCATCTGTGAAGGTTTCAAACAGTCGAATGGTTTCTGAAATAGATACAAGAGTACCGAATGCTTTGTAGATATTAATAAGTACACATGGAAGAAGATTGATGAATTGGTTTTCGAGTTGAGAGGAATAGTAAATCATTCGATTGTTAATTCAAATGCCGCCCAAAAGACTTAAAACCCATAATCAATAATCACTGTACCAATAATGAATAACTACCCTCAGTAATAATGAATGTTTTTTCGTAGGATTTCGCTACTTTTCGTAAGCTATAGAAGGTGGGAATGTAAGGTAAGCGATAGCGGAAATGTAAAATTATATTTGAAAATTAAAAATAAACAAAGATTTTAAACAATGATCTTTGTTTTGCTTCATTCAAAATTCTAATTTTCGAGCTTGATTTTAAATTAATGAAAATATTACTAATTTTTTTTTGCATTTTTCTCGCATCATCAAAATGTAGTGCCTTTTTTTTTCTAAGAAGTGACGTAATGACATAGAAAGAAAATTGTATACCTATGTTAGTTACGAATAAATTGAGAAATTGAAAAATCCGTCCTAAGTAGTAACTTAGGCTTAGTAGGTAAGGCTGATTTTGGACCAGTCTCATGTAAGTCGCATCTATCTATATATAAAAGAGGATGTTGGTATATCTGATGTTAATAGACTTCGACACCGTTTGGACCAATCACCATGTTGGCACGTATATATATTTTTTCATGGAGAAGGTTTTTATGCAATCCACTTTGTTGTAACTCGCCACTAGATGACGCTGTAGCACATCAACTTCTATACCGTTCAACCGATCGCCATGAAAATTGTTATACATAGGTACATGAGCACGGAGAATATTTTCCAGCTATCAACTTTGTTGTAACTCGCCACTAGATGGCGCTGCAGCACATTAACTTCTATACCGCTCCACCGACCGCAAAAATCATATACACACACAGGACAACGTCTGCCGGGTTTTGATAGTCTCATATAAGCAAATAAGCAAAGCTTATCATTTAACTACTACTTAGCTACGCTGAACGTACATCGTGGGCGAAGTCACTGGCAATCGCTAGTGTTGTTAGTACTACTCATATTTTCCACTCGAATAAAAACAATTTTATATACTTAGATACGTGCATATAGCCGCTACGGTTTATCGAGTTTCATAGCCAATACACTCCGCTGCGGCTGGCCTATCACCGCTCTTGACGTAACTAGCCATTTTATCGTCCACTGCAGAATATGGGCCTCCTGCCAGACATTATCTAGCAAATGGGAGATGTATGACTTTAAAACTTCCCGCTGACCAAGCGGGTTGGTGAGCCCTCTTTTAGAGGTGGTGTAGTTCATCAGAGCTTGTGGTAGCGGCTGTGCTATTCCTTAGTCGCCGCTTACGACACACACGTTAAAAGATTGGGCGGTGTTTTTCTAAAGCCGACTGATCATTGCTCTATTGCTTAAATATTAATAACACCAGTTTATTATTATTCATAATTTTACAAAAACGTGTTGTTTATTACAATGGACGGTTTTCTTGGAAATTGACTTAAAACACCTGAAATAACAATCGACATTTAATCACCAAGTACAAACCCCAATTTTCACTGGAAACGGATTCAGCGTCTTTGTCGCGAGTAATGGAATATTCAGTCACGGTCGACTTTAGCACTGGAGACGCTCTCCTTCCATAATACTTTAATAAGAAAGTTCGTGGGGCCTAAAATCTTGCGCCATGAGATTTGTATTTTCCATTTCAATCCAATCAAATGTATTGTATTTCTCATTTTATCTCATTTCCCCAATCTACGTACGTGTTTCGGTAGCCAGTGCGATATGTCAGAGCCCATTCCCATTCCATTCTACCCTATCCCTCCCCATTTTCTCAACCCTTCCTCCAAATCTATTCCCATATTTCCAAAGGTAGGCAGCGAATTGAAACGCGTGCCAACGTTTGTCATTCTGAACTGATGTTGGCATGTATCGCGGATGTCCATTGACAACAGTATCTACTTAACACCAGACGGACCGCCGCATTTTTTACATAGAAAAAACATGTTTAAAATGTAACCAAACATGTCGTACCTGAGCTAACTGACACGGCCTTGAATGAATTATTAGGTGATAATTCTTGAGAGTGCACGCCGCAATCCAATAGCTGCTGGGCGCGCTCGACTGGCCACTACCTTGAAATGTACTGCATTTCCCACTTTATCTTATTTCCCTAATGTACGTACGTGTTTCGGTAGTGAGTGAGATGTGCCAGAGCCCATTTCCATCCTATCCTTCCCCATCTCCCAACCCTTTCTTCAAATCCATTCCTATATCTCCAAAGGTAAGCAGCGCATCCGAGGGCGTGCCAACGTTTGTCATTTTGGACTAATGTTAGCATGTATCACGGATGTCTATAGGTAACAGTATCCACTTACCATCAGGTGGACTGTATGCTAGTCCCTGTTTCCCCTGTTTTCCCTGTTTTCTTATTATAAAATAGGAAACAGCGATAATTCAGAAAGTAATCCTTAATTTGCTTTTTGAAGTTAGCGAGAAGTTGAATGGCCTAACATTAGAATTCCACTGTATGTACTTAAAACTAATATTTTAGGAGTTTTAATTTCAAAGGCGCCATTTTATCCCCCCAATCTACGGCAATAAGCCCTCCCGAGAGACTTCTCTAAACTGATTGAAATTCCATTATTATCGACCCTCTCTAATAGTAAACCTTTATAACTCGGAGGTTTTTCCTCTCCGTTGATTCGGAGGCCTTCGTCCTTTGTTGAACGGATTTTAGGTTCACGCAAGTGTTAGTTTGTTTGTTAAACGTGTAACGTGGTTGGAGTTTCGTTAAATAAGGGTTTTATAATAATGCTGACTTTATAAATGGAATTGAAGCCCTTAACATGAAAACAAACTGTTTAATATTTCGTATTAATCGGTAGGATATAAAAATATGTGCACCATTCCATCTGCTCCCGTGAGTTTTGTAAAAAGTGACTAAGGAAAAACAAAGCGACTGCCGCAAGCCCTGAGGAACTACATCACCTCTAAAATGGTGAACTCTCCAGCCCGCTTGGTCAGCGTGACGTTTACAGGTCATACATTTGCATACAAGTCAATGTGCTCGAGGCAGCCCATATCCAGCAGTGAAAAGAGGGCGGTTACGAGTTGCGAGATATAATAATAAACAAAAGAGCCGTGATGGGATAATCTGGGGATACCTAACCTCGTCTTACATTCGTGATGTCATCCGTTTCAATCCGCACTGAGTAGAGACTCGTATATTAAATAGACATTACATTGTGTTGCGTTGAATTGCGCTGCGATTCATTGCCTTGTATTACACTGCATTAAATACTAATAAATAATTGAGTACCGATTTTCAATTATTATAAGTTCAGTATTGAAAAAAAAACAAGAAAACTAGCGTATCAAGAATTGTAACCGATGGTCAAACTTAACAGAGGTGAAGTAAATTTAATTCGGAATTTTGAAATATTTGAAATTTCCGAATAAATTGTATTTATTGTATCCGAGATTTTATTGTATGTCTAGTGGCCGCTTAAACGAGTTAATCAAATTAAAAATGTTTGTTTAGTTCAGATCAAGCATTTCCTTCTTACGAGCATTGTTTGAACCAACATTTATCTACTTTTTCACGACTAAAAGTTACCGTCTGATATTTTTTTTTTTTCATAAAAGCGTCGCACAACCCTAAGTAAAATGAGGACAATATTTTAAATTTAAAAGGACGCGGGCAAGTTTAACAAAACTCATTCTGATGAAAAATCTGAAGCCGTCCGCGAGGGGCGATGGGCGGTGTTAGGGGGGCAGGGTAGAGAGAAGCGAGCAGTAGAGAACAACAGTGGTATGCTTGAAATCATTACCGAGACCGAGTGGAATAGTTATAAGCGTCTTATTCTCTTATAGATTTGATAAGACAATTAAATTCAGTTTTTATTCCATATAAATTAAATATATATTACAGTTAATAGGGTTAACATATATGTATAATATACTGTAACTTATAACCGTAATCAGTGTTTATATCGTCTACATGCTGTACATGGCACATTGTCTTATGCATGTGGGATGGCCTTAGAACGGCACGGTGGCCAAGTGGGTTGGCAAACCCACTCTTTTTTTTTTATTTGGTTTGTTTATTTATTATTTTAGCACAATATATAAACGTCTGAAAATATCTCCAAATAGCAAGCGTGTTTCTCGGAGAAAACTAGATATACTAGATATATAATTTAGAGGTTCGTCAGTACTTGCGGTAGCAGCTTTGTTCCTTCTCAAATAAAGCCGGCCCACACCACGAAGAAACCTATATGAGGCAGTAGAAAAACATAGGCTAGTTAATGTTAGCGGATGGTGGTTTGCATAAAGATACTGTACTGTTACTCGCTTGTACCGCGGGACAGTCGTCCAGACGTTAAAGTACATTTTCCACATTCGTGCCACTGTGGCGTATTCAGTGGAAATCTGTTTCGAGCTCCAATTGCTAAAAAGATATGAACATGTGCGTTCATGTGGCAGACTTTTCATGTGTAGATCTACATTTTTTGTGTAGAAACGTGGTGGACGGGCAGACTGTCCGCCCGGTGGTAAGTGGTACCTACCAGAAGACAGAAGACTATCTTGAAATGTACTTCATTTCCTACTTTAACGTATTTTCCCAATGTACGTACTTGTTACGGTAGTGAGTGAGAGATGCCAGAGCCCATTCCCATCTCAGCCTATCCCTCCCCATTTTCCCAACCCTTTCTCCCAATCCATTGCTTAATCCGCAAAGGTATGCAGCGCAAAGGTATGTCATTCTGGTTAGCATGTACCGCGGATGTCCATGGGCTACAGTATCCACTTACCATCAGGTGGACTGTATGCTAATCTGCCGTCTTTTTTCTATAAAAAAGTGGATACTGCCGCCTATTATGGTCATTCGCGATACATGTGACAAAAATTACATTTAAAGAATACCGGAAACGGTTACGTATGTGGACGACTTATGTTTATACTGACCCGTATGTGCCGGTTCGTTGCAATTCTATAAAAAAAAAATAACCACCATACTGGACAGATAGATAGATTTTTTATTTCACACACACACAAGTGATCGCGTAACGTGATTTTTCTTATTCTAAAGTCATTAAGATACGTGTTAGCAAACAAAAAATTAAAACAAGGCGATAAAAACTGCGCGGGGTTCCATGTGTGTCGAAAGGGTATCCATCTCAGCACAAGCTGTATACCATATATGGGCAACGTCCGGCCCGCGGGCCTGATACGGCCCGCTACAGCTTCCCATTAATGTCAATAATAATAAATAAATACACTATTAGGATAACATTGTAACTTTGGCTTACTAAATAAACGCATAAAACGTTTTTTTTGTATACACAACTATTACCTACGGCCCGCTATATCATGAACGTTTGACAGTTTAGCCCGCGATATCCCAAAGGTTGCCCATACCTGCTGTATACCGTAAAAACGCGTCAAGACGCGTGAACGGGTGCAAATAGCGGTGTGCGCCGTTGATAACAATTCTTGGGCCTGGTGCGTAGATAAATATAATGTAAATTATAAATTATGAGAGTAAGTGATCAAATATGTGCATATTATATTACAATATTTAAAATAGAGAAGACAAACACCTATATATGTATAGATATACATAATATATAGATATAGACAAATACATTTACTTTTGTGATACACAGTACAATTATATGAGCACAATTACAATATGTTACTGCATAAACTCCATAGAAAAACCGCAGAGATGTTGCAAACGACTCTTGCAGGAGGAAGACTGTCGGAAATGGAATGTTTTATGCTAATTACTCTTCTAATTAGTGGCAAAGTGAAATGATGGAAGCGAGTGAGCTAAAAATAATTTAAAAGATAACGATGTACATGAAGTTACTTAATAAATAGTAAGTAACATAGCAGTAAAGTTTGTACTTTACTGGCATCCATAAGTAGGAATTTATTTACTACTAGCAGAGCTCGCGATTATGGTTAGGTTGCTTTCTTTCAGCGCTGAGCTAATAATCTGTTCTATACGTATAATAAAAAGTCGTGACATAATCGCATACGTACATTTTTTTTTTTTTTTTGTTGAAAAATGTCATTGCATTGTGAAGTACGAGTGATACAGATCCCAAAACAACCATTTTTGGCTTTCGTTTGTATGTATGTCTAAATGCGCGTTACGCAAAAGTCACCTTACGGATTTTGATGAAACTTAGCAACTTATGTGCCAGGTAAACATTTAGGATACTTTGTATCCAAAATCAATTGTAAAGTTCCCACGGGAATCCAGCTAACCACACTAAGGTTGTCTGGCAGAGATCGCTGTTACCGATAAGACCGCCTTTTATGCATTTCATGTGTTACGATATCTGTTAATGTATTATTTTGTTTTAGTGTGCAATAAAGAGTTTTATCAATCTATCTATCTATACTGTAACGTCTATGGAGGGACAAAAGTGGCAATAATTTCGAACACGAA
Organism: Sesia apiformis; assembly: GCA_914767545.1. NCBI lineage: Eukaryota > Metazoa > Arthropoda > Insecta > Lepidoptera > Sesiidae > Sesia > Sesia apiformis. Next base: position 1,972,069 of record OU611962.1, read on the forward strand.
GTCGCAGTCATTGCTGGTACAAAATATTTTTATAAGTAACACAAACATTATTATAACACATTAAATTTGTCTAAAAAACATTAATATTCTCGTCCTTAGAAGCTATTTTTTTCTTCAAATATGACAATGGTGCAATTAGTACATTCTGCCAGTGTCAAGTTTTTCGAAGTTTTAAACGTATCCTGTCAATCTCCTATCCAGTCGAAGTAAGTGAGGAGTCGCTCAGTAAAGCGGTAGTAGGTTCACTGCGGACAGAAGAGGACCCCTTGGAATTACATGAAAAACGTAGTTCCACGCTTTTATTTGATTATCACAAACACCACAAACACTTGGAAGTTTAATAAACTGTCACTATTAAACCACAAAACGCCTAATACACATTTTTTACAATAGTAAACAAAAACTCAACTTCACTTTTCTAGTTCCCACCAAAACGTCCTTAAAAGCTATTAATGCTACTGTATGTCCTTCTCTGTAATTTCTCCTTAAAAATAAATAGAAATAAATGAAACTTAAGGATTTATTAGTTCTGAAGAATCGCTCAAATATTAACTTACCCTATTATTTCTCAAAAACTTACAATACTTATTGTTACTAAGTAAAGTCACTAAGCAAGCAATTGCTGTATATCCAAATTTTAGATTTTAACCCTCATTACCCTTATCAGTGATTTAAAAAGGCTCCAAAAGACTCTTTCGGTCCTCCGTCTACCCTCCAACATTATCTGGCTTCCCCCAACTGGGATGAATGCAATTTAGCATGATTTAAAACGCGGAAGAGGCTTTATTTTTCCTTTTTTTAATTCGTTGGATTTGCGTAGAATGGTAAATGCTTTTGATCGGGTACAGTCAGCATAATATTGTGAAACCTTTTTTCTCTGTGTTTTGAAAAAAACCGTCAATACATTTGTAATATACAAAAACATGTAATATATTGTACAATACTCAAACATTAATAGACTTATATTGTATAAACCATAAATGTAAACAAACTATCTTATAACAGGTAAAGAGAGAGGAGAGCGTTACAACGGCAAGGTACCTAATTAATAATTATTAGTTAATAATTAACAATAATTATTATTTATTAAAGTTGTTTAAGTAAGACTTGAATTTAGTTTTTAGTATGATTTATCATATTTTTAATTTAAGATCCCAGACGATCAATAATGTTGTGCAATTTTACGGATTGCGCAATGTCTTTGATCGTTTAGGATCTATTTTTTAGAATAATGTCTTTTGAATTTCAATTGAGCCTTGCACCCAAACGAGTTTGAATACACTGCTTAAACGAACAATAAACATTGCGTAATTCGTGAAATTGCACAATATAATTGATAGTCTAAAGGACGTCATACTTTTTACTCACGTGTTAATAATAATAATGTCAAACTTAATGTCACTCAAAATATGGACTTTACATAACATCTTTTTATATATACAGAATACAAAATACGGTGTTTTATATAGGTACATAAACCTGATTTAACCTTTGACAATTGACTAAAGTATAAAGAAGTATAAAAATAATTCAACGCAAATAATGAATATTTTAATCAGATTTCGTTGATGTTATTGTCCATTATCATTAAGGCAAGTAATACACATTCATAGGTATTTTTTATTAAGCGGAAAAAGTCTGATTCGTTTTGTAAATAAAATATCAGGATATAATGTTTAATGTCAGCTTAAATAATTCAATTCCTAATGTTTCACATGGTAGTAACATGGCAGCCTACGACATTAACCTTATTTATGTATGAAACTGTTTCATGCGTATTTTTACCTACTTTATTTACCGCTAGATTAGACCTTTCCGCCAGATTGCCTCCAAATATGATCTTGAAGACCGTGTGTTAGTGAATAGGATTTTGCAAGGTCGGCGGCGCACCCGCATACCCCCTGGTGTTGCAGGTGTCCATGGGCGGCGGTAACACTTACCATCACGTGGGACCGCTTGTTCGTCCGCCCTCTTGTCTATAAATAAAAAAAAATGAATTTATTACAATACATGCATAAAGAAGATATTATCCAACACCATTCAATCAAATATCACACTTACTAAATGAACTTATAAACATAACTTAAGACACAGAAACAATTTAATCGTTCGTCTTTCTAGAATTAATAATTATGCAAAAAGAAATATTTTAGGTAGGGCAGGCAAGCAGCCCACGTGATGGTAAGTGTCTACCGTTGCCCATGAACACCAGCAACATCAGAGTGTATGCGGGTATACTACAGACCTTGAAGAATCCTTCACACCTCCTATCGTAGAGAATGGACAGACTTCTTGAGATAGTTCGTGCCACAGGATCGTGACATAAGCTGTATTAAGGGGCTGTATTATGTTGTAGGGGAAGAGTGCATGCTGCATTCCTACAGCCGTTGGGCGCACTCGACTGGCCACGTTAACCCTCTCTCACAGAAGACTACCTTGAAATGTACTGCATTTCCAACTTTATCGTATTTCCCCAATGTACGTACGTACGTGTTTCGGTAGTTAGTGAGATATGCCAGATTCCATCCCATCCGTTTGATTGTAAACCGTGGTAATAAACGAATTTTACACGCGTATTTCTACCTACTCTATTTTACACGAATTTTCTGCTAGATTGCACCAACCATGCTCTTAAAGGAGTCCTACTTATGTGCAAGTTTATGTACCTACTCTATCGTTCGTTGAGCGATTTTTAACTTTTTTTTATATAAAAGGAGACGGAGGGGCAAGTGGTCCACGTATTGGTAAGTGGTTACTGCCACCCGTAGACACCTGCAATGCCAGGAGGTATGCGGATACGCCGCCTACCTTTCAAGATCCTTTTAACAGATTTCTTGAAGAACCCCATATCGTAACACAACGGATAGACCTCTTGCGACATATTCCATAGGATTCCATATCCTACGGGTTTGCGGTATAAACCGGTTTTATAAACTTGGGATTCATGGAACAGCCGGCTATTAATTCGTCTTCCAAAGCAACATAAGTTATTAATTTGTCTTCCAAAGCATCTTTTTTTCAAAATTGGTTAAAAATAAGATACCAATTCACCGGCGCACAAACTTTTAAGTATCTTATTAAGGGGAGTTTACTCTTGATATTTCGCCCCGAGAGGGGCAGAAACGTACGCAATTCGGGATCGATCTGGAATCTTGACGTCTCCCTTCCTCTCATACATCAAGTCACGCCAAATTACATTTGCATCTACCTGCTAACGTTTCCAAGAGTTTTCAATCTTACGACCCTCGCCGAATGCGTAATTGTGATTCTGAAAGCGCGTGCGTTGAGTTGTGGAATAATACGTCAGTGGTCTTTGTTGGCAGGTGGGTAAAAAATGTGGCGTTATTTCAGTCGAACGTTAGTGAAATGAGTTTTCGAAGGAGTGATTTTTCAGTATTAAAAAACTGTAGGCGGGCTCGCTTGACAAAGTTCTCTCGCTTTAGAAATGACGGGTCTCTCCGCTCTTTGACAATGTAGCCGTGTCGCTTATTTTCGTTTTATTCGGATTGCTACGGATATTTATAGTTTATTTAGCACAATATATATATAATTGATAAAATAAGTAAATAAATAGAAAAAAAAATCACGATGAAGATAATTTTAACATCATCATACAATTTTGCAACTTATAATGTGACTGTATCTCAGAAAAATTACCTTATTGTCGGTTCTAGTTTCACAGATGTTAAGATTTTGTGGAAATCTTCAAGAACAAGTGTTTATTCCTTTATTTTAAAAATCAGATGTTAGTCCACCTTATATTGTTATTTTGGCCTAACATAAAGTGTCTTAAACAAAAATAAATATTACACCAATTTGGACTTTAAAATATCTTAAAATCAAAGTGCTCTACATTTTTCAAATTTAAGACGGAGAAACCTGGCAATAAACAAATTTTGAAGGTATAATTTTCGTACGTTGTCAAGTATTTAAATTTTTATTTTTATTTTATTTTAACATTTGTTTTTCATCACAATATCAATATTTATATGAAACACTAGCTGTGCCCGCTACTTCCTACGCGTGAAATTTCAGTTTTTAAACTCTAAATTGGGATATCTTTTCTTCCCGTCAGCCGATTTCGATGAAACAAAGCCTATTCGAAGCGCCAAGCTAAGCTTAATTAACCTGTAGAAATTCCATGAAAATCCGTTCAGTAGTTTTGGAAATTAGCTTGTTCGAACAGACAAACGGACAGATAGACAGACAAAAAATTTCAATATCGTTTTTTTGTATTCTGATACTCTCCCTTCATCGCCTCCAATATCAGTTTTTGATAAATATATTCAATGTACAGACACGCTGGTTCTACAGTTTTATTATATATGTAGATGGCAGTAATATCATCAAAATAGGATAATCCAATGTAAGCATAATACATCGTAGTGCGACACAGATTAATAAGTATTTGCGTTATTTCATTACAGATGGCGTTTGAATCGATTTTTTGCTATTAACAAGTCTCACGAGTTGAAACCATCAGTGAATCAAAGAATTGATTAAATTACTTATAAGACATGTAACAATTATTCACATCTTTATTTTACGCCCTAACTTACAAAACGTTCCTGAAAATAAAGTCGTTGTTTTTTATGCCAAAATTATTTTAATTCATGTTGCTTCATAAACCGCTCAAAAGTGAGCCGTCCCCTTTTAATTTAGACATCTTAACAAAAGTCAATAAGTCTATAGCGATAATAAGGTCTATTTGCTCATACAACATCACATACGAAATAACATCTTAACAGCGTGAATCATAATTTTTATTTTTTATTCATTTAAACTTCATTACGCAATTATTTGACATGTGCAAAAGACGGGCTTAATGCCTCACGGCATTTTCTACCAGTCAACCACCAGATCAAACAGAAACCAGAACGCGGGTGAAGTTTTAATTTAGATAAATAAATATATATATACATAATAAACTTCAATATATATATCAACACATATTATGTCTGTATTTACATATATAAACTAGTAAATACAGACATACATAAGAATATGTTTCATATATATATATATATATATATATATATATATATATATATATATATATATATATTGATAAATATATCAGTATTGTAATACATAATACATAACTGAACAGATATATTTAACTATAAGAAGGCAGAGAAAACCAAACAGAGAATATACATAGATCAAGAACTATAATACTTTAAATAGTCACGATTAAATGAAATGTGTCATATAACACAATACTTTATTTATTACCATATTAACCAACATTATGCACAATATTTTCTCTTATTACATTTTATTACCTTTCCAGACGTTTATTCGACGTTTTCTCTGTTCGTAAAGACGAAAATCCCTTTGAAGTGGAAGCGCGATGGGCCAATAACAATCGATCACAACGTACAAAAAGACAACAATCTGAAGATGTATCTGTTCAAATATTCCCAAGGGAATTTGTACCTTAAGTCGTTACTTGTAAAATTCAAAATGGAATGTGTGGTAGTGACAGTATTACTTCAAGGGTTAGGGCTCTTGGTATTGAACTCCGAAGAGTCGGAGTCGATATGTTTATTACGTGTACCGATGGCAATGGAATTAATTATAATATTTACGTCCTTGTGGTCGTGTGTCACGTCCTAAAAGTCCCTCTAATAAACTATCCAGTGCAATGCAATCAGCCCTTTCAGTATCCACTGTTGGACATGGGCCTCCTCATGCACATTGTCTCGTATATGAGGGATGTATGGCTTTAAAACGCCACGCTGGATGAAAACATCCGCCGCTTCGTAATTACTTATGTATAGGTTTCGAATGAAAGGTTATATCGTTTGATGGATTAATTTTCTTTCACATGTTTTATTGCCAATCGCATATTCATTCATCGTTCCATTCCATGCCGGATAAAAATAAGAGAGATTCTCGCTCCATTAAATTTAAAAGCGAAATAATCCACGTAAACTGTTACGGTGTTGGCGACAACGGTAATTAATCCTAACAAGGCACGTAATCGGTGCCGTGGTTTGCGCAAATCCACGGAGAGAACGTACTGGGGTGGTAGAATTAAACAGACAGTAAAGGAACTCAGCGGTTTAGGCTGGTGGCACTACGCGTCTGTGTGCGTCCGGGGGCAGTGGCTTTAAAAATGCACGAACGTGGCTGTCAGTATTGAATAGTAGTGACTAATTAAGCGTGTTAACATGTACAAATTTATTTGCAGTTCATTGTCAACTTACTTAATATACGGAAACTAGCTCATATGTATCATTATCTGAGAAAAGAGATCGTATTTACTGTTCTTACGCTTCATATATTGAGACTTCAGTGAACTCTAAAAACCAAACAATGTTTTAATGTTTAATGTCAAAAATCTAATGTCACAGCACAGCACGTTTTTATTTAAACAGAATCTTGAAACAACTAAATTTAAGTTAGAAAATCTTTACCAAAATCAATAACGTCCATAGGAACAATAAAATCCTTTTACTCGTGTAACATCTCATATTTGAATTATATTTAATTAATTATTTATTAGTTACAGTTACGAATTTACTCTCCTTTTTTCGTATGAACTTAATTTTGCCTATGTGTACGTGTAGATATATTTTTGACTGTTTATGAAGATTCCCTACTATTATTTACTTATATCGTGGTACAGTCGACATCAGTACATATCAAGGTATACAAAACCATTGCATTTAAATCCCTATTATTGTGCCATTAAAGTATACATCCGTGCCTTCCAGTACAATGTACAACTGTGGTGAATTAATCCCTAACTCTCTTGTATTAGGTATTCATGCTTTAGCAATTTTGTTATTTCTCCTGAATATTGCCGCCTTCATAATTCATATTTCCCTTTTTTTTTCGGGTGAATTGTAAGGACTTATTCCCTGTTTACAGCTTTGGAGTACTGTTATTTTAGTCTGAATACGTTAGAGGGGAGTTTTGTTGGTGGAATTTTTTGTTAGAATGATGAAAGCTCGGGGCTATCAGAATCTATTCTCAGCTTAAATTCATGAGTTCAAATTCCAGTACCTACAACTGACTTTTATGTGCATTTAGAGGGGGAGGGTGCACGTTGCAAGCCCACAGCCGCACTCGACTGACCACGTTACCCCTCTTTCGCAGAAGACTACTTTGAAATGTACTTACTGCATTTCCTATTTTATATTCTGCAATGTGCGTACGTGTTTCGGTAGTGTGTGAGATATGCCCATCCCATCCTATGCCTTCCTATTTCCCTAACCCCTTCCCCAAATCCGTGCCATCGTTTGCCATTTTGGACTGAAGTTGGCATGTTTCGCGGATGTCCACGAGCGGCTGTATCCACTTGCCACCAGGTGGACTGTATGCTCCTCTGCCGCCTCCGCACTATATAAAACTAAGTCTATCCGTGAACATAGACTAGTTAATAAAAACTCCATTTGTCATAAAAGCGACGAAATTCGTCCGACATTCACAATAATACTAACAAAACCTTCACTTATTTAAGACTTTGTTCCGTTCCACGATTTATCTTTTTCCACAAAAGACACCCAAAATCCATTTACATTAGCGAGGAGACAAGAGTGACATTATTCAGTCGTCCTGGCCAAAGACAATAATATGGAAATGATCTCGCGGAGACCAAGTGAAAAATAACACGACGGGATAAATAAGCAAACAATATTTGAGAAAAAGACGAGTGCTTTTTGATATTTTAGGGGAGTCTTGCAGAAATCTACACAGACTTTAAAATTTTGTAAAAAAAATACTAAATCTACTAAAGGTTATGATTCCGAAGGCGCGATTGTGCGATGACAGCGATAGTGCGCGCGACAGCCAACAGACAACAGCGAGGAGTCGCCACGGTCGCCTAGATTAGTGCTCCGTAGTCGGTGTGCCCCGGCACACTAGTGAGCCTTAAGATGATGTTATGTGTGCCGCAGTGTAACTCGAATTACCCAGCTGGGTAACTAATAACGAGCGTAACAAATTTCCAGCGGTTGTATTTTATTAAGCGGTTTACTTTAATTAGTAAATTAGTAGAATCCATCTATTTTTTAATTATTTTTTAATCCGTATACTAATAAATATATTTTTAGTTCAGTTGTACCTCCCGCCGAATTTTGTAAAGAATATAATTGTGCAGCAGGTAAAAAAACGGTTGCGGTTGGCTAAAAATTTTTTTCTTTTAATTCACTTTTCGTCATGATTCACGAATGACGCATGTGGAAAAGTTTATAGGACGCATTCAACAGATTTCACATTTACCAGATTTTTTATTTTGATCTAATTATCTAGCTAACCTCCGACAGTGATTTCATTATTTTACACCCATAACAGTAGTAGCTAGGGTACTTAGTAGACATACTGAAGCCATATTGTTCAGTATGAAATATTAGGTGTTCACCTATGAAATGACCGATTTGAATTTTTTTTTGTTATACAAAAAAATTTTAGTCGAAATATTGACCCATGTTATCTACACACTTTCGCCACTTCACAGGCAGTTGATTGATCCCACTACTGTAAAAGTCTCATAGATGGGTATCAATGAATTCTTCAAGAGTCCTAATCACAGCTACTTCAGAATAAAATTTTTAACCTTGTAAAAGTTGTCCCAATTTTTAAAGAAATTGAAATCTTTCGGGGCAAGGTCCGGTGAGTATGGTTGGTGAGGGAGTCTCCAGGTCCAGCTCTTGAAGTTTTAAAACTGTCGTATGAGAAATATGAGGACGGGCATTATCATGAAAAAGAAGTGGAGATGAGCGATTGACCAAACTTGGTTGCATTGTTGTCAGCTTTTCCATCATCATCTGCAGCTCCTAACGGTATACATCTGCATTAATCGTTTAACTGGCTCGCAAGAAACTGTAGTAGACAATACCCGCACAGGACCACTAAACTGTACCCACTTTTAGAGCTTCTTTATTGTGCCTATTTGATGCAGATGAACCAACGTTATTTTATCATGAACATCAAACCCTGCTGCTAACTAAGCTGTACTTTGAGATGTATCTGCTTCCACTATAGTCTTTAATTCATCGGTACTAACCTTGGTCGTAGGTCGTCCGTGGGCCTCATCCTTAAGATCGAAATTTCTAGAATGGAAGCGTTCAGACGATCGACGCACGGTGCGATCGTTTGTGGTGTCTGGCCCATACACACTGTTGATATTGTGAGTTCTCTGACTTGTGTTGGTACCGCGACGAAACTCATAGTCGAAAATACCACGAATTTTCAATTTATCTATTTTATTTTCAAGACAATGACATGAATAAAATGTGGGTACAGAAAAACAAATCAAATACTGATTTTGAAATAAGAACATCCTGGATATTAGATGCATTTTGTTTTATTTTGAAATTCGAATTAGAACAGAAGATATCAAAATTCAATGTGGCTAGTAATAAAATCGGTCATTTCATAGGTAAGCACCTAATATATACTAAAATAATTTTGTCAGTAGGTACTAAATTAGGCGTACTGATGGCTGGTACCTTTTACCTAAACATTTGTGTCTAAAACATGGGGCTTAAAAACATCATATAAAGATGTTTATGGCATGAAATTATAGATACGTTACCGAATATATAATATATATAATAAGCGAGAAATGCAATTTTTTCGTCCAATTGCAGAAAAAAAAACGAATATATCGAAAACTGAAAGCTGTAAGAGCGTTTTTGCTTGAACGCCACATTACAAATCTCGAAACTGATTGGTATTTTGGATTCAGCTGGTGACCCTTAGTCGAGATAGTGTTTTTATTCCAAAATCATGGTCTCTACAATTACTTCAAAATTTACCTAAAAAAACTGTTAAACCTAAAAAAATACTAAATCTTTACTAAAGGTTATGATTCCGAAGGCGCGATAGTGCGATGACAGCGATAGTGCGCGCGACAGCCAACAGACAACAGCGAGGAGTCGCCACGGTCGCCTAGATTAGTGCTCCGTAGTCGGTGTGCCCCGGCACACTCGTTAGAGCCGTAAGATGATGTTATGTGTGCCGCAGTGTAACTCGAATTACCCAGCAGGGTAACTAATAACGAGCGTAACAAATTGTCGTGACAACAATAATAAATTGTCTTTATTAAAAAGACAATTTATTATATTTATTCTTGCAAGCTGGACATTTGCAAGTATGCATGAATCTTACAAATTTGCAAAAAAAAAAAACTTTTTTTGCAACAACTAATAATACTTATAATAGGTACTAATAGACTAAGTACGATAATACTTCTAATGAAGCTGCTTAGTACGTATTTAGAGGTTTTGTTTTAATCATGTTAAAATAACTTTTTGTTTGTTCCCGAATTCAAGTATACTCGACGAAAATAAATTTTAATTAAAATCTACACAAAATTACTTTATTAAGTGGATTCTCGAAGATTTTATATGTATCTTCATGAGGTTAATACAAAAACAACATATACATATATAGATGTTTGTTTGTACTGAACTCATTTTTGTGTTTAGATTTAAATTCGATATCAGCCTGTAGCTATGATAGCCTAGCGGTATTTATTCTCAACTCACATTCCTGAGCTCGTGAGTTCATATCCTCGACCCGTACCATTAAGTTTCTACTGAGTATGGATTTTTAAATCATCAGCGACAAGGGAAAATCGTGCTGAACTGGCGTGGTGGATTATGGCCGGTACCTAGTACCTAAAGCCTTTCCCTGCAGTGGGATATTATAGATTAATATATAAAAAATGTGCATTGTGGAGAAAACATTTAATGAGACATGAGCTTTGCGTCTGTGTGAGTGCGTATCGTATTGTCCAATCCAATTGTCGAAATGGTTAGGTTCGTTGTTCATAAATTACTAAGAGAAAGTAATAAAATAAACAATACAATAGGTAACAAAATTGTAGGGCGCACATTGAATATCTGGATGTTAATGTGGGATACTTTTGAATTGTGTTTTAATCTTGCTAAAAACTTTGCCGTCTTTGTACTACACAAACTTGAGAAGTCCTCGTAGTCCTGCGTCTTTGCGTTGTAGAAGAGATTTTTCTTACGATGGGTAAGGGCTTCACGGACATAAACGCGTTCGTTCTCCTTTCCCTCGGGTATCCTGTCCAGTAATCCTCCTACCTTCAGGGCTGTCCGTTTCCCAGCGGCAATACAGTGATCGTGGGTCCCTTTTGTTTTTAGCTCCGCAATATACATCGTAATCTATATACATATTTGCACACATAGTATTATATTATAATACACAGTAATGTTCGAGTCTTAAAGTTTCATTAGTGCTCGCTCAGCGCACGACGGCACTAGTTTAAATACCATTAATTCACTTGTATCTATTGTGTTTTCTTCACAACGTAAAGATAAAAATAAAAATTCTAATCGGGCCATTTTTAAGTAAAATACTGAGCGCAGTGTTGAATTAAAATTCATCCCTCCAAAAGTGAACCACTGTAAGATTATGCGAGCCGGCTAAAAGCCAAAGCATGGTCGCGGTTTTAAAATACATTAAACACATTCAGGATGTTATTATCTTGAATAGGGTTTGCATAGCCGAAGGATGTCCAAACAGGATATTACCGAACCTCTCCCGAAGCCTCGAATTACTTTATTGACAAGTTTTATTAACTAGCGCTACCTGCGACTTCGTTCGCGTGAACATGTGATTCCCGTGGGAACTCTATAATCGATCTGGATCAAAAGTATCCTAAATGTTAATCCGGCACATAAGCTATAACTACCTATACCAAGTTTCATTAAAATCCGTTCAGTACAGTTTTCGTGATACGCCTTCAGACAGACAGGCAAAAAATCACTGCAACGAATTTTTTTCATACAATATTTCATACAATGATTATAGGTTTTACACTAGAACGATTTTACACAAGAATTAATTCAGAACCAACTTCAAATGTGTCTTGAATAATGCGACTGGTAAATAATTATAAAATACATTAAAAATAATAATTACAAGCAACAAATTAACCGATTAATTTGCGCAACGTAACAATCGGCGCATCCCACACACCCCTAAAATAAACATAAACATTTATAATTAAAAGCAACATGATAACACACACACACGAATTAAAAAGACATCTGTTCAAATTAAACGTACACTCACGGAAATTATGTACTTTCGCCAAAAAGGGATAAAAGAAACAAAAGTGGCGCGGGACGTGTTTTGTCACGCCATAATCAAACGTCACGTGACGTGCCCCCTTCCCCCCGCATCGTGTAAATCCACCCCCTTCCCTTCTGCCTCCGCAAACATTCGTTTTACCACCTACCAGTGGATTAAGAGCGCTTAATCTGCCATCCATACAGATGAAATAATAGAAAGAAAAAAAATTCCGAGTACGAAATAATAATTAAAATCAAGATTAATTTAATAAAGACAATTTATGATATTTATTCTTGCAAGCTGGACATTTGCAAGTATGCATGAATCTTACAAATTTGCAAAAAAAAAACTTTTTTGCAAACAATTATTTTTCTACTTTTTGCCAAATTGTTTTTTGTCAAATGAAATCAAATCATTTATTTTGCACAAACATTGGTAACAAATACGAGTATGGTATTAATTACAAACAACAATCGATAACTATGTCAATCTAAATAATAATATAACAAAGAATACGCAAAATTCTATGTCAATTAACTCATAATAAGGGTAGAGTACCTATGGATTCTCGAGCCGGTCACTTCTCGAAACCAGAATCTTGTTGAATAAGAATCGTTAAGCCCTAACAAAGTCTAATCATTTTACATTTTACAAAATGTACAGAAAATAGCGAATAATGGAAAGGAGTATAATTCTATAAAAAATGCATTTTTTATTTATTTTTATTTTGATACAAAACACAGATAACTGTTATTTGAACACCATCCATCGACTAATCCATGCCATCCTATCCTAGCCGTCCCCATTTTCCCAACCCTTTCTCCAAATTAATTCAAACATCACAAAGATAGGCAGCGCATCTAGGCGCGTGCCAGCGTTTGTCATTCTGGACTGATGTTGGCATGTATCGCGGATGTCTATACCATAGGTGACAGTATCCACTTACCACCAGGTGGACTGTATGTTAGCCCGCCGCCTTCTTATTATAAAAAAAAAACAAAAGCTTAGAGCAGAGCACACGTCAATAGAGTAACATAGTAATGGTATTGTGTGATAGCAGCTTTTATAGATCGTGGCCTGCAAAGGCTTATGTAAGTATATGTATAATTCCTATTACAATATATATATACGAAAAGAGAATGCATTACTTATTAGTATACTTTTAAATACCTACATGTTTAAAGATTATCAAAGCAGTAATTTCTCCCTACAGCTGGGCGACTAGCACCTTCATTCGCTAACCCCCAGAGTTCGACTAGGTGTTTGTATTGCATTAAACATTCTTTGTTCGCAATAATGAATGAGCTCGAGCAAACTTCATCCGCGGCGCGGGTATTAAGCGATGTTGACTCGCCCTTTGCTCTTTTTGGGGGCCGCGAAAATGTTTTTTGGGTCCTAAAATAACTTCTTAAAGTAACATTGAATATGTAAAAACTCCGCAAAATGTTATGTGATACAACGGTTCTGTAGACGAATTTGTATGTTGATGAATAAATAATTTGAACTGAATTGAATTGAGAGCTATTTTCGCTGTACAATTTATGCTACGATGTTAGGCCAAGCTATAGCTTGGACTGTTACGGCTGTTGTGCTAACAACAGCGTATGTGTGAATTAGATAGATACGTAAATCTCTTTATTACGCATTAAAAGAAAATAAACCACTAACAGACCACGTAAGAACAATAACTAATCCAGCAATTAATTTTACTCTTTGTAACTAGTTTGAATACCGAATGTACATTGCAACAACAAACCTTCCAGGTTTGTGGTCGCCAGTATTGGCCCAATAGGGCCTTTAATACAAAGGAGAACACTTGAAGATCTAAGGTCATATAGCTTGCACAAAGTTGCATACGCTGCCAATAAACGCGGCGACAAACTTATTCTAACTGTCTAAAAACGCGTGTACTGTCGACATTAGATTTCCCTTTCAATCTTTTCGTGAATTTCGATGCAAATTTTTCCGCAAAATTTACCAAAAATGTCTTTCGCTTCTTTTTATCTCGTAGTTCACGTGTCGGTCCGTTTGACTTCTATATTAGGTCGTGCTAGCTCTAATGCGGCATATCCATGCTAGGCACGTCGCCTGCCTTATGTCCGACTTGGGAATTCCGCTTATTATGCCCGGCCCAGCTCACCTTGGAGGGTATTCTGTATTCTCCCAAATATGATAAAAATAGGCGTAATTTTTTTCAAAGCAAGGAACTTTGATATTTCCATTGTTATTTTTATAAAAATGCTTAATATTTCTTTTAAAATATATAATTGATTGTCTTTAACAAATGCGGTGTTGTTCAATCTAACATTTTTTAAATAATAACTCTTCGTATCACTGGTATTGTAATAAGAATGGTATAGTTCATCTCATAATAATAATTAAATTAGCGGCAGGAAATTTCAGAATGGGCAGCAAATTTAAAAGTAGGTTAGGTTTAAGTTTTATGGTGAAAAAAATAGGCATAGGACTCTGTCAATTTGTGACAACTTTTTTAGTAACTTGATTGGTCGGTCAGCGATCGGAAATGAAGGATAAAAACAGCTTATTTGTAATGTTTTAGACGAAATCTATTTCACTTACGAATATATTCAATATCTCAAGTTACATGTACAGAATTCGACTCCACCTCATACTGCACTAGTCGTGATCGAGAAATATTTGAGATGCGCTCAAGATATCCTAACAGCGCCGATGGGATCGCTTCTGGATTATAAAACTAGCGGTTTAAAAACTAAAGTTTCTTCCGTTTACTTTTGTAGCTAGCCAATTTGAAATGGTATGGTACTGTGTGTGTTGAACGATATTATGGTTTGATTTCGCTCTAAAATTAACATTCCCTCCACCATCGCTTGGTACCCTGAGGTTCTTCGGAATGAATATGCTGTATCAAACATTTAGAGCAATGGTGCCCAAAGTGTGTACCCCGGTAGGTACCCTCGGGAGCCGCCATCTCTTCACAGGGGCGCCGTGAAATATTACATAATTTTCATAATTTAATTTCCATTATCAATTCAATGTCATAAGACACGAGAACTAGTAGAGCTGGTATA
This sequence comes from Sesia apiformis, assembly GCA_914767545.1. Lineage (NCBI taxonomy): Eukaryota > Metazoa > Arthropoda > Insecta > Lepidoptera > Sesiidae > Sesia > Sesia apiformis. The sequence goes on from OU611962.1 coordinate 1,987,179, forward strand.
AATCGTTTAGTTATATGTTTTATTTATGTTTAACTAACCCTGGCCTAAAAATGTTGGCTATTTCGCAAAGTCTTCTTATTAAAATTCTACATAAGGCGCCTTGGAAAATCTGAATTCAACAATAATCAAGAAAATTTTGGTAACCACTGATCCAGTATATAAAATATTTAAACTACTATACTTTAGCATTATTTAGAAAGCTTTCATTATATTGCCTTTTATCCCATCTCATCCTATGCTATTTATTACAGAGAATAATGGGATGAATAAATCTTTTTATCCCATGACTCTGACTCGAAAGAAAAAACTGACTCGTTGTAAATATGTATCACCCCCTGAAGTAGTACTTCAACCATAATATGAGGGTGAGGACCTGAAAGCCATAGGTGCTCGAGTTCCTCTTATCGCGCACTGAAAAATTAGCGCCAAGACGTGAGCTGAAGGGGACAGCTGAAGCTAACAACTAGGGAATTACTGCGGCTTTGTCGGGGGTTGCTTCTTTTTCATCTAATAAAGACGTATTTGGTGGAAAAATGCAATAATTGTCCATCTTTAGTTAATATTCTTCTACACTCTCTTAAAACCTTCTTTCTGTCTAGACTGGAGTCTACACTAACTGGACTAAACGTTAGTTCGTGGTAGGAATCGCCCGAAGCTTCGTCGTCTGTGATTTCGGAGTAGATCCCCTGTATTAGATGGTACGCAACGCTGAATTATTACAAATGTGAACCCGCCCTAATTTCCAAGGTCATTGCTTACTCTAAGCCTTTTAAACCTTATTATTCAGCCTGATTTAGAGATCTACTAGATTACCACGTAAGAGGTCAGTCACCTCTTACGATGTACCCTCAAAAACAGGAATTGTATTTTTTTCGCCATCCCTCGCATTTTATTCCCACAAGAAGTATTATTTATTTATTGAAAGAAGATTCAAAACACAAATGCATTACTGTCAACAGACAGTACAAAAAATGTCAAGAGTATACATATAATTCGCTTATGTATATACTCTACGGTCAACTACCTATTAGTTCCGCCTCGCGCCGTCAACATACTTGAGTCGCTAGTGTCGACAATGAACCTTAGTGAATACCAAACGACTGGCTCGCCGATGTTTCAACGTTGAACGTAAGGTTGTAAGGATGTGTGCGCTTAGAAAATCGCCCTACTGCATAGTGGATAATCGTGGACAGACGGACAGAAAGACGTTGTCTTTTATATAGAAATGGATAGAATATATTTTAGTTGATGCCAGTATGTGTAGCAGCGATACTACGAACTCGGACGCTGTGATAAATGACTGTAATTGGTCAGCCTGTCGCTGCGCATTAGGTGGCACGGGCGATGTCTGTAATGTCCCGGATTTCCTCGGGGACCCCTCTGATGGACCGAATTGAGTTTTAATAGGTGAAGGGTGGTTATTGTTTTAGTAAAACGTTTTGGATTTTTGTGGAAAGGGATGTCCTTTATTTTAATTTTTAAGGAGTTATAGTACGTTGTTAAACTATTTGTTTTTAGAAAGAGGATTTTTAATAATATTAATACGAGTAGCTTATTGTTAAGATTTTGAGATCGATAATAGTCTAATTGGCTGTGTGGTGTCGGCACGCTTTAGTATAGTAACACCCCATCAGCTCTTTCCATGGGTGTCTGGCAGAAGGCCATTAAGGGTTAACAAAGCGGCTACCGCAAGCCCCGAAAAACAATATCACCTCTAAATGAGTGGACTCGCCAACCCGCATGGCCAGTGTGGCGTTTTAAGGTCATACATCCCTCATACACGAGATAATGTGTATAAGAATGCCCGTGTCCAGTAATGGATAAAAGGGCTGGTGACAGTGAGTAGCCTAATAGAGAGCTGTGATAGCGGGATATTTATTCTCGACTCGTTTCGGCTTAATTATTGATTTTTTAAAATTATCACTAGCTCGCATTTTCCAGATTTAAAAAGAAATTGGAGCATGTGTATGTACCAATCCACGCCGGATACGTGTGCAGGATTATGGCTCGAAACCCGCCCGTAATTTAGGGGCCTGTATTCTGCAGGGGACGTTGAAAAGTTTGAAAAAAAAGTATCTTTTCTTGGTTTACATTCGTTAAAACGTGAGTTCAAATCCATCTCGATACTTACACACACCCTTTCTTCCAGTCCGCTCCTTAATCTGCAAATGTTGGCAGCGCATCCGGGGGCGTGCCAACGTTGTCATTCTGGACTGATGTTGGCATCTATTGCGGATGTCTATGGACTACGGTATCCACTTACCATGCTCGTTTGCTGCCTTTTTTCTATAAAAAAAAAATTCGACTTACACAGTTCCTAATTAAGTACCTACGTTTTTTATTTTACTTTCTTTAACACGCTGATGTGGAAAACATCGCGACGAAGTCTATATACCTACCTTAAAAATATCTGACATAAAATTCTACGGCAACAAACCTTTTCCATCTACATTTTAATAATTCAGTAATCTGTCATTCTCCAAGTAATTATACATTTATTGTAACTTGTTGCTGTCCGCAAAAATACCCACAGAGATCCTATTAACATTTTACGAGGAACAAAATGGCGAAGCCCGTAGAAAACTCGACCAAGTCAATCTTGAACCCAGTTTTCTCCAATGTCGCTCTTAACACTGTAGACATAAGAATGACGAAAGGTTCACGACTGCGTACGGTTGTGTGAGTTTATGAGATTCGCCTAGGATAGCTTTTAATGTCCTCCAGGCTTTCCACGCTACCACAGTAAAGATAAGAAACAGTAGGGAAAGTCATGGCTCAGAAATAAAATCAACTATCTGGTGAACTCGGGTAGCTGGAATTCGCCGATAACATGCACTAGCCTTTACGTAACGTAATATACGGTTATAAAATAAAAAAATAGTATTTATGTGCCAATAACACGGATAGACAGATAATCATTTTAATTATGCAATACGATTGAGTTATGATTTGTAGAATGACACGATTAATACTGAACACCTAAGGTCAAATAACTTTATGTTAGATCATCAAATATATAAAGTAGAATAATAATGAGCCCGCGTGTGGATTAATACCCTAAACTCCACAGGGGAGGTTAGTGCTGGTGTTTTAAAAATGAGCGCTGAGCGCTTGAGCGCTCAAGCACTAAGTGAGCGTCCATTAACGTTAAGAACCTTAACCTTATTCGTTTTAGATTTGAATTTTTAAGATTTTGGATTTTAACGTCAAGGGTTTAAAATTATGAGACATATAATTATGGCTCAAGTCTAAAATATTCATTAGTGCTCACTCGGCGCTCATTTTCACAACACTGGTCTGTGCCCAGCAATTATAGGCTGATATTGATCGATAAATGAAATCGACAAATATGTCAACACTACTTTGCGACGACAGCGCCTTTCTGTAACAAATTTATTATTAGCGCCAAGTTTCTCTACTGTACCTTGTTTATTCTGTGACGCTACTTTACCCGTAACTTGTCTCATAAACTGAAGTTTGTGGGCAGACGTAGGCAGTTTTTCGCAGAGCCTCGTTTACCTTATGACGTCACGCGGTTTTTAACAGCTATAAAGTTTTCTCGGGGGGCGAAGAATGCGTGGGTGTTGATAACATTTGGAGATACATATTACACAATCGGAATAAAAGAAATTATTATGGAACAAAAGGTATCGTTGATATTTTTTTATAAAAAGAAGGCATCAGACGAGCATTCAGTCCACGCAACGGTAAATGGCCACTGTCGGACATAGTCACAAGCTAGCATCAATCCAGAATGACAAACATTAACGCCCCCGGATGCGCTGCCTACCTTTGGAGATTTAGGAATGGATTTGTGCAAAGGGTTCTTACTCATTACCGAAACACGTACGTAGATGATATCATTTTATGGAGTACTTGACCATTCGAATGCGCCTAGTGGCTATGAGATTGCACTATAACGAGCTTTTTATCTTTCACTGCTGGACACGGAACTCCTCATGCACATTGTCTTGTATATGAAAAAGCCACGCTGGCCAAACTGGTTGGCGAGTCCACTATTATAGAGGTGGTGTAGTTTTTAGGGTTTGTGGTAGCCGCTTTCTTATTGCCTTTACAGACTTTATAGACACTCACGGGAAGAAATCTTATCTTATCGCGGGTGGTTATCCATTTGGATTCTCCATCACTTTGACCCAATGGGATCTTCTGTGTTCCCCTAACTTTATCTTCTACTCTCGCTCCCCGAATATTAAACCCATATACTTCAGGATATCCGACAATCGTAGAAGCCTGCAGTCTTCTGGCCCCGGATTATGGTTATCTAAAAGACTCATTCTGCATCTCGCCAGACCATCACATTCGCACAAAAGATGCGTCGTGGACTCTTCCCCCTCGTTGCAGGCTCTGTAGATGTTATCATTTGCTGAATTCATTCTGCAGAGGAGATTTTTTGTACTGAAGTGGCCCGTGAATACTCCAGTTTTTTGCTGTAGCTGTTTTTTGCTCTAGGATAACATTTTCCTTGTCCAGCCTGGATTTATGTCTTTGAGGTACGGAAACAGACGGAAACGGCGGGATATCTAAATATGTAAAAATGGATGTTGGTATATCTGAGATTAATATACTTCAACACTGTTTGACCCATTACCATGAAAGTTGGCACATATATGTATTTTTTCATGGAAACGGTTTCTATGCTATCCACTTTGTTGTAACTCGCCACAAGATGGCGTTGCAGCACATCAACTTCTATACCGTTCAACCGATCGCCATGAAAATGGGTATACATAGGTATTTGAGCACGAAGAATATTTTCGAGCTATCTAGATGGCACTGCAGCACATCAACTTCTATGCCGTTCAATCGATCGCAAAAATCATATCGACCGCGAAACAGAATAATTTGTGATTTTATATAAAGAGGTAAATAAATATACACAGGCAGGACAACGTCTGCCGGGTTTTGCTAGTTTTATATAACTTACTAACTTTACATATGTTTTTTTGTTTCAGGTACGTAAGTGGAGCATATTTATAACTTACACAGCAGATATCGTAACTTATTGTACTTAAATAATTACAAGTAAGTGAATTATTTCTTGCATTGTTATTTATATCAATTTGGTGACATGTTTATTACAACTACGAACTATGCTAGGAAATTATTTAAAATACCGGTTGATAAATGAAGATTACGTCTGGAACGAATCCGAATTGTGAGTGTTAAACAAATCTCGATTAACCCGTTAATTTATTAGGATTAATTACTCTCATTATCATAACAGGTAAGTAAATTATTATTTTTACTGTTGTTAATTTGAATCAGTTTGGTGACATATGTATGTATCTTAGAAATAAAAGCAATGCTTGGAAATGCTTTAAAATACCGTTTAATAAAGGTTAATATCCGTTAAAAATAAACGTTACCTACGTATAGAACAAAACCGTTTTACGAACGTTTTACAAATCTCATTATCCGGTTTATTTATAAAGGTTATTTTAATAGATGGCAGACGAGCGGACGGGCCACTCGATGGTAAATGGCCATCGTCACCCATCGACACCTGCAACACCAGGGGGCTCTCATGAAGAGCCCCATATCATAGCTTCACGGAAATACCTCAGCTGGCGGTTCATTCCACAACATTCATTGTGATAAGTACAGATGATGAGGTGTTACAAGTACTAATAATAACGTAACATGGTAAAACTAACGTAACGTTTAAAATTATTTTTATTCTCAAAGAATTGATTGAGCGAAAGATTTTATTATAATTATTATTTTCAGATTTTTAATTATGTTTTTCTTTTAATTTGCAATTTAACTTTTCCGATTTACACGTTTCTGCAATCGCACGGCATTACAACAAACGTAAAAAGGTTTTTAATGCCATTTCTTGTAATTACAATGTTGAATGTACTTATGTGTGAGGTTTTAATAAATCAAATAAATTAATAAAAATACATAACCATTATTATGCCTAAATATGATTGCAAAAGTTTAATTTTAATAATTTAGCAATATTTAGTGATACCGTAGGTTGGGTAACTTTATAATTACAAAAAAAACAAAATGGGTATATGCTTCACCTCCATCTTGCTAATAATTCCTATCGGATGCAAATTCAACGATCATGTTTTGAGAACAATTAGTCCAATGCTTATATTATATACTTACTAGAGCTACACGACAGTGGAAACCAGTGAAGTCGATCCAGTAGTTTTTGAGTAATTCTATTAAAAGTATTTTTTTTATTTCCTCAACTTCCTCGTTTCATACTAAGATGACATATATACCAGTTTTCCTTCTGGATACTTAGTTATACATTAGTCAAAACCCGATCAAAATCCATTCAGTAGTTTTTACGTGATATTCAAACTAACAAATATACAGACATACAGACAAACAGACACACGGACACACAGCCAAACAGACACACAGACACATACATACAGACAAACGGACAAACAGACGAACGGACGAACAGACGAACGGACGAACAGATGAATGGACGAACAGACGTACAGGTAAACATCTAATTTGGGTACTGTAGCTTCTAGAAAGACCTATCAATTTTATTTCTTTTAAATTGACTCTATGTACGGACTTAACCCTTTTACTGTTTTATTATATGTATTAGCTGTAATTGTCTTTGTCTAGCTATCTCTAGCTATATTACAAATTTCTTTCGTTAGTCTGCGAAGAATCTTAAAAAATATGTTTACTTTATGGGTTAGCGCCTTGTGCGTCCTCTTAAAGGTCGCTGACCTATCTGAGGACGTGAAAATTTTACAGCGCTGTATATGAACACAGCGTATAAACAATACAGATTATATTGCGGCGGCCAATCTCACCTCACCGCGATAAATCTAAAACCTAAGCCACCTGAGCGTTCGACATGCCCGCGATTATGAATGAGACCTCCTTTTACCACCCTTCAACCCCCATATGACACGCACCTAACCAACCAACCACCAAACGAAATTAAACTTTACGGTAGTCGCATAAAACAGATTTTCGACTACCTGCAAAACGTTGAGCGGTAACAGAATTAGCGCTCGAAATTCAAACCGTATTTCGAACAGCGTAGCATTCAAACCTCCGTATTCCAAAGACGGTCTCAAATATATTGGAATTTGAGCCTTGCGCGGTTGTGTTAAAGTTGAGAATTTAATGTTTATGGGGATATTATGGGGGCTGTTTACACCCTAGGCGCCGGGTTCGACGGTCGCCCAGGAGACCAGCGTTCCCCTGTACCCTGCACTTGCACGAAGTAGGAGCCAAGTGAACGTGTAGTACTGGAATTATGAAATTGAATGCTTTTTTTTTTCTCTGCATCTGATTGGCCTTTGTTTTCGTTCTTCGTACCGCGGACTGAATAGGGGGGATTAAGGATGGGAACTATGACTTGTGTTAATGTTAAATATATTCTTTCTTTAAATTTTAATGATTAAATGAATTTTATATTTAATGTGTTATAAATATAACACACCTGTTTTTTGCCGCTGCTTCGCCCGCATGGATTTTGTTTTAAAAGGAATTAGGTCCAGCTGGCAAAAAATAATTAGTTTTCCGGTATTAAAAGTATCCTTTTCCAGATTATAGGTTACCTCTCTGCCAAACATTGAAATCGGTTCACTAGATTAGTCGTGAAGACGTAACAAATAGACAAATTCACTTTCGGGTGTCATCACAATCAGTTATCTGATTTCTACCAATTACAGGAGGGAGCGTTCTATATTGGACGGAAGACATCACTTTTTTCTTAATGTGAATGGAGTAATATGGCGATGAAAGTTAACAATTACGTTAAGAATGTTAACAATCTTTAGTAATATTACAAATAGTGCAGTATAATGATGGCTTAGAACAGTGATATCCCAGGGCCCAGGGGTTCTCTACTTAGTAACATTTGAGGTTTTCGCGTTTTTCGCACATATTTATCTATTTAAACGAGTCTTAACGCGAATGTTTACTTCATTATTTTATTTCAAACGTGAAGTAAAATAATTAAAGTAAATTGCGAATGTTTCGCGTTAAGACCCGTTTAAATAGACAAATATGTTCTCTTAAGTAGAAATATGTTCTCCTCGTCTCCTTACTTTGTACGTTTAAGTATTGATATCGCAGTTCTCAAGTATATGGCTAACGAAAAAAATTATACAATACACTTTGTTCCTACTGCCCTTACTGGTTGTCTGCCCACACATTTCTGTCCGATCCATGGTCTCCAAGTTCACCAGCTTATTCCGTCAACGCCAGTCTTCTCAGGTCTTCTCACGACTCAGGTGACTTGCCTATTTCTACTTAAGCGTCTCCGAGTAACGTATTCTGTCTCTACGACTCAGGTGGCTTGCCTATTTCTACTTAAGCGTCTCCGAGTAATGTATTCTGTCTCTACGACTCAGGTGGCTTGCCTATTTCTATTTAAGCGCCTCCGAGTAATGTATTCTGTCTCTACGACTCAGGTGGCTTGCCTATTTCTACTTAAGCGTCTCCGAGTAACGTATTCTGTCTCTACGACTCAGGTGGCTTGCCTATTTCTACTTAAGCGTCTCCGAGTAATGTATTCTGTCTCTACGACTCAGGTGGCTTGCCTATTTCTACTTAAGCGTCTCCGAGTAATGTATTCTGTCTCTACGACTCAGGTGGCTTGCCTATTTCTACTTAAGCGTCTCCGAGTAACGTATTCTGTCTCTACGACTCAGGTGGCTTGCCTATTTCTACTTAAGCGTCTCCGAGTAATGTATTCTGTCTCTACGACTCAGGTGGCTTGCCTATTTCTACTTAAGCGTCTCCGAGTAATGTATTCTGTCTCCACGACTCAGGTGGCTTGCCTATTTCTATTTAAGCGCCTCCGAGTAATGTATTCTGTCTCTACGACTCAGGTGGCTTGCCTATTTCTACTTAAGCGTCTCCGAGTAATGTATTCTGTCTCTACGACTCAGGTGGCTTGCCTATTTCTACTTAAGCGTCTCCGAGTAACGTATTCTGTCTCTACGACTCAGGTGGCTTGCCTATTTCTACTTAAGCGTCTCCGAGTAATGTATTCTGTCTCTACGACTCAGGTGGCTTGCCTATTTCTATTTAAGCGCCTCCGAGTAATGTATTCTGTCTCTACGACTCAGGTGGCTTGCCTATTTCTACTTAAGCGTCTCCGAGTAATGTATTCTGTCTCTACGACTCAGGTGGCTTGCCTATTTCTACTTAAGCGTCTCCGAGTAATGTATTCTGTCTCTACGACTCAGGTGGCTTGCCTATTTCTACTTAAGCGTCTCCGAGTAACGTATTCTGTCTCTACGACTCAGGTGTCTTGCCTATTTCTACTTAAGCGTCTCCGAGTAACGTATTCTGTCTCTACGACTCAGGTGGCTTGCCTATTTCTATTTAAGCGCCTCCGAGTAATGTATTCTGTCTCTACGACTCAGGTGGCTTGCCTATTTCTACTTAAGCGTCTCCGAGTAATGTATTCTGTCTCTACGACTCAGGTGGCTTGCCTATTTCTACTTAAGCGTCTCCGAGTAATGTATTCTGTCTCTACGACTCAGGTGGCTTGCCTATTTCTACTTAAGCGTCTCCGAGTAATGTATTCAGGTGGCTTGCCTATTTCTACTTAAGCGTCTCCGAGTAATGTATTCTGTCTCTACGACTCAGGTGGCTTGCCTATTTCTACTTAAGCGTCTCCGAGTAACGTATTCTGTCTCTACGACTCAGGTGGCTTGCCTATTTCTACTTAAGCGTCTCCGAGTAATGTATTCTGTCTCTACGACTCAGGTGGCTTGCCTATTTCTACTTAAGCGTCTCCGAGTAATGTATTCTGTCTCTACGACTCAGGTGGCTTGCCTATTTCTATTTAAGCGCCTCCGAGTAATGTATTCTGTCTCTACGACTCAGGTGGCTTGCCTATTTCTACTTAAGCGTCTCCGAGTAATGTATTCTGTCTCTACGACTCAGGTGGCTTGCCTATTTCTACTTAAGCGTCTCCGAGTAATGTATTCTGTCTCTACGACTCAGGTGGCTTGCCTATTTCTACTTAAGCGTCTCCGAGTAACGTATTCTGTCTCTACGACTCAGGTGGCTTGCCTATTTCTATTTAAGCGCCTCCGAGTAATATATTCTGTCTCTACGACTCAGGTGGCTTGCCTATTTCTACTTAAGCGTCTCCGAGTAATGTATTCTGTCTCTACGACTCAGGTGGCTTGCCTATTTCTACTTAAGCGTCTCCGAGTAACGTATTCTATCTCTACGACTCAGGTGGCTTGCCTATTTCTACTTAAGCGTCTCCGAGTAACGTATTCTGTCTCTACGACTCAGGTGGCTTGCCTATTTCTATTTAAGCGCCTCCGAGTAATGTATTCTGTCTCTACGACTCAGGTGGCTTGCCTATTTCTACTTAAGCGTCTCCGAGTAATGTATTCTGTCTCTACGACTCAGGTGGCTTGCCTATTTCTACTTAAGCGTCTCCGAGTAATGTATTCTGTCTCTACGACTCAGGTGGCTTGCCTATTTCTACTTAAGCGTCTCCGAGTAACGTATTCTGTCTCTACGACTCAGGTGGCTTGCCTATTTCTACTTAAGCGTCTCCGAGTAATGTATTCTGTCTCTATGACTCAGGTGGCTTGCCTATTTCTACTTAAGCGTCTCCGAGTAATGTATTCTGTCTCTACGACTCAGGTGGCTTGCCTATTTCTACTTAAGCTTCTCCGAGTAATGTATTATGTCCCGTTCCGTGAACGGGACATAATACATTATGGAATGGAATGTATGGTATGGATGGATGTCATGGAATGGATGGATCTCCTGTATGGAATGTCAGGCACACGATCTCTCAGAGAAATACTCAGCATCACTCTCTCAATCACTCTTTTGTGCTAGTAATTTTATCTCTAATTTGATGCTTTTCGAAAATCCTCATTGTTACCGGAGTGCTTCATCAACGTTTGTTTGTTCCGGACTAGCAACGAGTAGACGTACAAGAACAACTAACATTGTTACGTCCCCACGACCCTTCAATACCAGGCGCCCAACAGGGGTGTATGCAAACAACTGAAAACAATTAAAAGTTTGATCTAGACTCACGATTAGAGAGGGTTGTTTTTAGTTTACGGCACGATAGCGATCCGACATTGCAGGTCAAATTGCACTATGTTTCCTACAACGACCCACTGCAGGGCAAAGGCCTCCCCCAGTGAATGACTAGGGTGTTTTGGTCCATAATCCACCCAAATGGGCCCAGTGCGAATTTATTAATTGTTTAATATTAATTGTATTGATACTATTCAATAGATTCAATACAATACATGCCAACATCACTATAGGATAGGATGGGAATGGGCTCTGACATATCTCGCTCACCACCCAAACTAGTACGTACATTGGCAAATTAGGATAAAGTGGGAAATGCAATACATTTCAAGGTGGCCTTCTATGAGAGAGGAGTAACGTAGTCGGTCTAGTGCGCCCAGCCGCTGCGGGAATTCAGCGTGCACCCTCCCCTTCCAGATAGTACATATACTAGAGGAAGAATGTGTCTTGTAGTAAGACAGTATTGGTTGTCTATCAACCTTTCTAAACAAAGAACCGAAGAAGTAGAAAACGAATACTTCAATAAATCCGCGGTAAGAGTTCGGTTATTCTAAGAAGTGTTATTTCGGTTATTATTCATAAATCTTTAGCATCCTTTAAGATTTTTTTTTCCATTTTATTGTGTTATGTTATGACTTAAGAAGGAAACTGTATTTACATCAAATTAATTAAGTACAGAACTGTCAACGCTCTTCCTATGACAACCGGACCATAGTGGCTGAATGTGAAGTGCAGAAGACCGTGTGTGGTGCCGAGCCTCAGGAGAGGCTTATATCCAGCAGTGGAAAGAAAGACAGGCTGATGGTATGGTAATGTGGTATGGTATGGTAATGATATGATAATATGGATGGTATGGTAATGGTATGGCATTGTATTGGTTGTAATGCATACATTACAACCAATACAATGCAAGTAGCCCTTTCAATATCCACTGCTCGATATGGATATGGGGAGCCATACACATTGTCTTGTGCATGAGGGATTTATGGCCTTGAAACGCCCCGCTGGCCAAGCCTTTTGGCGAGTCCACACTTTTAGAGGTGGTGTAGTACCGCAGCGCTTGTGATAGTGGCGTTTTTATCCTTTAGTCGCCTTTTACACCTTATCAATCAGTTGTATAAAGAATCTATCTACTCTATAACCCTCAATGAGGAAAAATGGCCTAGGTCCCTACCTACCTAGCCCCCTGGCTAGGTTCTCTTTATTGCAATAACACATAAATGCAGTTATATAAAAAATAATGAAGTTTAAACAGCTCAGTGAGTAAATTGTCGCAAGGTTAGTCTATGCTCTGAGTTTCCTGATTTTCAGGTTTTCAGTCTCACTATTACATTGTTTTCAAAATGCTATATGTGGGTAGTAAGTGTAAAAATGTAAGTTCTCTAACATGTGACGTTATTTGAGTACTGGATGAGTGAATTTTGTTTTCATGGTGTAAAAGAGATTTACACCATGAAAACAAAATCCCGCTCTCACGAACAACTCTTTTAATCCGACAAAATCTCCATCAGCGAGGATTTCCTTACATTTTTAAACCTGCGTGCCTCATAAATATTCGTGCGGATTTACACTTCGAACCACTCACGGCGGTACCCTATTTTTAATCCTATGGATTTCCGTAACAAATCTTAAATCCTTCTAGACCATGCTTTTGTTTGTTTATGTCATTAGGGGACACCATATTGCCCCCGCAAAACTCGCTGTACAACCGCCCACTGCACCAGAAGGAATTCAGCGAACTTTTGACCTCATCGTATTAGTTCTTGTGGCCAAGCCACACGAAGTAAAACTCCATTAAACCAGTCTTGACGACTTTTATATCTTAGCACTTTTACCAGCCATTCTGACCACTTTTGTGGCGAGGATTAGCAACATTTTTACAGAAATGCTTTTATTGGGATTGATTTTTCGGGGGACCGAGGAAATAGGCGAAGAATCACCCGAATAATATAATAGTACCTATAATTATATATTATATAACTATAATTATTAATATTAATTAAGTAGATCACGACTTTAGAATTTTGGAACAATTTCACTTTATACCGCCATGTGGACTGACAACTTGAAGAAAGCCGCTGGTAGTGGTTGAATGAGAAGGGCAGAAGGCCTCTGGTGGGAAAAATAAAAAAAAAAGATGTTTGCGATGCGCACACTAGGCGCGCACCTGCCTCGCGTTACGCGAAAGCAGCCCGAGGAATGTGCACTCGGGCCCAAATGTAAACTTACTCAATATATCCACCGGAGGTGGGTAAGCACAATATAGAACAATTTATACAATTTAGAGGTCTCACTTACCCCAGGTGGTTTTGCCCACACACAAATCTGGAAAGTGTACCTACGCTAGTCCCTACTAGACGTGACCTATCTTAGTGTGATTGAATATATATATACATTCCCAATAAATACTTGTGTAGTAATCCAAGTCTCGTTCCGTGGTGAGCCGGTGGCCGCTATCGTTCGGCAACTCACACCCGGCAGCAAATCACCTCGAGAAATCACTTCCAATACAAGCACAATCACAGCAAATCCAACCAAAACACTCGCGTGGCACAAGGATATCGCGAACAAGACCTATTACTAGGCGCGAATACCAAATAACAACTGTCCGTGGCCGCGGTGTGAATTTATCTCAATTTAACTCTGCTCGCCGGCGAGCGCGTGTTACTACTCAAAATATCAAATTCTCAAACCGCCTTCAATATGGCGGGGACAAAAAAATGTTGCTTCAAATAATCAAGGTATGCGGGTATGCAAAGATGCTCGCGCCAATTCCAAACAATCCCCCGTCCCGAGCCGAAGTATTCGGGTCGCTAATCAATGGGTAGGCGGGATAATGTCGCGACGGCCCGCTTCAAAATAGAATCGCCCACCAAGACCTCGGCTAACCTGGGAACACCATCAGAGCCCGGAAAAAGGTTAACAATGCGCCCCCGGCGCCAACACAAGGGCGGTAGGTTAGCATCTTTAACCAACACGAGGTCCCCAACCTTCGGCGGATTCGTTTTGTCCGTCCACTTGACGCGCTGCTGCAGAGTGTGCAAATATTCAAGGTGCCAGCGTTTCCAGAAACTCTGAGTGAGCTGCTGGAGCAATTGAAAACGCGACAAACGAGAACTGGGCACATCAGTCCAAGGGTACTCTGGCAGAGCGACGAGTGGCTGACCAATCAAAAAATGGCCCGGCGTTAGGGCTTCCAAATCATTCGGATCCGACGAAAGTGGGCATAGCGGTCGAGAGTTGAGGACGGCCTCAACTTTCGCAAACACGGTCGCGAGTTCCTCAAATGTGAGAATCGTCTCACCAATAACGCGCCTCAAATGGGTCTTTGCCGATTTAACTACGGCCTCAAAAATTCCACCCCAGTGCGGACAAACTGGCGGATCGAAGCGCCAGGTTATCCCACGGAGGGCCATCTCACGACCCAAATTCATTTTCTGCTCTTCAAGAAACTCACACACATCCCTTAAGTAGTTATTGGCCCCATGAAAATTAGTTCCGTTGTCTGACCTAATCAAGGTAGGAAGTCCCCTACGAGACACAAATCGGCTGAGGGCCGCTACGAAGGCTTCTGTGGAGAGAGCAGATACAACTTCCAAGTGTGTGGCCTTAGTAGACAGGCACACAAAAACACACAAATATGCCTTTACGGATTTGGCATTACGAAGCTGAGATGACTTCACCAAAAAAGGACCAGTAAAATCCGTACCAACTGTGGCAAAGGGTCTAGACTCAGAGACTCGGTCCGCGGGCAAATCGCCCATCTGGGGTTGCATGGTAGAAGCTTTAGTTCGGTAACAAGACATGCAACGAAAAATGACTCCCCGGACGAGTCGTCTAGCCGACAAAATCCAAAATTCGCGTTGCAAAATCGCCAACAGTGCGTTACAGCCTGCATGGGAGTTCTTGAGGTGTCGATCCATCGCCAGCAAACGCACCAAATGTCCATCTTTCGGCAAGAGAAGAGGATGGCGGACACCATGAGGCAAATTGGCATGTCTAAGCCGACCTCCCACGCGCAGTAGACCCGAAGGATCCACAAAGGGATTCAATCGCACAATAGCGCCTTTCAATTTAGCGGGACCTTCCTTCATAGATTTTAACTCTGAAGCGAAGCTAACAGACTGTACTACGCGAATCCAACTCAATAGCGCTTCATGTCGTTCCTCAGACGAGATGAAGGCTGACAACAATTTATTCTGTGGGTTTTTAACATTGTGACGCCAACGTCTAACCCAAGATGTCACATTCAAAAGTTTATCCAGTGAGCTGTACCTGGCTAGCAAAACATCGGGATCACATGATGATTCCGCTGCTTCGCTGCTCCCGGCACCATCGGCCACTGGTAAACTTACAAAGCCTATCGCAGGCTGAACTAGAGTGATCCGTGAGGCCGGCCAAATTGACACTGGTCCCTTCAGCCAGTCCGGACCCCACCACAACGGATGTCCAATAATCTCTAGGGCTGAGCATCAACGTGATGCACAATCAGCTGGGTTTATATCGCCAGGGACATGTCGCCAAATCAATCTAGCTTGCGACGCCTGGATCTGGGAAACACGGTTAGCCACAAACACCTCCAAGGTGTGAACAGAAGCTCGCAACCAACAAAGCACAATTTGACTGTCTGTCCATGCAAAGACGTCTACTAACTCTACGGAACGCCCTAGAGTAGCGACGACATGATTCAAGAGACGAGTCAAGAGAGTGGCGCCTGACAATTCTAGCTTCGGTATTGTCATACGCGAGCGAATAGGCGCAACCTTGCTCTTTGCTAGAACCGGCGAGACCAAAACATGTCCAGCAGTATCCACTGTGCGTAGATAAACAACCGCTGCATACCCTCGCTCGGAAGCATCACAAAAGCCATGAAGGCTAGCTCTATATTTTCCAGACGGAAGGAAACGTCTGGGCAAGGAAACCCGATTAAGAGCTGGGAGGGATGACACAAACTCTAGCCATTCCAACAATAACTCTCCATGAAGAGGCTCATCCCACGACAATTCAGCAGCCCATAATTTCTGCAATAAACATTTCGCCCAAAAAAGGACCGGACTGATCCAATTGACTCACCAACCGAGCTGAGATATACAACCCTGGGCACCCGAGTCCAAAAGGGCACAAACAACAATCGAGTTGCCCTTCGGGTCCCATACCCGCACAGAGACCGTAGGCAAAAGGATGGTCTCTGGGTTCTCAGCGTGGTGAGCTGCGAGTCCCTAGCGGGAGAAGTTACGGAGTGAGGGCTCCCTCCACGAGTGCGGCAGGGGACGATAACTGTCTACCCTGCCCTCACCGCGACGACCCTGCACAACATGTGCGGATGAGAGGGGGGCTGCAGCCTGCCTTCCTAGGCGGGGTGGACGCCGCTCCAACCTCGGTCGCTCCAACAGCGGGGGGGAGAATCTCCAGTTGCGGTAGACTGGTGAGTACTCCGCAAACCCAACAGCGCCTCTAGGGGGTGGCGAACGCCTACCCCCGCCCGTAAGGGCTCGATCCTGGGCGCTGGACCTGGCAGGACTGTCACCACCAGCGCGAGCAGCCAAATGTCGCTCAGCATCGCGAACACCAGCACCCTCCTGGTTGCGGTTCGCACACAAAATGACGTGGTGAGCACCACCACATTGTCCACATGGACGAGGCTGAGGACACTCTCGCTGGAAGTGACCCTCCAGACAATGGTAACACAATCGCCTTTCCTTGGCGATGTGTCGACGCGCTGCTACGCGCAAAGCTACAAATTTGTGGCAAGCAGTCATCCGGTGGCCGGAGCGCTTGCAGAATCTGCAAGCCACGGCCTCCTCTTGGGAGACCCCATATCTCGGCCGTGACTGCTTAGTCACCGGCGGACTCCGCGGTCGGGCCAGTGGTCGCTCTCGGCGAACACTAGTCTGCGGCATCAAGGGAGTGGAACCCTCCACGGTATCCACCCTGCGACACTCGTCTTCCAGAAACCGTTCCAGGTCCTCATAGGAAGGCAGGTGAGTGGAGCTGTCCCCACCATACTGTCGCTCAAAGCGCAGCCGCATCTCCAGAGGCAGTTTCGCCAACACAATATGGAGCAGCAAAAAGGACCACTGGTCCACAGGTAAGTCCAATCGCCTTAAGGCGTTAACCGCCACCAAAACCGGGTTAACAATGTCTGTCCGTAAGGCTGACGCACAGGCAACCTTAGGCAGATTCAAAATTTGCCCACATGGGTGTCAGCCAAAAGGCGCACGTTGTGGTAACGGCGCTTCAACAAGTCCATGGCTGTCGAGTAGGTGCTGTCATCGACCTTCAGGTGCTGTACCAGGCCTAGAGCCTCTCCCTGTAAGGAGGCCAACAGGTACGCCATTTTTTGTGCAGCTGACAGGTCGGAATGGGAGTCCACCAAACTGTTGAACATCCCATAGTAGCTCAACCACTGGTCCAAATCACCGTCAAAGGTGGGAAGGTTGAGCGTGGGGAGACGACCCAACAAGGCGTGGGGTGCAACAAGTGAATCCCCACCAGAGGGAGCTGAGATGTGGGAGACCGCCTCGTTAATGGTGTCCACAAACTCGTATATTTGGCCAAAGTCCGCTTCATATCGCTGCTTCTGCTCGTCCGGTACAGGCGTTTCCAAATTCGCCACAAACGTCAAGCCTTCAGCAAAACTCCTATCTAACGCCACCAAACGGGCCGGCATTTCACTCTCCCGGGCGAGTAAGGCTTGCTTCCGGTCCGGCCGGTTGACCATTGCAACCGCAGATGCAAACCATCTCAACTGAGCAGTCATTGCGGACTGATGTGTGGAAAAGGTCACCTTGACAGACATGTCTACACCTCAGGACGCACGCAATACAAAACAAAAACCAAAAATAAACGTAAAAAAAAACAACAATAACAAAAAAAGTAACAAAATAAAAAAAAAAAACAAAAAATGCAGTGGAGGCACAATAAAAAACAAAAGGGGTGCGTATGTGTCTTCAAGAAGGTATAACCGTCCAAAATATTAATTAAGACTACCTGACAAAACAACAACAAAAAAAAACAAATTAAATTATCAAATTAAAATAAACGCAACCAAAAATGTACACGAGCGTGGACTCAATAAAACCGCAATGTCCAGCTATCAAAAAAAAAAAAACGTGAAGCGTTATATCCAAAAAATTATTAACGCGTGTGGGTAACTAGCCAGCTACTAAACGTCGCACGCGTGGATTCAAAATATACTCAGAATACAAAATATACGTAGGGCCTAGCCTTCAAACCGTGAACGTAAAATAAAAATCAAAAACCAAATATTTAAACCAAATTACCAATATACAAAAACAAAAAGTCATCAATATTAACTACCTAACGGTATTATCAATATCACGTAACGGTATCAAACCGCGCTCTGCTACCAGATGTTTACGATGTAGCAGGAGCGTGGACCCAATATACGCAAGGCCCTTAACACGTGAAGTTACAATTATACGAACAAATATTGAATAATGACAAAACAAAAAAAACAAAATAATGGTTGATGACGGTATCAACCACGCTCTGCTACCAGTTGTTTACGATGCGCAGGAGCGTGGACCCAATATATGCAAGGCCCTCAAGGATAACTTTATCAACCACGCTCTGCTACCAGATGTTTACGATGCGCACACTAGGCGCGCACCTGCCTCGCGTTACGCGAAAGCAGCCCGAGGAATGTGCACTCGGGCCCAAATGTAAACTTACTCAATATATCCACCGGAGGTGGGTAAGCACAATATAGAACAATTTATACAATTTAGAGGTCTCACTTACCCCAGGTGGTTTTGCCCACACACAAATCTGGAAAGTGTACCTACGCTAGTCCCTACTAGACGTGACCTATCTTAGTGTGATTGAATATATATATACATTCCCAATAAATACTTGTGTAGTAATCCAAGTCTCGTTCCGTGGTGAGCCGGTGGCCGCTATCGTTCGGCAACTCACACCCGGCAGCAAATCACCTCGAGAAATCACTTCCAATACAAGCACAATCACAGCAAATCCAACCAAAACACTCGCGTGGCACAAGGATATCGCGAACAAGACCTATTACTAGGCGCGAATACCAAATAACAACTGTCCGTGGCCGCGGTGTGAATTTATCTCAATTTAACTCTGCTCGCCGGCGAGCGCGTGTTACTACTCAAAATATCAAATTCTCAAACCGCCTTCAATATGGCGGGGACAAAAAAATGTTGCTTCAAATAATCAAGGTATGCGGGTATGCAAAGATGCTCGCGCCAATTCCAAACAGTATGTGGTGGCGGTCCTTTAATGTTTGGATTCGCAAGTATGTAGGTTTGTATACCGATCTTTTACCTGTACCGTGATACAAAATCAGGGGTGGCTCGAGAAGGTTATAGCCCCCATCAACATACGTTTTACTAGCAATATCCGCGCGCATTCTTTCGCTCCCTTTTCTAGTTGAAAGTTCCAAAGAGTAAACACCGTAGACGGGAAATTCGATTTTATTGTCTTGTTACGTGTTACGTTACGTTACGCGTACCGGTTACGTTTTTATAGTGTCAATTGTTCTTTAGATATTATCTTTAGACGTCTTTACTGATTGACATTGGCTTATAAAGTTCCATTGCAGCACGGAACAGGCTAGCTCTTGCCTTTTAGCATCCACTGCTGGTTATGGGCCTACTTATGCACATTGTCTTGTGCATGAGGGATGTATGGCCTCAAAACGCCACGCTGACTAAGCGGGTTAGCGAGTTTACTCTTTTAGAGGAGGTGTAGTTCCTCAGTGGTTGTGATAGCGGCTTTGTTATCCCTTATTGCTTGTTACATCACCCACGGGAAATGGTGCAATTTTAAAGCCATTCGATACCACACTGCCAAATTTTAAAGTTGTTTTTTTATTCTACAACAGATACCTAATTTTAAATTAAATAACAACCACAAATAATATTATATGAGAGGCAGAATACTGGTAGGCATTTATCTTATACCCCATTCACAGTACTGCCTTTCTTTTAATCTATGCCTTTACGAGGGGGAAATCCAGGTCCGTTGCGTAGTTGGCAACCGTTCAGTTAAATCAACCCCATATACTGTTCGCCCACGATAACCGCCGTGAATAGCCAGCTCTATGCTCTCTTCAATTGGCGAGTTCGACGTGTTAAAATCCTATACAAATTTAATTGTGCTTTTTCACTGTTCTAATTAAAATTCATCAGGATTTTGAAAAATAAATTGAAAACGTGGCTTTCGAAGTGATTTTTGGCTCTTTTTATTCTGTTTTTGTCGTGAGTGGGATAAATAAGTAATTAAATGAAATATGCCACAGCCTATTTCCATATCATCCCATTTTGCAAACGCTTGCTCCAAATCCATTCCTTTAAATCTCCGAAGGCAGGCAGGCACACATCGGGGGGCGTGCCGACGTTTGCCATTCTACGTGCCAAACGTTTGTCGACGTTTAGCGACAGTATCCACTTACCTGTGGGCTACCTGCTCGTATGCCCCCTACCTTCTATAAAAAAACTACATACGAATATAGCAATGGAAGTTATTTGAGGAAATAACACCATGTTCTTGCTTGTATTAGAATAAATTAAAAACGAAACACAAGCCATAATTTTAAACAAAGATTATGTTTTTGTTTTAAAACTGTACTTAAAAAAAGGACATTAAAACTTTGGCAGGATGAGTTCCAAAGTAGGCTTCGAACGATCAAACTGCTCAAAAGTTCTTAAAGTTGAAAACAAATTAATGCGTACAAGCAATCGTAAGTTGGAAATGTTTTCTGGAACTTACGATTTTGAAGATTTATTTTGAAGAAGTTTCAAAGTATTATGGATATTATTTAATTAAAAAGTTGTAAGTGTACTCATTTGGAATAATTAGGGAGGCAGTAAATGTTAGACATGATTTGAGTGAATGTAGAAAATTATATTTAATAAATCATACCATGACTGTTCTGTACTTCAAGCGTACGTATTTTATTCATGAAAATAATGTTGGCACCAATTACACGGTTTTTTTTTTCATGTATGGCAACGGTACAATAAACTATTTCAAAGTCTAAAACGTATCCTGTCAATGTCCTGTCCCGCTGAAGCAAGTCAGGAGTCGCTCAGTACAGTGATAGAAGATTTACTGAGAACAGAACAGGAGTCCTTGGAAGTACACGAAAAACGCAGTCCTATGCTTTTTGATTAACAATTCAATTTAATTCATTTATTTGCAAAAATGTAGTTATTACAAGGTCTTAAGTTTAAACATTATATTAATATTGTCACACATTCAGCCTTTGCTGGCGTATTGTCACAAACATAACGCGTAATAAACACTTTGACGTTTAATAAATTTAACCATTAAACCACAAAACTCACAGTACACATTTTTTTGTAATTATCAAACAAAAACTCAAACATCACTTCTCGAATTCCCGCCTAAAAGTCCCAATTATCGTGTTAATTCTAATTTTCAAATATCATTTATTATGTTATTCCCGGAGTCGTCTAGTCACAATATCTGAACATCCATACTGGCACCGCTATCCATTCAGTACGGCAAAACACTTTTTTTTATCTTGACAATGATTTTATCTACGATTAAGCAGTTAAAATAATTTTTCATATGAAAAGTTAACAAATAAGGGAAAAATCAAAATTGGTATAATAATTCTGATGCTTGATGTAATTAGCACAGTTAAAAATAAAATAGGCATTATAAACTTTTGCAAATAAGTTATACTATACATACTATAACTTATTTGCAAAAGTTTCTTCGTATGATTGTAATTTCCTTAGCGAAGCACTATAAAAAAACTACATTTATTAGTTTAAATCTATAAATGAAATAGAAGCATTTACAATAATTGTAAATGAAATCTTACAATTATTGTAAAAATCGTTTTGTAACAGGTCTCGCTCAGTGTGAGACCTATAGGTAAATATTTCCGGTTGTATATTATTATAAGATGGATAAATAACCATGCCCCATATTTCAATAAGATATAATATATGTGGTTTAACTAATGAATTGTAAATGGTTAGATGAACTCGACGGGGAAGATATTGAACTTTGGAAGTGAACCTTTGAGACGCGTATACAGAAGTTCTAAGTGTATACAGAAGATAAATGAAACAAAAGAAGACATCTCCTTTCTATAAAGATATCAAGAGATATCGTGAGATATGTTGAATCAAGAGATTCAACATATATATATACACACACACATATACATATATATATACGCACACATATATATATATATATATATATATATATATATATATATCATTATATATTGAACATGATCCATTCTGTTGATTTCAGTCATTTTGCACTACCTACCTATATCCTTTTTATTTTTCTTTATCCGAAGGTTGGCTGGAAGAGATCGCCTCAGCGATAAGGCCGTCTATTGTATTCTGTCATTTATTATTTGTGCACATGTAGTAACTATTTATATGCAATATAAAGTATTTATAATTATTATTATAGTATAATTGATGATTATTTATTCTCGTATGTAAACAAACAAGTGTGGATAGTGTTATGCACATACGAGTAAATTAATAACCAATTATTTAATTTTAATGTTAGTAATGTTAATTTTTATTTATATCTAATGTTATAGTTTCAGTATACTGATTGGCATATTAAAATACATATTTGTACACTATTTTTGAAGGACCTTATATTTCTTCCCATATTCACGTAGTATCACTATACCTTATTTTTCCCAAGGTAAAATGTTTACTAACAAAGCGTTGCTAGGAAACCACTGCCCGCCAGATGCTGATAACCTTTAAATCTTTATTAGCTAGTTTTAGGTAAAAAGAAGTTTTTATTATTTAGAGTATTTACTGATTTCAACCCATATTAATTGATTAATGCATTCTTCTCTGACGCAAACGGATGTGACTTCTTCATACGATTTTTCTTCGGCGAAGAAAACGTACACAATCCGCTGGATCCCGGTCCGCCACTCATAATTTGTAACGTGTGATTTTAAAACTAATCAACAATTAACAAAGAACAAAACTATAACGAATAACCGAAGTCTTCAATAAAATAATAACAAGCAACAGGAACAATGAATACAGAACGAAAACAATAAAACCACAAACACTTGAAACAGGTGATCGTACGTCATTACAATGGTAGCCGGTCGGTGTAAACCGACCAGGTGCATAAATTTATTTTCTTATTTTTTTTTATTTTTGTCTACAAAATTCAGTTTGAAAATAATAATTAATTTTGAAAGGTATTACGATGTTTTTCTCTATTTATTTGCAATTTATGTAATGATGTATGTATGTAATGAATATTTATGTATGTAATTTAAAAAGAAATGATGTAAATATGAATATATTTTTATTCAGTAAAAGAAGTAGATTTTATAGAATTATTTATTTAATAAATATGAAGAAATGTTAAAAATACTCTGTAAAATGAAACAATCATTTGAAATTTACTGTGAAACACTTTATTTGGATGGATAAACATGTCATACGACAACAATATAAGACGACGAAATTAAAATTACATTTTATTATTTTTAAGAGTAGATATCTTTAATTTGTTGTCATGGTTATTATAATCGTGCAAAAAGTTCTGTATACTCTAATGTCACTCTACATATTTCTTATCAATTTTATAACTATTGATTAAAATAAGATAAAACAAACTTAAGTCTTACAGAATTTAGGTTAATATAATATTTTTTACCCAGTATTAATGCACACAGGTGGGAATGTTAATAAATATGAGGTAAATCTATTTTTCTTCTTATGTATCTAAATCTAGAAAAGAATGGGTTTATTTGACATGATTTACGATTTGTTAGTAAACATTTTATCTTGAGAATAAATAAGGTATGTACACATCCCGGCCGAAAGTAATACACTTCAACTATGATCGGCTAGCTTCGGTTTTGTAGAGCTGTAGAGCTGTCGTCTCTGTCGTAACGGCACACGACAGAGACGACGCTCTATAAAATCGAAGCTAGCCGATAGTCTCTTTCCAGAGGCCGATGTGTATTACTTTCGGCCGGGAAGTGTACTCGTACACATACATATCAAGTTATATTGTAAGTTATTGTACAAAATTATGTTTTGGTTATTTTCTGTTTAAATCTTGCGTATAATTCTCCAATGGCAACGAGTTCGTCTTTTATTATGCTATAAAAATGAACTACAACTTTAAATCTTTCGAAAGGCCAAATGTAGGGGTATTGACGGAGTATGGTCATGTTCATAAAGTGGTACGAACCCTGAAATGAAATAGGTTTGATTTTGTAATATTTTCTGTTACAGTTAAATAACGTTGATTTATTTATTTCAAACGCCCTGGACTTGTTAGTTTTACACAATATCATCCACAAGAAAGTGCAATACTAGAATATTTTGAGATTTTTTTTCTCTTCGCCTGACTAAGTTCCCGACATAATCCAAGAGACCTATTGCATATATATATATATATATATCCCTGTAAGGAGGATAAACGTTGGCCGCAATGCTAATTTAATTCGTACGTGTAATTCCTACAATAGTCTCATAATCATTAAACAATATACTGAAACAATTAGACATTTCTAACGATATTTTTTATTTATTTATGTAACATTTACAAATGAAAGGTGTATACAGGGAATATCTTGGTGCCATAAACTTGGTTGATCACGGCACTGCAAATTGGCTTGAGGGCAGTTAGGTAAAGTTGATTGAAATCTGCGTACGTCAATATACAGGTTGCTCGAAGTTACAGTAATTTATATTACATTTATTTTCAAATCTGATATATTACTAATAGTGTAGTGTTTTCCTTTTATTAAAATGGCCTTTTATATATTTTTATAAATATATATATATATATATTCTAGAAATTCATATATATATATGAAAATACACATACATGTATATATACCTGTATACAATACATATACATACATATATATATAATCAACAAAACATAAACATACAAAAGTTTGTGTATAACAAGTTTTTAGAAGTTATTTTTGTAAATAGTACGTTTTAAATTTATTTAAAATATTTTTACTATGTATTGATAGCTTCCGTAGATAAAAATTTATGATAATAATAACTAAATAACTATAACTAATAACTATAATAATAAATAACTAAATAATAAGTGGGGATAATCCCAGGATCATCCCTCGGGTACCGTAAATATATAAAAAAAAAAGTAAATAAAGATATGGATAAGTGTACAAACCCTTGGCATTGGACAGATGAGGCCACGCTTTCTAAACAAATCTCCAAACAACTCCTCTTTCTTTATGAAATCACACAGTGTGAACTTCATTTCAACAAAACTTCTCTTATATTCGTTGTGAAGAAATTCGTAGAAGACCATGTGAGCCTGAAAATGACTGGGTATTAATAAAATCACACAAAACCACGTCTAACATTACCATATTATTTATGTTTATTTATTTAAAAAACTTTAATGCTCACAATCGTACAAAAGGCGACCTTATTGCCTCGAAACATTCTCTACCAGCCAACCTTTGGGTAGAACAGAGAGCCACGTTGGGAACTGTCATGAAATGTTTAAATATAACATAAACATGATTAATAAATAATTTACACAAAATACTTGCAACAAGGATTTTGCAAGGTCGGCGGCGCGCCCGCATACTCCCTGTTGTTGCAGGTGTCCATGGGCGGCGGTAACACTTACCATCACGTGGGACCGCTTGCTCGTCCGCCCTCTTCTCTATAAAAAAATAAAAAATACATGCATACATGCAATGAATTACAACCAGCCCTTTCACTATCAACTGCTAGATACACTGGGCTCGTGGTAGCGGCTATGAGGAACTACATCGCTTCTAAAAGAGTATCACTTCTAAAACCGCTTGGCCAACGTGGCGTTTTCAGGCTTTACATCCCTCATGCACGAGTCAATGTACATGGTGAAGCCCATGTACAGAAATGAATACTGAAAGGGCTGGTTGCATTTCTATTGTTGCCCTACCCGAAGGATGTCTGGCTGAGGTCGCTAATAGCGATAACACCGCCTTTTGTGCACTTCATATGATACCAATGTCTGCTACGGTCTTGTTTTGTTTTGGTGTGCAATAAAGACTTTTATCTATATCATCTATTTTTAATAAATTGGGAAATTTATTGAATATTTTATATTCTTTGTACTCTATTCATAAAAGAAATAATTAGCAGAAAATACTGAATAGGCAGTTAATTTAAAGGTTTAAACTTAGGTTCTTTGGTGACATCAAAGATATAGGAGATCAGCGAATGTCGACTTGGCGATGTCATTCTAAGTAATCTGAAATTATTTACTTTTGTCAGTCAGATATAGTTTGTTTTGTTGATCGTGGTTTGCTGTCCGTTTAAATACAAGCCAAAAATACTTTAGTTGCTTCTAAATAAATCTACATTAATACTATAATGTTTTTTACCGTTATATTGTATCCCTGTTCATGTCTAGTAATTACTTCAAGGTTGACGAAATATCCGCTCTTTCTGTTGTATCTTAAGATGGTCACTGATATTTTCGTAGTATTTTTCATTAATATAAGGTATGAAGGCGCGTTCCGGTATGAGTTCTGTAAAATGACTCTGATTTCGAGAAAAAAAATTAGTTTGATATGTTGTTAATTACATATTTACTGGAAAGGCACACATACACAAAACTACTTACAGACAGTTATGTCTTATATTATATATGCTCTAAACCTATATATAACTTCTATATAAAATGTAACACAATGTTCCATTTATAGAATATTTTTTATCTCAATAGGTTCAGTAATGGTTTAAAATAAACGATTCAAAAATGTTACCAATATTTTTTCGAAATTAAAAACGGTAATATACCGCTTTACCGCTATAATTGTTTCTTTTTTTAATATGAAAGGAGGCGGTCGGGCAAATTGTCTTCGTGATGGGTAAGTGATTACCGCCTCCCGTGGACACCTGAAACACCAGGAAGTATGAATAGTGAAAAAAATATCAACATATTAAACCAAACACTTTCTTTTATTATTATTATTAAATATAAACCTTATCACGTTGACAAATATTCTTATTTTATCTCAAAAAGTAGAATAAGGTGTTTGTTCCCGGATGTTTTTATTTTATTTTTTATCAAAATAAATAATGGTTCAGTAATTTGGAAAATTATGGTAGTATAAATTAAAACTAAAACTAGTATTAAAACTAGTATAAATTAAAGGAATGTCCATTTCTGGCCTGTTTATGAAAAGATGATAATTTTCTGAATAATTGTTTTTTTTTAAGCCGCGCTTTTCCAGTTGCAACATTCATTTGATTTCATGCTTTCATTTGGACTCTATTTATTTATTTATAGGTTATTGCACACAAACACTGTACAAAAGGCGGACCTAATGCCTTATGGCATTCTCAAACAGTCAACCTTTTGGTAAACAATAATCAAAATACATACATACATACGAGGGGAGGTCCAAAAGTTTCTGGCCTGACAAAAAAAAGGACACTCAAGTTCATGAAACTATTTTTATTTTTCAATATAGTCTCCGTCTATTTGAACACACTTTTCGAATCATTTATTCTATTGCAATAGAGAAATAGTCAGAAGATTTGTCTTGAAAATCGGCGAAAACCGCAGCGGTCCCTTCATCATTAGTGGAAAATATTTTAGCCCTCAAATCCGCCTTCAGTTTTGAGAACAAATAGTAATCACTGGGAGCGAAGTCAGGACTATACGGTGGTGGACTATTCCGCGAATTGCCACAACTGCCGCGGCGTGGACGATAAAAAATACAAGGCATTTTGATTTTATAATATTTTAAGAATCAAATTGGAGTAAAATTTGTTTTTCAGATACTTTATGTTAAGCCGAAATAATAACAGAAGGTGGGAATTCCCCTTTAGCATTTCTCCCAGCGAGATTCTATGCGTTTAAAGTCATGGTCTAGTCTTATTTGGTTAATAGGAATTTGGTTAATAGGTACCTACAATTTTGGTTTGTGTCTATGGGTGACTATGGGTATCCACAGTATGCACTTACCACCGGCTGTATTGTATGTTCACCTGCCGCCTTTATCTATATAAAAAAAAAACTAACGTTCCCGTGCTCACGTTAGGATACCATTTGGCTAATAAGATTATTTAAATTCAAATTCAGATTGCTCGCTCAATACGCAAGAGATCCACCCTCGATGATTATGACAGTCAAATATAGCCAGGTCATGGCCCACGCTATTGAAATATTTCTATGGGTAAACTTACATAAATAACTCCAGAAACGATCAAAAACAGTAAGGTGTATACGCACGGTGACATTACGTGCTGTAAAAAAAATCAACATAAATGAGTCAGCCTGAATATGCCTAAACAATCAGACTATTTTATTCCACGACACGAGTCCACGGCACATTGACTATAGAAATATAATAGTTACCTTCTCAATTACCAGCGTTTATATATTGACGATTCGGCAGGTACCATTGAATTGTATAATAACGCAATTATTATATAATAATAAATTCAAATCCTTATGGAAGAAAGAGAAGAGATTCCAGAAGACCTCGGCCAAGTAGCTCGGAAGTTTCAATTAATATGGACACCGGTCGAGAAAGCCTACACTCCACTATAACCAAATTCAAATTTGTACGACGCGGCGCGGTTTTCTTATATTGGTGAATATCGAGCGGAGAGAAATATTTTTATTTATATAGAACATAAATACGCTATGGGTACGCGTCATGGGTTATGGGAATGGGAAATGTGGAAATGAAACGCGTCATGGGAACCGAAACTTCCGCATGAGAGACCTGAACCGTGCAATGGAACATTCTATTGAGCTGATATTATCGGTATTTCGTCTTAGCATATCTGTCGTGCTTCATCGTGACCCAGGGAAGGTATAGAAGAAAGGTCGCAGACAATCTACTGATAATTGGATACTGTCGCCCACGGACATCCACGATACATATTACCTCCTGGACATCTCCTCCTCATCTCCTCCTGTACTGGACATGAGTCCACGTTGACAAACGCTGCCAATTGAATTTGGCATGCTATTGGGCTCTGGTAATCTATACCAATTTTTGGTAATCTATACCAATCGAATTTTTGGTAATCTCACCCACTACTGAAACACGTCCGTAAATTAGGGGAATGGGACAGAGTGGGAAAAGCAGTACATTTTACGGTACCGTTTGGTGAGAGAGGTTTAATAACTTGGCCAGTCGAGTGCGCCCAGTGGCTGTGGGATTGTGGCGTGCACCCTCCACTTGAATTTCTGTCGATCGAGGGACTATCAAATAGTGTCTTTTGTGTCATTTGCGTGCCTAATAACATTACATTAAAAAACATGTGTGAAATTAAAATCATTATATGTGAAAACATAAAATATGTGCATTAAAAGATAAATTTGATGTTACTGATGAATACATATAATAAAATGGAATTAAAGATAATGAAGCTACTGTTATTATTTAAAAGTTGCTATCTAATTTCGGGCAATATAATGCAGAACAAACAGTATTACAGTAATTTCCGTTTGAAATAATAATTTAATTCAAGTTCAATGAAATTACGGCCTGGTACATTGCTGCCGAATATGGAGTGTAGGTAGTGAATCTTATTGTCCTGACACGAGTACTATGTGTGAACACACCTTTATGGCTAACTAACATAAATAAATTTCTGAATGTTTCAAATGAATCAACATTTTCATTGGAAGTGTTAGAAAGTCGCCGCTTGATATGCCTTCTTCTGTACAACCTACCACCAGTACTATAATATTTACCATAAGTACTACACAATACTGGCACAATCTACCATCGGTGGGTTATGCCTTAAGAATAATAATTACCATACAGAAATGAACTCGCGTGCCGAACGTGCCCAAGGTCGCGATAATAGCCTACAGTTTTGCATCGTATCATACAAGCCGTTAGTCAGGGCCGCGCCGCGCCGGCTGATGCCACGCGCTCGATTTGATACATTGCCACCTTGATTGTTTATAAAACTATTGATCAAAAACCAATTTCATATTATTTATAATTAACTAAACGTACAAAGTGCCTAATCACAGTCATACGTATCCCGTAATAGTGCCGTAATATTTTTCAAAAATCAATATCAATCCCCCTTATCTAACCTTTACACAAACTTAATACACAAAAGCAACAATAGGATGAAATCTTGGTAGAAAGTAATGACTAGGTAACGGAGAAAAACAACAAAACCTTTTCACGGATGTCATCTGCCACTCGAATAGATATAGTTCTTATACAGTTCTCGAATAGATCTTATACTAGATCGCAGGGCGACAGTATCCACTTACCAGCAGTTTACTGGCTGCGCGTAAACTGACTTCTTTGTATAAAAAAACACAGCATGAGTGCGTATTGAATCAATATAACCAAAAATACTCCAGACAATATATAAATTATGTTAAAAAAATGATAAACCTAATACCTACTCAATTCAACAAATTGATATCTGAACAAAAATCTAACCTTTACACAAACTTAATATACAAAAGCAACAATAGGATGAAATTTATGTAGAATGTAATGACTAGGTAACGGAGAAAATCAACAGAACCTTTTCACGGATGTCATCTGCCACTCGAATAGATAATCTTATCTTATCTTCTAGAAAGATGGTTGGTGATGTCATTAAAACGAAACTATCCTGTCATATCTGCTATTGTTATTATTGAAGATTAGGGGCTCTGTGAGCCAACTGCGACCATTGCTGATCCATTATGATCACCACCTTTTTGATAGTTAGCTGCTAATATCTATGTAATCTATGCTAATATGCAATGGCCTGGAGATATCTCAGGGTAGTTTTAGCAGGGAATTATTGCATCATTCCGGTATTAGTAGGTGAGCAACCATATACAATATATCTTTTGCACATCAGAGGGCCACATCTGCAAAGCATACGCATCGGTGTCTAATCCTGCTCCGAACAAAATCTGCAAGCTTTTGTTCGAAGAAGGATGAAACTGAACATGTGTTTGTTCAGACTGCAGTAAGTGCCCTAATGATAATACAAACGTAGTTGCTGCTTAGAGCGAGGCAAGTTACAGGATATTTTTCGCCCGTATCCCTTCATCGGGGTTTTAACATGCTTATTTCTAGAAGTGTTCGTTCAGTGAATCTTAAATTTGTGCACATATTGCATTGTAAGGGTCTTAAAGACCTGGCGCTTTGATATTAGGAATTGGCAGAAAACTGTTCGCAATGATACGAAAATGGTTTCCTCGTAGAGATCGTTATCCTTAAAATAATAATAGTCAATATTTTTTCGTTACATAAGTTACGTTTTGAATTATAATTGAAAAAATACTACCTACTAATTTTACAATTACACGCCGTTGAATTAAATGGCAAATTTGATGGCAACTGTGCTTCGGACTTCCGTTGTACAATTATCAGTGATATGACATCAACTTCTATACGTTCTATAGGTAAATCTAATCTAAGTAATCTAGCCAAGTAAATCTAATCTTATACAACGTGTCATCAATATAACGTAAAACCGTGTCAACTCATTTAAAACATAAAAACTGTTCTAGCGAAAAAATATTATTTTCAGGAATAAATCAAAAATTACAAATATGTAAGGTTCTATTGTACTGACTAAAACGTTCCTAGCGACCATTACTCAGACCGGGTGCGGCGAGCGCGACACGGAGCGGGTAGCGCGCGTAAAATAAATGATATACTAGAAACAGGGTTGACAAAATTCAGTATTTTTTTTATTTTGATCAACAAGACCGTATTTTTTTTACATAGGCAACATTTCTGCTTTAAAAGGGGTAAATTAAGCTGCAGCACCATTTAGTGGCGAGTTACAACAAAGTCAATAGCTGGAAAATATTCTCCGTGCTCAAATACCTATGTATACCAATTTTCATGGCGATCGGTTGAACGGTATAGAACTTTATGTGCTGCAGCGCCATCTAGTGGCGAGTTACAACAAAGTCGTTAGCATAAAAACCTTCGCCATGAAAAAATTCATATATGTGCCAACTTTCATGGTGATCGGTCAAACGGTGTCGAAGTCTATTAACATCAGATATACCAACATCCATTTATATTTAATAACTAGGTTTCGGCGGCGCCCCCCGGGCGCCGGCCTTCCTCCGGCCTACAGCCTCGCGACGTGGAGCTCGGCCTTCGGCCTCGCGTAGATTACACACTGGGAGAAGTCGCTGTTGTTGTTGCTGTGCGGGTCCTGCATGGTGGCCATCTTCAAAAATGGCGGAATCTAAATAAGAATTCCAAATCCTTAATCAGGGTCCCCTGAACCCCCCAGATATCAATTTTCATCCAGATCGGACAACTTGAAATTTTGGTGGTGCGGTAGTCCGGTCGCTCCGGGCTTCGCTCTACGCGGATCTCGGCCTGCGGCCTCGTTAGACGCAGCTCGGCCTGCGGCCTCGTTAGACGCAGCTCGGCCTTCGGTATCGCATAAGTTACACAGCGTGCGCGGCTGGTGGTGCCGTAGTCCGGTCGCTTCGGGCTTCGCCCTACGCGGAGCTCGCCCTGCTGCTTCGTTAGACGCAGCTCGGCCTTCGGCCTCGCGTAAGTTACACAGTGATCAAATTCGGACGCTCCGGGCTTTGCCCTACCCGGAGCTCGGCCTACGGCCTCGCTGTACAGCCGCCATCTTTAAAAAGGTTTGAATATAAATAATAATTCCAAATCCTTAGTCAGGATTCCCTAAACCCCCCAGATATCAATTTTTATCCGAATCGGATGATGTTGGAAAAAGGCCGCCATCTTGGATTCGCCATCTTAGAAATCTTAGTAGAAAGAAATCCTCATGATAAATGATATTAGTTTGAGCACCATATCTCTGATCAAGGTGCCGATATCTCTAACCGTTTCGGAGCTGTCGCCCAAAGAATTTCGTATGGCGGCCATCTTGGAAAATTTCGACACCTACCCTAAATCCTCAATCGGAAACCTCCGGAAGCCAATTTCCTCCTTACCTTGAAACACATTCTTTCAGAAATTTTTAAATTTCCCATAATTTTTTTTAAATTTCCGCCATCTTGGATTTTTTTTTTTCGCCTAATTTACCCATAGACCAAAGTTTCTAACGAGGGGGAATTCCACCCCGCACCCCCCGTCTAATTCAGCCTACCGCCTCTCAAATGTCCTCGGAACCCAAAATCGAAATTTCCACTTTATATGGCAGCCATCTTGAAAAAGGCGGACTTGCCCCACCATATTAATTTGAGCACCGATTCGATATCTCCAACCGTTCGGGAGAAAAGGCCAAAATAAATTTGTATGGCGGCCATCTTGAATCCGCCATTTTGAATTTTTTTCGCGCTCTCGTCAGACTGCGTGCGGTTCTCTATGACATTCGGTCGAGCACCATACGACTACCTCTCACCGTTTAGGCAGATCGTCGACCGTCGAGCTGAAGGCCCACCGGATGCGGACGGGCCCGCTCCGAGTGCAGCTCCCGGGCGAGCTCGGCCTGCGGCCTCGTGTTATTAGTATAAGTACAATGTAATAAGTAAAGATAGACTTGTTTATGTCCTCCTTGGTATATGTAAGGCTATGTCTGGCAACACTCTCTCTCTCTGGTGTCATGGTGGATAGTGAACTGTCTGTAGTGTGTGCTCTTGGAGAAGTAAACCTACTAAAATAGAATTTGCATAATATTTTATTTACTTATAACATCTGGTTATGGGCCCAGACACATACTAATGGATAAATAAATATATACTCAACTTGAGTGAAAATAAACTGTAGTGCGAAAGTACAATACCGTGCGCACGCGTGGAAGTTTGAGGTTAAGTTGCGCCGAGGAGGAAATACTTGTTCGAGGTATCGTACAAGGCAGGAAAAGCCTACAGGAAGAAAGAAACCATGGATGGTCAGAATGGGCAGGCAGTTATGAAACTGGAGGGCCTTCGGAACTGGAATATATGGAAATTCCAAACGTCCGTGCTGCTACGGGGTCAAGGTCTTTACAAAATAGTAGATGGAACAACAGTAAAACCAGAGGACAAAATTACAAAGTGTTTATGAACAGAAATCAGAAACAAGCATTCATATTGTGCAGCAAAGACTTTTTCAATTTAAATTTGATGAAGGTTACGACATGTCTGTTTTTATCTCAAAAATACAAGAAATGCAAAGTCAATTGAAACAGCTGGGAGAAAATATATCCGAAAAGTTTATTATAACCAAAATTCTGATGTCATTACCGGAAGAATATAGACATTTCATCTCGGCATGGGAGTCAGCACCAGATGACAAGCAGACCTATGAAAATCTAGTGGCTAGATTGTTGACAGAAGAAGAAAGAATTAAAGATAAAGGTGCGAGTTCACAATCGTCGGCGGCATTCGTAGCTAAAAAGGTGGACAGGAAAACTGAAGTGCTTTAAGTGTAATAAACTGAGACATTTTCA
This sequence comes from Sesia apiformis, assembly GCA_914767545.1. Classification (NCBI taxonomy): domain Eukaryota; kingdom Metazoa; phylum Arthropoda; class Insecta; order Lepidoptera; family Sesiidae; genus Sesia; species Sesia apiformis. Next base: position 2,021,609 of record OU611962.1, read on the forward strand.
AAGTGAGTGCAAATATAATAACAATAACACGGAGTTTCGTAACTATAGGGGCAACCGACCAAACCTAAGTACATGTACATGTACATGTCAAGTACATGCGATATTATACACGCTGATACATGCGGCCCAATGAAAGAGGCATCTGTAGGAGGATCCAAGTACTTCGTCGTATTTAAAGATGACTACACGAAATTCCGAAGAGTGTATTTTGTGAAAACAAAAGATGAAATTAAGAAATGTGTCCAAAAACTTTATTGCATTGGCGGAAAATGAAACGGGAAACAAGATAAAGACATTTCGAACCGATAATGGCACCGAATTTATAAATAGAGAAATAAGAGAGCTATTTGAGTCTAAAGGTAGACAACATCAGACATCGCTGAGCTACACACCTGAACAAAATGGCAGAGCCGAGCGGGAAATCAGAACCATAGTGGAAGCAGCTCGAACTATGTTGTATGCTAGAGATTTGCCCATTAGTCTGTGGGCAGAAGCGGTTAACACAGCCACATATGTATTAAACAGAACCGGGAAAAGCTCAGATAATGGAAAGACTCCATATGAGCTATGGTCAAATAAGAGTGATTATGACATAAGTAACCTCAAAATTTTTGGTACCACTGTGTATGCCCACATACCCAAAGAAAAGCGTCATAAGTGGGATGCCAAAGGAGAAAAGGGGATCATGGTGGGTTATGGCGAAACCACCAAAGGATACAGAGTGTATTTTCCGAACAGAAATGAAGTAGAGACAAAAAGAGATGTTGTTTTTGTAAAGGATAAAGTTTGCCCTAAAACTGAGAATAATGTCTCGGGCGTGGTGACAATCGAAAACAAAGATTGTTTTGGGGTTCCATTTGTAACTGAGGAAGATGACCAAATGCAAGATCAGAATAGTCAGTGTGATTTGAGATCTCCTTCACAAGGTGATAATGAGCAGAATAGCTTTGACTATACTTCAAGTAGTACCTTGCAAAGTGAGGCGGAGAGCAGTCTCTTATGTACCCAGTGAAGAAGAAGACTATGAAGAATGTGAAGCAAGAGACATAAGGCCTGAGACCAAACGCGTCAGATAGCAAAAAGTGTTCTTCAAATGTAATACCGTTTTGACAGAAAACGAAGAACCCAAAACATATGCTGAAGCTATCAGAAGCCCGAATGCTTCCGAATGGAAAGATGCTATGGATAAGGAATTACAGACCTTAAGAGACAACAACACACGGAGCATTTGTGATTTGCCAGTCAACGAGAAAGTAATTAATAGTAAATGGGTGTATAAAGTGAAACAAATAAAGGGTGTTATGCAATACAAAGCAAGGTTGGTGGCTCTAGCCTCTAGGCTTCGAACAAAGTGATAATTTGAGTCTTAATGAAATTTATGCACCTGTGGCAAAACTAGCAACCTTCAGGTTGTTTTTAGCCATAGCCACCAAACTTAACCTACCTGTTTTTCAGGTGGATGTGATAGGAGCATTTTTATATGGGGAAATTGAAGAAAATGTGTATATAAGTTTACCCGATGGTGCTTATGAAAATAACCATAACATTGTAAAATTAAATAAAGCTTTGTATGGGCTCAAAAAATCTCCAAAATACTGTAACGATAAATCTAATTCAGTTATGTTGAGGGAAGGCTTTAAGAGATCTAAATGTGATTCATGACTTTACTCAAAATGTGAAGGAAATGATCAAATGTATGTACTCATATATGTCGATGGTACGTTGATGTTTGGTACAAATGAAAAACAAATTTCTGAACTAAAGACTATGTTAAACTAGGAATTTAAAATGAAAGATTTAGGGTTAATCTCTGATTTTCTTGGTGTAAATGTAAAACAAGATTTGAATAAACACATTACAGAAATTTGTCAGAAAAATTATCTAGAAAATGTGCTGAAAAGATTCAGTATGTATGACTGTAAACCTATTAGTACTCCCATGGATCAGAATTTTAATACTAAGGAACTGGAAAATAATAAATGTAATGCTGGTGTAGAAAACCTATGTAGACAGATTATTGGATGTTTGATGTATGCAGCTTCAGGTACAAGACCGGATATCTGTGTCGCGATATCAATACTGAGCAGATATCAAGATAGGGCCAGTAATATCCTATTAGCAGCTCTGAAACGAGTCCTGCGTTACATCAAACATAATTTGGAGTACAAACTAGTTTATAAATGTGATGATAGTAAATTAGTAGGTTTTTGTGATTCTGACTTCGCGGGGGATGTAAGGGATCGCAAATCGACAAGTGGGTACTGTTTTATCTACTCAAATTGTCTTGTATCGTGGTGTTCAAAGAAACAAAGTACAGTCAGCATCTCATCAACTGAGGCAGAGTATGTTTCACTAACTATGGCAGCAACTGAAGCATGTTGGTTGTATAATTTGTTGTGACTTTAATATAAAAAATGTTCTTCCCATAACTATATTTTGTGATAATCAGTCTGTCATAATGATTGCCAATACTAACAATGTAAAAAGATTGAAACATATAGATATAAAATATCATTTCATTAGAGAACAAATTGAAAAAGGAAAAATATATGTAAAACATGTTAATACTTGTGACCAAGTTGCAGATATGTTAACAAAATCCTTGAAAAATGATCTATTGGTTAAATTTGTTAACATGTGTGGAATAATAAGGGCTTGATAACTAAATTTACAGCTTGGTCTGATTCAGTGTTACATAAGAAGTTAAAAATTACTAGCTATAAGTTAAAGGATGTTTATATTGGAAAATTAAATTAAGAATTAAATAATTAATTAGGTTTCTAAGTTTGTAATTGTCACTTATTACATTGACAGGGGGTGTTAGTATAAGTACAATGTAATAAGTAAAGATAGACTTGTTTATGTCCTCCTTGGTATATGTAAGGCTATGTCTGGCAACACACTCTCTCTCTGGTGTCATGGTGGATAGTGAGCTGTCTGTAGTGTGTGCTCTTGGAGAAGTAAACCTACTAAAATAGAATTTGCATAATATTTTATTTACTTATAACATCTCCTCGCCCGCGCCGCTCGGCCTCCGGCCTCGCGGAAGTTATGGGCGATCGAAGTTTGAAATTTCAATTGACGGCTGCCATCTTGGAGACGGCGGAATCGAAAAACCGACCCGAAATTCGCAATCAGGGCCCCCACGGCCCCTCGGACAAATTTAAAAATCGGCCGCCATCTTGAATACGCCATTTTGAAAAAAAATGTTTCACCACGAGAAAGTCGACGCGGGCCCGAATGACATTTGGTCGAGCACCTCCCGCCTACCTCTTACCGTTCCCGAGCTACGAGCGATTTCATTTTGTATGGAGGCGATGCTGGACGTTCGAAATTCAAATTTTCGCGACGCGCTCTGGCATCTGCCGGCGGTTCCCTATGACATTCGGTCGAACACCCCCCGCGCAGCTGTTACCGTTTGGCCGGACCGTTTGAATTTTTCATCAGGTTTGGACAACTCGAAGAAGTCGGATTTTTCTGGTGCTCACCGACCCCGAGGGTTCACTTTCTCATTCAAAGTTTCTCACTAGGGTGGTGGGAACTGGGAGAACAATTATGTCAGTCAGTCAGTGAGTGAGTGGTAATTTAACTTTATATATCGATGGATGGAATTTTTAATGGAATTTTTAATAATAGTGACGCTTTTTCACTGAATTTATATACTAACATTATCTAGGTCCCGGTCACTACTGAGAAAATGTCGTTATACCCCTCAATCTACTGACAAAATGTGCTAAACTGCATAAAGACAAGTGTCATCTGGCGGCACGAATTACTTCATTCTCGGGATTTTTCGTATAGTGGCGGTATTCTTTTCAGTGTGCGTTATGTGTTAATTGTGGCTTGAATGTCTCCCGAATGAAAAGACACGGGAGGATAAATATGTTTTGATATACTCATACCTAAGCGTTTATCTATTTATATGAGTACGGTGGAGCCAAACGGAACGTTATTAATTTACTACTCTATGTATGTATTGTGAATGTGCATTTAAAATGTGATAGCGTCATTAAAGTTTCATAATTTAAACCCTTAATTGTAATAATAACCGATCGTTGGCCAGTTTAGCCAAAATTACTACTGTTTTCTGGTATTCTCCTTTGCATCACTTTTGCACGCGCGTGTACACGGTATCTTTTGTCGTTGAAACAGATCAGTTTGTTTGTCTAGGAATAAGTATACTCATTTATAATGTGTTTTGTTTCACAGCACGTAATGTTACCATACGTGTATTCGTTACTGCTCGCAATTTTTTCTAGAATCATTCATGTAAGTTTTATCACAGAAATATTTGATTTGCGGCGGCAGCACTGCCGCCCCTATACTTTGTTTTGTTTTATAGAAGTCTTTTGTTATTGTTTAAAGACAGTTTATCTCGTGGTAAGTGGTTACTGTCGCCCATGGACATCCGCGATACATGCCAATATCAAACCAGAATGACAAACGTTGGCACGCCCGCGGATACACTGCCTACCTTTGGAGATTTGGTTAGGAAAATGGGGTGGGATAGGATAGTATGAGATGGAAATGGGCTGTGGTATATCCATTCTCTATCGAAATACGTTCGTACATTGGGAGAATAGAATATGGGGAGAAATGTAGTAATGTAGAAATGGGTAATTTGGTCAGACGAGCCCGCCCAGTGGCTGTCGGATTGCAGCGTGCACCCTCCCCCTCCCACTATGGCCTTTATCAATTTATAGGTCCTTACACCAACACTTTTTAATTTCCTTCGAGAATCATTATTGCCAGTAATTATTATTATCTAATGTCGGGAATTATTTTTGTAAGTTTACACGAGTGTTGTCATAGGAAATGAGGTGTTCCTCTCATTCTATTCTACATTCTATTCGATGGGATGGAGTGGGGTTGCATTATGGGATGCAATGAAATGGGACGGGATGGGGTGAATTTATATCGGGTATATTTAAGGTGCAGCACGTGTTAAAGGCGAGCCTCAGATGATAACCCAGTTATTATTTAATTAAATTCTACCTCACTTTGTTATTATTGTATGATACCGTCAGGATTGATTGGGATGTGAGAGATGGGATAGGTTTGGCCGGTGTGGATTTCGATGGGCGGTATGGGTTTTATGTGCGATAGGGTGGCGTGGGACGGACAGGGTAAAAGTGCAGTGATTAGTACGGAATGAATGAACTGTTAGCTTTATGTATTGATCGGTCCGAAGTAGTTATTGTATGTAGGTGCTATATGGGGTTCTTTAATAAATACGTAATTAGTAGAATATCATTATAATTTTTTCCTCGGCAACAGAGTCATTACATGGAAGTCATACCTGAGCGCGTTTACGTAACGTATGTCAATGAGAAATACATGGATTATGTCAATATCTCAATCAGAAGATACAATAGGAAGAGCCTATATTTCTACAACATGGAATTCTTTAATAAATGCGAGATGGAAAATAATGTAACGGTAAACAATATTACAATATTAACATTTTTTTTTGATTTTTGTGAAAATGATTCAAAATATTAAAAAAATAAAAAGGTAAGGATATCTTTTTTACTTTTTTTTAATCCTTATTAATAAATGTTTCTAATCTTCTTTTTTCTTCCTTTTTTAAATCTTATTTAATTGATCATTCACGTACTTTAGGGATAACGAATGAATTATTCCAATGCAGAAATCAGAAATTTCGAACTGCGAAAATAAAAGAATTCTCAACAATAAGTAAGGACATCACAAAATGTTCGTACGTTATAGCACCAAAAACTGAAAGTGCCAGCCAAACAAAAGTAATAATATATTCGTTTTGCACTGGTTAATCGAAGCATTTATTACTATTACACCAAATGTTATTTGAGTTGGAAAAATCTGTATTTTCTTACATTTTCGATATAAATAAAATTATGAACTAACAAAAATAAATGGACAAAGGATGTACAAAATGGTATGTCCTGTGAAAATGCAGGCTTTTCCAACTGAAATAACAACACAAAGAGTTACCCTTACAGCTTTGGTGTCATAGTAATAAATGCTTCGATTAACCAGTTCTAACAGAATATACACTTAGCATTACATTTGCTTGGCCGGCACTTTCAGGTATTGGTTCAATAATGTATGAACATTTTATGATGTCCTTTCTACGGTTTCCCTGATACACAACAATTAAAAAATTAACTATTTTAGCAATATTGGACATAGTTTTTTATTATTTAATTATTTATTTAAACTTCTTTGCACAATGATATGTACAAAAGGTGGATTTAATGCCATAATAAGGCATTCTCTAGCACCAATGATCGCAATACAGAAAAATGATCGCAGATGCAGTTCTGAATTATATAATAGAAAGTACAAAAAAATTATCTAACATACATACATATATAACAAAAGTAGATACATACATATACAAGTAGATAGGTATACAATAGTTAATATTAATACTCAATATTAATAATACTCAATCATTTTCAGTTGCACTTGGTCTTCTACGAATTTCTTCACAATGAGTATAAAAGAAGTTTTGTTGAACTGAAGATGAAACTGTGTGAATTTGTTAACAAAGAGCCGTACATTGGAGATTTGTTTAAAAGGCGTGGCCTTATTTGTCCAGTACCACGTGTTAGTATACACATCTATATTTATTATATTCGCAATTTATTTATGCAGTTGTAAGAAATAAGTGAATAACAATACGTGTGTGGGTGGCGAGCCTTTGGAGAGGCCTATATGCAGCATATCCATATATGGAGAGACATAGCTGATGGTATGGTAAGTGGTTTATATTTCCTCATCGTAAATACACTCACCTGCACTCTCATCACGCGGAAACTAACAAATTTTGAAAACCGACTTTTTAAAACTCAGCCCTTTTTTATGAAAATCACTCAGTAACTCGCACCGCGTACGTACACTCGTACCACGTACGTACACTCGCACTGCGTACGTACACTTTCACCGCGTACGTACACTCGCACCGCGTACGTACACTCGCACCGCGTACGGACACTCGCACCGCGTAAGTACACTCGCACCGCGTACGTACACTCGCACCGCGTACGTACACTCGCACCGCGTACGTACACTCGCACCGCGTACGTACACTCGCACCGCGTAGATACACTCGCACCCCGTAGGTACACTCACACCGCGTACGTACGCGGTACGCGTACTCGCACCGATTCACATAGATATACGAGTAGTTGTCGGCGGCGAGTATGCGGCGTTGTCGTTCGTAGCAGCATATTTTGAGGAATATATAGAATAATAAAGTCAGACTTCATTTTTTTTCTTCGTATATGGCAAAGCATATTCAGCCAGTGTCAAGTTTTCTGCGTAATAAACGATTTCGAAGTCTAAAACGTATCTTGTCAGTGGCTAGTCCCATCGAAGTAAATCAGGAGTCGATCAGTAAAGCGATAGTGTTACTGAGGTTTACTAAGGACAGAAGAGGACTCCTTGGAAGAACACGAAAAACGCAGTCGCAGGCTTTTATTTGATTATCACAAACAACACATACGAAAAACACTTTAAAGTTTAGTAAACTATCACTATTAAAGCACAAAACGCCCAGTACACAAATTCGTTCTTAACATGGTGAAGGTATTTTTTATTTAATCCTGTATGTATATTATATAAATATGTATATTATATCTCGGATATGGACTGAAAATGTCGCTAGTAGTCGTGTTTGAGTCATTATTTTACTATCTCGTAAAATCATAATTGAATGGTCAGTAGTAAATAGCTTACGAATTATTTGGTTAACTTGAGACGGTTATAATTAGTTTAAAATTACACGTCTTACGCTAGAGGGCGCTTGTGTCGAATCAAATAGAGGGCGCTGGGGTGATATCCGAGTGGCGTGCTAACTTATGTCAACCCCATTTTATGCCCACTCGTTACCAGGTCTATAAAAGCCGAAAGTAGGAAGCAGACAGTCCGGTGTCATGTCATGTCCGGTGACTCTTGAAAGGCCATTGGGACCACAAGAATTTAGCCATTCCGAAAAAAACGACCACTCTTTACAAACGGGTTGCCATCAAGTTAACATGATACCATCATTGGTAGTGATAGAAGTGTAAGTACTGTGTGTGTACCTATAATTAATTACCGTGAGTGATATTCCGTCATTGAAATTACTGATCTATAGTGTCTCGTGTTAATAGTTATTACTTTGATTGTAATAACTATAAACATATTTTGACTTAAGGAGGATCGGCCCGGTCAACAAGGTCAACGGCATGGAGGTTGACCCGGAGACCGCAAGGTCTCCGTCTAAATTCTTTGCTAGAAATCTTTGCTAAATGCCGATCGAAGAAACTCACTAGTAACAGTTAAAATAAACTAGCGAGATCTACCCCTTTGTTTTCTCCATATTCCACTTATTCGCATATGTATTTTTTTTATAGAATGGATGGTAGACGAGCGGGCGGGCCACATGATGGTAAGTGGTCACCGCTGGCGACCTTGCAGAATCCTGTTCACAGCTCTCTTGAAGAGCCCCTAACGGTAATACCTCAGCTGGCAGTTCATTCCACAACTTTTGAGTTCGGGGTGTAAAGTGTCTTTTAGAGCGCACTGTACGCACGAAGTGCGGATGAACCGCACGACGACGACGAGCGGTGCGATGGTAAAAACCCGAAGTTAGCATCAAATTGAACAGCTCTTCAGAACATTTCCCATTATAAAAGCGGTAGAAAACGCTGAGAGATGCAACATCTCTACGGATGCTGAGCGATTCTAAACCACCTGTGAGCGTGGAATCGTCGATAATTCGAATAGCGCGTCCTTGGACGGAGTCAATAGGGTCCAGCTGGTACTTCGTTGCACCGGCCTAGAGGTGTGAGCAGTACTCCATGTGGGGTCTGACTTCAGCTTTATAAAGCGACAAGCGTTGTCCCGGAGTGAAGTACTGCTTTGCTCTTTTCAATACACCGAGCTTTTTACTAGCAAGTTTTGTCTTCTCTTGTTTTGTATATATTTGTAAGTTCTGTAAAGTGACACATTATTTAAATTAAATAATTTAACGATATCTGAGTTTGTTAAGATACTTGTTTGATTACAGGGTTCGTACAGTTTTATGAACATGAGCCTAATACGTGAATTCCCTTACATTTGGCCCTTCGAAAGGTTTAAAACTATCGGACGTCTTTATCACACAACAAGAGGCGAAATCATTGGCAATGTAGAGATATACGCAAGAGTCAAGCAGCAAATAATCAAAACATAGTTTTGTATATCTTTCGATGTTACATGAAATTAAAAGACGTTTTTTCTATATTTTATTTCAATCTTCATTTATCCTTAAGTTCTTCGTCTGGTAATGTAAAAAATAATCTTGACCTCTATGTTCTTTCAAAATAATCGAAAATGCAACTACCAGGCAGCCACTGGGATGGATACTGCATTTGACAAAGCAAATCTTACACGATTCAGCAGTTTGATTCACAGAATACTACCGTGAAGTGCATTGCATTTCCCACGATACCGTATTTCCCCATTATACCCATTTTCCCCATTGTGTTTCCCCGTTGTTCCCCATTTCTGTAGTGAATGAGATATGCTAGAACCCATTCCCACCCATTCCATCCTATCCATCCCCATTTTCCCAACCCTTTCTCCAAATACATTCCTTCAAATCTCCGAAGTTGGCCAGCTCATCCGGAGGCGTGCCAACGTTTGTAATTGTGAACTGATGTTGGCGTGTATCGCGCATGTCGCAGGGCGACAGTATCCACTTACCAGCAGTTTACTGGCTGCGCGTAAACTGACTTCTTTGTATAAAAAAACACAGCATGATTGCGTATTGAATCAATATAACCAAAAATAATCCAGACAATATATAAATTATAGTAAAAAAATGATAAACCTAATACCTACTCAATTCAACAAATTGATATCTGAACAAAAATCTAACCTTTACACAAACTTAATATACAAAAGCAACAATAGGATGAAATCTATGTAGAATGTAATGACTAGGTAACGGAGAAAATCAACAAAATCTTTTCACGGATGTCACCTGCCACTCGAATAGATAATCTTATACATCTAGAAAGATGGTTGGTGATGTCATTATAACGAAACTATCCTCTCACATCTGCTATTGTTATTATTGAAGATTAGGGGCTCTGTGAGCCAACTGCGACCATTGCTGATCCATTATGATCACCACCTTTTTGATAGTTAGCTGCTAATATCTATGTAATCTATGCTAATATGCAATGGCCTGGAGATATCTCAGGGTAGTTTAAGCAGCGAATTATTGCATCATTCCGGTATTAGTAGGTGAGCAACCATATACAATATATCTTTTGCACATCAGAGGGCCACATCTGCAAAGCATACGCATCGGTGTCTAATCCTGCTCCGAACAAAATCTGCAAGCTTTTGATCGGAGCAGGATGAAACTGAACATGTGTTTGTTCAGATTGCAGTAAGTGCCCTAATGATAATACAAACGTAGTTACTGCTTAGAGCGAGGCAAGTTACAGCATATTTTTCGCCTGTATCCCTTCATCGGGGTTTTAACATGCTTATTTCTAGAAGTGTTCGTTCAGTGAATCTTAAATTTATGCACATATTGCATTGTAAGGGTCTTAAAGACCTGGCGCTTTGATATTAGGAATTGGCAGAGAACTGTTCGCAATGATACGAAACTGGTTTCCTTGTAGAGATCGTAATCCTTAAAATAATAATAGTCAATATTTTTTCGTTACGTAAGTTACGTTTTGAATTATAATTGAAAAAATACTACCTACTAATTTTACAATTACACGCCGTTGAATTAAATGGCAAATTTGATGGCAACTGTGCTTCGGACTTCCGTTGTACAATTATTAGTGATATGACATCAACTTCTATACGTTCTATAGGTGTATGTGCTTGCCAAGTAAATCTAATGTTATACAACGTGTCATCAATATAACGTAAAACTGTGTCAACTCATTGAAAACATAAAAACTGTTCTAGCGAAAAAATATTATTTTCAGGAATAAATCAAAACAATGTTCTACATATTTGTTAGAAATATGTAACAAATATGTTCTGTTGTGCTGACTAAAACGTTCCTAGCGACCATTACTCAGACCGGGTGCGGCGAACGCGACACGGAGCGGGTAGCGCGCGTAAAATAAATGATATACTAGAAACAGGGTTGACAAAATTCAATATTTTTTTATTTTAATCAACAAGACCGTGTTTTTTTTACATAGGCAACATTTCTGCTTTAAAAGGGGTAAATTAAGCTGCAGCACCATTTAGTAGCGAGTTACAACAAAGTCAATAGCTGGAAAATATTCTCCGTGCTCAAATACCTATGTATACCAATTTTCATGGCGATCGGTTGAACGGTATAGAACTTGATGTGCTGCAGCGCCATCTAGTGGCGAGTTACAACAAAGTCGTTAGCATAAAAACCTTCGCCATGAAAAAAATCATATATGTGCCAACTTTCATGGTGATCGGTCAAACGGTGTCGAAGTCTATTAACATCAGATATATCAACATCCATTTATATTTAATAACTAGGTTTCGGCGGCGCCCCCTGGCGCCGGCCTTCCCCTGAGGGGGGGGGGGGGGGGATGCTCTGGGCTTCGCCCTGCGCGGAGCTCGGCCTACGGCCTCGCGACGTGGAGCTCGGCCTTCGGCCTCGCGTAGATTACACACTGGGAGAAGTCGCTGTTGTTGTTGCTGTACGGGTCCTGCATGGTGGCCATCTTCAAAAATGGCGGAATCTAAATAAGAATTCCAAATCCTTAATCAGGGTCCCCTGAACCCCCCAGATATCAATTTTCATCCAGATCGGACAACTTGAAATTTTGGTGGTGCGGTAGTCCGGTCGCTCCGGGCTTCGCCCTACGGGGATCTCGGCCTGCGGCCTCGTTAGGCGCAGCTCGGCCTTCGGCCTCGCATAAGTTACACAGCGTGCGCGGCTGGTGGTGCTGTAGTCCGGTCGCTCCGGGTTTCGCCCTACGCGGAGCTCGGCCTACGGCCTCGCTGGACAGCCGCCATCTTTAAATGGGGTTGAATATAAATAATAATTCCAAATCCTTAGTCAGGATCCCCTAAACCCCCCAGATATCAATTTTTATCCGAATCGGATGATGTTGGAAAAAGATGATAAATGATATTAGTTTGAGCACTATATCTCTGATCAAGGTGCCGATATCTCTAACCGTTTCGGAGCTGTCGCCCAAAGAATTTCGTATGGCGGCCATCTTGGAAAATTTCGGCACCTACTCTAAATTCTCAATCGGAGCCCTCCGGAAGCCAATTTCCTCCTCGACCTTGGACCTTACCTTGAAACACATTCTTTCAGAAAATTTTAAATATCCCATAGTTCTTTTTTAATTTCCGCCATTTTGTGTCCGCCATCTTGGATTTATTTTTCGCCTAATTTGCCCATAGACCAAAGTTTCTAACGACGGGGAATTCCACCCCGCACCCCCCGTCTAATTCGGCCTACCGCCTCTCAAATGTCCTCGGAACCCAAAATCGAAATTTCCACTTTATATGGCAGCCATCTTGAAAAATGACGGAATAAAAAAAGTTTCAAAATCCTAAATCAGGGTCCCCTGAACTCCCCAGGTATTAAATTTCATCCCGATCTTAGGAATTTTAAAAATGGCCGCCATCTTGGATTCTTATCGCCATCTTAGAAAACATTTTTCGTCCAGTGGAAGGACATGGACTTGCCCCACCATATTAATTTGAGCACCGATTCGATATCTCCAACCGTTCGGGAGAGAAGACCAAAATAAATTTGTGTGGCGGCCATCTTGAATCCGCCATTTTGAATTTTTATCGCTCTCTCGTCAGATTGCCTGCGGTTCTCTATGACATTCGGTCGAGCACCATACGACTACCTCTCACCGTTTAGGCAGGCCGTCGACCGTCGAGCTGAAGGTCCACCAGATGCGGACGGGCCCGCTCCAAGTGTAGCTCCCGGGCGAGCTCGGCCTGCGGCCTCACCCGCGCCGCTCGGCCTCCGGCCTCGCGGAAGTTATGGGCGATCGAAGTTTGAAATTTCAATTGACGGCCGCCATCTTGGAGACGGCGGAATCGAAAAACCGACCCGAAATTCGCAATCAGCGACCCCACGGCCCACCGGATGCCGATTTCCACCCCCTCGGACAAATTTGAAAATCGGCCGCCATCTTGAATCCGCCATTTTGAAAAAAAATTTTCACCACGTGAAGGCGACGCCGGCCCGAATGACATTTGGTCGAGCACCTCCAGCCTACCTCTTACCGTTTCCGAGCTACGAGCGATTTCATTTTGTATGGAGGCGACGCTGAACGTTCGAAATTCAAATTTTCGCGACGCGCTCTGGCATCTGCCGGCGGTTCCCTATAACATTCGGTCGAACACCCCCCGCGCAGCTGTTACCGTTTGGCCGGGCCGTTTGAATTTTTCATCAGGTTTGGACAACTCGAAGAAGTCGTATTTTTCTGGTGCTCACCGACCCCGAGGGTTCACTTTCTCATTCAAAGTTTCTCACTGGGGTGGTGGGAACTGGGAGAACAATTATGTCAGTCAGTCAGTGAGTGAGTGGTAATTTAACTTTATATATCGATGGAATGGAATGGAATTTTTAATAATAGTGACGCTTTTTCACTGAATTTATATACTAACATTATCTAGGTCCCGGTCACTACTGAGAAAATATCGTTATACCCCTCAATCTACTGACAAAATGTGCTAAACTGCATAAAGACAAGTGTCATCTGGCGGCACGAATTACTTCATTCTCGGGATTTTTCGTATAGTGGCGGTATTCTTTTCAGTGTGCGTTATGTGTTAATTGTTCCTTGAATGTCTCCCGAATGAAAAGACACGGGAGGATAAATATGTTTTGATATACTCATACCTAAGCGTTTATCTATTTATCTGAGTACGGTGGAGCCAAACGGAACGTTATTAATTTACTACTCTATGTATGTATTGTGAACGTGCATTTAAAATGTGATGACGTCATTAAAGTTTGATAATTTAAACCCTTAATTGTAATAATAACCGATCGTTGGCCAGTTTAGCCAAAATTACTACTGTTTTCTGGTATTCTTCTCCTTTGCATCACTTTTGCATGCGCGTGTACACGGTATCTTTTGTCGTTGAAACCGATCAGTTTGTTTGTCTATTAATAAGTATACTCATTTATAATGTGTTTTGTTTCACAGCACGTGATGTTACCATACGTGTATTCGTTACTGCTCGCAATTTTTTCTAGAATCATTCATGTAAGTTTTATCACAGAAATATTTGATTTGCGGCGGCAGCACTGCCGCCCCTATACTTTGTTTTGTTTTATAGAAGTCTTTTGTTATTGTTTAAAGACAGTTTATCTCGTGGTAAGTGGTTACTGTCGCCCATGGACATCCGCGATACATGCTAATATCAAACCAGAATGACAAACGTTGGCACGCCCGCGGATACACTGCCTACCTTTGGAGATTTGGTTAGGAAAATGGGGTGGGATAGGATAGTATGAGATGGAAATGGGCTGTGGTATATCCATTCTCTATCGAAATACGTTCGTACATTGGGAGAATAGAATATGGGGAGAAATGTAGTACATTTTACGTTAATCTTCTGTAAGAGAGGGGTAATTTGGTCAGACGAGCCCGCCCAGTGGCTGTCGGATTGCAGCGTGCACCCTCCCCCTCCCACTATGGCCTTTATCAATTTACAGGTCCTTACACCAACACTTTTTAATTTCCTTCGAGAATCATTATTGCCAGTAATTATTATTATCTAATGTCGGGAATTATTTTTGTAAGTTTACACGAGTGTTGTCATGGGAAATGAGGTGTTCCTCTCATTCTATTCTACACTCTATTCGATGGGATGAAGTGGGCTTGATTATGGGATGCAATGAAATGGGACGGGATGGGGTGAATTTATATCGGGTTTATTTAAGGTTCAGCACGTGTTAAAGGCGAGCCTCAGATGGTAACCCAGTTATTATTTAATTAAATTCTACCTCACTTTGTTATTATTGTATCATACCGTCAGGATTGATTGGGATGTGAGAGATGGGATAGGTTTGGCCGGTGTGGATTTCGATGGGCGGTATGGGTTTTATGTGCGATAGGGTGGCGTGTTACGGACAGGGTAAAAGTGCAGTGATTAGTACGGAATGAATGAACTGTTAGCTTTATATATTGATCGGTCCTTAAGTAGTTATTGTATGTAGGTGCTATATGGGGTTCTTTAATAAATACGTAATTAGTAAAATATCATTATAATTTTTTCCTCGGCAACAGAGTCATTACATGGAAGTCATACCTGAGCGCGTTTACGTAACGTATGTCAATGAGAAATACATGGATTATGTCAATATCTCAATCAGAAGATACAATAGGAAGAGCCTATATTTCTACAACATGGAATTCTTTAATAAATGCGAGTTGGGAAATAATGTAACGGTAAACAATATTACAGTATTAACAAATCTTTTTGATTTTGTGAAAATGATTCAAATTATTAAATAAAATAAAAAAAGGTAAGGATATCTTTTTTATTTTTTTTAATCCATAAATATTTCTAATCTTCTTTTTCCTTCCTTTTTTAAATTATTATTGATCATTCACGTACTTTAGGGATAACGAATGAATTATTCCAATGCAGAAATCAGAAATTTCGAATTGCGAAAATAAAAGAATTCTCAACAATAAGTAAGGACATCACAAAATGTTCGTACGTTATAGGACCAAAAACTGAAAGTGCCAGCCAAACAAAAGTAATAGTATATTCGTTTTGCACTGGTTAATCGAAGCATTTATTACTATTACACCAAAGCTGTAGGATAATTCTGTGTTGTTATTTGAGTTGGAAAAATCTGCATTTTCTTACATTTTCGATGTAAATAAAATTATGAACTAACAAAAATAAATGGACAAACGATGTACAAAATGGTATGTCCTGTGAAAATGTAAGAAAATGCAGATTTTTCCAACTCAAATAACATTTGGTGTAATAGTAATAAATGCTTCGATTAACCAGTTCAAAACAGAATATATCATTACTTTTGCTTGGCCGGCACTTTCAGGTATTGGTTCAATAATGTATGAACATTTTATGATGTCCTTTCTACGGTTTCCCTGAAACACATCAATTAAAAAACTAACTATTTTAGCAATATTGGACATAGTTTTTTATTATTTAATTATTTATTTAAACTTCTTTGCACAATGATATGTACAAAAGGTGGATTTAATGCCATAATAAGGCATTCTCTAGCACCAATGATCGCAATACAGAAAAATGATCGCAGATGCAGCTCTGAATTATATAATAGAAAGTACAAAAAAATTATCTAACATACATACATATATAACAAAAGCAGATACATACATATACAAGTAGATAGGTATACAATAGTTAATATTAATACTCAATATTAATAATACTCAATCATTTTCAGTTGCACATGGTCTTCTACGAATTTCTTCACAATGAGTATAAAAGAAGTTTTGTTGAACTGAAGATGAGACTGTGTGAATTTGTTAACAAAGAGCCGTACATTGGAGATTTGTTTAAAAGGCGTGGCCTTATTTGTCCAGTACCACGTGTTAGTATACACATCTATATTTATTATATTCGCAATTTATTTATGCAGTTGTAAGAAATAAGTAAATAACAATACGTGTGTGGGTGGCGAGCCTTTGGAGAGGCCTATATGCAGCATATCCATATATGGAGAGACATAGGCTGATGGTATGGTATGGTTTGGTATGGTAAGTAGTTTATATTTCGTCATCGTAAATAGACTCACCTGCACTCTCATCACGCGGAAACTATCAAATTTTGAAAACCGACTTTTTAAAATTCAGCCCTTTTTTTATGAAAATCACTCAGTAACTCGCACCGCGTACGTACACTCGCACTGCGTACGTACACTCGCACCGCGTACGTACACTCGCACCCGTACGTACACTCGCATCGCGTACGTACACTCGCACCCGTAGGTACACTCGCACCGCGTACGTACACTCGCACCGCGTACGTACACTCGCACCGCGTACGTACACTCGCACCGCGTACGTACACTCGCACCGCGTACGTACACTCGCACCGCGTAGATACACTCGCACCGCGTAGGTACACTCACACCGCGTACGTACGCGGTACGCGTTCTCCCACCGATTCACATAGATATAGTTGTCGGCGGCGGGTATGCTTCGTTGTCGTTCGTAGCAGCATATTTTGAGGAATATATAGAATATAAAGTCAGACTTCATTTTTTTTCTTCGTATATGGCAAAGCATATTCAGCCAGTGTCAAGTTTTCTGCGTAATAATAGATTTCGAAGTCTAAAACGTATCTTGTCAGTGGCTAGTTCTATCGAAGTAAGTCAGGAGTCGATCAGTAAAGCGATAGTATTACTGAGGACAGAAGAGGACTCCTTGGAAGAATACGAAAAACGCAGTCGCACGCTTTTATTTGATTATCACAAACAACACATACGAAAAACACTTTAAAGTTTAGTAAACTATCACTATTGAAGCACAAAACGCCTAGTACACAAATTCGTTGTTAACATGGTGAAGGTTTTTTTTTTTTTTTTTTTTTTATAGATTAGTGGGCGGACGAGCAAGCGGTCCCACGTGGTGATAAGTGTTACCGCCGCCCATGGGCACCTGCAACACCAGGGGGTATGCGGGTGCGCCGCCGACCTTGCAAAATCCTATTCACAGCTCTCTTGAAGAACCCCATGTCGTAGCTCAATGGAAAGACCTCTTGAGGCAGTTCGTTCCACAACCTACGGGTTCGCGGTATAAAATAATTTTTGGACCGAACAGTGCGCGACACCTCCGTATCGAGGAAATGCGAATGGACCGCACTTCTGTGACGGGAGGTGCGGTTGTAGAAACCCGAGGTGGGAATTATATTAAACAATTCTTCAGAGCATTCCCCATTATAAAGGCGGTAGAACACACAGAGAGACGCAACGTCTCTCCGAATGCTGAGGGATTCTAAACCGCCCGTGAGAGTGGGATCGTCGACAATACGAACAGCACGTCGTTGGATGGAGTCAAATGGGTCCAATTGGTATTTCGGTGCGCCGGCCCAGAGATGAGAGCAGTACTCCATATGGGGCCTCACCTGAGCTTTGTAAAGCATAAGGAGTTGCCCAGGTTTGAAGTACCGCTTCGCTCTGTTCAGCACACCGAGCTTTTTGGAGGCCATTTTGGCCTTATTTTCCAGATGACCCCTAAATTCGACTTTGCTGGAGATGTCGATACCAAGGATCCCGATACTCTCCAAGATCTTAAGAGGTATGCTCTGAAAGCGAGGTGCTACAACAAAAGGGGTTTTTTTAGCGGTGAATGCACAGACTTGCGTCTTACTGGGGTTGAAATCCACTAGGTTTAGAGAACCCCAAATCGAGACTAGATCTAAAGAGTTTTCGATTTCAGACACAAGCCTGGCGCGACTCTCTTCCACTTCGACCCGAGGGATGTTGGCGCGGCCCCTGTACAAGGCGTCTCCAGTACTGTCATCTGCATAGCAACGTATGTCACCAATTTGCAACAGGTCGTTGATATGCAGAAGGAACAGAGTTGGAGACAGCACGGAGCCTTGCGGGACGCCAGCGTTAATAGACATGGCTGTCGGAGCAGCTACCATCGATAACGACTCTGATGCTCCGTCCAGTCAGGAAACTGGCAACCCATTCGCATAATCCCTCGGGTATCCCGAAAGATGGTAACTTGGAAAGCAGCGATTTGTGCCATACCCGGTCGAAAGCTTTCGCAATGTCTAGGCCTACAGCCAGAGCCTCGCCTCTACTCTCAATGGCGTCAGCCCAGCGGTGTGTTAAATACGCTAAAAGATCACCAGCGGAGCGATTATGGCGAAATCCATACTGACGGTCGCTAATCAGCTGGTGATCCTCTAGGTACCCAAGGAGCTGTGTGTTTATGACACGCTCCATCACCTTGGAGAGGAGGGAGGTGATCGCTATTGGCCTGTAGTTGGCCGGGTCTGTGCGGTCACCCTTTTTAGGTAAAGGGTGAACATGAGCTACCTTCCATGTTGACGGGAAGCTTTTTGTAGAGTATGAGAGCCTAAAGAGTCGCGTAAGCACCGGGGACAACTCGGGAGCGCAAAATTTAAGCACCACTGCAGGAATACCATCAGGCCCACTCGATTTTCGGACATCAAGAGATGCTAGAGCTCGCCGGACTTCACGCTGTGTGAAACAGATTTCCGGCATGGAGCTTGTGCACCTTGAGATAGACTGTGGTGAGGCACCTCTATCGTCCAGTGTCGAGTTTGAGGCAAAGAGATAGCCCAAGAGATCGGCTTTCTCCTTCGCCCCATGGGCCAGTGACTCATCGAGTTTCCGCAGTGGAGGGAGTGACGACTGACAGAAGTTACCTTCAGCAGCCTTAGCGAGCGACCAGAAAGCCCGGCTTCCAGAAGGATAGCTAGCTAGTCGGTCGCCAGTTCTGCGGATGTGCTCATTCTTTGCTCTGACAATGATCTTCTTACTGCACCTCGAGGTAGCGTTAAATTTCTTCCTCAAGTCGGAGGTATTCGGATCTTCGGACACCTGTGCTCTGGCCCAGGCCCTGTATGCGGCCCGTTTATTACGACGGGCCTCTCTGCAGGACTGATTGAACCATGGTTGGCTCCGTCCGCCTACCGGTATCGCGGTGCAAGGAATATAACATTCCATGCCCTGCAACACCACGTCGGTAACGGAGTCTGCACAGGTATCCGGATCTCCCGACGAGAAACAAAGCTGCCCCCAGGGATAAGAGGCGTAAAATTCGCGCAACCCATCCCAATCTGCTGACTTGTAGTGCCAGACTTTGCGCGTTCCCTGTGAATGGGTCCGCACGGATTGCTTGGCTGGCACAGCAGTTCGAATGATACAATGGTCGGATGATCCTAACGGGGCATCAACAACAACATTGTAGTCATTCGGCCGCGTAGTCAGCAGGAGGTCCAGTAAGGAGGGAGTATGGCTCTCGATATCAGGTATCCTCGTAGGTGAGGACACCAACTGCGAGAAACCATAGGCCAGGGCAAAGTTATAGGCTGCTCTCCCTGCGCGGTCGGTAGTTCGGGATCCCAACCACTCTTCGTGGTGAGCGTTGAAATCACCAAGGATCACCACTTCCGCGCAAGGGAACTGCTCGAGCACTCTGTCAGTCGTTTCTTGTAGACGCTCAAAAAAACGAGTCGTCTCCGTATCACCGCTGTAGGACCTGTAAAGGCAAGCGTAGACTTTAGTGGAACGTCCGTAGTCAATACGCGCCCAGAGAATCGACAGGTCCCCGTCTTCAAAATGGCTGAGGCGGCGGCAACAAACATCCTCCCTGACGTACATGCATACCCCGGCACGTCGCACAAAACAGTGCTCCAGTTTGTAACCGGGGTAATGAAGATATGATGTATCGGCCGGGCAGGAAATCTGTGTCTCCGTCAAGAAAAGTAAGGCCGGCTTTGCCGTCTCAAGGTGGTAGTGGACGGCGTCGATGTTACTATGCATCCCCCTAATGTTGCAAAAGTCCACTTTAAATGTGGAACTTACAGGATGGGCCGCTGAGTGCACATTATACATTTTCTTGTTCCTGGCCATTGTGAGTGTGAATAGGAAAAATAAGAAGAGGGGGGACGGAGAGAGAAATGGTCGCATGTGGATCAAAGGACAAAGCACGGGGCGGAGAAAAAATCAGGTCACAAAGGTTGTGTGACTTGCTGGCGCGGGGTACGGAAGGGCCCCCGGTCCCCCCCCGGGGGCAGCAGTCGGGTTCCACTCCGGTCTCCTCCGGCACAACTGCTACCCCAAGGGATTTTTCGCGTGCGGCGGGGCAGCCTCCTGGGGTGGAGATTAAAGTAAGATCCCCGGGTTCGGGCCCCCAACAACCCGCGGGCGGTCAGCGGACAACCGTTTCACCGGGTCTCCCTGATCCCCGCGCCACCATGTCACGCCCATGCGCGTCTGTAATTCCCCGCAACCGCCGGTCCTCATTTCCACACGCAACAATCCCTCTCTCGGGACGGCTTCTTCCGCTCACCGCCGGAACACGATGCGGGCCTCGCGGCTTATAAGGCATCATTATGGCGGCGGACTCCGACGGAAGGGTGGTAGCAATGCCGACGGAGTAACCCTCCCACCGCAAAAAGGGAACGCCATTGCCTCGTCAGTTAACAGCAGGGTGCACCACAAGCAGGTGAGGTTGGCTTAGGCTCAAAAGATGGTAGGTGAGCCTCTTACACCCCTGAGCCTCTTACACTTATACAAGGTATTTTTTATTTAACCCTGTATGTATATTATATCTCGGATATGGACTGAAAATGTCGCTAATAGTCGTGTTTGAGTCATTATTTTACTATCTCGTAGCCATTCCGAAAAAAACGACCACTCTTTACGAACGGGTTGCCATCAAGTTAACATGATACCATCATTGGTAGTGATAGAAGTGTAAGTACTGTGTACAGGTACACACCTATAATTAATTACCGTGAGCGATATCCCGTCATTGAAATTACTGATCTATAGTGTCTCGTGTTACTTTGGTAATGATTATACTGACAAATAAGCTTCTTGATTGTACTAACTATTAACATATTTTGACTTAAGGAGGATCGGCCCGGTCTACAAAGTCAACGGCATGGAGGTTGACCCGGAGACCGCAAGGTCTCCGTCTAAATTCTTTGCTGGAAATCTTTGCTAAATGCCGATCGAAGGAACTCACTAGTAACAGTGGGGTCTGACTTCAGCTTTATAAAGCGACAAGCGTTGCCCCGGAGTGAAGTACTGCTTTGCTTTTTTCAATACACCGAGCTTTTTACTAGCAAGTTTTGTCTTCTCTTGTTTTGTATATATTTGTAAGTTCTGTAAAGTGACACATTATTTAAATTAAATAATTTAACGATATTTGAGTTTGTTAAGATACTTGTTTGATTACAGGGTTCGTACAGTTTTATGAACATGAGCCTAATACGTGAATTCCCTTACATTTGGCCCTTCGAAAGGTTTAAAGCTATCGGACGTCTTTATCACACAACAAGAGGCGAAATCATTATCAGTGTAGAGATATACGCAAGAGTTAAGCAGCAAATAACCAAAACATAATTTTGTATATCTTTCGATGTTACATGAAATTAAAATCCGTTTTTTCTATATTTTATTTCAATCTTCATTTATCCTTAAGTTCTTCGTCTGGTAATGTAAATAATTAATCTTGACCTCTATTTACATTCTTTCAAAATAATCGAAAATGCAACTACCAGGCAGCCACTGGGATAGATACTGCATTTGACAAAGCAAATCTTACACGATTCAGCAGTTCGATTCACAGAATACTCATGCATTGCATTTCCCATGATACCGTATATCCCCATTGTATTTCCCCATTGTTCCCCATTTCTGTAGTGAATGAGATATGCGAGAACCCATTCCCACTCATTCCATCCTATCTATCCCCATTTTCCCAACCCTTTCTCCTAATACATTCCTTCAAATCTCCGAAGTTGGCCAGCGCATCTGGATGCGTGCCAACGTTTGTAATTGTGAACTGATGTTGGCGTGTATCGCGCATGTCGCAGGGCGACAGTATCCACTTACCAGCAGTTTACTGGCTGCGCGTAAACTGACTTCTTTGTATAAAAAAACACAGCATGATTGCGTATTGAATCAATAGAACCAAAAATACTCCAGAGAGTATATAAATTATATTTAAAAAAAAATGATGAACCTAATACCTACTCAATTCAACAAATTGATATCTGAACAAAAATCTAACCTTTACACAAACTTAATATACAAAAGCAACAATAGGATGAAATCTATGTAGAATGTAATGACTAGGTAACGGAGAAAATCAAGAAAACCTTTTCACGGATGCCATCTGCCACTCGAATAGATAATCTTATACATCTAGAAAGATGGTTGGTGATGTCATTATAACAAAGCTATCCTGTCATATCTGCTATTGTTATTATTGAAGATTAGGGGCTCTGTGAGCCAACTGCGACCATTGCTGATCCATTATGATCACCACCTTTTTATAGTTAGCTGCTAATATCTATGTCATTGCAATGGCCTGCAGATATCTCAGGGTAGATGTAGCAGCGAATTATTGCATCATTCCGGTATTAGTAGGTGAGCAACCATATACCTTTTGCACATCAGAGGGCCACATCTGCAAAGCATACGCATCGGTGTCTAATCCTGCTCCGAACAAAATCTGCAAGCTTTTGTTCGGAGCAGGATGAAACTGAACATGTGTTTGTTCAGACTGCAGTAAGTGCCCTAATGATAATACAAACGTAGTTACTGCTTAGAGCGAGGCAAGCTACAGCATATTTTTCGCCTGTATCCCTTCATCAGGGTTTTAACATGCTTATTTCTAGAAGTGTTCGTTCAGTGAATCTTAAATTTGTGCACATATTGCATTGTAAGGGTCTTAAAGACCTGGCGCTTTTATATTAGGAATTGGCAGAGAACTGTTCGCAATGATACGAATCTGGTTTCCTCGTAGAGATCGTAATCCTTAAAATAATAATAGTCAATATTTTTTCGTTACGTGAGTTACGTTTTGAATTATAATTGAAAAAATACTACCTACTAATTTTACAATTACACGCCGTTGAATTAAATGGCAAATTTGATGGCAACTGTGCTTCGGACTTCCGTTGTACAATTATTAGTGATATGACAATATATCACATTCAAAGATAATTAAGGTACTGTCATTATTTAATTTTGTTGGCTAATTTAATGCAATAAAATAAATTGCAAAATGAAGAATAATCGAACAATAATTTCGGTTTGTAACAATAATTTTAGGCATCTAATGAAAATACAGATTGCTGGATGTTATGCCGCCACGCATTATCCGAGTAACAGTAAAATTTGTTGTCTTGACATAAATGCAAAAATATCATCCTTCAGTTGAAATTTCAGTTTTAACCAATTAAGAAAATTTTCAAATCTGTAAAACATTTACCATATAGATTAAAAAAATTGAAGCCTAAAAATTAAAAATAATACAGTGAAGCAATAATATTGGTAAGTAACGGAAAGAACGGAAGTTTCGAAAAGTAACAAAAAATAATATATAAATAGTATATATTATTATTCGAATCTTTATTTTGTCTTAAGCAAAAATCACATTCACCAAAAGCGAGAGAGAGCCAGATCCTTCTGTCGAAGACTTTTTCAACAAGTCGGATAGGTCATGCCTGAGTCCTATCAAGCGAAATGACTTGTAGTGTTTTGTAGGCATTATCACACACCTAATGATACCTTATACACATTCGGTGCCCCGTAAAATTGTCCACCTTTTGTTATATAAGTTTAGTGGTAAGCGTGCTGCTACATCGTACAGTTAAGTAGTAAGCGCAGTTAAAATGTTTGATAACTCTGCGTTGGCTGAGTGTTGCTTAACTTTGAACTCGATTAATAAAAGTAGTTTATTAAAGTATTAGTTATTTTACCCAAATCGGGGACGTTATTTTTTATGTCTTTAATACAAAAACCTACTCAATGAGTACGACGATATGAGTACAAACTTATACTTGTACTAACCATTTAGAAGAGCGACCTATCGCGTCATAAGCGACTGCAGCATGCATACAACGTGTTACTGAAATATCGCAAAGTCGGAAAATAGATTGTGCTGTACCGAGAGTATAATCGATTCCTATCAGTTTTTAAAATACTTTTTTTTAATAATTTATAGGTCATTTCTACTCAGGGATGAGTGATTTAAATCAGTTTGATTAAATCATGATAATAATAGAGTGGTTTTCATATTTAAATCGATTATTTGAATCAATGTCAAGGAGGAGGCAAAATTCACTGGATTACAATAGAAAACGATACAAATATGAATTAAAAATAAAATAATTCTTTATTTTACGTTATCAACATATCCAAATATGATCCAAATTTCGTCTCTCTTACGTCCTGCAAATATCCAAAACTAATTTTTATTTGTGAACAACCAAAAACACAAAATGATAAGTGACAGTAGAGGCGACACGACTCAGTATTGCCAGCCGCCCAGCTTAATTTACCCCTTTTAAAGCAGAAGTGTTGCCTATGTAAAAAAATAAAAAAATCACGGTCTTGTTGATTAAAATAAAAAAATATTGAACTTAGTCAACCCTGTTTCTAGTATATCATTTATTTTACGTGCGCTACCCGCTCCGTGTCGCGCTCGCCGCACCCGCTCTGAGTAATGGTCGCTAGGAACGTTTTAGTCAGCACAACAGAACCTTACATATTTGTAATTTTTGATTTATTCCTGAAAATAATATTTTTGCGCTAGAACATTTTTTATGTTTTAAATGAGTTGACACGGTTTTACGTTATATTGATGACACGTTGTATAACATTAGATTTACTTGGCAAGCACATACACCTATAGAACGTATAGAAATTGATGTGCTGCAGCACCATTTAGTGGCGAGTTACAACAAAGTCAATTGCTGGAAAATATTCTCCTTGCTCAAATACCTATGTGTACCAATTTTCGTGGCGATCGGTTAAACGGTATAGAACTTGATGTGCTGGTGGTGATTTTGGTGCTTGATTTTGGTGGTGAGGTAGTCTGGTCGCTCCGGGCTTCGCCCTACGCGGAGCTCGGCCTGCGGCCTCGTTAGACGCAGTTCGGCCTTCGGCCTCGCATAAGTTACACAGCGTGCGCAGCTGGTGGTGCCATAGTTCGGTCGCTCCGACCTTCGCCTTACGCGTAGCTCGGCCTGCGGCCTCGTGAGGCGCAGCTCGGCCTTCGGCCCCGCGTAAGTTACACAGTGATTGAATTTGGACGCTCCGGGCTTCGCCCTACGCGGAGCTCGGCCTGCGGCCTCGCTGTATAGCCGCCATCTTCAAAAGGGTGGAATATAAATAATAATTCCAAATCCTTAGTCAGGATCCCCTTAATATATCAATTTTTATCCGAATCGGATGAATTCGGAAAATGGCCGCCATCTTGGATTCGCCATCTTGAAAAAAATTTTCCTCTCAATGGTAGGACATTGTCATGATAAATGATATTAGTTTGAGCACCACTCTGATATCTCTAACCGTTTCGGAGCTGTCGCCCAAAGAATTTCGTATGGCGGCCATCTTTGAAAATTTCGGCACCTACCCTAAATCCTCAATCGGAACCTTCCGGAAGCTAATTTCCTCCTCGATTTTCCACCTGGAAACACATTCGTTCAGAAATTTTTAAATTTCCCAAAGTTTTTTTTTAAATTTCCGCCATTTTGTGTCCGCAATCTTGGATTTTTTTTTTCACCTAATTTCCCCATACACCAGAGTTTGTAACGAGTGGGAATTCCACCCCGCACCCCCCGTCTAATTCGACCTATCACCTCTCAAATGTCCTCGGACCCCAAAATCGAAATTTCCACTTTGTATGGCAGCCATGTTGAAATATGGCGGAATTAAAAAAATGTTCCAAAATCCTGAATCAGGGTCCCCTGAACCTCTCAGGTATTAATTTTCATCCCGATCGGAGGAACTTGAAAAATAGCCGCCATCTTGGAAAAAATAAATGGTCCAGTGGAAGGACATCGACTTGCCCTACCATATTAATTTGAGCATCGATCCGATATCTCCAACCGTTCGGGAGAGACGGTCAAAATAAATTTGTATGGCGGCCATCTTGAATCCACCATTTTGAATTTTTATCGCGCTCTCGTCAGATTGCCTGCGGTTCTCTGTGACTGCATTCGGTCGAGCACCATAGGGTTACCTGTCACCGTTTAGGCAGGCCGTCGACCGTCGAGCTGAAGGTCCACCGGATGCGGACGGGCCCGCCCCCGGTGCAGCTCCCGGGCGAGCTCGGTCTGCGGCCTCGCCCGCGCCGCTCGGCCTCCGGCCTCGCGGGAGTTATGGCCGATCGAAATTTGAAATTTCAATTGACGGCCGCCATCTTGGAAACGGCGGAATCGAAAAACCGACCCGAAATTCGCAATGCCGACCCCCCGGATGCCGATTTCCACCCCCCTCGGACAAACTTGAAAATCGGCCGCCATCTTGAATCCGCCATTTTGAAAAAAAATTGCAACCACAAGAAAGCTTACACCTTCCTGAATGACATTTAGTAGAGCACCTCCCACCTACCTCTTACTGTTCCCGACTTACGAGCGATATCATTTTGTGTGGAGGCGATGCTGGACGTTCGAAATTCAAATTTTCGCGACGCCCCCTGGCATCTGCCGGCAGTTCCCTGTGACATTTGGTCGAGCACACCCCGCGTAGCTGTTACCGTTTGTGCTGGCCGTTGGAATTTTTCATCAGGTTTGGACAACTCGGAGAAGTCGGAGTTTTCTGGTACTCACCGACCCCGAGGGTTCACTTTCTCATTCAAAGTTTCTCACCCACCAGGCGGCAACTGGGAGAACAATTATGTCAGTCAGTCAGTCAGTCAGTGAGTGGTAATCGAGCTTTATAAGGAATTGTAATTGTAAAAATTGTAAAAATAATAATATAATATTATAATAATAATAATAATATAATAATAATAATAATATATAGTATAATTTTTAATAATAGTGACGCTTTTTCACTGAATTTATATACTAAAATTATCTAGGTCCCGGTCACTACTGAGAAAATATCGTTATACCCCTCAATCTACTGACAAAATGTGCTAAACTGCATAAAGACAAGTGTCATCTGGCGGCACGAATTACTTCATTCTCGGGATTTTTCGTATAGTGGCGGTATTCTTTTCAGTGTGCGTTATGTGTTAATTGTGGCTTGAATGTCTCCCGAATGAAAAGACACGGGAGGATAAATATGTTTTGATATACTCGTACCTAAGTGTTTATCTATTTATCTGAGTACGGTGGAGCCAAACGGAACGTTATTAATTTACTACTCCATGTATGTATTGTGAACGTGCATTTAAAATGTGATGACGTCATTAAAGTTTGATAATTTAAACCCGCAATTGTTATAATAACTGATGATTGGCCAGTTTAGCCAAAATTACTACTGTTTTCTGGTATTCTCCTTTGCATCACTTTTGCATGCGCGTGTACACGGTATCTTTTGTCGTTGAAACAGATCAGTTTGTTTGTCTATTAATAAGTATACTCATTTATAATGTGTTTTGTTTCACAGCACGTAATGTTACCATACGTGTATTCGTTACTGCTCGCAATTTTTTCTAGAATCATTCATGTAAGTTTTATCACAGAAATATTTGATTTGCGGCGGCAGCACTGCCGCCCCTATACTTTGTTTTGTTTTATAGAAGTCTTTTGTTATTGTTTAAAGACAGTTTATCTCGTGGTAAGTGGTTACTGTCGCCCATGGACATCCGCGATACATGCCAATATCAAACCAGAATGACAAACGTTGGCACGCCCGCGGATACACTGCCTACCTTTGGAGATTTGGTTAGGAAAATGGGGTGGGATAGGATAGTATGAGATGGAAATGGGCTGTGGTATATCCATTCTCTATCGAAATACGTTCGTACATTGGGAGAATAGAATATGGGGAGAAATGTAGTAATGTAGAAATGGGTAATTTGGTCAGACGAGCCCGCCCAGTGGCTGTGCAGCCCAGCCCAGGATTGCAGCGTGCACCCTCCCCCTCCCACTATGGCCTTTATCAATTTATAGGTCCTTACACCAACACTTTTTAATTTCCTTCGAGAATCATTATTGCCAGTAATTATTATTATCTAATGTCGGGAATTATTTTTGTAAGTTTACACGAGTGTTGTCATAGGAAATGAGGTGTTCCTCTCATTCTATTCTACATTCTATTCGATGGGATGGAGTGGGGTTGCATTATGGGATGCAATGAAATGGGACGGGATGGGGTGAATTTATATCGGGTTTATTTAAGGTGCAGCACGTGTTAAAGGCGAGCCTCAGATGATAACCCAGTTATTATTTAATTAAATTCTACCTCACTTTGTTATTATTGTATGATACCGTCAGGATTGATTGGGATGTGAGAGATGGGATAGGTTTGGCCGGTGTGGATTTCGATGGGCGGTATGGGTTTTATGTGCGATAGGGTGGCGTGGGACGGACAGGGTAAAAGTGCAGTGATTAGTACGGAATGAATGAACTGTTAGCTTTATGTATTGATCGGTCCGAAGTAGTTATTGTATGTAGGTGCTATATGGGGTTCTTTAATAAATACGTAATTAGTAGAATATCATTATAATTTTTTCCTCGGCAACAGAGTCATTACATGGAAGTCATACCTGAGCGCGTTTACGTAACGTATGTCAATGAGAAATACATGGATTATGTCAATATCTCAATCAGAAGATACAATAGGAAGAGCCTATATTTCTACAACATGGAATTCTTTAATAAATGCGAGATGGAAAATAATGTAACGGTAAACAATATTACAATATTAACAATTTTTTTTGATTTTTGTGAAAATGATTCAAAATATTAAAAAAATAAAAAGGTAAGGATATCTTTTTTACTTTTTTTTAATCCTTATTAATAAATGTTTCTAATCTTCTTTTTTCTTCCTTTTTTAAATCTTATTTAATTGATCATTCACGTACTTTAGGGATAACGAATGAATTATTCCAATGCAGAAATCAGAAATTTCGAACTGCGAAAATAAAAGAATTCTCAACAATAAGTAAGGACATCACAAAATGTTCGTACGTTATAGCACCAAAAACTGAAAGTGCCAGCCAAACAAAAGTAATAATATATTCGTTTTGCACTGGTTAATCGAAGCATTTATTACTATTACACCAAATGTTATTTGAGTTGGAAAAATCTGCATTTTCTTACATTTTCGATATAAATAAAATTATGAACTAACAAAAATAAATGGACAAAGGATGTACAAAATGGTATGTCCTGTGAAAATGCAGGCTTTTCCAACTGAAATAACAACACAAAGAGTTACCCTTACAGCTTTGGTGTCATAGTAATAAATGCTTCGATTAACCAGTTCTAACAGAATATACACTTAGCATTACATTTGCTTGGCCGGCACTTTCAGGTATTGGTTCAATAATGTATGAACATTTTATGATGTCCTTTCTACGGTTTCCCTGATACACAACAATTAAAAAATTAACTATTTTAGCAATATTGGACATAGTTTTTTATTATTTAATTATTTATTTAAACTTCTTTGCACAATGATATGTACAAAAGGTGGATTTAATGCCATAATAAGGCATTCTCTAGCACCAATGATCGCAATACAGAAAAATGATCGCAGATGCAGTTCTGAATTATATAATAGAAAGTACAAAAAAATTATCTAACATACATACATATATAACAAAAGTAGATACATACATATACAAGTAGATAGGTATACAATAGTTAATATTAATACTCAATATTAATAATACTCAATCATTTTCAGTTGCACTTGGTCTTCTACGAATTTCTTCACAATGAGTATAAAAGAAGTTTTGTTGAACTGAAGATGAAACTGTGTGAATTTGTTAACAAAGAGCCGTACATTGGAGATTTGTTTAAAAGGCGTGGCCTTATTTGTCCAGTACCACGTGTTAGTATACACATCTATATTTATTATATTCGCAATTTATTTATGCAGTTGTAAGAAATAAGTGAATAACAATACGTGTGTGGGTGGCGAGCCTTTGGAGAGGCCTATATGCAGCATATCCATATATGGAGAGACATAGCTGATGGTATGGTAAGTGGTTTATATTTCCTCATCGTAAATACACTCACCTGCACTCTCATCACGCGGAAACTAACAAATTTTGAAAACCGACTTTTTAAAACTCAGCCCTTTTTTATGAAAATCACTCAGTAACTCGCACCGCGTACGTACACTCGTACCACGTACGTACACTCGCACTGCGTACGTACACTTTCACCGCGTACGTACACTCGCACCGCGTACGTACACTCGCACCGCGTACGGACACTCGCACCGCGTAAGTACACTCGCACCGCGTACGTACACTCGCACCGCGTACGTACACTCGCACCGCGTACGTACACTCGCACCGCGTACGTACACTCGCACCGCGTAGATACACTCGCACCCCGTAGGTACACTCACACCGCGTACGTACGCGGTACGCGTACTCGCACCGATTCACATAGATATACGAGTAGTTGTCGGCGGCGAGTATGCGGCGTTGTCGTTCGTAGCAGCATATTTTGAGGAATATATAGAATAATAAAGTCAGACTTCATTTTTTTTCTTCGTATATGGCAAAGCATATTCAGCCAGTGTCAAGTTTTCTGCGTAATAAACGATTTCGAAGTCTAAAACGTATCTTGTCAGTGGCTAGTCCCATCGAAGTAAATCAGGAGTCGATCAGTAAAGCGATAGTGTTACTGAGGTTTACTAAGGACAGAAGAGGACTCCTTGGAAGAACACGAAAAACGCAGTCGCAGGCTTTTATTTGATTATCACAAACAACACATACGAAAAACACTTTAAAGTTTAGTAAACTATCACTATTAAAGCACAAAACGCCCAGTACACAAATTCGTTCTTAACATGGTGAAGGTATTTTTTATTTAATCCTGTATGTATATTATATAAATATGTATATTATATCTCGGATATGGACTGAAAATGTCGCTAGTAGTCGTGTTTGAGTCATTATTTTACTATCTCGTAAAATCATAATTGAATGGTCAGTAGTAAATAGCTTACGAATTATTTGGTTAACTTGAGACGGTTATAATTAGTTTAAAATTACACGTCTTACGCTAGAGGGCGCTTGTGTCGAATCAAATAGAGGGCGCTGGGGTGATATCCGAGTGGCGTGCTAACTTATGTCAACCCCATTTTATGCCCACTCGTTACCAGGTCTATAAAAGCCGAAAGTAGGAAGCAGACAGTCCGGTGTCATGTCATGTCCGGTGACTCTTGAAAGGCCATTGGGACCACAAGAATTTAGCCATTCCGAAAAAAACGACCACTCTTTACAAACGGGTTGCCATCAAGTTAACATGATACCATCATTGGTAGTGATAGAAGTGTAAGTACTGTGTGTGTACCTATAATTAATTACCGTGAGTGATATTCCGTCATTGAAATTACTGATCTATAGTGTCTCGTGTTAATAGTTATTACTTTGATTGTAATAACTATAAACATATTTTGACTTAAGGAGGATCGGCCCGGTCAACAAGGTCAACGGCATGGAGGTTGACCCGGAGACCGCAAGGTCTCCGTCTAAATTCTTTGCTAGAAATCTTTGCTAAATGCCGATCGAAGAAACTCACTAGTAACAGTTAAAATAAACTAGCGAGATCTACCCCTTTGTTTTCTCCATATTCCACTTATTCGCATATGTATTTTTTTTATAGAATGGATGGTAGACGAGCGGGCGGGCCACATGATGGTAAGTGGTCACCGCTGGCGACCTTGCAGAATCCTGTTCACAGCTCTCTTGAAGAGCCCCTAACGGTAATACCTCAGCTGGCAGTTCATTCCACAACTTTTGAGTTCGGGGTGTAAAGTGTCTTTTAGAGCGCACTGTACGCACGAAGTGCGGATGAACCGCACGACGACGACGAGCGGTGCGATGGTAAAAACCCGAAGTTAGCATCAAATTGAACAGCTCTTCAGAACATTTCCCATTATAAAAGCGGTAGAAAACGCTGAGAGATGCAACATCTCTACGGATGCTGAGCGATTCTAAACCACCTGTGAGCGTGGAATCGTCGATAATTCGAATAGCGCGTCCTTGGACGGAGTCAATAGGGTCCAGCTGGTACTTCGTTGCACCGGCCTAGAGGTGTGAGCAGTACTCCATGTGGGGTCTGACTTCAGCTTTATAAAGCGACAAGCGTTGTCCCGGAGTGAAGTACTGCTTTGCTCTTTTCAATACACCGAGCTTTTTACTAGCAAGTTTTGTCTTCTCTTGTTTTGTATATATTTGTAAGTTCTGTAAAGTGACACATTATTTAAATTAAATAATTTAACGATATCTGAGTTTGTTAAGATACTTGTTTGATTACAGGGTTCGTACAGTTTTATGAACATGAGCCTAATACGTGAATTCCCTTACATTTGGCCCTTCGAAAGGTTTAAAACTATCGGACGTCTTTATCACACAACAAGAGGCGAAATCATTGGCAATGTAGAGATATACGCAAGAGTCAAGCAGCAAATAATCAAAACATAGTTTTGTATATCTTTCGATGTTACATGAAATTAAAAGACGTTTTTTCTATATTTTATTTCAATCTTCATTTATCCTTAAGTTCTTCGTCTGGTAATGTAAAAAATAATCTTGACCTCTATGTTCTTTCAAAATAATCGAAAATGCAACTACCAGGCAGCCACTGGGATGGATACTGCATTTGACAAAGCAAATCTTACACGATTCAGCAGTTTGATTCACAGAATACTACCGTGAAGTGCATTGCATTTCCCACGATACCGTATTTCCCCATTATACCCATTTTCCCCATTGTGTTTCCCCGTTGTTCCCCATTTCTGTAGTGAATGAGATATGCTAGAACCCATTCCCACCCATTCCATCCTATCCATCCCCATTTTCCCAACCCTTTCTCCAAATACATTCCTTCAAATCTCCGAAGTTGGCCAGCTCATCCGGAGGCGTGCCAACGTTTGTAATTGTGAACTGATGTTGGCGTGTATCGCGCATGTCGCAGGGCGACAGTATCCACTTACCAGCAGTTTACTGGCTGCGCGTAAACTGACTTCTTTGTATAAAAAAACACAGCATGATTGCGTATTGAATCAATATAACCAAAAATAATCCAGACAATATATAAATTATAGTAAAAAAATGATAAACCTAATACCTACTCAATTCAACAAATTGATATCTGAACAAAAATCTAACCTTTACACAAACTTAATATACAAAAGCAACAATAGGATGAAATCTATGTAGAATGTAATGACTAGGTAACGGAGAAAATCAACAAAATCTTTTCACGGATGTCACCTGCCACTCGAATAGATAATCTTATACATCTAGAAAGATGGTTGGTGATGTCATTATAACGAAACTATCCTCTCACATCTGCTATTGTTATTATTGAAGATTAGGGGCTCTGTGAGCCAACTGCGACCATTGCTGATCCATTATGATCACCACCTTTTTGATAGTTAGCTGCTAATATCTATGTAATCTATGCTAATATGCAATGGCCTGGAGATATCTCAGGGTAGTTTAAGCAGCGAATTATTGCATCATTCCGGTATTAGTAGGTGAGCAACCATATACAATATATCTTTTGCACATCAGAGGGCCACATCTGCAAAGCATACGCATCGGTGTCTAATCCTGCTCCGAACAAAATCTGCAAGCTTTTGATCGGAGCAGGATGAAACTGAACATGTGTTTGTTCAGATTGCAGTAAGTGCCCTAATGATAATACAAACGTAGTTACTGCTTAGAGCGAGGCAAGTTACAGCATATTTTTCGCCTGTATCCCTTCATCGGGGTTTTAACATGCTTATTTCTAGAAGTGTTCGTTCAGTGAATCTTAAATTTATGCACATATTGCATTGTAAGGGTCTTAAAGACCTGGCGCTTTGATATTAGGAATTGGCAGAGAACTGTTCGCAATGATACGAAACTGGTTTCCTTGTAGAGATCGTAATCCTTAAAATAATAATAGTCAATATTTTTTCGTTACGTAAGTTACGTTTTGAATTATAATTGAAAAAATACTACCTACTAATTTTACAATTACACGCCGTTGAATTAAATGGCAAATTTGATGGCAACTGTGCTTCGGACTTCCGTTGTACAATTATTAGTGATATGACATCAACTTCTATACGTTCTATAGGTGTATGTGCTTGCCAAGTAAATCTAATGTTATACAACGTGTCATCAATATAACGTAAAACTGTGTCAACTCATTGAAAACATAAAAACTGTTCTAGCGAAAAAATATTATTTTCAGGAATAAATCAAAACAATGTTCTACATATTTGTTAGAAATATGTAACAAATATGTTCTGTTGTGCTGACTAAAACGTTCCTAGCGACCATTACTCAGACCGGGTGCGGCGAACGCGACACGGAGCGGGTAGCGCGCGTAAAATAAATGATATACTAGAAACAGGGTTGACAAAATTCAATATTTTTTTATTTTAATCAACAAGACCGTGTTTTTTTTACATAGGCAACATTTCTGCTTTAAAAGGGGTAAATTAAGCTGCAGCACCATTTAGTAGCGAGTTACAACAAAGTCAATAGCTGGAAAATATTCTCCGTGCTCAAATACCTATGTATACCAATTTTCATGGCGATCGGTTGAACGGTATAGAACTTGATGTGCTGCAGCGCCATCTAGTGGCGAGTTACAACAAAGTCGTTAGCATAAAAACCTTCGCCATGAAAAAAATCATATATGTGCCAACTTTCATGGTGATCGGTCAAACGGTGTCGAAGTCTATTAACATCAGATATATCAACATCCATTTATATTTAATAACTAGGTTTCGGCGGCGCCCCCTGGCGCCGGCCTTCCCCTGAGGGGGGGGGGGGGGGGATGCTCTGGGCTTCGCCCTGCGCGGAGCTCGGCCTACGGCCTCGCGACGTGGAGCTCGGCCTTCGGCCTCGCGTAGATTACACACTGGGAGAAGTCGCTGTTGTTGTTGCTGTACGGGTCCTGCATGGTGGCCATCTTCAAAAATGGCGGAATCTAAATAAGAATTCCAAATCCTTAATCAGGGTCCCCTGAACCCCCCAGATATCAATTTTCATCCAGATCGGACAACTTGAAATTTTGGTGGTGCGGTAGTCCGGTCGCTCCGGGCTTCGCCCTACGGGGATCTCGGCCTGCGGCCTCGTTAGGCGCAGCTCGGCCTTCGGCCTCGCATAAGTTACACAGCGTGCGCGGCTGGTGGTGCTGTAGTCCGGTCGCTCCGGGTTTCGCCCTACGCGGAGCTCGGCCTACGGCCTCGCTGGACAGCCGCCATCTTTAAATGGGGTTGAATATAAATAATAATTCCAAATCCTTAGTCAGGATCCCCTAAACCCCCCAGATATCAATTTTTATCCGAATCGGATGATGTTGGAAAAAGATGATAAATGATATTAGTTTGAGCACTATATCTCTGATCAAGGTGCCGATATCTCTAACCGTTTCGGAGCTGTCGCCCAAAGAATTTCGTATGGCGGCCATCTTGGAAAATTTCGGCACCTACTCTAAATTCTCAATCGGAGCCCTCCGGAAGCCAATTTCCTCCTCGACCTTGGACCTTACCTTGAAACACATTCTTTCAGAAAATTTTAAATATCCCATAGTTCTTTTTTAATTTCCGCCATTTTGTGTCCGCCATCTTGGATTTATTTTTCGCCTAATTTGCCCATAGACCAAAGTTTCTAACGACGGGGAATTCCACCCCGCACCCCCCGTCTAATTCGGCCTACCGCCTCTCAAATGTCCTCGGAACCCAAAATCGAAATTTCCACTTTATATGGCAGCCATCTTGAAAAATGACGGAATAAAAAAAGTTTCAAAATCCTAAATCAGGGTCCCCTGAACTCCCCAGGTATTAAATTTCATCCCGATCTTAGGAATTTTAAAAATGGCCGCCATCTTGGATTCTTATCGCCATCTTAGAAAACATTTTTCGTCCAGTGGAAGGACATGGACTTGCCCCACCATATTAATTTGAGCACCGATTCGATATCTCCAACCGTTCGGGAGAGAAGACCAAAATAAATTTGTGTGGCGGCCATCTTGAATCCGCCATTTTGAATTTTTATCGCTCTCTCGTCAGATTGCCTGCGGTTCTCTATGACATTCGGTCGAGCACCATACGACTACCTCTCACCGTTTAGGCAGGCCGTCGACCGTCGAGCTGAAGGTCCACCAGATGCGGACGGGCCCGCTCCAAGTGTAGCTCCCGGGCGAGCTCGGCCTGCGGCCTCACCCGCGCCGCTCGGCCTCCGGCCTCGCGGAAGTTATGGGCGATCGAAGTTTGAAATTTCAATTGACGGCCGCCATCTTGGAGACGGCGGAATCGAAAAACCGACCCGAAATTCGCAATCAGCGACCCCACGGCCCACCGGATGCCGATTTCCACCCCCTCGGACAAATTTGAAAATCGGCCGCCATCTTGAATCCGCCATTTTGAAAAAAAATTTTCACCACGTGAAGGCGACGCCGGCCCGAATGACATTTGGTCGAGCACCTCCAGCCTACCTCTTACCGTTTCCGAGCTACGAGCGATTTCATTTTGTATGGAGGCGACGCTGAACGTTCGAAATTCAAATTTTCGCGACGCGCTCTGGCATCTGCCGGCGGTTCCCTATAACATTCGGTCGAACACCCCCCGCGCAGCTGTTACCGTTTGGCCGGGCCGTTTGAATTTTTCATCAGGTTTGGACAACTCGAAGAAGTCGTATTTTTCTGGTGCTCACCGACCCCGAGGGTTCACTTTCTCATTCAAAGTTTCTCACTGGGGTGGTGGGAACTGGGAGAACAATTATGTCAGTCAGTCAGTGAGTGAGTGGTAATTTAACTTTATATATCGATGGAATGGAATGGAATTTTTAATAATAGTGACGCTTTTTCACTGAATTTATATACTAACATTATCTAGGTCCCGGTCACTACTGAGAAAATATCGTTATACCCCTCAATCTACTGACAAAATGTGCTAAACTGCATAAAGACAAGTGTCATCTGGCGGCACGAATTACTTCATTCTCGGGATTTTTCGTATAGTGGCGGTATTCTTTTCAGTGTGCGTTATGTGTTAATTGTTCCTTGAATGTCTCCCGAATGAAAAGACACGGGAGGATAAATATGTTTTGATATACTCATACCTAAGCGTTTATCTATTTATCTGAGTACGGTGGAGCCAAACGGAACGTTATTAATTTACTACTCTATGTATGTATTGTGAACGTGCATTTAAAATGTGATGACGTCATTAAAGTTTGATAATTTAAACCCTTAATTGTAATAATAACCGATCGTTGGCCAGTTTAGCCAAAATTACTACTGTTTTCTGGTATTCTTCTCCTTTGCATCACTTTTGCATGCGCGTGTACACGGTATCTTTTGTCGTTGAAACCGATCAGTTTGTTTGTCTATTAATAAGTATACTCATTTATAATGTGTTTTGTTTCACAGCACGTGATGTTACCATACGTGTATTCGTTACTGCTCGCAATTTTTTCTAGAATCATTCATGTAAGTTTTATCACAGAAATATTTGATTTGCGGCGGCAGCACTGCCGCCCCTATACTTTGTTTTGTTTTATAGAAGTCTTTTGTTATTGTTTAAAGACAGTTTATCTCGTGGTAAGTGGTTACTGTCGCCCATGGACATCCGCGATACATGCTAATATCAAACCAGAATGACAAACGTTGGCACGCCCGCGGATACACTGCCTACCTTTGGAGATTTGGTTAGGAAAATGGGGTGGGATAGGATAGTATGAGATGGAAATGGGCTGTGGTATATCCATTCTCTATCGAAATACGTTCGTACATTGGGAGAATAGAATATGGGGAGAAATGTA
Organism: Sesia apiformis; assembly: GCA_914767545.1. Taxonomy (NCBI): domain Eukaryota; kingdom Metazoa; phylum Arthropoda; class Insecta; order Lepidoptera; family Sesiidae; genus Sesia; species Sesia apiformis. The sequence continues at coordinate 2,060,035 of OU611962.1, forward strand.
GTACATTTTACGTTAATCTTCTGTAAGAGAGGGGTAATTTGGTCAGACGAGCCCGCCCAGTGGCTGTCGGATTGCAGCGTGCACCCTCCCCCTCCCACTATGGCCTTTATCAATTTACAGGTCCTTACACCAACACTTTTTAATTTCCTTCGAGAATCATTATTGCCAGTAATTATTATTATCTAATGTCGGGAATTATTTTTGTAAGTTTACACGAGTGTTGTCATGGGAAATGAGGTGTTCCTCTCATTCTATTCTACACTCTATTCGATGGGATGAAGTGGGCTTGATTATGGGATGCAATGAAATGGGACGGGATGGGGTGAATTTATATCGGGTTTATTTAAGGTTCAGCACGTGTTAAAGGCGAGCCTCAGATGGTAACCCAGTTATTATTTAATTAAATTCTACCTCACTTTGTTATTATTGTATCATACCGTCAGGATTGATTGGGATGTGAGAGATGGGATAGGTTTGGCCGGTGTGGATTTCGATGGGCGGTATGGGTTTTATGTGCGATAGGGTGGCGTGTTACGGACAGGGTAAAAGTGCAGTGATTAGTACGGAATGAATGAACTGTTAGCTTTATATATTGATCGGTCCTTAAGTAGTTATTGTATGTAGGTGCTATATGGGGTTCTTTAATAAATACGTAATTAGTAAAATATCATTATAATTTTTTCCTCGGCAACAGAGTCATTACATGGAAGTCATACCTGAGCGCGTTTACGTAACGTATGTCAATGAGAAATACATGGATTATGTCAATATCTCAATCAGAAGATACAATAGGAAGAGCCTATATTTCTACAACATGGAATTCTTTAATAAATGCGAGTTGGGAAATAATGTAACGGTAAACAATATTACAGTATTAACAAATCTTTTTGATTTTGTGAAAATGATTCAAATTATTAAATAAAATAAAAAAAGGTAAGGATATCTTTTTTATTTTTTTTAATCCATAAATATTTCTAATCTTCTTTTTCCTTCCTTTTTTAAATTATTATTGATCATTCACGTACTTTAGGGATAACGAATGAATTATTCCAATGCAGAAATCAGAAATTTCGAATTGCGAAAATAAAAGAATTCTCAACAATAAGTAAGGACATCACAAAATGTTCGTACGTTATAGGACCAAAAACTGAAAGTGCCAGCCAAACAAAAGTAATAGTATATTCGTTTTGCACTGGTTAATCGAAGCATTTATTACTATTACACCAAAGCTGTAGGATAATTCTGTGTTGTTATTTGAGTTGGAAAAATCTGCATTTTCTTACATTTTCGATGTAAATAAAATTATGAACTAACAAAAATAAATGGACAAACGATGTACAAAATGGTATGTCCTGTGAAAATGTAAGAAAATGCAGATTTTTCCAACTCAAATAACATTTGGTGTAATAGTAATAAATGCTTCGATTAACCAGTTCAAAACAGAATATATCATTACTTTTGCTTGGCCGGCACTTTCAGGTATTGGTTCAATAATGTATGAACATTTTATGATGTCCTTTCTACGGTTTCCCTGAAACACATCAATTAAAAAACTAACTATTTTAGCAATATTGGACATAGTTTTTTATTATTTAATTATTTATTTAAACTTCTTTGCACAATGATATGTACAAAAGGTGGATTTAATGCCATAATAAGGCATTCTCTAGCACCAATGATCGCAATACAGAAAAATGATCGCAGATGCAGCTCTGAATTATATAATAGAAAGTACAAAAAAATTATCTAACATACATACATATATAACAAAAGCAGATACATACATATACAAGTAGATAGGTATACAATAGTTAATATTAATACTCAATATTAATAATACTCAATCATTTTCAGTTGCACATGGTCTTCTACGAATTTCTTCACAATGAGTATAAAAGAAGTTTTGTTGAACTGAAGATGAGACTGTGTGAATTTGTTAACAAAGAGCCGTACATTGGAGATTTGTTTAAAAGGCGTGGCCTTATTTGTCCAGTACCACGTGTTAGTATACACATCTATATTTATTATATTCGCAATTTATTTATGCAGTTGTAAGAAATAAGTAAATAACAATACGTGTGTGGGTGGCGAGCCTTTGGAGAGGCCTATATGCAGCATATCCATATATGGAGAGACATAGGCTGATGGTATGGTATGGTTTGGTATGGTAAGTAGTTTATATTTCGTCATCGTAAATAGACTCACCTGCACTCTCATCACGCGGAAACTATCAAATTTTGAAAACCGACTTTTTAAAATTCAGCCCTTTTTTTATGAAAATCACTCAGTAACTCGCACCGCGTACGTACACTCGCACTGCGTACGTACACTCGCACCGCGTACGTACACTCGCACCCGTACGTACACTCGCATCGCGTACGTACACTCGCACCCGTAGGTACACTCGCACCGCGTACGTACACTCGCACCGCGTACGTACACTCGCACCGCGTACGTACACTCGCACCGCGTACGTACACTCGCACCGCGTACGTACACTCGCACCGCGTAGATACACTCGCACCGCGTAGGTACACTCACACCGCGTACGTACGCGGTACGCGTTCTCCCACCGATTCACATAGATATAGTTGTCGGCGGCGGGTATGCTTCGTTGTCGTTCGTAGCAGCATATTTTGAGGAATATATAGAATATAAAGTCAGACTTCATTTTTTTTCTTCGTATATGGCAAAGCATATTCAGCCAGTGTCAAGTTTTCTGCGTAATAATAGATTTCGAAGTCTAAAACGTATCTTGTCAGTGGCTAGTTCTATCGAAGTAAGTCAGGAGTCGATCAGTAAAGCGATAGTATTACTGAGGACAGAAGAGGACTCCTTGGAAGAATACGAAAAACGCAGTCGCACGCTTTTATTTGATTATCACAAACAACACATACGAAAAACACTTTAAAGTTTAGTAAACTATCACTATTGAAGCACAAAACGCCTAGTACACAAATTCGTTGTTAACATGGTGAAGGTTTTTTTTTTTTTTTTTTTTTTATAGATTAGTGGGCGGACGAGCAAGCGGTCCCACGTGGTGATAAGTGTTACCGCCGCCCATGGGCACCTGCAACACCAGGGGGTATGCGGGTGCGCCGCCGACCTTGCAAAATCCTATTCACAGCTCTCTTGAAGAACCCCATGTCGTAGCTCAATGGAAAGACCTCTTGAGGCAGTTCGTTCCACAACCTACGGGTTCGCGGTATAAAATAATTTTTGGACCGAACAGTGCGCGACACCTCCGTATCGAGGAAATGCGAATGGACCGCACTTCTGTGACGGGAGGTGCGGTTGTAGAAACCCGAGGTGGGAATTATATTAAACAATTCTTCAGAGCATTCCCCATTATAAAGGCGGTAGAACACACAGAGAGACGCAACGTCTCTCCGAATGCTGAGGGATTCTAAACCGCCCGTGAGAGTGGGATCGTCGACAATACGAACAGCACGTCGTTGGATGGAGTCAAATGGGTCCAATTGGTATTTCGGTGCGCCGGCCCAGAGATGAGAGCAGTACTCCATATGGGGCCTCACCTGAGCTTTGTAAAGCATAAGGAGTTGCCCAGGTTTGAAGTACCGCTTCGCTCTGTTCAGCACACCGAGCTTTTTGGAGGCCATTTTGGCCTTATTTTCCAGATGACCCCTAAATTCGACTTTGCTGGAGATGTCGATACCAAGGATCCCGATACTCTCCAAGATCTTAAGAGGTATGCTCTGAAAGCGAGGTGCTACAACAAAAGGGGTTTTTTTAGCGGTGAATGCACAGACTTGCGTCTTACTGGGGTTGAAATCCACTAGGTTTAGAGAACCCCAAATCGAGACTAGATCTAAAGAGTTTTCGATTTCAGACACAAGCCTGGCGCGACTCTCTTCCACTTCGACCCGAGGGATGTTGGCGCGGCCCCTGTACAAGGCGTCTCCAGTACTGTCATCTGCATAGCAACGTATGTCACCAATTTGCAACAGGTCGTTGATATGCAGAAGGAACAGAGTTGGAGACAGCACGGAGCCTTGCGGGACGCCAGCGTTAATAGACATGGCTGTCGGAGCAGCTACCATCGATAACGACTCTGATGCTCCGTCCAGTCAGGAAACTGGCAACCCATTCGCATAATCCCTCGGGTATCCCGAAAGATGGTAACTTGGAAAGCAGCGATTTGTGCCATACCCGGTCGAAAGCTTTCGCAATGTCTAGGCCTACAGCCAGAGCCTCGCCTCTACTCTCAATGGCGTCAGCCCAGCGGTGTGTTAAATACGCTAAAAGATCACCAGCGGAGCGATTATGGCGAAATCCATACTGACGGTCGCTAATCAGCTGGTGATCCTCTAGGTACCCAAGGAGCTGTGTGTTTATGACACGCTCCATCACCTTGGAGAGGAGGGAGGTGATCGCTATTGGCCTGTAGTTGGCCGGGTCTGTGCGGTCACCCTTTTTAGGTAAAGGGTGAACATGAGCTACCTTCCATGTTGACGGGAAGCTTTTTGTAGAGTATGAGAGCCTAAAGAGTCGCGTAAGCACCGGGGACAACTCGGGAGCGCAAAATTTAAGCACCACTGCAGGAATACCATCAGGCCCACTCGATTTTCGGACATCAAGAGATGCTAGAGCTCGCCGGACTTCACGCTGTGTGAAACAGATTTCCGGCATGGAGCTTGTGCACCTTGAGATAGACTGTGGTGAGGCACCTCTATCGTCCAGTGTCGAGTTTGAGGCAAAGAGATAGCCCAAGAGATCGGCTTTCTCCTTCGCCCCATGGGCCAGTGACTCATCGAGTTTCCGCAGTGGAGGGAGTGACGACTGACAGAAGTTACCTTCAGCAGCCTTAGCGAGCGACCAGAAAGCCCGGCTTCCAGAAGGATAGCTAGCTAGTCGGTCGCCAGTTCTGCGGATGTGCTCATTCTTTGCTCTGACAATGATCTTCTTACTGCACCTCGAGGTAGCGTTAAATTTCTTCCTCAAGTCGGAGGTATTCGGATCTTCGGACACCTGTGCTCTGGCCCAGGCCCTGTATGCGGCCCGTTTATTACGACGGGCCTCTCTGCAGGACTGATTGAACCATGGTTGGCTCCGTCCGCCTACCGGTATCGCGGTGCAAGGAATATAACATTCCATGCCCTGCAACACCACGTCGGTAACGGAGTCTGCACAGGTATCCGGATCTCCCGACGAGAAACAAAGCTGCCCCCAGGGATAAGAGGCGTAAAATTCGCGCAACCCATCCCAATCTGCTGACTTGTAGTGCCAGACTTTGCGCGTTCCCTGTGAATGGGTCCGCACGGATTGCTTGGCTGGCACAGCAGTTCGAATGATACAATGGTCGGATGATCCTAACGGGGCATCAACAACAACATTGTAGTCATTCGGCCGCGTAGTCAGCAGGAGGTCCAGTAAGGAGGGAGTATGGCTCTCGATATCAGGTATCCTCGTAGGTGAGGACACCAACTGCGAGAAACCATAGGCCAGGGCAAAGTTATAGGCTGCTCTCCCTGCGCGGTCGGTAGTTCGGGATCCCAACCACTCTTCGTGGTGAGCGTTGAAATCACCAAGGATCACCACTTCCGCGCAAGGGAACTGCTCGAGCACTCTGTCAGTCGTTTCTTGTAGACGCTCAAAAAAACGAGTCGTCTCCGTATCACCGCTGTAGGACCTGTAAAGGCAAGCGTAGACTTTAGTGGAACGTCCGTAGTCAATACGCGCCCAGAGAATCGACAGGTCCCCGTCTTCAAAATGGCTGAGGCGGCGGCAACAAACATCCTCCCTGACGTACATGCATACCCCGGCACGTCGCACAAAACAGTGCTCCAGTTTGTAACCGGGGTAATGAAGATATGATGTATCGGCCGGGCAGGAAATCTGTGTCTCCGTCAAGAAAAGTAAGGCCGGCTTTGCCGTCTCAAGGTGGTAGTGGACGGCGTCGATGTTACTATGCATCCCCCTAATGTTGCAAAAGTCCACTTTAAATGTGGAACTTACAGGATGGGCCGCTGAGTGCACATTATACATTTTCTTGTTCCTGGCCATTGTGAGTGTGAATAGGAAAAATAAGAAGAGGGGGGACGGAGAGAGAAATGGTCGCATGTGGATCAAAGGACAAAGCACGGGGCGGAGAAAAAATCAGGTCACAAAGGTTGTGTGACTTGCTGGCGCGGGGTACGGAAGGGCCCCCGGTCCCCCCCCGGGGGCAGCAGTCGGGTTCCACTCCGGTCTCCTCCGGCACAACTGCTACCCCAAGGGATTTTTCGCGTGCGGCGGGGCAGCCTCCTGGGGTGGAGATTAAAGTAAGATCCCCGGGTTCGGGCCCCCAACAACCCGCGGGCGGTCAGCGGACAACCGTTTCACCGGGTCTCCCTGATCCCCGCGCCACCATGTCACGCCCATGCGCGTCTGTAATTCCCCGCAACCGCCGGTCCTCATTTCCACACGCAACAATCCCTCTCTCGGGACGGCTTCTTCCGCTCACCGCCGGAACACGATGCGGGCCTCGCGGCTTATAAGGCATCATTATGGCGGCGGACTCCGACGGAAGGGTGGTAGCAATGCCGACGGAGTAACCCTCCCACCGCAAAAAGGGAACGCCATTGCCTCGTCAGTTAACAGCAGGGTGCACCACAAGCAGGTGAGGTTGGCTTAGGCTCAAAAGATGGTAGGTGAGCCTCTTACACCCCTGAGCCTCTTACACTTATACAAGGTATTTTTTATTTAACCCTGTATGTATATTATATCTCGGATATGGACTGAAAATGTCGCTAATAGTCGTGTTTGAGTCATTATTTTACTATCTCGTAGCCATTCCGAAAAAAACGACCACTCTTTACGAACGGGTTGCCATCAAGTTAACATGATACCATCATTGGTAGTGATAGAAGTGTAAGTACTGTGTACAGGTACACACCTATAATTAATTACCGTGAGCGATATCCCGTCATTGAAATTACTGATCTATAGTGTCTCGTGTTACTTTGGTAATGATTATACTGACAAATAAGCTTCTTGATTGTACTAACTATTAACATATTTTGACTTAAGGAGGATCGGCCCGGTCTACAAAGTCAACGGCATGGAGGTTGACCCGGAGACCGCAAGGTCTCCGTCTAAATTCTTTGCTGGAAATCTTTGCTAAATGCCGATCGAAGGAACTCACTAGTAACAGTGGGGTCTGACTTCAGCTTTATAAAGCGACAAGCGTTGCCCCGGAGTGAAGTACTGCTTTGCTTTTTTCAATACACCGAGCTTTTTACTAGCAAGTTTTGTCTTCTCTTGTTTTGTATATATTTGTAAGTTCTGTAAAGTGACACATTATTTAAATTAAATAATTTAACGATATTTGAGTTTGTTAAGATACTTGTTTGATTACAGGGTTCGTACAGTTTTATGAACATGAGCCTAATACGTGAATTCCCTTACATTTGGCCCTTCGAAAGGTTTAAAGCTATCGGACGTCTTTATCACACAACAAGAGGCGAAATCATTATCAGTGTAGAGATATACGCAAGAGTTAAGCAGCAAATAACCAAAACATAATTTTGTATATCTTTCGATGTTACATGAAATTAAAATCCGTTTTTTCTATATTTTATTTCAATCTTCATTTATCCTTAAGTTCTTCGTCTGGTAATGTAAATAATTAATCTTGACCTCTATTTACATTCTTTCAAAATAATCGAAAATGCAACTACCAGGCAGCCACTGGGATAGATACTGCATTTGACAAAGCAAATCTTACACGATTCAGCAGTTCGATTCACAGAATACTCATGCATTGCATTTCCCATGATACCGTATATCCCCATTGTATTTCCCCATTGTTCCCCATTTCTGTAGTGAATGAGATATGCGAGAACCCATTCCCACTCATTCCATCCTATCTATCCCCATTTTCCCAACCCTTTCTCCTAATACATTCCTTCAAATCTCCGAAGTTGGCCAGCGCATCTGGATGCGTGCCAACGTTTGTAATTGTGAACTGATGTTGGCGTGTATCGCGCATGTCGCAGGGCGACAGTATCCACTTACCAGCAGTTTACTGGCTGCGCGTAAACTGACTTCTTTGTATAAAAAAACACAGCATGATTGCGTATTGAATCAATAGAACCAAAAATACTCCAGAGAGTATATAAATTATATTTAAAAAAAAATGATGAACCTAATACCTACTCAATTCAACAAATTGATATCTGAACAAAAATCTAACCTTTACACAAACTTAATATACAAAAGCAACAATAGGATGAAATCTATGTAGAATGTAATGACTAGGTAACGGAGAAAATCAAGAAAACCTTTTCACGGATGCCATCTGCCACTCGAATAGATAATCTTATACATCTAGAAAGATGGTTGGTGATGTCATTATAACAAAGCTATCCTGTCATATCTGCTATTGTTATTATTGAAGATTAGGGGCTCTGTGAGCCAACTGCGACCATTGCTGATCCATTATGATCACCACCTTTTTATAGTTAGCTGCTAATATCTATGTCATTGCAATGGCCTGCAGATATCTCAGGGTAGATGTAGCAGCGAATTATTGCATCATTCCGGTATTAGTAGGTGAGCAACCATATACCTTTTGCACATCAGAGGGCCACATCTGCAAAGCATACGCATCGGTGTCTAATCCTGCTCCGAACAAAATCTGCAAGCTTTTGTTCGGAGCAGGATGAAACTGAACATGTGTTTGTTCAGACTGCAGTAAGTGCCCTAATGATAATACAAACGTAGTTACTGCTTAGAGCGAGGCAAGCTACAGCATATTTTTCGCCTGTATCCCTTCATCAGGGTTTTAACATGCTTATTTCTAGAAGTGTTCGTTCAGTGAATCTTAAATTTGTGCACATATTGCATTGTAAGGGTCTTAAAGACCTGGCGCTTTTATATTAGGAATTGGCAGAGAACTGTTCGCAATGATACGAATCTGGTTTCCTCGTAGAGATCGTAATCCTTAAAATAATAATAGTCAATATTTTTTCGTTACGTGAGTTACGTTTTGAATTATAATTGAAAAAATACTACCTACTAATTTTACAATTACACGCCGTTGAATTAAATGGCAAATTTGATGGCAACTGTGCTTCGGACTTCCGTTGTACAATTATTAGTGATATGACAATATATCACATTCAAAGATAATTAAGGTACTGTCATTATTTAATTTTGTTGGCTAATTTAATGCAATAAAATAAATTGCAAAATGAAGAATAATCGAACAATAATTTCGGTTTGTAACAATAATTTTAGGCATCTAATGAAAATACAGATTGCTGGATGTTATGCCGCCACGCATTATCCGAGTAACAGTAAAATTTGTTGTCTTGACATAAATGCAAAAATATCATCCTTCAGTTGAAATTTCAGTTTTAACCAATTAAGAAAATTTTCAAATCTGTAAAACATTTACCATATAGATTAAAAAAATTGAAGCCTAAAAATTAAAAATAATACAGTGAAGCAATAATATTGGTAAGTAACGGAAAGAACGGAAGTTTCGAAAAGTAACAAAAAATAATATATAAATAGTATATATTATTATTCGAATCTTTATTTTGTCTTAAGCAAAAATCACATTCACCAAAAGCGAGAGAGAGCCAGATCCTTCTGTCGAAGACTTTTTCAACAAGTCGGATAGGTCATGCCTGAGTCCTATCAAGCGAAATGACTTGTAGTGTTTTGTAGGCATTATCACACACCTAATGATACCTTATACACATTCGGTGCCCCGTAAAATTGTCCACCTTTTGTTATATAAGTTTAGTGGTAAGCGTGCTGCTACATCGTACAGTTAAGTAGTAAGCGCAGTTAAAATGTTTGATAACTCTGCGTTGGCTGAGTGTTGCTTAACTTTGAACTCGATTAATAAAAGTAGTTTATTAAAGTATTAGTTATTTTACCCAAATCGGGGACGTTATTTTTTATGTCTTTAATACAAAAACCTACTCAATGAGTACGACGATATGAGTACAAACTTATACTTGTACTAACCATTTAGAAGAGCGACCTATCGCGTCATAAGCGACTGCAGCATGCATACAACGTGTTACTGAAATATCGCAAAGTCGGAAAATAGATTGTGCTGTACCGAGAGTATAATCGATTCCTATCAGTTTTTAAAATACTTTTTTTTAATAATTTATAGGTCATTTCTACTCAGGGATGAGTGATTTAAATCAGTTTGATTAAATCATGATAATAATAGAGTGGTTTTCATATTTAAATCGATTATTTGAATCAATGTCAAGGAGGAGGCAAAATTCACTGGATTACAATAGAAAACGATACAAATATGAATTAAAAATAAAATAATTCTTTATTTTACGTTATCAACATATCCAAATATGATCCAAATTTCGTCTCTCTTACGTCCTGCAAATATCCAAAACTAATTTTTATTTGTGAACAACCAAAAACACAAAATGATAAGTGACAGTAGAGGCGACACGACTCAGTATTGCCAGCCGCCCAGCTTAATTTACCCCTTTTAAAGCAGAAGTGTTGCCTATGTAAAAAAATAAAAAAATCACGGTCTTGTTGATTAAAATAAAAAAATATTGAACTTAGTCAACCCTGTTTCTAGTATATCATTTATTTTACGTGCGCTACCCGCTCCGTGTCGCGCTCGCCGCACCCGCTCTGAGTAATGGTCGCTAGGAACGTTTTAGTCAGCACAACAGAACCTTACATATTTGTAATTTTTGATTTATTCCTGAAAATAATATTTTTGCGCTAGAACATTTTTTATGTTTTAAATGAGTTGACACGGTTTTACGTTATATTGATGACACGTTGTATAACATTAGATTTACTTGGCAAGCACATACACCTATAGAACGTATAGAAATTGATGTGCTGCAGCACCATTTAGTGGCGAGTTACAACAAAGTCAATTGCTGGAAAATATTCTCCTTGCTCAAATACCTATGTGTACCAATTTTCGTGGCGATCGGTTAAACGGTATAGAACTTGATGTGCTGGTGGTGATTTTGGTGCTTGATTTTGGTGGTGAGGTAGTCTGGTCGCTCCGGGCTTCGCCCTACGCGGAGCTCGGCCTGCGGCCTCGTTAGACGCAGTTCGGCCTTCGGCCTCGCATAAGTTACACAGCGTGCGCAGCTGGTGGTGCCATAGTTCGGTCGCTCCGACCTTCGCCTTACGCGTAGCTCGGCCTGCGGCCTCGTGAGGCGCAGCTCGGCCTTCGGCCCCGCGTAAGTTACACAGTGATTGAATTTGGACGCTCCGGGCTTCGCCCTACGCGGAGCTCGGCCTGCGGCCTCGCTGTATAGCCGCCATCTTCAAAAGGGTGGAATATAAATAATAATTCCAAATCCTTAGTCAGGATCCCCTTAATATATCAATTTTTATCCGAATCGGATGAATTCGGAAAATGGCCGCCATCTTGGATTCGCCATCTTGAAAAAAATTTTCCTCTCAATGGTAGGACATTGTCATGATAAATGATATTAGTTTGAGCACCACTCTGATATCTCTAACCGTTTCGGAGCTGTCGCCCAAAGAATTTCGTATGGCGGCCATCTTTGAAAATTTCGGCACCTACCCTAAATCCTCAATCGGAACCTTCCGGAAGCTAATTTCCTCCTCGATTTTCCACCTGGAAACACATTCGTTCAGAAATTTTTAAATTTCCCAAAGTTTTTTTTTAAATTTCCGCCATTTTGTGTCCGCAATCTTGGATTTTTTTTTTCACCTAATTTCCCCATACACCAGAGTTTGTAACGAGTGGGAATTCCACCCCGCACCCCCCGTCTAATTCGACCTATCACCTCTCAAATGTCCTCGGACCCCAAAATCGAAATTTCCACTTTGTATGGCAGCCATGTTGAAATATGGCGGAATTAAAAAAATGTTCCAAAATCCTGAATCAGGGTCCCCTGAACCTCTCAGGTATTAATTTTCATCCCGATCGGAGGAACTTGAAAAATAGCCGCCATCTTGGAAAAAATAAATGGTCCAGTGGAAGGACATCGACTTGCCCTACCATATTAATTTGAGCATCGATCCGATATCTCCAACCGTTCGGGAGAGACGGTCAAAATAAATTTGTATGGCGGCCATCTTGAATCCACCATTTTGAATTTTTATCGCGCTCTCGTCAGATTGCCTGCGGTTCTCTGTGACTGCATTCGGTCGAGCACCATAGGGTTACCTGTCACCGTTTAGGCAGGCCGTCGACCGTCGAGCTGAAGGTCCACCGGATGCGGACGGGCCCGCCCCCGGTGCAGCTCCCGGGCGAGCTCGGTCTGCGGCCTCGCCCGCGCCGCTCGGCCTCCGGCCTCGCGGGAGTTATGGCCGATCGAAATTTGAAATTTCAATTGACGGCCGCCATCTTGGAAACGGCGGAATCGAAAAACCGACCCGAAATTCGCAATGCCGACCCCCCGGATGCCGATTTCCACCCCCCTCGGACAAACTTGAAAATCGGCCGCCATCTTGAATCCGCCATTTTGAAAAAAAATTGCAACCACAAGAAAGCTTACACCTTCCTGAATGACATTTAGTAGAGCACCTCCCACCTACCTCTTACTGTTCCCGACTTACGAGCGATATCATTTTGTGTGGAGGCGATGCTGGACGTTCGAAATTCAAATTTTCGCGACGCCCCCTGGCATCTGCCGGCAGTTCCCTGTGACATTTGGTCGAGCACACCCCGCGTAGCTGTTACCGTTTGTGCTGGCCGTTGGAATTTTTCATCAGGTTTGGACAACTCGGAGAAGTCGGAGTTTTCTGGTACTCACCGACCCCGAGGGTTCACTTTCTCATTCAAAGTTTCTCACCCACCAGGCGGCAACTGGGAGAACAATTATGTCAGTCAGTCAGTCAGTCAGTGAGTGGTAATCGAGCTTTATAAGGAATTGTAATTGTAAAAATTGTAAAAATAATAATATAATATTATAATAATAATAATAATATAATAATAATAATAATATATAGTATAATTTTTAATAATAGTGACGCTTTTTCACTGAATTTATATACTAAAATTATCTAGGTCCCGGTCACTACTGAGAAAATATCGTTATACCCCTCAATCTACTGACAAAATGTGCTAAACTGCATAAAGACAAGTGTCATCTGGCGGCACGAATTACTTCATTCTCGGGATTTTTCGTATAGTGGCGGTATTCTTTTCAGTGTGCGTTATGTGTTAATTGTGGCTTGAATGTCTCCCGAATGAAAAGACACGGGAGGATAAATATGTTTTGATATACTCGTACCTAAGTGTTTATCTATTTATCTGAGTACGGTGGAGCCAAACGGAACGTTATTAATTTACTACTCCATGTATGTATTGTGAACGTGCATTTAAAATGTGATGACGTCATTAAAGTTTGATAATTTAAACCCGCAATTGTTATAATAACTGATGATTGGCCAGTTTAGCCAAAATTACTACTGTTTTCTGGTATTCTCCTTTGCATCACTTTTGCATGCGCGTGTACACGGTATCTTTTGTCGTTGAAACAGATCAGTTTGTTTGTCTATTAATAAGTATACTCATTTATAATGTGTTTTGTTTCACAGCACGTAATGTTACCATACGTGTATTCGTTACTGCTCGCAATTTTTTCTAGAATCATTCATGTAAGTTTTATCACAGAAATATTTGATTTGCGGCGGCAGCACTGCCGCCCCTATACTTTGTTTTGTTTTATAGAAGTCTTTTGTTATTGTTTAAAGACAGTTTATCTCGTGGTAAGTGGTTACTGTCGCCCATGGACATCCGCGATACATGCCAATATCAAACCAGAATGACAAACGTTGGCACGCCCGCGGATACACTGCCTACCTTTGGAGATTTGGTTAGGAAAATGGGGTGGGATAGGATAGTATGAGATGGAAATGGGCTGTGGTATATCCATTCTCTATCGAAATACGTTCGTACATTGGGAGAATAGAATATGGGGAGAAATGTAGTAATGTAGAAATGGGTAATTTGGTCAGACGAGCCCGCCCAGTGGCTGTGCAGCCCAGCCCAGGATTGCAGCGTGCACCCTCCCCCTCCCACTATGGCCTTTATCAATTTATAGGTCCTTACACCAACACTTTTTAATTTCCTTCGAGAATCATTATTGCCAGTAATTATTATTATCTAATGTCGGGAATTATTTTTGTAAGTTTACACGAGTGTTGTCATAGGAAATGAGGTGTTCCTCTCATTCTATTCTACATTCTATTCGATGGGATGGAGTGGGGTTGCATTATGGGATGCAATGAAATGGGACGGGATGGGGTGAATTTATATCGGGTTTATTTAAGGTGCAGCACGTGTTAAAGGCGAGCCTCAGATGATAACCCAGTTATTATTTAATTAAATTCTACCTCACTTTGTTATTATTGTATGATACCGTCAGGATTGATTGGGATGTGAGAGATGGGATAGGTTTGGCCGGTGTGGATTTCGATGGGCGGTATGGGTTTTATGTGCGATAGGGTGGCGTGGGACGGACAGGGTAAAAGTGCAGTGATTAGTACGGAATGAATGAACTGTTAGCTTTATGTATTGATCGGTCCGAAGTAGTTATTGTATGTAGGTGCTATATGGGGTTCTTTAATAAATACGTAATTAGTAGAATATCATTATAATTTTTTCCTCGGCAACAGAGTCATTACATGGAAGTCATACCTGAGCGCGTTTACGTAACGTATGTCAATGAGAAATACATGGATTATGTCAATATCTCAATCAGAAGATACAATAGGAAGAGCCTATATTTCTACAACATGGAATTCTTTAATAAATGCGAGATGGAAAATAATGTAACGGTAAACAATATTACAATATTAACAATTTTTTTTGATTTTTGTGAAAATGATTCAAAATATTAAAAAAATAAAAAGGTAAGGATATCTTTTTTACTTTTTTTTAATCCTTATTAATAAATGTTTCTAATCTTCTTTTTTCTTCCTTTTTTAAATCTTATTTAATTGATCATTCACGTACTTTAGGGATAACGAATGAATTATTCCAATGCAGAAATCAGAAATTTCGAACTGCGAAAATAAAAGAATTCTCAACAATAAGTAAGGACATCACAAAATGTTCGTACGTTATAGCACCAAAAACTGAAAGTGCCAGCCAAACAAAAGTAATAATATATTCGTTTTGCACTGGTTAATCGAAGCATTTATTACTATTACACCAAATGTTATTTGAGTTGGAAAAATCTGCATTTTCTTACATTTTCGATATAAATAAAATTATGAACTAACAAAAATAAATGGACAAAGGATGTACAAAATGGTATGTCCTGTTAAAATGCAGGCTTTTCCAACTGAAATAACAACACAAAGAGTTACCCTTACAGCTTTGGTGTCATAGTAATAAATGCTTCGATTAACCAGTTCTAACAGAATATACACTTAGCATTACATTTGCTTGGCCGGCACTTTCAGGTATTGGTTCAATAATGTATGAACATTTTATGATGTCCTTTCTACGGTTTCCCTGATACACAACAATTAAAAAACTAACTATTTTAGCAATATTGGACATAGTTTTTTATTATTTAATTATTTATTTAAACTTCTTTGCACAATGATATGTACAAAAGGTGGATTTAATGCCATAATAAGGCATTCTCTAGCACCAATGATCGCAATACAGAAAAATGATCGTAGATGCAGCTCTGAATTATATAATAGAAAGTACAAAAAAATTATCTAACATACATACATATATAACAAAAGTAGATACATACATATACAAGTAGATAGGTATACAATAGTTAATATTAATACTCAATATTAATAATACTCAATATTAATAATACTCAATCATTTTCAGTTGCACATGGTCTTCTACGAATTTCTTCACAATGAGTATAAAAGAAGTTTTGTTGAAATGAAGATGAGACTGTGTGAATTTGTTAACAAAGAGCCGTACATTGGAGATTTGTATAAAAGGCGTGGCCTTATTTGTCCAGTACCACGTGTTAGTATACGCATTTATTATATTCGCAATTTATATATGCAGTTGTAAGAAATAAGTAAATAACAATACATGTGTGGTGGTGAGCCTTTGGAGAGGCCTATATGCAGCATATCCATATATGGAGAGACATAAGCTGATGGTATGGTATGGTTTAGTATGGTAAGTGGTTTATATTTCCTCGTGGTAAATACACTCACCTGCACTCTCATCACGCGGAAACTAACGAATTTTGAAAACCGACTTTTTAAAACTCAGCCCTTTTTTATGAAAAACACTCAGTAACTCGCACCGCGTACGTACACTCGTACCACGCAGGTTCACTCGCACCGCGTAGGTACCTTCGCACCCGTAGGTACACTCACACCGCGTACGTACACTCGCACCGCGTACGTACACTCGCACCGCGTACGTACACTCGCACCGCGTACGTACACTCGCACCGCATACGTACACTCGCACCGCGTACGTACACTCGCACCGCGTACTTACACTCGCACCGCGTACGTACACTCGCACCGCGTACGTACACTCGCACCGCGTACGTACACTCGCACCGATTCACATAGATGTAGTTGTCGGCGGCGAGTATGCGGCGTTGTCGTTCGTAGCAGCATATTGTGAGGAATATAGAATAATAAAGTCAGACTTCATTTTTTTTCTTCGTATATGGCAAAGCACATTCTGCCAGTGTTAAGTTTTCTGCGTAACAAACGATTTCGAAGTCTAAAACGTATCTTGTCAGTCCCAGTCCCGTCGAAGTAAGTCAGGAGTCGATCAGTAAAGCGATAGTGTTACTGAGGTTTACTGAGGACAGAAGAGGACTCCTTGAAAGAACACGAAAAACGCAGTCGCACGCTTTTATTTGATTATCACACATGAAAAACACATATGAAAAACACTTTGAAGTTTAGTAAACTATCACTATTGAAGCACAAATCGCCCAGTACACAAATTCGTTGTTAACATGGTGAAGGTATTTGTTATTTAACCCTGTATGTATATTATATCTCGGATATGGACTGAAAATGTCGCTAATAGTCGTGTTTGAGTCATTATTTTACTATCTCGTAAAATCATAATTGAATTGTCAGTAGTAAATAGCTTACGAATTATTTGGTTAACTTGAGACGATTATAATTAGTTTAAAATTATACGTCTTACGCTAGAGGGCGCTTGTGTCGAAGGAAATAGAGGGCGCTGGGGTGATACCCGAGTGGCGCGCAAACTTCTGTCAACCCCATTTTATGCCCAGTCGTTACCAGGTCTATAAAAGCCGAAAGTAGGAAGCAGACAGTCCGGTGTCATGTCATGTCCGGTGACTCTTGAAAGGCCATTGGGACCACAAGAATTTAGCCATTCCGAAAAAAACGACCACTCTTTACGAACGGGTTGCCATCAAGTTAACATGATACCATCATTGGTAGTGATAGAAGTGTAAGTACTGTGTACAGGTACACACCTATAATTAATTACCGTGAGCGATATCCCGTCATTGAAATTACTGATCTATAGTGTCTCGTGTTACTTTGGTAATGATTATACTGACAAATGAGCTTCTTGATTGTACTAACTATTAACATATTTTGACTTAAGGAGGATCGGCCCGGTCAACAAGGTCAACGGTATGGAGGTTGACCCGGAGACCGCAAGGTCTCCGTCTAAATCCTCTGCTAGAAATCTTTGCTAAATGCCGATCGAAGAAACTCACTAGTAACAGTTAAAATAAACTAGCGAGATCTACCCCTTTGTTTTCTCCATATTCCACATATTCGTATATGTATTATTTTATAGAATGGATGGTAGACGAGCGAGCGGGCCACATGATGGTAAGTGGTCACCTCTGGCGACCTTGCAGAATCCTGTTCACAGCTCTCTTGAAGAGCGGTAATACCTCAGCTGGCAGTTCATTCCATAAATTTTTGGGTTCGCGGTATAAAGTGTCTTTTAGAGCGCACTGTACGCACGAAGTGCGGATGAACCGCACGACGATGACGAGCGGTGCGATGGTAAAAACCCGAAGTTAGCATCAAATTGAACAGCTCTTCAGAACATTTCCCATTATAAAAGCGGTAGAAAACGCTGAGAGATGCAACATCTCTACGGATGCTGAGCGATTCTGAACCACCTGTGAGCGTGGAAACGTCGATAACTCGAATAGCGCGTCCTTGGACGGATTCAAGAGGGTCCAGCTGGTATTTCCTTGCACCGGCCCAGAGGTGTGAGCAGTACTCTATGTGGGGTCTGACTTCAGCTTTATAAAGCGACAAGCGTTGCACCGGAGTGAAGTACTGCTTTGCTCTTTTCATTACACCGAGCTTTTTACTAGCAAGTTTTGTCTTGTCTTGTTTTGTATATATTTGTAACTTCTGTAAACTGACACATTATTTAAAATAAATAATTTAACGATATTTGAGTTTGTTAAGATACTTGTTTGATTACAGGGTTCGCACAGTTTTATAAACATGAGCCTAATACGTGAATTCCCTTACATTTGGCCCTTCGAAAGATTTAAAGTTATCGGACGTCTTTATCATACAACAAAAGGTGACAACATTACCAGTGGAGAATTATACGCAAGGATTAAGCAGCAAAAACCCAAAACATAATTTTGTATATCTTTTGATGTTACATAAAATTAAAAGACGTTTTTTATATATTATTTCAGTCTTTGTTTATCCTTAAGTTCTTCGTTCGTTAGGTTCTTTCAAAATAATCAAAAATGCAAATTTTTAATTACCAGATAGTCACTGGGATAGATACTGCATTTGAGAATTTACACGATTCAGCAGTTTGATTCAGAGAAGACTATCGTAAAATGTCCACTATACATAATTTCCCCAATATATGTACGTATTTCTGTAGTGAATGCGATACGCCCGAACCTATTCCCATCCTAGTTCATGCTATCCGTCCCCATTTTCCCAACGCTTTCTCCAAATACATTTCTTCAAGTCTCCGAAGTTGGCCAGCGCATCCGGAGGCGTGCCAACATGTTTAATTGTGGACTGATGTTGGCATGGACCGCGCATGTCGCAGGGCGACAATATCCACTTGCCACCAGGTGGACCGACTGCGCGTATACTGCCTTCTTTCTATAAAAAAACAGCATAATTTAATCAATATGAACAAAAAAAATCCAGATAATGTACTTATAAATTATATAAAAAAAAAATATACATAATACTCAATACAACAATACATTGATATTTGAATAAAAATCCCACTTTTTTACATTTTTTTGTATGTCTCGCCAAACTTGATATAAGTTCACAAGTTTTTTCAGATAATTATGTAACGATTTGGTACGTATTCGTGCCTTTTCCCAAAATATAATTCACTCGCGAATAGCGACACTTGTGCTTTCATTAATTGTTAATTTCACTTCACGGATGTTATAACACAAAACTACGAGTCCATTGGAGGGAAGTTTCGACCCTGTTATTTGATGTTTTGTGTCCCCTACTAAAAATATACCTTATTAGAACTACGCAATTCCACTGACATGTTTATTGACTAAATGCAATAAGTTTACTGACAATACAAATGGAAATCACATGCACATCATCACATCAGATATTGTATGTTATTTTATATAATCAGTATTTCCAAATGTAAATGTTAGTTTTTCTATACAACTTGTCATTGAAATATGTCAATTAATTTAAAATATATAAAACAATCGCTTCGAAGTGACAAGTACAATTATTTTTGAGGATACAATACGGATAGTTACGAATATGTAAAGTTTTGTTGTTCTATTTAAAACGTTCGTAGCTCTCATTACTCGGTGCAGAGTAGAGAGCGGGCGCGTAGGCGGGCGCGATGAGGGCGACGCACGTAGAATGCAACTGCGCGTAGAATAAAACATATACTAAAAGTGTCCCAGATTGAGCGCCGGATTTAATTTAGAAAAAAATAAAGTCATTGCTTCTCCGGCCGTGTGACATGTGGCACCGTCCTGTTGGAACCACAGTTGATCGAGGTCCATATCTTCCAATTGGTGCCAGAAAAACTCCTGTAGCATGTTCCGATACCGCTCTACCTATATACTTACCTAAATACCGATACCTAAAAAATGGCCCCAAGATCCCGTCGAACCAAAAGCCGCACCAAAGTGTAACTCTTTGAGGATGCATCCGTTTTTCATGAATCTCATGAGGATTCTCCAAGCCCCAGATACGACAATTTTGCTTATGGACGTATTCGTCAAGGTGGAAATGGGCTTCGTCTCTAAAGATCATTTTTTCGCCAAAATGATGGTCCACTTCATACTGCTCTGAAATTCATACTGCGTTGCTCTTTCGTGTAGCGCCTAATTGAAACTGTCATGTGTGACATCTATAAAAAATTAGAGTTGCCAACCGCCAAACAAAAAAATTGAGCGAAATTTAAATCCGGCGCGCAATCTAAGACAACCTATAGAAATCACCAATAACAACAAAAGACAACCGTTAACATTTGCCAATTATACGTACGGTTTAAACAGCGAATGACCAAGCCATAATTGATAATGTAAAAAATGGAAATATATTTTTATTACTTACTAGCGGCCCGTCCTCGCTTCGCTTCGGTTTATAAGTTTTTTTTTTTTTAAATTTCAAAATAATTATAGCCTATGTGTTATTCTGATGTATGAGCTATATTATTGTAAAGTTTCATTAAAATCCATTGGTAGTTTTTGCGTGAAAGAGTAACAAACATCCATACATCCATCCTCGCAATATCAATGCTGCGTTTGGAGAGGGGACTGCTAATGAACGAACCGTGCGTTTTTGGTTTAAACGCTTTCGTAATGGAAACTTCGACTTGAAGAACAAACCACGTGGAAGACCGCCCACACAGGTGAATAACGCTGAATTGAAGGAGATGGTGGAAGCCGATCCGAGTCAAACTACCCAGGAATTAGCGGCATGGTTTAACGTTACCTTACCTACAATATTGACTCATTTGCATCAAATCAATAAGATAAAAAAATATGAAAAATGGGTGCCTCATGATTCGACTGATCTGCAGAAAGAAACGCGTGTTGAAACTTGCGTTGCCTTGTTGAATCGGTACAGAAATGAAGGAATATTGGATCGAATTGTGACATGTGACGAAAAGTGGATTCTTTACGATAACCGAAAGCGAAAAATGCAATGGTTGACCCCAGGTCAAACGCCGCAACAGTGCCCTAAGGCAAAGCTTACCAATAAAAAGGTAATGGTAACTGTTTGGCGGTCTATTCATGGTGTTATTCACTATAGCTTTCTCAGGTCTGGTTAAGCAATAACATGTTAAGCAGATGTTTACTGTGCCGAACTTCGAACAATGATGACGAAACTAGCAGTGAAACAGCCCTGACTCGTGAATCGACCTTCACCATTATTGCTCCATGATAACGCAAGACCTCAGACTGCACGAGAAACCGTTGTAACTCTACAGGAGCTGCAGTTAGAAACCATAAGTCATCCTCCCTACTCGCCAGACCTTGCTCCAATGGACTACCATTTTTTTCGTGATTTGGACAATTTTCTACGTGGTAAAAAATTTTCTTCCCAAGAGGCAGTACAAAATGCTTTCACACAGTTTGTCGAATCTACATCCCCAGAGTTCTATCGAAAAGGCATAAATGAACTTCCGATTAGATGGCAACAATGTATAGATAATGAGGGTAAATATTTTGATTAAATAAATATGTTACATTTTAGAAAAAAACAAGATTTAATTTATCAGTACAAATCGGCAATTTCACACTTTAACCCCTAAATAGGATTTATTTATGAAATTTTGCTTTACAAACTTTATAAACATTTATAAACTTTATAAACTTATTTATATACATATATAAATAAGTTTATATAATTATAGCTTATAACTTTATAAGCTATAACTTTATATTTATATATATAAAGGCTTTATAAACATTTACATATATACATACGAATACGTAAGAGAGTATGCTAATAATTCAGCATCATGTTCCGCTAAAGTAGTACAGTAAAATACCTATTGTACCTAAGATTGTTTGTAGGTGGCTCTGCGTTACTCGCGTAAATATTTTTGTATTCGTGACATTACTTAATTTTTACTTTTTACCTAATCGAATTATTTGTATAATGATAACCTCTCAACCAGTAAAATTATACTGTAGGAAGCGATTAGACACTATGTTTTGTTAATTCGCGAGGTTAAGCTGTGTGCGCGGCTAAGATGTGTCCGTAAGAGTACAGCACTACTGACTAGTCCATAATGCAATATAATCGCGCAATTATATCGTTAATGTGTAAAAGCTGCTATTTCAAACAGGAAACAGTTTTGATCACCATAATTGTCCATGAATTAACTTCTATCATTTGAATATTTTATCGCTGCTGTAGATCACTTTGTCTAGGACCATTTATATTCATTTTCATTGAGTTTTGTCACACATAACGAAATGTCTGCATTCGTGTATTCTCTGTTGATTGCGGGTTGTTTCGGCGTTGTTTATGTAAGTTTACATCACATAAATATTTATTTTACTGGGCCGCACCTATAACGGGATACTGCAACTACATAAAACTAGATACTTTTTACATGTATAATACTTTAACATGTATTTAACAACATCTATCAAACTCAATCTTTTTTCAACTTCAGAATCATTCCCTGGACATCATACCTGAGCGTGGCTCCATGACTTATGTTAACCAGAAGTACATGGAATATGGCAATGTGACAGTCTTAAGATACAACAGAAAGAGTGCATATTTCCTCAACATTAATGTATTCACTAGATACGAATGGGGAAACAATGTGTCGGTAAATATTATTATAGCATTTACCATATTGTACCAAAAATGATGAGGATTTACATACCATACCATATCATCAGCCCATATCCCACTGCTGGATCCCCCTCTCCCAAGGCTCCCACCACACTCCGCTCGTCTCATCCAGCCGCTGCCGGCGAACCATTTCAAGTCTTCATCTTTAATACAAATTCAATTTCCTTATATAATAGGTCGGGGAGAAAGTGTTTTGGTATTTTGTATGTATGAAGTTGTGATTCAATATCTTTGATTGAACTGTTTGTACCTGGCTGGTAAAAAAAAGAAATAAAAAAATAAAAAACTGTTTCCCGCCATTTTTAAATTGTTTTTCTGTCCAAGAAAATGAGTGAATCTAACGAAGAAATTCGATTCATTTTAAAGTTTTTTTACAAAAAAGGGAAAAATGGGACACAAGCCGCGAAAAAAATTTGTGCCGTTTATGGACCTAATGCCGTGTCAGTAAGAGTAGCACAAAGTTGGTTTAAGTGTTTTCAGTCAGGAAATCTTAATGTTAAAGATGCAGTTGGCTCCGGTTGCCCTGTTACCGATAAAGTTGATGCCATTTGTGATGCCATTGCTGATGAACTGGGCATTGACCACAAGATAGTTTTGACTCATTTGAAAAAGTCTGGATTCACAAAAAAGCTCGATATTTGGGTACCACACGAGCTCATTGAAAGAAACTTAATGAACCGTGTACTCGTTTGCGATTTTCTATTAAAACGCAATGGAACCGAACCATTTTTGAAAAGATTGGTCACTGGTGATAAGAACTGGATCACTTACGACAAGAACGTGCGGAAAAGGTCATAGTCTAAGTGCGGCCAAGCTCCACAGTCTGTGGCGAAACCCGTATTAACGCCCAATAAGGTGATGTTGTGTGTATGGTGGGATTGGAAGAGCATCGTTCATTATGAGTTTTTACCGCCGGGCAAAACCATCGATTTGGATCTCTACTGCCAACAGCTGATGAGACTAAAGCAAGAAATTGAGAGAAAACGCCCGAAATTGATTAACAGAAAGGGTGTAGTCTTTCATCATGATAACGCCAGTCCACACACATCTTTGGCCATTCAGCAAAAATTGAGAGAGCTTGGTTGGGAAATGTTGATGCACTCACCATATAGCTCTGACCTTGCGCCCTCAGATTTCCACTTATTTCGGTCTCTTCAGAATTCTTTAGATAGTGTAAGGTTAACATCAAGAGAGGATTGTCAAAACTACTTGTCGCAATTTTTTGATCAAAAATGCCAAAATTTCTACAGCAATGGGATCATGTCACTACCTACAAAATGGCATCAAGTTATAGAACAAAACGCCACATATATATATTATAATTAAATGTAATTAAACTTTTAAAAAAATGTCTTGAATTTGTATATAAAGTACGAAGAATTTTTTTCCCCGACCTTATATATTATAACAAAAAATGTCCCAATTAACTGACTGATTAAACATCGCTGATCCGAAATCGCTGAAGTTAGAAACATGAAATTTTCACAGTAGATAGGTTTTATGACGTACGTATCCACTAAAGGTTTTTAAATCTTCTACTGGGAAGGGGAAAACGGGGCCAGATGATTTTTTATGCAATGCCCATATTTCAAGTACTATTTAAGTTAAATGCATGAAATTTATCATATAAATTTTTCATTTGAAATAACTAAAGAAGTGTATCGGCGTTTTTTGATATTAGTCTTAGAAGGAAGCATAAAAGGGAGGGGCGATTTTCGACGTCAAATCTATATCTCACAAACTATGTATTTAAGTTGGACACTTGAAATTTGGTATATAGACTTTTGTTCTTAGATAAACGACTTAGAGAAGGAAGGAAAGCGTATAAAGAGCTTTGGTAACTCTCACACTCTAAATACATGTCGATATTCACGGCAGTGTTCTGTGGGCTACCTCTGTCATTCGGACGCGCTCTGAGGGCTATGGGATACAGCAGCGTTCTCCGCGCCTATTATATCACGAATGAGCACCATTAATACAGTCCGTGTATTCAATTGATTTCAAAAAATAATGTTATGCTGATAACTCAAAAGCGATAAAATCACTGCTTTTTGAGCTGAGCAGTGCATAATGATTGTACCAAATAACATTTGTACTTCAAATTATAATATATGATAATTGGTAGGTCAATTTGAAGTTAGTGATATGATAACATAGAATAATTGTAGTCATGTTTTATCAAAGTTAGAGCAAAATAATGGAAATATAATTTAAAATGGTCAATAACATTTTGGTATGTTTTATACAAATAAACATTTCTTGTATAAAAATCACCACTTCTAGAGTAATAAAATTGTTATTTAAATGATCTTTTGCTTTTAAAGACTATACGTATCATTTAAACACACTATCGATTATATTTAATATTGCGAATTTTAGATAATTCAGCGTCATGTTTCGCTAAGTAGTACAACGCCGCTAAGGTTGCGTAAATATTTTTGTATTCGTGACAACATAGTACTTACTTAATTTTTACTTTTTACCTAATCGAATTATTTCTATAATCAAAATCTATGGACCAATGAAATATTACTACACGAATTTGTATAGTAACAATTTAATTTGGGCGATTCAATCCTGTTTTAAGCGATAAGGCAGTTAGTTTTGTTAAGCCGAGACTAAGCCGTGTGCGCGGCTAAGATGTGTGTTGACTTTACGTTGTGTAAAATGTGTCCGTGACAGTACAGCCCAATTAACGTTAATGTGTAAACGATGCTATTTTAAACGGGAAACAATTTTGATCTCTCAAATCGTTCATAAATATACTCCCATCCATTGTATATTTTATCGTTGATGTAGATCAGATTGTCTAAGAAAATATACATTTATTTTTATTGAGTTATATCACACATAATGAAATGTCAGTATTCGTGTATTCGCTAATAATTGCGAGTTATGTATAACGTTCAAGTATATGCTTACCTTATTTATTTTACTCGACGTTTCGCTACGATACGAGTTAGTTGTTTAGACACGAGTGGGGTAACTATGTATAGGTTAACATTATTATAGTGTTACCATACCAAAATAAATGTTTTTTTTTTATTTATTACTTATTTCACAGCAAAACCGTACTTACACCATTATAAAATACTCTTACCGCCACAAGGGATTTCACTATGTAATTATATAAACTTAGATAGATTCGTGACTCTAACTAACGCAAGACTTAGGATGTGTGGTTGTATTGGTATGTGTCTCCCTGTGTATGTGTGTGCGTGTATGTGTTATACGTGTGCGTACGTACGTGTGCCAAAATACACGGAGTACATTTTATATTTACTTGCAATACAGTAGTATATTACTTATTTACAGTATTTTATACAAATGGTAGTAACTAATATATGCTGTACACTGTATGACATTCAAAAGTTACTACTCGTACCATATTTAAAATAAAAAGTGAAATCGAATCCACAAATTTTTCTTCATTCCCTAAGATAGATTTTTGAAATATCCTAAAAATATTAAGTACCCTGTATTTAAAATTTGTACTAGTATGTGTATTTTGAAAGTTGAATTTTCTACATAATTGTAGAAAACAGTAATTTTTATCATAATCTTAAGTAATTATATTAATAATCAATAATTTTCAGTATCACGTGATCTTCTACGAATTGCTTCATAATGAGTATAAGAGAAGTTTTGTTGAAATAAATGTGAAACTTTGTGAACTTATTAACAACGATCTTTACATGGGGGGTCTGCTACGAGAGCGCGGCGTTGTTTGTCCAGTACCACGTGTTAGTATATCTTTATCTAAATGTTCATATGTTTTTCTACCTACGACTATGCAATTATGAAAGAAAATTATGTGAATAATAAGAAGAAATAAATAAAGTAGGATACCATAATTCACTAGGTGTTTAGGTCCTACAATATCAATAACCGATTTTCTTTTTTTTTTGTAGAGACGTGGGCGGTTGAGCAGGCGGTTTCACGTGATGGTAAGTGTTATCGCCGCCCATGACCACCTGCAATACCAAGGGCACCTGCATGGTGCGCCGCCGATCTGGCAAAATAAAACGCTATGTAATTGGGTTTTTGAAAAAAAAGTTTTTTTATCATTAATGGAAAGATCATATACACATTTTATAACAAAACTATTTTTAGTTTTTTTTTTCGCTTTAATTAAAAAGTTATATTTAATTACAAATAAATTTTTGAATCCAGTACCGAAAACACGCGGACAGTTCCCGAACAAACCCGAGCGCGTGTGACGTCACAATGTTAATTTCTACTCATTGTAGCACACAGCTGATACAGTATTTTGACTATTAATCGATTAAATCTTGTTATTATCGTCAATATATTAATAAATATATCGAAAATGTCTAACCTTAAAAGTTATCGTGCTTGCTTCGTACCATTATGTACGAATACTACAAAAACAACTCGTTTTTAAATGTTCCACAAAATGTTAAACGTCGAAATAAATGGTTCCAAGCAGTGCGACGACCTAATTCCAAAACAACATCAAATTTGTTTTGTTGTGAAGATCATTTTGATGTAAGTATTTTATAATAATATAGTAATTAAAAAATATTTATGTAAACGTATTAATGAAATAAATAGCATTCGATAAATAAAAATTAATTATATTTAATGACGAATAAATCATTTAATATTTTAATTTACAATATTATTTTTTTATAAACTTACCTTGATGCTTTAGCACCTCGAACTTCAGCTGAATTAAACCGAATATCATTTTTAAGAAAATCTGTTATCATAAATATATCCACATCAGATATATTATCGGAATTAGCCTTTATAAATCCTTTATCACACATAACTAAATAAAAGTAGTTAATATAAATATTTTTTTAAACTAAATGTCGGATATTTGTCGTCAATTTACATGTAGAAGCCTGTGATACTGTACTATCGAGAAATCCTTTTAACATTATGACGTCACAAACATGGCGACCAATCGTAGCGCGTTTGTAGTCACGTGATTCTTTTTAAAATTTTATCAATTTTAAATTGTTTATAATAAATTAAATAAACATTTTTAAGAGTATTTCGCATCGATTATTAATATAATTTATGATAAAGTTTTAAAATACATAAAAAAAATTGATATTTTTTTTTTCAATAACCCAATTACATTAAAAATAAATGACTGGTGATTGATTCACTCGTATGTGTATATGTTATACTAAATTGATTATCATATATATGTTGTATATGAACTACAGTTCATCTGTAGTTCTCATTATGTAGTTCATTCCTATTTAAGCGCACTTACCACAGTGGTGTGCACATTCAAAAGTTAAAGCTTTAGAGCTTTAGGTATCACAAGTTACGATGCGATTCAAAATTCCTTCGTTTTTGTGACGGTTCAATAACACAGTGCACACTTCGACGCGTTGTTGTCGCTGACGTTCGTTCAGTTCATACGGTACCCACTTTTCGAGCTTCTTTATTTTGCCGATTTGACGCTGATGAGCCAACATTGTTTTATCACTAACATCAAACCCTGCTGGTAACTGAGCTGTACTTTGAGATGGATCTGCTTCCACTAGATCCTTTAATTCATCGTTATTAACCTTGATCATAGGTCGTTCGTGAGGCTTATCCTTAAGATCGAAATTTCCAGAACGGATGCGTGAAAACCATCGACGTGCGGTGCGATCGTTTGTGGTGTAGGCTACTACACATATATACATCATACTACATAATATAATTGCCGGTTGGTCGATGTCCAGGATCGATATCGCGGCGCGGGCGCACCGGACGCTTCGGTTAGGTGAAGGTCACCAGTCGAAACCTCCTTGCGACGCGAAGCGCACGCTGCTCGCGGCAATTTTACGTAACGTGCGTAGGTGCTAAATTTAATAAAGTTATCTAGCTATTCACCAAAAGTGTTACCATCTTCCTCTCGACCCTTCATAACATAATCAATACCGCGACCTACACTGGTGACCCCTAATTGGACACTTACAAGTGAAAGGAATTTCAGTGCGAAATGTCGAATGCACCCAGCGATATCAACAAGGCGTCGCAAGATGTCGGACCGTCTGGTACGTCACCCGAGATTTTTCGCGTCGGACCACGAATACCACCGTTCTGGCCTGTAGAACCGGAAATATGGTTCGCACAAATTGAGGGACAATTTGCGATTTCCGGAATCATTTCCGACGTCACAAAATTCAATTACGTTATCGGCCAGCTAGACCATCAATTCGCAAAGGAGATAAAAGACGTCATAATTTCCCCACCCGCGGTAGACAAATATGAGAAATTAAAGACCAAGCTGATCAAGAGCTGATCATGAAAAGAAGGTGAAACAGTTGCTCATGCACGAAGAACGCGGGGATCGCAAACCATCACAGTTCCTTCGACACTTGCAGAGTCTTGCTGGGCCACACGTTCCTGAGGATTTCCTGAAGACTATCTGGACAAGCCGCCTCCCAAGAAATATCCAAACCGTCATTGCTGCTCAGACTACTGCTTCTTTGGAAGTTTTATCGGATTTGGCTGATCGCGTCCAAGAAGTCGCTACCCCTACCCATCAAATTGCTTCCACGTCAAGACTTTCTTCAAGTTCGTCGATAGATAGCATTACCCAAGAGATTGCTGAATTGCGAAAGCAGATGACAGCACTAACAACTCAATTCAACAGACAGTCGAGAAGTAAAAGATCTCCCCGCAGTCGATCTTCTTCCAGAATACGGTCAGATTCAAACTACAGAAAACATCCAAAATGCTTGTACCACTGGAAGTTCGGCAACAAATCGAGAAGGTGTGTGAGGCCGTGCGATTTCAAGTCGGAAAACGCGATGGGCAGTCGATGGTCGCCTCCACTGGTCGCCTTTTCGTCACGGATCGAAGATCGAAAGCCCAGTTCTTGGTCGATACTGGAAGCGACCTCTGTGTTTTCCCCCGATCTTTGCTACGAGAACGTCGTGCCCCAACCAATTTTCAACTCTGCGTAGCCAACGGTACAACAATCAGGACCTACGGTTATGTATATCGCAACCTCGACCTTGGCCTTCGTAGAGATTATAGATGGCGTTTTATAGTGGCTGATGTAACAAAAGCCATCATAGGTGAAGATTTTCTTTCCTTTTATAATTTAATTGTCGGTTGTAGAAATCAAAAACTTTTAGATAACGTAACTTCTTTATCAACTTCTGCATCAATTGCTCACTTTTCAGATAACATTTCCTCTGTAAAGGTTCCGACCGGTGATTCTCAATTTCACAAGATATTAAATGAGTTTCCCGAAATAACACGACCAGCCGGCATGCAGCGCACTACACCTCATAACACTGTCCACCACATACGCACGACACCAGGGCCTCCAGTTTCTTGTCAACCTCGTCGCCTCGCCCCAGACAAACTTAAAATAGCAAAGCGTGAATTCGAATCCATGCTAGCCAATGGAACAGCCAGGCCTTCGGAAAGTCCGTGGTCATCGCTGTTGCACCTAGCGCCCATAAAAGATAATGGCTGGCGTCCCTGCGGTGCTCAACGCTCGTACCATCCCCGACAGGTACTCAATTAAGCATATACACGACTTTGCTCACAGTATTTCAGGCTGCAAAGTCTTCAGCACATTAGACCTTGAAAAAACGTACAACCAGATTCCTATCAGCATAGAGGACATTCTGAAGACCTCGATTACTACTCCCTTTGGGACGTACAAATTTCTGTTCATGAGTTACGGCCTGCGGAATGCCGGACAAATATTCCAGAGGTTCGTGGACGAGGTGACCAGAGGGTTAGACTTTTGTTATTGTTATTTGGACGATTTTTTAATATTTAGTAAGGACTTGGCACAACACCAGCAGAATTTGCGTCAAATTTTCACCAGGATGAGGGTTTACGGTATACTGCTCAACGTACCCAAATATATTTTCGGTACGTCTGAGGTAACATTCTTAGGTTATCGAATTTCAGAAAGCGGTACTAAGCCTTTAGAATCCAAAGTTCAGGCTATTAAAGAGTTCCCTGAGCCCAAAAACGTCAGGCAGCTCAGAAGATTCCTGGGTATGATCAATTTTTATAGGCGATTCTTGTCCAACGCCGCCCAGATACAAGGTCCCCTAAACGCACTTCTGACTGGCACAGTCAAGGGCTCCCAAACCATCGATCTGGCAGGTGAGGCCTTTAAAGCTTTCAATGACTCCAAAGAAAGTCTGTCTAACGCGGCTTTATTAGCTCACCCAGACTGCCAAGCCCAACTAGCATTGGTCACAGATGCATCGGACCTAGCAATAGGTGCAGTTTTGCAACAATATAAGGATGGAGATTGGCAGGCACTAGCTTTCTTTTCTCGTAAGCTGACCTCCTCTCAACAAAAATATTCGTCATATGACAGAGAGCTTCTGGCCATATATGAAGCCATTAAATACTTTAGGTACATGGTCGAAGTGAGACATTTCATCATCTATACTGACCATAAACCGATCAGTTTCGCATTCCATGAAAGGAAAACCAACTGTTCGCCCAGGCAGTATAGACATTTAGATTACATCTCACAATTCACAACAGATATAAGGCATATATCCGGCAAAAATAACGTTGTCGCCGACACCTTATCCCGCGTTGATGAGCCGGAGACACCAATTGACCTCGATACACCTCGTCAGTACACCGACACCCAGGCCATTTATCACAAAACCCCTTAGGAAACAAATTTTCGATAGCCTCCACTCCTTAAGTCACCCTGGCGCCAATACATCCGCTTAGTAGCACAGCGCTTCGTCTGGCCAGGAGTAAGAAGAGACTGCAGGGAGTGGGCTAGAACATGCCTATCTTGTCAACGCGCTAAAGTAAGTCGACATGTGTCAGCACCGTTGGGCACTTTCTACCTACCGCGCACGCGCTTCACACAAGTGCATATAGATCTGGTAGGACCACTACCATTGTCCCAAGGCTACCGATACTGCTTAACGGCCGTCGATCGTTTCACGCGATGGCCAGAGGCGATACCGATAGTCGATATAACAGCAGAAACCGTCGCTAAAGCCTTGCTTTCTGGCTGGATAGGGAGATTCGGTTGTCCATTACATATTGTAACAGACCGTGGCCGTCAGTTCGAGTCGGCGCTGTTTCAATATTTATCAAAAATAGCTGGTTTCCAGCACAAACGCACCACAGCATACCACCTGGCTTGTAACGGTCTGGTGGAACGCTTCCACTGGCAGCTAAAAGCGTCCATAGTATGTCATGCGAACGAGAATTGGACCGAATCCCTACCTTTAGTGCTACTAGGAATAAAGAGTGCCATTAAAGAAGACTTGCAGGCCTCTTCCGCCGAATTAGTGTTTGGCGAGCCTTTACGCCTCCCAGGCGAATTCTTCACCCCTAGTTCAAACGGCACCAGTGACGTAACGGATTTTACGGTACGTTTGCGATCATTTGTTGAACAATTAAAGCCAGTACCAGCCTCGCGCCACAATAAATCTAAAATATTTGTCTACAAAGACCTAACTACCACCGATCATGTCGTCCTACGTGATGACGCATCACGTGGTTCATAACCGGCATACAGCGGCCCTTATAAAGTTTGTTCCCGAGACGATAAAGTTTTCAAACTTCTCATCAAAAATAAAGAGGTCATTGTGTCCGTGGACAGATAAAAACCGGCTTATATACTGGTCGATAATACGAACACGGAAAAAGTATCCAGTCCAGAAAATACAGTAATGAAATCAATAGCCACCCGTTCTGGACGACGCGTTCGCTTCCCTGATTATTATCGGCCCTAAGTAGGTCGCCTATCTGGCGCCTATCGCCTATCTGGTCGCCTATCGCCTATCTGGAGGGGAGTGGTGTAGGCTACTACACATACTCGTATATACATCATACTACATAATATAATTACCGGTTGGTCGATGTCCAGGATCGATATCGCGGCGCGGGCGCACCGGCCGCTTCGGTTAGGTGAAGGTCACCAGTCGAAACCTACCTGCGACGCGAAGCGCACGCTGCTCGCGGCTATTTTACGTAACGTGCGTAGGTGCTAAATTATGCGATAATAAAGTTATCTAGCTATTCACCAAACATGTTATCATCTTCCTCTCGACCCTTCATAACATAATCAATACCTCGACCTAAAGTGGTGTTTGGCTCATATACACTATTGTTATTGTGAGCTGTCTGACTTGCGTTGGTACCACGACGAAACTCATATTCAAAAATGGCACGAGTTTTCAATTTATCCATTTCATTTTCAAGATAATCACTTAAGGCAAAATTTAGGTACAGAAAAAAAAATGAAATACTTATTTTGAAATAAAGGCATAGTAGCTAATATGTGTATTTTGATTTATTTTGAAATTCGAATTAGAACAGAA
Organism: Sesia apiformis; assembly: GCA_914767545.1. Lineage (NCBI taxonomy): Eukaryota > Metazoa > Arthropoda > Insecta > Lepidoptera > Sesiidae > Sesia > Sesia apiformis. Next base: position 2,093,097 of record OU611962.1, read on the forward strand.
GATATCGAAACTCACAGTGGCCAGTAATAAAATCGGTCATTTCATAAGTAAGCACATACCTAAAATACATTACTATAGATATGTATGTACTGAGTGTAACTTGCTAAGATTTTAAAATGCTAAAAAAACTTTTTCATTCCAGGGTTCGCATCATTACATGAACGTGAGCCATATAAAAAAATTCCCTCACATTTTGCCCTTCGAAAGGTGTAAAGCTGTGATTCGTCTTTATCATACAACAAAAGGCGAAACCATTCTCATTACAGAATTATATTTAAAGTTTAAGCAGCATATAACTAAACCATAATTTTGTACTTACATTGTAACTTAATATCTCTTAATACTACATGGATTTGGAACCATATATTTTTTAATTTATCAGGCAATTAAGCCCCATGTAATATAGTATTATATTGAATCTAAAATACATTTTACATAAAAGAAGGAACAAATTATTGTAGCTGTTTGATGAGCTTAAATCAGCTTCTAAATTAGCTTAATAATGACTTAATAATGTTCAGCCAATATTAAAATTATTTTATTAACTAAATTTGATCTGTACTTTAACAGTATTTAATACATTTAATTAAAAATTTTAATAGCTAAGTAAACTGCGCTGATTGTTTGTAAATGTAATACGCATATAATTTAATTATGTTACGAAATGAATAATTATAATTATTGATTGATCAGACTCATATAAATGAATAATAATTGATTGATCAGACACATTTAAACGGTGACCGGACGTAATTTTATTTGATAAAACAATTCGAATATCTCAAAAAATCCTGATAGGTGGATTTATTGAAATTAGTAGTGAATTTCGCTTGACGTGGATCATATGAGGGAAGATATCGACGACGTGGGTGGAGCTTAGACCGCGAAGGGTCAACAATAAATAATTAAATTGTGTACTGACCGTTAGTATTAATAATGTTGTTCCCTCTGTTGTTGTGATCTGATTACTCTTAATTTTCAATTACAATTTCATTTACGCCTAAAGCATATAAAAGTGACAAGCTCGCTATCGAACAACCGAGTCTGGCCAATCGCTCTAGTCCACTGCTTGTCCATGATAACGCTCGTCCACAGACTGCACGAGAGCCAGGCTCAAAGTTACATGCGCTTCGACTGGAAACTCTCCGTCACCCACCGTAATAGCCAGACATTGTTTTCCGATTTCCGATTTCCATTTCGATTTCGATTGATACTGATTTCGATTTCGATTGATACTTATTTCCATTTTATTCGGAATTTGGATAACTTTTTACAGCAGAAAAATTCAATTCCGATGAGGCAGTAAGAAACGCTTACAGAGAATTAATTGATTCCCGTCCCCAAGAGTTCTATAGCAGAGGCATTAATCGACTTTCATTAAAATGGCAAAAATGCATAGATAATAATATATCATTTTGCGCCCATAAATAATTTGGCCCAATGCCAAATCTGGAGCATGTGCATTTACCAATCCGTAAATGTACATGCTCCAGATTTTTCTTATTTCACGTCTACCACCATGCTAGCTATAATTTAAAACATATGTACTTAAGTAGAAACTTAGTAGTACGGGTCGAAGATTTGAACTTATGATTTCACGAATGCGAGTTTAGTCCAGACCCTTAGACTATCAGCGCTCTTAAAAACGCTGAACTAAGTTAAAGCGATTTTTAAAATCACTTGCAATATGCAATGCACCCATCAGCACTGAAAGCAGTATCCACTGCTGTACATTTGCCTTCTCATGTATATTGTCTTTATGCATGAGGGTTGTATAGCCTTAAAACGCCGTGCTGGTCAAGCGGTCAAGAAACTCAGATGGTTTCAAACCAAATTAGACACCCTGAACAGAAAAGTCCGCTCAACCGTGTCCCTCCACAGGATGGACTACCTATGGGCCCTGTACTTGGGCCGATTGTGCTTCCGCCGGTGGTTATATCGTCTCTCCCGAGATACATTTTTGAAATACTTGTAAGACAGATGTCTCATTTCCCGATACTTTAGTGCCTTGTTGCCACAATAAAAATTGAAGCTTATGTTAAAAGCGTTCTTTTGGTAGTCATGTAGTTTTTATTGGATATACCGGCCAAAATGACGCATCATTCTTTACAATCTCTTATATCCAATGCCCACTAATGTCATACGTCACGCCTTGCTTCCCGAGCGGATTGGCGAGTCCATTCTTCTAGAGAGGTGGTGTAGTTGGTCCGGGCTTGCGGTATCGGCTTTGCTATCCCTTAGACGCCCTTTGCGACACCCACGGGACGAGATGGGGTGGTACTATTGTAAAGCGGGCCGTCACCACACGTCACCACACGTTTTATAAACATTGTCTAATTAGTAAAGAAACGAGAGATAGTCACAATAATTCTTAACGGTATGCCGATAACTCAAAAACGATTAAATTGATATTACTGCGTTATAAGCTGAGCAATAGCAGAAATATCTGTGGCACGTAACATTTCATTTATATGACGAAACATAAAATGGGATAATCAAAAAGTAAATATGATGTTAGCGATATGATAAAATAACATAATAGAAATAATTGAAATTTACTAGTAATTATGGTTATTTGTTGTATAATTTAGTGCAAAAAAAAAAATTAAACATAATGGAGATTTTCAAAATCTTTTTACGTTTGTTTTATCCCAACAAAACATTTCTGTAAAAATGTTGCCAATCCTCGCGATTGTTGTTTGGCCGAAAAAAGTGGTGACATATAAAGTCGCCAAGATTTTATTAATGGATTTTTACTTCTTGTGGCTTGGCTATTTTCATTCGTGCGTCTCTACCGATGATAACTTAACGGATCCTTTAATATATTCCGAAATCACCATAATTAATCGAGTTTAACATAATAGGGACCTCTCTTTCTCACTATGAAGGTAACCGGAGTGGAAAATATTCAGATTTAGATAATTTTTTTGGTTTTATTGCAACTTCTTTCAGCATGCCAAATTTCAGCTTCCTAGCACCTCTGGAAGTACTTTAGATTTTTGATGGTTAGTGAGCGAGTGAGTGACAAAATTGTGGTTATTCTTGTTCTTAAATATTCAAAATTGGAAGTCGTAGAAACATGAAATTTGGCAGTTTAATTTAACTTCTGAACTTCTCGATGGGGTATAATTTTGAGCAGTCTATATTTAAAATTGCTCAAAAATACACTTTATTCCGCGAACCCGAAAGTTGTGTAATGAACAGCCAGCTGAGGTTTTTCCATTACGCTACGAAAGTTACTCATTGATTACGTTTAACAAAACATTTGTAAACTTCATGTGTATATTTTGAATGATACTCATATACTAAATATGGGCATTTACATGTTAGCCCAATGTTTATATTTTATTAATTTGTTTTACTAACTAAATAAACAAAATGTTTGGCAAAATTTGACATAATTATATTAATATCTAACCATTTTAAGTACCACTTTTTTGCATTTTTTTGTAAGTCTCGCCAAACTTGATATAAGTTCACAAGTTTTTTCAGATAATTAGGTAACGATTTGGTGTGTATTAGTGCCTTTTCCCAAAATATAATACATTCGCGAATAGCGACACTTGTGATTTCATTAATTGTTAATTTCATTTCACGGATGTTATTAAACAAAACTGCGAGTCCATTGGAGGGAAGTTTCGACCCTGTTATTTGATGTGTTAAGTCCCCTACTAAAAATATACCTTATTATAACTACAGAATTCCACTGACATGTTTATTGACTAAATGCAATAAGTTTACTGACAATACAAATGGAAATCACATGCACATCATCACATCAGATATTGTATGTTATTTTATATAATCAGTATTTCGAAATGTAAATGGTAGTTTTTCTATACAACTTCTCATTTAAATATGTCAACTAATTTAAAATGTATAAAACAATCGCTTCGAAGTGACAAGTACAATTATTTTTGAGTATACATACGGATAGTTACGAATATGTAAAGTTTTGTTGTTCTATTTAAAACGTTCGTAGCTCTCATTACTCGGTGCAGAGTAGAGAGCGGGCGCGTAGGCGGGCGCGACAAGGGCGACGCACGTAGAATGCAACTGCGCGTAGAATAAAACATATACTAAAAGGTGTCCCAGATTGAGCACCGGATTTAATTTAGAAAAAAAATAAAGTCATTGCTTCTCCGGCCGTGTGACACGTGGCACCGGAACCACAGTTGATCGAGGTCCATATCTTCCAATTGGTTCCAAAAAAACTCCTGTAGCATGTTCCGATACCTCCCTATACCTACCTAAATACCGATACCTAAAAAATGGCCTTAAGATCCCGCCGAACCAAAAGCCGCACCAAACTGTAACTCTTTGAGGATGCATCCGTTTTTCATGAATCTCATGGGGATTCTCCAAGCCCCAGATTCGACAATTTTGCTTATGGACGTATCCGTCGAGGTGGAAATGGGCCTCGTCACTAAAGATCATTTTTTCGCCAAAATGATGGTCCACTTCATACTGCTCTGATATTAATATCGCGTTGCTCTTTCGTGTAGCGTTCCATGTTGACTAATTGCAACTGTCATATGTGACATCTATAAACAAATCAGAGTTGCCAACCGCTAAACAAAAAAAATGCGCGAAATTTAAATCCGGCGCTCAATCTAGGACAACCTATAGAAATCACCAATAACAACAAACGACAACCGTTACCATTGGGCAATTATACGTAAGGTTTAAACAGCGAATGACCAAGCCATAATTAATAATGTAAAAAATGGAAATATATTTTTATTACTTATTTATTTATGAAATTTTGCTTTTAATGGCTTTAGAAACATTTACATATAAACATACGAATACGTAAGAGTGTCTGCTAATAATTCAGCATCATGTTCCGCTAAAGTAGTACAGTAAAATACCTATTGTACCTAAGATTGTTTGTAGGTAGCTCTGCGTTACTCGCGTAAATTTTTTTGTATTCGTGACATTACTTAATTTTTACTTTTTACCTAATCGAATTATTTGTATAATGAAAACCTCACAACCATTAAAATTATACTGTAAGAAGCAATTAGACACTATGTTTTGTTAATTCGCGGGGTTAAGCCGTGTGCGCGGCTAAGATGTGTCCGTAAGAGTACAGCACTACTGTCTAGTCCATAATGCAATATAATCGCGCAATTATATCATTAATGTGTAAAAGCTGCTATTTCAAACAGGAAACAGTTTTGATCTCCATAATTGTTCATAAATTAACTTCTATCATTTGAATATTTTATCGCTGCTGTAGATCACTTTATCTAGGAACATTTATATTCATTTTCATTGAGTTTTGTCACACATAACGAAATGTCTGCATTCGTGTATTCTCTATTGATTGCGGGTTGTTTCGGCGTTGTATATGTAAGTTTACATCACATAAATATTTATTTTACTGGGTCGTACCTATAACGGGACACTGCAACTACATAAAACTAGATACTTTAACATGTATTTAACAACATCTATCAAACTCAATCTTTTTTCAACTTCAGAATCATTCCATGGACATCATACCTGAGCGTGGCTCCATGTCTTATGTTAACCAGAAGTACATGGAATATGGCAATGTGACAATCTTAAGATACAACAGAAAGAGTGCATATTTCCTCAACGTTAATTTATTCACTAGATACGAATGGGGAAACAATGTGTCGGTAAACATTATTATAGCATTTACCATATTGTACCAAAAATGATGAGGATTTACATAGCATACCATATCATCAGCTCATATCTCACTGCTGGATCCCCCTCTCCCAAGGCTCCCACCACATTCCGCTCGTCTCATCCAGCCGCTGCCGGCGAACCATTTCAAGTCTTCGTCTTTAATACAAATTCAATTTCCTTATATAATAGGTCGGGGAGAAAGTGTTTTGGTATTTTGTATGTATGAAGTTGTGATTCAATATCTTTGATTGAACTGTTTGTACCTGGCTAGTTATGATACCATTAAAAAGGTAACATTTAAAAAAAAAAAACTGTTTCCCGCCATTTTTAAATTGTTTTTCTGTCCAAGAAAATAAGTGAATCTAACGAAGAAATTCGATTAATTTTAAAGTTTTATTACAAAAAAGGGAAAAATGCGACACAAGCCGCGAAAAAAATTTGTGCCGTTTATGGACCTAATGCCGTGTCAGTAAGAGTAGCACAAAGTTGGTTTAAGCGTTTTCAGTCAGGAAATCTTAATGTTAAAGATGCAGTTGGCTCCGGTTGCCCTGTCACCGATAAAGTTGATGCCATATGTGAAAAAGTACAGCAAGATCTACATATCAGTAGTTACGACATTGCTGATAAACTGGGCATTGACCACAAGATAGTTTTGACTCATTTGAAAAAGTCTGGATTCACAAAAAAGCTCGATATTTGAGTACCACATTAGCACATTGAAAGAAACCTAATGAACCGTGTACTCGTTTGCGATTTTCTATTACAACGCAATGGAACCGAACCATTTTTGAAAAGATTGGTCACTGGTGATGAGAACTGGATCACTGACGACAAGAACGTGCGGAAAAGATCATAGTCTAAGTGCGGCCAAGCTCCACAGTCTGTGGCGAAACCCGGATTAACGCGCAATAAGGTGATGTTGTGTGTATGGTGGGATTGGAAGAGCATCGTTCCTTATGAGCTTTTACCGCCGGGCAAAACCATCGATTCGGATCTCTACTGCCAACAGCTGATGAGACTAAAGCAAGAAATTGAGAGAAAACGCCCGAAATTGATTAACAGAAAGGGTGTAGTCTTTTATCATGATAACGCCAGTCCACACACATTTTTGGCCATTCGGCAAAAATTGAGAGAGCTTGGTTGGGAAATGTTGATGCACTCTCCATATAGCCTTGACCTTGCGCCCTCAGATTTCCACTTATTTCGGTCTCTTCAGAATTCTTTAGGTAGTGTAAGGTTAACATCCAGAGAGGATTGTCAAAACTACTTGTCGCAATTTTTTGACCAAAAATCCCAAAATTTCTACAGCAATGGGATCATGTCACTACCTACAAGATGGCAACAAGTTATAGAACAAAACGGCACATATATATTATAATTAAATGTAATGAAACTTTAAAAAAAATGTCTTGAATTTGTATATAAAGTACGAAGAATTTTTTTCCCCGACCTTATATATAACAAAAAATGTCCCAATTGACTGACTGATTAAACATCGCTGATCCGAAATCCCTGAAGTTAGAAACATGAAATTTTCACAGTAGATTGGTTTTATGACGTACGTATCCACTAAAGGTTTTTAAATCTTCTACTGGGAAAGGGAAAACAGGGCCAGATGATTTTTAAATGCATGAAATTTATCATATAAATTTTTCATTTGAAATAACTAAAGAAGTGTATCAGCGTTTTTTGATATTAGTCTTAGAAGGAAGCATAAAAGGGAGGGGCGATTTTCGACGTCAAATCTATATCTCACAAACTATGTATTTAAGTTGGACACTTGAAATTTGGTATATAGACTTTTGTTCTTAGATAAACGACTTAGAGAAGGAAGGAAAGCGTATAAAGAGCTTTGTTAACTCTCACACTCTAAATACATGTCGATATTCATGGCAGTGTTCTGTGGGCTACCTCTGTCATTTGGACGCGCTCTGAGGGCTATGGGATACAGCATCGTTCTCCGCGCCTATTATACCACGAATGAGCACCATTAATACAGTCTGAGTATTCAATTGATTTCATAAAATAATGTTGTGCTGATAACTCGAAAGCGATAAAATCACTGCTTTTTGAGCTGAAGAATGCAGAATGACTGTACCAAATAACATCACATTCCTGATAACATTCCATTTGTACTTCAAATTATAATATATGATAATTGGTAGGTCAATTTGAAGTTAGTGATATGATAACATAACATAATTGTAGTCATGTTTTATCAAAGTTAGAGCAAAATAATGGAAATATAATTTAAGATGGTCAAAACCATTTTGGTATGTTTTATACAAATAAACATTTCTGGTACAAAAACCACCACTTCTAGAGTAATAAAATTGTTATTTAAATGATAATTTGCTTTTGAAGACTATAAATATCTGCCTACATATAAACACACTCGATTATATTTAATATTGCGAATCTTATACAATTCAGCGTCATGTTTCGCTAAATAGTACAGCGCAGCTAAGGTTACGTAAATATTTTTGTATTCGTGACAACATAGTACTTAATTTTTACTTTTTACCTAATCGAATTATTTCTATAATCAAAATCTATGGACCAGTAAATTTTTACTACACGAATTTGTATAATAACAATTTAATTTGGGCGATTCAATCCTGTTTTAATCGATAAGGCAGTTAGTTTTGTTAAGCCGATACTATGCCGTGTGCGCGGCTAAAATGTGTGTTGGCTTTACGTTGTGTAAAATGTGTCCGTGACAATACAGCCCAATTAACGTTAATGTGTAAACGATGCTATTTTAAACGGGAAACAATTTTGATATCTCAAATCGTTCGTAAATATGTAAAGAAAAATATATTTTTCTTTATTTTTAATTTTAATTTGCCGCGCTACAAAGCGCCTTCATGGTGGACCGCGATCATAGATTTATATTTTTGTAAACTATGATTGACGTTTATACTTTGACGTTTAACGTGAACAAATTATTAAAACTGATATTAATATTGTAATATTAGAAATAAGAATCGACATTGCGATTAATAACATTAAATGTCGTTTCTTTTATTTACAGAGAAACTCAATTGTGTTTTGATTATCAGTGTCGATCCAATTAATTAGAAAATATCATTACAAATATACTCCCATCCATTGTATATTTTATCGTTGATGTAGATCAGATTGTCTAAGAAAATATACATTTATTTTTATTGAGTTATATCACACATAATGAAATGTCAGTATTCGTGTATTCGCTAATAATTGCGAGTTATGTATAACGTTCAAGTATATGCTTACCTTATTTATTTTACTCGACGTTTCGCTACGATACGAGTTAGTTGTTTAGACACGAGTGGGGTAACTATGTATAGGTTAACATTATTATAGTGTTACCATACCAAAATAAATGTTTTTTTTTTCTTTATTACTTATTTCACAGCAAAACCGTACTTACACCATTATAAAATACTCTTACCGCCACAAGGGATTTCACTATGTAATTATATAAACTTAGATAGATTCGTGACTCTAATTAACGCAAGACTTAGGATGTGTGGTTGTATTGGTAATGTGTCTCCCTGTGTATGTGTGTGTGTGTGTGTGTGTTATACGTGTGCGTACGTACGTGTGCCAAAATACACGGAGTACATTTTATATTTACTTGCAATACAGTAGTATATTACTTATTTACAGTATTTTATACAAATGGTAGTAACTAATATATGCTGTACACTGTATGACATTCAAAAGTTACTACCATATTTAAAATAAAAAGTGAAATCGAATCCACAAATTTTTCGTCATTGCCTAAGATAGATTTTTGAAATATCCTAAAAATATTAAGTACCCTGTATTTAAAATTTGTACTAGTATGTGTATTTTGAAAGTTGAATTTCCACATAATTGTAGAAAACAGTAATGTTTATCTTAAGTAATCTTAAGTAATTATATTAATAATCAATAATTTTCAGTATCACGTGATCTTCTACGAATTGCTGCATAATGAGTATAAGAGAAGTTTTGTTGAAATAAAAGTGAAACTTTGTAAACTTATTAACAACGATATATACATTGGGGGTCTGCTACGAGAGCGCGGCGTTGTTTGTCCAATACCACGTGTTAGTATATCTTTATCTAAATGTTCATGTTTTTCTACCTACGACTATGCAATTATGACAGAAAATTATGTGAATAATAAGAAGAAATAAATAAAGTAGGATACCATAATTCACTATAGGTGTTTTTATCTCATATTAATAGAGTTAAAAACTAATACGTGTATTAGGTTCTACAATATCAATATAGGTTTTTTTTTATAGAGAAGTGGGCGGATAAGCAGACGGTCTCACGTGACGGTAAGTGTTACCGCCGCCCATGACCACCTGCAACACCAAGGGGCATGCAGGTGCGCCGCCGACCTTGCGAAATAAAATGCTATGTAATTACATTAAAAATAAATGACTGGTGATTGATTCACTCGTATGTGTATATGTTATACTAAATTGATTATCATATATATGTTGTATATGAACTACAGTTCATCTGTAGTTCTCGTTATGTAGTTCATTCCTATTTAAGCCCACTTACCACAGTGGTGTGCGCATTCAAAAGTCAAAGCTTTAGAGCTTTAACTTTGTAGCGAATGTGTGTGTGGATGGTGTAATTAATGATTATGCAAATACGAGTAAATTAGTCCCCGATTAATAATTATGCACATTCGAGTAAATTAATCCCCGATTAATAATTATGCACATTCGAGTAAATTAGGGCCCGATTAATAATTATGCACATACGAGTAAATTAGTTCCCCATTAATAATTATGCACATTCGAGTAAATTAGGGCCCGATTAATAATTATGCACATTCGAGTAAATTAGGGCCCGATTAATAATTATGCACATACGAGTAAATTAGTTCCCCATTAATAATTATGCACATTCGAGTAAATTAATCCTCGATTAATAATTATGCACATTCGAGTAAATTAGGGCCCGATTAATAATTATGCACATACGAGTAAATTAGGGCCCGATTAATAATTATGCACATACGAGTAAATTAGTCCGCGATTAATTATTATTAATGTAATAAAGAAAACATGAAATACACGTTAATTTGTTGTTATGGTAGATATAATAGTTTTAGTGTACTGATTGACATATTAAAATAAATTTTCAACTAAATTTGTGGGATCTTATATTAATTATAATCTTTTGACGCCTTGATTTCATAAATTATACTCCTTAATTGGTATTAGGTCAGATTATATAGTAAACTTTCATATAGATATATATATTATAGTTATTTATATGCATTAGGGTGTATTATTTATAATACCTATGAAATCACCGATTTGTATGAGAAACTGAAAAATATTATATTGTTATAAAAATATTAATTTTTAGTCGAAATATGAACCTATATTATGTATACGCTTTCGCCACCTCATGGGCAGTCGATTAATACCACTCCTGTAAAAGTGCCGTGGAAGAGGATTAATGAATGAATTCTTCAAGAGCCCTAATCACAGCCTACTTCAGAATCAATTTTTTTTCCTTGCAAAACGTTGTCCAAATTTCGAAGGAAGAAATGGAAATCTATCGGTGAAAGGTCCGTTGAGTATGGTGGGTGAAGGAGTGTCTCCAGGTCCAGCTCTTGAAATTTTAAAATTGTCGTATGAGAAGTGTGAGGACGAGCATTGTCATGAAGGAAAAGTGTAGATGAGCGATTGACCTAACTTGGTTGCTTTGTTGCCAGCTTTTCCATCATCGTCTGCAGCTCCTTACAGTGCACATCAGCATCAATTTGACCGACTCGCAAGAAACTGTAGTATAAAATACCGGCACAGGACCACCAAACTGATACCAGTACCTTTTTGTTAGTCATCTTGCGTTTTCGATATTGTTGAGCTGTAAGTCCCGGATCCAGCCACTGATACCAACGCTTGCGGTTATCGTACAGGATCCATTTCTCATCACAAGTTACGATGCGATTCAAATTTCCTTCGTTTTTGTGACGGTTCTATAACACAGTGCACACTTCGACGCGTTGTTGTCGCTGACGTTCGTTCAGTTCATACGGAACCCACTTTTCGAGCTTCTTTATTTTGCCGATTTGATGCAAATAAGCCGACATTCTTTTATCACCAACATCAAGCCGTGCTGCTAACTCAGCTGTACTTCGGAGATGGATCTGCTTGCACTATAGACTTTAATTCATCGTTATTAACCTTGGTCATAGGTCGTCCGTGAGGCTTATCCTTAAGATCGAAATTTCCAGAACGGAAGCGTTAAAACCATCGACGTACGGTGCGATCGTTTGTGGTGTAGGCTACTACACATATATACATCATACTACATAATATAATTGCCGGTTGGTCGATGTCCAGGATCGATATCGCGGCGCGGGCGCACCGGCCGCTTCGGTTAGGTGAAGGTCACCAGTCGAAACCTACCTGCGACGCGAAGCGCACGCTGCTCGCGGCTATTTTACGTAACGTGCGTAGGTGCTAAATTATGCGATAATAAAGTTATCTAGCTATTCACCAAACATGTTATCATCTTCCTCTCGACCCTTCATAACATAATCAATACCTCGACCTAAAGTGGTGTTTCGCCCATACACGATATTGTTATTGTGAGCTGTCTGACTTGCGTTGGTACCGCGACGAAACTCATATTCAAAAATGGCACGAGTTTTCAATTTATCCATTTCATTTTCATGATAATCACCTAAGGCAACATCTAGGTACAGAAAAAAAAAAATGAAATACTTATTTTGAAATAAAGACATAGTAGCTAATAGATGCATTTTGATTTATTTTGAAATTCGAATTAGAACAGAAGATATCGAAACTCAAAGTGGCCAGTAATAAAATCGGTGATTTCATAAGTGAGCACATACCCATATACATACAATAGATATGTTAACATGCTAAGATTTTAAAATGCTAAAAAAATTTTTTCATTCCAGGGTTCGCATCATTACATGAACGTGAGCCATATAAAAAATTTCCCTCACATTTTGCCCTTCGAAAGGTGTAAAGCTGTGATTCGTTTTTATCATACAACAAAAGGCGAAACCATTCTCATTGCAGAATTATATTTAAAGTTTAAGCAGCAAATAACTAAACCATAATTTTGTACTTACATTGTAACTTAATATCTCTTAATACTACATGGATTTGGAACCATATATTTTTTAATTTATCAGACAATTAAGCCCCATGTAATATAGTATTATATTGAATCCAAAATACATTTAACATAAAAGAAGGAACAAATTATTGTAGCTGTTTGATCAGCTTAAATCAGCTTCGAAATTAGCTTAATAATGACTTAATAATGTTCAGCCAGTATTAAAATTATTTTATTAACTAAATTTGATCTGTATTTATAAGTATTTAATACATTTAATTAAAAATTTTAATAGCTAAGTAAACTGCGCTGATTGTTTGTAAATGTAATACGCATATAATTTAATTATGTTACGAAATGAATAATAATTGATTGATCAGATACATTTAAACGGTGACCGGACGTAATTTTATTTGATAAAACAATTCGAATATCTCAAAAAATCCTGATAGGTCGATTTATTGAAATCATTAGTGAATTTCGCTTGACGTGGGTCATATGAGGGAAGATATCGACGACGTGGGTGGAGCTTAGACCGCGAAGGGTCAACAATAAACAATTAAATTGTGTACTGACCGTTAGTATTAATAATGTTGTTCCCTCTGTTGTTGTGATCTGATTACTTTTAATTTTCAATTATAATTTCATTTACGCCTAAAGCATATAAAAGTGACAAGCTCGCTATCGAACAACCGAGTCTGGCCAATCGCTCTAGTCCACTGCTTGTCCATGATAACGCTCGTCCACAGACTGCACGAGAGCCAGGCTCAAAGTTACATGAGCTTCGACTGGAAACTCTCCGTCACCCACCGTAATAACCAGACATTGATTTCCGATTTCCATTTCGATTTCGATTGATACTGATTTCCATTTCGATTTCGATTGATACCTATTTCCATTTTATTCGGAATTTGAATAACTTTTTACAGGAGAAAAATTCAATTCCGATGAGGCAGTAAGAAACGCTTACAGAGAATTAATTGATTCCCGTCCCCAGGAGTTCTATAGCAGAGGCATTAATCGACTTTCATTAAAATGGCAAAAATGCATAGATAATAATATATCATTTTGGGCCCATAAATAATTTGGCCCAATGCCAAATCTGGAGCAAGTGCATTTACCAATCCGTAAATGTACATGCACCAGATTTTTTTCATTTCACCTCTAAGTTAAAGCGATTTTTAAAATCACTTGCAATATGCAATGCACCCACCAGCACTGAAAGCAGTAACCACTGCTGTACATGTGCCTTCTGATGTATATTGTCTTATGCATGAGGGTTGTATAGCCTTAAAACGCCGTGCTGGTCAAGCGGGTTGACGAGTCCACTATTTTAGAGGTGATGTAGTTCCTCAGGCCTCGTGGAGAATCCCGATGTATCAGAATCCCTTGCTGTGTGGTGTCGGTCGGCTTTAGATTACCTAGCACTTCATATCCTTTCGAAAGGTGTCCTAAAACCCCGACTCTAAAAGAGTAAAGGGACAACAAAACACCTAAGAGTGGACTCGCGAGCCCGTTTGGCCAGCATGGCGTTGTATGGCTATAGCCCTCATGTACAAGACAAAATTATTATGCGTCCAGCGTTGGATGGAGAAAGAGCCGGCTGTAGTTATTAGTTGTAGGTTGATAACTTATATTGTGACGTGAAACGTCTTTAAAATCACACCGAAACATACGAGTAGCAGGTCAGAAAAGTGAACCGTAACGAAAAGGTCTATATCGCCTTACCTTAATAATTACAAAACTATTAGTCTTAGAGACATGAATCTAGTGTCGTTATTTAGCATATATAGTCAGCTCGCAGTTACGACCTTGAGTTTGCGTCGGGGCCGGGCAAGTTGGCGGGGAAGGGGCACCGCGCGGAATGGCCGAAACCGGTGCTCTCGCTCCTTTCTATTCAGTGTAGCTTACGACTCACACGTGATAGCGCGGTGATTCGTGCGTGTGTGTATAGAATTTTTCTAGACCGATTGATTTAAGCAAACATTAGTGTAATTTGGACAATATTTATACGTAAAAATAACTAGTAAGTCTCTAAAAAAGTATTGAAATACAATATGTCGGCCTCAGCCCGGTACCCTAAAGTCCGGCGCTGAGCGAGCAAGGCGGTTTCGGGAGCGTCGCAAAGCTGCCACGGCACGGTTAGTGAACGACGCCGACTCCGCGAGCACCTCTACCTCTGCTGTACCTGTACCAATGGACATAACGAGTGAAGAACGAGTGACATACACAGCCCCACCCGACTTTTTACCGGAAAATAATCATAATCGGATTTATCGGAAAATAAATCGGAAATCAATGTCGGTAAATAATTTACCATCAAGTAGTCTGTTGTAGTATTCTTTGACCAGTTCCATGAAAAATCTTTTATACTCATATATTTAGGTTTTTTTTATTAGCCTAAATTTATGCCTCCTCTCTTTTATGCCAGACCGTCCTGTTCAGTGCTTTAGGTTACAGTAAAAAAAAACGCATGTGACAGTTGCCAGTTGTCAAATTTCGCTATTTGCAATTAAAAAGTATATTTAGACAAAAATTTGTAATTTCCTGATCCCTTTCCAATAAACATGTGGAGATTTTATACTTTGATGTTGAATTTCTTCTGAACAGTTTTAATTTTATCGAAAATGCTAACGGTGTACAGTCGAATATTTGAAATATTTTTGTTATATTTTTGTGGCAAACATTTAAATAGTTTAAGAATTGCGACTTCCAGTTTGCTCATAAACGTCTTTATATCCAAATTGTAAGTTGTAATTGATGGTCAATGAATTGTAAGATAGGCATATAAAATTTGGAATGAATGGTAGATAGTTCTGAAGTTAATCACCCTTAGTTGAAATTTATTGAAATCTTTCCGAAATTCTAAAGTTTCGATCTCTGCAATAGGTAGATTCCTTTAAAATCTCCCTAAAATCTACACGTAAGTGTACATCAAGTTAACGATTGATGTAGCGCAATTCAATCGCTTCATAAGCGATTCATCAGTATGTTCTGCTGAATCTTACTATTTGAATGTAGCTAAGATGTATGATATGTCTTCGTTGTAGTGTTGTTAAAACTAGCGCTAAACTCTTCAGCTGCTTCGTGCTGGCGCGTTATGTTACTGTCATTGCATCTCATTGCTTAGACATCGCGAAGACTTTTGACCAAGTCTGGCAGAAAGCACAGTTTTCCAAGTTACCATCATTCGGGTTACCTGAGGGATTATGCAAATGGATTTCCAGTTTTTTCGCTGGACGGAGCATCAAATCGTTTGACGTTGCTGACGGTAGCTGCTCCGACACCATGTCAATTAATGCTGGTGTCCCGCAAGGCTCTGTGCTTTCTCCAATACTGTTTCTTCTGCATATCAACGATCTGTTACAAGTCAGTAACATACATTGTTACGTAGACGACAGCACTAGGGAAGCTTGTATAAGGGCTGTGCCAATATTCCTTGGGCCGAAATGAAAGAGAGTCGCGTAAGGCTTGTGTCCGAAATCAAGAACTCCTTAGTCCGAGTTTCGAATTGGAGTAAACTTACCTTGCTCTAATTTAACCGCAGCAGGACACAAGTCTGTTTTTACTGCTAATAAAACTCTATTTGTCGTGGCACCTCGATTTCAGAACATTTCTCGCAAGATCTCTGAGAGTTTTGGGATCCTTGTCGTCGATATTTTGAGTAGAATCGACTTTCGGAGTCATCTGGAGAGCAAGACAAAACTTGCTAGTAAAAACATCGGGTGTACTGAATAGAGTAAAGTGATACTTCTCTCCGGGGCAACGTTTGTTGCTGTATAAAGATGCAGTCAGACCCCATATGGAGTACTGTTCACACTTCTGGACCGGTGGACCACCGAAGTACCAGCTCGACCCTCTTGATTCTATCCAACGACGATCCGAATTGTCGACGATCCCACTCTCACAGGTGGTTTAGAATCGCTCTGCATTTGTGGAGATATTGCGTCTCTTTGCGCTTTATACCACCTTTGTAATGGAGAATTTTCTGAAGAGTTGTTCAATTTGATGCCAACTTCGGGTTTTTACGATCGCACCGCTCTTCATCGTCGTGCGGTTCATCCGCATTTTCTTGACATAGAGTCGCTGAGTACAGTGCGGTCATAAAGCCACTTTATACCGCGAACCCGAAAGTTGTGGAATGAACTGCCAGCTAAGGTATTTACGTTACGCTACGATATGGGGCTCTTCAAGAGAGCTGTGAACGGGATTCTGCAAGATCGGCAGCGCACCCGTAAGCCCTGCATGGCCCATGTTGCAGGTGTCCATGGGCCGCGGTGACCACTTGCCATCATGTGGCCCGCGCGCTCGTCTGCTATCTATAATATAAATAATGTAGACTGTATAAAAAATATAACTCGATTCCATAAATTATAACTTGTTAGTTGATATTAGACTAAGTTTACATTTTATGTTCTTAGTGAGAAATGTATAAGGACATAGACTAACATAAGACTAGTTTTTTATTTAATTAGATCTAATGTATGTTCTTCTTTGTAATTTCACCATAAATAAATAAAAAAACCTTTTGCCACTGGGTAATAAATAACACTAATAATAATAATATAATAACACTACCAATTTGAATTTAAAACTATCAATTTGTGGAGAATATTCTCATAATAAAGTAGAAATTCTCTAAATTAGAGCTGTGTTTTTAATTAATTAATAATAGATTTTTACTACACAATCGATTACTCGTATTTGAGAAATCGATTTATTAAAAAGCGATCGTTATGGAATAAACAAAAATCTATTTATCACATCCCTAACGGTCTATCGCTGGTGTTGTTAGTGCCTCTCATACTTTCCAGAAGATTATAAACATTTTTTATATAAATACCTGCATACGACCTCTATCGTTTATTAAGTTTAAAAACCAAGTTAAAATTATAGGTTTTGAAACGTATATAGTTAGGTACATTGGTATCAATATAGAATGATGGGCACTATTGTATGAAACGTGGCCTGACCATCAATATAATTGTAATGTATGCCAACTCACTGACCTAAGTTACCATAAATATTTTGTGTGCCAGAGTAATGACTATCTATAAAAATGGTGCTTGGTAAATAAAAAATTCAATAGTATAAATCGGACCCTAATAAGATGCGTGCCTATAACAGTTGGGTCATGCCCGCTCTCATGTACACCTTTGGCGTGCTCAGACGGTCTCAGACCAAATTAAACATCCTGAATAGAAAAGTCCGCTCAACCGTGTCCCTCCACAGTATGGACTACCTATGGCCCTGTACTTCAGCCGATTGTGCTTCCGCCGGTGGTTATATCATCTCTCCCGAGATATATTTTTGAGATACTTGTAAGACAGATGTCTCATTTCCCGGTACTTTAGGGCCTTGTTGCCACAATAAAAATTGAAGCTTATGTTAATAGCGTTCTTTTGGTAGTCATGTGGTTTTTATTGGATATACCGGCCAAAATGACGCATCATTCTATCCAATCTCTTATATCCAATGCCCACTAATGTCATACGTCACGCCTTGCTTCCCGAGCGGATTGGCGAGTCCATTCTTCTAGAGAGGTGGTGTAGTTGGTCCGGGCTTGCGGTATCGGCTTTGCTATCCCTTAGACGCCCTTTGCGACACCCACGGGACGAGATGGGGTGGTACTATTGTAAAGCGAGCCGTCGCCACACATCACCACCCGTTTTATAAACATTGTCTAATTAGTAAAGAAACGAGAGATAGTCACAATAATTCTTAACGGTATGCCGATAACTCAAAAACGATTAAATTGATATTACTGCGTTATAAGCTGAGCAATGGCAGAAATATCTGTGGCACATAACATTACATTTATATGACGAAACATAAAATGGGATAATCAAAAGTTAAATTTGATGTTAGCGATATGATAAAATAACATAATAGAAATAATTGAAATCTACTAGTACATAATTATGGTTATTTGTTGTATAATTTAGTGCAAAAAAAAATAAACATAATGGAGATTTTCAAAATCTTTTTACGTCCGTTTTATCTCAACAAAACATTTGAGTAAAAATGTTGCCAATCCTCGCGATTGTTTGGCCGAAAAAAGTGGTGACCTCTAAAAGTCGCCAAGACTTCTTTAATGGAATTTTACTTCTTGTGGCTTGGCCATTTTCATTCGTGCGTCTCTACCGATGATAACTTAACGGATCCTTTAATATATTCCGAAATCACCATAATTAATCGAGTTTAACATAATAGGGACCTCTCTTTCTCACTATGAAGGTAACCAGAGTGGAAAATATTCAGATTTGCATATTTTTTTTGATTATATTGCAACTTCTTTCAGTATGCCAAATTTCAGCTTCCTAGCACCTCTGGAAGTACTTTAGATTTTTGATGGTTAGTGAGCGAGTGAGTGACAAAATTGTGGTTATTCTTGTTCTTAAATATTCAAAATTGGAAGTCGTAGAAACATGAAATTTGGCAGTTTAATTTAACTTCTGAACTTCTCGTTGGGGTATAATTTTGAGCAGTCTATATTTAAAATTGCTCAAAAATACACTTTATTCCGCTAACCCGAAAGTTGTGGAATGAACAGCCAGCTGAGGTTTTTCCATTACGCTACGAAAGTTACTCATTGACTACGTTTAACAAAACATTTGTAAACTTCATGTGTATATTTTGAATGATACTCATATACTAAATATGGGCATTTACATGTTAGCCCAATGTTTATATTTTATTAATTTGTTTTACTAACTAAATAAACAAAATGTTTGGCAAAATTTGACATAATTATATTAATATCTAACCATTTTAAGTACCACTTTTTTGCATTTTTTTGTAAGTCTCGCCAAACTTGATATAAGTTCACAAGTTTTTTCAGATAATTAGGTAACGATTTGGTGCGTATTCGTGCCTTTTCCCAAAATATAATACACTCGCGAATAGCCGCATTTGTGTTTATTTCACTTCACGGATATTATAAAACAAAACTACGAGTACTTGTCCATTGGAGGGAAGTTTCGACCCTGTTATTTGATGTGTTAAGTCCCCTACTAAAAAATAAACCTTATTATAACTACAGAATTCCACTGACATATTTATTGCTTAAATGCAATAAGTTTACTGACAATACAAATGGAAATCACATGCACATCATCACATCAGATATTGTATGTTATTTTATATAATCAGTATTTCGAAATGTAAATGGTAGTTTTTCTATACAACTTGTCATTTAAATATGTCAAGTAATTTAAAATGTATAAAACAATCGCTTCGAAGTGAAAAGTACAATTATTTTTGAGGATACAATACGGATAGTTACGAATATGTAAAGTTTTGTTGTTCTATTTAAAACGTTCGTAGCTCTCATTACTCGGTGCAGAGTAGAGAGCGGGCGCGTAGGCGGGCGCGACAAGGGCGACGCACGCAGAATGCAACTGCGCGTAGAATAAAACATATACTAAAAGGTGTCCCAGATTGAGCGCCGGATTTAATTTAGAAAAAAAATAAAGTCATTGCTTCTCCGGCCGTGTGACACGTGGCACCGGAACCACAGTTGATCGAGGTCCATATCTTCCAATTGGTTCCAAAAAAACTCCTGTAGCATGTTCCGATACCTCCCTATACCTACCTAAATACCGATACCTAAAAAATGGCCTTAAGATCCCGCCGAACCAAAAGCCGCACCAAACTGTAACTCTTTGAGGATGCATCCGTTTTTCATGAATCTCATGGGGATTCTCCAAGCCCCAGATTCGACAATTTTGCTTATGGACGTATCCGTCGAGGTGGAAATGGGCCTCGTCACTAAAGATCATTTTTTCGCCAAAATGATGGTCCACTTCATACTGCTCTGAAATTCATACCGCGTTGCTCTTTCGTGTAGCGTTCCATGTTGACTAATTGCAACTGTCATATGTGACATCTATAAACAAATCAGATTTGCCAACCGCCATACAAAAAAATTGCGCGAAATTTAAATCCGGCGCTTAATCTAGGACAACCTATAGAAATCACCAATAACAACAAACGACAACCGTTACCATTAGGCAATTATACGTAAGGTTTAAACAGCGAATAACCAAGCCATAATTGATAATATAAAAAATGGAAATATATTTTTATTACTTATTTATTTATGAAATTTTGCTTTTAAAGGCTTTAGAAACATTTACATATAAACATACGAATACGTAAGAGTGTCTGCTAATAATTCAGCATCATGTTCCGCTAAAGTAGTACAGTAAAGTACCTATTGTACCTAAGATTGTTTGTAGGTAGCTCTGCGTTACTCGCGTAAATATTTTTGTATTCGTGACATTACTTAATTTTTACTTTTTACCTAATCGAATTATTTGTATAATGAAAATCTCACAACCAGTAAAATTATACTGTAAGAAGCAATTAGACACTATGTTTTGTTAATTCGCGAGGTTAAGCCGTGTGCGCGGCTAAGATGTGTCCGCAAGAGTACAACACTACTGACTAGTCCATAATGCAATATAATCGCGCAATTATATCATTAATGTGTAAAAGCTGCTATTTCAAACAGGAAACAGTTTTGATCGCCATAATTGTCCATGAATTAACTTCTATCATTTGAATATTTTATCGCTGCTGTAGATCACTTTGTCTAGGAACATTAATAATAATAATAATAATAATAATAAATACTCTTTATTGCATACAATAGTTATTACATGTGCACAAATAATAAATGACAGAATACAATAGGCGACCTTATCGCTAAGGCGATATTTATATTCATTTTCATTGAGTTTTGTCACACAACGAAATGTCTGCATTCGTGTATTCTCTGTTGATTGCGGGTTGTTTCGGCGTTGTTTATGTAAGTTTACATCACATAAATATTTATTTTACTGGGCCGCACCTATAACGGGATACTGCAACTAGATAAAACTAGATACTTTTTACATTTTTCGTATTAATTTATAATACTTTTTAACATGTATTTAACAACATCTATCTATCAAACTCAATCTTATTTCAACTTCAGAGTCATTCCATGGACATCATACCCGAGCGTGGCTTCGTAACTTATGTTAACCAGAAGTACGTGGAATATGTCAATGTGACAATCTTAAGATACAACAGGAAGAGTGCATATTTCCTCAACATTAATTTATTCACTAGATACGTATGGGGAAACAATGTGACGGTAAACATTATTATAGCATTTACCACATTGTACCGAAAATGGTGACGATTTACATACCATACCATTACATACCATTTATGAGGGGGAGAGTGCACGCTGCAATCCAACAGCCGCTGGGCGCACTCGACTGGCCACGTTACCCCTCTCTCACAGAAGACTACTTTGAAATGTACTGCATTTCCCACTTAACCTTATTTCCCTAATGTACGTACGTGTTTCGGTAGTGAGTGAGATGTGTCAGAGCCCATTCCCATCCTATCCCTCCCCATTTCCCCAACCCTTTCTCCAAATCCAGTCCTATATCCAAAGGTAGGCAGCGCATCCGGGGGCGTGCCAACGTTTGTCATTTTGGACTAATGTTGGCATGTATCACGAATGTCTATGGGTTACAGTATCCACTTACTATCAGGTGGACTGTATGCTCGTCTGCCACCTTCGTCCATAAAAAAAAAATCAGCCCATATCCCACTGCTGGATCCCCCTCTCCCAAGGTTCCCACCACATTCCGCTCGTCTCATCCAGCCGCTGCCGGCGAACCATTTCAAGTCTTCGTCTTTAATACAAATTCAATTTCTTTACATCTATATATTACACACACACTATATATCTGTTACATCTATATATATATATATATATGATATATATATATATATATATATATGAGTGGATCATGTCACTACCTACAAAATGGCATCAAGTTATAGAACAAAACGCCACATATATATATTATAATTAAATGTAATTAAACTTTTAAAAAAATGTCTTGAATTTGTATATAAAGTACGAAGAATTTTTTTCCCCGACCTTATATATTATAACAAAAAATGTCCCAATTAACTGACTGATTAAACATCGCTGATCCGAAGTCGCTAAAGTTCGAAACATGAAATCTTCACAGTAGATTGATTTTATGACGTATGTATCCACTAAAGGTTTTTAAATCTTTTACTGGGAAGGGGAAAACGGGGCCAGATGATTTTTTATGCAATGCCTGTATTTGAAGTACTATTTAAGTTAAATACATGAAATTTATCATATAAATTTTTCATTTGAAATAACTAAAGAAGTGTATCGGCGTTTTTTGATATTAGTCTTGGAAGGAAGCATAAAAGGGAGGGGCGATTTTCGACGTCAAATCTATATCTCACAAACTATGTATTTAAGTTGGACACTTGAAATTTGATATATAGACTTTTGTTCTTAGATAAACGACTTAGAGAAGGAAGGAAAGCGTAAAGAGCTTTGGTAACTCTCACACTCTAAATACATGTCGATATTCACGGCAGTGTTCTGTGGGCTACCTCTGTCATTTGGACGCGCTCTGAGGGCTATGGGATACAGCAGCGTTCTCCGCGCCTATTATACCACGAATGAGCACCTTTAATACAGTCTGAGTATTCAATTGATTTAAAAAGAATATTTTATGTTGATAACTCAAAAGCGATAAAATCACCGCTTTTTGAGCTGAGCAGTGCAGAATGACTGTACCAAATGACATTTCACATTCCTGATAACATTCCATTTGTACTTCAAATTATAATATAAGATAATCGGTAGGTCAATTTGATGTTAGTGATATGATAACATAATTGTAGTCATGTTTTATCAAAGTTAGAGCAAAATAATGGAAATATAATTTCACATGGTCAAAAACATTTTGGTATGTTTTATACAAATGAACATTTCTTGTACAAAAACCGCCCCTTCTAGAGTAATAAAATTATTATTTAAATGATATTTTGCTTTTGAAGACTATAAATATCTGCCTACATTTAAACACACTCGATTATATTTAATATCGCGAATCTTAGATAATTCAGCGTCATGTTTCGCTAAATAGATTCATGACAACATAGTACTTAATTTTTACTTTTTACCTAATCGAATTATTTCTATAATCAAAATCTATGGACCAGTAAAATTTTACTACACGAATTTGTATAGTAACAATTTAATTTGGGCGATTCAATCCTGTTTTAATCGATAAGGCAGTTAGTTTTGTTAAGCCGATACTATGCCGTGTGCGCGGCTAAGATGTGTGTTGGCTTTACGTTGTGTAAAATGTGTCCGTGACAGTACAGCCCAATTAACGTTAATGTGTAAACGATGCTATTTTAAACGGGAAACAATTTTGATATCTCAAATCGTTCGTAAATATGTAAAGAAAAATATATTTTTCTTTATTTTTAATTTTAATTTGCCGCGCTACAAAGCGCCTTCATGGTGGACCGCGATCATAGATTTATATTTTTGTAAACTATGATTGACGTTTATACTTTGACGTTTAACGTGAACAAATTATTAAAACTGATATTAATATTGTAATATTAGAAATAAGAATCGACATTGCGATTAATAACATTAAATGTCGTTTCTTTTATTTACAGAGAAACTCAATTGTGTTTTGATTATCAGTGTCGATCCAATTAATTAGAAAATATCATTACAAATATACTCCCATCCATTGTATATTTTAACGTTGATGTAGATCAGATTGTCTAAGAAAACATACATTTATTTTTATTGAGTTAATGAAATGAAATGTCAGTATTCGTGTATTCGCTAATAATTGCGAGTTATGTATAACGTTCAAGTATATGCTTACCTTATTTATTTTACTCGACGTTTCGCTACGATACGAGTTAGTTGTTTAGACACGAGTGGGGTAACTATGTATAGGTTAACATTATTATAGTGTTACCATACCAAAATAAATGTTTTTTTTTTTCTTTATTACTTATTTCACAGCAAAACCGTACTTACACCATTATAAAATACTCTTACCGCCACAAGGGATTTCACTATGTAATTATATAAACTTAGATAGATTCGTGACTCTAACGCAAGACTTAGGATGTGTGGTTGTATTGGTATGTGTCTCCCTGTGTATGTGTGTGCGTGTGTGTGTTATACGTGTGCGTACGTACGTGTGCCAAAATACACGGAGTACATTTTATATTTACTTGCAATGCAGTAGTATATTACTTATTTACAGTATTTTATACAAATGGTAGTAACTAATATATGCTGTACACTGTATGACATATAAAAGTTACTACCATATTTAAAATAAAAAGTGAAATAAAATCCACAAATTTTTCTTCATTCCCTAAGATAGAATTTTGAAATATCCTAAAAATATTAAATACCCTGTATTTAAAATTTGTACTAGTATGTGTATTTTGAAAGTTGAATTTTCTACATAATTGTAGAAAACAGTAATGTTTATCATAATCTTAAGTAATTATATTGACAGTTAATAATTTTCAGTATCACGTGATCTTCTACGAATTGCTTCATAATGAGTATAAGAGAAGTTTTGTTGAAATAAAAGTGAAACTTTGTGAACTTATTAACAACGATCTATATATTGGGAGTCTGCTACGAGAGCGCGGCGTTGTTTGTCCAGTACCACGTGTTAGTATATCTTTATCTAAATGTTCATGTTTTTCTACCTACGACTATGCAATTATGAAGGAAAATTATGTGAATAATAAGAAGAAATAAATAAAGTAGGATACCATAATTCACTATAGGTGTTTTTAATATAGGTTATAGGAGTTAAAAACTAATACATGTATTAGGTTCTACAATATCAATATACGATTTTCTATTTTTTTATAGAGAAGTGGGCGGATAAGCAGACGGTCTCACGTGACGGTAAGTGTTACCGCCGCCCATGACCACCTGCAACACCAAGGGGCATGCAGGTGCGCCGCCGACCTTGCAAAATAAAATGCTATGTCATTACATTAAAAATAAATGACTGGTGATTGATGCACTCGTATGTGTATATGTTATACTAAATTGATTATCATATATATGTTGTATATGAACTACAGTTCATCTGTACTTCTCGTTATGTAGTTCATTCCTATTTAAGCGCACTTACCACAGTGGTGTGCGCATTCAAAAGTCAAAGCTTTAGAGCTTTAACTTTTGAGCGAGTGTGTGTGGATAATTATTACATAATGTGGATAATTATTATATAATGTGGATAGATACAATAATTATGCACATTCGGGTAAATTAGTCCCCGATTAATAATCATGCACATTCGAGAAAATTAGTCCCCGATTAATAATTATGCACATACGAGTAAATTAGTACCCGATTAATAATTATGCACATACGAGTAAATTAGTCCCCGATTAATAATTATGCACATACCAGTAAATTAGTCCCCGATTAATAATTATGCACATACCAGTAAATTAGTCCCCTATTAATAATTATGCACATACCAGTAAATTAGTCCCCGATTAATAATTATGCACATACCAGTAAATTAGTCCCCGATTAATAATTATGCACATACCAGTAAATTAGTCCCCGATTAATAATTATGCACATACCAGTAAATTAGTCCCCGATTAATAAATATGCACATACGAGAAAATTAGTCCCCGATTAATAATCATGCACATTCGAGTAAATTAGTCCCCGATTAATAATCATGCACATTCGAGAAAATTAGTCCCCGATTAATAATTATGCACATACGAGTAAATTAGTCCCCGATTAATAATTATGCACATACCAGTAAATTAGTCCCCGATTAATAATTATGCACATACCAGTAAATTAGTCCCCGATTAATAATTATGCACATACCAGTAAATTAGTCCCCTATTAATAATTATGCACATACCAGTAAATTAGTCCCCGATTAATAATTATGCACAGACCAGTAAATTAGTCCCCGATTAATAATTATGCACATACCAGTAAATTAGTCCCCGATTAATAAATATGCACATACGAGAAAATTAGTCCCCGATTAATAATTATGCACATACCAGTAAATTAGTCCCCGATTAATAATTATGCACATACCAGTAAATTAGTCCCCGATTAATAATTATGCACATACCAGTGAATTAGTCCCCGATTAATAAATATGCACATACGAGAAAATTAGTCCCCGATTAATAATTATGCACATACGAGTAAACTGACTGACATATTAAAATAAATTTTCCACTAAATTTGTAGGATCTTATATTAATTATATTTATGATCTTTTGACGCCTTTATTTTATAAATTATACTCCTTAATTGGTATTACGTCAGATTGTATAGTAAACTTTCATATAGAGATATTAGGGGTTAAAGTATGAAATTGCCGATTTGTACTGAAAAATTAAAACCATTTTTTTTCTGAAATGTATCATATTTATTTAATCAAAATATTTACCCTCATTATCTATACATTGTTGCCATTTAATCAGAAGTTCATTTATGCCTTTGCGATAGAACTCTGGGGATGTAGATTCGACAAACTGTGTGAAAGCATTTTGTACTGCCTCTTGGGAAGAAAATTTTTTACCACCTAGAAAATTGTCCAAATCACGAAAAAAATGGTAGTCCGTTGGAGCAAGGTCTGGCGAATACGGAGGATGACGTATGGTTTCTGACTGCAGCTCCTGTAGAGTTACAACGGTTTCTCGTGCAGTGTGAGGTCTTGCATTATCATGGAGCAATAATGGTGAAGATCGATTCACGAGTCGGGGCTGTTTCTCTGCTAGTTTCGCCATCATTGTTCGAAGTTCATCACAGTAAACATCTGCTGTTATTGCTTGACCAGACCTGAGAAAGGTATAGTGAATAACACTATGAATAGACCACCAAACAGTTACCATTACCTTTTTATTGGTAAGCTTTGCCTTAGGGCACTGTTGCGGCGTTTGACCTGGGGTCAGCCATTGCATTTTTCGCTTTCGGTTATCGTAAAGAATCCACGTTTCGTCACATGTCACAATTCGATCCAATATTCCTTCATTTCTGTACCGATTCAACAAGGCAACGCAAGTTTCAACACGCGTTTCTTTCTGCAGATCAGTCAAATCATGAGGCACCCATTTTTCATATTTTTTTATCTTATTGATTTGATGCAGATGAATCAATATTGTAGGTAAGGTAACTTTAAACCATGCCGCTAATTCCTGGGTAGTTTGACTCGGATCGGCTTCCACCATCTCCTTCAATTCAGCGTTATTCACCTGTGTGGGCGGTCTTCCACGTGGTTCGTTCTTCAAGTCGAAGTTTCCATTACGAAAGCGTTTAAACCAAAAACGCACGGTTCGTTCATTAGCAGTCTCCTCTCCAAACGCAGCATTGATATTGCGAGCCGTTTCTGCCGCGTTAGTTCCGCGTCGGAACTCGTATTCATAGATTACTCGGATTTTCGAAGTATCCATCTTTCCCGTCTAATCTGAATAAAAAAAACAATTGAAAGTCGAAAATCGAATGTTGCACATTTTTTAAAACGAACCTCATAGGTATCATGTGAAAAAAGTTTCACTCGAAAATCTCACACCATGAAGGTTTTATGTTAATTCAAAGTATCTATTACTATAAAACGGCAATTTCATACTTTAACCCCTATTATATATTATATACATATTATAGATATTTATATGTATTAGGTGCTTACCTATGAAATGATCGATTTGTATGAGAAACTGAAAAATATTATTTTGTTATAAAAATATTTATTTTTAGTCGAAATATTTATTCCTTGCAAAAAGTTGTCCAAATTTCGAAGGAAGAAATGGAAATCTGTCGGGGCAAGGTCCGGTGAGTATGGTGGGTGAGGGAGAGTCTCCAGGTCCAGCTCTTGAAGTTTTAAAATTGTCGTATGAGAAGTGTGAGGACGAGCATTGTCATGAAGAAAAAGTGTAGATGAGCGATTGACTAAACTTGGTTGCTTTGTTGCCAGCTTTTCCATCACCGTCTGCAGCTCCTTACAGTACACATCTGCATCAATCATTTGACCGGCTCGCAAGAAACGGTAGTATAAAATACCGGCACAGGATCACCAAACTGTTACCAGTAGGTTTTTGTTAGTCATCTTACGTTTTGGATATTATTGGGCTGCAAGTCCTGGATCCAGCCACTGATACCAACGTTTACGGTTATCGTACAGGATCCATTTCCCATCACAAGTTACGATGCGATTCAAAATTCCTTCGTTTTTGTGACGGTTCAATAACACAGTGCACACTTCGACGCGTTGTTGTCACTGACGTTCGTTCAGTTCATACGGTACCCACTTTTCGAGCTTCTTTATTTTGCCGATTTGATGCAAATAAGCCGACATTCTTTTATCACCAACATCAAGCCGTGCTGCTAACTCAGCTGTACTTTGGAGATGGATCTGCTTGCACTATAGACTTTAATTCATCGTTATTAACCTTGGTCATAGGTCGTCCGTGAGGCTTATCCTTAAGATCGAAATTTTCAGAACGGAAGCGTTAAAACCATCGACGTGCGGTGCGATCGTTTGTGGTGTTTGGCCCATATACACTATTGTTATTGTGAGCTGTCTGACTCGCGTTGGTACCACGACGAAACTCATATTCAAAAATAGCACGAGTTTTCAATTTATCCATTTCATTTTCAAGATAATCACTTAAGGAAAATTTAGGTACAGAAAACCAAATGAAATGCTGATTTTGAAATAAGAGTATAGTAGCTATTAGATGAATTTTGATTTATTTTGAAATTCGAATTAGAACAGAATATATCGAAACTCAAAGTGGCCAGTAATAAAATCGGTGATTTCATAGGTAAGCACCTAATACATACATTAGATATGTATGTACTGAGTGTGACATGCTAAGATTTTAAAATGCTGAAAAAAATTTTTCATTCCAGGGTGCGCATCATTTCATGAACGTGAGCCATATAAAAAATTTCCCTCACATTTGGCCCTTCGAAAGGTGTAAAGCTGTGATTCGTCTTTATCATACAACAAAAGGCGAAACCATTCTCAGTGGAGAATTATACGTAAACTTTAAGCAGCGTATAACTAAACCATAATTTTGTACTTACATTGTAACTTAATATCTCTTAATACTACATGGATTTGGAACCATATATTTTTTAATTTATCAGGCAATTAAGCCCTATGTAATATAGTATTATATTGAATCTAAAATACATTTAACATAAAAGAAACAACAAATTATTGTAGCGTTTGATCAGCTTAAATTAGCTTAAGAATGATTTTTTCTTAGGTTTTCGCGATTACTATACATAAGAATTAAACAACTTTGAACGGTTTAAATCGTGTATATTTAACATTATTTATATCCCGATGTTTCCAACACTTTGCAGTGCACGTGGTCGTGGGGTGACTAATTGATTTTATTTGTCACTTGAGTTATTAAGAGTTGTTATTAAGAGACTATTACCGAGTTATTAAGAGACTTGAGTTATTATTATTATTATTAGTTCAAATAATTTCTTAATAACTCAAGTGACAAATAAAATCAATTAGTCACCCCGTGACCACGTCCACTGCAAAGTGTTCGAAACGTCGGCATATAAATAATGTTAAATATACGCGATTTAAACCGTTCAAAGTTGTTTAATTGCTATGTTTAATTGTTAGCTTAATAATGTTCAGCCAGTATTAAAATTATTTAATTAACTAAATTTGATCTGTAATTTATCACTATAATTAATACATTTAATTAAAAATTTTAATAGCTAAATAAACTGCGCTGATTGTTTGTAAATGTAATACGCATATAATTTAATTATTTTACGAAATGAATAATAATTGATTGATCAGACACATTTAAATGAATAATTATTGATTGATCAGACTCATATAAATGAATAATAATTGATTGATCAGACACATTTAAACGGTGACCGGACGTAATTTTATTTGATAAAACAATTCGAATATCTCAAAAAATCCTAATAGGTCGATTTATTGAAATCAGTAGTGAAGTTCGTTTGACTTGGGTCATATGAGGGAAGATATCGACGACGTGGGTGGAGCTTAGACCGCGAAGGGTCAACAATAAACAATTAAATTGTGTACTGACCGTTAGTATTAATAATGTTGTTCCCTCTGTTGTTGTGATCTGATTACTTTTAATTTTCAGTTACAATTTCATTTACGTCTAAAGCATATAAAAGTGACAAGCTCGTTTTCGAACAACCGAGTCTGGCCAATCGCTCTAGTCCACTGCTTGTCCATGATAACGCTCGTCCACAGACTGCACGAGAGCCAGGCTAAAAGTTACATGAGCTTCGACTGGAAACTGTCCGTCACCCACCGTAATGGCCAGACTTTGATTTCCGATTTCCATTTCGATTTCGTTTGATACTGATTTCCATTTTATTCGGAATTTGGATAACTTTTTACAGGAGAGAAATTCAATTCCGATGAGGCAGTAAGAAACGCCATTAATTGATTCCCGTCCCCAGGAGTTCCATAGCTGAGGCATCAATCGACTTTAATTAAAATGGTAAAAATACATAGATATAATAATAATAATGCATATAATTTTGCACCCACAAATAATTTGGCCCAGTGCCAAATCTGGAGCATGTGCATTTACCAATCCGTAAATGTACATGCTCCAGATTTTTTTTATTTCAGCGCTACCACCATTCTAGCTATAATTTATAAAATATGTACTTAAGTAGAAACTTAGTGGTACGGGTCGAAGATTTGAACTTATAATTTCACGAATGCGAGTCTAGTCCAGACCCTTAGACTATCAGCGCTCTTAAAATCGCTGAACTAACTTAAAGCGATTTTTAAAATCGCTTGCAATATGCAATGCAACCATCAGCACTGAAAGGAGTATCCACTGCTGTACATGTGCCTCCTCATGCATATTGTCTTATGCATGAGGGTTGTATAGCCTTAAAACGCCGTGCTGGTCAAGCGGGTTGCCGAGTCCACTATTTGAGAGGTGATGTAGTTCCTCAGGCCTCGTGGAGAACCCCGATGTATCAGAATCCCTTGCTGTGTGGTGTCGGTCGGCTTTAGATTACCTAGCACTCCATATCCTTTCGAAGGGTGTCGTAAAAGGCGACTAGTCTAAAAGAGTAAAGGGACAACAAAACACCTCTAAAAGGGTGGACTCGCGAGCCCGTTTGGCCAGCGTGGCGTATTAAGGCTATAGCCCTCATATACAAGACAAATTTATTATGCGTCCAGCGTTGGATGGAGAAAGAGCCGGCTGTAGTTATTGGTTGTAGGTTGATAACTTATATTTTGACGTGAAACGTCTTTAAAATCACACCGAAACATACGAGTACCAGGTCAGAAAAGTGAACCGTAACGAAAAGGTCTATATAGTCTTACCTTAATAATTACAAAACTATTAGTCTTAGAGACATAAATATAGTGTCGTTATTTAGCATATATAGTCAGCTCGCTGTTAGGACCTTGAGTTTGCGTCGGGGGCGGGCGAGTTGGCGGGGAAGGGGCATCGCGCGGAATGGCCGAAACCGGCGCTCTCGCTCCTTTCTATTCAGTGTAGCTTACGACTCAGACGTGATAGCGCGGTGTTTAGTGCGTGTGTGTATAGAATTTTTCTAGACCGATTGATTTAAGCAAAAATTAGTGTAATTTGGACAATATTTATACGTAAAAATAACAAGTAAGTCTATAAAATGGACATAACGACCCGACAGCCCCACCCGACTTTTTACCGGAAAATAATCATAATCGGATTTATCGGAAAATAAATCGGAAATCAATGTCGGTAAATAATTTACCATCAAGTAGTCTGTTGTAGGCTTCTTTGACCAGTTTCATGAAAAATCTTTTATACTCATATATTTAGGTTTTTTTTATTAGCCTCAATTTATGCCTCCTCTTTTTTATGCCAGACCGTCCTGTTCAGTGCTTTTTTGGTTACAGTAAAAAAAACGCATGTGACAGTTGCCAGTTGTCAAATTTCGCTATTTGCAATTAAAAAGTATATTTAGACAAAAATTTGTAATTTCCTGATCCCTTTCCAATAAACATGTAGAGATTTTATACTTTGATGTTGAATTTCTTCTGAACAGTTTTAATTTTATCCAAAATTCTAACGGTGTACAGTCGAATATTTGGAATGTTTTTGTTATATTTTTGTGGCAAACATTTAAATAGTTTAAAAATTGCGACTTCCAGTTTGCTCATAAACGTCTTTATATCCAAATTGTAAGCTGTAATTGATGGTTAATGAATTGTAAGATAGGCATATAAAATTTGGAATGAATGGTAGGTAGTTCTGAAGTTAATCACCCTTAGTTGAAATTTATTGAAATCTTTCCGAAATTCTAAAGTCTTGATCTCTGCAATAGATAGATTCCTTTGAAATCTCCCTAAAATCTACACGTAAGTGTACATCAAGTCAACGATTCAGTAGCGCAATTCAATCGCTTCATAAGCGATTCATCAGAATGTTCTGCTGAATCTTACTATTTGAGTGTAGCTAAGATGTATGATATGTCTTCGTTGTAGTGTTGTTAAAACTAGTGCTAAACTCTTCAGCTGCTCCGTGCTGGCGCGCTATGTTACTGTCATTGCATCTCTTAACCTTAACCGTTTTAGACTCGAGCTTGTAACTACAAAGGTTTACAAAGGTCAAACATTAAACATTGACTATCAAAATACGCATACTGACAAATGTTGTCATATATCGCAGATGTCCATGGGCGACAGTGTCCACTTACCATCGAGTTGTCTCCGGTGCTTACACGACTCTTTAAGCTCTCTTGCTCCACGAGACGCTTCCCGAAAGTTTGGAATGTAGCTCACGTTCACCCGTTGTATAAAAAAGGCGATCGTACCGACCGCGAACCGACCAATTACAGGCCAATAGCGACAACCAGATCCTTATGTGTCATTAACGCACAACTCCTTGAGTATCTAGAGGATCGTCAGCTGATAAGCGATCGCCAGTACGGATTCCGTCATAATCGCTCAGCTGGCGATCTTTTAGTGTACTTTACACACCGATGGGCTGACGCCCCTTAGAGTAGAGGTGATACTAGCCGTTAGCTTAGACATCGCGAAGACTTTTGACCGGGTCTGGCACAAAGCACAAATCACCAAGTTACCATCATTCGGGTTACCTGAGGGATTATGCAAATGGATTTCCAGTTTTTTCGCTGGACGGAGCATCAAATCGTTTGACGTTGCTGACGGTAGCTGCTCCGACACTATGTCAATTAATGCTGGTGTCCCGCAAGGCTCTGTGCTTTCTCCAATACTGTTTCTTCTGCATATCTACGATCTGTTACAAGTCAGTAACATACATTGTTACGTAAACGACAGCACTAGGAAAGCTTATATAAGGGCTGTGCCAATATTCCTTGGGCCGAAATGAAAGAGAGTCGCTTAAGGCTTGTGTCCGAAATCAAGAACTCCTTACTCCGAGTTTCGAATTGGAGTAAACTTACCTTGCTCTAATTTAACCGCAGCAGGACACAAGTCTGTGTTTACTGCTAATAAAACTCCATTTGTCGTGGCACCTCGATTTCAGAACATTCCTCGCAAGATCTCTGAGAGTTTTGGGATCCTTGTCGTCGATATTTCGAGTAAAATCGACTTTCGGAGTCATCTGGAGAGCAAGACAAAACTTGCTAGTAAAAACATCGGGTGTACTGAATAGAGTAAAGCGATACTTCTCTCCGGGGCAACGTTTGTTGCTGTATAAAGCTGCAGTCAATTATTCTTGTGGTTATTCTTGTTCATATATATACTTGTTCATACTTCATACTATTGTTCATACTTGTTCATAATATAAATTGTGGTTATTCTTGTTCATATATATTCAAAATTGGAAGTCGTAGAAACATGAAATTTGGCAGTTTAATATAACTTCTGAACTTCTCGTTGGGGTATCATTTTGAGCGGTCTATATTTTTTCAGTGTCAATAAGAGGGGGTCAAAAGTACGCTGAGTTGCTTCGAGTAAAGGGTGCACTGTTCGGTAGTGTTGACGAGTCTTGGTCACTTTTTTTTTTCAGGACCACTTTTTTTGCATTTTTTTGTAAGTCTCGCCAAACTCGATATAAGTTCACAAGTTTTTTCAGATAATTAGGTAACGATTTGGTACATATTCGTGCCTTTTCCCAAAATATAATACACTCGCCAATAGCGACATTCGTGCTTTAATTAATTGTTAATTTAATTTCACGGATGTTATAAAACAAAACTGCGAGTCCATTGGAGGGAAGTTTCGACCCTGTTATTTGATGTTTTAAGTCCCCTACTAAAAATATACCTTATTATAACTACAGAATTCCACTGACATGTTTATTGACTAAATGCAATAGGTTTACTGACAATACAAATGGAAATCACATGCACATCATCACATCAGATATTGTATGTTATTTTATATAATCAGTATTTCGAAATGTAAATGGTAGTTTTTCTATACAACTTCTCATTTAAATATGTCAACTAATTTAAAATGTATAAAACAATCGCTTCGAAGTGACAAGTACAATTATTTTTGAGTATACATACGGATAGTTACGAATATGTAAAGTTTTGTTGTTCTATTTAAAACGTTCGTAGCTCTCATTACTCGGTGCAGAGTAGAGAGCGGGCGCGTAGGCGGGCGCGACAAGGGCGACGCACGTAGAATGCAACTGCGCGTAGAATAAAACATATACTAAAAGGTGTCCCAGATTGAGCACCGGATTTAATTTAGAAAAAAAATAAAGTCATTGCTTCTCCGGCCGTGTGACACGTGGCACCGGAACCACAGTTGATCGAGGTCCATATCTTCCAATTGGTTCCAAAAAAACTCCTGTAGCATGTTCCGATACCTCCCTATACCTACCTAAATACCGATACCTAAAAAATGGCCTTAAGATCCCGCCGAACCAAAAGCCGCACCAAACTGTAACTCTTTGAGGATGCATCCGTTTTTCATGAATCTCATGGGGATTCTCCAAGCCCCAGATTCGACAATTTTGCTTATGGACGTATCCGTCGAGGTGGAAATGGGCCTCGTCACTAAAGATCATTTTTTCGCCAAAATGATGGTCCACTTCATACTGCTCTGAAATTCATACCGCGTTGCTCTTTCGTGTAGCGTTCCATGTTGACTAATTGCAACTGTCATATGTGACATCTATAAACAAATCAGATTTGCCAACCGCCATACAAAAAAATTGCGCGAAATTTAAATCCGGCGCTTAATCTAGGACAACCTATAGAAATCACCAATAACAACAAACGACAACCGTTACCATTGGGCAATTATACGTAAGGTTTAAACAGCGAATAACCAAGCCATAATTGATAATATATAAAATGGAAATATATTTTTATTACTTATTTATTTATGAAATTTTGCTTTTAAAGGCTTTAGAAACATTTACATATAAACATACGAATACGTAAGAGTGTCTGCTAATAATTCAGCATCATGTTCCGCTAAAGTAGTACAGTAAAATACCTATTGTACCTAAGATTGTTTGTAGGTAGCTCTGCGTTACTCGCGTAAATATTTTTGTATTCGTGACATTACTTAATTTTTACTTTTTACCTAATCGAATTATTTGTATAATGAAAACCTCACAACCAGTAAAATTATACTGTAAGAAGCAATTAGACACTATGTTTTGTTAATTCGCGGGGTTAAGCCGTGTGCGCGGCTAAGATGTGTCCGCAAGAGTACAGCACTACTGACTACTTCGTAATGCAATATAATCGCGCAATTATATCATTAATGTGTAAAAGCTGCTATTTCAAACAGGAAACAGTTTTGATCACCATAATTGTCCATGAATTAACTTCTATCATTTGAATATTTTATCGCTGCTGTAGATCACTTTGTCTAGGAACATTTATATTCATTTTCATGGAGTTTTGTCACACAACGAAATGTCTGCATTCGTGTATTCTCTATTGGTTGCGGGTTGTTTCGGCGTTGTTTATGTAAGTTTACATCACATAAATATTTATTTTACTGGGCCGCACCTATAACGGGATACTGCAACTAGATAAAACTAGATACTTTTTACATTTTTAGTATTAATTTATAATATTTTAACATGTATTTAACAACATCTATCTATCAAACTCAATCTTTTTTCAAATTCAGAGTCATTCCATGGACATCATACCCGAGCGTGGCTTCGTAACTTATGTTAACCAGAAGTACGTGGAATATGCCAATGTGACAATCGTAAGATACAACAGGAAGAGTGCATATTTCCTCAACATTCATTTATTCACTAGATACGAATGGGGAAACAATGTGACGGTAAACATTATTATAGCATTTACCACATTGTACCGAAAATGGTGAGGATTTACATAGCATACCATATCATCAGCCCATATCCCACTGCTGGATCCCCCTCTCCCAAGGCTCCCACCACATTCCGCTCGTCTCATCCAGCCGCTGCCGGCGAACCATTTCAAGTCTTCGTCTTTAATACAAATTCAGTTTCCTTACATCTATATATTAAAATTAGGACATTTTTTTTACACACACACAAACACACACACACACACACACACACACATATATATATATATATATATATATTATATATATATATATATATATAAACAAAAAAATTCCTAATTGACTGACTGATTAAAAATCTCTGATACGAAATCGCTAAAGTTCGAAACATGAAATTTTCACAGTAGATTGGTTTTATGACGTACGTATCCACTAAAGGTTTTTAGATCTTCTACTGGGAAGGGGAAAACAGGGCCAGATGATTTTTTATGCAATGTCTGTATTTCAAGTACTATTTAAGTTAAATGCATGAAATTTATCATATAAATTTTTCATTTGAAATAACTAAAGAAGTGTATCGGCGTTGTTTGATATTAGTCTTAGAAGGAAGCATAAAAGGGAGGGGCGATTTTCGACGTCAAATCTATATCTCACAAACTATGTATTTAAGTTGGACATTTGAAATTTGGTATATAGACTTTTGTTCTTAGATAAACGACTTAGAGAAGGAAGGAAAGCGTAAAGAGCTTTGTTAACTCTCACACTCTAAACACATGTCGATATTCATGACAGTGTTTTGTGGGCTACCTCTGTCATTTGGACGCGCTCTGAGGGCTATGGGATACAGCATCGTTCTCCGCGCCTATTATACCACGAATGAGCACCATTAATACAGTCTGAGTATTCAATTGATTTAAAAAAATAATTTTATGCTGATAACTCAAAAGCGATAAAATCACCGCTTTTTGAGCTGAGCAGTGCAGAATGACTGTACCAAATGACATTTCACATTCCTGATAACATTCCATTTGTACTTCAAATTATAATATAAGATAATCGGTAGGTTAATTTGATGTTAGTGATATGATAACATAATTGTAGTCATGTTTTATCAAAGTTAGAGCAAAATAATGGAAATATAATTTCAGACGGTCAAAAACATTTTGGTATGTTTTATACAAATGAACATTTCTTGTACAAAAACCGCCACTTCTAGAGTAATAAAATTATTATTTAAATGATATTTTGCTTTTGAAGACTATAAATATCTCACAAGGGATAACAAGGGATAACAATAACAAGGGATTTCACTATGTAATTATATGAGCTTAGATAAATTCGTGACTCTAACTAACGCAAGACTTAGGATGTGTGGTTGTTATGGTAAGTGTCTGTCTCTCTGTGTATGTGTGTGTGCGTGTTGTCGTGGTACCCTAGTAGATCTAATTAAAAGAGGGTAATCAACGTCTACTAGAGTAGAAAGAGGTAAGGTTTGTCTCAATAGCTCTTTATAATTTAAAGAAAACCTATTACAAAATTAAAGAGGAAAACTAGTACGATACTTAGAGTCTGTAAATGTCTGTTACCAAAATCACGAGCACTAAAAACTCACGGACGGTGTAGGAGAGGCGGCGCTTAGCAGGGCGCACGCCCAGAGTGATGCAGAGCGGCCACTGCCGCCGACTGGAAACAGCGGTCGGACGGGGCGATGGCGGCCAGGCGCAAGAAGCGGCGCCCAGGTAGAGCACCAGCGCCCAAAGAGCGACGGACCAGAGCTGCGGCGGCCGGCGAGAGTAGTGGCCCAGATGTGATGTCCAGGATAGCTTAGTTCCCGGGAACAGGCGTGTGACTTTTTCTAAAACGTCTTCACTGGTCGCCCTCCAAACAAAAACTATCTGTGCAGCGCCTTAGATTTTCACTCTTGTTTTTCTTTGACAGAATTCTTAGATTTATCCCTTTTTTGAATTTCAGATTTTTATCATCTCGTAAAGTTTCCAGTTAGTGCTATTCTTGGTGTAGATGGGTAATGTGTTACAGACGTTATAAATATTGAATTAGAATACAGATATTAAAATACATAGTAAAAAACATAGTACGAAATTGAGCTATTGTAACAAATGTTACAGTGTGTGTGTTATACGTGTGCGTACGTACGTGTGCCAAAATACACGGAGTACATTTTATATTTACTTGCAATACAGTAGTATATTACTTATTTACAGTATTTTATACAAATGGTAGTAACTATATCTGTTCCAGAACTTTATTTTCTTGATGACAGTTCTAGTTTGATAGTTGTAGTGTTGTGACCAAATAAGTAATGATATCGATCGCATATATTTATTATATTTTGAACAAAGACAAATACAACAAAAACATTCAAATATATTTTTTCAAGGTGGGAACACTCAATGGCCCACCGCCATTTTGTGTTTGTTTTAATCTGTCACTCGCAACAAGACGGTCGTGCTAGTCACTACATTTCTGTTCGCTGAGTTTTTTCACATTATCCATACGTTACGTTGTGTATTTTGTGTTCCTCCGTGTTGATTGCTGCCCAGCTGTCAAATATCAAAATGCCGAAAGAATCTGTTCTGAAAAGGCAGGCGAGAGAACTGGTGATCAAGGTTCGTAATTACTTTGAAGCAGAGTATCAAAATGGTGGCCCGCTATTACCACTGTCGCAAGTGCGAGAGCGTGTTGCGGCCGCATTAGGAATTAGTGGACCTACTGTTTCAAAAATTACTACCGAAGCTTACGGTACAAGCGGCATGCAGGAAAATAAGCTTCGTACGCCGAAGAAAAAACGCCAACCACGTCGTGTGACATCGGTTGACAATTTCGACGCTGACGCTATTCGCCGTCATATATATGACTATTACTTGCGCAAAGAAATTACAACACTTAAAAAACTTGTTGTTTCTTTACGTGAATGTGGTTTGTTCCATGGCCAAAAATCGTCATTAAGCTTGGTTTTGAAAGAAATTGGATTTTGTTAT
Source organism: Sesia apiformis (assembly GCA_914767545.1). NCBI lineage: Eukaryota > Metazoa > Arthropoda > Insecta > Lepidoptera > Sesiidae > Sesia > Sesia apiformis. Next base: position 2,133,016 of record OU611962.1, read on the forward strand.
AAAAAATCGGACAAACGTAAAATATTGATGGAGCGTCACGACGTTGCTATGGCTCGCTGCGAATTTTTGAGCGAAGCCAAAAAGATATCAGATTGGTCAAATGTTATTTTCACTGACGAGACTTGGTTAAATGCAAACCACACAGTATCTAAGAACTGGACTGACGACACCGTCGCTTCCACTAGTTCACTGCCAATGGGAAAAGGTGAACGCCTCATCATATGCCATGCAGGGTCTACGAAAGGATTCATGTCAGATGCTTTACTGGCCTTTAAATCCAAGAAAACAGTGGACTACCACGAAGAAATGAACGCGGAGATTTACGAAGGATGGTTTAAAGAAATGGTGCAATCTCTGGAAGAACCGTCGATAATTATTATGGACAACGCTACATATCACTCCAGACAAATTGATAAAATGCCGACGCAGGCCAATAAAAAACAAGAGATAATTGACTGGCTCCAACGTCATGGCGAAAATGTGGATAATACTTTATTAAAAGTACAATTAGTGAATATTTTAAAATCGAAAAAAAGCCTCCCTAAAAGATATGTTATCGACGAAATAGCTGCCGAATGTGGTCATTGGGTTCTTCGACTTCCGCCGTATCATTGCCAGTACAATGCTATAGAACTAATATGGGCACAAATCAAAGGACACGCCGCTCGAAACAATACCCATCCCCCTTTTACGGCAAACAAGATGTTAGATTTATTAAAAAATGCATGTGCCCATCCCAGTAACTGCCGAAAACTGGGAAAAAATTGTGAGAAGAACCCAAAACATTATAGCATCGGATTGGGAAATTCATGTGGCATTCGATAATATAGAAGTACAGGAACTTATAATAAATGTTGGGGAGAGCTCATCAAGTGACAGTGACGATTCATCAGATTTTGATTAAAATAAATAAATAAAGATTACCTGTCATTATAATTATTTCGTTTCATTGTCGAGTACCTACCTATACCTACTTATTTTACAACAGCTTCGAAAATTTTAAAGAAGTTGGCATTATCAATCAAGAATTAACACGTGTAACATCTTGTAATGAAATATAATATTAGTTAATAAATTTGTACAAAAGTATCCGGCAGTAGTTTAGTTTCTTACATTTTGTAAAAAAATATCGGATCTGTTATCGTGTTACGTTTATCGATAACTACATCCCTAAAATTGCTTTCTGTCTGACGTGACCTTGTTAATGAAATATGACGTCTTGGTGCCTAATTTTTGTTCGGAATTTTAGGCGTTGACGCTAGAACAAAGTTATATCGACCGCTGTGTGTCAGATGTCATCGAGAAAGTAAAGAACTGGAACAGATATAATATATGCTGTACACTGTATGACATTCAAAAGTTACTAGCATATTTAAAATATTAAAAAGGAAAAAAGTTAAATTAAAATTAATTAAATCATATTTAAAAAGTTAAATCGAATCCATCAAGTTTTCTTCATTCCCTAAGATAGATTTTTGAAATATCCTAAAAATATTAAGTACCCTGTATTTAAAATTTGTACTAGTATGTGTATTTTGAAAGTTGAATTTTCTACATAATTGTAGAAAACAGTAATGTTTATCACAATCTTAAGTAATTATATTAATAATCAATAATTTTCAGTATCACGTGATCTTCTACGAATTGCTTCATAATGAGTATAAGAGAAGTTTTGTTGAAATAAAAGTGAAACTTTGTGAACTTATTAACAACGATCTATACATTGGGGGTCTGCTACGAGAGCGCGGCGTTATTTGTCCAATACCACGTGTTAGTATATCTTTATCTAAATGTTCATATGTTTTTCTACCTACGGCTATGCAATTATGAAAGAAAATTATGTGAATAATAAGAAGAAATAAATAAAGTAGGATACCATAATTCACTATAGGTGTTTTTATCTCATATTAATAGAGTTAAAAACTAATACATGTATATACATGTATATATGTTCTACAATATAAATATACGATTTTCTTTTTTTTTATAGAGAAGTGGGCGGATGAGCAGACGGTCTCACGTGACGGTAAGTGTTACCGCCGCCCATGACCACCTGCAACACCAAGGGGCATGCACGTGCGCCGCCGACCTTGCGAAATAAAATGCTATGTAATTACATTAAAAATAAATGACTGGTGATTGATGCACTCGTATGTGTATATGTTATACTAAAGTTAAAGCTCTAAAGCTTTGACTTTTGAATGCGCACACCACTGTAAGTGCGCTTAAATGGGAATGAACTACATAACGAGCAGTACAGATGTACTGTAGTTCATATACAACATATAATATATGATAATCAATTTAGTATAACATCAGTACACATCTGCATCAATCGTTTGACCGGCTCGCAAGAAACGGTAGTATAAAATACCGGCACAGGATCACCAAACTGTTACCAGTAGGTTTTTGTTAGTCATCTTACGTTTTGGATATTGTTGGGCTGCAAGTCCTGGATCCAGCCACTGATACCAACGCTTACGGTTATCGTACAGGATCCATTTCCCATCACAAGTTACGATGCGATTCAAAATTCCTTCGTTTTTGTGACGGTTCTATAACACAGTGCACAGTTCGACGCGTTGTTGTCGCTGACGTTCGTTCAGTTCATACGGTACCCACTTTTCGAGCTTCTTTATTTTGCCGATTTGATGCAGATCAGCCAACATTCTTTTATCACTAACATCAAGCCGTGGTGCTAACTCAGCTGTACTTTGGAGGTGGATCTGCTTGCACTATAGACTTTAATTCATCGTTATTAACCTTGGTCATAGGTCGTCCGTGAGGCTTATCCTTAAGATCGAAATTTCCAGAACGGAAGCGTTAAAACCATCGACGTGCGGTGCGATCGTTTGTGGTGTTTGGCACCACATTGGCATACACTATTGTTATTGTGAGCTGTCTGACTTGCGTTGGTACCACGACGAAACTCAAAAGTAGCACGAGTTTTCAATTTATCCATTTCATTTTCAAGATAATCACTTAAGGAAAATTTAGGTACAGAAAACCAAATGAAATGCTGATTTTGAAATAAGAGTATAGTAGCTATTAGATGGCATTTTGATTTATTTTGAAATTCAAATTAGAACAGAAGATATCGAAACACAAAGTGGCCAGTAATAAAATCGATGACTTCATAAGTAAGCACATACCTATAGTATATACCTACATTAGATATGTATGTACTGAGTGTAATTTGCTTAGATTTTAAAATGCTAAAAAAAAATTTTCATTCCAGGGTGCGCATCATTACATGAACGTGAGCCATATAAAAAATTTCCCTCACATTTGGCCCTTCGAAAGGTGTAAAATTGTGGGTCGTCTTTATCATACAACAAAAGGCGAAACCATTATCAATGGAGAATTATATTTCAAGTTTAAGCAGCGTATAACTAAACCATAATTTTGTACTTACATTGTAACTTAATATCTCTTAATACTACATGGATTTGGAACCATATATTTTTAATTTATCAGGCAATTAAGCCCTATGTAATATAGTATTATATTGAATCTAAAATACATTTAACATAAAAGAAACAATAAATTATTGTACCTGTTTGATCAGCTTAAATCAGCTTCTCAATTAGCTTAATAATGATGTTTTCTTAGGTTTTCGCGATTACTATACATAAGAATTAAACAACTTTGAACGGTTTAAATCGTGTATATTTAACATTATTTATATCCCGACGTTTCGAACACTTTGCAGTGGACGTGGTCACGGGGTGACTAATTGATTTTATTTGTCACTTGTGTTATTAAGAGTTGTTATTAAGAGACTATTACTGAGTTATTACTGAGTTATTACTGAGTTATTAAGAGATTTGAGTTATTATTATTATTATTAGTTCAAATAATTTCTTAATGACTCAAGTGACAAATAAAATCAATTAGTCACCCCGTGACCACGTCCACTGCAAAGTGTTCGAAACGTCGGGATATAAATAATGTTAAATATACGCGATTTAAACCGTTCAAAGTTGTTTAATTGTTAGCTTAATAATGACTTAATAATGTTCAGCCAGTATTAAAATTATTTTATTAACTAAATTTGATCTGTAATTTATCAGTATATTTAATACATTTAATTAATAATTTTAATAGCTAAGTAAACTGCGCTGATTGTTTGTAAATGTAAATTTACAAACAATGTAAATCATGTAAATGATAACTTATATTTTTTAATTTATCGCGTTTTTCCAGTTTTAACTTTCATTTATCAAAATGTAAACGTTATCACGATGTCATTATTTTGGAGACTATGTACGTACGGACTTATCTTATATAATGGGTTATTTTACTTTCACCGCACTGTAAATTTGCAACATTTTTTGAATTTACAATTTTTTAATTATAATACAAAAATAAAATGAATTTTCGGTCCTAACATGCGATTGAAGTACCTATAGAAAGCTAAAACTGACAATAATGTACCACGAGCGGCTCGATAAGGTCATGAATATGATACCACAATGGTTGAAATACTACCATTATTTAACCAGCATAAAGCTATTGTTACGGAAATTGATCATGAAAACTAATTGTTTATAATTTTTTGCATTGTAGAAATTCATCCAAAATGACCTTGGATCAGGTCACTCGTTCGTTCATTCTGTGCGAAATACATTTCAAATCTATGTTTTAAACATATATTTTCACCATTATAATGAAGGACTAAGATAATTGTTTTAGGCGTGTTTCATACATCATACCGCTCGAACAGAAGCCGACATAAATCAAACGTTAATAGTAAATTTTGTTACGTCCTCGATATAAAAGGTCGAAATAGAATAGAAATGTTACATACACTACATCAATAACAGGAATGAGTGAGATACTCAATCAATTTAACCAGTTCGGAAAATAAATCATAAATCGGAAAATAATCATAATCGCATTTATCGGAAAATAAATCGGAAATCAATGTCGGTAAATAATTTATCATCAAGTAGTCTGTTGTAGGCTTCTTTGACCAGTTTCATGAAAAACCTTTTATACTCATATATTTAGATTTCTTTTATTAGCCTGGATTTGTACCTCCTCTCTTTTACGCCAGACCGTCCTGTTCAATGCTGTAGGTTACAATAAAAGCCTAAAAACGCATGTGACAGTTGCCAGTTATCAATTTACGCTATTTGCAATTAAAAAATATATTTAGACAAAAATTTGTAATTTCCTGATCCCTTTCCAATAAACATGTGGAAATTTTATACATTGTTGTTGATTTTTTTCTGAAGTTTTTTGAACAGTTTTATTGTTATCCAAAATTCCGAAATTTTGGAACTACTGAACCGATTTAGTCCATTTCCCTCACATTTGACCCTTCGAAATGTGTAAAGCTCTGGGTCATCCTTATCATACAACAAAAGGCGAAACCATTCTCATTGGAGAACCATTCAACAAACATGTGGCGATTTTATACTTTGATGTTGAATTTTCTCTGAAGTTGTTTTGAACAGTTTTAATTTTATCCAAAATTCTGACGATGTACAGTCGAATATTTCGTAAACGGGTTAAAACCGATTTAATCCATTTACGAAATTAACAAAAGCAATAAAACCCAAACTGTTATATTTTTGTGGCAAACTTTAAATAGTTTAAGAATTGCGACTTCCAGTTTGCTCATAAATGTCTTTATATCCAAATTGTAAGTTGTAATTGATGGTCAATGAATTGTAAGATAGGCATATAAAATTTGGAACGAATGGTAGGTAGGTCTGAAGTTAATCACCCTTAGTTGAAATTTATTGAAATCTTTCCGAAATTCTAAAGTCTTGATCTCTGCAATAGGTAGATTCCTTTGAAATCTCCCCAAAAATCTACACGTAAGTGTAGGTACATCAAGTTAACGATTCAGTTGCGCAATTCAATCGCTTCATAAGCGATTCATCAGTATGTTCTGGACCTTACTATTTGAGTGTAGCTAAGATGTGTGATATGTCTTCGTTGTAGTGTTGTTAAAACTAGCGCTAAACTCTTCAGCGCTTACGTGCTGGCGCGCTATGTTACTGTCATTGCATCTCTTAACCTTAACCGTTTTAGACTCGAGCTTTTAACTACAAAGGTTTGACTATCAAACATTAAACTTTTGAAATATAAAGCTCACTAGCCTTTAATGCTATTGTCTTAAAAGTTCATTGGCGTTGACTCAGCGCTAGAACGTCGAGCGCTTTACTCTTTATTTTTGTATCTCCGTTGTGTGTAGTCGTAATCAAAATGCTGTTTAATGAATAGTATTTTGACACAACTGAATCGCTGTGATGAACTGTCAATGTAAACTCTTTAGAATAGAATAGGAAATAGTGTCAGAATTAATAGAATTTAGAATAGGAAACAATTTAGTTCAAATCGTTTTTTAATAGTATATTCGCATTATTTAGACGTGCCTAAACATTTTAATGTTTTACATTGCAATACATTAGCTTGTTTAGGCATATTTATATTAATTTTTATTGAGTCTTGTTACACATCACATGATGTTAGCACGTGCGTTTTCGCTACTCTTTGCGATTTCTTTTGGAGTTATTTATGTAAGTTTTCTTACAGAAATATTTGACATTTCGTGATAGCCGCTCCTACACTGTGCGAGTACATCGTTGTATGGTAGATCGTATTAAACGAAAGTATGTGGCCCGCGAGTATTTTTGATTGATGATATAATGTTGATGACACGGTGGTAATCGTGTTGGAAATATAAAATAATGTATTGCTATTACCTAAATTATATTTTAATGTCAGTGCAGAATGATTATGGAAACCCGCGACATGGAATGCGCATGCGCGTGGAATTTCATTCGCTTGGGAAAATTATAAATGTTTAAACAGTATAGTAAATTCGTCAAATGAGTATATATCTATCTATCTATCTCTCTCTCTCTCTCTCTCTCTCTCTCTCTCTCTATATATATATATATATATATATATATATAGATAGATATATATATATAGATAGATATTTCGCAGCTCTTCTTAAATTGTTTATTTCGATTACCGATATTTCGATTTCGATTCAACCTTTATAGCATGAAGCTGAAACTTGTGGAATGAACTGTCAGCTGAGGTTTTTGCGCTTAGCTACGGGGCTTTTCTATAGAGCTGTGAACAGGTTTCTGCAAGGTCGGCAGCGCACCCGCATACCTCGCGCTGTTACAAGTGCCCATGGGCGGCGGTGACCGCTTACCATCATGTGATACTTGATGTACCACCTCCCTCTGGTCTCCTTAAAATGCTCTACAGTAGATGTTATAGGCTAATATTGAAACAGCATGTCTAAAGAAATTTTGTGTCGACTCCAGAGTCACTTCATTGAAGTCATACCTGAGCGCGGCTCCCTGACTTATATCAACGACAAATACCTGGAGTATGCCAATATGTCCGTCGTGAGGTATAACAGAAGGAGTGGATATTTGGTCAACATTGAAGGAATTAATAGATACGAGTGGTCGAACAATGTGACGGTGAATATTTTTTGTTATATTTCGTTACGATCTAATCAATGTTTTATTTCGTTTCTACGAGTATCACATTTAGCGCAGTAAAAATGTACAATTTTTTTACTAATACTATTTTTTGGTGGAGAAGCCAATTATTAATATTTTGTACAAATTACCTTTTGTGTCAATAAATCAACGTGATCAATTAAAAAAGTGGTTGGGACAACGCCCTCTACAGGGGGGTTGAAAACGGTATTTTGAAAATTTTACGGTTTTATGTAATTTTATCGTATAACGGCTATTATCAATCTTATAAGAGAATAAAATAATAAAAGTATCTACAACTTTTATATAAAGAATTTTTTTCAACGATTAATAATTTTTATGTTATTTATGTTGTCCCAACTCTCCTGTTGATTTATTTAGTTGGATTTTTAATAGAAACGGTCACTTCTACATAATGTTATAAATTGGCTTCTCCACTGAAAATTATTTTATTAATGGACATTTTTGCTGTAAGTATCTACTAATTATTGTACATCATACCCCGTCCCATCTCGTTCCATTTCTTTACACTTTTATTTATATTACTGTAGTGTACATAACCCCCCATACACAATTGAAATATTTAACTAATTTAACATATATTAATCATTAACTCTGATGTTTTTAATAGTTATCTCGAAGCTATATTTTATTTTATGAATCGTGTGAAAAAAGCACTAAAAATCGATTTAATATATGTAAGTTGAATAAAATATGTATTACTTACTAAATAACGTATTTATTATAATATAAATATATGTTTGTATGGAATGTCTTTATGTATATGTTAGCATATTGTATGATATTTATATTGTACCTAGGCTGTTCCGTAAAATGTTAGTGAAACCAAAAATAATACTTGTATAAAAAATATTTACAGGTTTTCAAAATACTCCCCTCCAGCCTCTATGCACTTGTTAATGCGATTGAAACAGCTTACGAAACATTTTGAAAAAGATTCTCGCGGAAGAGTCGCCTAAATTCATCGAAGTCTTAAATTTTCGTCCACGTAGCATTTCTTTATGGTGGGAAATAAAAAAAAGTCACACGGGGCCAAATCTGGGCTATAGGGTGGATGGGGTAACAATTGAACGCCCGTAGTGGCTAAAAAGTCGATGGTTCCAGCGACCATATGTGCAGGAGCATTGTCTTGGTGAAAAAGACTGCCACGAGCGCCGCTCCTCAGCGCTCCTCGGGCTGTCGTCATTCAACTCCTGTAAGGCTTGGGGCCAACTGAGCAATACCATTTACTAGTGACCGTTTTACGATCTTCTAGTAGAATTATCGCTACTGGACCACACTACGTCGGAAGAAAACAGCAATAATTTTGTTAATTACACTTCGGCCGCGAACAACTTTGGTGGGTAAATCGTCCTCTTCTAACACCTATTGTGTGGATTGTTGCTTTGCAAACGGCTAGTTGCTGTAGATCCAAGATTCATTAGTAGTTAAGATGTAGGATACTTGTTGCATTCTCTCTCCATCGAACTTTTCCAGCATAAATTTGCACCAATCTACACGTAGGGATTTTTGCTCTTCTGCAAGAGAATGAGGTATCCATCGCGAGGCAACCTTCCTGATTTCAAGATGTCCATCCGGGATAGTGGAAACCGCCCGTGAACCAATCTTCAGTTCAGCCTGAATCTCTCGATGTGTAATGTTCCGATGATCCTTTATTAACCACTCCACCGTGATGACGTATTCGTGTTTAACCGCAGTCGGCGGTCGTCCCGGCCTAGGATCATCTTCCCCGGCTACGTTCAAATTCACGATACCAACAGATCACGGTTGCTAGCGAAAGAGTAGATTCACCAAAAGCGGTTTGTAAATTTTCGTGAGATTCCTTAAACGTTAAACCTCGTTTGTAATCATAAAACATTATGGCACCAAGTGCTTCACGTGACACGTTCATTGTTGCAGTCAATTATTGACGTAAAAAAAGACGTGTTGACGTAAATTGACGTCTTGTCGTAAAAAAAAAGACTAAATGAAAGTGGCCAGAGATTTTTACCATACGGCAATTTCAATGTAAACCACATTGAAATTACCCTTCAATCTGTTATAAATATAGGACAAATTGATTGATAGTAACAAAATAGCTAAAAACATTCGGCCCACGTATGTATTCATCATTTAATAAATAAATAACGCACACTCAATGGCCCACACTAGGATACCCTGTGTCGTGGGTCCAGAAACACATGCAGAGACAAACACAAATACACACCCAGATCCGAAAATACATGTATTTGTTTTTTTTTTATTAAACAAATGTATGTGCGATCGGGGATAGAACCCGGAACCTTTTGCACGGCATGCGGGGTCACTACCAACTGCGCCAATTATTCTGTATTTCGTTTAAGTTATATACTTCTATTTATACCTCTCATCGCACCTTCCAATGTATTTCTCTGATCAACCCAAAGGTTAGCCGGTAGAGAATGAATACCTTTGCAATTAAGTTCGCCCTTTGTACAATAATGTGCAAAAAGTTTTTTTTTTAAAACAACATAATGTTGGGTATAGAATATTGGGAATATTGGGTTGACATGATTTTGGGTCATTATCATTTTCAGCTACACTTTATCTTCTATGAATTTCTTCACAACGAGTATAAGAGAAGCTTTGTTGAAATGAAGTTCAAACTGTGCGACTTTATTAACGACGAGCCGTATATTGGGGATTTGTTAAGAAAGCGTGGCCTCATTTGTCCAGTACCGCATGTTAGTATGCTTTTGTATATTTTAAAATTTATACAAGGTTAAGTAAAGAAAAAAGGAAAGGAATGAAAGAGACCCCGGGGACGTAGCCCGATGCGTTGATCTGATCAGATCCGCACCACTCTCCACCACCAACGTCCACGATGCCATGAATATCGCCAAAGACAGAAACAGATGGCTCAATATCATACGAGAAAAAGTAATCCATGGACGTGGTCACGACCCTCAGCAGTGAGGAGAACAACGCAAGGTGGAGGAGGAGAACATGAAAAATACCTGGATCCCTTTAACAGAGATTTTCTTTCATGACAACTAGCAATCTTTGTTGCAAGATCTTTTAGAATAACTATTGCCTGCGAAAGTAAAGTGTGCGAGGGTGCACGCAACAATCCCACCCGTTGGGTCCACTCGATTATCCAGAAGATTACCATAAAATGTATTGCCTTTCCCGCTTTATCCTATCCTGCAATCTCACCTTTATCTTTGTATGGTAGTGAATGAGATATGCCATTTCCATCCATTTCACCGTATCTTATCATATCTTTCCCTACTTTCCCAACCCTTTTTCCAAATCCATTCCTATATCTCCAAAAGTAGATAGCGCCATTCGGCGACGGCGGCGTGCCGACATTTGTCATTTTGGACTGATATTGGCATATATCGCAGATGTCCATGGGCGACAGTGTCCACTTACCATCGAGTTGTCTCCGGTGCTTACTCGACTTTTTAAGCTCTCTTACTCCACGAAACGTTTCGCGAAAACTTGGAATGTTGCTCACGTTCACCCGTTGTCTAAAAAAGGCGATCGTACCGACCGCGACCCGACCAATTGCAGGCCAATAGCGACAACCAGATCCTTTAAATCCTCTCCAAGGTGATGGAATGTGTCATTAACGCACAACTCCTTGGGTACGGCTTCCGTCATAATCGCTCAGCTGGCGATCTTTTAGTGTACTTTACACACCGATGGGCTGACGCCCCTGAGAGTAGAGGTGATACTAGCCGTTAGCTCAGACATCGCAAAGACTTTCCAACTTTCCATCATTCGGGTTACCTGAGGGATTATGCAAATGGATTTCCAGTTTTTTCGCTGGACGGAGCATCAAAGTCGTTGCTGACGGCAGCTGCTCCGACACCACGTCAATTAATGCTGGTGTTCCGCAAGGCTCTGGCTCTGTGCACAACAGTGTTGGAACACTGTTTCTTCTGCATATCAACGATCTGTTACAAGTCACTAACATACGGACGACAGTACTAGGGAAGCTTTGTTTGTAGGGTTGTACGAATATCCCTTGGGCCGAAATGGGAGAGAGTCGCGTAAGGCTTGTGTCCGAAATATAGAACTCCTTAGACCGAGTCTCGAATTGGGATAAACTATCTTGCTCGAATTTAACCGCAGCAGGGTCTTGCTGGGGTTAAATTAAAGTCTGTGTCTACCGCTAAGAAAGCTCCATTTGTAGTGGCACCTCGATTTCAGAACAGTCCTCGCAAGATCTCTGAGAGTTTTGGAATCCTTGGCGTCGATATTTCGAATAAAGTCAACTTTTGGAGTCATCTGGAGAGCAAGACAAAACTTGCTAGTAAAAACATCGGGTGTACTGAATAAAGCAAAGCGATACTTCTCTTCGGGGCAACGTTTGTTGCAGTCAGACCCCTCATGGAGTACTGTTCACACCTCTGGACCGGTGCACTACCGAAGTTCCAGCTCGACCCTCTTGTTTCTGTCCAACGATAGCATCCGTAGAGATGTTGCGTCTCTCTGCGTTTTCTACCACCTTTATAGTGGGGAATTTTCTGAAGAGTTGTGCAATTTGATGCCAATTTCGGGTTTTTACCATCGCACCGTTCTTTACCGTCGTGCAGTTCATCTGCATTTCCTTGACATAGAGTCGCTGAGTACAGTGCGGTCATAAAGACATTTTATACCGCGAAGCCGTAAGTTACTGAACTGCCAGCTAAGGTTACGTTACGCTACGATATGGGGCTCTTCAAGAAAGCTGTGAACAGGATTCTGCAAGATCGGCAGCGCACCCGTAAGCCCCTGCATGGACCATGTTGCAGGTGTCCATGGGCGGCGGTGACCACTTGCCATCATGTGTCCCACCCGCTCGTCTGCTATCTATACTATATAAAAAATGTGGACTGTATAAAAAGTAAAACTCGATTGCATAAATTATAACTTATTAGTTGATATTAGACTAATTGTAAGTTTACATTTTATGTTCTTAATAAGAAAAGTATAAGGAGATAGACTAAGACTAGTTTTTATTTTATTTAATTAGATTTAATGTAGGTATGTCCTTCTTAGTAATTTCTCCATAAATAAATAAAAAAAACTTTTGCCACTGGGTATTTATTTAATCAATATATAAGTTCCTACAAAATTAGTGTAAAATATTGTAATACGTCAATCAGTACACTGAAATTATTATATTTAACTAAAAATTAACACGTAGGTATATCATGATTTTTTTGTTACATTAAAATATTACTTTAATTTTTTTTTATTATTTTAAATAATGGCTGATTAATTTACTCATATATGCATAGCGCTATCCACATTAGCTCGCTTAGGTCTTTGACCTTTGAACGCGTCCGCTTCTGTTTGTAAGTATGCGTAAGTAGGTATAAAGTACGTAACGTGTTATACATATCCGAGTAAATTAATCATCAATTATATAATTTTGATGTAATAAAATCGCACGAAATACATGTTAGTTTTTAGTTAGATATAGGTAATAGTTTTAATGTACTGATTGACATATTCAAATATTATACACTATTTTTGTAGGACCTTATAGAACGATATATTTATGTACACATCCCCGCCGAAAGTAATACACATCGGCTATGATCGGCTAGCTCCGGTTGTGTATCGCTGATTTGTCAGTCGTTGTACAGGCACACGACACAGACGATGCTCTACAAACCGAAGCTAGCCGATAATCTCTTTCTAAAGTCCGAAGTGTATTACTTTCAGCCGGGAAGTGTACATATAAGTTGTTAAGATTACAATATTGTAAAAACTTGTTTCATTGCAGGGTGTGTACCATTTTATGAACATGAGCATAGTCCGACAATTCTCTTACATTTGGCCCTTTGAAAAGTGCAAAGCTGTGGGTCGCCTTTATCATACGACAAAAGGCGAGACCATCGTCATTGGGGAATTGTATATAAGAGTTAAGCAGAAAATAGTTAAAACTTAATTTATCTGAGCAAATAGTTATTTGCTCATGGAAAAAAGATGTGAACTAACTTTGACAGCAAAATGTCATGGGATGACCATGACGCTGATTTTCCGTCAAAGACCCATTTTTCGTGACTGTCCGAATCAGCTTAATTGAAATAAATAAATAAGTTTTATTGATTAAATAAGTAAGACACATAAATAAATAAAAAAAGAGTACAATATTGATTTATTGGCACTGGTTTACAGTTTGTAACTTAAAGTTAATATTTCAAGATTCTGTTTAAATAAAAACATGGTCTTACCTGTTTTTTAAGATGTGGTTAATAATTATGTTATTTCTTAAAATATCACGAGTATTTGATATTTGGAAAACTATAACCAACTGAGCTTGTACAATTGGAATTAATTAAAGGGATTTGAAATTATAGCCGGTTCTTTTCTTTTTATATTCTTTTCTTTTATATTAAGTAGTCGGATAAGTTCGCGACCTTTTTATAATGAAAATAATAAAGACTTTTTTCTATTACATAAATGTTTATTGAACTGCATATAGTCCATTGCATTTGACCATCTTTCACCATTTTTCAGGCTTTCACCATTATCCCCTCGCTATAAAATTTTTGAAGTTTCTTATTAAAAAGAAACCCCAAATTATTCTTATTATTAAACTTATTTAAAAGATTTATACAAACTTCCCTTGAATGTAATTTTACTCCATTTAGAGAATTTTGTAAAGAGTGGAATAAATGATAATCTCAATGTAATATATCTGGACCTGTATCTGGCAATGTAATCTCAATGGAGGATGCATTAAAACTTGCCAGCCAAGGTCCAGCAATTTTTGTTTAATTATCAAAGATGTATGTGGTCCAGCATTGTCGTGATGGAAAACTACACCTTTTCTGTTCATTAATTATGTGCGTTTTTCTTCAAGTGCTCTTTTTTTAAGTTTTACTAATTGCTGAGAGTAGACATGAGAATCAATCTGTGGTAGTTCAGGGGCAACAAAGTCAAGACATAATGATAATTCGGTGACGTGTATTACAAGACTCTTTTATTCTGAGTACTTTAACAATAATTAGTATGTGGGTAATCCGTACATACTTATAATAATGACTAAAGTCTACCCTCGTGGAACATAATAGTGGCAAAAGTTTGTAATACACATTGCTTTTCGAGTCCCACCATACGCATAACATGACTTTATTCGGAGTGAGGCCTGTCTTTGGGATTATTTGTGATGGCTCACCTCGCTTAGACCAAGATCGTTTTCGAACATTGTTATCGTGGGTGATCCACTTCACATCGCCTGTTATCAATCTCTTTAGGAATGGATCGATTGCTTTTCGTTTTAGCAACATCTCGCATATGTAAATTCTATTGGCCAAGTTTCTGTCATTTAAATCATGTAGCACCCAAACATCTAGGTTTTTTTACAAAATTCAGTTTATGTAGGTAAACCAAAACTGTCGAGTGGTGAATGCTATGCTCTACCGCAATTTGATGACTACTTATATGTCAACATGCTTAAATTTTTTCGATGATAACCTTAACTTAACCTTAATAGGGCGACCACAGCGAGGAACATCATTCACATCAAAATTACTAGACCTGAATCGACTGAACCATTTTTTTACAGTAATTTTAGATAAAGCATATTCTTCGTAAAAAGCACAAATATCTTCTCGCACACTAGAATCATTCATATCCTTGTCGAAAAAAAAAAAAAAACGTATCTAATTTTCTCCTTATTAACTTCTATTTTGAAATTGTTAAAAAATATGAAATGATAAAACTTTTAACTTGTAATTTCAATTTGCTGTCATTACAAAAAAGTCAGCTGTCAAAAGGTATATCACTTTCCCGCCAGTGATCGGTGTTGCCAAAAATATAGTACGCTAAAGTCATACGTTCAAAATGGCTGCGAACTTTTCCGACTACCTATTATATGTATACAATACGTATTATTTTTTGTCTTTAAAATTATCTGCAATAATTATTTCCTTAATGAAATCCTTATTGACATGAGGTCCTTCAAAAATAGTGTAGAATATTTTAATGCGTCAATTAGTACACTAAACCTATTATATGTAACTAGAAATTAACACGCATTTCATGTTTTTTTTAATTACATTGAATGTTGATGATTAATTTACTCCCATGTATGTGCATAACACTATCCACACTCGCTCGCTGATGTCTTTGATACTTGAACGCACCTGTTAGTAACTACCCGTAAGTAGTATGAACTACGGAACGTGTTATGCACATACGAGTAAATTGAACACCAATCATTTATTTTTAATGTAATTATCATGAAATACATGATGATTTATTTACATATAAATATTTTTAGTACTAATTGACACAATATTAAAAACTTTAACACTATTTTTGTAGGATCTTATTGTATACATATGTATAATCTCTGATACGTTTTAAATGAGCATAGCGTAGAAGTGTTGATAGCATAGGGTTGATAGTAGTTGATAGCATAGTGTTGAAAGCGTGTTGATGCCTTTGCTATCAACTCTCTTTGACTAGTAAGTAATAACGTTACATTTATAACTGAAAGCATAATACTAGCAAATTAAAGTATTTGATATTGGTACTACGATAAAATGTCACAATAAAAAATATTTGTGTTTAAAGTCTAGCGAAAAATACAACGTAATAACTGCAATGTAAAAAAGATTAGGCATATATCACACAAAAATATATTACTGGTACAAAAGTTGTCGTAACAATCGCAACCTTAACCAGCTCTTTTATCGTCCATTGCTGGACATGGGCCTCGTCGTGCACATTGGCTTGCAATTCAATGCAGGTAATCCCAATACAAGAAGGGGTTAATATGTTAATTGCATTGGAACAGTTTGGCTCTAATGAGTTTAAAAACATCCACATAGCACCGGAGCAATGGCGAAACAAGAATTGGATGCGCCCGCAGTTTACAATTATTATGGCAAAAGAACACGAAAATATATGGTACCTAAATTTGAAATTAATTTATCTTTACATTTAAGAATTAATTTAAGATGCCTTCCAAAACAAATTAAAATAAACATTCATTAGAAATATTTGAAATATAATTAAAAAATAAATCAAAATTTATATTGCATTAGAACCTAAACAAAAGTATTAATATAGTTTGTAACATAAACACAGCATCTGTGATACAATAGACTGCACTATATTATTTTAAGCAGAAAGCAGTTTTGCCCACAAACTGTTCTGCAGTTTGGCAGATATTACTATGTGATATATTGTATAATTATTATTTTTGTTATGTGGTTCAAATTAAAAAAAAAAATGACTGGAGTACGGCCTTAAAACATGACGCTGGCCAAGCGGGTTGGCGAGGCTACTCCTTTAGAGGTGGTGCAGTTCCTCAGGGCTTACGGTAGCGCTGGCCTTTTACGACTCCCACGGGATAAGCTAGGGTGATGCTATTCTGAAGCCGGCCGAACAAGAATAAACAACCACATTGCTGGGTGCGTTTACATTGTCTAGAAGAGAAAGCATAAAGCAATAGGATCGCGTGGCTGTATTCTCTTTTTTAAAACATTTCAATTTGTCTATGTGACATTTTTACAATAAAGAGTTTTATCTATCTATTACATTTATCCGACGTCAGTGTGTGAACGCTTTTATTTAGAATAGGAAACAATTTAACGATAATAAATATTATAATAACCCCCACACTTAATAATAACGTTGCAATATAAAAATCTCATTGTCTGTGTGTTCACGTCGAGTGTAAGGTGTCTATAAATTAAAAAAAGAAAAACAGTAAAATAGAAATACATAGTACTGAATTGAAATAATAAAATTATTTATATTTATTATTTATATCAGTTTGGTTGTCGAGTTTTGTTGCATATAACGAAAATGTCAGCATGTGCATACTATTTGCTGCTGTCCACCATTAGTTTCGGAATTATCTTTGTAAGTTTACTCACGACTATTTATTGTTTTTATATATCATACTCATACAGGTATAATTATAGTTAATTTTAGTTTCAGTGATATATATTTATATATTGGAACATTTTTACAGACTCATTTCACTGAGCTCATTCCCGAGCGACTCTCAATAACATATGTCAACAAAAAATACGTGGAATATGCCAATTTGACAATCACAAGGTACGGGAGAAAGAGCGGGTATTTCGTCAATTTGGAAGGTATAATTAAACACGAGTGGGGCAACAATGTGTCGGTAATTAATAATATTTTGTTAATATTAATTCAAAATTATAGTTTGAATGGTAGATAATGCTTCTAAGCATTAAATCCTCCTTTTGTCACTTTGTGCAATGGAGAAAAAATATACAATAAATGCATGAGACTGCATTTTTCGTGTGCTTCCAAGGAGGCCAACTCTGCCCTAAGTACTAAGTACTCAATATACTGAGCGATTCCTAACTTGTTTCAATGTGATTGGACATTGACAAGATGTCTTATTCATCGTACAAGATGACAACTTTATCTTATTTCCATGTACGTACGTGTTTCGGTAGTGAGTGAGATGTGCCAGAGCCCAATCCCATCCTATCCCTCCCCATTTTCCCAACCCTTTCTCTAAATCCATTCCTATAGCTCCAAAGGTAAACAGCGCATTCGGGGACATGCAAACGTTTGTCATTTTGAACTAATGTTGGCATGTATCGCAGATGTCTATGGGCGACAGTATCCACTAACCATCAGGTGGACTGTATGCTCGTCTGCCGCCTTCGTACATAAAAAAAATATGTGTTTTGAATTGTTCTGGTTTAATTACGAAGAAAACTTCACACTGGCAGAATGTGCTAATTGCACCATTGACATATATGAAGAAAAAAAATGGAAAGACTATAATAATAGCATAGGCTGTCTATTAATGAAGTGTGGTGTTTTAGTATAAGTAGATATATAATAATGACTAATATAAAATAATAGTACTAACATTACTTATACTCGTAAGTTGAATAATTGTTACTAACCAGGTTTGGACTCTGGTCCATTATAATTAGTCTAATTAATTATATAATCTGAATTAAAATCATCACCTACTTAATCATAATTAATATCTTACCACTTACAGTTGCACATAGTCTTCTACGAATTACTTCATAACGAATACAAGAGAAGTTTCATCGAAATGAAATTCAAAGGGTGTGAAATTCTAAGAGATCCGTACATTGGTGGCTTGCTAAGAGAGCGCGGCGCTGTTTGTCCAACACCACGTGTTAGTATACATATGATTACCATTACTACAATACCGTCAGCCTGTTTCTCTCTTCTGCTGGATATTGGCTTCACTCAAGGACTGCCACCACACACGCTCTTATGCTCGTCCTGTTCAGCCACTACCGGCAATATTTCTTCAATTTAGCCGAAGAGCACCCCACACTACGTCTTCCGGTACGTGATTTTTATTCGAGGACTCATTTTGCTACTTAGGCATTCTGTGTCAGGAAGGGATACATAATACATATACATACAGGAAGGGAAGGGTGTACATAATCACTAGATTATGTAATTATTGTTCGCAATAGATAAATAAATAATAAATAATATTTATAACTAATTATAATTTCAGGGCGAGTACCATTTTATGAACATGAGCTTAATTCGAGAATTCCCCTACGTTTGGCCCTTTGAAAGGTGCAAAGCTGTTGGTCGCGTGTATACAACAAAAGACGAGACCATTGGCGATGGAGAAATATACATAAGATTTAAGCAGAAAATTAACAAGATATGATCTTAAATCTTGTCACCGTATTATTTATAGGCTACTATTAAAAAAAACAACAAGAAATACTAAATGGAGAGCAAATCGTGATTATCAAAACATAAAGTTTTTGAATAACTGAAATAAGCAATTAATTACTAAAAATGTCCACACAAAGTCGAGAGCCTTCGTGAGCCTCCTGGTTTTCTTTATTGTCACTACATATTTTCTTTCTCAGCCGGCCCGGTACCGGGGCCGGACAACCGTGGACGATGGGAATAAATCAACCTGAACCAGCTTAGCTAAATTTGCTACCGTGGATTTTCTACCACTTCCAGTATTTCTGCATTCTTTAATTATATCTCTATGCAGCCTGAAGCCATGAATACTATTCAAGATTCCGATTTCACTGACACGCAAATTTTACGAATCTACCAGTATGTTTGCGAACGTTTTTTTTTTAAATTTCTACAAATTTATTTCAAACAAAGTCCAAAAAACTGATATCTTTCCAATCAAATACATAACTTTATAATCTCAATTAACTCAGACTCATATGCAGAAATAAAAAAAGAATATATTAATCGGAGTTTTTTTTCCATCATTTTCTTGTATACATATATATATCTTTAGACATTTTGTCCAATATACTATTTTTCATACCTTTTCATTACATCCTTGTATATAACTTTTATATGGTCTGTACATACTTCAATATCAGTACACAATTATTACAATCGTCGCTTGAAAATTATTTCTCAAATTAATGTGAAAATTTTAACAAACATTTTGAGTACATGCAGTTTATTTTATAGAGTGTATTTTTAACTTCAATTCACCCACTGACAACTTTTATCTTTTCGAAAACTTTAGTTTGAAACCTGAGCTCGAAATCTTGGCAAGTCCACTCTTTTAAAGAGGTCCTTAGGTCTTGTGGTAGCGCCTTTGTTACTCTTTAGTCGTGTTTTACGATATCCACGGGAAGAGATGGAGTTCTTTTTTTATGGAGGAAGGCGGTTGACTAATATACAGTCCACCTGATGGTAAGTGGATACTGTCGTCTATTGACATCCGCGATAGATGCCAACATCAGTTCAGAATGACAAACGTTGGGACGCCCCCGGAAGCACTGCCTATCTTTCCAGATTAATTAAAGGGTTGGGGAGAGATAGGATAGGACGGGATGGGAATGGGCTCTGGCGTATCTCACTCACTATCGTAACACGTACTGATACATTACGAAAACTTTGACCATCGGGTAATCTGGAAACACCCGAACTCGTCATCCACGTTTATGCAATAAAATAATAAAGTATGCAATAAAGTACTCGTATCTCGCAATAAAGTATGCAATTAAAGGTACGGTAATACATAGACGTGGATGATGCGTTCGGGTGTTTCCGGATTAGCCGTTGGCCAATGTTTTCGCAATGTATCTGTACGTACGTACATTGGGGAAATACGATAAAGTTGGAAATGCAGTACATTTCAAGGTAGTCTTTCTGTGATTAACGTGGCCAGTCGAGTACGCCCAGCGGCTATGGGAATGCAGCGTGCACTCTCCCCTTAGGTTGTGCGGCACCAAGCGCAACACTATTCTCCTACTCATGAATATATTCATATTCATGTAATATTTATTAATGAATGTGTATTGATTGATCTACGATTCAAGAATCTCCTCGTATGTTATTCGTCTGTTTTCACTAATTAATTTTTTCCCTACCACCACGTTTTCCACCGTAACAGCCGTTCAAAGGCGACCGCTTCTTTCTTCGTCACCCAATCTTAGTTGAGCACGCTAACTGTTCCAATTCACTAAAATTTACTGTTCCAACGACACACAGTTGCATTAAGAGGGCACTTATTTGCAAACGCCATTAAATTAATCTTAAGTTTTTAGAATCATACAAAATCATAGCGCGGAAATTTTCCCGTCGAATATTTATTTTTTAATGCGACACGACGTCTTGATTCGGCTCGTAAAAAATATGGAGTGAAATTTTAATTTGGAATGTTTTGCTTCTATCTTCTAAACAGTCATAGTTTTAATTGACATCAAACCCAGCCAGTGTTCCCTAGATAAAAACTCTTTGTAGCAAAACTTTCTGAGTAATATATTTTAAAGTGCTCTAAAATACATATTAAAATACAAAAAAAATACATACATAAAATACATAATAACATAACAATAAAATACATAATAACATAATAACAACATAATACATAATAACAAGCCCTAAAATACATACATAAATATATTACATGTAATTTGAATGGTCTTGATGTTAGTGGTATGATTAAATATCACAATTTAAAATAATTGGCGCAATGGTATTATAAAATATAAGTATTTAAGGTTAAGTACAAAATAACACACTGTAATATAAGGTATAAATGGCCGATTATTTCCGTTTACAAAATAAATTTTAGATACGTTTCACACAAACATGTTGTTTGTTTCTATCTTCTAAAGTCAAAATAAAACTACACACAAAATTTGAGCTTCAAAATCTTGGCAATGTTTATTTTATTACATCCTAGTTTTGTTTGATGTGATATATGATAGCTAGGCTATGTGATAAATAATACATTTTTTCTTTCTGCCAATTTGAATTCTGCAATCTCGAAATTATAGAACTATTCTAAAATTACAATTTCACAAAATACGAGTACAAATTATGCAGTATTTTACGATGCAACGACGCGTGGGCGGTACAGTGGGTGGATGGTATCATCAGTTAATGCAATACCATCGTCAGTTGCAACATCTAGGGTATACAACCTTCGTGAGCAACGATACGATCTATAAGCGCTTTGTATTCCATTTTAAACTCTATTACTTTAAAATTGGCGTTCAATTTAAAAGTTCAAATAGTTGTATTTATTGTAAACCTACATTGGTTTCAATAAAGTTATAAAACTCTTTTGAGTTTTTATCTTTAAAATTATCGACGTTTTATCCAAATGGTTATTTTGTTACTATTTTATTGTTATAACTATGTATAATATTCATTAGATATTTATATAAAACAGTTAACCGTCATCTGAACCAGCCCTTTTATCGTCCATTGCAGGACATGGGCCTCTTCGTGCACATTGTCTCGTGTATGAGGGATGTATGGCCTTAAAACGTCACGCTGGTCAAGCGGGTTGGCGAGTCCACTCTTAAGTTTAAGAGTCTAAAAGGAACTCCTTAAGACTTGTAATATCAGCTTCATTATTATTCCGTAGTCGCCTTTCACAACACTCATGAAAAGAGATGGGGTGCTATCTTCATCTATTTAATTTATTGGAACTAGAATTTTGTTGATTTTATTTATAATCTATAATTAGTAACTACAACAGTCTACTTAGATCACGCATACAATATTCATATAGCATGAACTTGTACATATAATATATAAGAGAAGGATCAAGTACCCTATTACATCGAACTGTCATTCGCTAGAATACACACCCGTTCACCCTACATAGTTTGACAGGACCGTTGCACAAACTAATGTAACGAGGACTGTACACATTGGAGGGTCTTGGGCTATAGGGATGAAGAACCAAATTGCATTTTGGGTCCCAATGGGACCAACAGGGACGTCACTGGGAAAAATTACCTCGAATTTAACAAGCTCGACTTTTTGAATGGTTTTCCGTTTAAATTAAAAGCATACTTCTTTTGGTACCGTCTCCTAGCAGAAGTCCGCGTTCAGTATGGCTACCCTTACGTGCGAGACTGTTGCCCGGAACAGAGACTTCGTGCTTATCCCGAACTATTCTCTAATATTTCTTTGTCAAGATATGCGTCTTCTGCCAGGTTTACTGTGACCGCCTATCTTACCCTGCATTTATAGTAAATACATACATAATGCTGCAAATGTAATTTTGACAATACAAATCGACTTAAAGCAATCATTAATAAGCAATTTTGAAAGAATAAGACAACTTGTAATTTCAACCAGAATTTTTCATTGTCCGTAATGTGACCGAATTGTCGTACAAGAATTCTGGTTGTGATTGTGTTAGATGACAGCAAAGGAATCCGTCTTTTGGCAACCCTCGGCCATTAATACAAAAGAGAAACAATTAAAGAATATAGCTCTGCTACGGATAGAAATCTGCTACGCTTGAGATAAAGAATTTAGAAAATGTCAAAAATCTCGATATCTATCTATAACGTTCCCCTGCTTGGGAAGCCTTGGGAAGCCGTGAATATTATCACGAGGGATTAGGAGCATAAACCATCATAAGGACCCCACCATAGATTGGTGGATAAACATGATCGAGATTTTTTAATTATCGGGCATGTGGGTTTCTTAATTGTCAAGCCAATGATAACTTGAAAAAATCCGTACAGACACATTATGAAATCATTGCCCATGCGCTAATCAGCATTTTATTGCTTTTATTTGTTATACTATTGATTTTTTACAATATGAACAGCTTTGATTAATATAATATATATATATTTATATACATATGTTACATATTCTTAACCTACTAAAGGTATATGATTTATAAGTTTTAAAGTTAGTTGAAACAATAATATATGTGAGCATGCCCCCATGTGCATGTGTACGTGTCCGGGCGCGTGCGTGTGATTGCCTATACGTGTATGTGTGTATGTGTATTGTAATATTATGTGGTGTGTGTATTTTTAATAGAAAAGTACAACAAACTTTGTACTCAAACGTTGTTTAAAACAAAATGCTTCACGTTGAGTGTTCGACAAATGTACAAGAGTCCGTAGCGGGCTCTTTTGTGAATACTTTTAGCTGAGTAAAAATGCATGGAACTGCGTTCGCTGGCTCCACTCGGAATGGTGGATTTTGTGAAGAGCTCACGTTACACTTTCAGCTACAAGAAGTGTAACAGTAAGGAATTTAAATTAAGTGATTGCAAGAGTATTTTTATTTATATAACCTTCATTGCACAAGTATTTTACAAAAGGCCCACTTTTTGTATAGAAAAAAGGCGGCAAACGAACATACAATCCAACTGACGATAAGTGGATACTGTTGTCCATAGACATCCGCGATACATGCCAACATCGGTCCAGAATGACAAACGTTGGCACGCCCCCGGATGCGCTGCCCACCTTTGCAGATTAAAGGATAGCTTTGCAGGGAAGGATAGGATGGGATGGGAATGGTCTCTGGCATATCTCACTCACTACCGAAACACGTACGGTACCTTGGGGAAATACGATAAAGTGGAAAATGCAGTACATTTCAAGGTAGTCTTTCTGCGAGTAACGTGGCCAGTCGAGTGCGCCCAGCTGCTGTAGGAATGCAGCGTGCACTCTCCCCCTACTTAATGCTTAACGACATTCTCTACCGGTCAATCACCAGATCAAACAGAAAACAGAACGCGGGTGCAGTTTAATTACATAAATATATATATATATACACATATAATACATATAAATATCATGATGATGGTTATGTGAACAAAATATATATCCGCAGCATAGGGTGCAGCAAGGACCAGAGTCGTCTTTTGTCAGACAACCTTTCCCAAATACGGTTCAGGTGTGTGTGTTTTTTATTACAGCAAGAGGGTAGGGAGACATTAGCTGTTGCGCTACTGGTTTGTGAGAATTCATCTATTAGGATCCCGAAATGTATCGGGAATAATGGAGAATATGGAATATAAGAAAAATGGGCTCTAGAAACTGTTATTCACTTCCAACACACAATTAAAGAATAATGAACAATGACTGAGTTATAGTGATGAATATCATCATGAGTAATCATGTTAATCATAATCATTTATAATTTTATTATTAACTAGCTTGGTAGTTGGTCAGTTCGGACGACGCGCATAGTGTAAATAGCGCAGTGTGTAAATGATATATTTTTATCGTAGATACTACAATAAATCACGAAGGAAGACTTAATGCGAAAACTGGTAGAATCGATTCTACTCTCGACATCGACAGCGTTTGTGTAATTTTAGTGACACGTTATGTTTCTTTAAATTTTTGTTACTTTCCGTGTGCGTTAAAAATCTCCATAAGTACACACTTGTATGTGAATCATGGCTTATCCGCCGATGAAGATAACCTACTTGCCTTTTTTACTCAAAAGCGATGATATCGAATATAACACAAAAAATGTAAAATTCTCGGCCTTTTTCGGATTTACAATAGAAATTTTATGAAAAATGCTTTTAGCGTACAACAAAGAGTTAGTTACAAAGATAATTGAATGAATCCGTCGACCGTCCCTGGTAACGCAATTTTGTTCGAAAAGTTACAATTTGCTACTGTAGGGTTCCGTATGTTCGGTGATATGTTCATTTGAAATTCATTTTCTATTTACTTGACAAAATATGTTCGATAATAGTTCAGTCTATCTTAAATTTTATGAGGTCTACGGGAGCATTTCTTAATCTTGAAAACGTAATTTTATTCGCTATTAGACCAGACCTCAGTAATTCACTAGGGGCAAAGATAAATTAGGAGTTTTGACTCTTTATCTACCACGCAGACCCCGCGCAGATTTCATACACATTATTTTTTAAGTTTTTTTTTTTTACAATATACTTTGATACACAATTTGTGCGGATTTGTGATTTTTAAAAGTCTCAAGTACGCGAGTTTTGTCACGATGTATTCTTTCGCCGCCGAGTTAGTGATAATTTTAAGAATCCTACTTTTAGTTCTTTAGTAGTCATTACGTACTAATTTTTAATGCTTTAGTATGCGCCGAAGATTTGATCTAACGACTTCGTGAGAATCGAGAATTGATTATTAAAAGCATTATTATTATCTTAAATGTATTTGTTTATTTTATCTATTTGTTTTGGGATTTTCATCGAATTTTTGGATTTTCCATCCAAAAAAACTAATAACACATACAGAACCCTGACCAGAACCAACAAATTTCTCTCTTTTTATATGTTACATTACAAATATAGACCGGCGGAGCGGGAATGCATTTTCCGCGTGTTGCGACTGAATCCATGCGTACACAATGCGACCTAATGAATGCATTCCGAAGTCACACGACGGGGGCGAATTCCCCGGAGGGCTTACCCCACCGGCGGTATAGCGGTTATTGTAAGTTAGATGGAATTTGTAGTATATAGTACGAATTCTAAGTTTTACTATAACGCCGCGGAATGCTTTGCGATATTTATTTTTATTTATTTGTTAAAATGGTTAATATTAAATAATGGTACAAAATAGATAACTATTGTTTTGCTCACTGCAAAGATTAACGAAGTGTCCCGCTGAAAATTCAAACCATACCATGTCCAATATAAGTGAGAAAGAGACTGATCCAACTGTCAAGTAGAACAGGTTTTCGACCAGTCAGAGAGTCCCAGATTCCCGTATGTAATTTCCGTATATAATTCCGTATATAATTGTGTAATATAATTTATATATATTTCCCGTATATAATTGTTATTAATTATGCATTTCTAAATGGTTTATTATGACAATTATGTACTGCATTTCCCACTTTATCTTATTTCCCTAATGTACGTACGTGTTTCGGTAGTGAGTGAGATGGGCCAGAGCCCATTCCCATCCTCTATCCCTTCCCATTTTCCCATCCTTTCTCAAAATCCATTCCTATATCTCCAAAGGTAGGCAGCGCATCCGGGGGCGTGCCAATGTTTGTCATTTTTAACTAATGTTGGCATGTATCGCGGATGTCTATGGGCGACAGTATCCGCTTGCCATCAGGTAGACTATAAAAAAGCAGACGATAGTAGCAGACTGTCGTCTGCTACCTTCGTCTATAAAAAAAAAACTCGTAATCGTAGTACACATATAAATCTTCGAATGGACACCACGTCGCAGAAAATGTAAATATTTGTGGTACTCCGGCGAGGTGAACTGGCGACTTAATTAAAGAACTTGTAACATTGCGACCTTCCATGATGTAGTTGGTGGGAATAGAGCGCAATGAGGTGAACCCGATCTCTGGTGGTTGGCTCTGGTCTATATCTGAACTAAAGGTTCCGGATTATTTTCCTGCTCGCATAAACATTTTTGTAACGATATTTATGTGTTTATGTGCCTCTGGACCCACGACACCGAGGATTCTTGGTGGGCCACTGAGTGTCACATTATGTATTTATTACGAGTATTCTGTGTAATTTTGTGTTAATTTTGTGTGTAAATTTTCATATGTTAGTTATTGTTTACTATACTGCCGACAAAATATTTACCTATTCGAAACCATTCCGTATTAGTCCTTACTATTGGTATAATAAGGATTAATTTGGAATGGAATGGAGCTGGTGCTCATTAAGGTGTACATACATGGCTGTATGTAGTCCTGTTCTGTTTGTGTGTGTAAATCATACAATTTTGTTAGCGGTCGTCCGATCGCCCGCGGCTGCGCTTAGATGAAAGATGTATTAGTGTGCTTACGCTATGACAGTATAACATTAAATCATAGATTAGGTGACTGCGTAGAAGTGACAGTTCGTGATAACAACTTATATGTCCTTTGACAGGGGATTAGTGCGCCAAATATTTGGCTAATGGAATATTGTCAAGTGCTACATGATTCTAGAAACAGGGAATTCATTAGTATTTGCCGATCGTCACAAATTATATTCGTTTATTGATTTCATGTACATGTCATTGATTCATGTGTATCATGTTATAATAATTATGCAACATGATCATCCTACTTTGCTCTTAGCAACGTAGAGTAACATAAAGAACATAACATAACACAGTAACATAAAGAATATAACATAACACAGTAACATAAAAGTATCGACACAAAGTAACATAAAGAAATTGTGTTAAACTGATAGTGATGACATCACTTTTTTCTTAACTCGAACAGCGTATAAAAAAGCATTTGAAAATTTGCAAAAAAATATGTGATGAAACGATGTTACGGTGCCAAAGGTTTTAGTATCAAATGCTTACCCCCGTGAAAAATGATTTCAATATTTATTCCACCGCGCCAACACGTAATCAAAAAACCCTACGAAAAAAAAATTCGTTTTTCCCTCCAAAAAGTAACCTTGCTCAGACCCCCGGAATTACATAATGATTCTCATCTACATAATTAGTTTACTCTTTGGCACGTCTCCATTTTAATTAAGGACTGGGACCTCGACAGCGGCAGTTGTTAATACGCCCATGTTATGAATGAGATTTTTTTCCCGCTTTCATACTTTGTTTTTGTCAAAAAGATGTATGCTGTAACGCTGACGTGTTTTGCCAAGAGGAGCTTGGCTTTTTATTAAAAACCCCAATCTCTATAGAGAAATGTCTTGACTGAATGACTCGTCAACGCTGAGTTTGGTAGGGGGAGAGTGCATGCTGCATTCCCACAACCGCTGGGCGCACTCGCCTAGCCACGTTACCCCTCTCTCACAGAAGACTACCTTGAAATGTACTGCATTTCCCACTTTATCGTATTTCCCCAATGTAGTTACATGTTTCGATAGCGAGTGAGATATGCCAGAGCCCATTCGCATTCCATCCTATCCTTCCCCATTTTCCCAATCCATTCCTTAATCTGCAATGGTAGGCAGCGCATCCGGGGGTGTGCCAACGTTTGTCATTCTGGACTGATGTTGGCATGTATCGCGGATGTATATGGATGAGAGTATCCACTTGCCATCAGGTGGACTGTATGCTCGTCTGCTGCATTTTTCTATAAAAAAATAAATAAAAATAAGTCTAAACCGCTGAAGCTAGAAACGTGAAATAAGTCTAAACCGCTGAAGATATAAACGTGAAATAAGTCTAAACCGCTTAAGCTAGAAACGTGAAATAAGTCTAAACCGCTGAAGCTAGAAACGTGAAATAAGTCTAAACCGCTGAAGCTAGAAACGTGAAATAAGTCTAAACCGCTGAAGCTAGAAACGTGAAATAAGTCTAAACCGCTGAAGCTAGAAACGTGAAATTTAGACACAGGCTTCCTTTAATGAAGTAAAAATTTACTAGGAAGGGAGTCTCGAATCTCGGCCCCTAAATGGGTGAAATGGGGTGTCAAAGTTAGTGTTTAAAAATATTTAATGTTTCTATTAACTTGAAACTTTGTATAAATATTCTACAATACTATACACGTGTTTTACTGTTTTTCAAAAAACTGTTTCATGAATAAAACTAGTATGAAATTTGGTATAGACTCATTTATATATTCTAAGGCGGCGTGATATATATGTACATATGTTTCAATTCAATTCACTCCATCAGAATAAATATATTTTTTCCTCGGCCTCTAGTTAGCGAGCCTAGTTAGTCGCACAAACCATAGGGTAATTGGCCGGTGGTAGCGACTAATTAGTAACCGCATCGCATCGTCACTTCGCTTCCTTTCCTTTGATGAGCCATTACTTTATTTGTATCTATTAAAATTAAATACCAATTTCCAGGAATAATTACGTTTAATTATCACATCTATGTTTCAAAAATTACAGTTATTTCTACGTCTTCCCTCTTCGGCAGTTTACGGTCCAATGATATTTTTTCTGTTGAAACTCTTTTATTTACTGTAGGCATAAAAATAGATAGGACTTCAACTGTGTTACTAAGATGACGCTTTTTTGTTTCAGGTATGTACTTCATTTCAGAGAGCACTGCAAAACTTGATTGTGAACTATGTAAGTATATTATGGCATGTATTTAAACGAACACCAAATATATAGCAATTTGGTCAACTATAAAATATACCTATGATAGCAAAAATATACCTATGTTAACAAAAATATACCTATTGTACAAAAATAACAGGTTGGCAGCAAATCGTTAGCAGCTTACAATGTTTTTATTGTCAGCAGAATTTCACTATTTTAGGCAACCATTAATTAGGGACGACAGCTAATGTGGGAATTTATTATAATGTGCCAACAGGTAAAGAGGATCAATTTTACTAAAAATAGGCATCTGTAATATTAATGTTTAGGTACATATTTTGTAATTTATCCAGCATATAATGTGAATTAGTAAATGCAAATTATGACCTATTCAGCATCTACCGCACTTCTTAAAATCATTGAATACATTTTTGAAAATCTATAACAATTTATGGTGATACGTATATGAAATTGGGTATACATTTTTACTTTTCCTTTGGGATTATTTTACAGCTAACGGGTATACAGGATATATTATTTGCTGTTACTAAATTTTCTTGCTGACTAGTTATTTTAATTGAGTGCAGTATTTTGTTGATCGATCATTTATCTGATATCATAATAATTATATCCCTTTCATAATAAGCTTGTATTCCTATGTATATCATAAACGTTATAAACTTGACGCCGTAAACGTCAGCCTGGGAATTAAGGGAATTTGCGTTTGATTTCCCTCATCATCCTCATCTTTCACTACTATCTGTGCACCATCTACCAATTATTCTTGTGTCACATACATCTCCCCGCGCCTGGAAAAGATCGCTTAACCGATAAGGCGTACCTTTTGTGTATCTATTTATTTAAAATTTTGTCTCTCTTTCATTGTATCCTTTGTTGGTTGTGCAATAAGGTGTACTTACTTATTTTATCGGTCTTAGAGTTAAAATGTACCTACAATTTTCTAGGATAATTACTCGTGAATTCTCGATAATTCGATAGTTACATAGTGATGGACAATTCTCGTGATAATAATGGTATATGAACATGTATAAACTAAAACTGATCTCGCCACTAACTTAATCTACTATGCGGACCAAATGGCCTTTGATAAATATGACCAGCCAGCTCGCATGACAAACGTACTCATTTACCGACTGAAGCAAAGTCATGTGTCGCGGTGATGAGAGAACATTAGAATCGGAATGAACGCGTCTGAGATTATGATTGTATTTTTATCCGTCGTTGAGAGTCTTTAGGAAGTTTGATATAAAGAAAATTCTTTTGGCAGGTTAGACATTTTGAAGTGGTGGAACGAAAAAATTGTTGAAATTTTCCCAATAACCCTGTAGCTATTATATCTTGGTTCTTATGTTTGTCAAACTTTTTTATTAACAACATCTTCAGGTTTTATTATATCAGTCACTCGTAATGAAGGAATCTATCGCTCTATGCGATTAATTGCATTGTTTTGTGGTGTATCACCGCTCAAAGCTAATTTAATGGCCGCAAAATTTCATTGATTTAATTAACTAAAATTCGCATAGCTTTCTTCACTAAATTGAAATAAACACAACCGGTACCTATTATTTTAATTGAATAATTATTTAAAGCGCAACGGATAAATATATCACCGTCTCTCTCGCACATGCAACCCTTTAATAAACAAACATCATTACTAAGCCGCCGGCCATACGCAACTGACATTCACAGACGCGTCGTTTATCATTCGAAATAGTGAAATTCAAATCTGACAGACCCTACAAATGCAATTTCACCAGATAAATAGGTGTATGACTACCCACTGGTGGATGAATTGTTGTATGAGTTATCGTTAAAACAATGTAGAAATCTATGTTATGCTGAAATTAACTCAACGGAATAACCACGTAATTTAGAGAAAGAGTTGGGAGAATGGAGTGGGATAGGATAGGATGGGATGAGAATGGGCTCTGGCATAGATATGATATGAGATCACTCACTACGGAAACAGTTACGTACATTGAGGAATAAGATAAAGTAGGAAATGCAGTACATTTCAAGGTAGTCTTCTGTGAGTGGGGGATAACGAGGCCAGTTGAGGCGCACAGCGGATGTTGGATTGCAACGTGCACCCTCCCCATCCTAATGTTAGTTATTATGTTGCATCGCTCTTCTTATTTCAGTCCAACCAAAGGTTGACTGGCAGGGAATGCCACTAGGCTTGAAGTCTGCCTTTTGTACAATATTTCTTTTAGGATTAAAGTTTAAATAATTAAATTAAACAAAATCATCAAACCCACTTGTATGTTTATGCGTTGTAAAAAGCCACATATTTTAATTAAGAAGTCAATATTAACATCAAACAAATAACATTGCATGTTCAACCCTACCATTCTTTCAAAAATAGAATATAATTTTCACAGTCCAAAATTAAATTTGGTAGCGAAATAATTTTTGCCGCTATCAACATTCAAAGAGGTAGGGTTGTGCCATATCGATGGGTTAATTTTCAAGAGTTATTTGCATCGAGTCAAAGGCGAGGCCATGACTTAATTTCTCCACGCTGACATCTGCATACAAATGGATGTAATTTCGCTCTGTGACAGCCCTGAGGCGCGTTAGACAAATGTTTACGGCTAAGGTTGCCCCCGTTTCGAGAGATCATTAATAGGGTTGCCTCTGATTTGTTTTATGTGTTAATGAAGGGGCCTTTTTAGGGAAGTTTGTTTGTTGATCAAGTGTGCGATTGGATGTCTTGATTATTTGATTTAATGATTCGTAAGGAATTTTCTGAAGTGTTATTGTTGGGGAAGCAGTGATTTAAGTATGATGGGGCTATTAAAATAAATTTATAATCTATTCATGTTTTATCATTTATATTTGCATAAATATGCTGTATAATGTTTTATGATGGAAAACTTAAAATTAATCATTATTGCTTATCATTAAAATAACATTTTATTGTGTTTTTTTCTTAATTTATACGCAAGTTCTGACAACTATATAGGCAATATGTTGACTGTACTTACAGTTCATATGTTTTGTAGCTTATTCAACAAGTAAATAATATACTCATATTAAATAGAACATAAGGTAGATATAAGTCTTGGGACATTTGAGGTGGTGAGCTTTTGCTACTCTGTCACTCACACGTCGATACAATAGCACTACTGTGTTAGTGAAGTCACCGAAATATTTTCCAGAATTAGTTTGTATAATTTTAAGTTATACATATAATTAAAAATAATTATTAAGACAGAGTCAACCTTTGTTATTTTTTTGTAATTTAAATTAATACATATGTATTAATTAAATAACAAAAAAATAACATTACGATTAAATAACACTGTTTCTCTGTCATGGCTTCAGAGACACACATGCTCGTAAAGTATGATTACCCCCGAAAAAGCATTTGTCCCATTTGTCTTTAAACAAATTTAGTCCGATATAG
The DNA here is from genome assembly GCA_914767545.1 of Sesia apiformis. Lineage (NCBI taxonomy): Eukaryota > Metazoa > Arthropoda > Insecta > Lepidoptera > Sesiidae > Sesia > Sesia apiformis. The sequence goes on from OU611962.1 coordinate 2,166,107, forward strand.
CATCTAACTACGTATCTTTCGCACAACAAGACTAATTGTCTTTTTGTACTAATGGTTAAGTTACTTTTATTAAAATAGATGTCTCATATTGTTTTTTGTTATTATTTCTGGTACAAATACTAAGGTACAAAGGCTCATTAGACTCATTACTCTTCATGGAGTACATACCCACTCTATACTCTATGTTACTCGTTTTCTCTTGATACTTATGACTTACAACTGACAATGGGTGACAACTGATAGGTGACAGATGTCATTCGACGGACGCCATTTTAGTAGATAGTGATGTGACCATAGCATTATATCACATTCGCTCCTCTGTCAATAAATGGCGCTATTATCGACGACTTAAAAAGACTTTGATGTATAAATAAGATCGTATTCATTATAATTTGATACGACTTTGGCCGTGGAATAAGCCCGAATTGTTCTATCAAGGTTCAACTTCTACCTGCAGTCCTAAAATACTAAATTGAATCTAAAATTGCAATGCAACTACGACTTTACTTCTCAAACGTGCATCCAACCACTCCCCCATTCCAGTCTCAAAGGCTGAATTGCCTCTGACGCAATTAATTTAAAGCGACACAGTGTCAACTCAGCTACATATTCAATTCAAATAGTACTTTGCCCATATACTCGTAATTCGCATTTAGCTGGTGAATTTTGTAACGAGATCCCGAAACGAATTTCCTTCACGGAAATGGTGTGCTATAGTTTATTACCACATGGTTCTATTTCCTTTGGGCTGACTAAAGATTTACAACCTTGTTAACGTAATTGGATGAGTATGTCGCGTTGGAGGGATAAAGTTCTAGCTTTATTCGCGTCAAAATACAGACATAACTCTGTCGCTGCAAGCTTAAGTTAATTGAAGCGTTCCTTGTGACATACATACAACGTAGATGATCAACCTGAATGTAAGTGACTTACCGTAACTAATACAAGGGACATGACGTGATTAGAATTTAGTCTATACATGTAAATTGGAGAGAGATTTCGAAAAAAAAAAATTTTTTTTATTTTATCGAGGAAGACTGTAAACGAGCAGACAGTCTACCTGGCGGTAACTGGAAACTGTCGCCCATAGACATCCGCGATACATGCCAACATTAGTCTAGAACGACAAACAATGGCACACTACCGGATGCGCTGCTTATATTGGGGATATTTAGGAGTGAATTTGGAAAAAGGGTTGGGATAATGAAGAGGGATAGGATGGAAAAGGAATGAGCTCCAGCATATCTCACTCACTATCGTACAGTCACAGTACAAACAGGAAGGTACAGTCAGCGACAGGTCAAACTATACCCATGGATACCTTATTGTTTTTTATAGGGAAGTAGGCGGACGAGCAAGCGGCTCCACGTGATGGTAAGTGTTACCGCCGCCCATGGACACCTGCAACACCAAGAGGTGAACGGATACGTCGCCGACCTTGCAAAATCCTAGTCACAGCTTTTTTCAAAAACCTCATACCGTAGCGTAACGAAAAGACCTACTGAGGCAGTTCGTTCCACAGCCTACGGGTTCCGTATAAAATGATTCTTGTACCGAACAGTAGTCGACACCTCCGTATGGAGTAAATGTGGATGGACCGCACTTCTGTGGTGGTAGGTGGGGTTGTATAAACCCGAGGTGGGAACTATATTGAACAATTCTTCAGAGCATTCCCCATTGTACAGGCGGTAGAACACACAGAGAGACGCAACGTCTCTCCGAACGCTGAGGGGTTCTAAACCGCCTGTGAGAGTGGGATATTGGACAATTCGAACAGCACGTCGTTGGAAGGAGTCAAATGGGTTCAATTGATATTTCAGTGCGCCGGCCCAGAAATGTGAGCAGTATACCATATGGGGCCTAACCTGAGCTTTGTAAAGCGTCAGAAGTTGCTCCAGGGTGAAATATCACTTCGCTCTATTCAGCATACCGAGCTTTTGATAAGGACCAGTTTTTTTTTTGGGTATATTAGCTTGTTGCTGACCGTACATTTGGGGAATAGGATAAAGTGGGAAATGTAGTGCATTTGACAGTAGTGTTCTGTGAATGTAGAGTAACATGACCAGTCAAGTGCGTCTAGCCACTATGGGATTGCAGCGGGCACCAGCCCCTCCACCTGAATGGCAGCAGGTACTTATGACACCGATGTATAATTAGCGGCGTGTTACAAATAAGTAAGGGTTCTGTGCAGAAAACGTTGTAAGGACGGTACAGTCAGCCTCGGAAAAACGTGGCACTGTTAAATTGCAAGGTTTTTTTTACTGTGAAAAGAGTCCATTGAAATCTGGAGTGTTTCGAATCGTGGCAAATAAGCTTCCACGATGTAATTACGTACAGTCAGTGCGAGAAATACGTGTAATTTTGTGGAATTAAAAACATTTTATGAATGGGAAGTATTTTATGAGGAAATCGTTTTAAATAATGTAGTTTTAATTTTGTACTGTACAAAGTGCCTAAGGTTTGGTTTGGTTTGGTTAGGGTTTGGTTGGCACTACCCATTAGCATTTTAAGTGGCTCTTTAGAATTCGTTCGATCTACCTACGCACTCGAACTATTTAGATATTTATTTATTTATATTTATTTACTCTTTTTGCACTATATTGTACAGAGGTGGACTTATGCCTTTAGCATTCTGTACCAGTCGATCATTGGTTAAATGTGAAAGATTAAAGCCCGTGCAGTAGAAAAAACAGTGAGTATAATTCATCTAAATGATTTTTCATACTTTTTAAGATATCATACAATCATCTGGATATCTGACCTCATTGACTGTTGTGAACAAACAAAAAAACAGATAGACACACAGATAGGCATTGTCTGTTATATTTTTCGCCTATTCACGCATACACGTACTCTGAAAAGCAACTTTAGCGCTAGAATTTGCGGCTTACATCAGCTAAGATGTACACATTGCTGTTTTTTGTATTTTTTAAGTACACACGGTAAAATAGATAAATTTGCCTGGAATTAACTTTGTTCAGACTAGACGCTCAACCAAGTGAGTTACGGAAACTATGAGAGCCATCAGTAAAATTTTATTACACATTAAGTGAATCAGTTAACGTCGAATCTATTTGTGCGTGTGTTGTTGTACGTTCTGAACAAGCCATCTGTTTTGTCGTGAGTACATACAGCAAAAATATTTCTTGTTTCTTTTATAGAAATTGTGACAATTTTTATGATTACATTTCTGGTACATTTTAATTCTATATCACCGATCCCTTATTCAATGAAATAAATAGGTAATTAAAGGGTCTCCTAAACGCAACGCTTCGCGCGCTTTTTGATTTTACAGAATCGATTCGCGAAGATCACAGGCCTCTATTTAGGGTTGTCACAGTTTAAACATAATTGTAGATTCGCAGCCCGTATTTTTGAGAGCAATTTTCTTTGTAATTGCCGCCAATTTGGCTGTCAATTAATTCCGCCGAATAGGGCCGGGTGAAAGGGATTTTAAATTCTCGACACTTTTAATTTTTTTTAGTATAATTCTTAATTGGTTCAGAATGTTACTAAAAAATTTTAAAGGGAAATTTTTGACTGCACGTTAACATCGCTACAAAAATTAACATCCATAAAATTACTTTGACATCTATTACATTATTTAACTACGAGTACCTATAAACCATTTAAGTAACTATACATAGACAACAAACTAATAGTGAAATGACATCAGAATTGTACAATATATTTTTTTATAGAAAAGAGGTGGCAATCGAGCAAATGGTTAAACTTATGGTGAGTGGATACTGTAGCCCGTGGACATTCGCGATACATGCGATCAGCTCGACATTTTCAACGATTCTTTATTCCTGTATCTAATGGCAATGTTGCTTGTAACAATCCCGTTATGAATGTGTCGAACTTGCAAACTAACCATCAAGAAAAGGCAACATATCTGATATCTTTAATTCGTCCTTGTGTGTATTCAGGTGCAATCTCCTGAAAGTTCTGTTGTTGTTATCTGTTTTATGGTGTTTCGATAATTATCGTATTACTTCATTTATCTTAATAGAAATTTCTAAAATTTTCGTTTACATTGTACTAGCAAAACCCGGTAGACGTTGTCCCGCCTGTGTATATTTATTTATCTCTCTATATAAAATCACAAAATATTCTGTTTTGCCGTCGATATGATTTCTGCGATCAGTTGAACGGTATAGAAGTCGATGTGCAGCGCCATCTAGTGGCGAATTACAACAATGTGGATAGCATAGAAACATTCTCCATGAAAAAATACATATATGTGCTAACTTTCATGATGATCGGTCAAACGGTGTTGAAGTCTATTAACATCAGATATGCCAACATCCATTTTTATACATATAGATTAATTAAATTAACCTGTGCATGCTTGGACACATTCTTAGGATTTTTGGCCATTTGTGACAAGTTTCTAAATTCTGCCTAAATTCTGCTGTGTGTGCTTTATAAATAAATAAATAAACATGCCAACATCAGTCCAAAATGACAAATGTTGGCACGCTCCCGGATGTGCTCTGCCTACCTTTATGTCTTATATAAATATAGCTTTAATGATGATCTCTTGGGCTTAGAAATTGCGCATAAATACATGAAATTGCATTAAAATAATTTCATTCCGTCTGAACAGTCTTTTTTTTTTTAATAAACCTATTTAAAATTGGAATCCACTGTTTTTTTATAACAGCAATAATTTATTACACTTGGCGACGTCCTAAGCTTCCAAACATCCTAAAAGTTAACCGCAGTCTGTAAAACAATATAACTGGGGGGCTCTCGCAATGTTATGATTAGGGGGACCGACCCCCCAAGGTCGCACGGGGCCGGATTATGCAAATGGTATGAAAATATGGCTCTTGTCGGAAGAGCAACTGGCGTATAACAAGAGCCGAATTCTTGATACGACATGCCATCTGTCGAGTACTTCCACACGATGTGACAACTCGAAGCCAAGTGTTGTGGAACATTGCTTAAGACGTGTTAGAAACCATAAACAATTTTAGGTCGACAGAATCTGAATGATACAACAAATTTTGAGTTACAAATCAAAAATAAACGACCTAGGTATCTCTTATATATTTCGAGAGTTCAGACCGCATTTCATTAGCCAAAACATTAACCGTAAACGCAACCAATCCTTTCTTTTTTTTTTTATGTTAGGAGAGACAATCAGGAAAATCCTGCATGGACACCTGGCACCATCTAGTCTAGCTGGGCCAGCCTAGGTGGTGCCAGGTAGTGCCGGACTCCAGGTAGTGCCGAACCAATCCTTTCGTCATCCACTGTTGGATATGGGCGTTCTTATGCTCATTATCTTGTGCATGAGGAATGCGTGGCCTTAAAACGCTACTCTGTCTGAGCGGGTTGATGAGTTCTCTTTTTTAGAGGTGGAGTAGTTCTTTAGGGCTTGTAATGGCGGGTTTGTTATCTCTTAGCCACCGTGGGTGTCCACGGAAAGAGATGGGTTGGTGCTAAAGCCAACCGATATCACACGGCCCAAAGATATTAATACTAAAATCAACATACAGTGTTGATATGTCGTAAATTTATAAAAAAACACAAAAGCAAGGAAAAGATTACCACTCGGGACCTCACAAACTAAGACATAAAGACAGATTGGGTCCGCCATTAACATAGTTATAGTTATGTGCCGGGTTAACATTTAGATTGCTATTTATCGAGATTAGTTATGAAGTTCCCATGGGAATCAAGCTAATCCACCAGTTACCGTCTACAAACACGAAGACGCGGGCACCGCTATGTATATTTAATTTTGTATATGTGTAGAATTTATAATCGCATTTGGTCAGTTGAATGTGTACACGCATGAAATAATCCTTAAATAATGATTCTGACGCTTCAAAGGTACCTCATAATTATTGTAAAATCAATAGCAAGCGGATTGATGGAAACAAGGGGAACAGTAAATCCGCATTAACGACAAAAGAACTTTGTTTATTATTAGATATTTGATTGTGTAGGTCAAAAAGGTACACAGTGTTTTCCCTTTTTTCGATCGATATATTTAACAGAAATCCATAGATCGAACTATATACACTTTTAATGGTAATAATGGTTAATTGGAATGCAACTTTTGTGTAGTTTGACTGGCTGTTAGAGCTAATTACTAAACTACATGAAACATGATCGACCTACAATTGTTTTCTTTTGTATTGCCCACGGGTGGGCCGCTTGATTGGTCAAAAGTATTCATTTATTTACTTACTTCAGGCTACAGAGGCCCATAGAATATAGAACAAAATTAAAAACGTTGAAAATTAAATAAAATTTAATACAATAACTATGCGTTGTACTGTCCGTTGTTTCTTGGCAGTCGCCCTCGGAAACGCTCGACATCCTTCGGCAAGTGCGATACCACGCTGGTTCGAACGAGTTTGCCTTCTGCGCTTCATCTCTACCTCGATAAATCCGTCTTCTTCCACTTCGTACGCGAGTTCTTTTTTTTTCAAGACAAAAAATATATTAAGGGAATGGCAAACAATTAGGATTCGATAATCTTCAGGGATTATTTAATTACGAATAATATATGTAGCTTTTTCTTATTTCATATTCATATTCAAGTATTATACTTGCACACTCTTTCTTATTTCATATATAATATTTGCACCCTCTGAAGACTGAATTTCTATAATTTAAAACTAATAATTAATGTTCTACGACATTTTAAAATTTGGAATTGTTTTCACAAAACCACACACTCAGTCGCCTTTAGTACAATAACGTTGACGTCTTAAAATATCGAATTCCCAAAATGTTGGATGTTGATTTATAGCGATTTCCCGGACTCCGGTCAGTCAGTTTATAATTTGTTGAATATACATCAATATTAGTTTTTTGGAACATTATGATTAATATGAAAAATGAGATATCACCTATACAATTCTTCAAAAAAAAAAGAACTTTGTCATAGTAATTTTAGTTGATTTTAATATAGAGTATCATTGATTGTAGCGTGCAACCTCCAAAGGCATATATTTGTACTTAAACTTAACAGGTACTTTTGGTTTTACAAAATAAAACCGAAACAAACCTTTCACTATGTACTTATGTCGTAACCAGTTTGAAGTATAACCGGTTTTTTATGTCGTAACCAGTTTGAAATATAACCGGTTTTCAGCGATTACAAAAGCAAACCCTTGCAATGACGTTTGTCAAGGAGCACGTCGAGAAATTTACAAAAGTTCATTGCGCCCTTATTTATTATTGACGAGTTCATTTGCGAAGATGGCAGTTCCCGTCGTTTAGAAGGGGGAGTTGATTTCGAAATATTTGTATTAGATTGGCAAATAGGGAGACATTTTTAAATCAAAATCTACGCAAAATATTTTTATGAAAAGAAATGTAATGCGTATTAAATAAAGATATACCATTGTATCTTGACACATTTTGCTCGGAAGAAAATTCGTGCTGATGTGGAATATCTATGAATTGTTTTTTTACCCGCACCATACCATCGGTATCTTCTTTTATTTTTTGTTTCATAGAAGAAGAGGCAGATGATTATCAAGGGGGATGCTGGTGCACTGCCGACCTTGCAAGCCTTCTTGAAGGGCCTTATACCAAAGTTTAGTGGAAAAACCTCACGTGACAATTCGTCTCACAACCTTCGGGTTTGTGGTATAAAATGTCCTAAGGAACGTTTTTATTGTTATGGCTTCTGACATTTTTCACTCATTGTTATTTTTATGTTGTGTTTTTTAAGGGAACGCTCTTGTTTCACATAGTAATAACACGACACTCTTGGTACCGTCCATTGACGTTCGTCGGGATACCTATTTAAATTTTATTTCCATTTTCCACTCCCTGGTTTTATTTTTATTTTTAAAGGAAGAAAAAGAAAAGATGTACAAATGGCAAGCTTATATTCTGCGGAAATTTCTTCCAGCAGACCTGGGAAAGTGAAATATAGGTCAAGACAGAAAGGCGGTGCGGCGTACGTGGTGCTTACGGAAAATTTGTATAATATTTTTAATAGTATAATAATATTAATTAACAAAATACATAAATATATATAGTACAATATCTCCAAACTTATTAGAAATTGTAAATTTCTAATAAACAATTGTGTTGCTCTGAAAACAAAGTTTTTATTTTAGTACTTACCTACATAGGTACATACAATAATAATTACACTGTTTAACTTAAATCCTACTATCCTACCTGAAAACAAAGAAACGACATTTAAAGTCTATTATTTAAATTGTCAATTATACATTTTTTTAATAATCAAACAATATACTCAATCACGGTGAGTTCTGTCAACCCCCAAACATCAGCTGCTTTTCCAACCGTGTTGGCCGCCATTACTCACAGCGCCATCTATGGAGTACAAAGTACATGGTCACTGTTTACCGACAGAAGAGCGCTGTACAAATTAAAGAAATATAGTTTCTTTACATATATATTTATAAACATATAAAATACATACATATTATAATAGTATATATATATTTAATATATATTACATACAATGCGGACTATTTAGGAAATTGACAAATAGTGAACTATTAATTGTTTTTCTTAAAAATAGTAAGAGGAGTATCTTGTATGTAATGAGAGAGAGCATTCCATAAGCGTACTGCTTGAACCGTATTTTTTAGTCGACATAAAAATGACATTGACATTTTCGCCCTTTGACACTTTCGAGCCGCGTTCCAAAACGATGCGCAATACATGATACCAACTGCACAGCACATTAATTTAACGCTGACAATTTGATAATGCGCTCACGCCGAAATAATCTTAAATTTCGTTCGGCGACGCCATCTTGATTGTGCATCGGCCCCTTTTCCGTAGTGAGCTTGCGCCGCGAGTTCTTTGATTGTTCACTTATTATCACCATTAAAATTCTTTGTATAATGTTAATAATTTCATTCCACTGGACACAAGAGAGGGTTCCACGTCCCGAGGGTGATGCACCTTTAAAACGTTCGGATACCATCACATGTCGTTATTCGTTCGTGTTATACTGTACTGTACTGTAACCAGCCGTTTTAGTATCCATTGCAGGACATGGGCCTCCTCACGCACATTGTCTTGTACACGAGGGACGTGTGGTCTAAAATGCTACGCTGGCCAAGCGGGTTGGCGAGTCCACCCTTTTAGAGGTGATGTAGTGAGAGGTGAATCCTCAGGGTTTGTGGTAGCCACTTTGCCCTTTGTTGCATTTTACTACAGCCACCAGAAGGGATAGACTGGTGGTATTCTAAAGCTGGGCGACAACAATACGGCCAAACATTACAGATCAAATTTATACCACGCGAATGAAGCCTCAGTAAAAATCAAATTTTATTTAAGAACGTTCTAGAAATAATTAATTTATCAAAGTAATTTCTTTTTTTATTATAATCTATGTTGCACACATTCTAGGCTAGGTCACTAAGGTCGCAGACATTATAATTTATTCAAGTATATAAGGGTTTATGCGGGTATATGTAAGGTATTATATCGTGTGGAGGTTAATGTAAATAAGGTCTATTAGCAATTACAAATTGCGCAATCGAATTTGCAACGAAGACATAAAACACAGTATACAGAAAAGGTGGTGACGAATCTACATAGAAACTAACTGAAATCATGACAGTCATGTCACTTTATTGCCATTTCATTCTCTAATGTCAACTTTATTAAAAATGTATAATGTAAACTTATTTAATCCATATCAGCTTATAACGCCCCACTGCAGGGAACAAGCCTCACTTTGCCTTCAAAACGAATAACTCCTTCGCCTTTTTATTTAAACTATATTGAGCAAACATACTGAACAAAATAACGAACTTAATGCTGTCACATTCAATCAGTCAACCTTTGATTTAATAGATAATTATGAGGGTGTTGTTGGTATATATACTAGTTAGGTATACCTAGTTAGTTATTTTTGTAGTTACAATAGGTATATAGAAAGTGCTACAATATTTATTTGTTATTGATTTTAGTTCACGAAAGCGAGGGCTTCATATAAGTTTCGTCACATCACAATAAATGCTAAAGCGCTCTACCGAAAGCGAGGGCTTCATATAAGTTTCGTCACATCACAATAAATGCTAAAGCGCTCTACCGATATCTGTCTATTAGAACTGTATCTGCGTGAGTGTCTCACATTTTGAGCGGTTCTACTGAGACCAAATACTGGTAGTCTTCGATACTGGTTTTAAAGGTTCGCTCTCAGCATAATATCGCGTATCGCGGCATAAGTAATATTTATTGTGCGAACTACGCGGGGGTAATTATTTAGAGCAACCCCCACTACCTTTCAAGGGCGTATTTGAATACGCCCCGTATTTGAAGGTAGGTACTGTCTGAGGATTAATAAACCTCGTAAAGTGGGAGTAGTGTGAAAATGAAATACTGATGGTAAAGAAATTCGTTATCAGTGGCATTGTAGTGCGGTTGGGTGTACCGCATGTTGGATTGTAGTCGGTAAATCATTCTATGGTTTTGTATGAGTAAACGCAATGGCCTTTTCCCGCGTAAAACCATGATTTTCCATCAAGTTCGTTTACACTTCGTATTTTTATACACGGTTAAAACAAAAATGCCGGCATCGTCATAGCACTGGATTTCCTTCATGAAAAACTAACAACTTTCTTTCTACGATTTATTTAATATTCAGCACTTATTTTCAAAGAAAAAGAGAAAAAAAAATTGAATCTACCCTGTGAAGCGACGAAATACACACAACGTTGTCAAACTGTTGGCGGTGTATTATACACAGGCAAAAAATCCAAAAGTGTCACATAATAGTCAACATAGTAAGAGATTTAATAATAAAAAAAATCTTTTTTGTGGAAAATATCGAGTTCGGAAAAAAGTCGTACAATAAAATTCGTTAGTTTAAATGATAAGTATTCGGTGGATGGTGCAGGTATTTTTCATTCAACCCCCTGTATAATTTGAATAATTATGTTATTTAGATATGAGAACATACATGCCAACACAATACAGAATTACAAACGTTCTCACGCCTCCGGATACGCGACCCACCTTTGAAGAATTAGGAATAAATTTAAAAAAAGAAGGTTGTGTAGGATGGAAGAATAACCGATCAGACTCTCATGACGGAGAATAAATTTTTCACCAGTTATTATGCCAGCCTGCCTTTCATTATATTTGGAGCGAAAATTTCCATCCACAATTTCGCGGTGCATCCCATTATTGGAGCGAATGCGTCCGTTATCTGGCGGGGCCAGCCCGGCGCAATATCCGACCTAACCGCACACTCGCCTAATTGATTCCGATGGAGTATTTACCAGAATATGAATTTTAAAAATTGATTGGTGATGTTAAAATAGGATCTGAATTTTTGTTGTGAATCGGTGGTTTTAACTTAGTAAAATTATCATGTTTTACTAGCGTCTGTCTCTGCGGTTGCATTCGTTTGGAACCTAAATATAGTTTTAAATAAAATCAAAGAAATCAATAAATATATTATTTATATATATATATATATAAATAATATAGATAACCTATTTATATTTATAGATTATTTATTTTTTTATATCACATTAATTCACATTACGAGTTATTAGAATTAGAAGTATAACCGTATAGAAGTATTGCTGAAGCGAATTCTTCCAGGCAACCTTTGGGTGGTGAGAAGAAGTCAGTAGACGAAATAGGGGTAGATTCCTAGATATTCATACATACATATATAGATATAGAAAGATAAAGGAAAATAATTTCTGCGTAAGAAAACTCTTAATCTAGCTATGTATTTTATGTTTCTTTATTAATTTAAAAATAAATAATTTGTGATGAACTTATTCGTGAGTAGGTACATAACACTATCCACACTCGCTCGCTTCGCTCTTTGACCTTTGAGCTCACCGTAAGTAGATATCAACTACGTAACGTGTTATTCATATCCGAGTAAATTAATCACTAATTATTTATTTATAATGTAATAAAGAAATAATTAATTATATGTTAATTTTTAGTTCGATATAATCGTTTTAGTGTACTGATTGACATAGTAAAATATTGCACACTATTTTTGTAGGACCTTATATATTACTATTATATATTTTATATTGTTATTACTATTACTATTTATATATTATTATATTATTTTGTTCATATCTTTATTTATAGTCGTAGTATATCAATTTAATTTTTATATATATTCATATATATTTTATGTAGATTAATCTGTTTTTTTTTCCTTACTACAAGGCTTATGCAAGATTAGGAGGTAGATTTTTTTAAATAAATAAGACTTCAACTCCAGAAATGTATTTTGACCTAAACGTAAATACGACAAAATAAAACACTTTATAAAGTGTCTTTTTATACTTGTCGCTGTATAGAATTGGATCAGTCCCATGATCAAATGAGTGCTTCTCTAGCTGTGAAATATACACAATACGAGTATACTGACACAAAATAATCGGAGTGCATGTATGTCCGTACGGATCAAACGATAGATAGTAAATAAGTAAAAGTGAAGGCAATTAAGGTAAAAGTTAAATTTAATTTTCAACTCTTAAAGGCCTTTCTAACCACCTCCTGATAATATAATTTTTAACAATCTGATAGATACGTTATATGGCAATTAAATCTAGCTGATACTGATAGGTTAGCAGACACTTTATCTACCAGATACAGTTATTGACACTTGTGAAACACAAATATAACAAATATCCACTGTTACTTACACCCGTTCCCGCGTCTCGGTTCCGTCTGAAAACCAGCGCTGTATGCTGTTTGTACGGTATACAGCTTGTGCTGAGACGAATACCCTTTCGACACACATGGGAGCGCACAGTTTTATCGCCTTTTTTAATTTCATTTTTTTGTTTTTTTGCATAAGTATGTTTAATTTTTTTTTTGTTTAGAATAAGTCATTGTCATGTTATTGCGATCACTTGTGTGTGTGAAATAACAATTTCTATCTATCTATCTATCTATCTATCCTTCGGATAAACGCTGATATCAGACACTTTATCAGTAGGTGGTGAGAAAGGCCCTTAATCTTTTAATAACTTTGTATTTAAATAGAAACTGATTTAATCATTTTTATCTCCAAAGATAAGACAACTAAAACCATTCATAAAAATTAAAATGAGAAAGGCTTTGTTTGCGTTTCAAAACTTTAAAAGTAAAAAACTGGGCGCCATTTTCCGACGCCACCTGCGTACCGATGATAAATGGTTATGTCGTACATAAACATCTATAACTGTATTCAACTTTACAGCGCCACGGAATACACTAGTATATTACAACCAGACATAATTTGCGAAAATGTGAGTCAAATAACATACCTTACCATACCACCAGCCTGTGTTTCTCCACTACTGGTCTGGATTCCACTACTATAGGCTTCCCACAAGGACCGTCGCCACAAACGGTCTTCATTCAGCCCTTCTCATCCAGCGACTGCTGGCAACTTTTTTCAAGTTGTCAGTCCACGTGGCGTCTCTTGGTCTCCATTCGATTACTTGCCTTCCCTATCGGTTATCGGTCCTGCGGTATACATAGCCTACCCATTGCCAATTCAGCTCGCTTGTGATCTCAGATATACTTGGAGTTTCTTTGCTGGCCAAAATCCGTACCGAAGAAATTCGACGAAGAACTGAAGTTACCGACATAGCTCAAAGAATCAGCAACAATTTCAATCAGATGCTACATTGCTGAGCCATATTTATGGCGATTAATTATTTATTAGTTAATTATTTATTACTATTATTAGTTAAAGCAGAATTCTCATTATCATTTGAGTCTTATTAGAGCACCTCTTAATTGAACCGTTCTGATCAATCCAAAGGTTCGCTTGTAGAGAATTCCTTAAGGCATTAAGTTCGCCTTTTGTACGCTAAAATGCAATGACTTGTTTAATAAATAAATTCTCTCAATTATAAATTCTTAAGTACATATTTTAAAAAAAAAGGTCCCTAGCTCGGTAATGAAAGGAACAAGAAATCCGTTTGTCCCAGAAATAAATGTGTATCCACCAATCCGCACTAGGCCGGCGTGGTGGATTATGGCCCCAAACTCCCCAGTGATAGGCTGAAATCCCTATAAATTCTCATAAATCGTTATTAAAGTACTATAATTGACATTACCTCTAATAGCTCCACTGCTCTCTCATGAAAATCAATTAACGGTTATTTCGTATTGTGAAAACCGTGGGGAATTATTTAAATTCAATTAATTCAGCCAACCCAATTCGGTTCGTAAATGTGCTAGTAAATGTTGGGAAAAATCAATCGTAGCGATTACTCTTCATTATGTTGAAGGTCTTTCTGAAAATGTTAATATGAAATTTATGCTGTGATTTTAAAGTACATTTTGTTGGACATTGAAACTTTCAATTTTTATCAAAAGTTCTATTTGGTTATAATAATTCTAGAGTGCGTTTTATGTTTAATTAAAATTTTATGCATTTTGGGAAATATTTAATTTTAATTTTTAGTTTGTAAAGGGGAGATCATCTATTCCGCGGGTGTCAAAGGCGACTCATGTTCAACGCGTATGTCTCTAGCGAGCAATGTATTTAAAGTAATTTAAGTTGTCTGCTGTCTTGTGTATTATTATAATATTATGTATACAAGTTTGTGTATACATATATAATATTATTTTCTCTTCAAAAGGATTGTTAAATGAAACAAACTTATGTGGTGTTGCTTCGATACACAAAGAAACGACATAGTATAAAGTTTATTCTACAATCCTTTTTAACATCTATTATTTATCCTTACAATACTCTTATTTATGTTTACCTACAATTTGACAGTCAGCACGATTGTCTTCACTTGACGCCTACACTGTTTTACCGACACTATGATAGGTTAACCGACACCGTGGAGCGCGGCTAAATTCAGATGAAAGAAATATATTTTCTTTACATATATACGTAGACACGAGTATAATGAAATATTATTTTATTTCTGTTTGATCTGGTGATTGACCTTTGTACAATTACTTGTGCAATGAAGTTTAAATAAATATATAGTCTATAGTCACGTCGTGAATTGTGATCATCAGTGGTACGATGCACTGGCTAATGGATGACAAATCGTTTGGTTACAAATTGAGACTACATGGAAGTTGTCTTTGTCAAAAGTTAGTTTAGTCGTGAAGCAATAATATGGTAGGACAAAAAAGGAACTACATATAATGATAATAATTTTCTTGACGCCATGACAATTATTAAGATTGACTTGACCATCTATATATCAATGCATCTTTTATTATATATTATTTTGCCGATTTTATTATATGAGTATTTTGACAAGTTACATAACATTATTATCATTCTATTATTATGATTAATTTAATGATTGTTGTTAACATTTGTAGAAATTAATTATGTCAAGTTTTTAACGAATTCAGTTTATATACTTGTATTTACATTTAAATTTTTTATGCCTGTTGGGGCAGAACATAATGGGTCGTAGTTGTAATTAACACCATATTTTTTACCTATGTTTTTTTACCTTTTTTTACCTATGTTTTTTACCTTTTTCACCTATGTTTTTGCAAAATAAATGATTTTTTTTGATGAAAATAGTAAAGGGTGAATTAAGCAATGATCATATTATTATACAAAGCCGCTAGCTACCCACTAGGGCTGAGGAATTACATCCCCTCCAAAACGTCACGCGCCGACCAGCTTGACCAGCGTGACATTCTAAGGCCCTACATCCACCATGCACATTGTCTTGTACATGTTCAGCAGTGGATACTGTGAAGAGTTTGTTATGGTATTATCTTTAGCTGATATTCAGTCCAAAATTAACAGCAATATAGTCAACAAAGTCTGGTTTATTGTAAATACAACGTTGAATCAGTTCTGTTGCCATGTTTTTAATTAAAATTCGCTTCTCTCAGACAACCACTGGAGTCAATGTAATAAATATGCCTTTGAGTGTAACGTCGCTTTTTGCATTGCTCGGTAGTACTGAGCAGAACTTTTACAACATAAAATGTATGGACGTGTCATATAAACTTTTGTAAAGAGGACAATATAGTCATATTTTTCATGCCTGAGTAAAAATTTAAAAAAATACAATGACAGTTGATAAAATAATGCGATAAACAACTAAAACAAGTATAATATATTGCATAAATACCTCTAAATAGTCTTATCTCTTCTGATAAGAAAGTATAGAGGGAGGGCCCTCTATACTTTCTTATCAGCGATGCTGTTTTCCTAATTAGCTCTCTCAAGGAGACTGTGATATGTAAATGTATATATTTTTGACATGCTGTACCGTATTTTTATCAATTCAAGTATAATTAGTATAATGTATTTATTTTTAGGGTACATGATTCGTATACAAAATACTCATAGAACAAAACTTCATTACTTTCATGTGAAGAATTCAGTATACTAGTGTATTAGAAAAATATCAAAACTGCAGCCGCCGTTTTGTTTTCTGTTTGATCTGAAGTCTGCCTCTTGTATACTTATGCAATGATGTTAAAATAAATACAATAAATAAATTAAATACAGGAGGTTGACTGTATTTTTCATTAATACCGGAGGAATTAATATAAAATGATTATAATAATCTTGTTTTTGATTCGTTTCTCTCATCATAGTCAAGACTAAAGTGGAGTGGATTGGAGAGATATAAAGGGATAACTTTGGAGTCGTAATCTATCAAAGTTTAGTAGGAGTAACAGGACCGTCAATACATTTCATGTTACTCAAAGCGGAGGTTGTTATCGAAATCGCTTCCTCTGCTTCCGGACACTGGCGCAAACATCGGTTTATTTTTAAACTGCCATTTTAAAGAGTCGATGATTTCTGTATGGCTCGAGAGTTTAGGCTTGTTATTTTATTTGCTTATGTTAGCTGTTTCAACTGAAGCGTTTTTGGGCATAGCTCGTATTTTCCATTTTTGAGTCTTACGTACATCACACAAAAACATCTTGATGAATTTTACACATAGCATATAAATAGATAAATAGCATAGTTATAGTTCATGTTATAGATTAGCAAATAAGCTACTTACATTTTATCTAGGTAAAAAGTTTTAAAAGGGGGACAGTTTTAAGAAAGATTTTAAAGAGAGTTGAAGGAGGAAACATACAAAATTTGCATGGAAATCACAAAGTTCGGGAATGAAGTCGCGCGCACAGTGCGCAATTTTTTTTTTAAAACAAGTTTTTCTGTTTAAATACTAAATAACTTTTAATAATAATAATGTGCCGTGTGGTGTCGGTCGGCTACAGTCCAGCGCCACCCGATCTCTTCCCGTGGGTGTGGGGTAAAGGCGACTTAGGGATAACAAAGCCGCCATCACAAGCGCAGAGGAACTGCACCACCTGTAAAAGAGTGGACTCACCAACCCGCTTGTCCAGCGCGCTGTTTTAAGGCCATACATCCCTCATACACGAGTCAATCTGCATGAGGAGTCCCGTGTCCCGTGTGTAAGGGCTGATTGTAATAATAATAATAATGAATATTATCACCGCACCCACACTAGGATTTTGTCTCATGAGACAGAATCCTTGTTTTGGACAGAAACTTGTTTTGGATCTGAGTGTCTTGAACATAAATCACCAAGATAGTCAAGTTTCGGGAGCAAGAAAAATGCTTTTTAAAAACTAAAAATTAATATATTAAACTAATGAGATTGAAGGCAAGTGGCAGAGCTTGATGCCAGTATTCAACTATTTATTTAATTAAATTTAACTTACAAAGTAATCTCTTATGGCTACATCCTAAATGCTAACTAAGCGCTAGGTTCCTAGAACTATGGGTTCGGCCGACCACCCGGTTCTGCTGACCTGGCGATCAACAGGAAGGGCTTGGGTGACGTAACTAGATCCAAAACAACAACAAAAAATATATTTCACTCATATTTATTTATAAAATGGGTTTTAACGGCTATGTTATCGAATCCAGGAACTTTAGTACAATAAACAGGGCCACCGCTGAATAGGCTAATGGTTTGTAATATTTTTTTTACATGTCTCGTATAGATTTACTCGTTTCGTTTGAACCGTTTTGCAAACCTTTTCAAGAACTGTCGACTTTCCCTACTGTACACATTGTATCTATATTCAGAGCCTTTTAGAAGCAAGACCGGAAGCACCGGAAGCTGACGAGTGGCTATAACAAACAAAAAAACATTTACACTCGCGATTTACAAAAACGGTAGTCGAAATACATGCAAAGTAATATCCTAGCGGCCTCGGGCAGTTTCGACTTGGACAAATGATTGGCCTAACAAAATTACAAAATCAGTACTACGACCGAAAATCACTCTTATTTTTAGCACACTACCGTTCATAATAACAGCAAATTTCTATGAGATTTACAACCAAATTGCAATATAGTTGAAGTGAATGAAAATATACTTTAAAGTGAAGGGATAAGGGTTGTGGTGATGGCGTAATGATGGCCAGCAATCTGACCAGATAGGGAAGCTTTGTTGACGCAATCAATGTTTGTCAGGCAGGTCACATAGCTTGATATGGCACAGGAAATATAGTTGTAGTGTCCATTTATATGTGAGATGAATTTGTAACTTTAAAACAAATTATTTATTTATATCTATATCTATACTTCTATTCTAATATAATAAAGAGGTAATATTGTGTGCTTGTAGGTATGTTGGGGATAATCTCTGGAACTACTGAACCGATTTCAAAAATTCTTTCACAAATAGGAAGCTACATTATCCGTGTCTAATATAGGCTATATTTTAATTAGAAATTTTAGAAAAAAAAATTGAAAAAAGAAAAAATATAAACCGAAGCGAAGCGAGGGCGGGTCGCTAGTACAATATATGCAGGGATTGAGCCAAATGAAACTGGAATCTTCAACACCTTACTACTTTATTTTCTTCGTAAGATTTTCGTAAGAAGAGTTCTGAAGAACGTTATCATCTACACCTTACTTTCACCTTATTATGTCTTAACAACATCTTTTCTCCACCACATTCGGAACGGAAGAGAACATTAAATGCAAACTCACCTTTCATTCAATCAACTCATGCGTTCACTTCGCACCGGTCACCGTCCATTCGTCAACTATTCGATCAGTAACTTACATGCTATCTTCACACCGCTCATCTTCAAACTCACCATTTACTAACAGTGCTGGCGACTTTGTCCGTGTAGCCGTTAGAGTATGTGCGGTTGGCTTGATTCCCGTTTATAATTGATCTGGATAATAGTACTCTAAATGTTAATCTGACACATGAGCTATACCTAACTCTGCTAACTTTCATTTAAATCCGTCAACTGGCTTTTGCGCGATGCGCGTTCAGGCAGACAGATAGACAGACCGACTAAAATTTCAAAAATTGTTGTATACCAGCTCCCTATCACATCTTGTTCAATGCGACGACTTTTTTCAAAAAATATTAAATATGTGTATATTTAATAAACGTACACATATTTCCTACGATTTTATTATACGTATAGATATAGATTTAAACAAAACCATAGGTGTATAACAACCAATGCGTACATTCATTATCTAAGAATTCCACAGCATACCTTCTCAAAACCCGTTCATTTGAGAAGAAAACATCTATGTCGCTACGCCTCGCTAACATTTCACGCACGTGGCACGAGTAGACTAGGGATTAGTGCTAGACAGAACCTCCTCTAATAAGCAACACGTACGTTTTATGACGTACATTGGCATGCAATGGTATAGCTCAAAAAATCTGTACGCTGAAGTGGCAATGAGCAGACCATAAATTACCGATGCGTTAGACAAGTCCTCGAGTGGAGATCACGTGCCAGGAGGCGGAACGTGCCCCGACCAGGTGGACTGACTATTTTCTGTTGTAGGAGATTTCACAATAGTAGTAAATTATAGTGAAATTGTGCTCAAGGAACTCAGAAATAGTCAATAAGAAAATCTGAAATACTTTTCATTATTATACGTATAAATGCATACTGTTCACATATTCTGTTGAATATGTATTTGTTCATGTACTATTCTTACAGAATTTAATTAAACTAATTAAAACAAGCCCAGAGTGGTGTAAATTTTCAACGGTGCAGTGCATGCAATTGCAGTGTAGCGTATTCATTGCTACGAGTACATTCACCTACCGTAGTATGGTATGCTTGTAGCGCAAGTGCTACGTGTGTCGTAGCAGTTTGAACATTAATAATTAAGTCACAATGAGGTTTTAATTATTTAATTTTATTTAGCGACCTAATTAAAATACTGTGTAATTTCTCCTTCCATGAAAGTTATATTCTACTCAAACTTAGCACTGCTTAGTCACTGCTTACGTAGAATCTACATCCGGCTTCTGCAATACGCTCGTAGCACATTAGCTAAGATTTCCGTAGCACAGTAGCATCTTACATTATACCGCAAATGTAGATTAGAGTTACTGTTTATAATTTTAAATTCAACTCTTCGATAAACATTTTATTTATTTATATACCTCATTGTACAAATGATAAAAATAGTTACAGAAGGAAATACTTACAATAGGCGTGCTTATCCGCTTAGGAGATTTCTACCGGCAAACCTGGGAGAGCGATAGGTGAGCAATGAAATGGACAGATATAATGCCCACCTAAACGAACTACAGAAATGTATGTTTATGGATAAACTTTTGACTATTTAAAACGAAGTTAAATCTGTTGTAAAATGTGTAAAAATAGTTAGAAACCTACCTAGTAAATGTGAACAGAACTTTCGTTGCATTTCGTAACTCTATATGAGTACTACGCGCCTACGATGTTGTTCAAAGTGACTGTGCTTCTTGAATTAGCAGATATTCAAAATAACTTTTAATTAAACAGAGATATATATATACTTCAGATGATGTCGTTTTTAATTTATTGTGCGTATATTCAATAAGACTTAGACAAAATGTCAATGATAGTTCTAGAATGTATTTTGTCTACTAGTTCAAATTATACTAAACTTAGAAAAAAAAAAATTATAATAATTTATATACGTCAAAAATTTTTATCTCCTTGTCAAAGCGTTACTCAGCGGACAATTATTTCAAAGGTTCGATGTTTTTGACAAGCCCTTTGTGCCCGTACTTTGGCCTTTATTTATTTTCTCTGCCGGTTGAGTGTCGCTCCCCTCGGATGATGGATTTTTTCCGTGAACCTGTTAGTTCGTGTCTGTAACATGCCGAGTGTTTGAACCCTCGAAAGGGTTTATTATTCACTAGATTTCCTTCCTCTATTTTTATTTTATTCTATAGATTGATATAACACAGCCTTGATAAGGGTGCAATCAAACAATATTGATGTTATATGAAATATAAGGATTGTTTTTCACATATTGGTGACTATATTTTCTCTATAGCTCTACTGGCTGTGTACAGTAAACTCAACGAGACATGAGCTTTGCCTTTGTGTGATAGTGCACACATATAGTCTACAGTGCGAACCATTTCGACAATCGGATTGGTCAATTCGGCACCCACTCACACAGATGCAAAGCTCATATCTCGTTGAGTTCACTGTACGCGTCTAGGTTTGCGTGACTTTATAATGATTTCCCCAGGTGTTTTATAATACATAGGAGCATATAGACAGACAGACAATTTTATTTTTAAAGTAAATAAAAATAAATAATTAAATGAAATCTTTATTAAGTATTTATTTTTATTTTAGCAATGACTGTAAAATTTACGATACTTAAAACTTGTTACAAGCTCCCACTGAGACAATAACTTAAAACACTTTAATTAATTAGATTACTGATTTAATTAAATTACATAATTAATTATATACAATTTTCTGACCTTTATAAATAAATAAATAACGCCACACTCAATGGAACCACAATAGGCACCCCGCTTAGACTCCCCGTGTCCTGGGTCCAGAGACACATATAAAGACAAACATAAACACACACTTAGACCCAAACATATATCTTCTTTTTATTTCTTTTTAAACAAATGTAAGTGTCCTACCGGGAATCGAACCCGGTACCTTCTGCACGCCAACTGTGCCAATCGGTCGGCTAATAAATTCACTTTTTTTATAAATGTAATTATAATTATATAACTTTACTCTAAACATATGAAATGTGACGCCCTTCTTCATAATTTAAAACAATGATATTTAAATTAACACGCCACGAATCGCATAAGCGTGTGTTATAAAAACTCCAACTTTTTGTTCGCGCGGAACTCAACGCAAATTCGTAGCTTGGAAAAAATTCTAAAATTTTTCCACGGTCTCCACCCTTTCCGGCAACATATTTTTTTTTCTATCTCCTAGGTGTAAACGGCAAAGTTTCAGGGAACGCCACGTTTCCGAATATTTCGTGTCAAATGAAGGGTGAATATAAGCTCAGATGAGTTAACACAATGCTTTCTACGTTTTCTTTCCCTTAATTATAACACCGTAAATTTTCCTTGCTTTATAATGTTTTTTCCGACTTAGTACCTATATTGAGCACACTGTGCATATAAAATTTTGTACATAAATGAAAGCGGTACATGCGAAACTATCCGACGTAGTCTGTATGGTAACTTTGTTTCATATTAACATTTCAGCGTATTTTCGGATTACTTGAGCGTGAGAATATTCAACGCTGATATTTGGTCATAAAATATTACTTAATCAGTTCAATGTCCGTAACATGAAATTGTATACAGTGAAACAGTAAAGGTTAAAAGGATTTTTTATGGAACGTCAACTTTACGAAAGGCACACTTTTTTATATAGAAATAAGGCCGCAGACGAGCATACAGTGCACCTGGTGGTAAGTGGATACTGTCGTCCACGGACATCCGCGATACATACCATCATCAGTCCAGAATGACAAAAGTTGGCATGTGTCTGTATCCGCCGCCTACCTTTGGAGATTTAGTATTGGATTTAAAATAATTATTAGGATGGGGTACACTTTTGTAAACAGTATAATCGGAGGAGGAGATTGCTTTACCCAAGATTGTGAGATTGTGTAGTGGGACAAGAAGCAGTGGGAATTGTTAGGGAGTCGGGAATATATTGGTATGTGAAATCCCTCTTATATCACATATTCCTCACATGGGATCCGATGTGAAATGGGCTGTGACAATTCCACTGACTCTGGAAACACGTACGTTCCACACTATATATATTTTAAAAGAGGATTCAATGGAGGGGGTAGGGATAACCTTAATGTTTTCTAACCTTGTGACTTTTTTCCATCTTTAGTTAGAGAATAAGTCGTAAAACATATCAGAGTACTACCCTCAATTTGCTCGCACGCTTTATTGGTTTTTGTGGTTAGCAAAAGAAATTTTAAATCCATAATGAGAGAGAGATCCGATGTCAAACTTTAGTCTTTCAATCTAACAACAATGCCCGCATAAAAATTCACAACACCGATTAGTAACTGACCCGTCGGCGGTAATAAACGTCTCGTTTGTCAAATTTTATGGTGCGTCGTGTTGGACCACAATATTTATATGGAAACAGTATTATAACTTGTGATAAATTAAAAACTTATATTTCACACCAAAACAAGACAGTAACAGACATTGTAACATATGAAATGCTCAAATGGCGGTCTTATCGCTATCAGCAATCTCTGCCAGACAATGTTTGAATAGAGAGGAATAAAATTTTAATCACAGGTAGATAGATGGTGTTCAGTGTATATAAATTACATATAATACCCACGGTTATCTTAAATACAAATTTCTAATGAAAAACTATCGACAGTATCGATAGTTAACCTAGTTATCGATAGTTTGTTCAAATTTAAATTACTCAAATAATTTGTCTTTATTTGCCTAAAACACAGCATTAAAATAAATGCTGTAACACTATTATCGTTCGATACTATTGCTCTTAAGTCGATACAACAACGCTGACATACAACGCTCTTTGGGTCCAGTATAATAATGGGTTCAGGGTGGTGATGGGGTTGCCGTGTCACTGTAATGCTTCAGTGATGTTTGCTGAAGCGACTGTTGATGACTTCTTTGCCATAATGCGCAAACTTTGTGCTTTCCTGCTGGCGTGAATCCGATCCAGCTTAAACAGCATCCTGAACGCCATTGCAGCCAGGTGGAACAGTCCAATGCTGCATCGGTGGACACAACTGCACGCTAGCCGGTAGCCGGTACATGGATGCAGGTTGTTGCATATTAATTTGAAGTTCGATTTGAATTTGTTCCCCATTACTAACACTAGGTTAAGATTTATGCTCACTAATACATATTATGGACATTTTGTCTGAAAATAAAATCAAATTAAAGATAATGTAACGTCATTATTAGCAATATAATGTCAATATAATCGAACACAATACTATCAATAGTATCTATAATATCCATGCCACCCATGATCATGATTTGCGTTATAAATACTATCGATAGTGTCAATTTAATCGTCACATGTTGATTCTATCGATAGGCAAACTATCGATAGTTACGCAACACTATTACAAATTCTACATTAATGTTAGATTTATGAATAATAATAACATAATTGTTATGTATTATAATATTATGTATTAAATTATGTGTATGTCATTTATTTTGTTATATATTGAAACCAAAATTGCACCCGCGTCCCTATTTCTGTTTGATCTGGTGGTTGACTGTTAGAAAATGTCGTATGGAATTAAGTCCGTCATTTGTACAATGTAAATAAAATTAGCTTGTAAATTAGCGATATAACTGGCTGATCTGATACAGACATATTTTTAAATAAAATAAATAAAAAAAGATGAACCACTGCTAGTTCTCTATACAGAGGGTCCAAACCGGGTCAAAACACTGATTCCACATTATTGATGGCCGGTAGATTACTCGATACTAAACTCGTGACTGATATCCCGTCGTTAAAAGCGAGTATTCGGATGAAAGTAAGCCCTCTTGGTTCAGATTCGAATCAGTCGCAGAAAAAATTGACTAGTCGCCAGATCTACGACACGTTTCAAGACTTTTAGGCAAAATGATAATATAAATGGGAATCGTTACAAAATTCATAAATGGTCGATATGGTTTATATAAAAAGCAATAATTACATTTTAATATATAAAAGCACTTATGTTTTTAATTTTGTTTTACACATATGTATTTTCCTAGTGTTATTAAATTTCAAATCAAATAATTTTATTGTCAATCATAGATTTATACCGTTGTCATATGCAAATGTATATATTACAGCTATGTCCCACCCTAAAGGCATACAATAATTATGACAGTAACCAAAAATGTTACATCTGTGTGTATAGAAAGATGTATATATATTATATACATCTTTTGTGTACGCACTACGCCTGCCTTTCTGCCTTGACCTTTATTTCACTTTCCCAGGTCAGCTGGAAGAAATCTCAGGAGATAAGCTTGCCTTTTATACATCTTTATTTCTTCTCCGTTCTTTATTTATTTAATATTATGTGTGTACAATAAATTACGAAATGTGTACAAGTAAATAAGTAAAGTCGTTTGTCAGTTGCGCTTACTTGAATAAATTGCCAAACTTTTTGTCGGGCTATCAGCAAACACGTTAATGTGTCTCATAAAACAGGTTACTATATTATTATTATTATTTTATGGACGAAGGCGGCAGATGAGCATACAGTCCAACTGATGGTAAGTGGATACTGTCGCCCATAGACATCCGCGATACATGCCAACATTAGTCCAAAATGACAAACGTTGGCACACCCTCGGATGCGCTGCCTACCTTTGGAGATATAGGAATGGATTGGAAGAAAGGGCTGGGAAAATGGGGTGGGATAGGATGGGAATAGGCTCTGGCACATCTCACTCACTACAGAAACACGTACGTATATTAGGGAAATAAGATAAAGTGGGAAATGCAGTACATCTCAAGGTAGTCTTCTGTGAGAGAGGGATAACGTGGCCAGTCGAGCGCGCCCAGCGACCGTTGGATTGCAGCGTGCATTCTCCCCCTCAAAAAAATTACTGTCTCATATGTCTCTGGGCCCTATTCCAAGAAAACAGATGGTTCATTATGACGACCATAGAACAACCATTCTTTAAAAGCAATTTAGTGCTTGAATTTTCAATAAATGTAAAGTGGAAACGATTCCCCACTCCATTTTAATAGCTTTCGCTTCGAAATGATTTCCACTTAATATTTCAGCTTTTTCTTCATCATTGAATGTTAATTGAACTCAATCGTATATCTCTCATGAACGTATTGAAATCATGATTTTTTATTATAAAGTTAACTGCCGCCGTTTTCGTATGTAGTTTGCGCAAAATTCCCATGGGAATTTCTATAATTATAATTCCAATCGAGATGTTTTAAACCTATAGCTTTCATTTTTCCTTTACTTATATAGATATCTTATACGTATTACATTGTATATATTCATGTATGCATGTGTGTATGAAGTTAAGGAACTATGTATATCCATAAGTGTTTATATAAAATATTTACTATAGACAAACAAGATAAAGGAGTCCTGGGCCTGCGCGGTTGCAGGGGTGCGGGAGCGGGACAACGCGGGGTTGTGCGGAGAGCGGACAGCAGAATTTTACGTGATAGACAAAATTACGCGAATAAGAATTTACGCGGGTTTAGACAAAAGTTATAAGATTTGTATATGAGATTCTGTATAATTCATATTTCTGAAAATTCCCGAGAAACTCCTTGTATAATTCCATAGAACAAACGATAACGTTTGGTAACTCGCCGATAGATGTCGTTGTCCCGTCCGCTACAACGTTCTATGGTTTGGTTTTATTTAATTGCATAAGATAAACAGGTTTTAGTCAATAATCATCAAATAAGCCGACTGAAATGAGACGGTGTTCTATTGTGACAACGCACTCTCGGGACTCTTTTTGGCTGCTGTGCATCCTGGCCGCTACACTCTTCATCAAGTCCGTGTGTACAACATCAGTCGTCACATAAAACTAAATGGATAGATTTTAATGGTGTTTCATAAAAAATGTTGTTTAGTAAAAAAAAAGACAAATGTATGTTCGGGTCTGGGTGTGGGTTTGTGTTTGTGTCTGTATGTGTCTCTGAACCCATAACACAGGGAATCCTAATGTGGGCCATAGAGTGTGGCGTTATTTATTTATACTTTTAATCTATTGGACGGTTTTAATGTATAGTGTACCATCTACCTGGCAGTTATTTTTCGTCAATTCTCCAACCCACAGATTTTCTGAAAGAGATCGCCTTTAGCTTTATCACCTTTTGTGTACTATTTTATATTGTTCTGTGCTTTTATCTGTGGTTTACAATAGATAATACTTACTTACTTAGTTTAAACCGAACTTTTTTTTTATGGAAGACGACGACGATGGAATTTGGAGGGATAGGATGGGAATGGGCTCTGGCACATCTCACTCACTACCGAAACACGTACGTACATTAGGGAAATAAGATAAAGTGGGAAATGTAGTACATTTTAAGGTAGTCTTGTGTGAGAGTTTTAAGGTAGTTTTAAGGTGTGAGAGGGGGGGTAACGTAGCCAGTCGAGTGCGCCCAGCAGCTGTTGGATTACAGCGTGCACTCTCTTCCTCAATGACTAAAAAAAACCCCTGCATTTACAGACACGGTTTAATTAATGTTTTATTATATGTATAGATGAGAACCGCCATGACATATAATATTTCTAAAATAATTACTATTTTAAGATAACAAAGGTGTACATTTCACAGTGGAAAATACTTCTCACTTTCCCCAAAAAGGGTTGCGATAATTTAAAAACGCCCCTGCAAGAATCCCGGGCAGGGCCTCGATAAATTACATTAACTGCCTAATTAATTAGATCTAAAAACGCGGGAAAAACGAAGCCATCCTTTTAACTGGAATTTAATGAAAAAATCATAACTTTCGAGCTGACGAGAGATACTGCGCTGGTTTTTGTTTCAATGCTCACTTCCTGTGTTTCATGATAACATTTATTTTTATTTTTATTACCACATCTACTTATGTACAGTACATGACATTTGACACTATTTTTTTATTATTTAACAAACTTTATTGCATTTAATCCTACAAAAGGCGAGCTTAATACCTGGAGGCGTTACACATTGCATGTGAGATATCAATCATTACTTCCTCTTAAACATACAGACATAACTCGGTACATAAAGTTTGCATGTCCTTTTCAGGCTATTTAAATTTGTTGTTACTTAACCAGTCGTGAACTGCTCACTCGTAGACACGGACCTCCTCGTGCATGAGCATGAGAGATGAATGGCCTTAAAGAGCCATGATGACCAAGCGGTTGGAGAGTCCACTCTTTGTTGACTGTGTTGTCCCTTAGTCGCCTTTTATGACACCCATGGAGAGAGATGGGGCGGTGCAATTCTAAAGCCAGCAACACACGGCCAAGTCGTGTAACTTCCAATAATTCCAATAATTCCAATGCTAGTGAGAACACTTTCAATCTTAATGATATATAGAATATAGAATTAATATATATAGAAAAACCTTATGACGAAATAACACATAAAAAACTGGACTGTGGTAAACTTTGCCTAATGTACAGAAACTACTTAAATTTTCATAGCAATAACAAAACTCTAGACTGTTTGTAAAATTGATTAAAAAGAAAAACAAACAATATCCAACTCTCTGTTATAAGCTGTGGAAATAGATATAGTTTTGTTTGTATACAAAATTATTAAATATCTAAACCAAACGCCCTTTCCAAATAAAAGTACTTTCACGATACTCCACAACTGAAAACCCTCTCACGGAGTCGTAACTTTACGTTATACTCAGTTCAAACAATGCTACTATTTGGAATAAAGCCAGTTGCACACGAAGCAATAATAAACAGGCATTGGCAATGGACATTCGAGATTTTTTTGAATCATCTATCAATATACTCGTATTAGCTAAGAATTCCCTTTATTCACTTTGTTCGGGCATTAACCTAGTTTTTTAGGACATTATATAATTAATCTATCAAGTTATGTAACTGGAATCGAAAGACTGCCGACTATCTAATTGTCCTCCTTGATCGTAAAATAATTATTATTATTAATAATACCTTGTCGATTACTGTTTCTATTGTTACAAACCTAAAAGAAACATACTTATCGATGTTTGAATTCTTTAATCCAAACCTATTGCGATCATTTGAAATTACAAATGTGTCTTAAGCATGACCGAAAAAAAAAAATTAAAAAATATATCGCTATCTCTCCGGCGAAGGGAAACTTCATGAGGGACCTCATATGCCCGACAAAAAACTCCGGAACATGTGTATCCACGTAAAAGTCTTAATTTAAACATTATACGCTGATATTGATACAGATATCCAAAAGATTTTGATGTCGTCTTGTGAAGTCTTGGACTATTGCGTGGTGTGAACTACTCATAACTTCGTATACCGGCGGAAACCGAAAACAAGGAAAAAGTGAATGGCAAAATTTCCGGCAAATATGAGCTCGGCCGGAGGTGGGCGAGAAATTTGATTTACGAGTTGGGAATTTTTTCCGGAACTCATCGGTGGAACTTTTGTACGGATCAGTTTCGAATGCCGCCACCCGAGGTGCGCATTATCATATAAATGCGGAGTTGACGAAAAAATATGGCGCGGTGCATGATTATGTGAAAAAGTAGTAGGTGATCTTCCTAGGAACGCTTAAAATACGCATCACGCACACAGATGCAATGCTTACGCGGCGCGGAGCGCGACATCTGTCTTGAGTTTAACTCCTGTTAATTTAATTTTAATCTGTCCTTCGCAAACAATATATTTACTTAAGAGTTACCCCAAGTCAACGAAGTCTTAGAAAATGATTAATAATGCTTAAACTAGCTACGAACAGTAAGAGATTTTAATGGAATCTAATAGATATAACTTTATAGATGTGGACACATGTTTATATACTAAATGTAATTTAATGTCTATACTGCCCCCATACAGAAAAAATGCCGTAAGTTCCAAGCAGATTTTTCAAAATTGCATATGCGTTGATGGGTACTCGAGAGCATGAAAACGCCATCGACATTATTGTAGTTTCTTAGTCCTCTTTTCCCAATTACACGAATCGTAATTAGTTGCCTTTGAGACAGTATACGCGTAGGTCGGGTTCAATTACGAATATTTATATAGAGTAGTTATAACATAAATTACAAAATAATTATGGCACCACATGATTTTAAAAGAGGGAGAATTATTAATTAACCAGATCGGCAAGTTATTTCATTGAAGAAAATATTTTCTTGAAATGAAAAAAATAATATCCTATTTAATAAAGTTGCGTTTCAAAAAGGTTATTGTGAACTCGATGGCATCGCGTAATATATACAAAATTCGTCTATATATCCCTCACGAACACATAATAAATGGAGATTCTTGCTACATATTCCTACGGGCACACCCCGGCTGTCACCAGGACACTGAGAATGTCATTAAAGAGGAAATCCAACTTTGCAATCAGATCAAACAGCAGAAAGTGTTCCTGGATTATTTCCAAAATATTTTCACCGAGGATACACTTACATTACACGAAATGTACTTGAGCAGAATTACTAAATTGTATAATGATAACAAACCACTTTGATTTGGCATTGACCCGAAAGAACCTCTGGTTGAAGATGACCGAACTTGAGGCTCGTGCATCAGGACCTGGACGTTATCACACTAGAGAAGGACAATTAATTCGAGAAGAAAACGAACGGAATGCAATTCCTAGCAACCTGCCGAAAATCGAAGCGCAATTACGTGAACATGTGGTTGCATACGAAGCTCAGAATGGTAACGTGTTACAGCAGATCGAGGAGAATTGGGAGATAAGAAAGACATAACATCAGAATAAGGTGTCCGCAAGAATAAGACAAGCGCTTACGCTATCCATCCTCTATTTCGTTCGCTCGCAACATCAGCGCTGGAGAAACACAACCGCACTGTCGCCGGACAAGTCGCCACCGAGAAAAACACACCAACCAAGCGCCAGCTCATTGCTAGTAGTGCCCATAAAGCTGTGACGACTAATTCTAAGAACCTCTTTCCGTTGAAGAGATTCTCCATATCTAAAGTCACTATTAAGAGCTGCATTAGTGGGCGACTCGCAACTCGAGTTTTCGCGGACAATCGGGGCGAGCACTTCCAGAGGAGGCTCGAATGCGACGTCCTGTTAAGAAAATGTTCTAAAGTTTGCGGCAGTCTTCTCAAACATAAGCGGATATCTGCTGGTAAACGTATTAGTTGTAGGTGCTCAACGAATAGCACGTGGTCTACTGCCGTCTCTTGCGAAGACGACTTACTTACCACTTACACTGATTTTTAGGACCATATTAACGAATAATAAGTCTGCCGCAGCTCTATACCCAAAAATGAACAATACATTCCCGCCATAGTAATATGCGAAACCATAGATAAACATACCACCCCAAAAACAGCTAAAAATACATTTTTTTGTAATCCGGAAAGAGAACATACAAACCGCAAATATGCAGATGACAGATGATTTTCGATTAGGTACTGTTATTAAAGTTCATTGTCACACTTAGTTGATTAAAATCACACTTGTATAAACTCACAATCTATATAAATCAACGCAACTTCATGTTTAGTTTGAATTTAGAATATCTATTCAAATAATGTTTTATGAACATATAAAAAAAAATTGACGGGAATTCGAGAAAATAATAATTGTAAGAGTTGACCATAGAAGATTTCAATTATTATTATGTATAAAATAACCTTCTTTTTTCTCTTTGTATTGTGTATTTTTACCTTTACCTGTAGTGACTGGCGTATACGTGATCTAAATATCTTCATATTTAGGCCCGCGAATGAGGTGGAGGGTGGCGGGGATAATCGTATTATTGGCGCGAATGAATGTTTCATTGCTTATTTGCGAACCTTTGAGCTTGTGATTCAGGAGGTGTGATATTATGATGAAAATCAGACGAAAATGCTGGAAACAATTTATTTGTAATTCAAAAATTAATTGAATTTTGAGTAATCAAAGCGTTGATGAAAATTGTATTCTAAATAACAGTTACTTCCAAGAATAAATGTTTGTTAGAAATTGTTTTTGTAATTGGTATAAGATTGCTTTTTCATTCCGCGAATATTGTAGTAAAATAAACACCCACTTTTATGTCGGAGATCAACCCCCCTTACCGCAAAAGTGTCTAACTAGTTATCGTATTTTCATCACATTGTAGATTTATTGATCTTTTTAAACGGGTCTCAACGCGTATTTCTACCTTATTTATTTTACTCGACATTTCGGTAGCTTGCACCAACCGTGGTCACGAGCTAGCTGAAGACTCCACGTCGAGACTTGCGAGCAGTTTCATCAGCTACCCGGGTGGGTTCGTGGTCTTCATAGTTCCAAAAGTTGCGGCACACTACACTCCAATTCTATACAACACATGTGTGTGATGAACGCGACAATCTCAAATGTCAATTTGTAAATTTGTCATGTTTTATTTATTTGTTTATAAAGCACATAATAATATTATGGCAATACATCTAAGAAATGTAATCAAACATGAATCAAGTAACAACTAGCCAAAATTCCTAATAATGTGTATCCAACATGCATAAACTATTTTAATAAAATGTTTTTTTTTTTATGGACGAACGCGGCAGACGAGCATATAGTCGGCAATCGTTTTGTGTTTTTATCTGTGGTTTACAATAGATAATACTTACTTACTGTTATAGTTTTAACCGAACTTTTTTTTATGGACGAAGGCGACAGACGAACATACAGTCCACCTGATGATAAGTGGATACTGTAGCCCATAGACATCCGCGATACATGCCAACATTAGTCCAAAATGACAAACGTTGGCACGCCCCCGTATGCGCTGCCTACCTTTGGAGATATAGGAATGGATTTGGAGAAAGGGTTGTAAAAATGGGGAGGGATAGGATGGGAATGGTCTCTGGCACACCTCACTCACTACCGAAACACGTACGTACATTGGGGAAATAAGATAAAGTGGGAAATGCGGTACATTTAAGGTAGTCTTCTATGAGAGAGGGGTAACGTGGCCAGTAGATTACGCCCAGCGGCTGTTGGATTGCAGCGTGCACTCTCCCCCTCATAAGTAATGTAAACAAATGTTTGGAAATTGCTATCAAGGTGAGTGAAGTAATACAATAATTATTGAAACGGCGTTAAACAAATCAGAACAATTATCAAACTACAGAATTTTTGAAAATTACGTAATTACTTTGATTGTATATTCGCAATAAGTTTAATTACTTATTAATATTTTTGTGTATGTTCATCACAGGTAATTACGTACCTACTATTAATGTATCTTGTACAATTAGCATGAAAATAATTGTACGGTATTCTACTTTTGTTTCGGACGATACTTTTCAAGCGTAGTGACATATAAAAGAACCCTGTGATAAATTAACACACATAAAAATTAAACTGTGGTGAATTTACATACGTTTTTTATGGTAAATTTACAACTGTGGTGAATATGCAATAACCCCGTCGAAATAGTAGACAATGATCTACTTCCCGGGTCCAATGCGAATTGAAGGATGTTAGGTTTAATTCTCACCAACCGCATGTCTTAGCAACAGCAGTGTCTCAAATGTGTGTTTATTTTAATAGTGAACTTTATTTCCAACGTATGAAGTTTAAATTTTGTATGACGTCGGTTGGTGGGAATCAGGCTTTAAACGTGTCCGAAATGATACCGCAGATGTACATGATCGATGGTAATTGGCAATCGATTAGATCTCTTCTTCTTTCTCCTGTTATGCGAGGTCGGTTTTTTATCTTGAGTTGCTATTCTCTTGAACACACATGGTCTTTTGAAAGACCCGTTTCATGTCTCTTTAGTTAGACAGTCGTCAGCCAAGTGGCTTGAGATCTAACTCTCCCTCTTGTTTGTCGTGAACAGGCATTTTTTATCAACGTGTTCGTCCAGGTCCCCGTATGACGTAACCTTGCCATTTCTGCGGTGTAGCGGTTATTTTATCCGCTATTGTTGTCACCTTAAAGCTTCCTATAATATACACGTATTCCTAGAGACTTCCCTGAGAGTTACTCTAGAGTCCGAGCACCATAATGCATTTCAGCAACACGAAATTTTTGCTCACATTTTCTTATTTTTAAGAATAATTCACAGTTATAAGACAATAAAAACTTCCTACATATTTTTGTTGGATAAATAAATATTTATCGTACAATATAAGATAGCGATTATTTCTACGAAATATTTATAAAATATCGTAATATACGACTAAGTACCAGTATCTTTCTCGCGCAAAATGTATCCGCACTTTCAAGAAAAGAATTGAAACATAGATATTTTTAGATCAATTGTTTCGTCGCACAGGGATAATAAAAATATCCTTTACCTTCAGGGATTAATGGGAGATAGTTACGGGCTGGGGAAATTGCAGGGGGTTACAGGTTCCCAGAGGGATTCAGGATAAAGACACCGTAAATAGGTATAGTGAACAGCATCGAATGTTCTTACAAACCATTGAAATTTACTTTACACAGAGACAATATGTTCACAAATTATGACTATATTTGCAAGTGTTATAATTAAGCGTTTAGGATTATTATTAATATGTATATTATTAAGTGTTGTTATTAATCGGTTTACGCTTAATAACAACAGGTAGTAATAAGTATTTTTATTTATTTATTTCAAGCAACAAAGGCCCATAGAATATACAAATAAGAAAATATAAAAACTAAATATATGCACTGTGCGTTGTGCTGTCCGTTGTCCTTTGGAAGCCGCCTTCGGAAACGCCGGAAGACTACACCCTTTGGCCAGAAGTCCTCCCTGGTGTACGTCTCCAGGTCATGCGAGGGCACCCGCACCACAGACGACTTAAAATTGATGTTGTGGTGCGACTCCAGCAGCTGGGTGATTCTTCAAAGTAGTCCATAAATCACTGACTTTTGATTACCACAGGCTCAATAAATAATTGAAGTTTATTCAAATTGTTATATGTTAAAATTGAAATAGTAGTGTTGGTCTGTACAACTGATCTGACTACTTGAAGCTCCGTTGATGTACTGACATGATATCGACGAGAGAAGTTTATGATAATGACGTTTTTTGATGCTAATTAATAAAATAGTCACCATCACCAGTTTCAGGACTTATGTCACTATCTTTAAAAACTAGGTACATAATATTTTTAGAAGTAACACGGGCTATTACAAGACATTCTCGTCGTTAAAATCTATTTTCAAGTCAGTCTAGTTATGGATTTATGCATAGTTCTGGAGAATCAGCCAGCTCCACACTGCGGTTGGCTTTGCCTTGACCATTTCTTATATACTCCGCTAGACCTATTTCCTTTGCAACAAAAAGTAAATATTATTTTAAAATAATGATTAATTGAATTTAACTAATGTGATGGGTCGAAAGACGACCGCTGTACACCTTTTTTAAAACCATCATTATTCTCTGTGATAAGGAAGTTTATTTTATAATTCCATCTACGTATAGGTTGTTTTACAATAAATATATATTATATTATCAACAAGTAATTACACTGTTACAATTGTCTTATATGTGTAATGTAATAATAATAATAAATAAAATAATAAAAACGCTCTTTATTGCCAATAATGATTCATTAAACATTTATATCTAATTACTTATATCTAATTTACTGGTAATGGGACTGTGCGTCAACGTATATGCTGGCCGCACACTGAACCAGTGCTGGTTTTCAGTACAGTCCCTTAATTTAAATACGCCACATTTACTAATTTCTCGGCAACACACACACACACTTGGCACATATTCATACGTTAGACCTTACAACACTACTAATTGAGCACATAAATATACAAATGGATGAGAAAAAAATAAAAGAAAAGTAATAACATAAATAGAATCATCAAGCAATACAGCGGCGCCATACAAAGTTCGATCTAATATAAGAATTAAATTTCTCGAGTAGAAGAAGTTTTTATACATTTTTTAAATGAACTTAAGTTAGGCTTTGTACGAATAGGTAGCGGTATGTCATTCCATATTTTTGTGCAAGTATTTGTTCATGTCAGCTCTTTTTTTGTAACCTATAATACAAGCTGCATATTTTTTTTGTAAATAAATCTTGAAAATCAAAATGATTATCAATCAAAAACTCGTATATGTCAGGCATAGCGCTGTGTCTTATGTATATTGAGCAGGATTGCTCGAACAAAACAAACAAAAAAAAAATATGGCCCGCACTCTAGCTCGTTTTTATTCGCTGTACGTGTGACAGCCCTAATTCCGTTCGACCATATGTGGCTATTTCAAAAGTTTCTAGCGCTAAGTTTCGCTACTGTTCACTATTGATATTGTGTTTCGTGGTGGGGGCAGGGGTTGTAATAGTATTTATAATGCTGGGGTCCGGATTAGCCCCGTACGTGTGTTCGGTGCGATTCGTAAAGTAGAATGTATTGATATTTTTGTGAAATGAAGACATTGTTGCAAAATGGCGTTTATATTACAAAGATAATGTTCAAAGGTATTTATTTATTAGCATTTGTGAGCGGTGATAGCTTAGGGGTATCTGTACTCGACTCACATTTGTGTGATCTTGAGTTCAAATACTCGGCTGTATCCCTGAGTTTTTACTTGAGTACGGTTTTTTTTATATATAGAATAGTTGGCACACGAGCGGGCGAGCCACACAAGTGGTCACCGCCGCCCATGGCCAAATGCAACACTAGGGGGCTTGCGGGTGCGCCGCTGACCTTGCAGAATCCTGTTCACAGCTCTCAAATTGTCACTAGCTCGGCGGTGAGGGAAACATCTAGGTAACTTTACTGTTACCTTCTCATGATATTGTAATGGCATCTAGATCAGTGTTCCGCAACCGACGTGCCGCGACATACTGGTCTGCCGAGAGACGATGCTAAGTGTGCCGCAGATGTAACCTGATTCACTCAAGGCACTCAAGGCAAGGAGGTGTTTAAGGGCACGAACCTGACAGATTTCTGCAGATTTTACACACTTATTCAGTGTCACTTTATCACTTATTTACTTTATCATTTATTCACGTATTTTTTGTTATCATTTTAGTTCAGGTGTGCCGCCGAATGTTGGTAAGATTATAAGTGTGCCGCAAGTGAAAAAAGATTACAGAGCACTGATTTAGATAGATGAACGTTATTTTCGATTACTTGTCGGATTTTGACAAAAAATATCTTTAACATTCTGGCATAACCATGCTTATAAAGTAATCAAAAAAATGAATATATCCTATTATTTGCATATAAATAGACAAAGTGGGATAGGAAAGTCTTTCATCCCATTATTATTATCTAATCCCCTTCCTCCAGAGGAAGAATGGGAATTGTAATGTGATGAAAACTCCTTTTCTCCAAATTACGAATTATTTTCCAATCCTAAATCTCCAAAAAAGCGTCCCATCAAAAGTTCGTGCCAAAATTTGTTATTCTTGATTAATGTTGGTATATATCGCAGATGAACATGGCCATCAGTATCTGCTTACCACTTAGAAAATAAATTTGCCGTAATAATGATTCGAGTCTGTATTGGACTCAAACGTTTCTATGCGGGACAACGTGTGAAATGAAGAGGTTGGCCAACGAACTAAAGTCACCGGCATAGCTCACAGAATCAGCATGCTCAAGTGGCAATGAGCAGGTCATATTTATCGCAGGACCGACAACCGATAGACAAGACGAGTCCTGAATGGAGGCCACGTACCGCGAAGCGTAGTGTGGGACGCGTTTATTTCAGTTGGATCGACGACAGCTTCGACGACGATGAGCAGATGACCGTGGGTAGTGGCGAGCATTGAAAGAGCTCTGTATTCAACAGTGGAGAGACAGGTTAATGGTGAGGTATACCTCTCGGGTTAGCAAGCTGAAGTGGCTGTGGGCAGGGCACATAGCTCGAAGAACCGATGGCCGATGGGGCAGAAGGGTTCTCGAATGGAGACCACGTACCGGCGGACGAAGCCGAGGACGTCCATCTGCTAGATGGACAGACGACCTCATAAAGGTTGCGGGCACCCGCTGGATGCAGGTCGCTGCCGACAGGTCTAAATGGCGGATAATGGGGGAGGCCTATGTCCAGCAGTGGACGTCCAAGGGCTGAAAAGAAGAAGAAGAAGATACCATGATATCGTACATTTCGATTAACCGTATGTAAACCCCTTCAGTAGTTCCGAACGTACATATAAAATGTATAGGTGTATCTATATTTACAAAATTACGTGGAAACCGATATAATAATATCTCATGATACAATTTTCGTAAATGTCAAAGTTCCATACAACCCAATAATAGGATCGTAGGAGGAATATACGACATCAGGTCATTAACATTTGATATTAAATTAAGTTCTGAGCGATTTATGCTCTGAAATATGGTGAAAATGACATCTTAAATTAATTTGTCTAAAATCCGGCCAAGGGTGTGACGGGCATGTGTATAATAATGTCCTATAACCGTTCAATTCAATAACATTCCCTTTCAATGTTACACAGGTATTTAAGCTATCAAGTATTCGGCTATTATTAAGCTGTTGTAATTATCAAAATAATTGACCTGTTATTAATGACCCTATTGATCCCAATCACAAGCGGTTAAAAGTTACAGTCAAAGGCAAATCGATGACAGCTAATTTAGAGATAAGTTAGGTTTATGTTTTCTGGTGATAAATAATTGTGACTCAGGAATACCGCGAAGCGGGGGACTCCGTCGTCTTGGTCGTGACATTCTTCTATTTTTTTTTTTATATTTTGAAGACGTACATATTTTCTATACGGTAATTGTCACTTATAATGCAGGTTATAAAAAACATCAAATTTACAAGTAGGTATTCATAAAGACAATGTGTGCTGACATCTGTACTAGAATAATCTGTTGTACAGCTGTCAGTGCCTTTTTAGTACTAAGTTACAGATATTTAAGAAAAACAGTTTATTGAGATGGTAATTATTGTGTACGAGTATAATATGTACGTTGTGTGTGTTTTGTGTAAGTATGTCTGTATGTGAATGTGTGGGAGTGTGGTTTTAGTTATCCGACTTTAGAAAATTTAGCATAGAGTCAATAATGTAAGTAATTTTGTGTGAGTTGATGTATGGGTGTGTGCGTGTGTGTTGATGTGTGTGTTACAGATGCTAAAAATGTTATAAGAATAATTAACCGCATTGGTATAAGTAAGGATTTCAGTTATTCAAAAATAGTTTATTTTGTTGATTATGATGCCATTTAGTATTTATTGCTGCCCGATTAAATATAAGCCATTTATAAATACCTCACACCCAACAACACTACGTCGAGTAAGTGATTTTCATGGCGTACAACACAGTGCTATTTAATTTTATTGTGTTTGTATTATATGGGCACAGTGTCGACACGGTGTCAAAGGCTAGAGACAGTGTTCTGTTGACTTGGCAAAAGAGGCCAAGCGGCACCGTACGCCCCTGCACCATTCAGTCGTCTCCCGCGCATCGTTCTGTTTAACCGTTGTTTGTAATTGTATCAAAATTAATTTACCTGAATAAATTATTTCGAGGACAACCTTAGGTGTCTCAATTAATATACGAACACGCAACCCAACACAACAGAGAAGTACTTAAGAACTGGCCAGGTGACCCAAATATAGAGTCCTCGCCACCACTGAAGTCTTGCGACAAAAATTGGAACTAAATTTGACAACTCCGCCATCTTGTATTTTGTCAGGAGTGTGCGTGGAGAGTATCGTTCGTGGATTTTCTTGAAATTACATTGAAATTAAATTGATCATGTCGCGTAAAAGTTGTAAAAAGTGCAGCCCGGGAAATGATCCTTAAAGTGAAGGAATTTTGTGAATTGGAGCAGAAGAATAAAGGAGTATTGATCCCGTTAAATAATGTACAAATGCGAGTCGCTGCCATGACAGGTAAATTTTAGGGATGCCAGAGTTTAAGTGTTTGCCTAATAAATGGGTAAAATATTATTAGTCGAATAAAAACCATTACTCAAAAAAAGGCCTAACTTTGTCTAATGGACGATATAGTTCATTGTATTTTATGCAAAATTATGATTGAACATAGAAATATCATAATGGATTAATTAACATAAAATAATATATTTGTTTATTTCAGGTGTTTCCGTGAAAACGGTTTCACGAATTACTAAAGAAGGAAAAGTAACGGCAAGCACATCAAAGAAAATTGTCACCCTGGAAAAAGCCAGGATACGCCACCCACAGCGGAGCCTCGGCGGCCATTTGGCTGAATTTATTTTCCACACATAATGTCATCGAATGTACTTTAAAACAAAAAAGAACAATTGTGGCAATATCACTTAGACAGCTTGTTTTATTTCATTTCAAAGTTCGAGCGCTCTTAATGAAAAACCCTGTATCTAATAAAAAT
Source organism: Sesia apiformis (assembly GCA_914767545.1). Lineage (NCBI taxonomy): Eukaryota > Metazoa > Arthropoda > Insecta > Lepidoptera > Sesiidae > Sesia > Sesia apiformis. Next base: position 2,206,302 of record OU611962.1, read on the forward strand.
TAAATTAGTGCAATATGATAATTATTCTATTTTTATGCCTATTAAAAACCCTATTATCTACCTTTGCTTGTTATCCTAAATTAACAATGTGAAACGTGAAACTAGTTTTACAATGTGAATGAATTAGCAATTTATTGATTGCTTTAATTTTATCATATGCATTGATTTATTAATTAATTTATTAGAATAGGTTGCCTTTTAGAAGGGGTCAATTATTGCCCGTCTTGCTGGCAACATTTCATTACGCGATTTGAGTGCCGCGTCTATCGGACTTCAGTGGTGGCGATGACTTTAAACAAAAAATCCCACATAAATATTTTGATGGCGCATGGTGAATCCCACAGTCGCTGGGCGCACTCGACTGGCCACGTTACCCCTCTCTCATAGAACTAACTACCTTGAAATATACTACATTTCCCACTTTAAGCATGCCAGGGCCCATTATCAGCCTATCCTATCCCTTTTTCCCAACCCTTCCTACAAATACATTCCTCTAAATCTCCAAAGGTACGTAGCGCATTCGCGGGCGTGCCAATTGTTTGCCAGTCTCTACTGTTGTTGGCACGTGTCACGGCGACAGTATCTACTTACCACCAGGTGGACTGTCAACTCGTCTGCCGCCTTTTTTCCGTAAATAAGTCACATTTGAATATTTATTATTTTCTTTTAGATACCTCTGTATTTAATGTCAATGGAAATTAAAAGATTTTTCGTCCTTTGTTTCTACATAGGTGATTTAATATAATCAGTCAATGCTTATTAGAGTCGTATAATTCACTCGAAACTGCCATGCCATACTCATAAATATTCATTACAATCCCCCGGGAACAAGTCTGAATATCACTAGCAAAAGTAGTTGTAACAAACTAAAATTTAATTTCACATCAGAGACCTCTCAAATTGGGCCTCCGTTTTACATCAGAGAGAGAGAGAGAAAGAGAGAGAGAGGGTTAACTTTTAATACGGAGTTACCGCTAGCTGTTCAGTGTGAATTTACCTTACATTTGAATTTTACAAGCGTAAATATGTACTCGTAGGTGAGTAATGACTATCATTGTTCATGGATATACTCATATTTAGATTCTTAATACTTGCCAGAGTACAGGTTAATTAGATTGGATGTTTTACGACTAGCTGGGTCTGTCGCGTTAAACTGTATTTTTTTTATTTTTATATATATAATTTATATATGTTTATGAGGATAAATATCTAGGGCAGAAATGATTATTCATGGTTATACTTATATTCTGATTCAGATTCTTTATTTGCCTGAGTGCAGGTTAATTAGGTGTTTTATGGCTAACTGGGTCCATACATAATCTGCATCTACCAAATGCACATTTTAATATCATGTAATTTATACGATTGTTAAAATAATGTGCTATTTGCCACTATATAGTATAGATTTGAAAACCACAATAATTATGCAATATATAATTATAGATTTGACAACCACAATAATTATGCAATATATAATTATAGATGTGACGACCACTAAATTATGCAATATATAATTATAGATTTGACAATCACAATAATTATGCAATATATAATTAATGATTTGACAACCACAATAATTATGCAATATATAATTATATATTTGACAACCAGAATAATTATGCAATATATAATTATAGATTTGACAACCACAATAATTATGCAATATATAATTATAGATTTGACAACCACAATAATTATGCAATATATAATTATAGATTTAAAACTACAAGAATTATGCAATATATAATTATAGATTTGACAACCACAATAATTATGCAATATATAATTATAGATTTGAAACTACACGAATTATGCAATTTATAATTATAGATTTGACAACCACAATAATTATGCAATGCAACCAGCCCTTTCAGTATCCACTGTTGGACATGAGTCTCCTCATGCACATGGGCAAGTACACGAGGGATGTAAGGCCTCATCACGCCCCTCTGTCTAAGCGGATTGGCGAGTCCACTCTTTTAAATATGGTGTAGATCCTCACTGCTTGTGGTAGCCGCTTTGTTATCACTTAGTCGCTTTTTGCGACACCCACGAGAGGAGATGGGGTGGTGATGTTCTACAGCAACTCGACACCACACGGTCACAATAATTATAGACTTAATATTTTCTTAGGTTTTCGCGATTACTATACATTGCAATTAAACAACTTTTAACGGTTTAAATCGCGTATATTTGACATGATTTATATCCCGACGTTTCGAACACTTTGCAGTGGACGTGGTCACGGGGTGACTGGGGTGTCACGCAATTAAACAACTTTTAACGGTTTAAATCGCGTATATTTGACATGATTTATATCCCGACGTTTCGAACACTTTGCAGTGGACGTGGAGTCACCCCGTGACCACGTCCACTGCAAAGTGTTCGAAACGTCGGGATATAAATCATGTCAAATATACGCGATTTAAACCGTTAAAAGTTGTTTAATTGCAATTATAGACTTGTCAAACACATACAGTGTCATTACAAACACTTCATAACTACGATGTCGAACATAAATAACTTTAGCAATTAAGAATAAATAGTTGTCTAAGAATTTCAATATTAACTGCTTTATAAAGTACACGAATTCATAAAAAAAATATGTCTGAAGGTAAATTACGTGATGTTATCTAAGCAAAGTGTCGGTGTCTACGGACTTTATTGGCTTGTTTCAAAATTTTGTTTCAATATAAACATGATCTAACATATGATTTGTAAGATATTTAAGTGAATAAAATAATGTTATTTTTTTAAGATTTCAATATAATGAAATGAAACTTATGAAAAGTATAATTTTTACTTCTATTTTTTTTTTCCATTCTATTGAGATGTTAATTGGATTAATTTACCGCCATACAGTATAGTGAAATGATCACTCATTTCGCTGTACTCCCAATTCACAGCCAAATCCGCAAAGGAAGGCAGTGCATCCAGAAGCGTACCAACGTTCGTCATTCTTGATTGAATTTGACATGTATCGCGGATGTCCATTTGTGATATACATAATCCGTTTACCACTATGGTTCCATTACCTAAACTGAGCTCGTCTGCCAATTTCTTTTAATATATGAAAAAAAAAATGTATTTGTTGACTAAGTAAGTCCTTATGAATCAAAAATCGCGGTATTGAAATAAACTGGTAATATAGACCGTATCTTTGCACTTATAACGTTATATGTAGATTTTTAATCTAACCATAAATTACGGAAACACACCGCCGGACCCTCACGTACAGAGTCGACCCTCTGAAAGGCAATCCATTAAAACTTGCAACAATGCGCGCAGATAAGGAGATAATTCAATAAGTCCCGGGCCAACTTGGACGATATTTTAGAAGAGCCATGGGTGCTGAATAATTGGGTAGTTGAGACTTGAGAGATGTATACTAATAAAGCTCAAACTCAGATATCCACTAATACATGTATGTTGTTCTGGACATTCTGGACAACCATACATTCTGGAATCTTCGGCAACAACTCGATGTCTCTATAGATTGAACTGCGAACTAAATAGATGTTAGAACATATACGAGTATATATCTCCTGCGGTGTGTTTATAATCAGTTTGATAATTTCTGGCCATCATTAGTACAAAGGCAATTATATCTCATCGTCAGTGATTAATCATCATCCTTGTGTGTTATCGTCATTATCATTATCTCCATTAGAGAGAAACGTGGACCATCTTGCGATTAACTAATTACAAGAATGAATCGGTAAACGTCAAAATTATTATGATTAAATTCAATATAATTAATTGCATATAATTTTATTGAGATTGTTTCAATACATTCGTGACAATAAAGTAATATTTAAAGAATAGCCATCATAGCTATTATTTTATATTGAGTTTCTTCATTCACAATGTTTGTTCATGAATCAATTTTTTTTTATGGACGAAGCTGACTGACGAGCATACAGTCCACCTGATGGTAAGTGCATACTGGCGCCCACAGACTTCCGCGATACATGCCAACATTAGTCAAAAATGACAAACGTTGGCACGCCCTCGGATGCGCTGCCTACTTTTGGAGATATAGGAATGGATTTGGGGAAAGGGTTGGGAAAATGGGGAGGGATAGGATGGGAATGAGCTCTGGCACATCTCACTCACTACCGAAACACGTACGTACATTAGGGAAATAAGATAAAGTGGGAAATACAGTACCTACATTTCAAGGTAGTCTTTTGTGAGAGAGGGGTAACGTGGTCAGTAGAGCGCGCCCAGCGGCTGTTGGATTGCATCGTGCATTTCCCCCCTCAAAATGAACATTTCATGGTAGTCTTCTGTGAGAGAGGGGTAACGTGGCCAGTCGAGCGCGCCCAGCGGCTGTTGGATTGCAGCGTGCACTCTCCCCCTCAAAATGATGATGTGAATGTCAGTGTCAATTTGTAATGCGAATGATATTTCTACCCGTTGGACGTTACTTTTATAGTTACTTTCATGTCCTACCACGTTTTGCTTCACAACTAATCTAACTTTTGACAAAGACAACTTCCATATAGCCTCAGTTTGTAACCAAACGATTTGTCATACTTTAACCATCACATCGTACCACAGGCACTCAGAATTCACGACATATCTATAAACTATAGTCATACTCTATATACATTGCTCGCTACAGACATACACGTTGTATAGCGCAAACTCGACATCGTCAAAGGCCGGTCATGGATCGGTTGTAAGTCAAACTTGCGGTAAGAGTTTGTCCGCTTTGGTACGTGGAAGACGACGTCGTTATCGGTGAACAGCTGCACAATTTTCCGACCTAACGGATGATTAATTAAAGTAATCGTGGCCTTCAGGAATAAACAGTAACCGGTCTCATTGTGTTTTAAATTATTTATAGAGATTTGATGGGAGTAGCAATAATGTGGTGCCCTGGGGGACACCGATTTTCATGATAATACTAGTTGGAATGAGGTGTAACGATTTATAACTTAAATATAAAACGATTATTATTCATTTATTTGTTAAATGTACGCCTGAAGTCAGTTAGCTTACATATATACATATGCTTGTCCGTGGCTTTCCTTATATTATTTTCAACTTTACAGTCTACTATGATTAACAATATTTAATTGTTGAGTCACTATTTTTTATTCTTAATTTGGCAGTATTAAATAAACATCGACAACGTAATTCAATGATATCACGTCGCAGTCGTACGTATTAAATTTGGCAGTATTATAACACGGCAAAGTTAAGAATTAAGGATAGTGGCTCAACAATTATTTCTTGCGACCGTACCAGAGGCCAGTTTTTCACATTGAAAAGTGAGGTTAAAAAGGAACGCATCAATTTGTTTTGCGATACTATAATATTTTATAAGACTAATTATAAATGTTTAATTTGTATGTAAAAAAAATAATCTATTGTTTTTAGTGAGAGGATCATGGGCCGAACGGTGATGAATCTTAATTTTTCCTATTCAATATACTCGTAATTATATGACTATTTATTTTGACTTTTTAAGTCGAAAAAAAAAATGCTGGAAGATCGTTTAAAATGAGTATGTATTAAAAATGAGCGGTGAATTGGATTCTGTATTGCTACGCTTTGAATATCGGTTAAAACCCTCAAGCAATTTCATGGAATATTTTTTTTTATGATTCTAGCGCTAACTGTGAATTAAGAACTACCTTCAATTTCAATGCTGTGTACTAAATTTATTTATGTATTTAAATTTATTCAAGTGTTTTTTTCTTTTTAAATTTATCCATCACATAGCGCTTTGGAAGGTAGTAGCGGTGAAACTGTAAGTCAGGGGAGCACTTAAGTGTATTTGAAACGAAACTGTATTTCGTAGAGACAGCGAAATTCAGTTGCATCAATCGCTTTAGACACTACACTGACTGGGATGCTGGGTCATAGAATGGCGGAAATGTAGATGGTAAACCGTGTATATCCAATGTTTTAGACAAATTGAACACGAATGCAAAGTCAGAGTGGTATCCGAATGTTGGTGAAACGACGAAATATAATAAAATATTGTTATGATGATAAATAATGTCACAAAAGAAAGAAAATAAATAAGCAGCCCGATTACTTACTCGTTATTACTCGTATTAAAGGAACCTATTAAAGGAACCGTTATTACCTATTAAAGGAAAACATATGCTTGACAAAATATGGCCAAACGGCCAAGGCCAACGGGTCCTTGAAGGGATATCGTGTATCCACGTACCGCAATGTGGGAGGAACCGACGACTCGAAGACGTTTGCCGGCAGTGGCTTGATTTGTGTGGTATGATATGAAAAAGAAAATAAGATTTCAGATAATGAATGCTAATAATAATAGTTAATATTTAATAATTCCGAAATGAAGAGATTCGCCCAAGAACTAAAGTGACCGGCACAGCTCACAGAATCAGTATGCTGAAGTGGCAATGGGCAGGTCATACTTGTAGCAGGACCAATAACCGATAGGGTGGACGAGTTCTCGAGTGGAGGCCACGTACCGGGAAGCGCAGTGTGGTGTGGGACGCCCTATGGCCAGGTAGACCGACGGCTTGGAGAGATCCGCCGGTGGTGATTGGCTGAAAAGAGCCGAGGATCGTGTGTGTGTGTGATTGTGTGTACTTAATAATTTCTAATAAAATTATTCATTTGTTTGTTCAAATAAAATACGTTCAGTTACTTACATATTTAAGCATCGACCTGTCTTCATTCCATTGCCACGCCTTAAGGGGCTCATATGTGATACATTTATTATTTTAAAATATATTTGTTGTGACCATATGAAAGCAATAAATGTATTGAGTATTGAGATATTTAGCAAGATCGCCAAATTTATGTAGTACGTACATTGTACATATTTACGAGGCAATTCTCAAACTGTTATTTATGTATTGTCGGTAATTACTATTGAAAATTTATTTTCAAAAAAGTGCTATACAAATCATAACGCAGAATAAATCCTAGTAAGAATTAATTTAGTAATGGAAAAGAAAGATGAAATCCGCAATAACGTGAAAGACGGAATCTGCAAAACAAGGATATTATAAACGTCAACAGCCAAATTCGACATCTATGAAAATGCAATCATGTGCGTAGTACGATTGAAGAATCAGAATTGACAAAGTAAGCTAGCTGTCCTCTCTGGGATAACTCTAGTCTTTGTTAACACGAAAACAGCGGGGCGGGCGGGGAGCGAGGGCAGACGTACCTGCGCGGGGCGCGCGGAACGAACGTCGTATTGATTATTTGGGAGCCTTCACTTTCGCCACTGTTTTAATGTGAGCTATGAAAATGTTTTTATTGGCGACTCGGCCCCCGCGTAAACTGAATAAACAGTGAAATGAATGTGGAAGGCGTCCTTAATGCCCGATTATTCTCCTTGAGCGCGAAACGAATTTTATGTACGCGCTATCGTCTTGTTTTCAGTTGGCGGAGCTTTAGCCGCATCTATTAAATATAGAACACTTGATATGAATAAAATGATAAAATTCTTACGTGTATCCGTTTGCGTAGCTACTCAAATGCCTCTTGTAGCAATATTAAATACAAGTACTTTCGATTCAGAAAAGCGAAAATTTACCAAGAAAAAGATTGTTTTTGTATCTGTTGTTTGTAACAGTATGAATTCGTGGTAATCTCAACTCTATCCTGCTTTCATCATTATCTTCAAGGAATTAAATTTCTTTAAAAGTCAAGAGATAAGAAACGCTTGAACCGGAGCCAAGGGGTTTGTTAATATTCAAATGTTAATATTCAAGGGAAGGCTAAATTTTTTCACTTTCTTAGAACGGAAATCTGGGAATATGCAATGTCTTTCTTTATGTTGTTACCAGACTTAGTTGTTACGATGATTACGATCATAACTGTTTCGATTAGAGGAAAGTGGAAGTGGAAAGTGAAAAGTAGGAAAGTGGGAAAGTTCTTCCTCTTGGGAAAATAATTGGGAAAGTCTCCATATTCTAGGTTTCCTATAATATTTTAGTACTCGCTTAGGTATAAGTACTCGCTTAAGTATATTTTGATACTACCCTTCTTCCAAAAAATGAATTCTATCGATTGGTATAAATGACAAAACTAAATCTCTCTAAAGATATTATTTTTTGTATCAAACAGACTCCTGCAGCGGTTTGATATTTACCACTTACCATCAGGAACCCGTTCATTTGTCACTAGTACAAATAAAAGATGCCTGTCTGTTCTTTATTAAAAGGGGGTCGATGAGAAAAGGCAGTAGACCTACTATATAAAATGAAAGGTATGAATTACCACTCTGGTCACGTGCTCCTCGTTTTGACTGTCCCGCTCCGAGGACGATATTAGGACGTAAAGAGGGTGGTTTTTTAACTTATTATTGCCACGAAATCCCTTCTTGTCTTTTTTAGTAATAAAACGGCAAATGTTGAAGAAAATTATGTGGCGTTGAAAATACTTTCTTAGTTTTATGTGGCTACGTGCCATATAAAGAGATGCCTACGCGCCATATAAAGTGTTTTGAGTATTAAAACTGAAACTTCAATTTTATAAAGTACTTATTGTCGTCACGGTACATCTAATGATTCACATTTGTCCTTATCCAGCTCCAAATCAGCTATATCCGCTAATGTTATCCTAAATATATGCTATGTAATATATCTGTGACGAAAACATAATCAATATTGTTTAAATTGTTTTTTTACTTTAAATATTTTCCTTCGTTGCAAAAAAAACACTGATTGGGTGCTAAAATCTGTTCAAATAATTTATTGTATCTCTTATCTATATAATACAAATGTAAACGTTCGTTTGTTCAAAATCTTAAATCTCGGAAAGTTCTGCACCGATTGCTTTGAAATTTTGACACAACGTTGCATTCGAATACGCGCATGTTTTTATATACCTAACCCAAAACAGGGTAAGCGGGGAGGTTCAATTAGGGGGAGAGTGCACGCTGCAATTCAACAGCCGCTGGGCGCACTCGACTGGCCACGTTACCCCTCTCTCACAGAAGACTACCTTGAAATGTACTGCATTTCCCACTTAACCTTATTTCCCTAATGTACGTACGTGTTTCGGTAGTGAGTGAGATGTGTCAGAGCCCATTCCCATCCTATCCCTCCCCATTTCTCCAACCCTTTCTCCAAATCCAGTCCTATATCTAAAGGTAGGCAGCGCATCCGGGGGCGCGCCAACGTTTGTCATTTTGGACTAATGTTGGCATATATCACGAATGTCTATGGGTTACAGTATCCATCAGGTGAACTGTATGCTCGTCTGCCACCTTCGTCCATAAAAAAAAAAGCGCCATCTGCTAGGCAGCCACAGCAACGCTAGTTAACCGGGCACAACTAGTTACAAATAAAACAGATCTTAGTGTTAATTTAGAACTTACAGTTTACCCACATCCGACATGCAATGTTAATCAATCACATCATCATCTATGTTAAATTTATGATAATTTGTAAGATAAAGGTTTACGAAGTAGTGTGGAAGTTAAATCTAACCATATCGTATTGTAATAAAAAGCTTATCACTAAAATCTTGAAGCGAAATCCGTACGTACGCGATCTCGTTACATCTCCGGAAATTAACATTTCCCCCGGGATGGTTCGGTGCCGTAACACATTATATGTACGCCGCCTAATACATATTAAAATATGTGATTATGTTCAGATAAACTATCGCAAGTTTCAAAGCTGGTTTTCGTACACATAAATTTGACGAAATCGTATCTAATCGTCTACTTAACAAACTAGTCAATGATAACAAACTCCTCAGCCACCTTCTACCATAAACAAAATGTTCATTGGATGACAGTTTTTGAATTTTCTGCTTGTTGTACTACTTAATTTTTAGATCCTAGATTAATAGATCCTATTTTTAAATCCAAGCCTGCTTGATCATTGTGCAAATTATAAATAGACCATCCGATATGGAGGGAAATCGATCTCACGTTTACTGTTTTCTTTTGTATCTCATCTCTGTCCTAATTTTCCTAATGTTATTTCCTGCTTCATCTTTTTTCGCTCAATTATGATCATTTCCCGTTCATCAAGCTCGATTCCCATATCTTGTTTACATATTCCCGCTTTGATCTCTTACTGTTTTGTTTTATTCAATCTTGTACGAGTATATATTGTCATTTCTTTTATAACAGTCAGGATATCTATTCTTTACGATATATAAATATAGATGCTGCTTTTTGGAGCTAATATGAATGTCTACCGTTTCAAAATCTAGCTATGTATTATATACATATATTTCTACAAATAGTAAAATCATAACAAAGGCGTGTTCGTACATGACATATTTTGTAAAAAAAAAACATTGCATTGTATGAAACACTATGAATGCCCAAAACAACAGTTATTGTAAATTTTTGTGAGTTTGTCAGAATATCTGTCTGTGTTTGTAACGGAAGACATAGTTATAGCTTATATTCCAGGTTACGATTTAGCGTACCATAGATATGGGTATAAATTCAATGAACGGATACATACTCTAAAGCTCATGAGAACTAAGTCGCGGTAACCACCTATATTACATAGATTTCCGTTCGATTATACTTAGATGCATGTACAAATTTTAATCAGATTACGTTTATTTCCCATTTTTTATTAGAAAAGGGAAATACTTTAAGGTTGGGGGATCGCTATTAAACCTCGAGTGCCGCGCCAAAATTAAATTCACCGGCTAAGTTAGAGCATTTCAGATTATTTATTCCGGGCCCAAATTTACACCCACGCAAACCTGTTATTTGCATACACGGACGACGTTATTGTGTTCAACTTTAAGTCCAAAGTTGTTGATTTCGGTTTCGAATAGACGTGTTGTACACCTGTCAGGGGTCAATTCTGTTCATGTAATGAATTTGGGCCGAACATTTATTTCATTACATTCTTGTAGCGGCCAGGTTGGATCGGGATGATGTCGAATGTTTCGCAAATTATAGAAGCTGCTTGATTGGACGCTTACGTGTATAATGGGATTGTTATTATGGGAAGCAACAGAATATTCATTCCTTTTATCGTCCACTTCTGGAAACCTGGACTCCTGGAAGAGGCCCCTTAGAGCACATTGTCCTGTGCATGGGGGATGTATGGCATTAATACGCCATGCCGGCTAAGCGGATTGGCGAGTCCAGTCTTTAGATGTGGTATAGATCCTCAGGTCTTGTGGTAGCGACTTTATTATACCTTAGTCGCCGTTTACGACGCCCACGCGACCAGATTGGGTGGTGCTATTCTACAGCCCACCAACACCACACGGCCAGGAGTATCTACAAAATTTCATAGAAAACAATGGGCAGACGAGTATACAGTCCATCTGATGGTAAGTGGATACTGTCGTTCATAGACATCCGCGGTATATGCCAACATCAGTCCACGACAAACCCGGATGCGCTGCCCACATTTGTAGATTAAGGAATGGATTGAGAGAAAGGTATGAGGTGGGAATGGGCTCTGGTATATCTCACTTACTACCGAAACACGTACGAACATTGTGGAAATGCAATAAAGTAGGAAATGCAATTCAAGGTAGTCTTCTGTGAGAGTGTTAACGTGGCCAGGCGAGTGCGCCCAGAGGCTGTGGGAATACACCGTGCACTCTCCCCCTACAAACTAAAGGATATCCTAATTCTCTTTCATAATCATTTAACACAAATGATCGTAAGGTTATAAGAGAAACAAAACAATGATAAAAGAGTACTGATTCTGTTATAACAATATGAAATTAATCTAATGCTTCTCTCTGTACATTGCTGTGATGATGGCTTTCTTAGAAGTTTTCTTAACAATATTAGTAGCAAAATCCTCAGTTTCTTCATGCTACTGAAAGCCCCCAAATAATTACCCAAAGGAATATTAGCACGTTGATGACTTCTTTAGTAACGATCATGATGACGATAACACTAATGGCATTACTAATATTAATTCATACAAGTCACTACTCGGTAATCTCGCTTTTCCCCTTTCCATCGTTAAAGCAGCTATAATCCTATTAGAACGTCTATTGAAGGATGAAATCGGCAGCTTATTGAATATTATTAAGGCGTCGGTTGGTCGGACCGGCGTAATTGGAGCACCGTTTCAGCTTGTTATTATGATCCTTAGTGTTTATAAAGGACTAAATTTGTTGAGTGTTGTTATAATTGTTTGGTTAAACTGAAATGTTTTTGGTGAAGATGCGCTTCTTGTCAATGTACGAATTAAAATGTAAAATTGTTAAAATTCATCGGTTGGCTTTCTTGATGCCATTGGCTAAAAATACCAGTATATCCTTTGCTCAGCCTTTGGACTTAACCATAAGTAGCTTAAATTTTAAGGAACAGACATTATTAAGGTTCTTGTGAGTCCTAGATAATCCATATTTATATTATATATATTACATCTAGGTATTGCATAAAATATGCGATACAAAATCCTTATCGCATGTGTCAGACATAACGCGTGCACGAGATTTTTTTATTGAAATTTATACGAGTACAATTTTTACTGTTAGTGTAAATATCATTTGACATTTTGCATCTTTGATTTTTGGTACGATTTATTAAATAAAGTACAGTTTATAATTATTTCTAAAAAATAAGAATTAGTTAGTTTGCTCCTTGTACTACTATAACTTCATTTTCATTTCATTAATTTTCAATTTTGCTTTACGATTGCGCGGTATGCCGGCTATTTTATTCTGCGCCGTCCGCTTCAGTTTTATTGAGAAGAAAATATTTAATAAAGACCATTCCCTTTGAAACGGTGCGCGACTTATGATACCATAAGAAGGTGAGTTATCTTCATGAGTCATGAGGAACAGTTATGAGTCACGCACACAGATGCAGAAACAAAGAGATGATTGATATATTGATAAATAGATATACACTATATTGTATATATACATATGTAACAAAATGACAAACTAAGTAAGTAATAAAAATGTACTATAAACAGGCGGCCTTATTGTTAAAGCGATAAGGTTGCTACGGTTGTCTGTGGGGTAAGAAAAAAATTGATGACAAATAAAGGTAAGTATATGACATGATGTATGTTTACATAATATTAATATATAACTAAAATAAATATACCCACGTATTCACTTACTTGAAATACATTCAAAAGATCCAAACATACAACACGTCCCACTCACGTTTGCCGCTGCGCGGAATGCAGGCCCCCCTCCCCCAACAACTTACCGCACCGCTGTGTCGCCATCTTCGTACCGTCTTCAACGTCTTCGTGAGCGCGTGTATTTTTAACGTCTGCCTCTTTTTGATTTGTTATATTTTTCAGTTATTAGTTTTGTTAAGTTTTAATTGTTTAATTGAGTAACGTCGCAACGTCAGCGGTAAACCTGAGTAAAACCTATTGTACATACACACAATGGCGAACCATAGGATAGCGCGTTCAAAAGTGGCACATTGCAGAGAGTGATCGCTACTCTGTTTTAACGCTGTTTTTCACCATGTGCTACCACGAAATTTTGCCTACGACATCTAAGTAAGAGTTTCCCAAAACTCTTACTCTTTTCCCATTAATTTGCTTTTGCCTTTTCACATCTTTTATGGTGTGTTTACACACCATATTTAGCTTAGAAAAGATAGAAAAGATTATAAAATATATCTTCTTAAATTAATTTTATTACACTATAAAATACTGATGAATATACTATAACGTTTATTGTACGCTGATGATCTGCAGATTTACATGTCTTTCAAATCAAAAGATATCGAGTTTGCTATTCAAGAAATCAATGATGATGTGGTGTGTCGTATATAAAATACGAGGAGAAATCAAAAAGTAGTGAGAATGAGATAGAATATAATGACTATTGATAACTTAATAATTTATTTTTCTACATAGTCTCCGAGTCTCTCTAAGCACCGAGTCCAGCGCTTTTCCAAGGCTTCAATCCCTTTCAAAAAAAAAGTTTTGTCTTGGTTCTGCAAAAAGCTCTCCACGGCATCTATCACCTCGTTATCGTCTTCGTACCTGTTTCCCCTTAAGTATTCTTTCAATTTGGGGAACAGATAAAAATCGCTAGGCACCAGATCTGGTGAATAAGGGGGATGGTCAACCAATTCGAAGCCAGCTTGTTGAATGGCAGCCATCACAACTGCCGAGCTGTGCGCGGGTGCGTTGTCGTGATGAAACAGCACGCCCCTTCGAAGTTTCCCTCTCCTTTTCTCTTTGATGGTATTCCTCAACTTGGGAATTAATGCTGCATAATATTGGCCTGTAATAGTGGCTCCATGCTCCAGGTAATCAATCAACAATATCCCTTCTGAGTCCCAAAATATTGAGGCCATAATCTTGCCAGCCGATGCCACGGCACGAAACTTCTTCGGGGTCGGTGATGATGGCCGTTTCCATTGTGAAGATTGCCGTTTTGTCTCGGGATCAAAATGATGGACCCATGTTTCGTCCATTGTTACGAAACGAGACAAAAAGTTTTCAGAATCTTCTTGAAACTTGTCCAACAATGTCTTCGAAATGTCAAGTCGATTTTGTTTCTGGCTGTCTGTTAACATTCTCGGCACCCATCTTGCGGAGACTTTTCTCATATTCAAAGATTGTTTCAATATGGATTGAATACTTCCATATGAAATGCCCGTTTCTTGAACTAAGTAACGGATGGTAACTCTTCGCTCGCTCAATACAATTTTCTCGACTTTAACAACATTTTCTTGGGTGACTGACGTCGATGGGCGGCCGCAACGATGTTCGTCTTCCGTGCTCGTTCTCCCTACTCGAAATTGAGAAGCCCACCTTGCGACAGTGGAATACGGCGGAGCAGACTCTCCTAATGTTGCCTCCAAATCGCAGTGAATCTCTTGCGTCGTTAACTTTTTTAAACAGAGGTATTTAATAACGGCTCGCACTTCGTTTTTCTCCATTTTCGAGAACACGTTCCGACACGAAGCAAACAAATGACTACATTCAGAAAAAAAACAAAAGAGAATCGAAGACTTTTTCTTTATTAATATTACAAATACCTGAGCTATGCCTGCCAGTATTTATTTTTTTTCTTACCAAGGAGTATATATGTCGTTCTCACTAATTTTTGATCACCCCTCGTACTTACCTTACAAAGTAGAATCGCTCGGAGCTCATGGTTAAACCGCCGCGCGTGCGCCGGCCGTTTCGATGCGCAGGAGTTCTGCGCGACTCTCGACTGCCGCCGCGGCAGTCGAAAGTCTCCTAACGTTTACACGAAACTTACGCTCTGGACATTATATACTTCAATACGAGTTCCGTCGTCCTTACATATTAAATATATGGATATATATTGTGGTTACAATACCTGAAATGTATTAATGTATGAAGTGACAATAACAAATATTTAAATATAAACTAGACAAAGTGATTTCCTATCTAAACACCTCACCTTACCCCCATAATGACTTAAATAGAGTGCAACAGTGGGCAGTTCGGAACTCATTGGTCCTAAATCCAAATAAAACTAACTACGTAATGTTTGGTACCAAAAATCAGGCTTAGATGCATTCCCTCCTACTCATACGAGCAATATTAATGTCGAAGGTGTAAATATTGAACGGGTTTTTATGGCTCGTAATCTTGGTTTATAAGTTGATGCGGAGCTTCGTTTTGAAAAGCATGTTACTGAAATGGCGCAATTGTCTTTCTCCCGCCTAAAAGTATTATACAGGGTGCGCAAATACCTCTCTGAGGATCTCCAGATACGGTTGATTGAAACACTTGTGTTGTCTAAATTAAATTGTGCCGATGTTGTGTATGGTCCCCGACTCTTATTCAGGAGTCAAAACAGGAGCAAGGTTTTGTTTCTCGATCCCGTCACGACATCACGTCACACCTTATTTAAAACGGTTTAACTCCTTGAATATGAGGGCGAGAAGAAAATTGCATCTGGCTTGTCTCCTATTTGGCGTCGTTAAATATAAACAACCTAGTTATCTCTTTAACAAGTTGACGTGGTTAGGGGAACATGCCGGACGAACCATTCGTCTCTGTGCACCACCACTTTGTGTTCCGCGAAACAGTTCAGCTGCATTCAGAGGAAGCTTCAAATACACCGCGACCAAGTGTTAGAACAATATTCCTCCACCTATTAGACAGTCGATTAGTTTAAATTGTTTCAGAGTTAAATGCAAAGCTTTTCTCACTAACGTTAAAAAAAACTTGAAAACTAAAACTGTGAACTATTCCATTAAAGCTTCCTTTCAGTGTAAACCACTGTTATAACGGTTATTTGTACTGCAGCTAATATTTGACTATTTGAGGTACTACTATATTGTAGCATAAAAGTAAATACATATATTTATATATTATGTATATCTATATATAGGTGTTTGTCTTCTCTATTTTAAATATTGTAATGAAATATATACATATTTGACCACTCACTCTCATAATTATAATTTTACATTTACATTTATCTACACACCTTATAGGCACAAGGATTATGTTCAACGGCGCACACCACTGTTACAGCCGTTTCACGCGTCTTGGTTCCGTCTGAAAATCAGCGCTGGCTGTTTTTATGGTATACAGCTTGTGTTGAGACGGATACCCTTTCGACACACATGGGACCGCGCAGTTTTTATCGCCTTGTTTTTAATTTCGTTCTTTTGTTTGCATAACTATGTTTAATTAATTTTTAGAATAAGACATTGTCACGTTATTACTATCACTTGTGTGTATAAAATAAAATTTTTATCTATCTATCTATTTTGTAATCGCTACGCTGCCGTCGTAGCAATACGAGTATCTTTATTGTCATAACTTCTAATCACTGCCTTCTATGTTACTGTACTGTTCATATTATTATTGTGCTTTTAGCGTCCTGAGAGTTATTGTTCGAGGGAGGAAATGTTAATGCTTGGTTTATTTTATTTTTATTATTCATTCGATAAAATAGATTCAGTTTTATAAATGGAAGAAATATAGCCTTCTCTCTTGTTCACAGTTCCTTCCTGTTATTGGTTATTGAATTACACAAGTTATTTATCGGTGGAGTGTCGAACTAATCCATTATTGTTTTGTTTCAGGTATGTACTCAAAAATAATCATCTTGGAATATCAGGTAGGTATATTTCCTTATCCTATGTACGGTTTGTGTCACCGTACACTTGAATGATGATAATGTTGATGTTAGGAGTCGTCGGATAAAGATCATCGAAGTTAGAAAAAGTAATTTAATGATAAAATTTACTTAACTTAATATATAAAAAATAATGTTTGTTTGTTCGTCTTCTATGCCTTTCTGAACCATTCATCCGATTTCGATGAAACTTTGGTGAGTTGCTGTGCGCGCGCCCGCAAAGGTCTCTGACAAAAATAAAATTTAATGCATTGCAACGCATGCCGGGCACAGCTAGTAATAAATAAACGTTATTTTTGGTCAAATATTTCCCGGTGTGTCTGGTTTGTTAGTTAGTTGCTTTGCTACTCGATGAAAATCATTGTTAATATTGTAAACGTGCGAGGTCGCCGCGTAAGCAAAAATGTCTGTACAGTGGCGAAGCTTTACATATTGATATAAATTTTGGTATTATAAACAAATAAAGACCGACCGAAGCTTCGGCTTCGACTTCGGCCACCTTCGGCCGCACATTTCTGCTTTGGCAGAAGCTTAAGTCGAAGGTTTGGCCGAAGCCGCAGTTTTGTATCCAGCCACCGAAAACGAAAAGGCTATCGAATGACGCCAGCCCCCAGCGCGCCCGCCGCGGGTCGCGCGCGGGGTAGGGTGGCGGGGGAGTACAGTCGCCCAGCAGGAAAGGTGCAATTTATTTATTTCAAGTATATAATAGCAGTGTTCCGGCTTCCGGCCAGGTGGACCGTCAACTTAAAGAAATTCGTCGTTGGTGATTGGATGTGAAGAGCTGAGTATCGTGTGTGGAAGTGGGTCGTGGCGAACCTTGGAAGAGGCCTATATCCAGCAGTGTAGAGACATAGGCTGCTGGTATTTTTGTCGTAAATAACTTTATCAGCATCCTCAAGAAAGTCAACCAAAACAATGTATCCTGGCTAGTGTCCACAGTCTGTAAATGATTTCCAAAAATTTATTTGTTCTATAGTGTAATCATTCTGCTTCTGCTTCATACGGCCGTATACTAAGTTAGGACATAGGACTGATTAAAATTACAAGATGTTTTATTCTTTTAAAATTACTTATTAATAATTGCATTAAGACGATGGATAGATATATATGTAGATGGATATACTTTATTGTACACCAAGACATGTAAATAAACACAAAATACAAGTAATTAGAAGTACAACTGGCGGCCTTATCGCTAAAGCGATTTCTTCCAGGCAACCTTTGGGTGGTAAGGAGAATTTTCTTCGTTTTCAATTCTACTGTCTACACTGGACTTGTCTTTGTATCTGATCACGGCACACTATATATGAAACTTCTACCCTAAATGAAGTATTCTTATGTCAACTGAAATACGTCGCCAATCAATCATTAGGTGCAACAATCTTGAGCACCCAGAAAATTCCTTTCAACCACTTTCCTTATCTCGAGCGCTAATTTATATATCGGAACTTCTGCGTGAACGCGCCTTTGTGATTGTGGTCCAAGAAATAAGAGATAAGACATTGTCCCGCGAAAAATCTAGCGATTTATAATTCAAACATTGCTCTCATAAAAAAATGACCATATTTGTAAAATGGTAAAATAAAAGTTTTAGAGATTCATAAGCGTTCTTTAACAACATATCGTTTGTATATATTGTTTTTCGTTTTTTTTAAAGTTTTAACGGTTCTGAAAGATTTAAGTTTGAATAGTCTTAGTTTTGGAACTGCTGATTGGATTCGTGTCATCTATGAAGTTGATTGACACTATATAACATAAAACTAGTTTACCGACTAAATTGTGTTTAAATAAAAATAAATATAGAGCCAAAATGTTTTGTGCCAAATTTGATTTTGATAGAGATGCACCTGGTCTTGAGCTCTTGTATTCACTGTTAGTGCAGCTATAGTGAACTTTTAAATATTAGAAAATCGTGGTCTCTGCAATTGGTAGGTTTTCCGGAACCTAACAATTTTAATCGATTTTAATGCGATTTTCAATGTAATGCAAGGAATAATTAAAGAAAATTCATCGCTTTTAATTAATGTCCCACTGCTGCACACGAGCGTCTCTTAGTAAATCGTTAGGATGTTTCAGGCCATAATCCACCAGGCGGACCCGGTGCTTATTAGTGAGTACGAGGAATAATTAAGGAATACTTTTACGAAGCAAAAAAATAAACAGAAAATTGTTTACTCAGGTTCTTCTAGTTGAACTAATTTAAATAACAAGAAAATAAATCTGTTGTCGAAGTGAGACGAATACTTTAAAACTACTCTAAAATATTTAAACTAAACGCTTCAAACTTGCACCACACCATAAGGACGAGTACACACAATAAGGAAAACGCCAGGAGGTGTCGGCCCCACTCACGCCTCACCGCTCGGGGAGTCTGCGCGAAACGGCCCCTTTTGATAATTTATTATTGAAACCTTGCCTTTATTCCTTCCTTTGTAATATTGTCTCCATTCGTAGCTTATTTGTTTCGATTTAATTTCTTGCTTTTTCAGTTCGTTTGTAATTTTTGTGTTTTTGTTTATCGTTGATTGACTGACTGGCTACAGTTCAATTGCCTCAGGGATATACTTAATTTTGTCAAATGAAAATAGAAATGTTTATTGAATGTTTATAATCATTAGAAGAACTTACTTATTTATTTATGGCTTGTATTTAAACGGGCATTAAAAGTAGGAAATGGGCAGCAAATCGTGATCAGAAAAACAACATATTTTTGAATAACTGAAATAAATAATTTAAATTACTAAGAATATCATCACTGCTTCGCGGGGACTCCAATATTGCAAACACCAGAGAACTTAAACTTTTTTTCTACTTCGTATATGGCAATGGTGCAATTAGCACTAGGCAATGGTGTCAAGTTTTCTATGTAATAAACAATTTCAAAGTTTTAAACGTATCCTGTCAATGTCCAGTCCCGTCGAAGTAAGTCAGGAGTCGCTAAGTAAAACGATAGTAGGCTTATTGACGACAGAAGAGGACTCCTTGGAAGTACTCGAAAAACTTAGTCCCACATTTTTATTTGATTATCACAAACACCACGCACAGAAACCACTTTGAAGTTTAATAAACTACGTAGGCGGGATGATAAGTATCTGGCCTAAACTATTTAAAAAGAACATATATTTAAAATAAATATCTCATTTTACTAAAGAGATTTCTAGCTATCCATATTCTAAATTTGAAATCGACGGCTCCAATACTTTTTAATAATCTGACATTTTAAAAAAGTCTTGTTTTGAATTTTACAAAAAATGGATAAAATTGAACAAAGAGCAGTGATAAAGTTTCTTCATATGAAGGGTTTAAAGGGATCAACAATTTTTGACCAGTTAAAAAATGTTTTAGGTGAAAGTGCTCTTTCATATGCCATTGTCAAGAACTGGGTTGCCGAATTTAAGCGAGACCGTACAAGCGTCCAAGATGAATCCCAATCCGGACGTCCAAAAAGCGTCACCACCCCAGAAATGATCTCCAAAGTCCATGAGATGGTCTTGGACGATCGAAGATTGAAATTATCCGAAATAGCTGACAGTGTAAGCATCTCGAAAGAACGGGTACATCACATCCTGAGTGAAGAATTGCATATGAAAAAGCTATCCGCCCGTTGGGTGCCACGCTTGCTTAATCTCAATCAAAAACGAATTCGTATGCAAGACTCCCAACACTGTTTGAATCGTTTTAAGAGTAATAAAGTGGATTTTTTGCGAAGATTTGTAACAACAGATGAAACGTGGGTCCACCACTATACACCTGAATCCAAAATTCAATCAAAGCAGTGGACAGTAGCTGGGTGTTCGGCTCCAAAGAAAGCCAAAGCTGCGAAATCGGCAGGGAAAGTGATGGCATCTGTATTTTGGGATGCGAAGGGAATTTTGATGACAGATTACCCTGCGAAAGGTCAAACTATTATCGGCGACTACTACGCTGATCTGTTACACAAGTTACAGGAATGTATTCAGCAAAAAAGACCAAGTTTGACTCGAAAAAAAATAGTCTTTCACCAAGACAACGCAAGGGTTCACGCATGCGTTAAGGCAATGGCAAAAATCAACGAATTACACTACGAATTGTTGCCCCATCCACCTTATTCACGTGACCTAGCATAATACAATACAATAAGCCTAATACATTTTTTTTACAATAATCAAACAAAAACTCAACTTCACTCCTCGATTTCCCGCTAAAAAGTAGAACCTATACCTAACCCGCCTTTACATTTGCTGCCATTCATTTGCTGCCCGTACCTACAGTATTTTTTTGCTTTTTAATTCGTCTGGGAAGCACTCACCTCTTTTCTCAATCATCACCTCTTCTCGTCGCCTATACCACAAAGTTTGAAGATTAAAGTCTGCAATCATTCTTTATCAGTACATATGTCGTTCTTGCTTCGAGCGAGTAACTCTTGGGATAATTTATAGTTGTATTTATCTAGCGTGCTTACGTTTTTTTTTCTTCTTTCGGAATGGCTAATATTCTTGTGGCCCTAATGGCCTTTCAAGCGTCACCGGACATTTTACGACATTAGCGTCACCGGATAGTTTAGGGCGAGCGCAGAAGCCGCTCAGCAAGGAGCAAGGAGTGTGTGCACTAACGAGCCTAAGGGCTCCCCCGCCGGTAGACCGGCGGAAGGAACGGACCTCGGCTTAAGGCGTTGCTTTGGGAGGGTACCGTGGGATCGCGAGTCGGTAAGAAGCGCCCAGGCACGTGCCGATACCTGGTAAAAGTGTTGGCCGAAGGCCGGTGTGTGTTCACAGTGTAGCGAGGGTGACTTCGCCGTCTCCGCTGGCGGGGACGGTAATTAGCATTGGCAGCAGTAATTAGGTTGTCGGGGTCTTCTAAGACGTGCCGAGGACGATGACGACGACGGCAACGGGGAGGGTCATCCTATCGGGGACATAGGTTAGGCTACAACTACAAGGGAATCGGGATGGTGAGGAACTTTATCGTAGTAGCGTCGGGCGGACGTGCTTACGTTCTGGTATATTCGTTCAATGAACCATAGATTCACACACACATTGCATGGTAAGGGTTTCAAGGCCCTTTCATACGCAGCAGAAAAAGATTTCCAAGAAATTCTTCCAATTAAAATTTTCCTGGAATGCTTAATTGATAAATGTTGCTTTTATAAGTACGGACAGGCGATGTAAATTACATCTACCAACGAATGTAATATCGATATAAGAATAGACTAGATGACATATCATACGTTCTTATCAAAGAAATACGATTGACAGTTTCTAGGGGGCGTGAAGCAGTTGAGGAGGGGTTCATTAAAAAGTCAAATTTGAAATTTCGTACTACGTAATAATAATGTTCGGTTTTCAAAACACATAGATTAAATAATTCGAGAGCTACTGAATGTGGCTGCCTTGAAGTGCTTGTACATATCTAGTATATATTCTCAAATCGATAAAATGTGACTATGGTTAATTATTACACCACACATACAAAAGAATGATTTGGAATTATTGTTTGACACGGCCTGAATTATGTGTGTATTCTTTCTTAATTAGAAGTAACAACTGGAATTAAAATTTTCGCGCTGTTTGTCAGTTAACATAAGTTCATAGCTTTATTATACTAACAATTAGTAAACAAATAAATACATTTGAATTTTGAAGTGAATTTAGAAACACTCTTCTTCACTATGCTGCTTTAACGTCCCGAGCCATTGTAATTCCATCAGTCATATCATTGCTGACGAAGTCAATGCTTTTATCGGAAGCAACGATGTTACAACGATATGAATAATTATAAATTTAGCAATTATTTCCTATTCAGTTAGTTCTACGGTAGGCACAATTAAATTTTATATTAATGGAGTACTTCTCATTTTAACGATACCCGTACAATATTCTGCGGTAATTACACGAACCGAAAGTTAAATGAAATTTTAATTGGATTTTGATATCAAATTCACAAACAGTTAATAAAAGCCCATTCACGTTATGTTCAGGACAAGGGCATTGACTTTAATTATGTGTAATAGATATTTGATGCATACATGTAAATAGAAAATTGTAAGGTCTCACAGAAGACTACATTGAAATGTATTTCCCATTGTATCTCATTTCCCCAATGTACATGCCAGAGCCCATTCCCATCCCATGCTATCACATCCCTCCCCATTTTCTCAACCCTTTCTTCAAATGCATTTCTATATCTCCAAATGTAGGCAGCGCATCCGAGAGCGTGCTAACGCTTGCCATTCTGGACTGATGTTGGCATATATAGCGGATGTTTATAGACGACGGTATCCACTTACCACCGGGTGGACTGTATGCTTGACTACCGTCTTTTTTCCATGAAAAAATATAAATATGTTTATTTACTCAAGGTATGAGTAATTTACTTAACATACCCATACCATTTGTCTGTGTCTCTCCACTGCTGCGTCTCCCAAGGACCACCATCACACACGGTCTTCTCTATCAGCAACATTCTTCAAGTCGTCGTTTCATCAATCTGGAGGGCGTTCCCAGTTCGTGGTCTCCATTCAAGGACTCCTTTACCCCATCGGTTGTCGATCCTGGTCTTTTAACATAAATTTCATTAATATAGGCAGCGATTTTGTAAACGAATGAAATCAGAATTTTATAGTAAAGACAGACAAGGGAGGCGAAGGGCAATTGAGCGAAGATTGTTGAGATAGACGAACAATGCGCCTCGTTTGATAGATTGCTGTATTGTTACAATTGCTGACCCTACTGCTGAGGCCAAATAAGGAAGACCTATGCACCTCTGTATTACTCGAAGAAAGTTTATAGGCAAGTACTAACTTCAGGAGGCTTACGTATTCTGGTCTTTGCACGCCGAGTAAGAAATTTTATTTCGTAAAACTTACAAACTACACGTTTCTGTTGATTGAATTGTGTTGAGAGGTTTACAGCTAATGCGTTTTTATAGTTGCGAAATTAGTTATGTTTTTTTATTCTTGTGGAGATAGCAGACGAGGGTGCGGCACATATTATGGTAAGTGGCCACCGCCGTCCATGGACACCTGCAGCATCAGGGGAGTTACAAGTGTACCGCTGACCTGGCAGGATCCTAATCACAGCTCCCTTGAAGAACCCCATGCCGTAGCTCAGTGAAGAAACCAGTGGCAGTTCATTCTGATTTTTCTTAAATAGCGTTAGTACTTCATTCTACTCCATCAATTGCGCATCAACTTCATCATCTACTCCATATGAGAGGAAACCGCGTGTTGAGAAGCGAAGTGTGCGATGTCTGCTGGCCACGTGGACCGATGACTCAAAGAAATTCGCCGGTAGTAGCTAGATGGCAAGAATAGAAAATCGTGTGTGGTGGCGTGGCTTGGGAAAAGCCTAGATCTAGTAGTGGAGAGACACATACACAGATATCGATAACAGATATATTGGCATTAGACATGGCCATGTGTTGTCAGCCGGCTTTGGAATAACACCGCACCATGTCTTCCAGTGTTTCTAGACACCCACGAAAAAAGATGGCGGCAGAGTGTATTCTGCAGTGTACTGCAGTCCTGATATTCCCTCAGATCTCTATCTCGGACAAACATCAGTGCAGCAGTCGTGAAGGATACCTAAGATAAAAATAGAGATTATGATAATAAAAATAAAAATTATGAAATCAAGCAGGCGAAACCGCTGGTAAATGCTAGTCTAGCGGGTTCATTTTTATCAATCAGTAAATTGAATTTTTCGCTGGTAAATTGAAATAGCTCTCTGCGTATGATGAATGCATGGCAGAAATAACAGCGCGCACGAAATTTCAATTCGCAGTATTATCTGGTTAATTTTCAAATGGAGTGCGGTTAACGGTTACAGCCGATACGTAGTCATCTACGTTGATGCGTTGATGGGTTTCCACCTGGTACAGTTAGCAGAACCGTAACAATAATAATACTTTTTAATATCTCTTTGGAGGCAGGTACTGGGTTAGGTATATTGAGTGCAGCATCAGAAGGTTACATAAATGAACTAAATAACTATTATCCTTCCTAATATTACATTGTTTGAATACATAATTAACTATAAGTATACGGGTACAGTGTACACAGTGGCGCTCTATGACAAGTTGCTAACAGCGTGCGCGTGTTGCGTGCACTGTGTCAACATATGTCAGCATAGGATGCCGTATTATAGTCACACACCGGAGCAAAGGCTCGAAGACGATCACGACACCTCTGTTGTGGCCGCTCCTTCTTTGTGGACGTGACTATTCCTGGAATAAGTCTGATATCGTGTTAATGGACCGGCCTTAAATCGTGTATCGAAACTCCCTTATTCTATCAAAACTCCATTTATTTCCCCTCGGCCACAACATGGTCAAGTTCTTCGAAAAAATTCAGATTGAACATACGAGTGATATCTTTTCAATCTAAAATTTACTTTTTGTTGCCAACGGTACTCTGCTTTGTCGATAATGTCGCATAGCCGAAACATCCCTTTGGTTCAGTTAATGACATTGCTTTATAGGATTTCACATCAGCGTATCATTGGTTTTCCAGTACTGACCACTGTTAGGTCTTGAACTCACTGTACGGTACAGTGAACACATCAATACTAATTCCGTCTTATATAATACGAATACAAATTCATATTCGATATAAGTCCTTAAAGCTCCACTGCAGGGCTTAAAACCACCACATGGTCTCAATACGTATTTGTGGATATTACACATACCCCAGAATGAGATTGGTTCCCTGAAATTCATATTTCGGATCAAGTTAATGTGTACATACTCGTATTTTATGACGTAAGTAGCCAATAATTACCTCTCAAATAGCATTCATAAAGTTGTGAGTTCAAACCTGTTCGTACCACTGAATTTGTATTTATTTATATGGATTTTCTCAGTTATCATCGACTTAGTTGTAAAAGAGAACATTGTGAGGAAACATGCTCTAGAATTTTAAAAAAATATACTGTAAGTGTATTCGGGAACTGCTCAAATCGATGAGAGATATTTCTTGTGGAAAAGCGACTCTATGTCGCCAATGTCTTTCATTAGTTATTTTGCTGTTTTGTTGAATATGGTTTCTATACTTTTTTATTTTTCCTTTATTTTCGTCTTTGTCGTGATCTCACATCACGACTGGTTCAGTACCTGTGAGTTTCGTAGTATAATGTCATTAAGAATCATCACTGTTGGATGGATTGTTGTTGATGATATGCAAATGAGTCACACCATGTGAGTGGCCGAACCAATTTAATTGGCAACTTTTTTGGCTATTCATCATTCCACCCTCCTGCTATCAGATGTCACTGACACATAAAACAAATCGCAGGCCACTGCAAGACGTGTAAAAATGAAATACGAGCCAACAAGATACGATCGTTTCTTATCTTGATCTAAATTAGCATAAACAAACGTCCGGGAGCCCTCGGACATCTGACACCGAAGCCTCGAAACTGTCGGACACAATTACCGTCTCCATTTAATACAATGGCTAATGGAGCTGAAAATGTAGGCACGTGTGGAATAACCTTGGTACGACGCCTTTTAGAACTGATAAATGCTTGAAGTGTGTTCCTAATTAAAGAATATCTCGTACTTGTCCAGGATAGACCTTTTGATTAGTCTTCACTAAGATCGTGTTGGTTAAATTTATCTTGACAATAGAAAAGGATTTTGAACGCAGTCCAAGGATTTTTAAGAAATTATTCGAAAATCACTGTATAGATACCAATTATTTTGTTATTGTACGTAAAGAATTTTAGGTGCTTAAGCTTTAGCCTTACTAGGAAATTATGTTAAAAAATGTAAATCTTTTTAACCGCTCCAGGAATTTTTAAGTAATTATTGAAATTTGAAGTAGAATTAATATGCTATTGTTCGTAAACATTTTTTGGGGCTTGAACAAGATGACTTAGTCAGTCGTTCTAGAGAGTCATATGAAAGGAATTTCAACTTTGAAGTAAATATAGGCATCTTGAACGAATGCAAAATTGTATTGACCAAAAATCTTACTAGTCTACCCAGTTTCCAGTATATACATATATAATAGAGACGGTATCCACTTGTAAGATTGGGAATATGAAAAACTAAACCCGTCTGTTTCTATTCTGATTAATAATTTTTTTTCTCACAATCTTAGGATTTTATAAATAGGGTGATTTAAATCGAACCCTCTAACATCAACGCCACAAATGCGGTCGAAATTCTGCCGATTGTCGAGAAACTTGGCAATCAGCTATTCAAAGGGAAATTATATCGCGAGTAATTATTGGGACGGAAACCGCGAGGGTTGAAATCTATGAGATAAGATTTAACTGGAAGAGTCTACTGGATGAGAACGATCACACCGCATGATTCTGTTTGAATATTTGTAATACGGATTAGGATAACTTATTATAGACTTGATTTATAATCTCACATTTACCAACGGCACAAGCGGTTATAACAGAGAGAGACAGTTTAAGGTTGACAGGTGACAGCTATTCACAGTTGACATTAATAGCGTGTTTACACATTCTAACAGATTCAAAGTCAAGAAATTAAAAGTAATTATAATCAGATAAGATTTTTTTATGAAATTCTGACATGATGTGCCAAAATCAGAGCTTTCATGTGTTAATCATTTGTGACTGACATTTGCTTTTATCGCAGATAAGTATTTCCAATTATCCATCTTCCGCAGTCCTTTCTTCAAATCCACTTTTAAATCTCCAAGGGTAGGCGGCGCTTCCGTGGATTGGTCAATAATCGTCATTCTTATCTATCGTTCTTTTATAGTAATGGTGGCGGTGGTAAGTTTCTAGATAAGAGGTTACCAGCGGCCCATAGACACCTGTAAGAGGTTGCGACTACACTGCTACCTTATGGGATTCTATTCACAGCTCTCAAGTACCTCACTGGAACTCCATGTACCTCACTGGAAAATCTCAGTTAGCATTTCCTTCCACAACTTACGGGCTCACCGTATAAATTATTTTGAAGATCGCATTATATGCAGCGGCTTCTTGCCAAAGGCGCGTGAATGGCCCCGCCTTTCGATGATGAGAGTTACAATAGTAAAATCTTGAAATTATCATCAGAACATCTTTTTCGAACATTCTCCTTTATACAAACGGTAGAATACGCAGAGAAAAGCCACATTTCTCCGGACTTTCAGCCATTCTAAACCGCCTGTGACAGTGGGATTGTCGACATTCGGATTGAAGTTAGCTGGTATTTCGGTGCACCAGTGGCCCAGAAGTGTGACCAGTATGTATTATAATGTGGTCTTTTTACTTTTAAATTTGTAATTGGTCGCTAATGCAAACCTTCTGCGATTGTAATCCACCTGAGCTAACGTTGCAATATATCCGTAATAGCTTACCTCTTCTAGTAATGTTTAATCCACGTCGCAGTTCAGTGCCCGTGTAGCTTGAAGTAAAACCTCCCTAATGCCCGCCACCCTGGACCGGAAGTTCAACTGCTTGATTAATATAAAGTCTTCCATTATATTAATTGAAGTATCTCAGTTTCGAGATTTGTTTTAATTAATAATTTTGCGGTTGAACCCCTGAGATGGATGTTTCTTTGACTGTTTGTTACCAGGTGTCAGGTGGTCGTTTGGAGAGTTTTAAGCCTTTGTGGTAGCTTCTTTGAAAGTGTTTTAGGAATAAGCTAAATTGTTCTATTGGTTTATGTTAGGTGTCAGCAAGTGAAATTGTATGATTATTATAAAATGTTGTGATCTCCAAAAGTAGTTCCGCAATTGCATGAAAGGAAAAAGATAATAATAAGGTAATTATAGGAATTTCATTGTCGGTAATAGCCTCAGATGGCCCTTACAATTAAATTTCTATCTCAGTTGGTTTTTTTTTTAAACGTACTTTATAGTTTTTATATATAACTAAACAATTTAATCAAAATCATAGTATAACAATAGATACAGAGTCACCTAAAACTTAGATTTCTCAGCTTCTTAATTTAGAATTAGCTTAACCCACCCACTATCGGCAAATTTCTTCAAGTCATTCTGTTCATCTGATCGAAGCGCGTCTCACATTGCATTTCCCGGTACGTGGGAGACCACGTCCTTGAGTCCTTGAACGGAAACGTTCGAGGACTCAATTATTCCATCGGTTGTCAATCCTGCGGCAGATATGACTTGCTTATTTCCACTTCAGCATGCTGATTCTATGGGCTATGTCGGTGACTTTCGTTTTTTGGCAAATGTCTGCGTTTCGTACTTTATTCCTCAATGAAAACTCTTTACATTCACTACCAGAAACTTCTTTAAATCAAATAAGTCAAAATTAAAATGTTTATTATACCACAATAGACTACCTCTCCATTGTTGGATAGAGACCTGTCCTGTGCCTGGCCACTACACATGACCTTTCGCACTTCACATCCAGCCACTACCGGCAAGCTACTTCAAGTCGTCGGTTGACCGCCGGAGAACGATATTTGTAACGTTTAAAACATTTTTCAAAGTAGGGATGTTCTTTTGGTATTTAAAAGTAAACCAATATTCCTAAATAGGTGGATCAAATAGAAAGGTACACATCAATAGGGATAACAAAGGAGTGACACGGTACGGGAAAAAGAAACGTAATGACGAGCAAAAATCCTTTTCATCTCAGCAAAGGAGAGGGCGGTAACACATTATCGAAAATAAATAGTAAGGTAAATCGGCGTTACGAGTATTTCAAAACAATATCTTATGCGCTGCTCCTCGCTTTTGCGCCGTTGTAGGAAATAAACGTGCAATTAAATAACGGGCTATATTATTAATCAAAACTATTATGAAATTAAATGGCATTTAATTTTACAATGCGCCCACAAATTCGTCTAGTCAGGAGCTCTTACAATTTTTATTATAACACTTATGATAAACCAATATAAACCAACCGGTGAGTACCACTGCCGACCTGCGAAGTACTTGCAAGGTTGTATCATTGTCATGGAGAAATATTTTTCGTAGTAGGCATATTTTGTTAGTGACAACGGTTAATTCTTTACTGTAATTTAAGACGTGTCAAATATCGGTCTTTGCCACAGCTGTGCGCTGATGCGTGTTTGTATACCTCAGACGCATTTCGTATGTCAAATGCGAAAATAGGTTACTGTGTCTTCAATGTATTGTGGCGGAAATGTCTCGGCAGGCGCAACAGGAAATGAAGACCGCAACTTGGGCCCAATTTGTTGAAACGAAACGAAACTTTGGCCCCGAGAAAATTAACTGGTGGGTTTACTTTCGCATAATCATCTCTATTTACCCCACCGTGTATCAGGGGGTAAGGTTTCCTATACGTGGTATAATGTATATATGTGTGCGTGGTATAACCTTCGCCATACTCTTTTCACTACGGAATATAATAAGAAAATCGCACATCTGTGCTTTGTACTGTAATACATAAATCGAAGCCGTTTGTTTATTGCGTATACCGTTGCCTTTTTAATGGATATGGTTTATGCACTCTGTTTGTCTGTACACGTGTGCATGCTTTTAAAAATGTAGTGTAAACTAGTCCTTAAGTCGTTGTTAAAATAAATACAAATTAAATTCCGATGGCATAATTAACTTTGACTCTTGCTCCATTTGAAGATTTCGCAGGCATAGTGCACTAACTGAAGGGGCCATTTCTTAACATGGCGTTTATCGCCGTGAATAAATATCTTACGGAAACTTATTATAAATTCATACGACCTCATCAATAAGCATCGTTTAAGAAACCACACATTTTTGTAGTAAGAGCTATAAATTGTATAAATGCTAAAATGTTTTTACGTTTTACAAAGAATTATAATGAATCCCACATTTAAATTTGATATACCATCTAATTAAACAAAAATCAATGATAAGACATGCTTACATTTATAAACACTACTATTTTGATACATTTTTTAATGGATGTTAATTGTCTTTGTGTGACCAGTGTGTGTTGCCAGTGATGACCTACGGCACCGAGACGTGGTCTCTGACTATGGGCCTCATAAATAAGCTCACTGTCGCACAGCGAGCTATGGAGAGGGCTATGCTCGGGGTTTCCCTACGTGATCGAATCAGGAATGAGGAGATCCGTAGACGAACTAAAGTCACCGACATAGCCTCTCGGGTTAGCAAGCTGAAGTGGCAGTGGGCAGGGCACATAGCTCGAAGAACCGATGGCCGATGGGGCAGAAGGGTTCTCGAATGGAGACCACGTACCGGCGGACGAAGCCGAGGACGTCCATCTGCTAGATGGACAGACGACCTCATAAAGGTTGCGGGCACCCGCTGGATGCAGGTCGCTGCCGATAGGTCTAAATGGCGGACAATGGGGGAGGCCTATGTCCAGCAGTGGACGTCTAAAGGCTGAGATGATGAATTGTCTTTGCCAGATAATGTTAGAGTTATAATAAATGGTTGGCGATGTAACGTGGGGCGTGGACGGTGCGCGCTCGCGCACATATCCGGTTATAGAGTAAGTTCTGTGTGTTGCACAGAAGATACAAAGTTTTTGATGTTCTTCGTTTTCTAATTATGGGATCCTGTAATGGAACATAATAAAATTATTATAAATTACAACAGTAAGTATAGCAAAAACATTGCTGGATAACATGGCTGCATTGCAGGTGTCCACGGGCGGCGGTGACCACTTAGCACCATGTGGTGTCCCCGCTCGTCTGTCATCGCTTCTTTAACAAAGAAAAAACACCTAGTTTCCTAACCAATATGAGAAATTAATTTTGATCTAAATCTATCTTAATTTTTAATTGTCAAATAAGCCGTAATACATATAAATTTCAAGTACGGTTAACAACAATAACTTCATGTACAATATTGACATAAAAACATTTGCATTTTAAATGTAACTCAATTAGCATTTAACATATTTAAGGCGCGATGTAAGTAAAAAGTGGGAATAAATTATATCTAATTATGCGTCTGCATGTTAACCCTCTCGTTGCGCACGCGCCTTGCGCTACCCGTGACCGCGAACTGCTCATTTGCACATCAAAGTCGCCACAATGAACACGTGTTTCACATTCGAGCCGGTTAGGGTTCCGTGAGGGAATCTTATAATTTATTTTACAAGGGTATTAATTAAACATTAGTAATTAAACAGCATGATGTAATGATATTTTTTTAATGAATACACTTTGACATATACCTATATACATATACAGTACACATATACATATACAGTATGTCTCCATATACTTATAAAATACTTAAATACAAATGTAACATTTGCATGTTGTATATGATATAAAGATCTAGACCTCGTGGCCGGGTAGCCAGCATGCTGGCAGCATTACCCCGTTGAATGGCTTATGCGATGAGCGAGGTAATTGCCGATCCTAGGGTCATCAGGCGTTTCGCTATATCTTACGTGCATTATGTTTTTTTTAACTGGGCGGGTGAGATATATATCAATAAAAGACAATACCTATGAACATAGCTCTGAGGAACTATCCACCTGTAAAAGAGTGGACTCGCCAACCCGCTTGGCCAGCGTGCCGTTTTGAGGCCATAAGTACCCCATGGACAAGACAATGTACACGAGAAGGCCCGTGTCCAGGTGTGGACGATATAAGGGGCGAGGGCGGTGACGGTGCGCGGTGCGACAACACGTGAGCCTAATGATAAAGTGCTCAGAAACCTTTATTGATCTATTTGAAATTAGCAAGTACGATAAATTTTCCTATGAACTATGAACTATGAACATACCCCTATGTTCATAGTAACGCAATGCAACCATGAAACATGAATGTGCAACGTGAAAATGGTTTCATACTCGAGATGAAGGCACAGACCGCAGCTTAATCAAACAATGTAATCCAAAACATTGACATAACAGACTTTAAATTAAATTTAATGCAATAACGCCTATTTTTTTTTCTTTCTAATTCACTGCAAGAATGAGACCCTTAACTTATATTTTTTTTTTTGTGCTAGTTCGATATATTTTGACTAAAGTTATAAAATAACTTATAAATGGTGCAGTAATATACAATATACATATTACCTATATATATATACATAGAGGTACCTATATATGCATAATTAATATAATTAGTAATATATTGTATAATAATGAGCGCGTCTTCCCGCCACTAAACTGATATATCAGTTTGGTGGAAATTATTGTAATGTATTAATTATGTAATGTTAGTACATATATTTAATTATTAATTATAATTTTTATTGAACCCTGTATACGGAATCCATTTTGTAATATATAGCATTAGCTAATTTGCATTACAAGCATGTTACGCCATGCGTGGTGACATTTTGAATCAATTGCGATCCATTGTAGCGTTTATGGTTGGATCGACCCGGCAAATTACTGCTTCTTTTATGAGGGCGAGCATCGGAGGGTTGAAAATCAATGGAAATAAGGTTTTTTTATGATTGTTTATTATTTATTGTCTTTCGTACATTGTGATGTTGATGTTCTTTATCAGTGACTGTGGAATCGTTTGTTTTATGGAGTGAAGGCGGCAGACAAGCATACAGCCGCCCATGGACATTCGCGATGCATACCAACACCAGTGCAGAATGACGAACCTTGCCACGCCTTCGGATGCGTTGCCTACCTTTAGAGATTAGGAATGGCATAGGCTCTAGATCTCACTCACTACCGAAACACGTACTTATATTTGAGTAAAGTGAGAATTACAGTAGTGCATTTTACGGTAATCTTCTGTGAGTGCGGGCTAACTTGGCCAGTTGACTGCGCTCAGCGGCTGTGGGATTGCTGAGTGCAACCCTCTCCCTTCCTTATTATGCTCGGCTTAGGGAACAAAATAACAAAGATTAAACCGATTTTGATTGAAACAAACCTGTTTAAAGCTTGATTGTTGAATTTACACAGAACCGACACAGAAACGTTGTGTTTTCTTAATATAGGTACTCTTTTATATATGTTGTTTCATGTTATATATAAGGTATAATAAAATTAAACTGCAACATTCTAAGGGGTTCAATAGAGAAGATGGTTGGCAAGTACCACCGGCTTGGGATCCAGTCATTAAATTAATTATATCCTAAGGCTAACGCAATACTGCAAGACCTCTGGACACCGTGAGCGAATACTGCGTGCATAGGGAATGTTATGATTAAAAAAAAATTCAGACGGTACTTCAAATAATTTCTTAATAACTCAAGTGACAAATAAAATCAATTAGTCACCCCGTGACCACGTCCACAGCAAAGTGTTCGAAACGTCGGGATATAAATAATGTTAAATATACGCGATTTAAACCGTTCAAAGTTGTTTAATTGCTATGTATAGTAATCGCGAAAACCTAAGAAAATATTATTCTAAGGGGTTGTGAACATGATGTATGTACCCGACTATTTAATCGATATTGAACCATTTCTTCTAATTCATTATAAATTATTTTCCGCAATGAAAGTAGAATGAGGTCACACTGACCTATGCAGTCATTGCTACTATTATTAAATACCTATTTGGTATATTACATACAGGCTTTCCTCCCTCACTCACTCGTTCTCATATTCAATGCCCTCACCTATAGTTCTCTAGGGCAGCAGGAAGGTTTTGCCCCACAATTAAAGTAAAAATAGAAGTGAAACTTCACCACAGGTAATTAGGCCGGCGCTCTTTCGGACCAGCACACGTCGCAACTTTTAACTATATACTTGGATGCAAAAAAATTAGGTACCACTTTTTTTTATTTTTGCTTTGAATTTAATTGTGTCATCTAACAAAGGCTTATATTTTCCTTTCTTATAAAAATTTATTTATTATTGTATCATATCTTCGCTATTTCGCGCGAAACTGAGTCAAATTCGGCCAATTCAATAAATGTATGAATCTCATTTAAGTTCTTGATATTTGTTAGATAAAGAAACAACATCCATACAGGTGCTTCAAGTTACAATTCATACAAATTTGACTGCTACAATGGATATTATCATATATCACTAATCGACACGTTGTTGTAACATCACTAATGGTCATGTAAATATAAATATGAATAAAATGTCATCACATTGTACCTATATATTATTGTATATATATATATATATATATTATATATGAGATATATAAATACTGTGTTTAGGCTCATTAATACTCTTAATTTTTATTTTGTTTATTCACAACTTAAATTTACATGGAACGTAATGTTTACTTGGATCGCGTACTTAAATTATCACATCTGTCTATTAATAATATGGGCCATAGTATGTGTAGCTTTACAATTTTTTTATCGATAGTCAATGATTA
The DNA here is from genome assembly GCA_914767545.1 of Sesia apiformis. Lineage (NCBI taxonomy): Eukaryota > Metazoa > Arthropoda > Insecta > Lepidoptera > Sesiidae > Sesia > Sesia apiformis. The sequence goes on from OU611962.1 coordinate 2,241,473, forward strand.
ATAGACTGCTATTATTTTTGTTTTTAATAATCGTTTTTGATATATTCAATGAGAATAAATATAATATTATTATTATAATATTTTTTTATTTATCTTGTAAAATTACGATACGAAAAGTTTATAATCGTATCTTAATTGTTCATTTTTCAAATTTAAATCAAATAACAAAGTTACAGATACGATTCCCGACTGAAACTTTTTATGCATATTCATCAATTCGCGTTTTCCAACGACTGACAATATAAAGTTTGGCAATTTGAACAAGTTTCTGAATATTTTAATACAGAATATTCCTTTTGAAATAATAATTAAAGTTTCTAAAAGTCACATTCAAATGACATGTAAAAATTTCGAATTTTCATAATCGACACAAAAAAACTCTTAGTTAAATGTGTGTGGTCAATAGCGCTCTGTTGGTAAATGGTTGATGGCCCTATACGGCGACTAACGAAGTCCATTATTAGTGGCTAGATGAAAAGAGCATATATCTGGCAGTGGAGAGATAAAGGCTGATGATACCATATGGTGCTATTTGTCATTATCATACTATACTGTTCAATGTATAATTTTTGACCTTAAGTGTAATATGACGTATGGCCCGGTACGATATTCTGACATCATTTTGAAATCACCAAGCATTGTATAAAATAAATTGCAGCAGAATCAATCTAATGCCCATTTACACGTGATTATTTCAAAGTTAATACGTGTTCAGTATTGGCGTATGTCCAAATCGCATGTTGTATCTTGGCACAGAGCCAACACTGGCTAAGGTCAACATTATAGAAATTGCTTGGTGTTGAAGTTGTTTATGAATGATGCCATATCAGATTGACGGGAATTGATTAGGTTAGTCGGCGGATTTTCATACTTATTGTTAGTTTTTGTGTTTATTAATATGGACCAACCACCGATATGTACCCCACATGATGCCTTGAATGGAGACCAAGTATCGGGTACCAGCGTGGGACGCGCTAAGCCCATGTGGATCGACGACTTGAAGAAATTTACCGGTACTCGCTGGATGAGACGAGCGTAAGACCGTGTATGGTGATTGGTGGCGAGCCTTGGAAGAGGCATACCTATATCCAGGAGTAAAGAGATATAGGCTGATAGTATGTTATGGTAATATGCTCATTTGAATATATATATTAAAATGGGAGTGAATGAGAGTTGCCGGAGTGACCCCCCGTTCATGTTAAATGACAGTCTGTACTCGTATTATTTAACCCAATTGTAACCAATTGTAATTGTACCCAATTTAACCCAACCGCGAGGTATTGGAAACGTAACGACGCTTTTATATAGAATTTGGAAGGAGGAGGGTGCACGCTGTAATCCTACATCCACTGGGCGCACTCGACTGGCCAAGTTACTCCTCTCTGACAGAAGACTACTATGAAATGTAGTTCATTTCTAACTTTATTCTCTCCAATGTAAGTACATGTTTCGGTAGTGAGACATTCCAGAGCCCATTCCCATCCTTTTCTACACCTCCCCATTTTTCGAACCCTTTCTCCAAATCTACTCCATAATCTCCAAAGGTAGCGCGTCCGGGGGGTGCAGGTATAGATGATGTTCATGGGCGGCAGTATCCACTTCTCGCCGGGTGGACTATCTGCTCTTCTGCCACCTTTTTTTCATAGAATTTTATACACTTTTCATGGTCGACGAGCAGGCAGGCCACATGATGACAAGTGGTCACATGACACCTGCAACACCAAAGGGCATGCGGGTGCGCTGTCGATCTTGCAGAATCCTGTCCAAAGCTCTCTTGAAGAGCCACATACTGTAGCGTAGCGGAAACACCTCAGCTGGCAGTTCATTCCACACCTTTCAGGTTCGTGGTATAATAAACGCCACATATTTTCTATGAAGAAATATGATATGTAATTTATTTATTTTTTTAACACTTCATTGCACAATATCGCACAAAAGGCGAGCTTAATGCCTTGAGGCATTGTCTAGCAGCCAACCTTTGGGTTGATCAGAAAAGTTCAATTAGGAGGTGCATTGAACTACACAATTTAAATGGTGTGGTAAAATAAATATAATACATTATTACATATACATACATACAAACTCACATAAGAATATTTATAAAACATACAAGGTATATATAATCAATGGATACATTATATAAATTAAGTATCGACATAAGTAAACAAATAAAAAAAACATGTTGCTGACAAAAGTAAAATAAAAATGAAAGCAAAAGGAATTGATCGACTCAAGTTGAATTGTACGTACTCGTGAATTGTACTCGGCCGCCACTGTAACTGTAGCGCATTACACTAAGATTTATCCCTTATCCCCCCCGCCCCGCGTAGTGGCCCTAACGAGGCGAAAGTTCCGCGTCTGGGTACCCTCGTTAAACGGCCCGAGACATTTGTGACAGTAATGTGTTTTTTGTTCAAGATTATATCGAACGTTTTGTAATAGTTCGGTAATAGTGTCATTGTTACACGTATTTTTTACCCAATACTTTGGAGAATGTATAATTTTATATGTACGACAATAATGTGACAAACGCCGATGGATATCTATCAAGAATGATTAAGGTTGTCGGGCCTTCGGATGCATCGTTTGCCTGTGATCGAATCACAAGGCGTCAAAAAAAGAAATTTTATTTTATTGACTAACTAAAGTCGTGTGCTCGCTACCTTAAATAAATTATTTTAACAAATTTAAGTATAAATTTAGTAACAGCATTAGTCATCTGGTAAGATTGTTATTAGAAAGTGATTAGTTATTCGCTCTGTGAGGCCCAATAGACATGCAACGTTCGTATCCGACTGTGTAAACATAGGGCGTCCCACACTATGTTTGCCGATACGTATTAATTATTCTATACAAATGATTTTTGTTAAGGACTATTAAAACTTTAAAAAAAGCGTTTATTTTATAATTCTTTAATAATTATTTTCATATTTATCCATTTTACGGATAGTTTGACATTTTTATGACCATTTTATATTTAACCCATACATGACGACTTAAAGACGACATATTCAGATGACGGAAGTTTAGACCGGCCCCCCGTCACGACCGGTTTACCGTGTAGCTACGGACCCTGTCCTTTCCATAATAATTACAATGTAACACAACACAACACAACTTTTACACACTATTACACAATACCCAGTTTAGTAGATGGCCCCTGACTACAAAGGTTGTAATTATAATATTAAGTAGTCGGATAAGTTCGCGGCCCTTTTATATTGAGAATAATAAATACTTTTCTGCATTACATAACGGAATATTGTCCATTTAATTCAACTGTCTTTCGCCATTTTCCTGGCAGAGCCAGGTTTCTGGTTTTTTGAGGTTTCTGAGCGAAAAACTGATTTTAATGGTTTATATAGGCTTCCCTTGAATGTAATTTTATTCCATTTGGAGAAGTTTGTAAAGACCGGAATAAATGATAATGCGAAGGTGCTATGTCTGGACTGTATGGAGGATGGAGGACATTCTTTTTCAAAATCAGTTATTAATTTGTTTTTCCGTCAATCGACTTCTTGCTTAGATATCGTTGTGTTTGCAACTATGGAAAAGTTAAAAATTCCCGTTATTTTCGAATATGAGTTCAGTCGTGGCAGCAATGCAGCACAGACGGCACGCAATATACGCAATACGCACTCAGCACGGACCGAACACCGCAATCGAACGCACAGTGCGTATTTTTTTTAACCGTTTCCGTTCTGGGAATTTCGACCTCAAGAACAAGTCTCGGAGACTGAAAGCCGATAATTACGAATTGAAAGCAATATTGGAAGCGGATTCATCTCAAATCACGTCTGAGGTAGCCGCAGCCTTCATTGTAAGTGACAAAACGATATTGATTAATTCGTGTCAAATCGGGTAAGTGAAGAATTACGGAAAGTGGGTACTGTATTAGCTTAATGAAATTCAGCTGCAAACATGCGTCGAAGCGTGCCTTAATGAAGCACAAATGTGCACAAAAATTGAGGAATTCTGAATCTTATCTGTCACTTATCTGTCAAATGACACTTGGTCAAATGACAGATGAGAAGTGGATCCTGTATGATAATCGTAAACGTTCGTAATAATGGTAGGGAACCCAGGAGACAGCAAAATCCGTCCACTGCTTCTCCATGATAACGACCACACACTGGATGACAGACAGTCTCAAAGTTATAGGATCTTAGACTGGAAACTGTCCGTCAACCACCGTACTGGCCAGACCTTGCCCTTACTAATTTTCTTTTTTTCGGAATTTGAATAACTTATTACAGGGTAAAAAATTCAACTCCGATGAAGCAGTGAGAAAGCCTTCGGAGAATTAATCGATTCTCGTCACCACGAGTTCTATAGCGGAGGCATCAATCAACTTCTATTTAAATGGCAAAAGTGCAATGATAATAATTGGAAATACTTCAATTAATTAAATGTATGGTTTTTATAAACAAAAAATGTTTTTTCAATGTAAAAGGGAAATTTCATAGGTATAATTTCATAGGACCTAATATAAACATAACTGTTCTGATGTTGGTCATGTGACCCAATCACACAACACAGGGACCATAAGGTACCATGTGTATTGTATAATTGGTATTAAAGGTATTAATTGGTACCATGGTAATTGGTATAACCTTTTATAATTGGTTAATAGTGTAACTGTACCTATTTTTTGTTAAGTGGCTAAATATTTTTTTATGATTTTATTAATCAACCCAAAATCAGTTTCTATCTCTTGTTACTAGAGTATTAAAGCTGATGTAGTTGGTACATTGCTGACTGTATGAATTCATTATACAGACGCGGTGCCTTTTCAAATTTGTGCCTAAATAATACGTAACTTCTACCTTTTGCGAAACAATATTTCATTGCTCTCCTAATTGTTGTACCTGGGAGTTGATAACAATGTAGAAACACATACTAACGAACTCGGCTCTCAGGTGCTTGCTCGGAGTGTTTGTTCGTGAGTTTTGTTCGGAAGTTCCGAAGCTCGAACATGACAATTGAACTCGACAGTCTAATTAGATGAGGGATGCGTGCCGGCGTAGAAGACGGGTGGAGTTGACTGTTTGTTTTATAATTTCTTAAACTTTGTTTTTGTCCTTGATTTTTTGTTAAGTAGTACTCATTGATTATCCAAAAGGGAGAGATGGATAATTCCTTGTAAGAAAAACTATTGACATGAGTGATACAAAAACGAGATGTGATAATTACGTTTTTAGCAGTCTTTTCTTAATTTATTTACATAAAATCAATTTCGTAAACATTACATCAATAGTGGTCACGAGTTTACCATTTCGTGACCATTCTTAGTATATTGCAAGCGAGTGAAATATTTAAGGTAAACATACGCATTTAGGATTCGTTTAATAGATAGATCAGTAGTTATATAACTGATTCTTTCATCCTTTTTCAAGTGATCGGTATAATTAGTTGTCTGTTTAGTATAACAGTTATTGCTATGTAAAAAAAAATAAGTCCGAAATCGAGAACTCTAGACCAAGTCTCGACTTGGGGTAATGTTAATTTGGTCCAATTTCACTACAGTAAGACACAAGTCTGTGCATTTACCGCTAAGAAAGTTCCATCTGTCGTGGCACCTCGATTTTAAAACACTCCTCTTAAGATCTCCGAAAGCTTTGGGATCCTTGGCGTCGATATTTCGAGCAAAGTCGAGTTTCGGAGTCATTTGGCGAGCAAGATAAAACTTGCCCGTAAAAAGCTCGGTGTACTGAACAAACAGAACGAAACAATGCTTCACTCCGAGGCGACGCTTGTCGTTTTATAAAGCTCAAGTTAGACCCCACGTGGAGTGCTGCTCACACTTCTGGGCCGGTGCACCGAAATACCAGTTGGACCGTTTTGACTCCGTCCATCGACGTGCTATCCGAATTGTCGACGATCCCACTCTCACAGGTGATTTAGAATCGCTCAGCATCCGTAGAGATGTTGCATCTCTTTGCGTTTTCTACCGCCTATATAATGGGCAATGTTCTGACGAACTGTTAAATTTGACGCCAACTTCGGGTTTTCACCATCGCACGGCACCCGCAAGCCCCTTGGTGTTGCAGATGTCCATGGGAGGCGGTGACCACTTACCATCATGTGGCCCGCCCGCTCGCTGCCATCTATGCTATATAAAAAAGGTACATTTGCATTTCTTTACCGGATAGTTCGACGTCCGCGCGATTGCCCGCACCCGACGTTTCCGTAAGCTCTCTCACGACTAGCGCGCTTTACCACTATTGTCGACATATTAGTATGTAAATGTTTACAAAGGGACAGGAAAGGGGTCCTTCTCATCGAATTTATGCCAACTGGGACCACCATTAATTCGGCCTCGTATTGTGAGACGCTTAAAAAATTGCGTCAAGACATAAACCTAAGAAGACCTAACTCTAATGCTAACGAAGGGAGTGCGTCTTTTGCATGATAACGCTCGACCTCACGTGGCACGCGACACAAAAGCGCTTTTGGATAACTTCGGTTGGGACATTCTCCCCACCCCCCTTACAGCCCAGACCTTGCCCCATCGGACTATCACTTGTTCACCAACCTAAAGAAACATATGGGTGGGAAAAGGCTGAATTCAGACGAAGAAGTGAAGACTGCAGTGAAGGACTACTTGGAAAATGAGGTGGATGGAGAGTTATATGACGCTGGCATACAAAAGCTTCCAGATCGACTACAAAAGTGCCTCGATATGAACGGCGATTATGTCGAAACATAGTGTATAAATACTCGATATAATCATGTAATTTTTTTTTTAATAAAGCTCATTTTCGATTTTTTATAATTATGGAGACCTTACTTTTGGGACAAGCCTCGTACTAGAAGACTGAACTAGTATATTTGAGCGATTGTACTAGTACCGAGCGTTCTCTGTAATGTCCTAGTAAGAATAAGATTTATGTGGCATCATTGAAAAAAGGCATTTCCAAGCCTTGTACCAAATAGGTATAATTTTATAGTTCATTGGTAGAAAGAGAACCACGTGGCTCACCATCACGACAGTTATGCTGTATTTCAAGACGAAATGTGACAAATATTGGTCTATTTGCTGTAGGACGCCGTTCTTAATGTAGTATTAATGTAGTTCGTGTGCGATTCGATCCGCATAACTACAGTAGTAGGTCCATGGACGGAGTAGAGTCATCTTCTTTATCCGATGCAGAACACAAAATATAAATATCTATATATACACAAAATATCTAAACATGCCGTGTACTTGATGGTCAATAGAATAAACTCCAATATAGTGTTATAACTTTTATTATGTATATTCTAGAGATTGTATTGTATACAATAAATAAATAAATTAATTAAATAAAAATTTCGTAGTTTTACACAAATAGCCTCTCAGTAGTCGGAGGCAATGGAAAATGGCTCCAATCCGTCGGTCGTTAACGTTTTCAAAAGTCCTCGCGATGGCACTCGATTGCATCGCTAGGAACCGAGTGGCTCCAGCTTCGGAACAGTTCACTGCACTCGTGGGAACTCTTCACGTATATGTTAAACAAAATATTATATGATACATTATTAGCTAGTTAGACTTGTTTTAGAGGAGTTCTTGTTGTCATTTTTTTTTTCTTCGTTGATAGATAAAAATTTGTTCATATGTGTGAGAACTTATTGAATTTGATTAGTGTTTTTTTGACTTGAAATTTCATTGTTTCAACAAAAATAAAATGTTAGAGGATGTTTCTATTTGAACACAATGTTGGAACAACTAAACAAATAAAAATACTGATCAAAGGACTCCCTTTTGTTCAGAAAACGTCTCATGTACCTAAAATTTGTTCATATGTGTGAGAACTTATTGAATTTGATTAGTGTTTTTTTGACTTGAAATTTCATTGTTTCAACAAAAATAAAATGTTAGAGGATGTTTCTATTTGAACACAATGTTGGAACAACTAAACAAATAAAAATACTGATCAAAGGACTCCCTTTTGTTCAGAAAACGTCTCATGTACCTAATAAAGTGTTGTTACTTTACTGATTTTGATTTATGGGGCATAATGTTTTGAAATTACTGTTTTGAAAACTTTACTTTAGAACGGTGGTGAAATCTAACTATCAATTCTCGAGTTATATAGTGAGATTCTAAATTCAAAATCTGTCCCATACCACTGAATTTCTTCTTAAGTACCTACGGCCTTTTCATTTTTTTTGGATTTAATAACTACTAAACAAGATATATCTAAACTATTTTTGTGCTGCACTTCGTTTCATTCGCTTAAGAAATTAATGCGCTTGACCATTAATTTCTTAGGCTTGACGGTTTGACCACAAATTTACATAACATTCCATTTATCTGGTCACTCTTGTAGACATACTAAAGTCGTAATCTCTAAAATCTATACACTCGCCGACAGAATGCATTAACTATTAATTTTTATATGTCGTTATCGAGAGGAATCGATCCTTAATGGACGTTACGCTTAGCCAGATGATACTGCACTTTTCGACCACCCTGCGAGCCCTCCAACGTAGCACGCTTGCACGCTATAACATGCAATGGAACAATAAAAAGGTGTAGGGTATTTAGTTACACTTTATGTGTAGACGGCAACATCTATACGCAGAACTGTTTCTAACACTTATTACCATCGTTTTGAGGTGCATATTTTTATTTATTGCTTCAGAAAGGGTTGGGGAAACGGGGAGGGATAAGATGGGATGGAAATGGGCTCTGGCATATCTCACTCACTATCGAAACACGTACGTACATTAGGGAATAGGATAAAGTGGGAAAGGCAGTACATTTCAATGTATCTAGTCTTCTGTGAGAGCGGGGCAACGAGGCCAGTCGAGTGCACTCGGCGACTGTTGGACTGGAGCGTGCTAAAAAGTCGAAAAAGAAAATAGTCCTAAGTCAAATTCATAGGTTAATTTCATCACATTCAAACTCACACGGCCTGATATTAGGAACTAACTTAAGTTTTAAGCTATGTGTAAGATTAATGTAAGTGTAGTGAGATTTAAACTAATGAGTAAGATAAGTGAGATTAAAAAATAATAATGCCACACTCAATGGCCCACACTAGGATTCCCTGTGTCGTGGGTTCAGAGACACATACAGAGACAAACACAAACCCAGACCCGAACATAAATTTGTCTTTTTTATTTTTTATTAAGTAAATGTATATACGACCGGTGATTAAACCCGAGACGTTTTGCATAGCAAGCAGGATCATTACCAACTACGCCAATCGGTCGGTCAATACAATATAGATCATACAAAAGTGAGAATACAAAACAAACTAATATTAAGAGTATGATATTTAATAAAATCACACAAGTTTCAGCTGTACGTGTTTACAACAAATTACCGGAACGAATAAAATTATTGTCAGGGAATACATATAAATACACTTTAAACAAATGGCTAGCAGAACGTACATTTTGTAATAAGAGTTTTTTTCAAAAATGACATGTTTCTTTTATAAAAGTAGTAACAATAGATTAGGTATAGTGACATTAATATATTAAATATGATTATTGTAAAATTTAATTTGTTCTCATGACATTAATACTATGTAAATATTGTACGCCTGATATGGGTAACAACTGTATATTAAATTTTTGCACTTTACACTCGTAAATATATTCCGATACTAACATAATACGAAAATATAGGTAGCAGTTGGATAGGATCTTTAATATTGGATAAGACTGCCTTAAAAGCAGTACTGAATATGTATTAGTTCTAAACGTGTTTGCGTCTTATACTCGTAGTATCATAAATTATACTAACGTAGGTACTCCAAAAGAATATTCTATAGTTAAATCTTATTTATAACTCTTGTAAAAGACTAAATTTTTTATTTTTTTTTTCCGCCAGGGTAAAAACACGCGGGAAGCGTCTCTCGAGGAGTTGAGGCGTCACATCCATAAATACTACTGTCCGTTGAAAAGGCAATTCATCGTACTGTTCCCCGAAGGAGGCTTCTTACACAAGAGGAGGGCCGTTAGCCAGAGGTAAAGTTACTGATAATCCCTTACTTTTCACCTGCATTTCTAATCCATGTTCTATTTTGTACGACCTTCCATTTGCAAACCATAGTAAACACGAGGGGACTTCGATTCTGCATACGCCACTCTCGGAAGACTACATTGAAATGTACTGCATTTCTTACTTTATCGTATTTCCCCGATGTACGTATGTGTTTCGGAAGTGAGTGAGATATGCCTGAGTCCATTCTCATCCCGTTCTATCCTATCCATCCCCATTTTCCCAGCCCTTTCTGTCAATCTTCAAAGTTAGGCAGCGCATCCTGGGGCGCACCAACGCTTCCCATTCTCGACTGATGCTGGCATGTATCGCGAATGTATTATGGATGATCGCTTACCATCAGGTACACTGTAATATACACGTCTGCCGTATTTCTTTTATAACAAAAATCTATAATTCACGTTTATTTTATTTATGCCTTAAACTACTTTAGTAATAAATTAAACTAAGACTTATTAGTTTAGTAAACCGCTAGGAAAACGCTTATCACTAATTGTAGGAGCAAAATCAGTGCAGGTCTTTCTCGATCCGGAGTTTAAGGATTTGTCGTTGCGATGCGTCGCGTCAAACATTGCGGCGGGGTGCATCGCATCGCTACCACATTGTCCTATGTGGAAGTTTCGGACGCGCGATTTCCGTTAGTACCTACTATTGGAATTTTAATATGACAACACATAAAATTTGTCGCTTATTACTCAGTGAAAAAAATTCCTAAAATTATTTATATTTAGAAAGTCAAGGAGCAAAACAAGTCGTAAACGGACTCCCGTCGGACTCGCGATCCACACCGTATCGCTTGACGCACAGCTCACGCAGGACACACGCGTACGCAGCGAATGTTTGATGTTTTCGCGACGCAACGCACAACGCGACGGGTTGCTTCGCGCCACCCAGCTAGGACATAGGTTAATTCAGAGCCATTTTGCAGTTTCAATTATCTTATTGCGTCGATCAGAATTTTTATTTTTTATTTTATTTATAGAGAAGAGGGCGGACGAGCAGGCGGTCTCACGTGATGGTAAGTGTTACCGCCGCCCATGGACACCTGAAACACCAGGGGGTATGCGGGCGCGCCACCGACCTTGCAAAATCCTATTCACAGCTCTATTGAAGAACCCCATGTCGTAGTTTAATGGGAAGACCTCTTGAGGCAGTTCGTTCCACAGCCTACGGGTTCGCGATATAAAGTAATTTTTGGACCGAACAGTACGCGACACCTCCGTATCTAGGAAATGCGGATGGACCGCACTTCTGTGACGGGAGGTGCGGTTGTAGAAACCCGAGGTGGGAATTATATTGAACAATTCTTCAGAGCATTCCCCATTATACAGGCGGTAGAACACACAGAGAGATGCAACATCCCTCCGAACGCTGAGGGGTTCTAAACCGCCCGTGAGTTATTACATTACACTATGTACGCCCGTTATTACACTTGTACGTCGCGATGTACTCGTATATCCACTAAATTAAATGTATTCGTGTTCGGTACGACATAATTATTGAAATGGTAAAAATATTCTGAATTGGTTGAACAGGTCGTCTATGAAAGTGAATACGTTTCGTACTCAAAGCCGAATTTGAATTTGCTTTTAGCCTATAGATCAAACCGTTAAAAGGTGAAAAATTGAGACATAAAACATTAACATTGTGTTCACGATTCAATCAGAACGAAGGTTTGCAAATATAATTTGGTTTTACTTGCAGGTTTGCCGAGAAGAATAATCTGCCAAAACTGGAATACGTGACCCTGCCAAGAGTCGGTGCCATGAAAGTGATCATGGAAGAACTTGGGCCAAACAAGGATGAAGGTGCTAGCAGTTCAAAAGACATTTATAAAAATGGTAGGGATCGTCTGGCATAAAATGACGCACCTCTCCATAACGTTTATGATAATTGAAAATATTTTTTTTTAACATTGACATGCTTACCTAATAAAGAGGTATTACATTTAAAATTACAATCTAGTTATAATACTAAGACTAATGTGTAATTTAAATTTGACCTAAGTTGCTAAGTGGGGTAAAACTAAGAACGTGTCCAATAACACTACTTATTGTCTCTATTAAGGGGAAGTCACTTTGTTCTTATGATCTTTATTAGGAGCACTTATTTCACTAAGTACCTATACAATATTGACACTAATGATAATAATAATTTATGATAATTTGTAATGATAATTATATAATGATATTTATATAAAGATAATTATATAATGATAATTAGGTAATGATAACGTTTATGATATTTTTTTATTTGAATTGTAATGTAATAAAACATATTAACATATGTAAATTAAAAGTATGGATTATATAGTAATTGTCCAGAAACGCTATGGAGGGATGCGTGGCTCTATACGAGATAATCCCTACACAATCTTACAGCAACAGTATGTTCTCAAAAGATTTATAAGTTTTTAATCTTGATATCGTGATCGGAACTTTTATATGTCCCATAATTTAAAACTGTTTAATTATACAGTTATTTTCAGTAATCGTAATGGCCCTACCTCCAAATAGTTGCTGTAATCTAATAAAGGAAATGAGTATAGGATTTTTTGCTTTTCTATTAGACCTAGTCTGCAAATTTTTAATGGATTCTCGGGGCATAAATCTCTTACCACGGTTGCACCACCGACTTTTCTATCATTTACTTCATATGTGACGTACAATTCTTTAATAAAAACGTTAGTAACATATTCTCTATTCAATTTTTTCTCTTCAAATTCTATTCAAATTGGCAGCACATTTGCAAACATGTCATCACTATTCTGTGAGAAACATTATCGGGTTACCATCAGATAAACTGTCTTCTTGTGTATCAGTTTCTATCAAATAAAAAAAATCTAACAACATTATAATTCCACAGATAACAACTTCAACCAGAACAGCGTGAATAAATCCCCGGATTCGAAGGCACCTGATTGTTTGGAGTGGGTCCTGGATGTCACCATAGCATACCCTGACAGGATTCCGTTGCATCTACAGGATGTTGTCTGCGGAGTTCGACCGCCGTGTACTACCCATTTGCATTATAGACTTTATCCTATTAGTGAGGTGAGTTTCCATTTAATTGCTTGCTGCATTTGTAGCATACCGTCCGTCTTAGACCGAAATAACTATACACTTAGCCTATTTAACGCAACTTAATCAGGATATGGATTTGTTTTTACGAATTAACAAAATTATATCTTCAACGATGTTATAGAGATACATAAATATTGTAAAAGGACATCAATGCAATATCGTCACGGTGTTCCTTTAAAATGTCCCTTTTTCAGATGCGTTCTTTTAAAGAATGAGTTCATAATTTGTTAAAATATGTGTATTTCAATAAGTTCTGACAATACTAAGGTTCATAATTCCAACTTTTGTAGATTCTTGAGCTGTCTTCATTTAATTTTAGAAACAAAGTAGATAATAATTTGAACAAAAGATTGAATGAGTAGTCAAGTCAGATATTGCTTGTGATCGACTTTAATAAATTCATTGTTATTTATAGAACAATGAAAACTAGATTTTACTTACACTAAACGAAATCACAAACATAAAACACGCCTACTTAGTCTGTTTGGTTAATAAACGTCACTACTAATTAGATCATCTAATTTGCAATGCAATGCAATCAGCCGTTTCAATATCCACTGCAGGACGTGGACCTCCTCATGCACATTGTCTTGTGCATGACGGATGCACGCCACGCTGGTAAACGGGTTGGCGAGTCCACTCTTTCAAAGGTAGTTGCTGTTGTTCTTGTAGTTGGTCAGCTCTTGTGATAGCGGCTTTTGTTATCCCTCAGTCGCCTCTTACAACATCCACAGGAATATGGCACTATTCTATAGATAGTCGGCTAACACTACACGGCACTTGACCATTTGCAATTTCTTACGTATTTATATGTATAAAGCGACATTTAAGCAAAATTAACATCGGATATTGGCGATTTGTTCTCTTATTTTTACTTATATTAACAAATGACTTTCAGATATGAATTTCAAAAAACAGCTTTGTTTTTTTTTTTAAATAACTCCAAGCGTATGTCTACAGGTACCACAAGACACAGAAGGCATGACCCAATGGTTGTACGAGAGATTTATAGAGAAAGATAAAATGCTAGAAGAATATTATCGCACAGGAAAATTCCCGACCAAAGGAAGCACGCCTTATGTCCCGAGGCAAGTGAGACAGGACAATCTCCAGTATCTCATCGTCCATTTATTCTTCATTGCATCGTCGCTAATACAATATAAGTTATTATGCACATTGAGCAATTATTTTTGGTAACCAATCTTGATGGTCAGATATGGAGTAACTTTGAACATATAGGTGGTATTGAGTTTCTAGTTGATGATGAATTAGAAAATAATGATGACGATCTCTTATTTTTAATTTCTGATCAACAATTTAATACAATATCGTTTATATATCAAAACTTGTAGGAACTCATAGTTTTTGTACGAAATCAACTATACAAAATACAAAGCTTACTACATTAAAATTCTAAAATCATAGGAGTATTTGGATTAAATTAGAATTAAGATTGATTACCAAATGTGCAACAATTAAGAGTGTTTATCTAAATTTCTGTACCTATTCCTGTATAATTAATTTGATTTTGAAAAAATTTTTTGTTATTCATTATAGTGTCTAATGTATTCTACGTCTGGTCAAGCAAACGCTATTGATAGATGTATGTATGTATCAAGTTTAGAGGGTGTATAAGTACAAACATTATTGTTTATTGACTTTCAGCAAGATGCAAAAGTTCATTGCAAAAGATATATGCGAAATGTAAGAAATACCTAATCTGCAAAATAAAAAGTGTATATTGAAAGAAGTTAAAAATGTACAAAACTAAAATAATGAGGAATAATTTCATTCTATTCAAAATTAAATACTTTTCATGTTCAGAAACTTGATTATCTTCGAGCTGTTTCTGTTAAAATGAAGACGAAACGGATTTCCTCTAAATTTATTTTAGAAGTCAATAAATCGATATCGTTTAACATAATTTCAGTAGGTGCATGGCGAAAGTACATTTCTAATTTTAGTCTTTTTATTTTATTTCTTTACCTTTAAGATTTTCATTTTTTTAGTTTCTAATTTAGGTCTGAACAATGTTACCTCGAGTCGACATATCGAGCGAGATCTCGATAAATTTACCACACTAAGTGAATACTAAATACTAATATTAGTATTGAGTGAAGTTATTACAATGACAGTACGTGCGTGAGGGATGCATACAGCATTTATATTATTTATCAATGCGCGATACTTTGTTTATAATAACATTTATTTTACTATAATCATCTTGAAAGTTAACTAAGATATGTTACAGTTATTTGGAAACAGACACAAATCTTCTTGATCCTTCAAGGAGGATCGCATTATATAAGAAACAAAAAGTTCACCACAATAATAATAATTCTACAAAAAAAAAATCGACCACATAATAAAGACTTCATCTCCTTTTCTTCGAACTCATAAGGTTAAATAATAGTGCGGGTCACTTTCAAATGTCAAAATCAAATTTAATTTAATTTTAAGGGTTCCTGTTAATTTTGTGCTGTTTGCATCTGAAATCGCCTATCGACATTGCATTATAACTTTGTAAGTTTTCCTAAAATTACTCATATCAATTCAATTGAATGGCATCGCCATCGGATCAAGTCACTGGAAAATGATATTAGTTGTCTTAGTCGCGCATCCAGATAGACACAACTTGTTTTTTCATTTAAACCAAGGTTTATTATAATAATGTCCTTGTAAGTGATACAACTATACTACGAATATTTATTAAATAGGACTTTCTACCAAAACAATTACGAAAATACCAAATTATCAATTGTTAGGATGTCATTCATTAGATTAAACATCATCCTATCTTTGTCGATTGGTGATAAACTTGCGACTGTCATAGTATTCTTGCCAAGTATTTCAACCTCTCTGAATTTAGTCACATAACTGACTGTCATATGCGCTACAGTGATATCGATATGAATTTATACTATAGCAGCGTATCTGGCACTAACTTCAGACGGGCTAAGATCTTTGGCGTGTGCTGTATTAATTGTGTTAAAAGCGTGCTGTGACATACAAGTCAATATGTAAGTTAACTAGCATAGGACCTGTGCTTTGCACCGAACCAATTTCAAAATCCTTGTGACAATAAAAATAATAATCGATTTTAGACTTGTATTAGTTGACGGTTGAATGTTCTGTAACATGTAAACTCTGTGTCTAAAGAGAAGTAATGGTTTTAAAATATCTATGTAACGACATGATAATTTAATAAAATTAGCTAAAAGGAAACCTCCGTTTCATTTACTTAAATCTCCAATATTCTTGCTGAAGATTCAAGTTTGAATGTTTCAATTACAATATATTTATCACATCATGTTACAGGATATTTATCTCTTAATCAATAGAAGTCCTTATACAAGCTCTTATTAAATACAATCTCAATCACATTTCACATTCTGTGTAATCAGATTTTATTGCTTTTCCATATTTTGTAATAATGAGAGAATTTCCAGTTGATTTGTGCTGAGAATTCGGAACATTGATAATTGACGTTTGAAAGAATCTAATTATTTCAATGTAATTAGATTATGTAATTATTCAGTGTAATTAATCTAGTGCTGCCAGCTGCACGCAGAATTGGTAAACATTGCCAAGCAGCTTCCTACAAAACATATCATAACTGCAATTGTTATATCTGCAATATGATGTTGTATCATTATACCTGTAATATATGAAATCCATTTAAAATTGATTTTTGATCTCCATAATACCAAAGTCGTTATTATTGAAGTTGTGACGTATTATCAACAAAATTGCATATCTTTATAATTAAACCGTTTAATTTAACAGCGGATACCATACATTATGTTACAACACGATACATAAAGTCAATGTGCCAATGGATTCACATTTTCTACACAGTAATTCAGTTTCAAACGTCGGTTTTAAGTTTGTTCACCTACCTTAATGTCTAAACTAGTTTAGGTCACCGTATTGATAAGTTTAGGGATGTAAGTCATTTGGTTTTTATTTAGCATTGTTCCTTTCTAGCCTTAATTAAAATTGTCTGTGAAAAATTGGTATGAAAAATTAATATGCCAAATCGCATTTGCCGTAAGTGCCTAGGATTATTATGATTGACAAATCTATGGCTTATTAATAAGATTGTACTGTGTACAAAATTACAATTCTAAAAGTCTTATTACGATTACACAATACTATAGATACAGGTTTACTGAATATAAGCGATGATGGATTAACTGTAGCAAACTCTTTCCTTTTTCGTGGCTGTTTTATTCCACTTCAGCTTATTTCTGTCTCTTTCAGCCGTTTCTTTTTGTTTTCTACTGTTTTGTGAAACATGTTTTGTCTGGCATTGCCATCAGATTAGATAAAAATTCAGCAAACGTTATAGGCATCAAGAGATGCCTCTTGATGCCAATCTTAACCGTATTATGTGTCTATTTAACTTGAAATTGCACCATTGGATCAAATGCGTATTAATTTTTATTACATTTTATTATATTTCGATGTTTTACGATTCACTTAACAGATTTCATTAATAAAAACTTTTAAAGCTACTTTCGAATTCAATTCTACTAAAACACCAACAATACTTTAACATGTCCAATAAATGATATTTCAAACAAACTAAAATAATTACACACATATAAATATAAAATATTTCGTGGTTTTATATATAGCACGTGCATTTATTTCGCCAATCAGTATATTTATTTTTATAGTATACAAACTATGACTACGAAAATATATATAGCGATATAAGACATGAAGTCTAGAATTGTCTAGAACCACTTCCGCATGAAAAGAGAATAAATCTTAATAATGAATTAGTACCTAAAATAACAAGCACTAACAAAGTGGGGATTGCATTATAAGTAGAAAAGAACGTTATTTGATATTTACAAATTGTTCAGGACTTACAAAAAGTTATGAAGCATGTAACGCAAATGAATGTGGTTAAGAAAAATGAATAATTGATTTTATTAAACAATATTTAGTCTGTTTATCTTTGCACTCTCATAAGTTTTATGAATACAACATTTTCTTTTTTTTAACAGTGGGCATTAAAATTTTGTGAAATGTTTGTTACGAATTCACTGTTATGTTTTGTATTTTTATAATCTCCATGTAGGCTTAACTCATTCAGTGATACGAGATGTTAACTATCATCCGACCAAATTGCTTTTCAAATGTCCAAAGTCGTGCCTTTCTTGATAGAATTATTAGCCGAGTTTTCAACTGAATAACGCATAGCTCAAGGTATTCTAATTTTTTTATTCTAAGAATTCCCACATATAAAAAATCCTATAGCTTGATTGAAACATTGAAGATTTCTGAATGTATAAGAATAATAACTAATAGATTAAGTGTAGATAGTTAATAATTTTGGAATTTAATAGATTTTTCACTGTACACGTAACACATGAGTACCGATTTACACACTTTTCCAGAATTAATTATCATTTCCTTCCTGTACGATATGATAAAGCAATGCCTATGCCTTCTTGGTGGACCGAGATATCATAGAGTACGGAAATAAAACGAACAACGCATTATTTAAAATCGGAAAGAGAAAGTTGAGACTGGAATAAAAATATGTATAAAAACAATTTCGATATTTGAATTCAATACTAAAAATAGCCTAGCCGCGGAAAAATAATTTTGATACTTGAATTCAATAATAAAATGAGACTTTTAAATTCAAGTATCAACATTATTTTTAGTGATATTTTTAATATTGTTTTTTCAGTTTCAACTTTCATTTCACTTCATTCAACTTCATTCATTAATTCATATCAACTTTCATTTCATTTTACTTTCATTAATAATCGAATGATCGGTTATCTTTCGTACTCATGACTTCTATGATGATTTTAGGAAAACAAAAAAAATAGTGAAGCCGAAATTTGCGGAATGAACTGCCAGCTGAGGTATTTCTATGGTTTGAGTTGCCAGCTGTGAACAGGATTCTGCAAGGTCCGCAGCCCACCCGCAAGTCCCCTAGTGTTGCAGGTGTTCATGGGCGGCAGTGATCACTTACCATCATGTGGCCCGTCCGCTCGTCTGAATCTACTCTATAAAAAAAATCTTCAATTTTGTTAAATTTATATAAAACGACACACTGCATGGGAGTACTCAATGTAAATAAGTTTTTTATTTTTTTATTTGCACTTACGTAGCTCGCATTTACATAGAAGCAATATGTAAAATGCATTTGTCATACCTAATAATTTTTAGTTCAAACTTAATAAAATGTTATGATTCCGATATAAATGTAAAATGTACTTTTTATAATAATGGACTACAGTGGGTATCTGTATGATTATTTTTAAGTTTCAATCGTTGTTGTTTAGGTTAACGTTATGTTTGTCATTCTTAGTTTAGATAATTAACAAATTTTGTGATGCTTTTTTTTAGATGTATGTGACGATATGAAGTCTACCCAATGAATCGTGGCACATTTGTATTCGAAATTCTTTATAACAACATTTTTTCAACATTAAATTTAATTATAGTGTACCCATACAGCTTTGATACTTGATTTTTCTTTGTCCCAAGATTAGCTTTTTGCCTGCGGGCTCCTTTCGCGTGGCACCTTTTTCAAAAAAATCTATAAACACAACCTACATGATAGTGAAAACTGGATCATTAAAACAAACTGGGTTCAGTAAAACACAAGTTACAAGCGGACTGACCCAAGTTATAAGAGTAAACAGATGTT
The DNA here is from genome assembly GCA_914767545.1 of Sesia apiformis. Taxonomy (NCBI): domain Eukaryota; kingdom Metazoa; phylum Arthropoda; class Insecta; order Lepidoptera; family Sesiidae; genus Sesia; species Sesia apiformis. The sequence continues at coordinate 2,261,235 of OU611962.1, forward strand.
TCTTATAAGATTGTATAGATTTGCATCACGGACCGAATAATAAACGTTTAAATTGTTGAAATTAAGGCATCAACTACGGAATAATTTATATATAATGAATTATAGAAGTTTAAAAAAATATAAGAGTAAACTGATTTAAAAACAAAAACCGAATTCATAGACGTGCTAGTTTAAAAGAATCACAGGATCTAAATATAATTACCTCATTTCTTACGGCATTCAGTTATTTCCGTTTTTTTTTAACTGTTAACGTATATTATACGTGATTAAAGGCACGTATAATATACATATATATAAAAATAGTATATATATTTCCATTTATATATACTAGTTTCTGAATATAAAATATAAAGTATCAAAATCGTTCAAAAGTGTTTACTTGTGCCACGTTTCATTTGCAAGAATTTAAGAGGTCTCTTTGTGGGCTTAAAATCTCTCGCAATTCCAAAAGACTTATAAAACAAAGCATCGTCTGCAGTGAGACCATATCTTAACTTTGTCTCGACACGATCAATGTGCTTATTTTTTTTTTAAATACATAAAGAATGTATATCGTTACTAATATGTAAGTAGGTACTTTGGAAACAATTCAGGGAGTACAGGAGAGTCTACCTTAATGCTAGTGAGATAGAGTATAGTTTTGCATGGCGATATTGTGAGATCCTTCGTCGTTAAATTGGGTTAGTATGAGGTGATCAAAAACGCAACTGGTCTAAAAATCAAATTGTCTAATAATATATTTTTGCAATTTTTATGTTTTATACATTAATGAAATCGTAACAGACCCGTGTACGTACATTGAATATTTAAAAAAAGTGATTGCAATATAAAGTGCGAATGATATAAAACCCATAACAACATTTTTTGGAATTTTTGTCTGTCTGTCGCAATCCAAAATCACGCAAAAACCACTGAACAGGATTTAAAGAATCTTGGCATAGCCCCTTTTATCCCGATCTGTTACAGAGTTCCCACGGGAATCACACTAAAGGGAATTACGTAGTTGTTATCATAGACCACTTACGTTTTCGACCAATTCATACTTACCCGTGAAATTGCTTTTTGGTAGCGAGACAAGCCCCTGTTACAAAAAATAAAGGAGTTATGTGTGTGTGTAAAGAATTTTGAGATATCAAAATTACACATTTAGCTAGTGATTACAATTTCAATTGGGACATTGAGTTTTTCGAAGTACAAGTACAAATAGTGAAAGTGTTTGGCTAAGAAAGGCAATATCCAAAAATATGTTCACTCTTCGAAATATTCTTCGCACACTCTGACACAATTCAACGCATATAGAACGGAAGAGTGAAATTTGTTTGTTCGCTTAAATAACTCGGCGTAATGTTGTAAAAATCAGCGCTGAGCGCTTGGGTTCTAGGTCGGGGCTAATCTTAAGGGGGCCAACCTTAAGAACCTTAACCTTAAGTGTTTTACACTCGAGAGTTTTTGAGGTTAAAAGTTAAGAGCATTAAACGTTAAAAATTTGGACTATAATCCTCGCAAGCGTTAAACGCTCGAGTCTAGAAGGTTCATTAGTGTACTTCAGCGCTCGAGCGTCGAGAGATCAGCGCTTATTTCTACAACACTGCATATGTGTGTGGGATGCTTACGAGGCATCGAAGTTCTACAAAATATCCGATGGACTTTTTGGCGGGAACTCTAGAAGTGAAGTTGAGTTTTTGTTTCATTGATTTAAAAAAATATGTACCATAACGTTTTGTGGTTTAATAGTGATAGTTTACAAAGTGTTTCTATGCGTAATGTTTGTGATAATCAAATACAAGCATAGAACTGCATTTTTTGTGTGCTTCCAAGGAGTCCCTCTTCTGTCCTCAGTAAACCTACTATCGCTTTACTTAACTACTCCTGTCTTACATTGACAGGATACGTTTTAGACTTTGAAATTGATAACTACGAAGAAAAACTTGACACTGGCAGAACGTACTAACTACACCATTGCCATATATGAAAAGAAAAAACACATATCCATTCTATAAATGAATTTCTACTCGTATATGAATTTGTAGTTCTATAGCAAATGTATAATTTTCACGGTGCAGCTGAACGTACACGTAATTTTTATTTACTGAATACTTCGTTTAATTTATTTTCATAATGCTCGCTTTTTTCTTAGCCAATACATTTTAATTTCTAATATACGAAGTACCTATTTTCAGGGTATACCTCGCCGCTGTACATAGACTTACGGAATTTGTTCCATAATTTGTCAATAAAGCACGTTTGTGGCACTCAACTTCGCTTGTTTTCTTTTACCCTCCTATCTTTGTAAATGAGAATTTTTATTACACCAGAAGGCGCTACTGGAACGTGGTTAAATTTCATACATTAAAATTTGTACATGGTATAAACAGATACAGCGAACTCAAAAGCTGTGGAATGAAAGTTTTCTACGGAGCTATTATGGTATGGGGTCGACAAGAGAATTACGAGTTTGATCGTGCAAATTCGCCAGTGCATTCGCAATCTTCTTAATTTAAAAAAGAATTCATAGCTGACGGTGAACATTTTACCCTTTCAGTTGGTGTCACCTATTATAAAAAAATGTTGGTGTTAAAAATTATGGAAAATTAAATTTATGGAAAAATATTGTTGGCTGTACTCTGAATACCGACATCGTTTAGTAATAGCGGCTTTGTTTTTACTTTACAAAAAATATTTTAGTCCTTCTTCATTAAAAAAGAACAACAGGAAAAGGTTTTTTTCTGTTTAATGGGCAAATAATATATTCATATTTCTTTTTATGGACGAAGGCGGCAGACGAGTCCATCTGATGGTAAGTGGATACTGTCGCCCATAGACATCCGCAATACATGCCAACATTAGTCCAAAATGACAAACGTTGGGACGCCCCCGGACTCGCTGCCTATCTTTGGAGATATAGGAATGGATTTGGAGAAAGGGTTGGGAAAATGGGGAGGAATAGGATGGGAATGGGCTCTGACACATCTCACTCATTACCGAAGCATGCACGTACATTAGGGAAATAAGATAAATAAGGAAAAAATAAAAATGCAGTACATTTCTAGGTAGTCTTCTGTGAGAGAGAGGTAACAAGATAAAACAAGTTCAAGTGCATGAAACATGGAACAAGTACATGAAATTTACTATAAAACACAAACGACGGCGTACCCGTGATCTTTCTTAGTGGACCTATAAACTATAACCTATCAACCTATAACGTCTCATTGCAGTTGATGGTAATTTCACATTTAATCGTAATAAAATGTTTAACTAGTTGAAAAAAGTTTTATCATTTTGGAGGCATTACCACAAACTATCAAGCTATGTATCGCAACTGCTGTACTGCATTTCCCACTTTATCTTATTTCCCTAATGTACGTACGTGTTTCGGTAATGAGTGAGATGTGCCAGAGCCCATACCCATCCTATCCCTCCCCATTTCCCCAACCCTTTCTCCGAATCCATTCGTATATCCAAAGGTAGACAGCGCATCCGGGGGCGTGCCAACGTTTGACATTTTGGACTAATGTTGGCATGTATCACGGATGTCTATGGGCTACAGTATCCACTTACCATCAGGTGGATTGTATATTCGTGTGCCACCTTCGTCCATAAAAAAAGGCTCGCCATCACACACAATTTTCCACTCTATCCATCCACCCCCTACCGGCATCCATTCATGTACTTCTAAATAAATACATCTTCAGAATTCCTAGACCCTCACACCGATAGAACGGAGTTTAAGTAAACACACTATTCATAATCCACACAAAGAACTCCCAATATCTTCAAGTTCAAATCTCCCGGTCCAGACCTGGCACAATGGCAAGTTAAACATCGATTCCCTCCAAATAATCTACCAATGCCCCTGCCAACATTCCACGTCACGTACCAATGTTTGTTCACGATTTCATAAGACCAATACAGGAATTTATAAGAAAATCTTCCAGTAAAAGGTCGAGGGCGAGAAGGTAGCGGAGAAAGCGGTAAGTACTTTTTTTATTAAATTATCACCTGAAATATACCTACGGTCCGTTCTAATCCATTTTTCTGAAAACAAAACCAAATCAATGAAATATTGAAAATCAAAGAAATTGGATTGGAATCGACAATAAATAGATAGATGTTTCTATACATACCTATGTGGCGTGGCTTGAGAGAGGTCTATATTTGGCCGTGGACAAGCACGGGTATCGACCCGTGCTTGTCCACGGCCAAATATAGACCTTTTTAATAATTTGTTGTTTTTTAATAATTTAATTTTAATAATAATAATCTTCTAGTAATTTCTACAATAAAGATCACCCGATCGGGTGATCTTTATTGTAGAATATAAATTACTAGAAGATATTACTAGGAAATTATTAAAAACATATTTTACTAGAAGATTTTAATCAGTTCTTTTCGCTTTTGCATTGCTCCATACGTAGTTCTGCCACGTGGATTCGCGAGAATTCTGTTTGAATAAGATGTCATGAAAATGCGACGATAAACTACCAAAGTGAGGCGCAAACGAAAGACGAAATATTTGTTGGCATTTCCCTACTTCGTTAAGGATAAACAAAATCTACAGTTCCGAATATAATCAAATTTAGTCGTGATGATGACATGGCGACTGCATAGCATTTTCTTCCGTTTTATCGCGACAATGTTGTCGGCTAGTGGCAGCCTATAACATTGTCAGCGTCACTGTATTACTTTGATTCTGATTGCAATTATGACTAATTTCATAACACAACATTCAGGTGTAAATAAGCATACACTGGTTATACGCTAGCTGAGCATCAATAAATATAAATATTTGGTTGGAAAAGTTTTCGAAATGTGAGGTATAATTCGATTTTCTGTATTAAATTCACGATCTCGTAAGCTTCGAAAGCCGAATTGTCTAATGAAGTAAAATTTAATCACCTTGCTTTATAAAGCCAGATAATATATATATTTCAAAAAAATCGATAACGGCTGGGTTATGACCGCTCTCATGTACACCTTTGGCGTACTCAGATGACCGTAGACCAAATTAGGCACCCTGGTTAGAAAAGTCCGCTCAATCATGTCTCTCCACGGGATGCACTAAACAAAGTTTCGGTTTAGGACACCGAACCTTGGCCGACTGTGGTTCCGCTGGCTCCGGTGATGGTTCGTCGCTCACGTATACATGTCTGAGATACTTGTAATGCAGATATTTCATTTCGCCGGTAATTTAGGGCCTTGTTCCCATAATAAAATTTGAAGCTTATGTTAAAAGCTGTCATTTGGTAGTCATGTGGATTTTATTGGATGTACCGGTCAAAATGACACATCTTTATTTTTCTGGAATAAGTAAAAAGTCAGACGTTTTTGTATAGGCACGTATAGATATAGATGAAGAGTCTAAAATAGCTGATGTTAACCTCAAGATAACCTTAAGAAATACAAAAGCATTTTAGCAACTAGCAACAATAATTGAAAGAATTTTATTTTAGGTTTGAATCAACATGCTCGACCCCAAACGAAACGTTTGTCACGTGATATTAGAATAAATAAAAGAAAACGCCTGGGGAAGGAGTAAATAAACACATTTCCTATATCTTAAGCCTTCAATACACGCCACAAGACCCAGCCCATAATGCTTGCACCCTCAAGTTAATCCACTCTTCACAATGACAAGGGTGCGTATGGCCGTAGCGGATCGTCCTAACCATCGCACCTTGATCTCCCCTGCATCTCCAATTTAATATAGACTTGTACCTGAGAGGGGACAGGAAAATCGTGAGGAAAGCTCTAGATAGACTGGTAAGGATATAATGTAGGACCATATTAGTGGTCCATGAATGATAATGGCCGTGCCCCCGTTACATTTCACACATAATGTGCGTGGAACAGTTTCTATTGTTTCGGGATTGTTTATTTCGAGTGTTAGTGTCGGTCGTGTCATATTTTCCCGGGATAAAATATTTCCTAGTGTAAAAGATGATGTGCCTATTCAGTTATTGGAACGAAGTTCCTTTACGCGGCTTGCGGTAGGTGTGATTCAAGAGAAAATGTAACGTCACGTAAGATTTTTACCCCCTCCATACGCCTTTCTCTTTTTGTGTGTGTGTGTGTGTGCGAGTATCGAGAGCGAGACTCAAGCAGAATAACAGACGTGCAGACTAGTGCGTGGCCGGCCTAAATTTTTGATTTGATTCCTTATTTTAAGTTATTTGCATTGAAAATATGATACAAAATAAAAAAAAAATACATGAACTTTACAGATTTTATTTCGAATTACATTCGGAGTTTAAAAAAAAATGCGTGAGGATCTTGGTTCCTGACGGGGGTCCCCTGACCGTACATTTAATTTTTTTTATAATGAGCATAGAAAACGGTTGTGTTCGTAATATAATTTTTGTAGCTAAATTTTAATATTACAAATTTTTCTCTATCTAATACTTTCAAATACCTACTTAAGCCTATGCAATGCCTTTCAGCGTCCATTGCAGGATCATGCATATCCCCCTCATGCACATGGCTTAAGGCCTTAAATACCACGTTGTCCAAACGAGTTGGCGAGTCCAATATTCCTCAGCGTTTGTGATAGCGGCTTTGTCCTTAGTCGCCTCTTACGACTAAGATGATTACGGATGGGATATTCCAATTTTAACGTAGATCTTTTTTTGATAATAACCACTTTGCAGGTATAGGCATCCTGTAGATATAAAAAGAATGAAATGGAATATAGTGCTTAAAATGGCAGGATAGATATGTCTAAAGTTAAATGCGAATAATTTTCTATTACATCGCTTCTGGGTTACAAATAAATAATTATTAGTAAATAAACAAATAAATTAGTATATTGCAAAAAAGATGATTTCCAAGAAATCTAACTGTCCTGTTGTGGATTTGTGTTGTCTGATTGAATAAATAAAGCATTATAATTATTGCAACATATAATAAATTGACAATAAAATCATACATGTTGCTTTAGTGCAAACAGCTGCCTGGCTTAGTGAAAAAGGAAAGTAAAAAAGAAAGGAATTTTTAAATGTTGTACAAAACGCAACCAACTCAGTATAATAAAACTGCGACGGTAATTTTCAGTTGGAAGTGCATCGGTGATCACGGATTGCCTACAGCGGAAAAAAATGTATGAATACATTTTTTGGCATTATATTTTTTTGGCTCTTTTGTGTGTTGTACCTTTTCGGTATGTGTGATTTAAGCACACATACCTTTTAAGATTTAAGATTTAAGATTTAATTAAAAAGATTTGGTATTGCAATTTTAATAAATTCGCTATAAGATTCGATTAAAACATCCGTGATATTATGCAGTTTTTAATAATGTTGAAAAAATACTTAAAATGTGCTGAAAAAACTTGTTGAAAAAAATAGTAAAGAAATCGACGTAATAAAATGGTGGACACGAATATCAAATTTAACTGCTTCCTGTATGTCGGCGGCACGCCGCGGAGGGAACTCGAAAATCGTTCCTGTATACCTGTAAATAACATTTTTAGGAGTGCTCCGTAAAAATATATAAGGCCTTACAGACACATGTCGCCTTATTCACGGTTCTGTCATAAGAGGTAAAATTTGTCTAGATGTGCTCATATGATGGTAAGAGTATCTCATGAGGTAAGAGTATTGCTGTGTGATGTCGGCTGGCTTCAGAATAGCACCACCCCATCTATGTCTCTAGACTATCCCCGATTTTTTTTACTCTAATATGTAAATTGTAGCAGCAGCGCCATCATCGATCGCAATCAGACATGATCATGTATTCCGTTGTGGGTGATATTGGCAGTGTAATTAATGTCAGCCGGCTTTAAAATAGCAAGGAACTACACCGTCACTAAGAGTGGCTCGCCAACTTGGTCAGCGTGGCGTTTTAAGGCTATACATCCCTCATAGATAAGACAATGTGGATCGGGAGGTCCATGTGGAGCAGTGTATTCTAAAAGGGTTACCGTTATGGTACGGTAGAGACTCATCTACCTGTCCTGCGGCAGAAATGGCCCGAAATGGCAGAATGGTACTCCAGCTTATTAACTCTACGAGTAATCTCTTGTCTTGCAAAGAAACTCATAGTTCTTTCCATAGATCGATGAACGACCAGACCGTTTTTCTGCAACGTACATCATAACTGGCTGACACGAATCTTTGAATGGAAACCACGTATCGAGAAGCGTAGCGTGGGATGTCGTCCGGCTAGATGGATCGACTTGGAAAAATTTACCTGCACTGACTGGATGAGAAGACTAGAAGACAGTGTGTGGTGGCGAGCATTAGGGGAGGCCTATATCCAGCAGTGGAAACACATAGGCTAATGGAATGGAAGTAAAGTAAGTTATTAACATGTGTAAACTAATTCACCAGCTAAACGGTACTTATCCAACTTTCCTGAAGTATCAATCTGAGATCGTCGTTAGCGTATCCAGATACTTGACGTCCGCGTTCGCAGCCCATTTTATGTGGGAAGCAACTGGGAGAGCAGTCAATTCCGTATCGACAAAGGGAAACGGTATCTATTTGTATATTTTTACAACCCTGTAAACTGTAATCATCAGGTTACCGGCAAGTTTTTAGTGCCTCTTTCGCGATATTGGTTCTGTCTTTGTATTTTTTGTGAATAGAAATGAGATGCGGAGTTCGGATTACCAAATATACTAAGTATATACATATACCAAATATACATAGGTACTCGTATCTCTATCCATAAATGTTGTTTGTCCATAAATCCATAAATTTCAAAGAGCCTGTTATACAGCAGTGTATACAGAAAAAGTATGATAAAGAAAGTAAATCAACGTATCCTTATCAATAATGGCATATGTCTAAATCGTAGGATGAATTAAAATGTAGGTTAACTCGTAATGTGTTTTTTTAATATTTTAATACTCCACATTTGCCCATCTTTATAATGTTATTATTAATGATATTAAATATATTGATTTAACGAAAATGTTTTTTTTTTTTTAAATAAGCTGCCGGATTAAATTGAATGGTATAATAAATTAAATTTTCAAGGTTGTGCATGTTCTCTCTGTCGTAAGTCCATAAATAGAAAACTTTATATTTGGTCACGTAAATAAAACATGACAGAAAATATAAAAAATAAACATGACATATATAGGTAAATTCTTTTGAGAAGAAAGTTCTTTAACAAAAAAATCACACTATTTTTCACATTTTGGTACTAATTTCATGTAATCAGATATTATAGTACGTTTATAGTACTTCACTTTACAATCAAATTAATATCTATAACATTTGAGATTTTCGCGATCTCACACATATTTATCTATTTAATTGGGTCTCGACGCGTATGTTTCTCCTTTCTATTTCACTCACCAACCATAGGTTACGAACTGACTGAAGAGGCGGGTAGTCCACGTCGGGAATTGCGAGCAGTTTCATCAACTACCCGCATCTGGTCTTCATAGTCCGGAAAGTTGCGGCACACAACACTCACAATACCTGAACATACGCGTTGAGATCTCTTTAAATACATCAATAAATTAGTACCTACATCTAACATAGAATACAAAATGTCTATAATAAGTACAGATACATTACGAAAACATTGGCCATCGGCTAATCCGGAAACACCCGAACACGTCATCCACGTCTATGCATGTCTATGTATCTCGTAATAAAGTATGCAATTAGAGGTACGGTAATTCATAAACGTCGATGACGCGTGCGGGTGTTTCTAGATTAGCCGATGGCCAATGTTTTCGTAATGTATCTGTAATAATACTTTATGTTCATTTATTTATAGTAAGTAATCTTTTTCTTGTATAAATATTTAATAAAAGTAGCGTACATTCTCATAATGTCTTTATTCCCAATATTTTATACTCAAGGATACTTAAGGTATTTTAATAAGATTGCGGCTGTTTATATTGCAGGCTCGGTCTTGAGGGTCGATATAATTTTCTCTACAGACACGAGAGCTTAATATGTCTGGTCTGAAGCACCCTACTTTTGGATGTTATTGAGTTTACCTTGTATTAGTATGCGTAAACGACCTCACTAACACAAATACATAACTGTTAAGTATTAATGTCATATAAAAGCAATATACTTCTGGAACATTTTGAGATATCTATTAGCCTATATATCTGTTAGCTTCATAGGTGTTAGTGATCAAAAAATAATAATGGATTGTTGTTTTAAAAGATGGAATTTGAGCTTAAAACAAATATATATTAATTGCGCGGTGGTACAAATAACCGTGTACTGATCACAGATGACATGATTCAGTTTCCATACATTGTTGGACCAAAACTGAAAGTGCCGATCAAACAAAAGTAATGCTGTTAGAACTTATTATTAATCTAAGCAATTATTACTATGAGACCAATGCTGTAGGATAATTCTTTGTACTGTTATTTGATTAGAAGAGAGAGTCATACATTTTCTATGAAAATGAAAGTGTGAACTAATAAATACAAACGACATGTTCTTTACCAGGATATACCATTTTGAAAATTCATTGGTAAGAGGTTCTAAGTACACTTCCTACTCGCACAAAGAGCCTCTTCCTATAGATTGACGCAGCCTGTAGTGACCCTGCCTGCAATGCAAAATGTCTCTGGTTCAATTCCCGATTCGATCGTAACGATTCGTTTATTGTGTGTGTGTGTGTGTGTGTGTGTCTCTGGAGCCACGACATATCTATAATTGTCTTAACCAGTTTTTTCAGCAACTTTACTAATGTCGAGAACTCACCGTAACAGGAAATTTACCTGTTTCGTACGTAAAGGGAGACAAACAGATTCTCATTTCCGGAGCCGTATTCTTTGGCGGGCCCGTTGTCATTTTCACAAACGTGCTTGCTTCCTTTCATCCTGCCGATGTTATTCAATTCTACTGTTAAATTAATATTTAACATACGAGTAATAGCAATTATCACTAAACCACTAAAATAAAATAAAAAAGGAACAATAAATTGAAGAGCAGAAATCGCTTAATGATCGACAAATCGACGGCAACAATTTTTTTATTTTTTATCTACGGAGCCGGCAGACGAGCATACAGTCCACCTGATGGTTAAGGAAATAAGATAAAGTGGTAAATGCAGTACATTCCAAGGAAGTCTTCTATGAGAGAGGGGTAACGTGGCCAGTCGAGCGCGCCCAGCGACTGTGGATTTCAGCGTGCATTCTCCCCCTCAATAAATAGAGGTAATAATAAAATTATTCACTTTAGTTAATTTAATTATGTTTATTTTGTAGTAGAAGTAGACTGAGGGGCTGGAGAGAACCGAGAAATGAAATTCGCTAGAACGTTTTAAAAGCGTGTATTGTCAACGATGCATACAGAAACAAGCGTGAGTAAAGGGTAGTTCACTTGTTTTACAAAAAAAAAAAGAACGACGAGCCAGGCCCAGTGTTGCCACTCTTACAAATTAAATTAATTGTTAATTTTTATGTTGGAATCCAACATGTTGCGGCCAGAAAATGTAATAACTGAAACCGAAATCTCAGACAAAACAAAAATCTTGAAACTTGTTTTTAGTGAAAATTTAGTGGCCTACAAACTTACATTATCTACCTTATCTTATATTATCTTATCCAATAAACTTACAATTATATTCATATTGTCAAACAATGACAACCCAATTACCGCTCGGTGTGTAAAAACATTTAAGTATGCCTACATGTAAAATATACAAGTAAGCCAGCCAGAGAAAATTGCAGAGAACATTTTGTTTAAATTGTTGGGTTTTAACATGTAAATAAAAATACTAACTTATTTGTCATTATTATCTATAGGCAATGCACACACCCGTGTGATGGACCTGGTATGGGTACGTCCGTTTGCTGTTTTAACTTCTACTTCTCGGACAATATTATCTGAGCCTGGAAATACTTTGACCACCCTTGCCATGGGCCAATACATCGGTGCTGCATTGTTTTCACGTAATATTACAAGAGTACCTACTTCTATATTAGGTGTTACATTCCTCCATTTGGGTCTAGATTGAAGAACATTCAAATAATGCTTATACCAAATTTTCCAGAAAGTCTGTTGCATGCTAGTACATATTTTCCAAAATCTAAGTCTATTTTCAGGTATTCCAGAGAAATCTTGTTCTGGATACGAATTTAAAGCTGTGCCAATCAAAAAATGACCAGGGGATAAATAGGAAAGATCATTAACATCATTTGATAATGGAATTAAAGGCCTACTGTTTAGCACTGCTTCAATCCTACATAAAACTGTATTGAGTTGTTCGTAAGTTAGTAATGACTTTTGTACAACTCGTTTTAAGTGGTATTTTACACTTTTTACTGAAGCTTCCCAGAGCCCACCAAAAATGGGTGAATAGCATGGAATAAAATGGAACTTAATGGCCTTTTGTGAAGCATAGGCTTGCACCTGTGTTTGGTGTTCTCTGGAATTCTGCAATTTAAAACAATCATTCAGTTTAGTCTTAGCACACTTAAAGGTCGATGCATTATCACAATAAATTTCTGTAGGAAGACCGCGACGTGAAATGAAGCGATTGAGGCCTGCAATAAAAGTGTCTGTTTTAATATCAGAACAAAGTTCTAAATGCAATGCCTTTGTCACAAAACATACAAAGACACAAATATAACCGGATGATACTACCGATCGTCTGATGGAAGATTGTTTTACCGTTATAGGACCGGCAAAATCAATACCTACTTTTTGAAATGGGCGACATGCATTTACCCTATCATGTGGCAAAGAACCCATAAGTTGTTCTGATACATTCTTTTTTAGCTTCCAACATATGATACATTTATGTATAACCTTTTTAATTTCTCTTATACCATTTACGAGCCAGTAATTTTGATTCAAAGATGCAAGAACCAGTCTTTGTCCTGCGTGAAGGTTCCTTTCATGCTCGCGCTTTATTATCAGCTCAGTAATACGCGAACCTTTAGGCAGTAAGATTTGATGTTTTTGAGAGTATGGTATGTTAGCATTGTGTAAACGACCGCCTACTCTAATCAAACCTTTGTCATCTATGAATGGATACAAAGCTTTCAAGTTATTTTTTGCAACATTTTTAGATTGCAATGAATTTATCTCATCTTTCATAAATTTTTGCTGCTCATATTTTATTATTATTGACAACGATTCTTTTAATTCATAACTCGTAATGAAGTTATGTTTGGTTTTACCTTGTTTTGTGCGAGCATTACGACAGAAACGCAAAACGTACGCAAGAACCCTCTGCAGTTTATTTATATCTGAATACCTATCCAGAAAATCAAGACATAGCTCAGCCTTAGAAGGAACAGTGTAAATCATCGCATTTGGGAGCCCGGAATCGGAGTCCTTCTTTACCTCGGGAAGGTCGGGTGAAGGCACCTCAACTTGAGGAACCTTGTACTCACTGTTATGAAGAAATTGCGGCGCGGTCCACCAAAGCCGATGCTGCTCCAATTCGTGTGGTAAAACACCTCTGCTGAGACAGTCAGCTGGGTTTTCGTTAGTACTTACATAAGACCAATGGCAGCCTTCTGCAAGCTGTGAAATCTCACTTACTCTGTTTGCCACATAGGTGTTCAGTTTTGTTATGTTTGTTTTGATCCATGCCAAAACAATTTGAGAGTCTGAATATAAAATTGTGCTATTTATCGACCTTTTTAATGACAAAGTATCGTGCACTCTCTTGACAAGCTTTGCAAGCAATAAAGCAGCATTAAGCTCAAGCCTCGGTACTGTAAGTCTTTGATTAAGAGGATTGACTCGAGATTTAGAGCAAAGTAAAGAAACTTTCACATTACCCGCCAAACCAACCACTCGCAAGTATACACAACAGCCATAGGCAGTGGAACTTGACGCATCGGCGAAGCCAATCAATTGCAACCAAGCAGCGTTTTGCAAATTGACATAACGCTTCAAACTAATAGGCTTCATGACTGTTAAGCTTTCGTAGAACTCATGCCAAAGATGTTTTAATTCATCACTGAGGCATGCGTCCCATTCCAAACGAGCTTCCCAGAGCTTTTGCATAATGACCTTAGCACTTACGACCAGCGGACCAGCTAGGCCTAGCGGATCGTAAAATTTACTGATGAAGCTAAGCACTTCGCGTTTGGTCTCTGGAATTTTTTCGCCAGTTTTAGGTGCAGAAAGCGTAAAAGCGTCAGACTTTATATCATAGTTTATGCCTAATGTTTTTATGTAAACGCTATCTTTTTGCAAATCGATCTCATCAAAATATTGATTGTCTTGTGGAATGTCGTGCAAAACCTCAACTCTATTGGAAGACCACTTATGAAGTTGGAACCCCCCCAGGTCTAGAAGCTTGCAGAGCTGCTCTTTCGACTCCATCAATGTCTCCAGAGCATCAGCAGTTGCCAAGACATCATCAACGTAAGTTTGATTGTTAAGAATAAATGCTGCATTTGGAAACTCATTTTCATATCGATTAGCTAACTCTATCAAGCAGCGAGTTGCTAAGTAAGATGAGCTTTTTTGCCCATAAGTTACTGTGTTGAGCTGAATACACTCAACATTTTTGTCTGGAGAATCTCTCCATAGAATGTTCTGTAATGAACGATATTTAGGATCTAATGATACTGCTCTGAACATGTGTTTTATATCAGTAACAAATACATATCGCTCAAATCGAAACAGCATCAAAATATCGAACAATTCTTTTTGCACAACGGGACCGTTGAGTAGCAAATCATTTAATGATACTTTTTTATTTGTTTTCATAGAGCCATCGAAAACAGGTCTGCATTTAGTTGTTCTTCTATCCATCCTAACTACTGCAAAATGTGGCAAAAAATAGACTGGATCTGAACTTAGGTCATATTGATTGATGTCGATTTTTGTAGCATGTCCTAGTTGCAAATATTCGTTTATAAAATTTGTGTATAGCTCTAACAAAAGCGGATCTTTTTGTAACCTTTGTTCTAGGTTGAGGAACCTTTTTGAAGCAAGATATAGTGAATCACCTAGAGTTTCATTGATGGAGTCGAGAGGCAACTTTAGTGGCAGAGCAACTTTGAAAGAATTGTTTTTAAGTTGTACGGTTTCCTGAAATATATTCTCACAAGTTTCAAACTCTGATTGGTTTTCTGAAAAAACCTCTGGGATTTTTTCTGTATTCCAAAACCGTGCCATATTTTCGCTGAGGTCAGATTGACATGTTGTACAAAACAAAGATACAGCCTTATCTAGAGGAAAATTAGGTAGGTTGCCGGCGATCACATAGCCGAACTTGGTATTGAGTAGTGTTGGAGCGATAGACTGAGCTGTATTGGATGCTGCCGGAGACGCAGACGACTTGAGAATGGAGGCTGGCTCATGGGGCAACAGCACCTGGAATAGCATGTCCGCTCCTAATAATATATGAATATTACTTGGCTCATTGAAGTTTTTGTCAGCAAGTGTGATGTTAGGGGGCAACACAAAGTTTGCCATGTCAACCTTTTTTTGTGGCAGCTTTGAGGTAATCTTGTCCAATATGAAGCAAGACACTTGGATGCTGAAGTCGCGCACTAATGACTGGATTTTAAGAGACACATACTGGTTCAGATTATTGACCGTATTGCCAATGCCTATTACGCCCGACTTTACCATTTTAGTTTGTAACTTGAGTAAGTTTGCAAGTTCAGCAGTTACAAACGAAACTTGAGCTCCACTGTCCAAAAGGGCCTTAACATGTACTTCTGTTCCATTTCCTGCAATAAGTTTTACCTTAGCGGTTGGCAGAAGCACCTGTGTGGTGGCATTGTTGGACAGCAGAATGACTGGATTGGTGGCTTTGTCATCATGAAGCAAAGTGTTATGCTTTTGTTTGCAAATACCACATTTAAAATGATATCTGCATGGTTTAGCATGATTATTGAGGCAAATATTACACAAATTGTTTTCTTTTACAAATGCCAGCCGATCAGCAGCTGACATTAATTTGAATTTGTTGCAATCAAATAATTTGTGAGATGACTTACATTGTAGGCACGTTGGGGGTGGCTTCTTTACCGGCATCGGAACTGGAGGCTTCATAGCTGCAGCTCCGCAAACCTTGGAGCATGATTTGTTATACTGACCTTCTTGCCTAGGCTGAAGCCGCTCCGAATTCTCAAGTGCGAGTGCCCTTTTTTCTAGAAAATCAATAAGACTCTGTACAGTGGGTTCCGTATTGCGAATTAATTGAAAGTCCTTATTGCAAAGGAAATCGAGCTTACGCAATACTACGCACAAGACAATCCCATTCATCAACTTTACAGTTTAAGTTTCGCAATGCCGCCAATTGCTGCTTAACAGTAGATACAAGCTGCCTAATATTTTGTGCATTAGACCTACTCAGTTGTGGTATATCTAACAACATATTTAAATGATCGCTGCGGATCCTATACTCGTTATTATAACGATCATTTAAAATTATAATGCTCTCCTCATAACTCCCATCAACCAATGGTAGGTTTTTGACCAGATCTAGTGGTTCCTCCATCAAAAAGGTCCGTAGGTAGTACAACTTCTGTATGTTTTCTAATCGAGGGTTTTTGTCGACAAGTGAATTGTCGACAACGACAATTAATAATTACAATGTAGCAATGGAATGCGAATACATCAATAAATATCTGATGTAGCCAGCCATATTTGTGGCGCATAGAACAAGTCGGCTGTAAAACACGCTTTCTTACGCCATAGCATTAAATATAATGATTCCTGTGTTTCATCATGTATTCAAGTTATTCAAGACATTGTTTGTGTCAAATTTGACATTGGCAGGCTTGTCACTTTAACTTGATGCATGTATTTAATACGGTCTAATACTTTGACAAGATGTTAAAAAACTGTCAAAGTGCAACATTACAACGGATAAGGGGCTTATTGTTCGACGTATTGGAAACTTTAATACCACATATCATGGGGGCCATAGGGAGCATGGGGGACCCCTCAGACATATGGACGTAGCGTGAATAATCAGGTTATACAAGAAAAAATAGAGGGTATTAGTGAAGTGGATTGAAAGCGGAAAGATGGTTCCGTACGTATAAGGGTTTTTTTTATGGAACAGGTACATTGCAGAGCAGGAATATTTGTACTTTACCCACATTGTGACATGATCATGAGATTGAATCTCGGCTCATACTCAGTTTTAACTCAGTCTTTAGATATTTTTAGGTTTTATTTTTCGTTTCGTAATTATTTGCGAAGGCAGCTAATACAAGTCACCAGCGTGAAGTCCGGCGAGCTCTAGCATCTCTTGATATCCGAAAGTCGAGTGGGCCAGATGGTATTCCTGCGGTGGTGCTCAAATTTTGCGCTCCCGAGTTGTCTCCGGTGCTTACGCGACTCTTTAGGCTCTCATATTCCACAAAAAGCTTCCCGTCAGCATGGAAGGTAGCTCATGTTCACCCTTTGCCTAAAAAGGATGACCGCACCGACCCGGCCAACTACAGGCCAATAGCGATCACCTCCCTCCTCTCCAAAGTGATGGAACGTGTTATAAACACACAGCTCCTTGGGTACCTAGAGGATCACCAGCTGATTAGCGACCGTCAATATGGATTTCGCCATAATCGCTCGGCTGGTGATCTTTTAGCGTATTTAACACACCGCTGGGCTGATGCCATTGAGAGTAGAGGCGAGGCTCTGGCTGTAGGCCTAGACATTGCGAAAGCTTTTGACCGGGTATGGCACAAATCGCTGCTTTCCAAGCCACCATCTTTCGGGATACCCGAGGGATTATGCGAATGGGTTGCCAGTTTCCTGACTGGACGGAGCATCAGAGTCGTTATCGATGGTAGCTGCTCCGACACCATGTCTATTAAAGCTGGCGTCCCGCAAGGTTCCGTGTTGTCCCCAACTCTGTTCCTTCTGCATATCAACGACCTGTTACAAATTGGTGACATACGTTGCTATGCGGATGACAGTACTGGAGACACCTTGTACAGGGGCCGCGCCAACATCCCTCGGGTCGAAGTGGAAGAGAGTCGCGCCAGGCTTGTGTCTGAAATCGAAGACTCTTTAGATCTAGTCTCGATTTGGGGTTCTATGAACCTAGTGGATTTCAACCCCAGTAAGACGCAAGTCTGTGCATTCACCGCTAAAAAAAACCCTTTTGTTGTAGCACCTCGCTTTCAGAAGATACCTCTTAAGATCTTGGAGAGTATCGGGATCCTTGGTATCGACATCTCCAGCAAAGTCGAATTTAGGGGTCATCTGGACAATAAGGCCAAAATGGCCTCCAAAAAGCTCGGTGTGCTGAACAGAGCGAAGCGGTACTTCAAACCTGGGCAACTCCTTATGCTTTACAAAGCTCAGGTGAGGCCCCATATGGAGTACTGCTCTCATCTCTGGGCCGGCGCACCGAAATACCAATTGGACCCATTTGACTCTATCCAACGACGTGCTGTTCGTATTGTCGACGATCCCACTCTCACGGGCGGTTTAGAATCCCTCAGCATTCGGAGAGACGTTGCGTCTCTCTGTGTGTTCTACCGCCTGTACAATGGGGAATGCTCTGAAGAATTGTTTAATATAATTCCCACCTCGGGTTTCTACAACCGCACCTCCCGTCACAGAAGTGCGGTCCATCCGCATTTCCTCGATACGGAGGTGTCGCGCACTATGCGGTCCAAAAACTATTTTATACCGCGAACCCGTAGGCTGTGGAACGAATTGCCTCAAGAGGTCTTTCCATTGAACTACGATATGGGGTTCTTCAAGAGAGCTGTGAATAGGATTTTGCAAGGTCGGCGGCGCGCCCGCATGCCCCCTGGTGTTGCAGGTGCCCATGGGCGGCGGTAACACTTACCATCACGTGGGACCGCTTGCTCGTCCGCCCCCTAGTGTATAAAAAAAAAAAAAAGTCGTCAGCCTGAAGTAACACTAAAATAGTGAAGTTGCCAACCCATAGGGGTTAGCGCCTATTTTCATTAGGTGTACCAAAACACCACGCACGGGGAAACGTAAAGGCCTGTTCAGATGTAAGCGAAATACGGTGCCGCCTGCGGTAACGATATTCGTGTGGGTAGCGTGGCGATAATTCCTTCGTTCAGACATAGGCGATATTCGCTAACCGCTTCGGGTAACGATATACCGCGTACAGTGGCCCAAGCCCAGTGTTATTAGTATCGCCTTCCTAAGCGGTAAAACTAAGCGATATTCGCTCCCGCTAGCGAATTCGCACGACTTGCGGTACACGTACAAAATACTTGGCGGGATATCGCCTAGACATTATCGTTACCGCAGCGTGCAGCAAATATCTGAACAGGCATTAAAATGGAACGGTCTTCGGGGAGAAGGGACTACTTGAATAGAGTCGCCGCTAGTGGTTGGACGAGAAGAGCAGAAGACCTTGTGCGGTGAAGGTCCTTGGGAGAGGCACTGAGGAAATACACACTGACGATAATGATAGTATAATGGGGTCGACGCGGCGTTAGTCAGGAGACGGTTTAAATATTTTCCCCTTACGGTTTAAATGTTTTTAAATGTTGACTGAAATATCCAATATTATATGCGGAACCCTAATAGCACATCGCACCGTCACGCCCCACGGTTCGCGTCATCGACATTCAATTAGCCACGGGGAACCGTAACCAAAGGAACCCTAAACAAGGGAATATGCAATACGCGTATCACATCTCATTCTGTTGTCCGGCTAGTTTTAATTTTGCCATTTGCGACAACCTTAAATTCTTGTATGCGACTTGGGCGTTAATTACAATGCTACGAGTACTATCTAAATGCCAGTCAGTAATCTACTTATTCCAAACAAATACGAAAGGATGATGAGTTAAAAACAAACAAACAAACATTCAAACACTTTATTACGTTGTGTTGTAACCGGGGACGTGACAACGCTTGCCATTATGGACTGATGTTGGCATGTTTCGCGGATATCCATAGGCGACGGAATCCACGTGCCACGTGGAGGACCGTATGTTCGTCTGCCGCTTGTTTTCCATAAAAAAAGAGATTTAATACGGAATTCGGAAAAATGGTTAGGCAAATAAATGGGAAGCAGGAAGTATAACGCGATAATTCAATTACACCTCTGAATCAACTTATTACCGCCCAACACCAATATGAGGTACATCGGAAATAATAAAATTATCAGTTGCTTGTAAGCATGAATTGTAGGTACTTATTCAAATAGATGTTATGCATTTATGTTCATAAATGTTGGGTGCCCTGTAATCAGTCCCTCCACAGCGAAATCAGGCAATTAACAAAACCCAGTTTATGTATTAGAATAGTCCCAAACAAACACAAAGTTAACACAATAGTTAAATGTTAACCTTTCAACTAATTCTCATTTGGTTTGCCCCTCTATTTGATGATAGTAAAAGAAGATGAGTAGGTTATCTTAGCAGATTTCCACAAATTTGCACAAAAGCTTAGTTCAATCAAAATAGACTAATTCTAATAATTCCGATGGAGCTAATTCCGATGGATGGAGCTCACGCTGGGTGCACTCTCACGTTACCCCACGTTACCCCTTTCTCTCAGAAAACTACCATAAAATGTACTAATGTACGTACATGTTTCGGTAGTGAGTAAGATATGCCAGCAGAGCTCATTTCTATCCCATCCTATGTTATCCCTTTCCATTTTCCCAATCATTTCTCCAAATTCATTCCTAAATCTTCAATGGTAGGCAAAGCATCCATGCGCGTGGTAACTTTCGTCATTCTGGACTCTTATTGGCGAGTATTGCGGATGTCCATGGGTGACAGTATCCACTTACCACCAGGTGGACTGTGCGCTCGTCTGGCATCTTCTTTCTATAAAAAAAATGTGTTGGCTTTCTTAACATCGTTATAAATGAAAATCAAACGTTCACATCGATTAATATGCTGCTAAAAATTTTACTCTCCGTCAAATGTAATCAAATTTTTTTTTTGCGGATATCTCAATAGTTAGTCTCATGGTAAAACTACTTATTATTGAACTAGAGGTGTCGTTGAACTACGTACCCATGGACTTTTGATTACATTCTGCTGCATGGGGCCGTAATTATCTTTTTCGCAGCTTAGTCACCTGGGCTGTTCCCTCACTACACTCGTGAGCCGACCTTACAAAATCCTATTCACAGCTCTCTTGAAGAATCCCATATCGTAGCATAATGGAAAGACCTCTTGAGGCAGTTCGTTCCACACGGGTTCGAGGTATAAAATGATTTTTGGACCGAACAGTACGCGACACCTCCGTATCGAGGAAATGCGGATGGACCGCACTTCTGTGACGGGAGGTGGGATTTGATTGTATCGAACCCGGTCTCTATTTAATCTCAGAGGGATTAAATAGCCATTGGCTAGCTGGACTGACGACTTAAAGAAGTTCACTGGTGGTGGCTGGATGAGAAAAACCGAGGATCCCGTGTGGTGGCGAGACATGGGTTTTGTCACACTAGATTTTAAGGTTCTATGTAGATTTATAAATAACCAAAATTTGTGTGAACTATAACAAGTTAATAATTATATAAAAAAACAAGTGACAAAATTAGACTAGTCTTCAATTAAGGGTCGTGGGATACGTTTGACTTTGGGTCTCACTAAACTACACAGTCCGGTATTCCCCCGGATTCGCAGTGGCGCGGCGAGATGGTGATGGCCAGCTACAAGAACTGGACGGCTGTGATAGTGGCACGCGACCGACGCGTCGACGTGACAACCGTCTTAAGCGCAGTCCCTCACTTGTCATCCCTTAACCGTGATGTAGCAATCTTGACCGTAGTCCAAAGGTCGTTGTCTGGACGTCGCAACCTGGACATTGTTGGGTCCCAACGTCGTACCCTGGGACGCAACGTCCAGCATGGTTATAAAACTATTTTGAGAGATTATGAGATTATAAACATGAGAAGTGGCCGAAACAAGCGGTTGCGCTCCTGTTTGGTTGCGCAATTTAATTTTATATAAAAATTTTTGTTCAAAGAATGGAATGGCTTACACCGCTGGCTGTACCTGGGCGCTTCTCATCGACTCGCGATCCCCTCCCAAAGCAACACTCTAAGCCGGGGTCTGTTCCGCTGGTCTACCGGCGGGGGAGCCCATTGCTCATTGCTGCACACACTTTTTGCTCTTGGCTGAGCGTCTTCTGCGCTCGTCCTAAACAATACATGTCCGGTGACACTTGAAAAGCCATTGGAGCCACAAGAAGCCATTCCGAAAAAAAGAATGGCTTCTTTAGAAGGGCCTTAGCCCGAATTCTATCGAATTGGTAATAGTAGGCTAAGCCTACAAAGACTTGTAACGCAACGTCAGAGTTTATAAATTGGGAATAAATTAATTGTGTGCCGTCAAAGAATAACAATAAACGCACTATTACAAATAGGTACTGTTCCACTAAGCGCCATTATAAAATCAATAACACTCTTAAAGGTGCTGTAAAACAGGTAAAAAGGCCGCGACTTTTATAGAGTTTTATTCGACAGCCAGGCAATTAAGGCACGTACACCGTCAGAGAACAATTTGAAACAATCACGTTGGTGCAGCTCTGTGCTCCGTTTATAGTGTAGCTCGCTACTTGAATATAATTTAGAACGAAGGAACGAAAGGATGATTTTACTGGCAAACTATTGAGTTTTAACTGGTACAATTTACTATGGCTAATATTGATTTCTTTTCTTTTATTAATTAGCCATAGTAAATTGTACAGAAAGTAAAAATAAAAAAATATTATGAAACTGTTCCTTTCTTTAAAAATAACCTAACCATAAAAATAAAATGTGCGACGGTCACTTCAACCAAATATCAATTCATAATTAATCTACGGGTAAATATATATAGTTGTTGACGGTTGTAATTTTGAAGGCAAAACAAAAAAAAAGCCATATAGCGGTTTGAGTCTGTATTTAGCGTTTTATTTGCAAGTTTTAATTAGACTAATCACGAAGATGAAACGAAAATAAATATGTAATATTTTGAAATTTTCTTTTATAATTTCATTTTATTTTAGCACTTCGCTACTGCCAATTTCAATCGTACAATTTCTCTTGTAAGTAACTTTTTCGTGCAAGTAAAATCGTGCGTTCAAACGCTCCTTCACTTGTTTTCGAACAGCAATTCTCTCTCTCTTTTGTAGTGTTATTGCGAGCGGGCGGAATACACAGATACGTTCTTTTAACTAAAAATATACTATCTAATAAATATTGTTATCTATAAATATTATTATGTGTAAATATTATTATCTATAAATATTATTATCTATAAATATTATTATCTATAAATAGTCATATCTATGATAGTCATATCATTGGAATCGTGATACTTAACAGCGACCGCTCCGCCGCCGACATATCGTGACTCACTAAGCATGACCTACTTTAGTTGCGCCAACATGGCTCACTCAGCTAAAATTTCGAATAATATCGTGGTTACCGAGCTTCTCGGTTTCGTGCAGAACAAGCTGTATGTGTTGGATGAGCTCAGTCTGGAGCAAATCTGCACTGAGGCTGAGATATGTGCAGCCAAGGGGGTGCTATATAACACTTCTGTGACCTCTGTGTTCCGATATATAAAAAAATATATATAGGAATAACGATGATAGTATAGGTAACACCGAATTTTTATGTGCGAGATTTGAAAATTATCATTAGCTCGGTGATGAAGGGAAATATCGTGAAGACAAAACTCACATCCTCGAGAATAAAATTATTAATCATGTGTACACAAATCGCCGTGAGCCCGCGTAACGCACTATGGCCCGAAACCTCCTATCTGTCTGTGCTCCGGTATCTTCATGTGTTCTAGTGAAGGCCTGCTTGTGCCCTGCAGTGGGACGTTAAAGGCCGATATCGATTTGTATTTCAACCCACATCGAACGAATGAACTATGTATGCTATGGAAATAGGAATCCCGCGAAAATAGACTCGGTCGATTTACAATTATTTACTTCAAAAATTTATTTAAAATTACCCACTATTCACAAATAGTCGGTTTTTTTATCATGATTATTTGCTCGTTCAAATACAGGCTTGAATAAATCACTGCGCCTTTTTTTCATTTCAATTTTTTTTTCTTTACCTATTATTGTGGATATAATTAAGTACATGTCGGTGTGTGTAAATGCGAAAACATGGAAAATTTCTCGCAGATTTCCAAAGAATTCATGGGTTCTTTTGTACGTCAAAGGTAATAATGTAACGCAAAGGAAGTTAAGCACAGATTTAAAGAACAACTAGATATGCCGGAATGCATTTTAACTTCCACCCTTACAAATAAGGTTTATTCCATTAAGCTCATACTAAATATTTGATATAATATGATAGGGTCATACTAAATGTCTATAAGAACGTCCGCCCTTAGAAATATAAGTACGAAATATTTATTGAAATTTTTGATCATTTCAATAACATTTCACTGCAGGATCGAAAAACCGTATCCGGACTATAATTCGCTAGATGTTGAGTCCTATGATATTGACTTGAGAATCAAAACAAAATTACAAAAAATGTATAATATTTCGATTCGATCGATGCCCTATGAAGGAGTCATGGCTCCCCAGGTGTGGACTACCTATAATAATAGATAGTCGGAAAAGTTCCTGACCTTTTTGAACGCATGATTTTAGTGTGCTATATTACTGACAACACTGATCACTGGCGGGAAAGTGATATACCGTTTGACAGCTGACGTTTTTTGTAATGGCGGCAAATTTAAATTACAAGTTAAAAGTTTTATCTTTTCATATTTTTTAACAATTTTAAAATGGTAGTTTATAAGGAGAAAATTACATATATTTATCTATTTAAACGGATCTTAACACGAATGTTTACCTTATTTAATTTTCTCGACGTTTCTGTTGGGTTGCACCAACCAAGGTCACTGAAACTGAATCATGAAACTGCTTGCAACTCTTAACGTGGACTATCCGCCTCTTGAGTCAGCTCGTGACCGTGGTTGATGAAACCCAACTAAAACATCGAGTAAAATAAACATTCACGTTAAGACCCATTTAAATAGATAAATATGTGTGAAAAACGCAAAAATCTCAAATGATATAAAATTAGATATGTTTTACAACTTTTTTCCACAAAGGTATGAATGTTTTTAGTGCTCGAAAAGAGATTTGTGGTATTTACGGAGAATATGTTTTATCTAAAACTAGCTGTGCCCGACATGCGTTGCATGCCCGGCAATTTTTTTGCACATAATATATAGCCTATTTCCATCTGGAATAATGTACCTTTTAAATGGTGAAAGAATTTTTCAAATAGGTGCAGTGGTTCCGGAGATTACCCTCTACATATACACAAACTCACAAACACAAAATTCGCACTCTCTCTTTATTATATTAGTATAGACTACTGCAAAAATAGTTCACTCGATTCAGATCCGGCAATTTTGGTGTTGGTGTTTCTCGCTATGGTCGTCCTATTAAGGCAAATGATCATGTTATCATTGAAAAAATTGAAACAGATCGACATATAAGCAGTCATCAAAGTCATCATCAGTAAACTGAATTTCGCAAGAAGTTAGACGTTTGTGTGCCCTATGATTTAAATGATAGAAACTCGGTGAATAGAATTTCCATATGCGAGAGATGTTGCTAAAACGAAATGAAATGGATCTACTTCTGAAGACATTGGTAACAGCCGATGAGAAGTGGATCACCTACGATAACAGTGTTCGAAAACGATCTTGGTCTGAGCGAGGTGAGCCATCACAAATAGTCCCAATGCCAGGCCTCACTCCGAGCAAACTCATGTTATGTGTATGGTGGAACTGGAAAGGCATTGTGTATTACGAGCTTTTTCACATGGCCAAACGATTAATTCTGATTTCTGCTGTCAGCAATTAGTAAAATTGAAACAAGCACTTGAAGAAAAACGCCCAGAATTCATGAAAAGAAAAGGTATCACGACTACGCTCGACCGCATACATCTTTGATGACTAAACAAAGATTGATGGATCTTGGCTGGGAAGTTTTAATATATCCTCCATATAGTCCAGACATAGCACCTTCGGATTCTGCACCACAATATTCTGCTATTTACAGTATTCTCTATATGGAGTAAAATTACATTCACGAGAAGCCTTTATAACCCATTTAAGTCAGTTTTTCGTTCAGAAACTCCAAAATTATTATAGCGATGGCATAATAGCTCTGTCAGATAAATGGCGAAAGGTAGTTGAATTAAATGAACGACAGCCGTTAAATAAATATCTATGTAATACAAAAAAGTCTTTATTATTTTCACTATAAAATAGCCGCGAACTTATCCGATTGCCTAATATAATTATACTTTTATATAATGAATTCCCAAAGACACATCCAGTCACGTGTACATCCATTACAATACAATATTTGTATGTTAATATTCCACAGCCCCTCGCGCTGAGAGCTCACGCCGACTTGATTTAATAAGCTCTCCATACATACACGACAATAACATTATTTCATACATAATCATAGATAGCTAACTGACTATGGAATTTCTTGGAAAAATATGACAATAACTAATCTAGCCATAAATATTATTACAAAGAAAACACGCATATTTTATTCTTACATTATCATTTTATTAGAAGAATTTCTGTTGTTTTAGAAATAATAATGTAAGCATTTTAAAAATATAACGTTTATTTGAAATGGTTATCATTTGGTTTTCTACAATCTTTGGAACGTTGCGGCCAGTTTTCGATTGAAACACGCACTCTTTCAATAGGAAAATTGGCAACTGCCACTCTTATGGACTGTTTTAGGGATGCAACATTATCACGGCGTTTAGAGAATGTCAAGCTCTCTAAAACGGACCATAAATCATAATCGAGTGGATTAAGATCGGGACTAGATGACGGCCAGTCTTCAGCTCTAATGAAGTCGGGAATATTCCTTTCTAGCCACGCCTCACCCCATACTCCAAATTGACCTCCTTACACCACTCCATATTAGACGCTGGAACATGAAGTGTTAATGTCAAACATCGCTAACGAGCGGCCCCGTGCATTCCTGTCACATCTCCCCATCAAGCTTGTTCGTACTTCGTAAACACGATGTTTGCCGAAGTGCAAAAATTTGGGGCAATTTCGTACTCTTTTTGAAAATAAAGGCGCCAGATGAGCATACAGTTCACCCGATGGTATGCGGCTACCATCAGACCCAGTGGCTGCGGGAACCCAGTCACCAAAGTTGTGGAACTTGTGGAAGTGAAATTATTGCTTAAGTTGAATTGCGTGTTATGGAGATTTAAAAAGATTTAAATAAATAATACCTACACCATCTTGACGCTGAGTTTCTTTCGTAAAAACAAACAACTTTTATATACGACTTTTTAAAATTCAGCACCTTTTTCACGGAAATCCCTCACTCTCGTATGTGCACTCGCGCCGATTTACATAGATATAAGTATCTAATAGCTGTTTGAGAATGGAGTGTGTGGCTTTGCCGTTCATAGCATGCAGCAGTATAACAGTGAGAAGTACAGAGTAACAAGATCAGAGACTCCGTTTAAAAAATAACTTTTTTTTTGGGGAATATATCTGTATATCGGTAATTTGATTATTTTCCGTATGTACCTATGTTGTAAATAAATTTTATTATTTATTGATTTATCAGTAAAACAGACGCAGAATCGACATTATGTGCAACACAAAGCCATATAAAACTTATTTTACCCGGCGACAGCGATGTTGTCTTGTATCATTCTTATACAATACCTTAAGTATGGACGGACGGTTGCGGATTCATCACCTGACTAGATATCAAACTAAAATGAAAATCAAGAACTGGCTAATAACGAATGATTATAACGACACCAACTCCTTACTTATACCAATGCGCTAAATTATTCTTAACAACGCGTACTTAACATTTTTAGCATCTTATTAATCCACACACATCAACTCACATCCCATTACTTACATTTATTGACTCTATGGTATTTTTTTCTAAAATCGAATATCTAAAGCCACACTCTCATACATTCACAGACAGACACACTTACACATACACACGACGTACATATTATACACAATAATTACCATCTGAATAAACTCTTAAATAACTGTAACCTAGTACTAAGAATAGATGTAAGGGAAGGCGCTGACAGCTGTAGAACTGATTATTCTAGTACAGATGTCAGCACACATTGTCCTTATGAATACCTACTTGTAAATTTGATGTTTTTGTAAGCTACATTATAAGTGACAATTATCGTATAGAAAATATGTAAATGTCTTACATAAATAGACTTTATTATTATTATAAATACAGTAAAACAAAAAAATAACTTAATTGAAATAGGACATTTATTTTGGGAAGGTGCTGGCTCCAATAATGCAAATTTTTTTTCTAGTTTGCCAGTCAGAGCTCATTACAAATTGTATCATGTATGTTTAATAAAAATAAAGAATTTGAATTTGAAAATTTGGACTTGTCAGTAGTTGTATTTCAAGTTTCACCGCGGTGTCTGTTCATTCAAGTTGATTACTCGCAAATCTTTATCGATCTATTTACTATTTATGGTGTGAGAAAGTGACAAAATAGAATTTACGCTTAGAAGCATATCTCCCAGTCAACCTTGGGGCTGTGCAGAGATGGCGCGGTGGATGCCATAACAGTTAATATTAAGCAAAACTATAGTGAGTAATGGTGTATATAAACTAAATACCATAATATACATTGGACGTGTGGTGTCGCCCGACTATAGAAGACGAGTAAGGGATGACAAAACGGCTACAAGCCCTGAGGAACTACAGCATCTCTGAAAGAGTAGACTCGCCAACGTGCTTGGCTAGCGAGGCGTTTTCAGCCCATCCATCTCTCTTGCACATTGTCTTGTCCAGCAGTGGATACTGTAAGGGCTGGTTGCATCGCATTGCAATATAAATAAACATATACATAGATACAAGCATACACACATGGATTGATACCATACATAAACACATTTGAATTTTTTAACTCATATCGAGTAATTAAAAGTGTAGTAAAATAATAATGGCAAAAGATTAATAGATAATTAGTACAGTCAAAAGTATAGCAGCTTCTTTATTTCTTAGCTCTAAACAATTTCAGAAAGGTCTCTAACAAAAGAAGATTCAATCCAATTTACTTTTCGAACACAAAACTTTGAAATTGAAAACCACGTAGCTGATTAGCCCTCTCCTTTATTAAACTAACCGAACTCTTAAAAAGAAGCTCGCTTCGGAAAGTTTCCGAAACTTACCGAACTATACCGAAGTTGGGTTGCTCGCTTTGATATAACCTCCAACTATTGGCCGAGGAGTATAGCCACAGAGTGTGTGGTACAAAGATTTGCATACTCGTGTAATTTATATAGAACAAAAATGTTTTGTGTAGCCAGAAAATCTACCTCACTGAATTCCTTTTGTGAAAGTAACTTTAGGGGGAGAGTGCACGATGCATTCCCACAGCCGCTGGGCGCACTCGATTGGCCACATCACCCTTCTCTCACAGAAGACTACCTTGAAATGTACTGCATTTCGTACTTTATCGTATTTCTCCAATGTACGTACGTGTTTCGGTAGTGAGTGAGATATGCCAGAGTCCATTCCCACCCCATCCTTTCTCTCCCCGTTTTCCCAATCCATTGCTTAATCTGTAAAGGTAGGTAGCGCATCCGGGAGCGTGCCAACGTTTGTCATTCTGGACTGATGTTGGCATGTATCGCGGATGTCTATGGACGACAGACACCCACCAAATCGATACCCACTTACCATCAGATAGACTGTATGTTCGACTGCCGCCTCTTTTCTATAAAAAAAAAAACTTAAAATTCAACTACACCTTTTTTCACACAAACCACTTATTCTCACTGCATAACTGTCCGGTGTACACACTCGTGCACTCGCATCGATTAGCTACTCGTGGACCGGTTTATTTCATTAAATTAACAACAACGCTCATTACAACTTTCAACCCGTACAATCTGTAGCAGCCTTACCTGAAACATAAAACATAAATTAATAAAATACAATAAACAAACCTACACAAAATATATACATAAATAAATATTGTTAAAATTTTATTGTAAAAGCTCACGAGCGGCGCAATTCTTTTGAATCGTCGCTATTGTTCTTACCTCTGCGCTCGCGGCGACAGCTACCCGCCGACCGGCCGGCAGTCGAAATCATTGTTTAACATCGACCGCACGCTAGTCTGGCTAAACTCAACGGTGCATTTTTTGGTTTCGTATTAATATAACTGTGCTCACGATTTAAGTTAGATTTAAGTACTTACTTGTGTCGATTGTGCAAACTGTGTAATAGACGTTTGAACGCATATAAAGTGACATTCATTTGTGTATCTCCTAATCAAACGTACCCACACAATCAGTAATTGAACCTACTCATAGAGACAAAGGGTCAGGTCAGTGGTAAAATGTGAGGTTGCGTTACGACTCCGCGGTTAGATACTCCAGGGTCGGACCGGGGACTCGAGGTGGAGCTGCGGCAGCTCATCAGAAGCTGTTTCTGAGTCCGGAATTTTGGTCAGAAGGGGTAGTGTTCCGACGCTTTAGGGAAGCGAGACCGACCAACATTATTCCCTGTTAGTATTTATGTTTATTATACATATTGTATATATTGTATGGACCCTGAAATAATTAAACAAATAATAATGAAATAGAAATCTGCCTAACAAACTGTTCTCTCCCAACTTGTACCATATTTCAAGAACAAGATCAAAGCATCCCGTCCACGACATCATTAAACGACGGCGACCGAAACGCAACCTTACATTTTACCACTGACCTGACCCTTCTTCTCAATGCATAGGTTCAATTATTGCTTGTACGGGTTGAGGCTGTTCCTTCATATAAGAAAATGCGTGATTGCCTATCGGTGCTCTCGTATTTTCTATATTTTCTTTTGATCCGGTAATAGTAATGAAAAGTACAACTTTATTTTCAGAATTGTATGCCGAGTAGGGCACAAAGAAAACCATTGTTACTGTAAGCTTAGTCAATATGTCGATAACTGCCTAATGCATGGCAGAGGTTTCCACTTCTAATCAAGAGGGAGTTTCGGTCTCCACGCAGGTTCTGTGTGAGGTTCAGGTAGCTTTTTTTTTTAATTTCCATACACTGTGTTTCTTCACGATGTTTTCTTTGTTATCTTCACATGTTCTCTTCACACTGTTAGTGATAGCACGCTGCAGTCCCACAGTCGACCGGTCAAGTTACCACTCTGTCAACCGTACCATAAAATGTACTGCATTTCACACTTTACCGAATTTACTTTTACCTTTTAACGTTAAGTGTCTTGATAGTGAGTGAGATATACTAGAGCCTATTCCCATCTCATCCTATCCTATCCATTGAGAAAGGATTGGGAAAATGGGGAAATTCATTCGTGAATCCAAATGTAGGCAGTGCGCCCGGCGTTGTTTAATGTTTGCCACCTTTTTTCTATAAAAATATACTTTATAAGACTGTTTTAAATTTTAGATTTAAGCGGTTTAATATAAACTGAAATAAGGATAGATAAATATATAATAGATATTTTTTCTTGAGGTAGAAAAACTCAAGCTAAGTATAAAATATCAATAGAAAAATTGTCCATCTTCATGAACAATGAAAGCCTTTTCAGACCAGTTTTCGATTGAGGGGCAAGCGTGAGCGTGCGAGTGACAGCTCAACCGAAAATATTAATAAAATAAAATAAAATGTAACACCCCATCGCCGACCGACACGTCACCAGGGGCGGCGTGACAGGAGTAATATTGTAAACAACGTATGTCCGGACCTATTTCACGGTTCGCAGTGGAATGAAGCTTTATGGTTAGGCTAGTTGCACACGTTGCGATTATGCAGCTAATAAATGTGTAATAGATAGAAAATAGCACTCTGCAATATAGATTTAACTGCAATTTCTTTTAAACTTACTTGAAAACAATTTTCACAACGTTTTTTTTGGTATTATACGAGTATTAACTTTTAAATAAAGTATTTATATATTTTCTTTAATGTAAAATTTTGCTATACATTTAATTGTATAAGTTTGTATGTTTTAATTTATTTCTCTTTCTTTCTGAATTCTCTGTTTGCCCAAAGATGAATCATTTTTACCATACCTGCCTGTGAATTTCTACTTAATAAAGTTTAGTTACTTATCTATTTAAACCTATCTTGACGCATATAAACGGCTTAACATTTACCTTATTTATTTTAATCGACGTTTCGTTTGGGTTGCACCAACCATGGTCACGACCTGATTGAAGAAACAGGTAGTCCACGTCGAGAGTTGCGAGTAGTTTCACCAACTACCTGCATTTGGTTTTCATAGTCCGGGAATTTGCGGCACACAATACTCACAATATTTTAATTAGCGTCAGACGAAATATCGCGAGGTTTAATTTTATTAAATTAATCACTGGATTCCATGTCAAGGACAATTCATATCCATCTTCTCAATTAAAATTTCTATATTTCAATCGTTAAGACCCGTTTTAATAGATGTGTGAAAAACGCGAACATCTGACAAGTTATAAAGTTTAGATCAGTGATTCCCAAAGTTATATGAACCACGACTCACCTAAAAAAATGACAAAGTTTGGAACCCGCCCTACGCCTTACAGGAAAATAGCATTGTGTCGCTGCTGCAGCATATTCTCGTTTACGTAGCGTAGTTATGTGAAGGGTTGTACAATTGAGAAAATAAGAAAAAATCCAGTATCCAGTGATGATCGAAATTTTTAATAAGTATAAATAAGATAAATCAGAACACTATACTTAAAATTAGATTAAATTTATTGTTTTCGGGGCTCACCCAATATTCGCACGCGACCCACCAGTGGGTCGCTACTCATACTTTGGGCAACACTGATTTAGATACATAAATAAGTATAAAATGCGATCAGAACAAGCCTATTTTCCTTATTTTATGAGCAATTATTTTCTTTTTTCCGACAGCCAACCAATTATACATGTTTATTTAATATCAATGGGACAGTCGAGCCCTTTAATCGAGACCAAGGGAGACGTAGCGTAGGACACCCTCTGGCTAGGTAAACTGATGCCTTACAGAAAGTCGCCGGCAGTAGTCCAAAGAACGGAAGATCCCATGTGGTAACGTGCAGCTGGAGAGGCATATATCCAGCAGTGGGGAGTACCAGACTGATGGAATGGAATGGTGTGGTAAAGTTGAAATAAAATAATTTTTAATTAGAGACATTTTGATATTTTTTAGAAAACACACTTGATTTTGAAGTAGCTACGTGCAAATAAACAAAACCTTATGAAGCAAAACATTGATTTTTCAAGGATGATTTTGTATGACGTATTATATTTTTAATGGCATAAGTTTTTAATGAATAACAACATCAGCTCAATCGTAAGTGTGTCGAAGACTTTATTGGCAATCATGTTGCATTTGCAGTACATTATGGTGTAGCGAGTCAAAACTCTTCTGAGGGGCGACTGCCGCCGCTACGGTGCACTTTAGTTGCTATTTTCATAAATAGTATTCTAGTTTCTAGACACGGCTCCGTACATTTGGATGCATTTTAAATCTCACCAAATAAAATTTTGGATCATTCATTTTTCAACCAATCAACACAGGAATCATATCGCCGATGAATCGGTTAAACAAAATATGTAAAGAAAGATAACTGAATAAAAAAATTAAGGTACAGGTAGGCCTTAATTTTTTTTTATAGATGAAGGCGGCAGACGAGCATACAGTCCACCTGATGGTAAGTGGATACAGTCGCCCATAGACATCCGCGATACATGCCAACATCCGTCCAAAATAACCAACGTTGGCACATGCGCTGCCTACCTTTGGATATGGGAATGGATTTGGAGAAAAGGTTGTGAAAATGGGCAGGGATAGAATAGGATGGGATGAGAATGCGTTCTGGCAAATCTCACTCACTACCGAAACACGTGCCTACATACATTAGGGAAATAAGATAAAGTGGGAAATGCAGTACATTTTAAGGTAGTCTTCTGTAAGAGAAAGGGTAACGTGGCCAGTCAAGCGCGCCCAGCGGCTGTTGGATTGCAGCGTGCACTCTCCCCCTCAAAAATAACGCGATGAGTTACGAAACAAATTAAATTATTGTACAATACAATTTTACAATTTTATTAACCAATGTAATTAAAATAATTGTAATAATAAAATCTACACTAAGATTCCTGTTGATATAAAGAAACTAAATAATTCACTGTTTGGAAAAGAATTGTACAGTTGGTTTGTTGTTCGAAGCTTTTATGATATTGTGGACATTTTATTTTATGAATTTTTATTATGATCTCATTTCATTCTCAATTATTTTTTTTCATATATGCAAGTGGGCGGACGAGCAAGCGATCCCACGTGATGGTAAGTGTTACCGCCGCCCATGGACACCTGCATCACCAGGGGGTGTGCGGGTGCGCCGCCGACGATGCAAAATACACGTGTGTATTGTGTGTATTACTCATTACTCGTGTGTATTGTGTGTATTACTCACTACTCATGTGTTATAAAATGTCATAAATTTTAGTAGGTATTCTAATTAGTTTCTGTTAAACATATTAAATTTGCAAAATACGCGTTAGCGCAACTAAACATTTATTATTATTATTATTAAACCACACTGCGAGGTGTTGGCCGACTTTAGAATAGTACCTCGTCTCATCTCGTCCCGTGGGTGTCGTAAAGCGGTGAGGAACTACACCACTTCTAAAGAAGTGAGCTCACCAATTGGTTAGCCAGCGTGCCGTTTTAAAATCATACATCCCTCAAGCACAATGTACCTAAAGTGTCTAACTAGGGTTCTTGGTTAGTAAAAGTCCACACTTTATTTGACACACTTTATTCACGTAGGTATGTCAAGATTTACTATAGCGATTTATATTTTTGAAGAAAGAGCATGAATTTCACACATAGGATGTCACTGATATGATAACGAATTATTAGAAATTGACTAGAACAAGATTGAATAGAACTTTATAATCAACAGAAACTAGAAAATGCGCATGCATTCGCCTCGGATATCGGTAGTGACTGTGCGGCGCCCGCTCGCTCCGCTCTGCGCAAGCGCCTTCTACAAGCGGCCGCGCGTACATTCCTTAAGCAAATTTAGCATCGGCCGGCGGGTTTGCTTGCATAATTAAATTAATTGCAGTGTAGGCAAGGTTCCTACATACCTATATAAGGAGGCGTCCAGTTGACGATAAAGGGGGTCAGGACTGGTTTGAACAAACAAGAAATATTTTATCGCACTCAAATTCAAAACTGGGAAACATACTTCAGTCATCATAATAATAAAACTCCATGATTTCGGTTCAAAGGGACCGAACAGAATATTCCTCCCGTTTGTAAAAAAAAAAAGCCAATAAAAATAAATATTACATTTAACTGTTATCAGGATTCAAATAGCGTGTTAAATATGTGTGAAATGTCCTCAACCCTCGGGAATTCACGAAATCATTAGAATTCCGCAATCTGGTAATACCCTCGCCAAGAAATACGGTTAAACAGATAATCCCAGGACTGGAACCATTCGAGCTCGGTGTCAGTGCAAGGGCCCCATGCAATCTATATGCAAATATGCGTTCCATCCAATTAGAAATGAACTTATTTTTGTACGCACTGGGTAGGAGAAACGTGACGGTTTATTATTCTTTTTTTTTTAAAGTGGACATTTGTTTTGATATTTCTTAATTTAATTGAAAGCATATATAAATATTTATTTTTTAATTCGACATTCAAACTGAACTGAATATTTTGTAGTATTTTTTAAGTTTAGTTTTATTTATTTCGTTTAGTTTAAAATTTACAAATAAACTGCAGTTCCAGATAAGTTACTGTTATTTTATTATGTAGGTTATTATGACCTACATATTGGAAGCTTGTACGAGTGTGGTAAATTAAATGAAATGTTGTGTAAAATCTGGGATTAATTTTAGTTTTTAGTATAAAAACTACTCAAATATGTAAGAAGTAAACGTTACTGCAATATCAATGATAATTTTATAATATTCCATATGTATTACTTCTTTGAAAAGAAAATTACGCAATTGACATATTACAAAACAATTAATGTAATGATAAGCGAACAGATAACATTGTGATAACAGACCAAATAGAATTTGAAAACGTCATGTAACATGTTTATATGCCGTAATTCACCACAGAAATATTAAGGCTCGTTAGCTCAGCGGTTAGAGCGCCCATTTATCTGTAATAATAGAGGTGGTCGGGGGTTCAAGTCCCTCACGAGCTGTGATTATTTCATCTTTTTTTTTACATACTTTTATCTCACTGCCGACTGGGCGAGCCAAAGTCTCCCATAAACAGAAGACAGAACAGAACACAAAAGACCGACATAAAACGTACTGACATAAAGAATTTACGCTAAGAAAAGGACGCAGAATAAATTAGATTATCTTTATAGCTAGTTTAACTTAATATATAATGTACCACGAGGGATCTTCAAGCCTTAGTCCACCCCGTAGCCCCGTTAGTATTGTATGATTTATTTTATCAAAATAAAAACAATATAATTTATTAAGTAGCAAATAATGTAATGTATTTTTTTTAATGTAATTATTTTTATACCATGTTTTCCTTCTACTTTATTCACTTCATGTGCGTTACATGTCTGTATTCTGTATTATATGTTTTATTTATTAGGTATATCAACAAATGTACTACAAACTTATCTAGTTACAGACACAATTTATAAAACATTTATACGTTTGTAAATTCACTTAGAGTTATACACAACTTTATCTATAAACTATCTCCAAAAAAGAGGTTTATCGGTGCCTTCAGATTGAGATGCTGCACGATATTCCCATCTAAATGGTTATTCATGATCTTATGTAATACATTTAATTAACTGATTTTACGCCTCACTTCTAAGCTTATGAGGTTCCAAAATTTTAATTTATCCACATCTATAGAAATAAAAATTTGTAAGCGTATCACTTGTGAACGGCTAGACCGATTTGGCTATTTTTTTTTAAATGTTCGTAATAGTCCAAGTAAGGTTTTAGGGAAAGAAAAATTGGAAAATTTGAGCGGAAAATTGGAAAATTCGGGAAACTCTGAAAGTGCTTTTTTTCCATGGAATTTTTGTATGAACTTAATGAAATTATTGTATTATTGAAATTTGGACAGGACAACGTCTGTCGGCTCAGCTAGTAGGTAATATATTTTAGTGTTTGACAAATCCAAAATTTTAAACCAAAGTAACGGACGAATTTTCTTTACACTGTTTCTAATCTATTAATGTGTATTTGGTACATTATATTACTTACCTATAGAACATAGCCTACCTCTTTCTCTTAGTCCTCTCACTCTCCTTTCGCGTTGGTTGCCTGGAACAGATCGCTTTTATCGCTAAGGACGCCATGTGTTTCTGTATATATTATGTTTAACATAATGAATATGTGAAAACTAGAATGCAGTAAAGAATTTTCATTAATTCATTTATTCATTAAAATAATGAATAAAGTAATTTATTTACGAGTTCGAACAACAAAATTGTTCGTAATCCTTGCTAACGCTGTTGCTTTTTATTCACACAAACGCCAGCGGTAAAAAAAACTAGTGCGTAGATCTTTTTTCCATCGCAGTCCCCACTCGTCCCTATAGATTATTGCATTGTAATGTCATTTGCATCTGTTATTACGTCTATTTAAGTCGAGATTTCTTGTTAAACTGTTCTGAGGGATCGATGATATTCTAGTTTTAAAATTCTTTCGAATGTAGGAGAAACGTTCTTCTATAGAAATTGAAGAAAGATATAAATAACATGTAAACAGAATGTTATTTAATTTCCCCTTTGGATGATTTACAACATGAATTATATGTTAGTATAATTATGCTAATCTATACATATAATAAAACAGTAAAAGGATGCATTCTCCAAAAAAGGTAGTCTGTACATTATTTGTTAGAATGTTTGTTTGTTTGTAAATAAGTAATACCAATATCGTTGAAAATGTTTAAATATTTTTTATGACGATATGATGTCCCGAAGGTCCTCATACACGTAACTAAGTTTGAAATCAGTTTAGTATTTAATCATTGAAATTAAATAATTTTTAATTACATTATTTAAAAACACTACTCACTAACAAATGGCTCTGCTGGGTGCGGCGCATCTTAGTAATTTTGTCTGGAAAACAGCCTGTATTTACGTAATTGAATATACGAAGGTTCACTCCTTTGAATGTTAGAAAGAGCCCGAAAAGCCCAATAAATTGAAGTTTCACTATTTGTCAATAGATTTATAAACGTTTATATAGCTTTATAAACGTTTAGTTTAATTTTAAGCAAAATCACCTATCTTTTGTTGAAATATTAATAGGCATTGTATTTGGCAATTATTATTCTGTGTTTATGCTGTTGTTTCATGTAAAATTTAAATTAAACATTATATATGTTCGGAGTCAGTTTAGTATTGAATTATTCAAGTAAAATATTTTTAATTAAATTATTTCACATTCCATCAGAAGGACTGTATGCTCGTCTGTCACCTTTCTGTAATAAAAAGTTGTCAATGAGCGTCGATGACTATTTTATGGGCCGCCCGTCTTCCAGCTCTCGTATAAAAAATAATACGTCAAGTGTTTCATCGCATTCCTTCCCCGTGTGACTCAAATCTACTCTGTTTAAAGTCCTGGTTAGAGATAGAATTAATGACATGACGCTTGTACATGAAAAGGTCTCATTCTGAATACGGCAAGCGTTTACGCCCCGGACTCGTTAGCGGTTAGAGAAGGTGTTATGCGCGAGTGAATAAATGTATGTCGCGATCCTGCCACTTAGCTTCCCTGCATGTCGGAGCGCATGTTGTGTTTATGTTTATGTGCACGTGTTTTATTATGAGACATTTATATGTTTCTTGTTATGGTATGAATGGCGAGGTGCGGAAACACGGAACAACATTGAAATGCAAACATTTTTTTGTACCCGTTTTCTGCTGCCATTAAAATTGTATATAGAAAAGAGTGTGGATGTTCGATAGTGAGGTAAACCTTAGCGGGGTACTCTTGAAAAAAGATTTTTATTCTGAACTTTTAATACAAAATCTACTTACAAATCTATGTATAAATATCTAAGTAAAGACTAAGAAAGGAAAAAACAACTTTCATATACATACTTAGGAATACGAAATTTTAATATCTAGAAAAAAATGTTTAGACTATAAAAGAAGCTCTCCGCTCTGTATATATGTACGTGTGTGCCCGTAATCATATTTGTATGGGTGTATGGGTGTGGATGTGTGTATGTGAGCAAAAGGTAGGAGGGTTTGCGACTTTTACGAGCGATCATGACCTCCAGTGGTAAATGTATGTTACAAATCTACAAAGTGATTTCGAATAACACAATTCTTACACAATCTAATATTTGTGCATTGTTGTTTCTTCAGTGTTGAGGGTTGTGCTCTATCAACGAATTCTTCTTTGTTATTTGTTTTGCGGTTTTTGACGTCGTGGACAACCGTATTCGATATCAGTCTATATCATCCCATTGCACGCCACAGACCTTATCTTGTAATTTACTAGGGAGTTCACTTGTAAATCACCGCTCTTGTAATCATTACCAGCGGATCCAGTGCGGATTGGTGAATATATATTTTTTATTTCTTAAGCACGCAAAAAATTTATTTATTTTATTTCTGGCGGACGAAGCCGAGGAAGTCCATCTGCTAGATGGACAGACGACCTCATAAA
Source organism: Sesia apiformis (assembly GCA_914767545.1). Lineage (NCBI taxonomy): Eukaryota > Metazoa > Arthropoda > Insecta > Lepidoptera > Sesiidae > Sesia > Sesia apiformis. The sequence goes on from OU611962.1 coordinate 2,300,775, forward strand.
GGTTGCGGGCACCCGCTGGATGCAGGTCGCTGCCGATAGGTCTAAATGGCGGACAATGGGGGAGGCCTATGCCCAGCAGTGGACGTCCAAGGGCTGAAAAGAAGAAGAAGAAGAAGCACGCAAATTCCTTCACGATGTTTTCCTTCACCGCCGAGCCAGTGATAGGTATTAAATATAAACTCACTGGTACGGGCCCAGGACTTGAACTCACAGCTTCACGCATGATAATCAAGAATAGATACCCCTATAGATAAAACCTAGGTGTGAATAAGGAGATAGCCTGTTCGCGACATCTAATAAAATCTTATTAACTTCAATTTTTATTATCTCAATAAAACCCCGTAATGTTTCCAATTTAAAATGCCACCGGCTAAACCGTCATCTCGAACTCCATCCACGTGAAATCAATGACAATTCAGTCGGGAGCCGCTGAGTCATCGCGACCGAAGCGAAACGAAGCGGAACGAGGGTAATCGCGAACGCGAGAAAGCGAGCCGTGAAACAAAAGCGTAGCACGGAGCTACGGCTAATGGAAACAGTAGCAGTTGCTACGAAGATATTACGCTGTACACAGAAAGAAGGCTGTGGTAAAAGCTTTGAGACTGCTGAAGAATAATTGTACTATATCCTTGTAGAATAATTATACATGTTTTCTTACTGCTATTTTTATGGAAGACCTATCTATGAACCCAAAATATACTTAATTAATTTTAATGCGACATTTATTAAACCGAATTCCTTTTGAGGAATTGTCTAAGCAGTCAATTGCTGGTTCCACAGCAGATATGATGTTTACACTGCAACTCCAACTTGCTGATTCCTTAAACTATATCGGTATTTTCTTCTAATTCCCAGTAGGTGGCCTCTATGCAAGGACTGACTCCATCTATTGGTTGTCGATTCTGAGGTAGATATGGCCTGATCATTTTCACTTTAGTTCAATAATTCTGTGTGCTATGTGGGTAACTTTCGTTCTTTGGCAAATTTCTTCGCTTGGGATCTTATTTGGCAGAGAAACACCGAGCATAGCTCTCTTCATAACTCCCTGATCGTCTTGAAACTTATGGACCAGTCCAACCGTTAGAGGCCACGTTTTGGCACCGTACGTCATAACTGGCAGGATGCATTTATTGAAGGCACATATTGAATTATTGAGTTCAAGCATTGCAGTATAAGAGACGAGAAGACAAATAATGATAATTTTAAAGAACTGGAAAATAAGGCAGTAAAATAGCTAAACATATTTATGACCCGTGTGAAATCTGGGCATATCATCAATGGTAAATATTTCTTGAAATAATTCTAATCGAGTTACCTGTGAATAGGATTCCCTTTCCTAATCGCCTCTACTCTTCTTTTTTAGTCAATGATATAAAAGTGTTATCTAATCCAGTACCAAAATTTTACATCCGTGTATTCGTCTTGAGGGACATACGATTGGAAATCACTTAGAAGAGGTTTGCGAGCGTGAAGAGCTCGTGTAAGGTTGCATTTCCTTTGTGAATTGAAGGCTTCAATGTGGGATAACCTCCTATAACCTTTTATATCCGTGCTCGACTCACATTCGTGTGATCATGAGTTTAAATCTTCGGCCGGTACCACTGAGTTTCTGCTTAAGTACGAATTTTTAAAAATTGTCATTTACTCTACGGTGAGCGAAAACATCGTGAGGAAACCCGCGTGCTCCAAAAAAAAAATCTGGAGTATGTGATCCACCAACCCACACTGGGGCTGCGTGGTGGACTACAGGCTGAAACCCCTCAGTGATTTGTTAGGGGAGGTCTGTGCCCTGCAGAAATGAAATTCGATTAGTAGGAAGCTATAGACTGATACAAGTACCTACAATAGCATATTGATATTGTATCTCACCCAGCCAATATTGATATTGTAAGTTGTCAACCTGACCGGATGACGTTCCACACTTCTCTGTCATTCTTCTCGTTGCTGGACATTTTTTGGTGGTTATAAATCGAAAAAATCTGACGAAGTATGGACACATGCCAAAGAATCAGCAAAGAAGAAATATAAACATTAGGCAGACCATATCTGCTGCAAACCATATGCTTAAGCGAATCTAAGTTTAAGTAATCTACCTACTACTAGAGCATTCTGTTTTGTAGTGGGTATGATTAAAATTTTATATTCACAATGTAATTTCCGACCTCGTTGGAAGCTGTTGTTTCGAATTGTATTATTAGGAGTTACTAAATTAAATGATTCATTTCATACTTAAAATACAAATATTTCTCTCCATCTTTTTTCGTATCTAGTTCTTAATAATACTTAACGTTGCTTAAGATCCGTATCACACATGCAACATTCGAGCTTAGGCGATAAGCGAGCGACAACGTCGCGGTATTTTGTCCTAGGAGATGTGCCGCGTCGCGATATCACCGATATCGCGAATAGTGGCGGTTCTTTTCTAGCTCCTAGGTCAAAATGTCACATCGATGTCGCAGCGTTGTCAATCGCTGTCATGCGTCATTCGTTGTCACGTTGTCATGCAACTCGAAACAGCGGCTTCGAATAAGGTAAGAAATTATATAGTTTCTGAATACCAGCCAGAAACTCCTAATCATACAACTACAAGACAATACCCTCACAAAACCACTTCCAACAAATTGCTAACAAAAACCCACCCCCAAACAACCTCCAACTTCCCGATACACTTAACAAACAAAATGACTGAATGACTTTGAGTTATTTAAAACTCTCAGTAATTAACAAAAGTTTTATTTTAATTTAAGAAACGGGGAATTTCTTAATTAAACAGTATCGACGCTTGGAGTTTAGAAGGAGATTGATTTGTATTATCTTATTGGAGGAAAGTAATATAAGATTTTCATTTTCACAGGATTTAACAGTTTCTCGATTTACTTGAATAAATTATTCATGGACAAACTGTATCCTAAGATCTATATATACATACAAGTGAGTCTGGTAGCAACTACTTGTTACTTTCGCCTTATTAAATGTTACATAATTAAATAGAATTGCATCTTCAGTCTAATATTTTTTTTTATAAAAGGATGGTAGAAGACGACCAGACAAACAATCCAGAAAGACAACCATCCAATGGTAAGTGGATACTGTCGTCCATGGACATCGGCGACACATGCCAACATCAGTCCATAATGACAAACATTGGCACGCCCCGCCTACATTTTGGATATTTAGGAATGAATTGTGATAAATTATTGGAAAAATAAGGAGGTTATAGAATGGGATGGAAATGGACTTTGGTATATCTCATTCACCACTGAAACATGCGTACATTGATGGAATAGTATAAAGTGTGAAATGCAGTACAATTTATGGTAATCTTCTGTAAAAGAAGAGTAACTTGGCCAGTCGAGTACTCCCAGCGGCTGTGGATTGCAGCGTGCACCCTTCCCCTCTCCAGGGTCTGGCCGCGTGTAAGACCTACAATAAAATTATACATATAGTACAATGCCATTGTAAAGCGCGATTCAATAATATTACGCTATGCCATTATTGTCCAATTTTATTGTACAGTCAGCAACAGATCAACATATACCCAAAGATACCTCAATACGCTCGTAGTAAGGACTGGAATCGAATTGTGTTGGATACATTAGCGAGTTTCTGACTGTAAGTCTCGGGCCCTTCTAAGTAGTACAAAATGAACGTCACAACAGCCCTCCACGCATACCTGGCTCCATCTATACAAACAGTGAGTTAATAAACTGCCATAAACTCGACTGTCACAAGCGTGTAATGTAATTAATAGCAAGTTTGCTTCGCTCCTTCAGACTTCGCCAACAGAAGATATGCAACAAACGGTATGATATCGTCGCATTAAATATTAAATGTCGAAAGAGGTTTCATCGACCGCCAGATATTATTTGATTTTATCCACGAAACGCTCAGTCATTGTTAAATATTAAGGAGTGAATACAGTGCAAAATAGACATTTAATTTTGTTTTCGTTCTATTGAAATACGGGAGGTGCCAACTTAAAAAACACATATTTTTAAAATACCTACTTAAAAAACACATATTTACAACAAAAATTTTGCACAGCCTAATATGCCGATTTTGTTTATTGGATACGTAGTTTACGATCATTGCGATGTTTTACTTCACCGCCGAGATAATTAAAAATCCACACTTTAATATAAACTCAGAGGTGCGGGCTGGAGTTTGAACTTATGAGCTGAAATATAGGTAGTTCTAGGCTATCACCGTTATTATATGAAATTGTACTGGTTATTTTGGTATATAATAAAATTATTTATTTCTTTATAGAAAGAAGGTGTCAGACGAATAGACAGTGGTGGTATGTGGTTATACCCCCTCTAAAACAATTATAAATATTTTTAAAGTTAAACAGCAACTGCAATCACAGGAATATTATTATGCGGCTGGCTATACTCCACGGTGTCGTGTAAAACACAGGTTTATATACGTGAGATACATTTCACATTGTATATTTATAGGAGATTGCATACTGTTTCTTTTATTCACATTCAGTTCGTCTATTCCGAGTTTGTTCCACTTATAAACACCTGTATTGTCTGCTTTCGCGTCGCACGACAATAAGACGTGTTGGACAAAAGCTGTAGCTATAAATGGGAGCCAACTTGTGACGTCATATACGAAATTGAAATCTGTAATTTCTTGAAGGTTAAAAGTAATCATTACCCACGTGTATGTTAGAAAATATGGAATATGGTTAATTTTGAGATATTGTAACTTTTTAATTTTATAATGCTTTGAATATAATAATTTATATTCTAAACGAGTCATATTTGAGTATATTTAAATTTTTTAACAATTTTCAGCCAGTTTCTAAAGCTCTATTGTTTATTTTAGAGCTTTTTGATAGATTGATGGATTTTTTTTTTGGTAATTATTTTTTTGATAAACAATTGTGGTCACTAAGAAAACACTGATTTGCAATGACAATCTTATCAGTCTATCAACCTATCTGTACATTGTATATAATAAAATAGTAATAAAGCCATGTAAATATGTATCACAGTAGATGCATAATAGAGATTCCAAGGGAATCACTCGAAATTTACGGGAACGAAGTCGCGGACATCACTAGTTGTAGACAAGAGTCCTTTTAAAATTTTATCTACACAATTAGATTAAAAAAATGCAAGAAAAGAAATAATATGAATACTTATGTCACCTCTATCGAAGAAACTACAACACGAATCCAATATGATTAATTCCGTATTAGAATTAATATTGTGTAATCTGAAGTGAGGGAAATCTTAAAAGACCCAATAGGAATAAACCCACCCTCATGCTCGAAATGATAAACTTCCTAAAGCGTCGTCAGCAAATATGTAGGTATTTGTAGACTAAATTCGAAAGTAAGTTCTTGTGATCAGTCGCACGATCAGTTGCTCGATGGATCTAATTGTCACTCATAATATTTGTATTAGCATGAAATGACGTAAACGCCAGAAATAGTGAAAATAAAACATGAACTTAGATTTATATAGGTATCTGTTCGATTTATAATTTATTTTAATGAATTTAATGTGTATTTAGTCGGTCTTTTTATTTAGCAGTGTGCGTTGAGATGGCAGCCATTTTGTTGGCATAATTGACGTAAATTATTTATTCATTGAATTAGCGGAGTTGAGTCATGTGTTAGTAGAATAAACCAATTATAGAGATTCTCAGAAACGTGTGAATTGTTAACATATGGAAGTACATATATTGTAAGAAGTAATTTATATACGCGGTTATTTGCAAAGATAATGGTTACGTATGTGATTAAAGCGCGAATACGACGATTGGTGGGTCGAGTTTAGTTTTGTTAGTCTGCAAACGTTACTAAAGTATGTAGATGATGAATGCTGAGTGCTGAGCGCCAACACAGTGCTGAGCAGGAACATCCTCTCGGTGCGGCGCTGAGATACGCGGAATTGTCAAACTAGTCATGTTTTTCTCTGCCCTTGTCCTGTCTACTAATTCTCGTATGGACTTACTTTATTACATACCAAAGAATACAGCGAAACGTTTAAATAAATAGGTATACAAAAGATGGCTCTTATCGCTATAGCGATAACTTCCAGGCAACCTTTTGGCGGCACATGTATGCGAGTATAACAATATTAAATAGATGGTGCACATAATAATTACTAGAAATAAATATGTAATAAACAGACTTTCTAATGTGTCAAATGACACGCGCAGCAAGAAAAAAGTGACAAATTCGAAATCCTAAATATTATTCTCAATTTCTTTCTGATTTTACGTGATTTTATAATTAAAAGCATAAAGTATCAAATTTTTTGTTCCCTGATTAAAATGAGCGTGGACAGACTAAAAATGACAAATGTTTCAATGTATGAAATTTACAATTTCAAGTTTCAATTTAATTCAATGTTTTTATGCTGTATTTTAATTTTCTTTACATTAAGGCCTCAGTCACAGTTCACATTAGCCGTCTGAATAGGATAATATCTAAGATATGATGATAATCAAGTCAGCTGAAACAAACGAGGTGTTGTGAAGGGTTTTAACTTGCGGTATCTACCTATTAGCACTTAATGCCGTTCAACGCCACAGATGGAAACGCTTCCTCTCCATATTTACAGTGGTGTGTTATTCAATATGGCGTCATACAAGGCCTCTGTAAGTCTACAAAAATAGTAGCGCACCCAGAGACGCGCCAGTGTTCGTCATTCATGACCGATGTTGCCATATATATATATATATTGTGTCCTTGTGTGTGTCTGTGGACCCACGACACTGGGAATCCTAGTGTGGGCCATTGACTGTGGTGTTATTTATTTTTTTATATTGGTTGTCCATGGGTAAAAATAATAATTTACCACTAAGTGAATTGTTTGCTCGTCTGCCAATTTCTTTCTATAAAAAACATTTTCTTATTAAATAAAGTTTCCTCATCATGAACTATGGCACCAGCCTGGATGGACAGCAGCCAAAAAGATTCCTGAGAGAGCGATGACACAATGAAACACGGTATCACTTCTATCGATGTATTTGCGATTAGATTTTCAAAGGTTACACTTGCTTATCCTATACAATAATCGCTTGCGAAAATTAAACCCAAAAATCAAATCGCCAAAAAAGTAACAATATCGCTTTGTAGCGGGCGAGACAGCGCCACATATCGGCGAGTGAAAGGAACTACATTACTAAAGATTGTCTTTTGTTGTACGGAATCATACAATCTACTTTAGTATTAATATTCCTATCTCCTAATTGGAAATAGACCTTTTTTAAATCAATGTTATTTTATATATACGCCTACCTTTTTATTTTTAGTAAAAGAAGCGTAAATATTTTTTTAGTAATAGCCATTATTCAATTAAATGGCCCGTCTACCTTTGCTGGAAATAATTTATCCAACATACGAAATAAGTATGTACGGAGGAAATATTCCATACTTTATGTATCACGTGGCGCGGAATAAGCAGGAAAACCTTCAGAAATTGCAAACGGTAACACAATCGCGACGACTCATAATTAGCGCCTGATACAATCAAATATAGTCTTAAAATTCAAAGCGATACGTTCCTCTTGACAACAACCTGTCGCGGGTTACACGTACGTTAATCCCCAAAATAACTTGCTGACAAAACCTCGCCCTTCCAACTAAGTTTCAATTAAAGGTGCTACAAAGCGCTACGCTAAGCCTACGAGGCGCTACGGTGCTACGGTGTAGCAGCTTACGCCGTAGACGATTTCTAAATGAATGGATTAAAGGATTTATAACTAAATCTTCCATTTAAAGAGCTCCTTGGCTTGTGTTCGTGTACACCTATAATATGAGAGGAATAATAACACCTTAAATCTTAATTTAATATCCAAAATCTCCTCGATCCAAATTCCATCAATATCAGGTAAAGTATATATAGTATAATCAGGTATATATGCATATATATATATATATATATATATATATATATATATATATATATATAATATATATATATATATACTCTTAATATAACGTCTATAAGGATAAGATATTGATGCCGTTATTGGACTGCATACTGAGCTACACGACAGTGAAAACCTCATTAAAGTCGATCCAGTAGATTATAAGTAATTACATGAAAAGGTTTTTTTTTATTTTCCTCTATAACTTGTGTTATATGATGATGACACATATACCAGGTTTCCTTCTGAAAACTTAGCTATACATTAATGAAAACCCGATCAAAATCCGAGTAGTTTTTACAAAATCAAAAGTTGAGTAGTTTTTACATGATGCAGTCATAAACATACATATAGGCAAACCTACAGAGAAACATTCTTGTAACTACTGCTTTGGATACTGTAGCTTCTAAAAATTAACACTAGCTTTTTTAAATTAACACAATGTACTAACTTAACTCCTTTGCTGTTTTATTATTGTATTGATAAATGCAGAACAAAGTAACGGGCAAAGCAAGTGTTCAAAATAAAAGCCACGAAGCTGGGCTAAGAAAAAATTGGCTTATAGAAATAATTTGCGCTTTTATTACCTTTGCCCTTCTACCTAACCTGTTTGGAGAAACCATAAATCATATTTCTCTCTATAATTAGATTTATAAAGCCTTCATTTTCTACACGTTTCTCAACGTCTTTCAACTGTAGTATAAAAATATTTTTATGTTTCAATACGTAACAAAATATTTTAAGAGTTACAAAGTTAATTATAAGATTTCTTTTATAAAATGAGGCTTTATTTTACTCTTGATACAAAAGTACTCTTGATACTCTGGGTATCTCTCCCCATTTTCCCAACCCTTTCTCCAAATTCATTCCTATACATCTCCAAATTAGTAGGTAGGAAGGGGGACGTATACTGCATCCCACAACCACTAGGAGTGGCGAGCCAAATTACTCGATTTCACAGAAGACTACCACGAAGTTTCTCCTCCCATTATATTCCTTATTTCCCATTCAATCTCATCTAGTGAGAAATATGATGGGATAAAAATTCCCGACTCCTCGTCAGATCCCATCTAAACTTATTTCGTACCGACAAGTGAAGACTACAACTACTTTTCGCAATCCATTCCTAAATCTTCAATGAAAGGCAGCGAATACGAGGACGTGCCAATGTTATTCATTTTTGATTGATATTGGCATGAATTGCTGATTTCAATGGGCTACAGTATCTACTAGATGGCTGGTCTCCGCAACAGCCAATTTCATTCCATGAATGCGAACTTTTAAAATAAAAATATTTTTTCAAAATGATTCATAAAGAAATATCACTGTATAGAGTCATAGTCATAGAGAGTCACTGTATACTAGTAGTGGACTAGGTTATAAAGGAAAATTGATGAAGCCTATTTTCAAGTTAGGCTCACATTCATGTGTCGAGCCTCCATTGAAACCTGTCTCGATAATCCGTGCCGTGGAGATTTTTCAAAATCTCGCTCGCACACCGGAGATTAGAGTCCCTTTTTGTGGGAAATCCTGTAAATGCTAGATTGGATGTAGCGGTAGACGGTTATTATGACTTACGAGATTGACATATATGATACGTTTATGATAATGTTTATTAAACACTAATAGTAGACGCGACGTCTTTCCCTTGGCTTTAAGGATTAAGCCCTTAAGAACTAGACGTTCTTAAGGGCTTACGTCAATTTTGGGAACACCCGACAGGCTATCAAATTGTTGTCTAAGTCCTAGTACAGATATATTGCGAAAACATTGGTCATCGGCTAATCTGGACACACCCGAACGCGTTATCCACGTCTATGTAATAAAGTATGCAATAAAGTAATAAGGTATCTCGTAATAAAGTATGCAATTAGAGGTACCGTAATTCATAGATGTGGATGACGCGTTCGGGTGTTTCCGGATTAGCCGATGGCCAATGTTTTCGTAATGTATCTGTACTAGGACTTAGACAACAATTTGATAGCCTGTCAGGTGTTCCCAAAATTGATGAGAGTTCTGAAATGGGGTCTATCCCGTATCAATCATTGGGGAAAGACATTTGAATCACTGTGATGTGTTTCTAGGTAAAATAAATATTTACTTTTCATTATTCTATATTGATGGCCAGTTGGTTCAGTCGATAGCGCCCTTGCTCGCTATGCAAAAAGTCGCGGGTTCGATTTAATTGAGGCATAACATACATGAATAACGTCACTTATTGAGATATAATGATCTAGTGTTATGGAACCCGGAGTTATTGTTTTTTATGGACGAAGGTGGCAGACGAGCATACAATCCACCCGATGGTAAGTGGATAGATACTGTAGCCCGTAGACATTCGTGTTACATGCCAACATTATTCCAAAATGACAAACGTTGGCACGCCCCCGGATGCGCTGCCTACCTTTGGATATAGGACTGGATTTGGAGAAAGGGTTGGGGAAATGGGGAGGGATAGGATGGAAATGGGCTCTGACACATCTCACTCACTACCGAAACACGTACGTACATTAGGGAAATAAAATTAAGTGGGAAATGCAGTACATTTCAAGGTAGTCTTCTTCTGAGTAGGTAGGTAGTTGGATTTGTTTCATTGCATCTTGCATTCATTTCGTAGGTATTCATAAGTGAATTACATTTGATGATTATTTGTCTGTTTTACAATTGTGAGGACTCCTGAGTAGTCGTCTCTTGTTGGGCAACACTGTAAAGCCTACTCGGGTATAATTCTTTCATCTCACGAAGGCGGGTTACGCGGGCGTCGGGAACACAACTGAGCGTTTTCAAGGTTACTCACACTAAAACAATGCGCATCGACTAGCACAACCACTACTAATCATAACACGCCTTCGTGAGATGAAATAATTATAATAAATATGAGTACATTTACTTTATTTTTGTTATCGTTCCAATATCGTTCCCAACATATGACCGCGAGGACAGAGGCCATTCAGTAAAACCCTTTAATAGGATTTTGATATTGTGCTCCGGGACTCTGGCCTCAATTGAATTATACCTCGACCGTTAGTAACTCTTACATTTTACTTATTCTTGTTAAATTTTGCTCTCATCTTATTACAGCTGTCCGTTTTGAGTTAATACTGAGGAGATTTAGGGATTTCTCATTTCTCTATTTCATAATCATTTCTACTAAAACCCGACGACACCTAAGAGCAGTGTTTGCGTAATGGTATCCAGTATCGGTTCATTCAACATAAGTGTTTTTTTTTTATAGAAAGAAGATGACAGACGAACAGAATCCACTTGGTGGTAACTGGATACTGGCGCCCATGTATATTCACGATACGTGGCAACATCTCTCTAGAATGAATGACAAGCTTAGGAATGCGTACGATTTGGTGATTTAGAAATGTATTTAGAAAATGGTGTTTTATTTTTATTATTCCAAAAAGGTTGGAAATATGGAGAGGGATAGGATGGGATGGGAATGGGTTTCGAAATATCTCACTCAGTACCGAGACACGTAAGTAGATACGGGGAATTGTATAGAGTGGGAAATGCAGTACATTTTGTGGTAGTCCTTCGTTTAAAACAATTTCCCTAGCTCGGCCGTGAAGGAATACATGCTGAAGAAACCCTTGAAAACCCTTACTTGAGAATGAAAAATCTGGAATATGTGTATCGACCAATACTCACTGCGCCCGCGTTGTTAGGAATTATAGTCGGCGAAAAATATAGACTTACGCCATGACATCGGTTGATTAAAAGCGCCGGATTCCACGCCCTTCAAAAGTGGAACTGACAGTTCCACTTCGATACGATTCGATATTCCACACAATCGGTACGACCCGCATTTGCAACACAAAAAGCAGCGCTATCCGAATAAATTACTAAAAATTAGGAAAACCCAACATCCATGCCGGAAAAGTGTCTGTGTTTCCTGGAAACCCTTACGCCCATCAGCTGAGCTATTAAATAAGTCGAGCCCATAAATTTAAAACTTTAACTATCTAACTACGTCAACACCCGTGGTGGATTCAGACCCGAAACCCAGTGATTTATTGAGGAGGCTGTGCCTTGCAATGAGTCGTTATGGGCTGATCCAGTTTGAGAAAACGTTTGAACGTTTGAATTGAAAGTAAAATTTTTACCTGGGTATGTAGGATTAAAATTTTGCATAAAATAACATGTTTCTGAACGAAGGTGTACGAGCGAGAAGAGAGAGAGAGAAAAAAGATAAGATGGCTGCTAGATGGTGAGAGTAGTGGTTGCTTATAACTGTATTAAATTGTTAAAAATTAAAAGAAGTATATATAAGTGGTGTTAGTCCGACTCGTTTCATTTTCGTTTTCTGCAAAGACAATTGAATCCTACAGGTATATATTCAGCATGTTGTACAAATACTCCCCGGAGTATGGTACCCAGCATGCTGGCGGTATTAATTAAGTATGCTGGTAACCTAAGGCTGATGCGTTGTGCGAGATAAGGGCCAACTCTAATGTCCTGCTGCTGCTGTCCCAACACTCTTGATGCCTGTCGGGTAAAGCGCCAGTCGAGAAGCGAGGTGAAGATAACGTGAAGATAAGCAAGTCTAGTCTCACACGATATATCTACGACCTATAATTCCATTAAGAGTGGCACGACATGAGAAGCGGCCAATGTTCGAGAGGCTGGACAGGTCACGGTGTCTTAGTTAGTCGACATTCTTACCAAAGGAACATAATATTTTTATATAAAACTACTCGCATAAAAAATTCAAAAGACTTCCTATAATGGGATTCCTCTGTCTATAATTCCGCCATAAAAAATGTATAGGCTGAATATACGACGCGGGTTAAATAATAAATTTTATATTACCAATATTGCGGGGCAGTAAAATCGTTCAGTTGTGCGTGCGTTTATTGTTCATTGAGTTTAAAAGAAAATGGATTTTACTGAGCTATAAAAAGGGCAATTACGTTAAATATTAAAATTGTGCATAGCTGTTAGTATTCCCATATGGACTTTAAAAACAAAGACTTTTTAAAAATATATGGTAAGTCTAGCGGATCTTTATACATCCCAGGCAAATATAGTTTTTAACTGAGTGAAGAATGTCAGAAGCAAATAGGAAGGGAAGTATTTGATAGAATTTCCATAGATCGAGGCTATAAGTGGGTTATCTGGACATTAAACACCTCACGTTTGAGGAATGCAAAATATCCCATACAAATCGCGGCGTGGAGTTTTTAAGACCATCAGTCTTTTTTTTTTTTATGTTAGGAAAGACAATCAAGGAAAACCCTGCATGGTCACCTGGTACCAGCTAGTCTAGGTGGTACCAGGTAGTGCCGGACTCCTACCGGCTGAAAAACCTTGATTGCCTTAACATCGTGTAGGTCTAAGTTCTTGTGGCCCTGGTGGCCTTTCAATGGGCCTTCTATATCTTCTATATGGGCCTACTCTTGTCTTGTTCATGACTGATGGTCCGTTTATAGAACGGTTTAATCTATGTATAAACAGACCATCAGTCATGAACAAGACAAGAGTAGACCCATATCCAGCAGGGACGATATAGAGCTCCTATATCGTCCCTGCTGGATATGGGTTACGGTATACTAGCTGCGTCGACTTTCCACGGGTGGATTTTGCTTAAAAAGTAATTGGGTCTCCCTGGAAAAACTAATTAATTTTTCCGAGATAAACCCTATGTCATTCTACGAAATTCATACTACCTTCCTGTCAAATTTCTTTAGAATCGGTCTAGTGATTTAGTCTTGAAAAAAATGTAACAGTCAACAGGCAAAAATACTTTCGGATTTATAATCTATATATCTATACATATAATAAAAATGTAACTGATCGCTCTCTGTACATGGAACATATATGAGAAAAACTATTATTGGGGGCCTTTATCAACACAATAGAATCCAAAACAATGATTGTTAAAATTTTTGTCTGTTTGTCTGTGCGTTTGTGCGCGCTAATCTTTGAAACGGCTTAACCGATTTGGGTGCGGTTTTCACTAATGTATTTTGGTAAGCTTCATTTAAAATTTAGTGTATGTTTTATTTCAATCAGTTCATAAATAAAAAAGTTATATCACTTTAAAGAATCACGTCGAATAAAGACGGTGTTTATAAAAATAAGTCCACTTGGACGAAGTTGCGGGCAACAGCTAGTACATACTACCTTTTGCCCCTAGTTTTGCCCTCGTGATCACTATCCCACGGGAACCTTAGTTATATCTATACTAATATATAAAAAGGAAAAATTGTGTGTTTGTATGTTGAGGATAATTTCTGGAACTACTGAACCGATTTCAAAAATTCTTTCACAAATAGGAAAGTACATTATCCATGTCTAATATAGGTTATATTTTAGTTTGAAATTTTGAAAAATATATTTTGAAAAATAAAAACTTATAAACGGAAGCGAAGCGAGGGCGGGTCGCTAGTAGCCTATATACTTTTCGTGGCCTTCGATGAATTTCATGCAAAATTTAAACAAACAAAAAGGCACTGTTTCAGTTTTATATATTATAATAGTTAGGTTTAGTGCAGAAGTGTGAATGATTAACTAGAAAAAATAGAATTTTAGAATCGCCCAGTTTTCCGTCATCGGTACCGGGGACTATGGGAAGAAAGTGCTATCGTACCAATACAATTGGGACGATGGTACAATTCAATCAGAATTTTAGTTGTATACATAGATATTTATTAAATGAAAGATGGCGACTATCCGCATATAGATACAGCATATTGGAAGCATTTTAATTAAGAACCAGCGGCATTCTGATAAATAATATTAATTAGTACTTCACATCATACGCTGAGCTTGCAAACTTTTGCGCACTGAGCTGTATATATAATATATATATATATATATATATATATATATACCATTTGATTTATTTGATGTTATTTTTGTATGTACAGTCAAAATAGTTTTATTGTAGAGCCCGTAATTTTTATTTTTAACTAACTGTGCGCATGCGTTGCAATGCGATAGCTTTTTTTTATCAGAAACCTTCGTGGGCGCGCGCATAATAACTCACCCATTGGTACAACTCATACAAATCTGCTGATTGGTTTAGGAACGCATAGAATACGAACAAACAAACATTATTTTTTTATATATGTATTAGAAGATTTAGCACTATTAAACAAACATCGATATATAATTCAACAAACATACTAACAAACATAATATATAATTCAATGATATCACGTCATAGTCGTATCAAACATGACCGTATTATACGATACCATGCCATCTGCCTATGTCTCTCCACTGCTACATATAGGCCTCTCCCAAGCTTCGACAAATCATAACACGTGTTATTAACAGTATCAATAACACGGCAAAATTTAGAGTAAATAATGGTGGCTCAACAATTATTTCTTGCGATCGGGAACCAGTGAGGCAAATAAAGAATTAATTAATTTATTTAAGAAAAATAAAATACGAACAGGAAAACGAGAAAAGAAAAACATTCGATTCAAAAACTCGCCGAGGAAACAAGCAGAGTGACACCAAAATTGGAATCCTTATTGTTCCGAAACGCGATATTGGTGTCGAATAGTCCCGAGCTAAGGTTTCTATTCGATTCGGGAATTGAGATACGATATTCGATATCCTTGCGAGTATTGAGTATTTCTGATGCCGCTGGGAGTTGTCGGAGGTGGTACGAAGTAGTCATTTTGAAGTAGCGAGTCAAATATCACGATTTGTACTTATAGGGTTATTTATTCTATTTTATTTCAATAGATTTACAAATGGAACATACACAGAATAACAATCGAAAATATATAGTAGCATAAAACACTACTTATATAGTAGCATATGTATATTCGTAACAAGTAAACATATCGTGCATTATTTACAACAACATATTTACAACAAAATAGCAGTAAAATAATCAAAACATTAAATATTTCAGGCAATCGAAAATCACTATTGTTTTTATTATTCTAATGACAACATCGTTTTTTGTTTAAAGTTAAACAGAAAAGGGTCACCAAAGATGTACTGAGGAATTTTAGTTATTATAGGACAATAGAATTATTGTTAAAAATCCTATATGAAAATAGTTTTAATCAGCAGTTGGTACGTATTGGTGAACTGTAGCCGTATGGTCGGCATTAGAATATCTTCACCCTATGTCTTTCGGTGGGTGAAGTTAAAGGTGACTAAGGGGTGATAAAGCCGCTACCACAAGCCCTGAGAAACTTCATCACCTCTATAATTTTAACTTCCTCGCACTACTAAAAGAACTTTCGATGATTAGCGAGTGAGGGACAAAATTGTGGTTTTTCGTGTTCATATATTTTCACAATTGAAAGTCGCAGAAACTTGAAATTTGTTTCATTCACTTCTAAACTTCTTAACGGGATATCATTATGAGACGTCTGTGTATATTATAGATACAAGGGGGTATGCTGTACGGGTACGGGGTACGAGGTACGATACGGGGTACGGGGTACGGGGGTAAGAGTTGCTTTGAGAAAAGAATGCAGTGTTCGGTAGTGCGGCGACTCTTGGTCCCCACCATTCTAATTCCTCCTCCAGGTTTTCAGAAACGTCATGTCAGGTAGTGTTCTTGTATCATGGTATCTTATCCACGTTAATATACATAAAATTGTATATTAACGAAATTAAGTTATTATTATCATTATTATTATTATTATGACCGATCACGATGATAAGAACTTTACTATATATAATCGGCCAAAAGTTAGCAACCTGCTCTATAAACAAAAAAACATAGCCGACTATACAGAAGTTGCAAACAATTCATCATATTTCATTATTACCTATACCTTCCGTATCTTGATAAATCGTCCCTCGGGATGCGTTCAGACAAGGCGCAGTATTTGTCTTCATAAATTCCTCAGCGGGCCATCAATCTCGATCCGTCCCGTTTTATTTATGCCTTGGAATGGCGAATTTATCTTGTTTACGAAATTATTGGCCCGGTGAACTTACCTTGAGATTGTAATAGGCTTTGGCTAAATTACTCTATTTTATAATGTTAATACGTGCTTTTTCAGAACTACGCATAAATTATATGAGAATCAATTAGATTTTTATTTGAACGAAAGGTAGAAAGGTGCAAAATCAGAATCTATGTATAAAACTTTTATTGCCGCCCGTTTGTCGCAATTGCGCCAAATGGGCGTTCAGCTCAGCTTTAGCTATGTCCCTGTGAAAACATATAGCGCTGACCTTCAGCTGAAATCCGGTGATGGGACGTGAGGGACAATACATACAATATGCTGTAAATAGTATAACCGATTTTTAATTCTTATGTTTTTTTTACAGAAAGAAGGCGACTGACAAGCAAATAGTCCTATGAGTTGAAGAAGTTTGCCAGTAGTAGCTGAAAGCGTAAGAAACATAGTGTATGACTCCCTCCGGTCAGGTGAGATGACAACTTAAAAAAAAAGTCGAGTGCGGCTGTGTCAGGGCACACGGCCGTTGGTTTAACGTGAAACGTCTATGTCGGCGAGTCGCTTTTATCTCGCTGGTATCTTCACTCGTTATGTCCATTGGTACAGATACAGCAGAGGTAGAGGTGCTCGCGGAGTCGGCGTCGTTCACTAAGCGTGCCACGCAGTTTTGCGACGCTCCCGAAATCGCCTCGCTCGCTCGGCGCCGGACATTGGGGTACCAGTCGTGGCCCATAACCTCTTCTTTCGAACGATAGGCGTGATTTATATTTTCGATTGACTCTTGCACGGGCTGAGGCCGACATATTGTATTTCAATACTTTTTTATAGACTTACTTGTCATTTTTACGTATAAATATTATCCAAATTACACTATTTTTTGCTTAAATCAATCGGTCTAGATAAACTCTATACACACACGCACGAATCACCGCGCTATCACGTCTGATTCGTGAGCTATACTGAATAGAAAGGAACGAGAGCGCCGGTTATGGCCATTCTGCGCGGTGCCCCTTCCGCGCCAACCCGCCCGGTCCCGACGCAAACTCAAGGTCGTACAGCGAGCTGACTATATGAGCTAAATAATGACACTAGATTTATGTCTCTAAGACTAATAGTTTTGTAATTATTAAGGTAAGACGATATAGACCTTTTCGTTACGGTTCAATTTTCTGACCTGGTACTCGTATGTTTCGGTGTGATTTTAAAGACGTTTCACGTCTAAGGTCGTCAGTGGATGGATGAAAAGAATGGAAAACTGTGTGTGATGGCGAGTCATGGGAGAGGCCTATGACCGGCAGTGGAGAGACACAGGCTGATGGTATATTAGTAATAAGACAGTCATGAAAAATTTCCTCACTATACCTAATTAAAATTTCTCAAACTTCTGAGAAATATATCAAGCTACCCAAAATATCTATGCCATCTTAAATTTCTGAGAAGGGTCGTTTCGCCATAAATAATTCGCTTGAACTGTGCACTAAGCCCGGACTTTACTGGAGACATATTTATAAGCGTTCACTATGAATTTTGTAACCCCACACTTGTTTTATGGTTGAAATGAACAGAACTTAAAGTTTGATATTTGTAGAAATAAATTTCTATTTTAGTAACATAGTGCCTACAGATATACTTACCCTACTATAGAAAACAATGGCTAATTATAACTTATCTATAGAAAGGGTTTTAAAAATTATCCAGAATCCAGTGGGGTCCAGAATTAAAAAAAAATCTCTATCATGTATATCTTCCAATCGGTATTGGGCACGTGTGGTGGATTATGGCTTGAATTCCCCCAGATACTTACCTATGGGAGGTCTGTGCTTTACAGTAGGACGTTGAAAATACTGAAAAAAGGAAGGGTAAAATGATATTATTTATTTTACTCGATCTTTCGCCTGGGTCAGCAGAGGATTAGCAGCTGTGTTTTTGGTTTTCCGTACCAATCATGATCACAAGATGACGCCAGATCGCGACACAAAGACATCACAATTAATAAAAAACTATATTTAGCAATGGTTTTTAATGAATATTTAACAATAAATTTAGGTTAAGTTATGAAAACATTTCTTGCGACATCGGACGAGTTTAGAAGAACACCCCTTCCCGTGGAGGTCGTGAAAGGGACTAAGGAAGAACAAAGCCACCACCACAAGCCCTGAGGAACTATACCACCTCTAAAAGAGTGGACTCGCCAACCTGCTTGGCTTAGAATTTTCAAGTTTCTCGTATAATTAAACTTAGTCACCGAAGGGCGGTTCATCCGCATTTTCTTGATAAAGAGTCACAGCTTCGATCTTCGGTTTTCGGGTCTTGTAACTATGGCGTGAATGTGAATGTGGGATGAACAGCCGGCTGAGGTTTTTTAGTTACGACACGGCGCTCTTCAAAAGGGCCATGAATAGATTTCTGCAAGATCTGCAACACATCCGCATGCCTCCTGGCGTCGCAGTTGTCCATGGGGGGCGGTGACCATTTACCATCTCATGGGCCGCCCGCCTATCTGCCACCTCTTCTAAAACAAAATAGTGTCAAAATTAACTAAAACAAAATTACAAGAATTTATAAGCATATTTTCATGCCTCGTTGGAATAATATTTTTCAGGCGTCATATTTCTAGGTTAATACCCACAGATATTCATCATTTTAGATAGGAGGCGTTGACCCGTCAAAATGGGGGTCCCTCATGATGTATAGGGTTTGAAGTTACTTTTTTACAAGGGTTTTAAGTAAACATTTTATTCTCTGTTATTTTCACACTTATTCAGTTTGTGTTTTAATTATTTGATAGATAGATAAACTCTTCATTGTACAATAACACATGTTGCAAAAAGACAATATAGTAAGTAAAACGAAAAGTACAACAGGCGGCCTTATCCAGATAACATTTGGGTGGTGAGGATAAATAAATTTATCAAAAAATTCGTCAAAAAATCGAGTTAGTATGAGGTAAAAAAAACGCAAGTGGTCTATGATAGCAATGCAATGCAACTAACCCTTTCAGTATTCACTGCTGGATACCTGATGCACATGGTCTTCTATATGAGGAATGTATGTATGGCCTTTAAACGCCACATGGACCAAGCGGATTGGCGAGTCCACTCTTTGAGAGGTGGTATAGTTCCTCTGGACTTGTGGCGGCAGCCCTGTTATCCCTCAGTCGCCTTAATAGCAAATCAAATTGTCTAAGTTTATATTTACCAGTTGCAGTAAATTGCAGGTGGTTTAACAAGCACTAGGTCTGTTGTGTTGTGCGTCTATTTTGCTTATTCCTTTATTGTCACAAGGGAACCTGAACCCATCTTTAAACTTGCTTAAATCTTTAAAAATCTTAAATTTCGATTTGCTGCTCATTCAAAACTTTTGTGCTGTTCATTAAATTACTTCTCAGTACAAATTCCTTAACTATTGTGAATATTGCCTTTTTATGCTCTCACATTGGCATTTTATTTACATAGATATGAACTTGTCAACTCGAGAACACTCAGTTGGGTAATGTACATGTACGAGCATAACCACTACTAAGCGTTACCGGCCTTTTTGAGATGAAAGAACTATACCACCCAATTGGCGAATTTCAAACGCTATTCGAACGCGTCAGGAGTTGTCGCTTTCAAACAATCTTACACACCTAACGAATTTCCGTCATCGTAATAACAGAAAGCCTCCGGAAAAACGTACGGAAAATCACAATAACAGTTGAATGGGCCAATTGTTCGCACCCTACGGAACACAAATTAATATCGCTTCCGTCTGTAGCATCTGACGTGTCGTACGTAACGACAATTAGGACGCTGCCCCATTTCCAGCGGGTGAGTGTGATTTTATTGTCAAGCGGGTCATCGTCCGCTGTCTGTCTGCTAGCTTTCAACCCTTTTCACACTCAGTTCTTTGCGATGTGTAGGTACTGTGTAGGTAATCGCCGAGATATGTATATTGGACTATTATTAGGAAATAGTGGGCCTTCGAGCAAAAGGAGGTCATCAAAAGTTAGTTTTAGTTTAGTTTTTCTCATTTTAAATATGGTTTGTGATATTTTGGCTCAAGGGCAAATTATGAAACTAGAAGAGCTGCCTGATCGTAATAAAAAAAAACTGACCTAGGCACTGAAACTGGTCCGCGTTTCTTTTTAATAATAAGCTGGTCCACTGTTTGAATTAATTCCGGCCCAGTTGACCACTAGCAATTTTAAAAAGTAATATTTGGCCCGTGGAACATGTTTTGAACAGGCTAGTTGCCTGCCGCCTAAGCTAAAAAACATGGGTTAAATTTGAACATTTGTTCAGTCAATTTGACATTTCGGCTAATCACACTCGCATTTTGTTTCTTTGTACGAATGCGTACTTGCACTTTTGTATGAATTGAATTGTGGAATGGCTCCATCGCCAGCTGATATAACGACGGTTAATCGTGGGTAAGACCCTTAACTCTGGTGCTGTTGTAGGCGTGATTTTCACATACTTTTAATTTTAATTCGGCGTGGTACTTTTAATTTACTATGATTTTATAAAGTATAGAGAAAATGTAGTACTGTTTTTACAGGATATTTTAAGTAGAAATGTGTTGCTGTTTCGCATCATGCTCGTCGTTACTCTCCTGAATTGGGACAGTACCTTTACCCGTCAACGATTGACGCGTTTACCCCGCGCTAAGTGGCGATTCCGTAGCAAAAATATTTTCGTCCACTCACCCCTTCTAGAGAAGCTTGAATAGTCAACTAATAACACTTATAATGGGCATTAGAATGGATTTATCATTAAATATTTTCATGTAGATATAACATTAAAATGCGGTAAAGAGATTTTCAATTATTATTAATTCTTCTTCTCCTCAGCATATCTTCGACCTCTGCTGGACATATCCCTTTCCACGATATCTCCACCTGAAACGATTTGTGGTTTCTTTGGTACAAGTTAAGCCTGCGATGTTTCTTAGGTAGTCGGATCATCTAGTTGACGGCCCGCCCGCACTTTGCTTTTCTGTACGGGGTCTCCAGCTTACGATCTTGTTCCATCTACTGTCGCGTCGGCGACATATGTGAATTTGCCACTTCAGTCGTTGT
Source organism: Sesia apiformis (assembly GCA_914767545.1). NCBI lineage: Eukaryota > Metazoa > Arthropoda > Insecta > Lepidoptera > Sesiidae > Sesia > Sesia apiformis. Next base: position 2,322,624 of record OU611962.1, read on the forward strand.
TTGCAACCGGGTTGTAACCTGGTTGCCTATATCGACTACCTTTGTGTGTTAGCGAGTGATTTCGCTTCGTATCCGGTCGCTTAGAGATACTCCGAGCATAGATCATTCCATGGTTCACTGATCCACATGAAGCTTGTGTATTATTAATTATCACTTATAAACAAATGATCACTAGCTCGGTAGTGAATTGTATGATATTGAGAACGTTCTCGTGTCACTAAAATAAAGTAAAAAATTAAAAATAGAGTGTTCAGGATCAAGAGAAAAATTGATTCTACCAGTATTTTCAATACGTTGTCCTTTTCTAAAGGTTCAATCGGTCAGGTCAATAGTTTCAATAGGTTTTCCGATCGCCCGAAGCGCGTCGCAACCGCCACTTAGTAAACATCCCACTGTAAGATGCAGCCCTCTCCTAATAAATCAGTAGGGAGTTTTTCGGGTCGGTGGTAGTTGCACGAGAGGAGCTGAAGATCGAGTGCGATGACGAGCTTGGGAGAGGCATATATCCAACAGCATAGAAACATTAGCTGATGGTATGGTACAAACCATTAGGTGGGTCGCCCAATCGTTTGCCATCTATAATAAAGAAATGTCAGCATAAAAAGTAGCATTTATACAGGCTGAATCAAACGAATGGACCCTTGAAGGAAAGTACTCTAAATAGTAATATAAAAGAAAAATGTAGCAAATTTTTACAAACTAAAATTTTTTTAGCTGTTTTCGTAGATCTTTGAAAAGTCGCTCATTTGAGCTGGAAATTGTAATAACAAAAATGCAAAATAAATAGTTTGTATTTTTATAGCACCAATCGACCACTACCACCAATTGAAAAAAAAAACACTGAAACTGCAGGTAATAATGCCAGTTAGAAACTACGGTGATATTGAATTTGAATCGTTAAATATTTTTCAATTATTCAGGTCTTTCACGATAAATTTCTCGAATCCATACCATACGGTACAAGATAAAAGCGTAAGCGGCTGCGATTATATGTCATAAAATTGTTGAACAGCGAAACCATAAAATATTACTTTATCCAACATGATATAATAACCATGTTTCATATGAATAAATACATACACTTGTCATTTTTTGTCTTGGTCTACGTTTCCCAGGTGTACTGGAACACAATGATATCTCCAAAAGCTACATTTATTACAGATGTAGTGAGAAAACCGTACCAATCGGAAATATTCGTGATCACGATGATTTCCGAACGCGTCAATAAATTATTGTATTAATGGCTGGTGCTATTAGTCATTCCGAATATTTACGATGGGTAATGTTTTCTCACTACATCTGTACCATCTTTTTCCATTTATTCTCTCTTTTATTTTCTATTAATTTTCTTTTTTATGAATATTATAAAATATTATTATTATTCAATAAACTAATTTCTTATGACTTGGACCAAACATTCTCTTCTAATCTCTTCCGTTGCTTTTTTAAAGATCTACCGAAGTCGAGGATTTAGGTAACAGGAAAACGCCTTACCCCCGATTTAAAAAATGTCCTTCCACCCTATTTTAATTTTTTTCTTCTTCAGTTATTACCAATTCCGTGAAAAATGCCGCGCAATATTGGTCCGTTGTATAATGAATGAGATATTAAGCAGATGCTTTTAAAAAATTGGCTTTCAAATAAATTCTTGATTATGAATTAATTTTTGTTTTCAGTATTTGCGCCAAAATGTATTAAGCTGCGAATTAATGTATAATAATTGATGTATGTATCAATGGATGTATGTTAATACATACATACATACATACATTAATATGTATGCATTAAATGTACGTTAATATGTGAACATTAGCCGTTAGTGTAACATTATTGTCGGCCGAATTTATAATAGCACAACCCCATCTATTCCCGCGGGCGTCGTAAAAGGCGACTTAAACCGCTACCACAAGTCCTGAGACATTAAATTGCCTCTAAAAGAGTGGACTTCCCAATCCGCTTGTCAGCGTGATGTTATAGATCCTTCATACATACACAGCATAGTAGACATCTTATATTACTTGTTTTTGTATTTTATCGCCGTGGCCCATTAGCTCAGTTGGTTAGAGCGTCGTGCTAATAACGCGAAGGTCGCGGGTTCGATCCCCTCATGGGCCAAGTTTTACAACGTCCTTTTTATATTTCTATTTGTTATATTTTTATTTTTTTTTATACTATTTGTTATTTTATTTTAATTATTTCCAATTATTTTAAATTAACATATTAATTGTCTTCTGATATCTACTGTCAGTAATTAGTAACCTTGAAACAAGCACTTCAAGAAAATCGCCATCACGTTTTCCATCACGACAATGCTCGACCACGTACATCTTTGAGGACTAAACAAAAATTGATGGAGGGCTGGAAAGTTTTAATGCATCCTCCATACAGTTATAACACCTTCGGATTATCATTTATTCCGCTCTTTACAAAATCATTATTCCCTAAATGGAGTAAAATTACATTCAAGAGAAGCCTGTATCCACTTAAATTAATTTTTCTTTCAGAAACCCTAAAAAATTTGTAACGATGATAAAAATGGTGAAATATAATCGAATTAAATGGACAATATTTCATTAAATTACATTACAGCCTGTTAATAAGAATTATACAAAATATATAAATTATACAACTATAGGTCTAGCAAATTTAAGATCTATAAGCTCCAGGTTGCTGCAGTACATCAGTTCTTCAGTCACGACTTATGGCCAGAGCTAGTGTTCCAGTTCTTTAAGGAAACAAGAACAAAATGTCTATTAGTAGTTATGGAGTTAATTATACTATATTTATATATTTAAATAGATCTCAACGCGTATGTTTACCTTACTTATTTTACTCGACGTTCCGATTGGGAGAGGGACCGTGGGTAGTCCACGTCAAGTGTTGCGAGCAGTTTCATCAACTATCCGCATTTGGTCTTCATATTGTGTTCTAGTTAAGGTCTATATTGTATGGGCGTTAGTTTCCTGAAATAACAAAACGAGTACTTTGTTGTGAAGATTAGAATTAAACGTGGTTACAGACTAAAATACATCCAGAATAGTTTTCTTGGCATTCGGCCAGTTTTATCAACGCACTGAACTTCAACTTGTTGCGAACTTTGGAAGCACCTGCAGGCGTCTGAAAGCTGTCTGAATATTAATATCTGTTTGTAGGGTAATCATCGAGTTTTAAGTTAGAATCTTTTCGTTTTCAGGTTTAATACGGACGACACATACTGCATCCCATAGCCGACTGGGCGAGTCAGATTTGTTCGAATTACCGCTCTTTCAAAAAAGATTGTCATGAAAGAAATCTACGGAGCCTATAGCCTCCTCCGAGACTGTACGCTACACTCGACTGTCCAAGTGATCCTTCTCTTATAGAAGACCGCTGCATTCTATAGCATTTCCCACGTTCGTATGTGTTTCGATAGTGACTGCGATATGCCAGGGTCCATTCCCATCCCATCCTATCCTTCCTCAATTTGGATCTTAGTTAACGATACGCACTCACTGTGGCCTGGATTCAAATATGCCTCAGATTTTTAGTTATACTTAAAATATCCGTATCTACTTAATTAGAAAATGAGTAGACGGGCCGGGCGTGAACTCACGATCGCCGGAATGTGAGTAGAGAATAGAAAACAGCAAGTCAAAATAAAAATGTACCTATTTAACTAATTACAAATTATGCAAGAAATACTCATTTTAATTTGGAATGAAATTTTTGCGAATATTCAGGTGTTAAATTGAAGTTGTTTGTCCCAAAAATGGCACAGATTTCAAAACTTTACTGGCAGAACACGAAAAACACCTTACGAGGTATTTAAGCGAACCAACATTCTTGACACCCCTGATGAGGGGAAGCTGAGGAAGGGAGGGGAGGGGGGGAATTCTAAAAACTTTTTGATTAATTACATTTCGCCTGCCTTGGAAATATTGCCGCATTCCACGTGGCAGTTATGCGGGAGTGCAAAATCCATAGAAGTAAAAAAAGTAGAATAGCCTAAATGTATTTTTATATATATTTTTCTATCTATTTTCTATATTTTTAAAATGAGCAACAGAAAATATTGTACGGGCAGCAAATGGATGGCAGCAAATTTTAAAATGGGTTAGGTCTAGATTATCTGCTGACAATAAACATTGGAATTATTTTAGTTATTAAAAATTAAGTTGCAATGTTGATCTTAATTCTAGTATTTTTAAATTGCATGTAACTGCATTATACGATTTGTCTACTCCATATAGTTACACATATAAAAATGGCAAGCGCACAAGTAAATCAACACAAGCGTTTTATTTCAGTGTACCTACTTGAAATTATCCTATGAAATTGCGAGTATCATCATCATCATCATCATTTCAGCCCTTGGACGTCCACTGCTGGACATAGGCCTCCCCCATTGTCCGCCATTTAGACCTATCGGCAGCGACCTGCATCCAGCGGGTGCCCGCAACCTTTATGAGGTCGTCTGTCCAAGTATATACGTCTAAAATCGATTTAGGCCTCCTCAAGCACATAGGTTGGCGAGTCCACTCTTTTAGAGGTGGTGTAGATCCTCAGTGCTCGTGGTGGCCGTTCAGTTATCCCTGAGTCACGTTTTACGACACCTACGAGAAGAGATGGGTTGGTGCTATTCTGGAGCTGGCCTACACCACACGGCACGATCATCATCTAATTAGAAAATGATTCATCTAACTATTTAGGAAAATTAAAGCCACATCTACGAGTTTTATATCTCTATCAGTAAAGTGTGGATCGCGACTTTCAAGTTTATTACCTGACATATTTGAAATACCGATTTTATTGTACAGAAGGCGGAACGGTGATCAGAAAGGGAGGGGCGGGGGGGGGGGGGGCTTGTTATTGGTATTTTCTATAATGTGTGTGGGATAAAGTGTAAATACTTGTTTATTACTTTTATTGTTATTCCTTTCCTCAATTTACTGCAAACCATAATTTAATTATTGGATAACCGTTTTAATTATGATTTATCAAATGACACAGAGATAGCCTATACGTATACGGAATCTCATTCCTTTCTACTTAAGTTCTAATATGTATTTAATACGATAGTTGTACATACATCCTTAATGATGTGTGGACCCCGTCTCACTTTCGTCTAGCTAGGACAAGTACTGGCAAGTTATATTTTTTTTTTATAGACTAGTGGGCGGACGAGCAAGCGGTCCCACGTGATGGTAAGTGTTACCGCCGCCCATGGACACCTGCAACACCAGGGGATATGCGGGCGCGCCGCCGACCTTGCAAAATCCTATTCACAGCTATCTTGAAGAACCCCATATCGTAGCACAATGGAAAGACCTCTTGAGGCAGTTCATTGCACAGCCTACGGGTTCGCGATATAAAATAATTTTTGGACCGAACAGTGCGCGACACCTCCGTATCCAGGAAATGCGGATGGACCGCACTTCTGTGACGGGAGGTGCGGTTGTAGAAACCCGAAGTGGGAATCATATTAAACAATTCTTCAGAGCATTCCCCATTGTACAGGCGGTAGAACACACGGAGAGACGCAACGTCTCTCCGAATGCTGAGGGATTCTAAACCGCCCGTGAGAGTGTACTAACGTGTGTGTAAAAAGTAAAAATAAGTAAGTTATCCTATGAATCTTGAAGTTCATTTAATCTAGATAGAACAAAGGAGCGGTCACGCGTGCAGAGTAATAAACACCAAATGAAAAGCAAATAAATTTAATACAGATTTTTTAAAACTGTCACTTGCTAGGCGGTAAATGAATACATCTCAAGGAAATCCGTATGTATGCTCGAGAATAATTCATGTTTACCAAGTTGATAGCTGCGAACAGATGTTCAACTAAAAGAATTTACTTTTTATGGGTTTCTACAACTAATGTGCTATGGACGACACACACCATTAGTTTACTGTCAGGTTACACTGAATATTTTAATTTGACAGTTAAAATTGACACACACGGTTAGTTTTAACTGTCAGTTTTATCTGATATTGTCTGGCGACATTAAGTCTCTTAAATGTTACGAGTTGAAATTATTATTAATTTCAGTGTTAAGAATATAACCACTCAAATAGACAACTATTATTACCTAATGTCCACAAAAGTTGAAAATGATATATTTGTTACACTTGAAATTGGAAACGAAAATCGAGAGAAAATGGAACGGTTCGCAATTAACAGATTAAGTTAAGTAATTTATATTGTATTAAACCTAATTCACTTTAATTTAGATACAGTTGAATAAAGTTTTTAATGGCAAAGAATATTAAACTATAGACATGATACGGATAATTAATTACCTACCAGAACAGAATTCGTCAGTTCTCCACAGACAATTTTATAACTAAAATCGTTTTTTAAAAAATGTGCATTTTGCGTTTTATTAAAAAAAAAATATCTTGTCATTTTTTTCACTCTTTTTAAGAGTAATGCGACTTAAAGCCAACGACGAGCGTTTACACGATTACATATTTTTTTGCATTCGGAGACGAATACTCGTGAACTTTGAATCATCTTAATTAAGATGATTTAAAGTTCAATTTCGTTGCTCTAACTGAATTATTAGGCTTGTTCTACAACTTTATATTTGCGGTAGACGCTACCTAACCGCATATTGAATAAGTTGGTGATGAGTTGCAAATGAGTTTGTATTTGTGTGAACGCTTGATTGGCCGATATCACTTCGGACATCAGTTTGTACCCCGGTCCACATCATGAAGTTTAAGTACAGACTTGTTCAATTGTCATTTGCTCGACGGAGAAGGAACACGTTGAAACTTTAAAACGATTTCTGCCTACAAACAAAGAAACATTTTATTACGTTCTTCACTAGTTCTGATTAAATGACTGATTATTTTACGCATTTAGGTATATCAGAGTACGATTAAGTAAATACTAATATCGAGTCCTTTGTCGGGTCTTAATAATGAAGTTTATAATCTTTGACGACGTGTTAATTGCATTAACAACGTTGGTTGGATTAAAAGCTGCTAATTTTCTATGGGTTAAACGAACCGTACATTTTATTGTTTTATAAAATATGAAAATTACGACTGTGGTATCCATTTTCATCTTAAATACGTCTATGTAAATCCTTACCAGAAAAATAAAAATCTTGCTGTGGGGGCGCCACATTTGCTTTTTTCATAGCTAGTTAGTGTTGTCAGTAGAAGATATTAGTTCTAATTTAAAATAAATAAATTTGAAAAGACTTCGCGAGTGGGCGAGGCTACAGGCATGGTTTCACAACAAAATTGTGCTGCCGTCTTAATTTTTTAAATTTATTTAAATATATACCAAAAACAATATATTTATATTGCCTATTTTATGCCCTGAGTGATGTTGAAATGATCGCTGAGCGCTCGAGCGTTCAGGCGTTAATAAACCTTAAGAACTGAAACATTTGCTGTATGTTGACATCTATGCAACTATAAAATCCGTAGTTACAGAACCTTAACCGATTCAGACTCAAGCCTTGAGTCCTCAAACATTAAGAACTTGACTTTTTTATAGTAAGAGGGTGGCGGACGAGCATACAGTGGTAAGTGGATATTTTCGCCCATGGACACCCGCGATACATGCCAACAGCAGTCCAAAATGACAAACGCTGGCACGTCGAGCGCCCAGGGCTTATTTATACAACTCTATTTACAGACCATGTCCATTGACATATAGTTTCGATGTATAGTCCGGTGACCGCCGCGATTTCAATTACCATTACCTCGCGCAGTGCATTTGTTAACAATGACGCCTCAAGTTAGTAACGTAAGATGTATTTGTATATTTACATTTGTATTTTGTGATATTTGATTGTACATTTACAGAGTGTTTTAATGCCCTATTGTTATTAAGAATTTATGTATAGGTATTTGTGTAGTATGTGTTTTATGAATAAAGACAACAACGGAAATTAAAAGTAAAGAGTCAATATTATTATTGTTGTCCTTGTCTAAAAATCGTCTGTCCTTATCGTGTGCTATCTCGCTCCCACGTATGTATTAAATAAAGATAGCCTGAGGCGCCCCCAGTCGGACGATACACGAATCCTCTCGCTACCGTAGAAGCTAGTTGAGGCACTTAGATCCGAAATATAAGTAGGCCCGGTTTAAGTGCGATCACTGGCTCCGCTGCGCTTGCCGTAGCGGTCGTAGCTGCCGCGTAGCCGCCCTCGCGTAGCCACCGCGTAGCTGCCGCCGTCGCGCCACTGCTACGCCGTTGCCGTAGGCTCTCCGACTTGTAATCAAAAGTTGCCTTTCTCAAGGCGGCGGCTGATTCCGTCGAAAACACTGCAGTTCCACAACTGCAGTTTGCCCCTTCTGGGAAAATCCACAGTTTCGTGGTCCTCGGTGGAAACCTAACGGAGCCGACGAAACCGAGTGGGGTGTTGACCAAATCACACCCGCCGAGCCCCTTCAGGGTGAGGCAGTCAATTGGACGGGAGCTAGTAAACCGGCCTTGGGGGGTCTCCTAGTCGGCCTAGTCTCTGGTTTGCTTCCACAGCTTGCACCTAGTGTCGGTCGGGTGTGTCTACACCCTTCGCACTAGACCCCGTAGGGCTCCGTCGCACAATAAGATTGGCGACGGATTACAAGCTTAGGGCTCACAAGTAGGCACTCACCTCCCTGCTTCACCCGCAGGGAGGGTTACACAACCCCGGGCGCACCTACCCGGGGTGACAGAGATAGCGATAAGTACGCTTATCTATATCTCTCTCTCCCTCTCCCCCACCCCAGCCAACTATGGCGTCGCTACTGAGCGACGCAACGATAGTTGCGCTCTTAAAGGCTTCCCATCCGGAAGTCTTTAAGTCTCTTTGCATCGAATTGGCCCTCGCCCCATCTAAACCCGCACCCGCGGCTCCATCCGAGAGCCCTGCGTCCCCGTCCCCGAGCAGGAATTCGACTCCTGCGACACCTCCCAGGAGGACATGGACATAGTCCAAGCCTCCTCTGACTGTGACTCCGCATCCGAGGCGGAATTTTCCCCTGCCGAATCTTCCGACGACGGCTTCACCGTCGTCGGCAAGAAACGGAAAAGGTCTATAAAGACCTCCTCCCCTACCCCCGCTGCACCCCCGAAGTCCGCTTATTCGGACTTCGTAGCCCAGCCTGGCGCGGCTTCCCGCTCTCGCCAGAGCATCCCCCAGCCCCCGCCCGCGGTCCCCCGCACCGAAAAGCCCCCTCCCCCTGTCTTCGTCCAAGACAAAGCTCGTTGGGAGCACGTCCGCGCCGCCATGGAGACCTTAAAGATCTCCTTCACAAAGGCGACAAACACCGCTGTGGCCATAAAGGTCCAGGTTGCCTCTTCCAAGGACTTTAGGTCCTTGACTGCCTTTCTTCGGAAGGAGACCTTCCACACCTACGCCACCGAAGAGGAGCGTCGTCTCCGCGTCGTGGTTCGTGGCCTCCCTCCCCAATTGGAGAAGATGAGATCCTCGAGGATCTCAAATCCCAAAACCTCCCGGTGCTGGAAGTGCACCGTCTTTACAAGGGGCGCATCAGGACCCCTTTCAACCTAGTATTGGTTGTCAGCTGCTGCACCAGCACTAGGACTGCAGAGACCTACTCGACTTTGACGTGGTAGCCCCAATGACGCCAACTCATTACCCTCATAATGTTACCCACAGACCCGACGTCCTTGACATTGCCCTATTTAAAAACGTTACCCTACGTCTAAACTCGCTAGAACCCCTCTCCGAGTTAGACTCTGATCATCGCCCCGTAGTCATGAAACTAGGACGGCAGACCGAACCACCTCTCCAAGACAAGACGATTATTGACTGGACCAAGCTGAAAGAAGCCCTTAAGGCTTCCAGCTCTCCCCACCTCGACTCTATCCCCGACTACCTAACCAGTGCGGATGACACAAACACGGCGGTCTCTGGCCTCGGCAGCCACCTTAAGGATTTAATCCAAAGCTCCTCCAGGCGAGTCCCAGCGGCGCACGATCGCTGCTGGGAGTTGCCTGAGGACATAAGGGAGCTGATAAGAGACAAGAACGCAGCCATCCGTGCTTATGACTCCTTCCCCTGTGACGAGAATAGGCGTAGAATGCGAGCCTTACAAAGGGACGTAAAGCATCGCATCGCTGAATTCAAAAATCACAGTTGGGAATCCCTGTTGTCAGAGATTTCGCCATCACACACTGCCTACTGGCGGATGGCGAAGTCTATGAAAACAGACAATACAGCCTCGTTTCCCCCACTGACTAGACCAAACGGACCTCCCGCATTTGACGATGCAGAGAAGGCCGAATGCCTAGCCGACAGTTTGGAGGCCCAGTGCTCCCTTAGCCGTCAGCCGGTGGACGAATCCCACGTCGACTCGGTTGACGGAGAGGTGGGGCGTCGAGCCTCCATCCCCCCTCTGACTCCCTTCTACCGGTTACGGTAACAGAAATCCAGGAGATTATCCAAAATCTCAAAATCAAAAAATCTCCTGGAATCGACGGAATACCCAACAAGGTGTTCAAAAGCCTCCCGATACATCTGATCGCTCTCCTCGTGGCCATCCTCAATGCTGCTATGAGAAATCATCTCTTTCCAGTCGCCTGGAAAGAAGCCGTCGTCATCGGCATCCCGAAACCGGGCAAACATCGCTCGGATCCCTCTAGCTACAGACCCATTAGCCTATTGAATACAATGGCTAAAATCTACGAAAAAGTCCTCCATTCTCGCCTGCTGAGTTACATTAACTCAAAAAGGCTTCTCATTGACGAGCAGTTCGGCTTTAGAGCCAAGCACTCGTGTGTCCAACAGGTGCACTGAATAACGGAGCACATACTCCCGCGTCTCAATCAAAAGAGGCCCTTCCGAACCCTAGCTGTCTTCTTCGACATAGCGAAGGCCTTCGACAAGGTCTGGCACAACGGTTTAATCTATAAACTGTACCAACTGGAGGTGCCAGAAAGTCTCATTCTCATCATCAGAGACTTCCTTACCGATCGCACTTTTCGCTACAGAGTCGAAGGCACTCTGTCCAGCCCCCGCCCAATCAGACCTGGAGTCCCACAAGGCTCCGTTCTAGCACCCACGCTCTATTCCCTCTACACTAACGACATCCCCCTCACCCCAGGAATAGAGCTCGCCCTTTTCGCGGATGACACCACCCTCTACGCCTCAGATAGGAACCTACGTATGGTCTCTCTACGCCTCCAGCGCGCAGTCACCGCCCTAGGTGAGTGGTTTGCGAGGTGGAGGATAGAAATAAACCCGACGAAAAGTGCAGCCATGTGCTTCCCTTTTCCCAGGGCTAACTCTCGTAGGCCTAAGCTGTCCCCTCTCCCGATAACCCTTTTCGGTCAAATAATTCCTCTCGTCAGGAAGACCAAGTATCTCGGAGTCACTCTAGACCATAGACTGACCTTCCAAGAACACATCAAAACCGTCCGCAACCGAGCCGCCTTTGTGCTCGGTCGCCTCAACCCCCTCGTAGGCGGGAGAAGTAAAATGTCGCTTAGAAATAAGTTGACATTATACAAAACTCTCGTCCGTCCCATTATGACCTATGCTAGCGTTGTGTTCGCACACGCAGCTCCCTCCATCATTGCAATCCTCCAAAGATTGCAAAATAGATTCATGCGCAAGGCCGTGGCCGCACCATGGTACTTGCGCAACGTTGACCTCCACAAGGACTTGGAGCTTCCCTCCATCGTCAAATACATAACAGACACTGCCCGACGCTACTATGACGCTATCCCAAACCATCCCAACCCCCTGATTGTCTCTTCCCTCACCTACTTACCGGACAGGAGTGCCCCTCCGCGCTATCGTCGCCCGCGGCACATCCTGGACGATCCCGACGACCCGATCACCGCTGCCAATGCGGTTCCCACTCTACAACCATACACAGTACACAGACACCGTCCCCGCCGGCCGAGACGTGGACGTCCCCCTCGTTACACCGTTAACACACACCGGCCCTCAGCCAACACTTTCACTAGGCATCGACACATGCCTGGGCACTTCTCGCCGACACGCGATCCCGCGGTATACCCCCAATGCAACGCCCTAAGCCGAGGTCCGTTCCTTCCGCCGGTTTACCGGCGGGGGAGCCCTTAGGCTGTTGCAACACACACTTTTCTCCTGGCTGAGCGTCTTCTGCGCTCGCCCTACATCAACGCGACCGGTGACTCTTGAAAGGCCACTAGGGCCACAAGAACTTAGACATACACGATGTTGAGGCAATCAGGTTTTTAACCGGTAGGAGTCCGGCACTACCTGGTACCAACTAGGCTGGCCCAGCCAGACTAGATGGTACCAGGTGTCCCATGCAGGATTTTTCCTGATTGTCTCTCCTAACATAATAAAAAAAAAAAAAAAAAAAAATGCGATCACTGGCAACTGGGAATTTAACTTGGCAACTTAGCAACTGAACTGAACATTGCAGCTCTCACTAGTAACACTGCGCTCTCAAGAATAGTGTCTCAACGCCTGCTTCTACACATCTTGTTCGGCAACTCAGAGGCATCCGACTGTATGTTCGTGTACCGTCAGTACGGGCAAGCTCCTCGGGCGTAGTTTTAACCGCGACCCGACTCGAGTTTCATTTCACTACCCGTCGCCCGTACACTCACCATCCTCGGTATACGCAATAGCATTATTCAATTATATGTACATCATACCTCATGTGTAAATAACTGTGTCTTAATATTTTCCGATCCACTATTTCCCAATAATACTTATCTTTTCATACACCCAAAAGGAAATAATAGCGGTCGCTCTATTGGCTCAAAACGCTCAGATCTCGGAAACCTTTGATTACGGTCTCTCACAAAAGTTCCACGTCAAAGTAAAATAGGAATTTAGTGGACAGGGCCGGAATTGGACGAACGAATTTTTTGTGAACAACTTTTGCAAGCGAAGTTTTTGTGTAAATGACATTTTGATTTTTCTTTAATATTTGTAAACATGTTATTTTTTGCAAATGATTTATGTCAAAGGGACTTTGATAAAGGGTCTTGCAAATTCTATACACTATAAATAAACGTAGCCTTTAACGGTATGCCTGATGCATAAATTCAAAGTCGCTCAGTGAACTATGAAGAAAACTGTGCTCGGAGTTTCGTTATGGAATTTCAATAAAAAAATATACTGAACGGGATATAATGCTGCTGCCTTGTAGAGGACCTAACTATATTAAAATTGCATTTTTCATCTGTTAACGAAAAATGTACGAGGTATATGTAAGTATATACCTGCAATCGCATACATACACTTCAATTTCAATTTACGTGTATGGGCCGGTCCTGTCACCGCAGTGACCCCTCAAATCGATTAATTTGATGATCAAACAGACCGTTCGGGGGCTATTTGATGGGGGGAGTGCCCCTTCTACCCATATAGTAACTGTAATCACAGATAGTTGTTAAATAGAAATGGTATATGTGTTCTGGAATACAATATTAGGTAGCTTATTACGTTTTAACAATAAAGCTAATGGTATAATCGCGACAAATTAAATTGGTGTAGACGCCATTTTGGCGAAAATGAGTTATTTATACAGGTTGTGATCAGTAATTATGACGCTAAAGACAAAAAAAAATTGCCACAAGTAGTTCAAATGGTTTTAAAAGTCATCTTTCTTATTGTCCTAAAAACAAATGGCCTTTATGACCATGAAATAATGTTTTTTTTTTTAAAACATAAAAAGTCTTAAAAAATTTGTTAACATTCTTGTTAAATTCATATTTCATAAAAGTAAGTTTAGTTCAAATCAAATCACAAAGCCGAGTAAGATTAGGTCTCATCTTCTCAAATAATCCCAGAAAGCTAAGCTTTCTGAACATACACCTTTCTAATACAACATATCAGAAATCGACATTGATATCGTATTCAAGGTCTATTATAGATTCAATTATAGATATTCAAGGTCAAAAGTCACGATAGTTCACGAAGTTCTTTGCAACAGTCTCGTTTTCTATGTCTCAAAGGTGTCAAAATCTTAGGGGCCATCCATAAATTACGTCACACGAATTTCATGATTTTTGGAGACCCCCCCCTCGTCCTCGTCACAGGTGGTCACATTTGTGTGAGCCCCTGGTGTGATGTCACATATTTAGCAATTGTAAATTTAGAAATTATTGAATTAAAACAATCTTATAATAATGTTGATAGAGTTTCCGTTAGAGTTGAAGTTTAGTTTTAATACTTTAGATTTATACATGTGACGTCACGAAGCTTATGACTCGTCCCCCCTCCTTATCACACGATGTCACACTTTGTTGACCCCCCCCCCCCCCCCCCCCCCTTAACGTGTGAAGTAATTTATGAATGACCCCTTACAGTAAAATTTGTAAAGTAGAAAATTTTCTATAAAACATATTTTATACATTTTTTTTTTTAAAACCAACCATTTTTGTCATAGAGCGCAGAGAAAACACATTCAATGAAGATTGAATTACTGTAATACTTCTTAAAATAATTTCGTAAAACTAGGCTGGATAGGTTTCGTAAAACTACAAAATTTGCCTGAACATTTTTTTTCTATGACGTACGGAAAATAAAAGATATTATAGAAAAAATAAACTGTTCCGACGTGCGTCTGCCAAAAGACGTTCTATATGAGTATTTATAGAGTGATATATTTTCTAAGTATTCAAGTCAACACCCCACCCCGTATATAATCACTTCCAGAAATTTCTAACTTCCTACTTTTACCAAATCACAGTAAAGTTATTTCAATTACAATTAAAATCTAATTTTGGCCCGTTGAACTTTGTAATACGTATTTTAATAGAATTTTATGTCCCACTCGAATCGGGCCAAGTTTGTGCGAGGGTCTCTAATGGAATTTAACGGTGTCATTATTAATTATTAACGTTAATATTGGTGGAGGTAGTAAATAGGACAACTTAAAGGGCTTTGTTGATAGCTGTTACTATATATCGCTTATTAGACTGTTACTATTAAAACTTTGTATATGAGCCCTTGTACCTATGTGTATGTTTTAACCATTCATTATTTGATCTGACCATACAATTAGATTTTTTGCTAAACAATAAAACTTTGCTATCGATAAAATGCTAAGCATGTGAGAGAGATTTAAAAATTCAGCACTTTCACCGTAAATGAGAAAGAATCAACAGTCAAATGGCACACTCTTTCAACTAACCGAGGAGGCCGGGAGTCCCGATTATATAAAATATGCCAGATTCCATTCCCATCCCATCTTCTAGTTTCGCCTTGTATTTCATTGAATAAATAAAAGTAACTACTTGTTCCATTATATTCTTGACTAACTGTCGACATATTAAGCTGTGGAGCGACAACTTGGAGAAATTTGTTGGTAGCGGCTGATTGTAAAGAGCTGCAGATCGTGTGTGATGTCGAGTCTTGAGAGAGGCCTATATCCGCCAGTGGAGAGACACAGGCTGATGGTATCTATAGCTTGTCTTGACTACTGCCGCTGTTAAAAATTGACATTTTTTTTATGTACGAAGGCTGCAGACGAGCATACAGTCCACCTGATGGTAAATGGATACTGTCGCCCATAGACATCCGCGATGCATGCCCACATTAGTCCAAAATGACAAACGTTGGCACGTCCCCGGATGCGCTGCCTATATTTGGGGATATAGGAATGGATTTGGAGAAAGGGTTGGGAAAATGGGGAGGGATAGGATAGGAATGGGCTCTGGCACATCTCACTTACTACCGAAACACGTACGTACATTGATGAAATAAGACAAAGTGGGAAATGCAGTACACACGCCCGAGCACGAGTACACAGTCGAGCACGCCCAGCGGCTGTTGGCGGCCCAGCGTGCACCAGCGGTAACTCTGAATTGACATCTGAATCTGATGTGTCCGCCTGAGGGGGGAATTGACATCTGATTTTTGAAGGGGGGGGGGGGGGGGCTTCAAAAATCTTTACTAATGTCAAACTCTACTAATGTTTTATAGTTGAAGACAAGCTATAATCGTTATCATATACGAGTACATTCCACTATCTAAGATAAGCATTTCAAATGTGTATTATTTGAAATGTGCCCAAAGTTAACCTTTAATTTTCCAGAAGAGACCTCTGTACTGGCTGCGGATAAAAGTCTTGCGTAGAAATATAATAGGAAAAATATTTGAATTTCCGTAAGTTCCTCAACAGACATTCTTCTAATGCACATTTAACGAGCTCCAAACAAAAAAATAAAGGAGCTGAAGCGAAGTTACCTTTTCCTGGAGAGATTTCGTTAAATCCAGGCGCAGTCTTGTTAAATTGCTAACATCAATCCACGCAATTAGTTTCCACTCCTCTCTTTCTTTATCCGTTAAACCTTCCGCTACAGTGAATGCGGTGAGCGATACGATTTTTATAGAGTTGATATTGTTTATATAGTTGATATTTTACAGAGGTCAATAATTACTATTTTAAAAAAATCTAATTAAAAAAAAGTTGTACTTGTTCCGGGATTACAAAAGTTTGTTCATCGGTATCCGTAATTGAGGTTATGCAGATTACGTTCGTTTTTGGATCTTCAGCCGGTTTCACTACAAATTTAAATCTTAATTTTTCCATTGCTGCTCAACAGCTGTAAAAATGTTGTTTTATAATGTGCTTTATCAAACACTAGAAACAATGTAGGAATCTCGAAATCAAAACGAAATTGCGTTGCTCTGAAAAGAGAAACAACATTTAATGCTATTGATTCTCTATTGAATTATCACTATCTCTCTATGAAGTTTATATCCCTTTATTGTATTTTGTCATTAGATTCAATTGTAAAACCTCGACAATATTAGATATCAAAAATGACAAGCCCTTCTGTCAAACCTCCATTGGCTCAACCATAGAGTAACCATCGACTGGCACAAACTCCATAGAGCCACCATCATAGTGAATTCGGAATGAAGTACGAAGATTTAATTTACATATCGTTTCGGGGAGGGCAGGTGGGGTGCACGGCAATCGCACAGCTACTGGTCGCACTCGACTGGCAAGGTACCTTACTTTCACGGAAGACTATAGGAAAATGTACTGCATTTCCCACTTTTTCTTATTCCCCCGTGCGTAAGTCGGTAGTGAGTTAGACATGCCCCTTCTCATCCCATCCCATCTCTCTCGATTCCCCCAATGTTTTCTTTAAATCCATTCCTAAATCTCCAAAAGTAGCCTGCGCATACGTTGGCATCGCTTGCCCATCTGAACTAATGTTGTCATACATTGCGGATGTCCATGAGATACAGTATCCACTTACAAACAGGTGGACTGTCTGCTGTATTCTTTGTACAAAAAAAGTGTTTTTTTTTTTATAGAAGAGATGTCAGACGGGTGACTGGACCACATGGTGGTGAGTGGTCACCGCCGCCCATGGACACCTGCAAGAACACCAGGGGACATGCGAGTACGCTGCCGACCTTGCGGAATCCTGCTCACAGCTCTCTTGAAAAGTCACATAACGGAAAACTGTTTTTTCTCTCTCTGAGTGTGATCATATTTAAATCTGTTCGCTTATGGTGAACAAATAACCTAAAGAAAGTGAAGGCTAAAATCATTAGTAAAGTTCAATTTTCTGTTATTTAACTATAAAATGAATGCATTAAAACTCAATAGAGAACCTATTTATTGAATATAAATATAAAAATTGTTCCAATGATGTTACTTCAAGAACTTGTTTTACAATCGGTTCAACATATCATACCATCTGCTCAAGTCTCCCAACTGCTGGACAAAAGCCTCCCCCAATGTTCGCTGTCACACAGGCGGGCACATCAGATTCAGATGTCAATTCAGAGCTACCAATGTGTCAACAGCAATTATTATTGCGAATACCTAACATTTCATAAGCTCGCGTTGGCACTTATTTACTTAAACCAGGTGTCTCTCGTGTCTTTGAAGGCTGTGATACTAGAACGACAAAATAAAAGTTCAAACACTTGACTAGCAACTTAACTCGTGTTTTCTTTCCAAAATTAGCAATGGGAATGAGATGGGTTCCCTTGGCAAGGTTGCTGCCATGATGGTGTCTTACTATTGATATTGTTAGTCAACACCTTCCACTCCATTGGCGAGTCCACGCTTTTAGAGGTGGTGTAGTTCCTCAGTGGTTGGAATAGATAACCTCACGGGAAGAGATGGAGTGGTGCTATATAGTCGCCCAACACAACACCACACAACATAATAATAATTATGATAATGATGATCAGCGTCTCAGTTCACTCTGCGTTGCGTCATAAGCTGAGTTGGCGCCGATTGGTACAACAATCAAAATTATTTTTGTATCTTTTTAATTGCCATTTCATTTGATATGTTATTGTCATTAAAATTATTTTCTTTCTTTCTTCCTTTCCGACATTATATTTTAGACAGAAAAATAAATTATTCTCTAAACTCAGGCAGCACGGCATCAATTCAAAGAAATACGTCGTAATCCTCACAAGAAAAGCAATTTCTCCGAACAATAAAAGCGTGTAATAAACAAAAAACGCCCGTAAACACGTCCCGTCCGACATGTTTAATCTACATCATCAACAGATGGTGAAGGAAAAATTGCAGGTGATATAAAAAAGTATACTGATAGTAAAAGTGTCAATTTGTGTCTGTATATTCTCTCATTCTTTTATTTACCAACTATTATGACATATCAAAAAACCCTCGTACGTTCTATTTCTCATCCTTCCCAACCCTTTTTCAAATCCACTCCAGCGATAGACCGCTCATCCAAGGGCGTGCCAGTGTTTGACATTCTGCACTGCACTTTACAGAGTCGCGTAAATTATTTCATCATTCCATCCATCTGAATTTTGTCATCATCTAGCGGGTTATCTGCTAAACAATATACTAGATTACTCACTCATATACAGTAACTTTCACGCTACAGCTTTCATTTAGCGATCGGCTCCATAGTCCAAAAATCCTCTCTACTGATCGCCACTATTTCTTCAGGATAGTGCGTGAAGCACATAGAAAAACATAGAAATTTCAATAGAGAATATGGATACAAATTGTCCTCGACATGAAACCCTGTGATTAATAAATTGAAAAAATTTAAACCTCGCGATTATTCGTCTGACGCTACTTCTGGATATTGTACCCTCCGGAATATGAAGATCGAATGCGGATAGTTGATGAAACTGCTGGCAACTCTCGACGTGGACTACCCGCTTCTTCAGTCAGCTCGTGACCATGGTTGGTGCAATCCAACCGAAACGTCGAGTAAAATAAATAAGGTAAACTTTCGCGTTAAGACCCGTCTAAATGGATAAATATGTGTGAAAAACGCTAAAATCTCAAACGTTAGATCTACCCAGGAGTTGGGTCCATCTCCACTTCAGAGTTGCAATGAGTTACTCAATGTCAATGAATTTAAGACTTAATACCATGCCATACAATCTTCTTTGCATAATCTTTTGGTACATCATAAGATGTTTAAAATTTGCAATCGAAAAATTACGCCATAGTGAGACATGTCATAAGATAACTTTGTATGTTATGTCTGTTCATGCGGGTATGTATAACAAGGAAACGAGAAGAAAGTGCTGACATTTGCTATGCATTTTTGACATGAGTCAGTTTGCTACTTACTTGTAAATATTTTATATAAAAATCTCTGCAAATAGATTTTTTTTTAAATAACTGGGATAAAGTCACGAACACAAGTTAGTATAACTGTAAATAAGCAGACATACAGGCTGGTTGTAAAACTCGTTCATTGCAAATAGGCCGTAAAGAGCGCCGGATGCCTCAGACGGCTATAGAATAAGATGTAAAAGAGACAGTCGAGGACAATGTTAGTGGCTAAAGGATGTTCCTCTCTAAGAAACAAAATATCTAAAAATATTCTTTTCCTCGCTATTATAACGAGGATATTATAACTTAATCCCCGCTGTTGTATAAGTCAGTAAATACATTAAAAATTGTAAGTTATGTTATGTTGAATTGTAACCCATTACACTTTACAAAAAGTGTTCAGACTTTTTGTGTAAAGCGTAAAAAGTGTAAAGCTGACAGTTAAGACTGAAGAAAGTGATCAAACTTTTAACAATTTTATATATCAGAAGCACTGAATATATGAATGTGATAATTGCACATTTATAATTAGAACCAATCAATTGAAAAGAGATGACGCTACTATGATGAATCTTGTTAGTATAAATAAGAATATCGGAGGTGAGCCTTGTTTATATTTTATTTTTTTATCGGAAGGACACTTCTTTTAATTGTTTTTTTTCTGTGTCAATAGTATTTGTTAGTGTACTCGTGCATATAAGATACGTCGCGTCTATTCATTCCTATTTACTCTATGCCCGATCCCCTTAGGCTCTAGGCTCTATCCCCCGGCACTACTCGAATATGAGAGGGTAGTTTTACAACGCGCCAGGGAAAACTTTACGTGTAGGGGCTTTCTTTACCCTTTATTTTGGGGTTGTATTATGGAGGCTACTGAAAGGGCACAGGAATTTCACCTTTATTGGACTAATTTATAAGCGATTTATATAATAATTTGGAGAGTAATTGGAATTTTGTGTAGTATTTTGAAAATTCCCTAATGAAGGGGGATGTTGTAATGTCTAATTATTTTGTGGGTAGAGATGCGATTTTATACAGAGTGGTATAGTTATTTAAAGTGGTAATAGCGGAGGGCTGGGCCTGCGTGGAGGATTGTGACCCGACAACCTCTAGGAATTCAATAGGCCCGTGCACCTCAGTGGGTTGTTAAAAGGTTGATATAATCAATTTTCTCTAATTTTACTGGGCTAACAAGTATCTATGAATAAAATATGGGTATGTTTTATTATATTATTATTTTCTGTAATAATGCCGTCAAAGTGTAGGTATTTATTAGTGGTGCTCCTACCTGCAGTGTTAAAGGTCCCAGCTTCGATTACAGGTTGGACAAATATAAAGTGTAGAAGCGTAAAGTAGACTATGAACATTGGTATAATAAAAAAGTAGAGAATTGAAATTTCGCCACTTTCTGTACATTGTAGATAAAATCAATGTTTTATTCAAAAGTTGTTAAAGTTTTAAGAGTCTTGCCCATCGACATTTATTAATTTGTATGTATTGACGTTGGAATATACTTTTTGGGATTATTTGAAAATTTTATACTCTTAAACTTTGGAACTATTAAACCGATTGGGCTCATCTTTAAACTTAACCGAGATATAGGTAGACCCAATTGTTGGTATGGACTTACTGAATTTTTGTTAAGATTTTCTAACTTAATATTTTTTTTGTTTTAAGATTCTGTTTAAACAGAAACATGCTGTAACATCTGATTTTTAAGACAAAGCATGAAAAAAACATATATATTTCAATTAAATATTTCAATTCAATTCAATTTCAATATTTCAAATTAGAATCGACAATAAGGTCCCGTATATTAGAGAACGTCACAAATGTTTATAATTTATTTATATTTTACTTTGAACGCTGGTAGTTTTTGATTCTCTTTGTATATCTTGATAACGCAGTGAACCATTGGACCATAAAAGAGCTCCCTTATAAACGAAACAGGAAACAAAATCTGCACAAACAAATATGTTATTAAAAGACTTTGTAAACCAGCAACAATGTCCAATTACTGAGCAACGCGTACGTACTGCAACAATTCATTGATGCAAGAGCTTGTTAGACACTCGTCTGTGAAGTTAGGCCTTGGTTCGATAAATGCGATTATGCGACTAGTCGAGTGGTCTGTGTCTAAACACTTAGTCTAAAGATAATAGACAGTAAATGCTCAGTAATTAGACAGATATACTGTAAGTATATCTTCTTTTTTTCTTTTATGTAAGAGGTAAAAACTTAACAATTATTGGACTAATTTTGATTATTCCTTCGTATTTAGAATTTTTGAATTCACAAAGCCATCACTATGCCACCAGAGCGGATCTAGAGTGTATAATAAAGAGAAGAAAAAAATACAAACACGAATTAGAGATTCATGGAGTACAGATAAATGGTTGGAGTCAGAAACGCAATCCAACTCATCTTAAGCTGAGGTTAACCATAGTGATGGTTTTCAATAGAGTTATTGCACATGCTATGGACGTCTGAAATTGAAACTATATCTGATCCAAACTATCTATCCCAATTCTTACAATAAATTCAATACCATACCATACAATCAGCCTCTCCATTGCTAAATATAGGCCTCTCCCAAGGCTCACCACCAAACACGATCCCCGGCTCTTGTCATCCAACCACCACCGGCGAATTTCTATGAGTCGTTGGACCTGGCCGGAGGGAGTCCCACACTGCGCTTTCCCGGTACCTGGCCTCCATTCGAGGACTCGTCTGCCCCGACGGCCATTGGTCCTGCAGTAAACATGACTTGCCCATTGCCACTTTAATATGCCGATTCTACGAGCTACGTCGGTGAATTTAGTTCTTTGGCGAGTATCTTCGCTTCGGATCCTGTCCCGTAAAGAAACTCCAAGCATAGCTCTCTCCACAGCTCGCTGAGTGACTTTGAATTTATGGGTCAGGCCTACCGTTATAGGTCACGTTTTGGCACCATATGTTACAACTGGCAGGACGCACTGATTGCAGACTTTCGTCTTCAAGTATTGTGGTATAGGCGACGAGAAGAGCCGTCGCATTTTCCCAATTACTGCCCAACCTAGCTGAATGCGTGTATGGACCTCCTAGCTGAAGATGCATTTGCATGGTTGGATTATTTTCCCATGGTACACATAATAGTCAACAACTTCGAGTGCCATGCCTTCGACGTCTATCAGTTCTGGAAGAACATTTTCATTGAATATGATTTTTGTTTTATCTAGGTTCATTCCGAGATCGACGCGTCGTGATGCGTTAAGGTCGTTTAGCATTCAGCTTAATATACAGGGTTAAATAAAAAATAACTGTACTGAATATAAACTGAATATAAAAATAACTGTCAGCACTGAATATCTGAAATTAAAACTAACAACATTTGTTGTATACTACTTTTTCAGAATCCGCATTGGCCCCGTGTGATGTATTAGGACAAGAACCCCCCCCCCCCCCCCCCCCGGTGATTTAAAGAGGGAAACCTGTTCCCTGCAATAGGACGTTATAGGCTAATAAAAAATTCAGGTGTAGGCGTTGGTGTTGATGTATCCGAGGTGTTTTTTCGTCTACAATCTAGGCATCTAGGCATAGGTAAACTGTAAATTCGAAATTCTTATTCATATGCAGTGCAACCCTTGGCACAATATGAACCCGAGGCGTTCTTTCCTATGTCCGTCTGTTTTCTATGATCATAAATCATAGTCTACAAATGTAAATCGGTAAGAAGATAAAGAAGCTATCTACTCTTTTTAAAAAAATAAGATAATTGTCGAACTTTACTACAGACTCACGATCACTAGAGGTAGCCTATGCTCTGCAATATGACATCATAGGCTGATATCGATAGCCTATCAACTTCGAATCGCTCAGGTCAAGCGAGAATGACAGTATCTTAAAATTTGATCAGATCTCACACAAAGCATTAGAATTCTAGTTGCTAAGTAATGCGTCCTGCGACTAAAAGTGGATGTCAGAAGAACTCCTCTTAACAAAGGACGAGGGTGGGGCGACCACCTGCGCGGAGGGAGGCCAGACGTCAGTTATCGATTATTCGAGAGCGAATACAGGACCCGTTCGAGACCCGGGAGCGTTTCCTTGCCGCCCGAACACATCAACCTTATTCCCATTATTATAAAACCGACATTTCTTTGTCGGTACCCCAAAATCACCCTTGCTCATCCGTGCACCAAAGATACTGGAGATCTTTCAAATTTATGGCGTATAATATTTGTAATAAGCCTCAAAGTACATCGGAAGCTATAAATCACTATGACGGAATCAATTTGTGGATGTAAAATTTTCAGTACGTTTTACAGGTTTCAAAGTGGTTGAATACCCTTTTGTGATATGATTATGACTTGTTAGCTTTATTGAGAAGTGCGTTTTGATTTTACATCTTTCCTCTCGGAATTGGAGTTAAAGTGTTCAAAATGTTGAGTTGAAGAATATCTATTAAGCGACGTTAAAATACTATAAAATAAATATTTTCTTTTTATTATCGCAGGCTATTATAGAAAGTAAATGTACAATCTAAGTATAATTTAATGGCAATAGGCCTACACTTCAGCGTTTGCTGTCCGCACATTGAACTAATGCTTCTTTTCAGTACAACCATTTGATCTGAAACGAGATCAATTTTACAATTTATTTCGGAATGGCTAAAGTCTTGTGGCCCTAATAGCCTTTCAGAGTCACCGGTCACATATGGTTTAGGGCGAGAGAGCAGAAGGCGCTCAGCCAGGAGCAAAAAGTGTGCGCAGCAAGGAGCCCAAGGGCTCCCCCGTTAATCATTCTAACATTACCCAGCCAGTATTGGGTAGACCTAGGTATAAACAGGTAATCGCCGAAATCATATTTATTTTAATGAAAATTCGGACTTTACCCAAAAAGCTTGGGTAATTCTAAGTAAACCCGGGTAAACCTACGTTTACTCGTTCTTCTGACATTACCCGTAACATATATATCGATAATATTGTGTATATATATATGTGTGATAATATATATGAAGTATATTCTTAAGTATGTCTGTATTTACAATATTATTATTTACTTTCGTATATTAATGTATTTAAATCAAAACTGCACCAATGTTTTGTTTTCTGTATGGCCTGGTGGTTAACTGGCACAGAATGTCATAACGCATTAAGTCTGTCATGTCAAATACTTATGCAATGAAATTTAAATAAATACCATAAATAATGAGCACAATAAAAAAAATGCACAATCTCTAATATGAAGTTATTACAGTTAAGCATCTAAGGGTTCTTCAAGAGAACTGTGAATAGGATTTTGCAAGGTAGGCGGCGCGCCCGCATACTCTCTGCTGTTGCAGGTGTCCATGGGCGGCGGTAACACTTACCATCACGTGGGACCGCTTGCTCGTCCGCCCACTAGTCTATATAAAAAAAAAAGAAAAAAAGTGTGTGGAAGGAAAACATTATTCGCCAATGTTTTGGGAAAACCATTCGTTCACTGTTTGGAACTGCTGATCCAAAGTTCAAATTACCAAAATGATACTTAATGAAAATTGCATTTTAGGTAGAAATTAGGTAAAAGTCTATGTTATGTATCGGTTGTCGGAATTGTGATATCGTAACTTCATCTTCTGGCTTAGTTATTCAGCTGAATTAACGTAATCCCCCCTGAGTCTGCAGTAATAGCTGCGTCGGCTTCATTAACTCCGGACTTAAGCCGTCTTATAAGTATCTTTACGTAATTTGTATATATATTTCACACGGTCCTTTGTAGGGCTCTGTTGTTTTGTAATTTGGCGAATTTTGCGATGTAAAATTTGTGATTTTATTAGGTATTTTTGTTTACAGACTTGTGGGCGGACGAGTAAGCGGTCCCACGTGATGATAAGTGTTGCCGCCGCCCATGGACACCTGTAACACCAGGGGGTATGCGGGCGCGCCGTCGACCTTGCAAAATCCTATTCACAGCTCTCTTGAAGAACCCCATATCGTAGCTTAATGGAAAGACCTCTTGAGGCAGTTCGTTCCACAGCCTACGGGTTCGCGGTATAAAATAATTTTTGGACCGAACAGTGCGCGACACCTCCTAAGTAAGTCTTCGAAGAAATTTTATACCTTTCCAATCCAATTTGTCCAAAATGCAAACAAACTTGGCGGCCGGCCGTGACTGTTACCTACGGCCTTAAATTGAATAGTGAGATAATACTTGTATAATATATCCATAATTCATCGTTTGGCTGCAAGTTTGCCTTATATTTATTTAAAGCTAAATGTTTAGATATTTCATTGATTTGGTTTTGTTTTCAAGACCAATGACTTGAACTAAGCGAAATGTTTTGATGTAGATATACCTACATACAACACATATTGTTGCATAGGGCTTATGAGGCCCTACATCTTTTGTTAAGGTTTCTCTGGATTAGCGAAATCTAAATTGCGACTGACAATCGGAGATTTTCTTTTATTGTACGCAGATTTTGACATTTTTCTAAATTTACTGGTGGAGGACTGAACGTTTAATAGAAAAGGGGCACGAAGGTACGGATACGTACATGAACCCATTGTTCTTGTTATAGATGTTCTTTTTTCCCGGGAAATTTGCAAGGTTTGTAAACACACGGATGTCGACGGTTGTGTTTGTCCCTCAGAGTTTAGGGACATGTATACGCTAAGCAGGGTATATTTTAAAATCTGTTTCCGCCTAAGGATACACATGGTTAAATAAAAAATGTATGCACTCAGTGTTGCCAATGTTCTCTAACGAAAGCGCGCTGAGTTCATGTTAAAGGCTAAGTTAAGAAGCGCTATATTGGCATGTTTTTCGGAAAAACGCGGTAGATCAAAGAAAACATTGAAAATGAAAGGGATTTTTTATATTATCAATTTCTAATCAAAATTTATCAGGGCTGATATGAAAAGAAAGTAGGTATTTGACCGACGCGTCGGTCAAATACCTACTTTCACGTCGCGACGTGTCAGAAAAGAAGGTTTTTAGACTGGTTTTACAGCTCTTGTTTCATATTGTTTAGAGCCAGTCTATATTTAATTTAAACAATTACATTTCGTTACACGTAGCTAGCTCATTGCAATAAAGAGGAACATTATTAAAAAAAGCGCTAGAATGGGCGTTAGGCGTCAAGTAAGTTTGTTGGGCGTTATCATAGCCAAAACGCGTCAGATCTAGCGCCGAAAGCGCTAATTTGGCATAACTGCCTGTACTCTCTTAAAATTGATTTTTTATCATTATAACTAACAATTCTTTTCTGCAGCTTTATCTGAACTGGATAAATTCGAAAAATATAAAAAATTGAGGTATAATACCGGCATATGTAATATGTAACTGAGGCCACGTGGTCGATTGTGGCCCAAAACTTTTACAGAAAGTAGGGGGGGCAGACAATCCACGTGGTGATAAGCGGATAGGTACTATGTCGCTCTGCGACAAAATTTCCAACATTAGTTAAAAATAACAAACGATGGAAGCTTACTTTTGCAGATTTATTAATTGATTTTAGGGTAAAGGTTGGGAAAATGGGTAATAGGAAATATTACCCATACTTCACACTCTCTACTTCATATTCTTTCTCTTTCCCTGTGCCAGCTGTTCGTTTGTGGATCTCTCTTCCCCTCGAAATAAAACGTTCTCAATCTTTATCCAGCTTCAGAAGTCAACTTACTAAACACCATTTAGTTTTGTAATCATTCAGTCAGTTACTGACATATGTCAGTTCATGTAATCATTCATTCAGTTACTGACATGTGTCAGTTCATGTATTCATGTGTTCAGTTTTGTTCAGTTCTTGTATATGTTGTGTATACCTATGTGTATTGATATGTATGTATTGTATGTAATTTATGCATACTGTACACCATCTATCTATTTGTCATTAAAATTTATTTCCTATCTACCTAAATAATCAGGCAAACATAGCCAATAGCGATATGACCGCCTTTTGTGCAATTCATGTTACAATGTCTGTTACTCTCTTGTTTTGTTTTGATGTGCAATCAGGAGTTTTATCTATCTATCTATTAATATACTTTACATTACATATTATTCTTATTACACACCTAATTACACACAATAAGGCTGATATTAATGTCAAATTTTGATGCTAAAAATGCTTTTACTGATATTCAGTGTCCTACAAATTATCATATTATACTATCAGCCTGTGCTTCTCCACTGCTGCTCTCCCAAGGCTCACCTCTTCTAGTCTCTTCTGGACTTTCTTCAAGTCGTCAGTCCACATGGCCAAAGGGAGTTCCACGCTACGTTTCCCGGGACATGGTTTCTATTCGAGGACTCGTCTATCCTATCGATATTCGGTCCCGCCATACTGCTATAAGGAGGATGTACGCTGCAATTCAACAGCCGCTGGGCGCACACGACTGGCCTCGTTATCCTCCTCTCACAGAAGAAACAGAAGAATACTTTGAAATCAACTAAATATCCTATTTTGCCTTATTCCCCAATGTACGTGTTCGGTGATGAGTGAGAAATGCCAGAGTCCATTCCTAACCTATCACATTTTCTCAACCCTTTCTCCAAATCCATTCCTACATCTCCAAAGGTATGCAGCGCATAGAGGGGCGTGCCAGCGTTGTCATTTTGGACTGAAGTTGGCATGTACCGCGGCTATCCATGGACGACACAATACCCACTTATGTGGACCGTATGCTCGCTCGTCTACCACCTTCTTGCTATAAAAAAAAAATTATTCAGTGATAATGGGAACAGAAACAATTTATCCTGTCTGACTTTTTAATAATACTTGCGTATTTTTTGATCTTTTACCAAATTGAAACTTTTCCATTTACCAAGTATATACCTAAGTACAAAGAAAAAAATTAAAAGCGACGGGCAAACCCATCTATCTTTATTGAAATTAATTGACTCCGATGCGCGGACAGATTGACGAGTCGCTTTAGAGGACCAATTTTATTAATTAAAAGCTGGTCGCCTGTGAAATCGGAGATCGTGGAACCCTTTTTCAATATGCTGACCATTGATATAAAAATCTCTAGATACACTATTTTTGTAAAAAAAAAATAGGGCAAACTTATCCTTACAATGAATAAAAACGGAAGATTGTTTAAGTTCGTCGTGTTCGAGCGATGTAGTATTTCATAGATGTCCATGGGTGACAGTATCCATTTGCCATCAGGTGGATGGTCTACCTGATGGCACTCCTCTGTTACATTATTTATTTAGTTTTGTCTTTTACAAAACCATAAAACTTAATTTAACAAAAGTAGTATTCTATAAAAAAAACTTGTTTTTGATCCTTTGAGTATTTGAGGTCGTAAATTTAAACCCTAGATCGTACCATTGAGTTTCTATTTATGTAAGGACGGACTTTTCGATTATTACTAGCTTGGTGGTGAAGCACCATGAGGAAACCCGCATGGCGGAGAAAATTCGAGCATGTGTAACATTCAACAATCTACACTGACAACGAATGGCGCTTGATTCTTCTAGGAGAATAAACCAGATCTTATATCGTTCTTTTATCGTGTGCGTGAAGGATGTATTGCTTTAAAACGCCACGCTGGCCAAGCTGGTTGATGCGTCCACTCGTTTAGTGCTGATGTATTTCCTCACGGCGTGTGGCAGTGACTTTGTTATCCCTCAGTGGCCTTACGACTCTCACGTGAAGAGATGGGACGATGCTGTTCCAAAGCCGGCCATCACCACACGGCCACTTATTCTATAATACATTCTTTTTCATTAAAGCTGTTCTTATTTCCTGATTATATTTAAATGTATTTTACGAAAACCCTACTTTCCCCTTACTCCCCAGACAGGAAACCATAAAACAGCTCGTTTAGACCATAAACACCCATAACGCTACATTTCAATTAATGGTTTTAAAAATTTGAACAGAATATACGAAGCCCTTCATTGAGCAAAATAAATATTTATTAATGTACCAGCTTCTACCCGCGGCTTCGCTGGCGTGAACTAAGCAGTTGTAAAAGAGTTTCAACGCTGACATGACGGATTTCACGAATGCCCTCGCTTTCAGCCTAGATATTATCTTTTCTCGTATTTATTCATAACCTACTGGAGTAATTATATACTGTGCTTTAACGCAACTGTTTTCAGAAGAACTAAATTCCATGTAATCCACCCATACTTTCATAGCACTATCGGATATCTTCCAAAAGTTGTTCATGCTCGTTACTGATTACAGAAAAACGTAATTCTTGAAGATGTCCAAGCCGTAGAGTAGCGGAAAACCTCAGGATGTAGTCCTTACCACAGCCTTTGGTTACGTGATATAAATGGATTTGTATACCTCATCGTACGTGATGGCTCATGTCAAAGAAGTGCGAGTAAATTACACTTCGATACCTGGGGTTATTATAATGCGAGATGGGCGTTGTAAAGAATAGTTCTGTACAACAATCGCGTTGTATATTTAGAAGAACACGCGGAGAAACGTAATGTCTTTCCGGATGCTAATGGATTCTAAACTGCTTGTGAGAGTGGAGTGGTCGAATATTCGAACTGCTCATCCACAGCCCACAGTTCAAATGATATTCACAGATATTTCGATATATCGATCTAGAAGTGAGAGCAGCATTCCATGCCTTTTACCAGCCTCTTCCTACACTCACTTCATCACCACCGAAGTCCTCAGAGTGATCTGCCGTCTCTCCAACATCCAGAGGATGTCCACCAGAACACCGGGAGTGGCACTCCACTGTTCAGACCTGTGGCTTTATGTTTTGCTGTTAAAAGAAGAAGTTTGGAGATTTTCCAGAAAAAGTAAAAAGGTCATAGACAAACAAAGACTTGTTATTATTGGTGCCCATGAAGTCTATTGACAAATAGTGAAACGTATTTAATATGCATGCGTTGGTCTGTAACAAATCGTTTAACCTTCTCTTGTTTCAAAGAAGTGAACTTTCGCAGATTTAATTAAATATATTATGCTGTCTCAATTATTAAAATGCACCTCACAGAGTCATCTGTTAGCGAATAGAGTCATGAAATAGTTTGAAGTAAAAAATGTTTTATTTGAATAACTAATACTAAACTGACTTCAAATAATATAAATATTTAGGGAAATCTGGCGTCATTCCGTAGTAAAAAGAAAAATGATATAATTACAATACAATGACATTGATGTTATTTACAATTTTGTTCTTTTTTCCGTATTGCTCACTTACTAAATGTCACAGCAAGATACCACATATTCCAGATTTCTTTCCGTATACAAATGTATACGTATGTATCCGTATACGTAGTTATACAACTCATTAATCCTAATCCTAATTTATTAGTTTTTGCACAAAGGGACAATAAATATTTTTATAACTTTTTTCAATCCACCCTTGATACAACGCATATAAGAATAAGATATCGGTGCTGTTTTTAGACCGTTTAGGGAGCTACACGACGGTGGAAACCTCGTTAAAACCCATCCAAATTTTTTAGTAGTTCGTATTAGTATTTTTTCTATTAAAAGCCGTGTTTTTATTTTCCTCCATAACTCCGTTTCCTCATGCCATATGAAGATGACACATTCGACTACTGAACGATCAAAATTCGTTCAGTAGTTTTCCGTGATACTCAAATAGACATACATACAGACAAACGTATAAAGCGAAAATTCTAAAAACACACCCAATCCCCTCATTTTTTTTAATTCACTCAATGTGACAGACTCAACCTTTTTACTGTTTTATTATATGTATATAAGATATTTTTAAATAAACAGTGGAAAATAAACATTGATAAGAACCCCGACGCACGGTTAAGAACTCTAATTACTACCTTTAAAAGGGTTAAAATAGAAACATAAATCAGTCGGCGGTCTGGTTGACAATCTGCAATAGTTTAATCATTTTTTTATGATCATTTTCGAATAACGTCTGCTACTGGTTCGCTATCAGTGTGGCTATCTTTTGATACTGCTATTATCTTAATCTGGTGTTTAAGGTGATCTGGTGTTCACCTTAAACCACTCCCTTAGATTATTCAACTTCCAGTCATCAACAGGTCAATCAGTAGCTTAATGTGCTAGTAATAATGCGTAAAATCGAATGGTTTTGGGTACATTAGTGTGTACATACAGACAAAATTAAAGAACTAGAAAAAATAAAGAAAAATATAAGAAAAGATATTGGGAGTAAGAGAACTATAATCTGAGAGATAGTGTACATTTGTGTTTCGGTAGGGAATGAAATATGCGGGAGCTTATTCCCATCCCATCCTATCCTGTCCCTTTCCGTCTTCCCAACCCTTTCTCCAAATGTATTCCTACATCTCCAACGGCAGGTAGCGCATCCGGGGGTGTACCAACGTTTGTCACTCTGGACTGATGTTGGCATCTACCACGGGTGTCAATGGGCGACAGTATCCACTTACCACCAGGTGGATTGTATGCTAGTCTGCCGCATTCTTTCTATAAAAAAGAGGCAATGGTAAAGCGTAGCTATCATACGAGCAATGTCAGTTTGTTCCTTTGACATACGCAGCCTACCCGTATATCAGTTGTGACATTATGCTTCAAGATTTAATTTATCAACACTACAGGGGCTCAAAATAACAAGCATAAATACCTAACACAAGCTGGCATTTCTTAACGAAAGGCTCACCTTAGTTACCGCTTTTGCTATTCTCGTGATGAAATAATTCATGAGCCGTGTTAATCGAGTAGTTGTACCGTCTGCACATACAACATAACCGATTATTTTAATTGCGTTTGCGCACGGAGCGACAAAAGTGACGCCTGTCTGTGAATTATGTCGCCCTTCTTTCTATTATGATTCTAGTGCATGTTCCATTCATGATTCCATTATAATTTCTAATACGTGATTAGCTGATAGCCTGCCGGTTTCGTTCGTGTGCAATTAAGATTAAAAACTATCCTACATGTTAATCCGTCCCATAAACTACACGAATGTCAAATGTAGCGACAACAAAACTTTCATACAAATACAAAACAAACTTACTCATTAGAAAAAAATGGAATGAATTGGAAAATCCCAAGCAGCGAAACAAACAAACGAAACACAAACCTCCTCATTTATTAAGTACGAATTGGAAAAATCTCGGCAGCTTCTAGATAGATTAAAACGAGAATATAAAATAGTTAGTGAAGGCTCTGATATTATTGAATACTCTGATACTAAAAAATACTCTGATACTGAGTACCAAAACCTACTCAAAAACTCATAATCCGTATAAAACTCATTAAAACAGGCGTAGGACATGTAGGTAATATTTGCAATAATTTTATTACAATTTTATTAAAACTAATACATATTTAAATAAACGTTAGTAAATAGTATGGACTTAGAACTTATTTCTCAATTTAATTTTTTTTTTATATATTCATATTTAATCGATTTTTTTTCTGATCCTACAATAAACCACGCAAGTGTATAAGCATACATCAAATTCGCCCACTCGTGGTTTAGCACTAATACTGCCAAGATATAATTACCTGTATACGAATTACGTACAAAGCATTATGTGCTCAGAACAAATCCCAGGTTTTACTGGCTAGAAAAAAATCCTTTGAAAGCTTGATTGTACAACATACATGGAATATATGCACAAACAACTCACCTGCAACCCCGTTACCTTTCAGTCAACTTTGTAAGGTTTTACACAAGTTTTTTGGTATTGTGTAATAAAATCGAGTAAAAGTCTTGTATTCGAACAAGTTCGGAGGTTTGGACAATTGATAATTATTGTAGCTAACCCGTAGCTGGATGACAAGAGCAGAAAACAGTATATGGTGTATTTCGGTGAAGCCTATATCCGGCAGTAGGGAGACCGAAGGCTGATGGTATGTTAAGTAGTGTTGTAAAAACCACGGTTGAGCGCTCGACACTAGAGCTCTTAATGAGCGTTAATATATATAGCACTGAAGCTTTCAGCGCTCGTTTTAACAACACTAAATCCAACACTGTATACGGGTCATGTTTTTTTAAATAAATGCGATTTCCCATAGCCTTAGGATTTATGTCAAATATTGGGAAAAAAGTAACAAATCTTACCATGGGTTCCGCAAATATTGACCGTGTGTACCTTCAAGATTCGGGCCGAAGATTGAGCACGAAACCAGTTACATGAGCATGACAAATGGAAACAAAAAAATGTCGGGGATGTTTGAGGTTATTGATAAATAAAATGGCTGCTTGTTGACATTGTGATGGAAAGGTTCGATTGTGAAATGATTTGTTCAGAAGGTTTATATTATTTTAATCTCTACGTCACGGACATAGCTCACACAATCCGCCAGCTAAGCCAGATTCCATAGGTTAGGTAAATCTTCATAGGCTGGCGACGAATTAGCGTCTGTTATTTTTAACTGATGTTGGCATGTATCGTGGTGTGTGTGGACAGAATCCACTTACCACCAAGTACACTATTTGCTCGTCTGGCACCTTTTCTTCTATAAAAAGAACATACTGTTCATTAGCACGCCGCAAAACTGTTCTTCTGAAGGCGTGGTTCACCGAAATGAAATGTTTGATTGAAAAATAGATCGGTGAATATAGATTTTTGGATGTGACGAATTTGTACAGTAGTTTCCAAGAATACAAAGGTAGGTAGGGTATATATAAATAAATTTCGAAATCGATGACTTTGAACATGTCTTATGAAACTCTACCTAAATGTAAGTATATTTTTCTTAAACATCCATAAATATTGAAAAAAAGAAGAAGAAATAAACGAAAATATATTTATTCGTTGTCACAACTCCACCACTACGTAGGTATGTATAGTAATACATTAAATGAAGATACTTATATCTGAGTTTAGTGTGTGTCACGACAACAAAATGAAATTAGCTCAGCAAACCTTATAGATAAACCACAGCACTACTGCCAGCATGCATGTATGTATATCCACGCACAGCCAGAGAAGCAGGCTAAAATAAAACCTCAAAATAAAACCTTTACCTCAAAATAAAAATATACTCTATTAACAATATTAAAAATAAAAAGTGGATGAAATACAAAAAAGTAAAAGAGATTGCTTATCGATACAATATACCTATAACAAAAATATTTGACCTGGATGAAGAGTTGGTTATTGACATATTATAAATTTTACATAGGTATACAATATTCGCTAAATAAAATGTGTAATTGCATGAATAAAAACTAAGACATTTAAAAAAATCAGTACGTACGTCATAGGAATACAATATTGAAATCTACCATTCTGGGTGTGTATTGCCCACAGATCAAATTTGATGCCATTGGACTTTTCAGTTTTCCCAGCATGTTTTCATTCAAAATTTCAATCACAATTAATCATTTAAGAAACTTTCTGCTGCCATCTATTGTAATATAGTTGAACGAAAACGTTGTTGGCGAGAAAGTATCCATCTTGTGCTTTTGTGGTCTGTCCCATAACATAACGGTTCCGAAATCTATCGTCAGATGTCGCTAGTATAACGTGCATTTAAAATAAATTCATTAATATTTACAAATATTTGACTTTTACGGTAACAGAAGGAGTTCTGCATCCCAGCAAATAATAGACAAACAATAAAAAGGTTAAAGGTCATTCAGAACAGTACTATTTTGTCAATTCAGAACTATTTTATGCATTGTCTTCTGTGTTATTGTAAAATGCATATGTACCTAATAAATTGTCTCCTCAGAGAACACTATCTTGAATTGTTTGCGTTTTCTTTTTACTTTAATTTTCACAAACAAAAATTTTTATTTTAATGCACATATATTTGATGTAGGTACTTATTTATGCAAATAACACACGATATTTCGAATTAAAGTCGTGAAATCGAACTTCGACTCTAACCTACAACTGAATTTCTACATTAATACTCGTAGGTACTTTTTTACATTTATCACTTGCTCGGAGAACAAGGAAAACACGAAGAACCTTCTTGAGCTCCAAAATCCTCCTATTCATAACATTACAAACTTCCATCTGCTTCCCTCATGTTGACTGTGGACTCTTCCATTCTATCTAGTTTCACATTCATAGCCCCATACATAGATAGTTCAGTATACATATTTATATATAATATATATGTAAAGAAATTACATATATTTCTTTAATTTGTACGGCGCTCTTTTGTCTGTAAACAGTGACCATGTACTCCATAGATGGCGCTGGGAGTAATGGCCGCCCACACGGTTGGAAGAGCAGCTGATGTTTGGGGTTTGACAGAACTCATCTTGATTTAGTATATTGTTAGATTATTATAAAAAAATGTATGTATAAAAAGGAATTGACAATTTAAATAATAGACTTTAAATGTCGTTTCTTTGTTTTCAGGTAGGATAGTAGGATTTAAGTTAAACAGTGTAATTATTATTGTGTGTACCTATGTAAGTACTAAAATAAAAACTTTGTTTTCAGAGCAACGCAATTGTTTATTTGAATTTTACAATTCCTAATAAGTTTGGAGATATTACACTATATATATTATAAATATATCATATCTATATGCCATTGGTGATTAAGTGATTACATAATTCTTTACTTTTATAATATTTTCTCTTACTCATACATTTATATTATTGACATAATATGTGAACTTTATCGTTACAATTTTTTCACATATATATTGTATTATATTTTTTTTTTATAGATAAGAGGGCGGACGAGCAAGCGGTTCCACGTGATGGTAAGTGTTACCGCCGCCTATAGACACCTGCAACACCAGGGGGTGTGCGGGCGCGCCGCCGACCTTGCAAAATCCTATTCACAGCTTTCTTGAAGAACCCCATATCGTAGCTTAATGGGAAGACCTCTTGAGGCAGTTCGTTCCACAGACTACGGGTTCGCGATATAAAATAATTTTTGGACCGAACAGTACGCGACACCTCCGTATCGAGGAAATGCGGATGGACCGCACTTCTGTGACGGGAGGTGCGGTTGTAGAAACCCAAGGTGGGAATTATATTGAACAATTACATTATATTGTCGACAATACGAACAGCACGTCGTTGGATGGAGTCAAATGGGTCTAATTGGTATTTCTAATTGGTGTATATGTATACCCTTTTTATATGTGTTTTTGCCTCTTAAGTATCAATTCCCTGTCCATACGTTCGTGACACGTGAGCGGTGGCCCTAGCAGAATATCAACGATGCGGTCTGCGTCACACATCTTAGCAATATGTTGAATTGGGTGTTTTTTGGTTATTGCGACCCACGAAATTTCATACTGATGTTTATTGCTTCATTTAATCGTTACTTTTGATAACTTTGTTAACTAGTTTTTCTGTAAACACTTAGAAATTATATTTTGTTATAATTTCCTTTACTTCAAACAAAGCGTTTAATTATTTTGTTTGTCGTTATATAACAAATATACTTAACATTCATTCATTTATTCATTCAAAGTAAGCACTAAACGGTTTAATCGATGAGCGCTTTATTGAATCTTAAAAAGCTTAACCTGAGTTACAAAACTATTCATCGGTATTTTTTGGGATAACAATATGACTGTCACACTTTAACACAGCAAGATAGTCGCTGTAATGTTTAGTCAATAATCTGGTGTACAATAGTCAATAGTCTGGTGTCTCGCTACCGGCAAAAAAACTATATTTTTGCCAGTAGCTAGACTATTGTACATTTTATTCAACATGACAAATTATAATACGAGTACAATTTTAACTAGTCAGGATTTGCCCGCCAGGGGGCAGTAATACAAAGGATATCAATAAAATATCAAAGGTCACGCCACCCGATAGGACAAAAAATATATTTTATGACGGTTTTGACTTTTAGGCAGCTCCAATACAATAATGTAGAAAGTTAGTTTCTAGTGCCTTAATAAGGTTAAAAACAAGGATTTATAAGCATCCTATTTCCCAACGCAATAGGTTTTTAAAACATCGTTTATCAAGTTTTCTACCTCAATGACAGATAATATTTGTTTAACAGCGACCGACATACGGTTAACCAATTCGTCGATCTAGTATCGAACAAATCCCGTGACATCGCCGCGTCCTTAAGCGTTTAGAACCAGTGACCTTAACCATTCAGACAATTGACCTTTATTGTTTTCTTTTGGTTAAAGTAAGTAACACCGGTGGCGCTCCGTCACTGTAATAGTTAAAATGACGCGACCGCAATGACTGTAAATATTGTATACACACGCATGTAGGACAAGTAGAAAGATGCAGTTGCATGAATGTTAGATTCGCAACCTTTAAAATATATGTAGAAGCACTCTGTGGCAGGGACGAGTGATTTAAATCAATTTGATTAAATCATTGATTTAAATCACGATAAAGATAAAGTGATTTATTTATTTTAATCAATGATTTAAATCGATGTCAACGAGGAGGCAAAATTCATTGGATTTCAATAGAAAATTATACAAATATAAATAAAAAAAAATATTTTAATTTAATCAACATATGCATATACTCGTAAACTACGAGTAGTTTTTATTAGTATCGTATTTGTAAAAAACCAAAAAAAAAAATGACAACAAAATACACAGCCATTGACGCGATACGACTCAGTCTTGCCAGTCGCTCAGATTTGGTTACCCCCTTTTAAAACCGAAATGTTGCCTATGCGAAAAAAAATCTGGTTAAAATAAAAAAAAAACATGATTTTTATCAACCTTGCCCTGGACTCTGCTCACACCTACCCTGCTTTGCACATTCCGCACACATGGACTCCAGCTGCTTTTACAACACACAAACATTTCATCGGGAATCGAAACCTGTATCGTATTATACGTCCTACATAGACCACTATAATAAGTTTAAGTGATTTAGACATTTAAATCCTCACTGATACTATAACCAGCTCTTTAATCGTTCACTGCCGGACATCGGCCTCCTCATGTATATTGCCTTGTACATGAGGAATATACAGCCATAAAATGCCACACTGGCCAATCCCATCTCATCCTATCCCTCCCCATTTTCCCAGTACATTTCATAATCTGCAAAACTAGACAGCGCATCCTGGGGCGTGCCAACGTTTATCATTCTGGACTGATCTTGGCATGGACGACGGGGTGTCCATGGGCGACAGTATTCACTTACCATCAGGTGGACTGTGTGCTCGTCTATCGCCTTTTTTCTATAAATAAGCGGGTTGGCGAGTATACTCTTCTACCGACAGATTGACATGCACGAGGGTAATTCATTCTCATTTGACAACATTTCTTCACCATTCGGGATTTTCTATTCTAATAGTCCGTGTGTCTCCCATACAAATAGAGCTGTGTCATTTACTTTATGATACTTCAATATCGAAAGTGACAACATAACGCACTTATGTGTTTTCCAACATGTTGTTACGATCTAAGAAAACAATTGAGTGTGTATTTTTTACCTAACTACTGTGAAATCAAAAGGAATATGTATGTAGATGTATCCATCTAATACAGTTTAAAAATCACAACAAATTAATATGGTGCATCATACCTGCTAATTAATTCGTTTATACAATTTCGGATTTACTTTAAGTAGTCCGATTTAGTTAATTTTCGTTTTTGAATTTAATATTTATATTAATAATACATTGGCATATGTTCTTATTTTCTCATTCTCTTATATTCTTTCAATTGGTATATCTTTCTGTACACAATGTTTGCATGTCATCTTCTCAGTTTCATCCATGGTTTCAATTTATGCCAACGGACTAATCGGTTTAATATTCTTTATCTAATTTATTACATCATCCGCAATAAATTCGCAAATTTTAGTATGTATGTCTGAGGTACATTGAATATGTATGAATTGAAACTTGAATAGTGAGTTCATTGTGAAAAACTGCGTACAATTAGAAAGTCATTCGATTGTCATTCGATTCACGCGAGTCGTTTGTTGAATACAAATCGTGGAAATGTTTCTTTTAAAGATGTAAAAATTTGTAAAAATTTGCATTTTGATATCAGCCTATAACGTCCTACTATGGGGGACAGACTTCCCACTCAAACGTGACCAGCTGCCATTGGGTGACTCGTCTGTTCGTCCGCCATTTCTTGTATAAAAGAAAAAAGGGATTTTAGACCACAAGGAATACAGGGGGAAACAGCTGCTGCCCACCCGTGGAACTACGGCCAATGTGGAACTCCTTTAGTAGTATCAGCCGCGGGGACGCATTGCCCATTCGCATTCACGTGACCTTGGCTCAGTTACAGCACATCACTCACGATTGGAGCTGGTACGCTGTTATTTCCCGCCGTTATTTATTTTAGATACCTATGTAATTTCTAATTAGATTTAAAATTTATTCGTAATTTAATTACTTAATTGAGAACACAGGAAACGACTGGCTGTGCCAAGTATAGGACGACCAAATTTATTTATGGACAAAAACGCCAAATGAGCATGCGGTCCACCTGATGGTAAGTGGTAACTGTAGCCCATGGACATCCGTGATACATGCCAATATTAGTTCAAAGTGACAAACGTTGGCATGTCCCCGGATGCGCTGGAGATATAGGAAGGGATTTGGAGAAAGGGGTTGGGAAAATGGATAGGAATAGGATGGCATGGGAATGACCTCTGACATATCTCACTCACTACCGAAACACGTATGTACATTGGGGAAATAGGATAAAGTAGCAAATTCAGTACAATTCAAGGTAGTCTTCTGTGAGAGAGGGGTAACGTGGCCAGAGTGTGCCCAGCGTCTGTGGGAATGCAGCGTGCACTCTCACCCAAAATTGTATTGTATTGAAGTACAGGTCATACCTGGTGTTATTTCATGTTATTTATTCTTTGTATATGTCTACTCTGTAGGTGTATCTAATAAATAAATACACTGGCTGGTGGTACTTTATGGTATCCCGTGTATCGGTGTTTTTACAAACTTTTATTCAACTCGACTTGTCAGTTAGTAGGAGTGGGTCAAATTTTGTAACTGAATTATAAACCAGTTTTAGGGCTGGTGACAACACAATCTAGTCTACTTAGTTATGTACTTTTTTTAAAATGTCCGCCGCTTTAAGTTGTCCGCCGCAGATTATCTATTTCTTCACAACCTCCTTGACATGACTTGACTCCTTGACATCACAACCCCTGAAATTATGGGTTTGTCAAACAGAATACGTGAAGTCATACTAATTTGAAT
Organism: Sesia apiformis; assembly: GCA_914767545.1. Taxonomy (NCBI): domain Eukaryota; kingdom Metazoa; phylum Arthropoda; class Insecta; order Lepidoptera; family Sesiidae; genus Sesia; species Sesia apiformis. The sequence continues at coordinate 2,363,127 of OU611962.1, forward strand.
AAAATGATATAAAAAAACGTTTTTTAAAAACAAGCTTTTATTCAAGCCATGTACTAAAACGAATTTTTTTTTTATATTATTTTTCTTGTAGTGGAGTGTAGGCTTTCTCGGCCGGTGCCCATATTGATTGAATCTTCCGGGCTACTTGACCGAGGTCTTCTGGAATCTCTTCTCTTTCTTCCAAACGTTTCGTCACGGGCAGCCCGGGAGATTCAATCAATATTTTTCTTGTATTAAGTACTTCCTCTTGACGGAACCCAAAAACCGAATCTGACCACATTCACACAATCCACAAACATAATTAAATGCATCCGCAAAACGGATATAACAATGACATTAGCATTTTAACCTTAAACAATGAGATTTTTTTGCATTAAAAGGTGTTACTTTCACAACTTTACAAATTGCTACTTACAATGGCAAGTCGATTCCCACGTAAAGTATGTACAGTACTCAGCGATCATAGTGTAATAATATTTCTGCAAACACTGTGTCTTACAGTAAATACTTATAGTACAATATCTCCAAACTTATTAGGAATTGAAAATTTCTAATAAACCACTGTGTCGCTCTGAAAACAAAGTTTTTATTTTAGTACTTACATAGGTACATACAATAATAATTACACTGTTACTTAAATCCTACCTGAAAGCAAAGAAACGACATTTGAAGTCTATTATTTAAATTGTCAATTCCGCTTTATACATTTTTTATAATAACCTAACAATATACTAAATCACGGTGAGTTCTGTCAAACCACAAACATCAGCTGCTCTTCCAACCGTGTGGGCCGCCATTACTCCCAGCGCCATCTATGGAGTAGGTACATAAGTACATGGTCACTGTTTACAGACAGACGAGCGCTGTACAAATTAAAGAAATATAGTTTCTTTATATACTAATGAAATGCGGCATGCGACCTCCTCAAGCACACTGTCTCGTGTATGAGGGATGTGTAGCCTAAAACGCCACGCTGGCCAAGCTAGTTGGAAAGTCCATTCTTTCAGAAGTGGTGTAGTTCCTCAGGGCTTGTGGTAGCGGTTTTACGACACCCACCTGAAGAAATGGGGTGGTGGTATTTTAAAGCCCGCCGGACAGCACACGACCACACATGACCATTCATTTACAGTACTACTAATTACATAATGCCGGTTGGCCATTTAAGTATTCCGAACGAAAATGAGGAGATAACGAGTAAAATACAAAAAGTAAAAAAGAAACAAACACTTTCAGAGTTCATTGCGTTAAGTTGTAACCATTCTATGTTACATATATTATAATAATTATTTAACATTCTATTATTTGAGTTTAAAATTATTTTTTTTATAGACGAAGGCGGCGGACGAGCATACACTCCACCTGATGGTAAGTGAATACTGTAGCCCATAGATATCCGTGATACATGCCAACATTAGTCCAAAATGACAAACGTTGGCACGCCCCCAGATGCGCTGCCTACTTTTGGAGATATAGGAATGGATTTGGAGAAAAGGTTCGGAAAATGGGGAGGGATAGGATGGAAATGGGCTCTGGCACATCTCACTCACTACCGAACACACGTACGTACATTAGGGAAATAAGATAAAGTGGGAAATGCAGTACATTTCAAGGTAGTCTTCTGTGAGAGAGAAGTAACGTGGCCAGCCAAGTGTGCCCAGCGGCTGTTGGATTGCAGCGTGCATCTCCCCCTCATTATTTGACATTATAACTATCTGACATTAAGCTGGGGATTATTTATTATTCTTTATAACGATTTATTTGTTTTGGATATTTAATTTTAATAACTTTGTAATAACTAAAGATTTGTACACCCATTGGGTAAATCAAAGTGGAAATAATTGTATTTACTTAAGATCTTTCTGTGTATGTACCTATGACTACAAAAAGAATATTATGATTATTATATTCCAAGATTTCGGCCACAGTGGGAAATACGAAGATGGCCAACTGACATTATTTAACTTGTTGTACTTACTGTTCGTACACATCGACTTGTGCATAATAGCTTTAAAACACCACATATCACATATACATGTCCAGATATAGCTCATAGGAGTGTTGTTAAAATGGCATGTTGTAAGTTAGAAAGAGATAATTGGTTGCGTTTTTGTAAAACCTCTTCTCCATCATACATCGCGTGAATTCTCGCTAATTAATAATTAGAATTATTTTATTATATACAACATCCAGAACCGAAAATAGCCAATCACGACCAATGAACTCTTTATGTTAACGATGTGTCATGTATAGCGTTGTGTACTGCACTCGATCGGAATATAGATTAGAGACACCAGTTTTCCACCTACAAACTGTGTAACATTATTTCTACTAATCTTTAAATTAAAATTGGCAGTATCGATGGGGCATTCTTGCGTTTTGCCCTTGAAAGCAGAGAACATTGTTTTCCAATGAAAGACACAGTGATATTGATTGTACTGAAATTTTAATTGAATAGGGAGTAATAAAGACACAGTCTCATTGTGTGTGAATTTTAAAAATAGGACCCGGACCGGATCTCATGAGGTGTAGTGCGCAAATTTCAAACAATACAAAGATTAATTTTTTGAAATGATAATCACATAATTACAAAAAAAGTTTCAAAAAATAAGGTTGTTTTCACACAAATAGCACTACTACCTCAAGCAATATTCGATTCGATTATTATTCGATATTAGGATATAACGTCTCACTGCATGGCATAGGCCTATCCTAGATAATCACTGGGGGGTTTCGGGCCGGAATCCTACACGAGGGCCCAGTGCGGTTTGGTGCATTAAATTTAAATAGCAGATTTTTCAAAATGTTTTCTTTCACCGCCGAGCTGAAGATAATTTAAAAAACACTTATTTATATAATTCACACTGGATATTATTTGGAAGCATTTATTATTTTTCTAATTTCATTATTTTATCGTTTCATTTTATTTATCTCAACTGAACTAATTATTAATATTTGATTAAAATTAAATTTTAAATAAAATATTATGTTATAATTTAAGTACAAATAAAAATAAGTACAAATGTAAATAAAAAAATAAAATAAATAATATGAGTACACTATAGTTGAAAACCAATTTATTTTTAATATTATTACTTTATTGTATTAGGTGGGAAAATAAAGTCCATTATTACTTTTTTTCTAAAACGTATGAAAAATGACTTGATCTATTTTTTCGACTGTTATGTGCCTTTAAGCTTTCTCCTATACAACTAACATACAATCTTCAGTTTAGCGATTATTTTCCGCCCTTCCGAACAAAGAAATATAAAAATAAGTTTCAATTCACGGAAAACAATTGAAAAAAAATATCAATTCAATTAAAATTGTTAGCTATTGAATAATATCTACCATCCAATTAATTGTAACTACAGTCAGTAACAATTATGTAAATTGTAATATATAACTTTCATCAATCATTTCCCCGGAGGCAGTGGCGGGCTCTCTAGAAACCAGAATGACAGTTTGTGTCAATTTTCTTGGTAGAATGTTAAACTTTTTGTATATGTCTATTTATTCTTTATCTATACAATAGGTAGACATTTTTCGATTTTCGATAAGATTCTACAATTTTTTTTGCGGGAGAAGATCCGAAATTAATTCGCCAAACAACAAAAGTCACCGACATAGCTCATCATCATCATCTCAGCCCTTGGACGTCCACTGCTGGACATAGGCTTCCCCTATTGTCCGCCATTTAGACCTATCGGCAGCGACCTGTATCCAGCGGGTGCCCGCAACCTTTATGAGGTCGTCTGTCCATGGAATATATGGCCATGTCCATGTCTGACATAGCTCATGGAACGTTCAAGTGGCAATTGGCACATCATATTTGCCGTAAGGCCGATAACCGATGAAGTAGACTAGTCCTCGAATGGAGGCCACGTACCAGGAAGCACAGTGTGGGACACCCCCCGGCCAGGTGGACCGTCGAGTTAAAGGAATACGCGGCTACTAGGTGGTGGGATGAGAAGAGCCGAGGATTGGACTCCTTTGAAGCACACGGAAAACGCAGTCCCATGCTTTCATTTGATTATCACAAACAAAAACACAAGAAACACTATGAAGATTAATGAACCATTACTATTAACAGTACACAATCAAACAAAAAATCAACCTCACTTCTCTAGTTGCCGCCAAAAAGTCGGGACTTCTTCTTTCTATAAAAAAAACAGAGCATTAACCTTCCTATAACCGCGCGCGCGCGCACGGTGTCTCAGACCGAGATTTCCTCGGCCATTTTTAACTGATTAATGTGTAGTAGGGGATATAATTGCTTAAATAAAATAAATTTATATATAATGTAATTGGTATCTTTATTAGGTATGGCATATAACAATACTCTTTTGTGTATTGACCTATACCGAACTTCTTCCTACTAAATCCGTTGAGATTAGCGGCCAGCGGAAACCTAAATTCAAATTGGCTACAAACTCTTTGATTCGATTGCGTTTTAATTCGTTCTGCTGTCTTATTTTGGATCTGTAAAGACATGTAAAGATTGTTATTCAGTATTGAATAAAAATTGAATTTGTAATTGTAATGCGCTGGTATAGGAAGGTAAGGTATTTTATGACCGAGCCGTGATTAGAATATACGACATTTTGCACAATATCAATTACTTTGGCATGTATCGCGGATGTCCATTAGCGACAGTATCCACTTACCAACAAGTGGACAGTACGCTCGACAGCCGCCTTCTTCCAAAAAAAAAACATACAATCAATGCACATAGAATCAAGAAGTAGTCAAATATTAAAATGTATGTTTTATGAGCTTAATAATAAAGTCATTATTTCGCCGCATAGAGCGAATAATGACTAGTTTGTTTAAAATAACAAACATCAGTCACCGAAGTGATGTCGTCTGAATAATCTTAATCTTAAAACAAGGAGATTTTCAAGTTCACTCATTCACTTTTACCTCAGAAACTACTGTTTCACTGAAAATGACACTTTGTTACCTACACCTCAAGGTCTATATTTGTTTGTCATTGGGTAAGTGGTGTATGGAGTCTTGTAAAACGTTACTATCATTGTGCCAAAGCTAACGGAGAAGTGAAGTCGTTGCTTCAGTTGACAATTTATTCCGGAAAGCAAGTTTATTTTTTTAAAAGTGAATCAAAGTGGTATTGAATATTTGTTTTTTGTGCGTTGGAAATATTAATTTTGTAAGTATTTGTTGATTATTTTTCCTCGAATCCATATTCTGTTTACAGTCTTTACAATAATTTATTTAATTATTTTATTAATTCATTTATGATAGATGAGTCAAGATTATATTAGTCAAGTCAGATTATATTTATAAATATCTACATTAGAGCAAACATTAAAAGAATAATAAAGCTAATTACAAATTTCTTCGTTACATCAATTAACGAGTATTTAACATTGAACGACAATTGTTCGGTGCAAAATCTATTCTTAAACATAAAAATATAAATAAAATAATTTTGTTAGAGTAGGTAGCCCTGAGGCCCAACTTCTAAAATAAAATGTATGCTGAAATAAACAAAAAACAACAACAATAAACAAACTGAATAAACTGGTGGATATATACGTATATATTATTATCGTGCATGTAGATATATACATACTTTTTTTTATGGACGAAGGCGGCAGACGACTTACCATCAGGTGGACTGTATGTCTACCTGATGGTAAGTGGATATTGTCGCCCATAGACATCCGCGATACATGCCAACATTAGTCCAAAATGACAAACGTTGGCACGCCCCCGGATGCGCTGCCTACCTTTGGAGATATAGGAATGGATTTGGATAAAGGGTTGGGAAGATGGGGAGAGATAGGATGGGAATGGGATCTGGCACATCTCACTGACTACCGAAACACGTACGTACATTATGGAAATAAGATAAAGTGGTAATATGCAGAGTACATTTCAAGGTAGTCTTCTGTGAGAGAGGGGTAACGTGGCCAGTCGAGCGCGCCCAGCAGCTGTTGGATTGCAGCGTGCACTCTCCCCCTCAAATATTTATAATATTTATAAAATATAAATGTTATAATACATATTTATAAAAATATTTATATGTATTGTACCTGCATTGTTATGTTTATATGTGTATGTGCTACGTTTATTTATTTTATAATTAAGAGTACTTGTAATACCGACTATAAAATGCACCCAAAGGTTGACTGGTAGAGAATGCCTGAAGGCATTACGTCCGCCTATTGTACATTTAGTCTGTGCAATTAAGTTTAAATACATGAATAAATATATATGAATACGAAATACTCTATTTTGACAAATCAATGTCATCTTCAAAGCAGTCCGTTCGTCCACTAAAATTCATTGATGGATTTTTATACACTTTTATATCCGATTTTATATTCGTAATTTCAGAATAAAAATAAGTAGGCACCCGCATACCCCGTGGTGTTGCAGGTATCTATCTATATGGGGCGGCGGTGATCACTTACCATCATGTGGCCGGCCCGCTCATCTGCTATCTCTTCTGTAAAAAGAAAAATGCCTAACCCGGCCATAAGATAATAAAGCAAAGTCCATAATCCATATTTGTCATATTTGTAAGTAGCAATCGAAGTTTTGAACTAGTATACTTAGTATGCATGCAAATTATACAAAAACCTCTATAGAAACAGGGTTCCTAGAATAAATGGTAATCAAGCAGACTATCCGAGACTGGGGTGTGTCTACTTAACTGCATGCAGTCGTATTCAATGCTCCAGAATCGGAAAGTAACGTCAGGTAATAATGCGCCCAAGATGATGTTGGTGCTAGCGCGCACGCGACCCATTATAGAGGCACTTCGCTTTGGCATAATGACTTTAAAATCATCAACATGCCCGAGATGCTGCAAAACCTTGGCAACCCCATCAGCATGCATTATACATATTCACATAAAATCTCCCCTTACGTGTTTAACCACAGTTAACCTGACACACACAACACACAATGTAAACCGGAGCATTTAAACTATGACTCGATCACAATGTATCGCAATTAATTACTTACAGACATTATTTGCGATTAACATCAGTGCATCGCAGAGCGTGACGTCAACATCGTTTAAAAAACTATTAAACAATTTGACGACCGACTAACCCGGTGTGTATTGCTTCTAGATGCTCTGTGAAACGTTCCGGGTTTCAGTTAAGTTGAGTTCGATTGGTTGGACAAATATATCTAAAATAATCATTTAGTTTATATTTTATTTATTTAAACTACATTGCACAAGTAGGTATATTTTGACATATGCAAAAGTAATACATATATAATATACTAAATAATCTGTATGTATTTATTATGATATATATGTATATATGGAAAGTACTCGTATGTAAGTAAGCATCATTTATATTTATTTAAAGGTAAATTATTTATTCTGTTTAAGGCGGAATTAAGTCATATTTAAGTCATATTTAAGCTCGCCTTTGTACCATAATGTGCAATAAAGTTTTTAAAAAATAAATATAGATATATACATATAAATAGAGAGTGTGCTTTATATATAGATATACATACTTAATATTATAACAAATAATGGATAATACGTAATTCGATAGATATTTTTAATTAAGGGTGCAGCGAAATATCTGTCAGAATATATTTATAAAATTGTATAAATATATGCCCGTACCACTGAGTTTCTACTTAAGTATTGATTTCAAAAATTATCACTAGCTCGTTGGTGAAGGAAAACATCGTGACAAATTAAAAAAAAATCTTAGCAGATGCATACGTATCCTGCTCTGGGCCCGAAACGTTCTAGCAATTTATTAGGTGTTCTGCAGTGAAATGTTATCGGCTGATATCAATTAGAAGTTAAAACTCAGTTCGAGGTTCGAACTCATGATGACTTTACAAATATCAATCGAGAATAGATAGCCCTGGACCAAATACATTGATGTAACATACATTTTTGATCTTGTATTAACCGTGACCACAGCTTTTTATCGACCATTCTTATACACGTGCCTATGTGTGACCTTTAAACGCCTTGATGGTCAAGCGCGTTGACGAGTCCACTATTTTAGATGTGGTGATCTTCAGGGCTCGTGGTAGCGACTTCGTTCTCACTAGTCTTTTCCGATAAACAGGAGAAGAAATGGGAAGGTGATATTCTTAAACCGACCGACACTACACGGTCCATCTTGTATTAGTCAGGTTTTAATTAAAACTTTCATATATTTCCACAAGTATAATGCATATGACTATATCCATTATTTTATGAGATATAGAAACGACCATAAATTATATTCGGCAGACGTGTAATTAATAGCAGTAAAGGCGTTTATTGCCATCATATTATACCAGATACCATCATTATACAATCAATACGGTCAGGACAGTGGAACACTGAGTACAGTGGAAGTGTCTGTAAATTCAAATGTCTGGATTATAAATCAGGTTACTTTTAATCTGTTTGTCTCTCTGACTGTATGATTTAAGTTCAAAACGATGGAAACACTGCAAATAATGACTAAAAGCTTAATTTTACCATAATATTCTCATTCGTGAGGTCATGAGTTCAAATTCTGTATTGATTTTTATTTAAATTTCACTATTTCCGCGGTAAACGAAAACATCGTGAGAAACTGAGTGTTTTAGAATTAAAAAAAAACTAGAGTATGCTTATCCAATGATTCACACTGGGCCTGCGTGGTGAATTACGGCCCGTAAACCCCCAGTGATTTACTAGAGGAGGCCTGTGCCCTGCAGTGGGACGTTATAGGCTGATATCGTTCCTTGTATAAATTTCATTCACTCCTTTCATTGGATTTCTTCTTTTATTTCAAATGAACCGGACTCAAACGATATAACTTTAAATTATCCTGCAACAAATGAAAGTGATTTTTAGTTTAAAATCATCGATATGGGAATAGACTAGATGGCACATCATACGTTCTTATCAAACAAACCTTCTCGGCAACTTGTAGGGGGGGGGGGGGGTGAAGCAGATGAGGAGGGGTTCATTAAAAAGTCAAATTAGAAATTTGTCAATTGTTCCATTTTACAGCTCCAAAACACATATGAGTTAAATAAATCGAGAGCCACTCAACATACAACACTATTGGACCTTAACGTGTCTGTCCTAGAGTGTTTGTATAACATATCTAGTATGTATTCTGAAATCGATGGTTTAAAATAGATTTATCGTAAATATACGACGGGATTTCTCTTCATTAAATAACTATTAGATTTCAAGATAAGAGTAGAAATTTAAATAACGTTTGAAAACTGTTATTACGCTACTACTGTACTGGTACGAAGTTATAATTATTATTGTAAGCTCATTTGATTCGCTCAGCAGATATGCGAAGATAGATTTTAAATGATTATGTTTCCTCGCGATATTTTCCATCACCATCGAGGTGGTGATAATTTTAAAAAGCCGTGCTTAAGTAGAAACTCTCTCGCGATGAGGATTTGAACTCGCGACGTCGCGAATGAGATACGAGAATAGATATCCGTAGGTTATCACCGCTCTAGAGTAGTGTTTGTTGTATGAATATAAAACAAACATAAAAAAGAAACAAATATAAACAGGCGCCTATCACAGGGTGACAGACATTGGACATGCCCCGGATGCTATCTGTTCTTTTCTCAAGGGGCCCTTTGGCCAGGTGGACCGAGTACCCGTCCTCGGTCCACTTGGCTAAAGGGCGTCCCACACTGCGCCTCCCGGTGGGGTAGTGTAGCATACCGATCCCGAGGTGCCATCAACACTCCATATCTTTTATCAACCTCTTCCTATAAATTAATACACTGTCTCACTACCATGTAGTGGGATTACGACTGCATTTAGTGCTATTCATAGTTCATCCTCGTATTTTTGCCAATATTGTTTGCGTAAATATCTTTATCAGCATTCCCAAGAAAGGCAACCAACACAATGAATCCTAGCTGGACACTAGTTGTAACAGTCTGTATAAAATATTTTATTTGTTCTATAGTACGAGTGCGAACATTCTGCTTCTGCTTCACTTGGCTGTAGCTATCTGTAGCCGTATTCGGTAAAATGACCAAGTCTAATAAGTTACGACATATCCATGAAAGTTGTGAATAAAATTGTGCACCTGCACCTCCCGATGAGTGGCGGTGACCATTTACCATCTAGGTTAAAATATACTTGCTTATATTAATATTCAGAGACATCTATACACAACATAGCAAAACCTATTTAATAGTCTTGACTTTATTAATTTATTTAATTAAACGCGCAACGAAGAGTTTTTTCACATATTCATGAAATTTTCACGTTTTTCCTTACTCACATGAGTCAGCCTTTGTATATTCCTAAAGCACATGTACTGTTTGTAGATTATAATACACCTAGTAGAGCCATCTGTTGGCAAATAATTCTTAATAATTTAATTAAAAACATTTTATACGAATGATTAAATACTAAACTGATTCCGAACAAGATATAATAGAGATCAAGTAGCATCATTCACTCACACAACAACAAAAAGCATTCAAATATAGACAGAGCCGTAGCCGTATTGTGACGTTCTCTTCGGACCCAGGTGCACATATCACTATGCTATGTTCAAAAAGGAATGAAAAGCAGAAATTAGAACATTTTGCAGAAAAAATACAAAGGCAAACAATAACTACCCGTTTTTATTAGTATCCAAGGAGTCTATTGACAAATAGACGGCAGTGTGGTGTTATTTAAATAATGAAACGTATTTAATAGGCCTGTAAGTGAATTGATATGAACAAAGCGTTTAACTTCAATTTATTAATTTTATTTTTTTTTTTTTTTACTTTGTACTTTTTGTACTGCAGCCCATAGACATCCGTGATACATGTCAACATTAAACCAAAATGACAAACGTTGGCACCCCCCTGGATGCGCTGCCTACCTTTGGATATAGGACTGGATTTGGAGAAAGGATTGGGGAAATGGAGAGGGATAGGATGGGAATGGGCTCTGGCACATCTCACTCACTACCGAAACACGTACGTACATTAGGGAAATAAGATTAAGTGGGAAATGCAGTACATTTCTTTCTAACATTTAAATTAGTGAACCTTCATATATTGAATATATGGTGTTTTCGAGTATCAATTACTAAGATCATCGATTTGATAACACATATCGATGACTACGACGCCCCTAGCAGAGCCATCTGTTAGTGAGTAGTGTTATTAAATAATATATGTAAAAATTATTTAATTTCAATTATTAAATATTAAACTGATTTCAAAATTAATAAACGTATATAGGCGGTGACCTTCGCGGCGTCATTCCATACTCAATGTAGAGACAACCGTTTTACTATTTTATTATAAATACTCTCCATTCGATGGAATATAATGGGATAAGATGGGAAATGGGCTCTGGCATATCTCACTCACTACTGAAACATTGAAGGAATAGGATAGGAATGTTGCGTTTGCGGTAGTCTTCTGTGAGGTAACTTGGCCATTTTGGTGCGCCCAGATTTTGTGGGACTGCAGCGTACACGCTCCCTCCTCCCGTACCTACATACATAATACGTGTATGTTTGGGAAGGGAAGGGGTACAACATTTATGTTTGGGAACCAAATTTCATCTCTATCCATTAGGAATCGCCCTGCAGTTTTTAAAACTCGAAATTGATTGATGTTTCGAACTCAGCTGACTAAGAGTAAGTGATAAAGACAGTGACTTGTGATTAAGGTAACTCTTAGTCGAGATGAAGTGATTTTGTTTCGAATTTCGAAAAATCATGATTGTGTCGCATAGCAACAATTACAGTATCGGCCAATCGGGCGTTCACACAAATACAAACTCCTTTGCTGCTTATTATCAACTTATTCAATAGGCGGTTAGATAGCGCCGACCGCAAATATAACGTTGTAGAATAAACTTTCCCATTCAGTTAAAAACAACGAATATGAACTTTGAAATCATCGTAATACCTCGCTAAAGAATGCAAAAAGTGTGTTATCATGCGAATGCTCGACTGACCAAAGGCTTTTAGTTACGGTAGCAGATTGATTTTTCGTTTAGGGACCAACCGCTGTGGTAGGCGGTTTGATATCGGTAGACCGATATCAAACCGCCTACTGTTTGAAACTGGTAAAAGTAGATTCGTAGATTTCAGACCAAGACAAATAAGTGATAAATATTAGAAAAATGAAAAATAAAGGTTAGACATTACACAAAATATACCCAATTTTTTTTCTAACTACAGTTTTGTTTCACCAATTATATTATATTTATTATAGTGTTGAGGTTTTAAATAATTATTATTCAAAGTCAAATTTATTCGGTAGAGAAAATAAAGCATAAATTTGCTGGGATATTTATAAATAGATCATGTGTTTTATATTAACAGTCACCATTGGAACTTGATGTATTTGCCGTCTTATACAAATCAAAACAAAATTGAAGTAAAATTTTTGCTCGCTAAATTATGTTTATTAACTCATCTATCTGCTCGTCTACATACGAGTACATGATGTAAACTACACGCCACTGACGCACCTCCATTCCCTATAAATGACTTCTTACGTCGGTTCGTATTAAGTAGATGAATATTGACAGCTCCAATAACGTAGTAATCTCAACGTAATCTTTTGAAACACGTTACCACAAAAAACTAATAACGATTCATTGTTGCTTTGTCGTCCTTAGAAAGTTGTTTCGAAGTAGGGCGATGCACAAGATGCATTGTGCATCTATAATAATGCATAGAAACTATGCAAGATGCTTTCTAGTTAAATGGATGTAAAATTTCTATCTTCTATCTATACATATAAAGAGAAATGTCCTGCCTGACTGACTCATCAACGTCAAACTTAAAGCTTCAAAACTTGAAATTTGTACAGCTTCCTTTTATGATATAAAGACTAACCAAGAAGGGGATTTCTCAAAATTCAACCCCTAAAAGACTGAACGGAGTGTGAAGATTTGACGCCAACGTAGCCATGAGTACCAGAAGATAAGAATAGACATAAGAAGGAATCGATGTTATGGATCGGTGCTACCTCGGTTTCGCGACGATAGCCTTGGGATACCTATGTATCCTCGAATTGTGAGCTCAAGTTTGCTGCTTGATTTACACTAATTTTAAGGGTTATCCCGTTCTGCACGCTACAATCCTACAGCCGCTGGGAGCGTCCGACTCACTGAATTACCACTCTCTCACAGGAAATTACGGTAAACTATATTCATATTTCGACAATGAGTGAGATATGCTCGAATCCATTTTCCATACTGGAGTGAAAAGTATAAGACAAGTTTCTCATACTCGTATTCTTTACACCGTGTTCCATTCCATCCCCTGCTGTCCTACTCAGTAGAATATATGTATGATGTATGATAAAGCAATTTTCTTTATCGCATTATACTCTCCTCTCTCCATTCTTCCCAACACTTTTCCAAACCCATTCCTAAATCTTTAAATGCAGACAGCACATCCGTGGACGCGCTGACGGTTGTCACTCTTGACTGCTAACATTCTTGACGGCTAACACAGCCATGTATCGTGGATGTCCAGTATCCTTTAACTTGGGTTCTTTCCAAAGAAGAATAATTATTGAGATTTGTTTGGTAAGCCGAGCTTTGACGGCAAATTCTATATCATTCGTTCAATGAGACAAAGTAATGAAGTTTAGAATAAATATTATTTTCATTAATTAAATCGTCTCACAATCAATTTAAATGGGAAGTATTTTAGCGTTTAAAATTGTTAGCGCAATAGTTGTGTGCATGCTACATTCCCACAGCCGCTGGGCGCACTCGACTGGCCACGTCACTCACAGAAAGACTACTTTGAAATGTACTACATTTCCTACTGTATCGTATTTCCCCAATGTATGTACGTGTTTCGGCAGTGAGTGAGATATGCCAAAGCCCATTCCCATCCTATCCCTCCCCATCTTCTCAACCCCTCATATCCTATCCGCCCTTATTTTCCCAACCCTTTCTCCCAATCCGGACTGGATTAAAGGTAATCAGTGAATCCGGGGGCGTGCCAACGTTTGTCATTCTGGACTGATGTTGGCATGTATCGCGATGTCCATGGCAGTATCCACTTACCACCAGGTGGACTGTATACTCGTCTGCAGCCTTTTTTCTATAAAAAAAGGTATAATCCTGTTAACTCATGTTCTCTTCTACATCCGGAAACTAGACGAGATCCAGCCACCTTAGCTTGCGACAAATTATACTAAACATTGAAGAGTAGGGGCCATTTTTGAACGTAACTATAAGCTTTATCGCATCGATCAAATTAACCTTCATTGTTTTACTTAGAACGACGATGACTTATGATCCGATCACTTTTGTTGAAATCAGTTTTATCTCAAACTCAATTTAATTGAGGTAGGTTGCTTAATTAATAAGTTCTCTAATTTAATAAGTTTCACTAAAGTCGTCGGTCGTGTGGTGACGATGGCCTGTTTTAGAATACCACTACCCCATATTTTCCCATGAGTATCGTAAAAGGCGACTAAGAAATAACAAAGCGGTTACCATAAGCCCTGGGGAACTACACCACCTCTAAAAAATTGGACTCGCCAATCCGTTTAATTAACGTGGCATTTTAAGGCCATACATCTCTCATGCGCGAGACAATGTGCTCGAGGAGGTTTTTGTACAGCATTGGATGTTAAAACGGCTGGTTTCGGTAGCGATTACTAAAATCGTAAATAAATGACTTTTACTACTCATCTATGTAAATATTGGCCAACCGAGTGGTAGCTAATTACAAACATTTGCGTTCGTAAACTTGTTATTGCGGAGACCTTAGAGTTCATATTCGTTGTTATAAGTGAATGAATACGTTTGTTCTACAACGTTATATTTGCGGTTGGCGTCACATAATCACTTATTGAGTAAGTCGTTAGTTCGTTATTTTAATATAGAAATTCATTTTCATAAGTGGTTTGAGGGTAATTGGCAAAAACTTTTATGTTACAATTTATTATGTAGGCCTTCCTCTCGAAATAGAATGATTGAAGCGAACTATCGATATAAATCGATGAGGCGAACAGACTGTTAATTGTGCTATCCCAATTTCCTGAGAGATTCCCGACCAAACAGTACAGAAAAAAAAAACAGAAAAATTTCTCGTATTATCGTAAACGCTGTAACTGAAGACCTAAAATTTTATTTATTGCAACAGCTTCATTGGAGAACTAAACTTGTTGAAGAATCAAAAAAAGGCTTGACAACAACAATTTCCCGCTCCCTTTAACGCTCAAACTTTCGTTTTCTCTATCTTGCATGGGCACACCAGATCACGAGCATTGGGAGCGGAAAACGCACGACTTACACGAAATTTAGGTCGAAATATAATAATAGCAATAAAAACTACACCGAGCCATGCTGTGATGTCTTCAGTCACGAAATGTTTATCAACTGTGTCATAAACAACTGCTTTATGTCCGTCGAGAACGAATTTCTTTAAGGCAGGTGTTAATCGGGCGGATAGTGTAATTATTTGTAAGGCAGCACAGTCGACATTTTAAAAGCCATGGGTTTAATAGAACATGAGAAGGATTGATATTTGATTGATTTACAATGATTGATTGATTTGAAATATTTGATTTACAAAAATCAAATAAGACATTATACTTTTATTTTCTGAAGTGAAATAAATTTACCTTTTTGGGTCTTTTAAAATACTTACAGGAGAAACTCAAGACTTAGAGGTTTTTAATAATGTCATGATATACTCATAACTTCATGACTAAAAACAAATAGACACATGTATGATTGAAATTAAATTTGAACTCAGGAACCCCTTGAAAAATACCACTTTATATTTAGATTTAAAACTTTAGATTAAATTTATTACGATAAGTATAATGGTAGGTTATTACGAGAACGAATAAAACAAAATTATAAAAATAAATGCTGGAAACTACGTTTTAAGTAAACAATGAAGATTTATAATCTGTGATGAAATACAAACAGTGTAAGAACATATAGTTACAATAGATGGAATTACTATTCCCACGCTTACTTACAAGAAAATAATGGTGGAAAGCCCAAATCATCCTTTCATGTCGGTTTAAAGTTGCAGAAAGTTACTCACCTACTGAGTGCAGTAAACCGTGTGGTTAAAGTGTCGTTTGGAATCAAAAACTTGTACTATTTATGCTGTTGTTGACGGCGAGCCTTGGTAGAAGCCTGTAGTCAGCAGTGGAGAGACATAATCTGATTGTAGGATATGGTAATACAACTATGATAATACAGAAAACATAAACGATTCAAACTTGAGGCAATACAGCGTAGTCAATGTTAAAACCAGTGGTGTGTTAAACAATATATGTCCGCCTGAATGGTTTCGACTTAAAAGCAAGTTTGTTTATTTGTTTGTAAGCATCCGATTTACACCGGATAACAAACGGATTAGAAAATTACGTCCTGCAAAAAGTGAACAAATTATACAATAAAATCTAACCACGTGATCTATTAGTTTATCTGAAAATACAAATGTTGACAACGTTAATAACAATTTCATTTGCGTATTAATACTTTCGAAATTATCATACATTCCCATCAAATCGTAATGCATTCTGTGACTCTGTAACTGATAAAAAGCCATTTCAAATTCCGTTTCAAATTTATTTGATAACTTTAACAGCTTCCCATCATAACGAGGCAATTTTGCAATTTACAATTGCTTCTTTATGCGATCTCCGGTCAATAGCTTATAATGAGACCAATAATATATTATATATTTTTTTTATTTACAGTCAGACGTAAACATCATGAAATATCGTCAAACAAGAAAGTGACGAAGCTCAATTTGCAAAAGGAAATTAAAGAAATTTCTCGTCAAGGCTTTGATGTAGCGGAGGAGTATCATTAAGATCTTGAAGATTGCTCAAATAAAGATATGAGATACAGAGATGATAACGATTGAGAACTAAGATTGAGCAACTTGACATGAAATTGTCATTTCGCATAGCTTGGAATTTTATCGAACATCATGCATTTTGAAAACCTTTCAATTATGACCAATTAGATTGAGAGAAATGATTCCGTAACAGTTACATCACTTTGCATAAGGCAGTTTACATTGGCTCTTTATAAGAAATTTGAAATTTATGTACACAATTAATCTTATTTAATCCAACACTAACAAAGCATATTCAAAGGAAAGTGTTTAAATTCAAATTATATTCCATGAATATTGTATATTGAGCACGAATGCTCTGCTATTATCATTATTATCCGCTAGTTACATGCAGTCGTTATCGAAAGGAAAAGTGATATTTAACAAGGAATGAAGATCCGAATATATCATTCAAAGAAGATGTATACAAATTATTTTCTGTCGGGGAAGTAATTATAGATGACGCTAATGACGTATCCGTAGACCATACAGTTCAAATTGGTGCAACAGTTGATTTGGTTGATGACTTATGTAACATTGCAGATGTGAACATAGGCGTAACCTTTAAAAAGGTTATACATCACATTCTAGCATTAATGGAGACGTAATAAAGGTCTGACGAAAAAGAAGTTATACGCAGTAATTGCCCGATTCGTGACCGAAGAAGCGATGTTATGACATAAAATCGAAAGTGAATCAAATTTAATACGGTACAAATGTTGTTATGAAGAGAAATGGAGTTGTAAGTGAATTTAGGTGGATTCCGATGTTCCGAGGTGAAGATCAAGAGACGGACGGACAAATGAATATTCCTGGTAAGTTACACATATTTCTTATTCAATTGTAAGACTATTAATTACTCAAAATGTTTCATTTATGAGTTTTGTTACCAAAATTAAATTTTTAAATCTAAATACGTTTCGGGGCTTTGATCTAATTGAACATGCCATCCATTTCCAGAGTAAAAATTAGGTTTTTAAAAATAAAAGTATTAAAAATATTTTGAAGAAGATAAAATTTATAAGAGAAACAACTGCAGTTTATTTAATGCAGCACACAACAGAATTTTTTCATGTCACTACAGCACAATTTATTATTCCATTATCTAAACTACTTGAACTAGAAAGTTTTAAGATAATCGTCTTTATACACTGTCTACACAGAGATACTACAGCTAAATGAAGGAAACAGAAGAATTTTAATATAATAAATTAAAAATAACAACAATACTCTATACCACTGCTAGTTTTCCTAGAGTATTCGTCTTTTCTATAAATAATCAAATAGAATCAATTATTTTTATAGTGATGGTAAAGGAGAACGGAATTAAATTACTTTTTAACAAAATTAACACACGTTAAAATGGAATGAAAAATTTAGATGTTCTCGTCACTCACCGTGCGTTTTAGAACAAAGTGTTTGGAGAAATTTGTAGGGCTTTAGAAGCCCTATCCAACGACATTTGTAATTGTACATATAAACGTCGAAAATTATTTTGGAGGTTCTTTAAAAAACTTGTACCGTCATAATTTTGAAACTATTAAACTGATATAGGTGATCTTTGAACTTAACCGTAGTATAAGTGCAAACTATTTCTTTTTTCCAAATTCCATTAGCATCCACTAACATTTGTTAGTGTACAACTACATTTGTAGTTATTGGATTTAAAAAAAAACAACTAAATGTAAAGGCGCTGTAATCATTTCTCGATAAAACCAATTTATTTTATTGATAACTTGTCCTTTTTTCTATTATCACCACAGAATATTTGTGTTTTCTACTACCTATGATTATTAACAGTTTAACATTATCATATCCTAGGTTTTATAAATCTTCGCTCTAATATAAAATTATCTTATCAAAACTTTACCTTATGCTTACATATAGCATTACGTTCATATGCTGTATAGTATTGAACTGTAATCTCAAAGTATTTATATTGAACGGTATAAAAGATTAAGGCACATCGAAAATGAAATGCAAGAGTGAGCGCAGTCACACTACACAAAAAGACGATAATGCCTTTTTATACAAAGCCCTTTGAAGAAACCCACGGTTGTAAGAATAGGCCTTTTTGTTAGCTAAAATAAAACCTCCAAAAAGGAAAGTGAAAACAAAATATTTGATTTCGAAAACAATTATTTTTTTGCTTTGTTACTATCAACATATTGTTGAATTTATTTCTTAATAGATACTTATCGTTATGAGAAAACAGATCATTACGGTGCCCTATTCATTAGGTATCAAATCAATTGATCTCGTAATTATGTAACAAGAATACTCGTAAACATGCTTTGGACAGTTTGATCACGCTCAAAAAAGTCGTTGATTCTTCGTTGCCCATAAATCTCTGACCTTTTCGAAGTTAAAATTGACTTATTAATTACTACATAATTGTTAGTTCTTTTTTTAATTTCGTGGTTTAATTTGTTAGCAGATGGTTTTTTTTTTTTTAGTTTCTATACAATGTTACAAAAAATGTATCTAACAACTTTTGTTTTACGGCTTTTTCTGAACCTGATATTTTCCTTAAAAATAGTTAATGTTTTTAAATGTTTATTTTGTAACGCTTCTTTTATATTCTTTGTCTAATACACCGTCCGCTTGCATTTTTTGTTTCTCAACCGTCGTATATTTTTCGGGTCAGCTACACAAAAGTGTTTTAAATTTTAATTATGTGGGTGTCAGAATTTTTTATTTAACCTTGTAAACGTCTGTAATCAATTAATAAAGTTATAAAAATACACTTTTTTTTTTAATTTCTAGGAAGAATGTTTGCGTTTTGTCTTCGTCAATTACTATTATTAAATATACTCGTATATTCTGCAATTTCAATAATACATAACAAACTTTGCTTATATATTTGAATCTGCATAATTATTTTAACATTACAAGATAAATTTAAAATATATATATATTTCTATATCTATGTAGGTGAGATAATATGTGTAATCGTTGTGAATAATTTCAAAAATATGTGTATATTATTTATCTTTCAAGTTATACGTATATGTTTATATATGTCATCGCATTTAGTTCAAGACATTAAGGGCGCCTTTTCTACATTAATGTGAAATGTAGAATGTAATTTGTAGGGGGAGAGTGCATGCTGCAATTCCACAGGCCACGTTACCTGGGCACTCACTGGACGCACTCGACTTTTTTTTTTTTTTTTTTTTTTTTATGGACGAAGGTGGCAGACGAGCATACAGTCCACCAGATGGTAAGTGGATACTGTAGCCCATAGACATCCGCGATACATGCCAACATTAGTCCAAAATGACAACGTTGGCACGCCTCCGGATGCGCTGCCTACCTTTGGATATAGGAATGGGTTTGGAGAAAGGGTTGGGGAAATGGGGAGGGATAGGATGGGAATGGGCTCTGGCACATCTCACTCACTACCGAAACACGTACGTACATTAGGGAAATAAGATAAAGTGGGAAATGTAGTACATTTCAAGGTAGTCTTCTGTGAGAGAGGGGTAACGTGGCCAGTCGAGTGCGCCCAGCGGCTGTTGGATTGCAGCGTGCACTCTCCTCGACTGGCCACGTTACCCCCCCCCCCCCCTCCTCTCACAGAAGATTACCTTGAAATGTACTGCATTTCCCAGTTTATCGTATTTCATGTACGTACGTGTTTCGGTAGTGAGTGAGATATGCCAGAGCCCATTCCCATCCCATCATATCTCTCCCCATTATCCCAATTCATTCCTTAATCTGCAAAGGTAGGCAGCGCATCCGAGGGCGTGTCAACGGTTGTCATTCTGGACTAATGTTGGCATGTATCGCGGATGTCTATGGACGACAGTATCCACTCACCATCGGGAGGACTGTATGCTCGTCTGCCGTCTTTTATCTATAAAAAAAAAAATATTTGACCGAAAACATATCGAATTAGTTCAAATTCAAAATTAGAGTTAGAAATTCACAAAATTACATGTAACCGCAATAGCAAGAACTCAAAATGCTATTCGCTGTTTAAACAGTGATTATGAGTTTTCACTGCAAGTTTTCACGTTTCTTTTATTGTTGTTATCATTTTCATCTCTCCACTTAATGTCTTTGAGCTCATCAGTAGCACTATTGTTGTTGTATACAACGGAGGCACTCTACTATCGTTTCTCCAAATTTTATCTTGACTTCTCTAAACTATCATTATTTTATAAATATACTAATCTTTATGAAAATGTTAGTTGTTTTAATATTAATTTGAACTTTATCTCTTGACCTCAGAAAATATTAGTATGTTTGTTTGTTTGTTATCAGCCTTTAACGTAGATCACATACTCCAGATTTATTTTTTTATTGTTGGAGCATGCAGGTTTCCTAACGATGTTATCCACCGTCGAGTTGGTGACAACTATGAAAAATCTGTACTTAAGTCGAATCTCAGTGGTAGGGTCAGAGGAATTGAACTCACGATCTTACGAATGTGAATCGAGTATAATAAATAAATTCTCCTAGATAATAATAATAATAATTATTATTATTATAATAGTAAATAATAATAATAATAGAGTATAATAATAATTTCTCCTAGGTACCCCTCGGCTAGGCTCATACAGCCTAGCCATATTAATAGAGCGGTTATCAGCGCTCTATGCTTTATCACCACGGTTATCACCGATGTATTCATAGAAGAAAAATAATATTAATTAACTAAAGGACCGGTATCGCCAGCCGGAAAAAAAGTGTTAAGAAAAAAAACTGTCGAGCTTTCAATGAAATCACTTTGGCGATGAGAGTAATTAACATAAGTGTACGACGCTCTATCTTAGTTCGTTTCGCTGTGGATTTATGTTAATAATAAATAAATAAAGATTGTATGTTTGGACGTCGAAATTTTTTGTGATTTTTATAAAGTTTGCAATTCAATGAACTAATTAGTTCACTGCTGGAGATGGGCCCCCTCGTGCACATTGTCTTGTACATGAGGAATGTAAGGCCTTAAAACGCCACGCTGGGCAAAGTGGGTTGGCGAGTCTACTCTTTTAGAGGTGGTGTAGTTCTTCAGAATTCATAAGTCTCATGTAATTCATAAGTCTCATGTGATTCATAAATCTCATGTGATTCATAAGTCTCATGTGATTCATAAGTCTCATGTGATTCATAAGTCTCATGTGATTCATAAGTCTCATGTGATTCATAAGTCTCATGTGATTCATGAGACACTTAAACACTTACTTTTGTTATCTATTGACAGATTTTTGATATCTATAACTTTATTACTACAGTCTCAATTCTTTTTCCCTCCAATATTTGTCAAAAATAGCATTGCGGTACATCGACTTTTGTTCAGAATTTCCGAGATTTTTTTTTTGGAAATATCAACGTCTATTATCTGCATCATCTGCGGCAAAAACTTAGGTAAGATATTTTTTGCTGAAAAGTTTCTAATCCGCTTTATAATATAACTATTATTCGCAAAATATAACGAGAAGGCGATAATGAGATATTGACAAAAACTTGTTTTTCTTTTAGTTTGGAAATTCCAAATTCAGTCTAATCTCATACAATTTTCTTAGAAAAGAAATTACAATAAGTGTGTGTTTATTACGAGTAGTTTTAATTTCAATGTTTTAACGTTTGACAATGATTGAACGACTAGCCGTGACCGCAACTTTGTGTGCCGAGACTTTTAGAGTGTGTGTGCTAATTGATCTGGATATGCAATGTCATGCAATCAGTCCTTTCGGTATCCACCGCTGGACACGCGCCTCCTCAAGCACGTGCATGACTACATGAGGGATGGATGGCCTGAATACGCCACGCTGGCCAAGCTAGTTGGCGAGTCCATTCTTTAAGACGTGGTATTAGTTCCTCAAGGCTTGTGATAACCCTAAATCGCCTTTTACGACACCCACGGATGTTGCTATTTTAAAACCTGCCGACACTACACCTTGTGTTGTTATTGTTAGCATATACTAACAATAAAGTATGTAATTAAATAAAAAAAAAATGTAGTACACAAACCGCCATAGACATCAAAATACGAATAGCATGTATTATACTTTAGTATAATGAGTAGCTCATTATACTAAAGTCATTATACCAATGCATTATACTAAAGGAGGCAACAATTTATCAATTAACTGACAAGTCAATTAAAAGGAGGATAAAATAAACTAAGTTGTTTCAAGTTAACCACATTTATAATTAAGTAACTAACGCGCAGATTCTGTATGGCAGCTACTTTAATGATGTCGCTATAAAAGTTGAATTCGCTTTCTAGTAAATTAGCGGAAAGAAATCGCAAAGGTCGAGGTTCTCAGACGTGCCCTATCTCATACTCTACAATGTCCCGTCACGACCTAGACTTTCGCACGGCACCAACTAATATTGTTCTCTTATATTTTTAAAATTAATTTTAGAAACAAACAATCTTACAACATATGTCACAAAGGACTCTGAATCCATAATTTATAACAAAATCGTAACAGAATTGTGTCTGTATGTGAAGTATGTTTAGAATAAAAGTGATTGCAATATATTTTCCTCAACTATAATATACACAGTGAACTGTCTATCTGCTTGTATGTCTGTCTGAAAGTACATCACGCAATAATAATTGGACAGATCTTAGTGAAACTTGACATAGTTATAGACATTAATATCCATTATGGAGTTCCCACGGGAACCACTTTAAAGTTCACGCGAACGAAGTCCCGGGCACCTCCAGGTATATAATAAAATCGTAAAATCCGTCTCTGTACATAAAATATTTTTTGCAAAAAGTAGTTGCATTGTGAAGTTTTCAAGGGAATCATGCTAACCACACAGACTCGAATGTGCATATAATCGCAGACGCCGTTAGTTAATAGATAAGTGAAAACAATTATTATACAAACTGATATATGTAGTATATTAGTATAATAGTTTTAATACAGTTTCTACACAATATTTCTACGCACTAAGGTAAAAAAACCTGTAGTGAGCCTGTACAGGTCGACCGGCCTCTGCGTTTGATTGTAAAAATTAAAAACACATGTCAAGTGCTTCAAAATGGGATTGGGCCAATTTTTCAACATCCTGATTTTTGTATATTTTTCTATAGAGTAAACCAATACATATTTAATCACAAAAGCCGCAGTGTTAGAGAGATGATAATCGCACCGTTATTTATAACACTTTAGTCTTCATTTATTAAAAGTAGCGTGACGTCACAGTAACGGCTACATGGATAGATTTGTCACTGATTTTCGTGTACTCTACAATCATACTTGTATCAATTTTAGGCAAATTAGTGGAATTTGCTCGTACAAATGCAGCAGCAACATTTATTGTGCAGTTTCAAATTCAAACCAGAAATTCAAGTTTGGAAAGAAAGAAAACGAACCGCAGTCAGTTCACAACAAAGACATTATTGCCACAAATAGAGGTTATGTTTTTGTTTGTTTAGCTCGATGACAGCTGACAGTGAAGCTTATTTTGATCTGCGGTGACATTCATTTTTTTATACATTATGACAAAAGTAGCAATCCATACAGCCATTTTTCGCTATAATTTTCTTGTTCATTGTCGGAAAAAATAAAACTCGTACGAATCAATAATTTATTATTTCGAAAAAATAATAAATATCGAATCATTGAAAAATTTGGCCATTGCTTGTAGAAATGTCTAAGTTTGCTAATAGAAATCTCCGAAAGTCTTCTGTCTTCTGTGCGTCGTTTCTATTATGATCATAATTTTTAACTATTTGTATTAAAATGTTAGTGTACATTGTTTGTATTGATATTGGAAATGTACAAAAGTGTAAATCCATAATTTTCTGTGTTCCTAACTTTTTCCAATAGGCACAGGACTTACACCTAATTTACTTACTTAACATATATTTCTTCTAACATACATATGTGTTAGTGTAGGAATTATTATTATTATTTATAGAAAGACGAGCTGACAGCCCACCTGATGGTAAGTGGATACTGTCGCCCATGAACATCCGACATGCCGACATCAGTCCTGAATGACAAACGTTACAGGGTCCCGGATGTGCTTGACTACCTTTGGAGATTTAGAGTTGTTGTAAATAAAGGTATGGAGCGCCTTAAAAACAAACGACTATACTGTATGACAATCTTTAATGTAATGAATAAGTATAAGTTGATATGTACCAATACATGGGACTTGGGCTTTTGTTTATATTTCAATAAGAGTAATATATTTGGAGGAAGGGTTGGGAAATTCTGGCAATTAAGAATTTAAAGAAATAAATAAAAATAAGGGCAACATCTGCAGTAGGTAAGTGCATATCAAGATTCTTTTATTCTCTACTAACTTCGTACATATATACTTATATAGGTACGTAAGTATACTATATACATATATACTTATAAGTACACCTATATACTTATATAGGGTATTACTTAATATATTGGTAGATAATTACTTTCTTTCAAAAGTTATTTATTTTTAAAATATATCTTTTTTATATTTTCACTTTCTAACTTTGATTTACAACATTATTCTTTTGAAAATTACCGTCAATTTAATCTTGTTAATGAAACAAAAGGACGTGATAAAAAGATTCACATGTTTATTAAGTCTTATTCTGTGGAAATCAACTGCACGATCTTCTTGGAATAAGACAATGAATTTCACGCCCTCTTCATTACCTTAATAAGTGTTTATCTCTTTTAGAAACATATATAGATCATAATTTAAGTTAATTATATAGATCACCACTTACGGGACAATTAATATAAGATTAGATTGAAGATTTAATTAATTTTAAAGATCAAATTAAGATTGAGGATTAAATTTTTATACTAATCTGCCATACTATGCCATACTAAACAAATGTAAGTAGAAAATCGTGTAAACTAAATAAAATTAAATGTTTCGCGGACATCGGTGGGTAGTCTAGGAAAGATAAAAGAAATGTTTGCTTTGATTTGGAAACTTGATTAACGGTAGTAGTCGTATGAAGATTACAGATATTTATATGAAGATTGTTTTAAAACGATAAACCATCTTTCAGACATGCATTCATTTGTAAACATTTTTTTTATAAATCCTGTTTTGCAACAATGAATCTGTATGTTTCTGTTAATTGAAACATGGTGCGAAACAAGTCATGATAATTGTCTAGTAACAGTGTTCTGTAAATCTCTAGTAAAGTTGTTTCGGAACTCATGAAACATGTACCTATCGAAACAAATGTTTACAGGTGAATACAAGGCTTTAAAAAAATACTAAAGAAAAGGAACAAATGCCATACCGCATACCATACCATACCATCAGCATATGTCTCTCCACTGCCGGTTATAGGCCTCCCCAAAGACCGCCACCACACACGATGGTCCGTTCTTCTCATCCAGCCTTTCTTCAAGTCGTCAGTCCACTCACGTCAATTGTATTATGCGACTACTCTACCGTGAACATAAGAATAAAGGAATAATTAACATCATCTAAACAGTGTCCACTAACGCAGCGTACAAATCGCGAAATTGGACGAATGGTCATAAGTCTAATCTAATAAAACCGGTCCGGTGGAAAGTACTGGATCGATTTAGTTCGCTTTCTTGCGAGTTTGACGCAAATTATAGCCGCGTAAATAAACATACTTTTCATAATATTTTCTTAGGTTTTCGCGATTACTATACATAGCAATTAAACAACTTTGAACGGTTTAAATCGCGTATATTTAACATTATTTTTATCCCGACGTTTCGAACACTTTGCAGTGGACGTGGTCACGGGGTGACTTTTCATGTCTTTTCATGTTTACTTTTCATGTCGGCCGTGCCGTCCCGTAGGAGTAGCAAAAGGCGAGTAAAGGGATAACAAAGCCGATACCACAAGCCCTGAGGAACTACACCACCTCTGAAAGAATGGACTTGCCAACTAGCTTGGCCAGCGTGGTGTTTTAAGGCTATACATCCCTCATGCACAAGACAATGTGCACGAGGAACGTATCCTCATGTCCAGCAGTGGATATGAAAAGTGTTGGTTACGATTACAGTTTATAAGTTTGATTTCATAGATGTATTTAAAAACAAACATGTATTAAATGCGTTAGAATTATAATACTGCCTTTGATCTACTGATATTGGTCGAGCACTTGCATCTTTTGCGTAAGATGCCACGTTTAAATCCTAGTGGGGCAAATATTTGATTACGGCTAATTAATGGTCGAGATTTGTTTTGGATTGGATGTATGTACCTATGTAAGTATTGGTATCTACTTTTGTCTTATCAAGTCCCAGTATAAAAGTATAGATAGTGTTACAAAACATTATTTATCTTATTAATATTTATTGCCGTTAACTAGCTAAAAAGTATTTTTGGTTTAAAAATTGTAATAAATTCAAACAAAAATCTTTGACTAATAATGTGTTGTTTACCGCGCCATCTGTTAATCGATTAATAAATGGCAACTAGTGCAGAGAACCGTCTGCCTTAACTAACCAACTGCCATCTGTTCTCTGTAGATATAACTACATGCTATGCAGCTCGAGGAGGTAATTCTACTTTATTTCGTAACTCTGGGTGGCGGCGCTGGTGTCGTAAAACAGTGCACAATAATTTTGTTCGTTTCCATTGGAAATAACATTTCACAAAATACAATTATAAATAAATATATCTCTTATTTAGTGATGTTTTTTTATATTCTTATTGTTCTATGGGATTCTATAAAATGGTACAGAATATGGCTGACAGATGATCGAGGGCCAACGGGGATTTATAGTTTTAACAGTGGTCGTTCCAAAGAAAAAAAAAGTGATCGATATGTTCGAGAGTAATTTTAATAGTTATTATTATATTTTAATAGTTTGGTAGGGGGAGAGTACATGCTGCATTCCCACAGCCGCACTCGACTGGCCACGTTACCCCTCTTTCACAGAAGACTACGTTTATCGTATTTCCCCAATGTACTTACGTGTTTCAGTAGTGAGTGGGATATGCCAGAGCCCATTCCCATCCTATCCCTCCCCATTTTCCCAATCCATTCCTTAATCTGCAAAGGTAGGCAGCACATCCGGGGGCGTACCAGCGTTTGCCATTCTGGACTGATGTTGGCATGTATCGCAGATGTCTATGGACGACAGTATCCACTTACTGTGGATGTTGCTCGTCTGCCGCCTCTTTCTATAAAAGAAAGGGATTTTCTGTGTGATGCGCAGACGGTGCATCGTTAGTTGCAGTCATGAACATAAGTAGATTATATCTAGTTATGTTCTACTTATGTAAAAGTTGCTTTGGGAACACCATTTGATACAGATTTAATGTTATATTTTCTCATCTTTATCTTCACTAATACTTTCATATTTCTATTGTATTTTAGTGTATCTGAGTATCATGTTTCATATGTACATATTTATGTATGTATTTATATTTATTTACATAATGATATGTGTGTATAACGTTACATGATTTCTTGCTTTCTATTTTTTTTATTAAAAACTGTTCTTGCGATCCTTTACCTGGTGGTTAACTGGTAGGTGGTTGTGGCATTGAGTCCACCTTCTGTACAAATCATTCCGCAATAACGTTTAAGTAAAAAAATAAATAAATTATAAGTACTTACTATATATTTATAAGTAAATATATTATCAGTACTGTATAGTTATAAGTAATAGAACCAGTCTATCAATCTTCCCTTTTAGGCAATTTTCTCTATATTCTTTAAATATAGGTATTCTGACAATCGATCGACATCTCTAAGTAACGAAAACAAAACCTGAAAGAGAGATTTAGGCCATAATCCACAACATGGGCTCATTGCGGATCCGTGGATACATATTTCTCAGAATTTGGGAAGGGGGGTGCACTGTGCGATTCCACAACCGCTGAACGCACTTGATTGGGCCAAGTCACCCCGCACTCACAGAAAAATACCTACAACATTTAATTTTCCCATCGTATCCTATCCCCCTCCATTTTCCCAATCCATTCTACAAATCCATTCCTAAATCTCCAAATGTAAGCACCGCATCCGGGGGCATGCCAACATTTGTCATTCTGAACTGATGGGCTGATGATGGCATGTACCGCGCCCGGATGTCAGTGGGCGACAATATCCACTTACCATCAGATGGACTGTAAAAAATGTAAAAATAGGCCTTATAAAAAATAGTAAAAAATATGGTTTTAACGACCTACATGTAAATTCAAATCTGTACATATAATCTATTCCAATCCAATTTGTTCAAAATGTTAACAAACATGGTGACCTGAAGTACTCGCAACTGACACGGCTTTAGATTAAATAACGAGGTGATAATAGTTAACATATTGTTATCCAAAACATGACTCATCTAGATTGCAAGTATTTCCTAGATTTTAAAACTTAAATGTTGAGACAATTCATTGATTTTGTTTTTGGCAAACTGCAATGTAACAAATTCATAATTTCTAATTCCTTGTAATTGAAAATTTCTTTTTATGATTTTACGTCTGTTTCTTTGAACGTTAGATGGAGAAAGGGTCCGCAAGTTTCAGATACGACAATGCTCAATGAATTGACAGAAAACTATGTGTTCTCGGCTAGGACTACAGTCGATTTAAAGAATCTATTGAAGAAGATCTTTATTTCAATACATTGAGAGACAGTGCTTCCTCAATACCTGATTATATAAATAATAATATTTGCTCATTAAAATACTTTTCTCCTACTTGCTCGGAAATGGCTTCATTATTTTAAAAAAAGAATACGTCAATCGGCTCTTTTCTGTACGCACGCCAGCAATTTCCAACACGACAATAATAGAGATTGCTTGACAGTAGCGAGGTTATTTTTAGTGCACACTAACATAAATTAGGTTTTTTAGGTACAAGATATTTATTATTATAAAGGCTTTCTTTGTGCATTTCTTTTTAAAAGTTTAAAAAAAGAACAAAGACCGCGCGCAGTTGAATTGGCAGGAATGAAACTTATGTTTCTTGAATTAATTTGTTTATTGTTTCCTCGCAAATTAGAGAAAAGTACTATACAAGTCTCGGCCGAAATAGCAATTAACGGCCTCGTTTAGTTAAAAAGGACTCGGCTTCGCCTCGTCCTTCCAATATTACTCGGCCGTCAATTGCTTTATTTCGGGCCTAGACAGTAATGTACTATTAACACCGATACTGTAAACTAATAGAATGAAAGGATATATGGGTATACAATTTATGTGAACAGGATGTATGAATGAGGATAATATAATTAATGTAGCAGCGAAAAATGTGAAAAGCAATGTGATAATTAAATGACAACAATTATAATCCTTCCAACAAACTTTTTGTTCTTTTGTCTTCCGGCCTTGTCCCTAACGCGTTGTCATGTCTTTCAAACTCCTTGATGCACACCGATCATCGACTTAAACCGGCCACGGAAGTGGCACGACATACCGTTGTTCGTGGCCGCTCGTCAGTCTATCGGTGCTCGCGACAAGACGCGCGCGGTTAACGTGTATGTGATTCGGGTTCGAGTCGACGGTGAGTTAATTGATTATGTATAGAGGATTGAGAACGGGATTAAAATTACAGATTCTTAAAATTTATTTAACGTGTAATCATTGACATGAGGTTATGGGATGTCTTTGGTAGTGTTGAGGTGGAAATTGAGTGAGTAGGAGACTAATTGAAAAAAAATATTTAGCAAATGTGATTAAGTCGGTACAGATGATATAAAATAAGATTTCCTTTTTAAAAGCAAAAGTTTGGGGCAAGCAGTCCGCAGCAGGTGGTGTATGACAGTTGTTCATGGTGCAAACACCATCGAACACATCGAAAAGTAGGTAGTGGGATCTAGAATCTAAAGATAAGGCGTCTAAGGCAGTGTTCGTATAAACATTGGGCTCATTAGATACATTTCAACGTAGCTTTTTTCATGCTGTTTGCAAACAATTTGCGGAAGGTGACTAATATTTATATTCTGTACTATAAATGGAAATATAAGACTGTTATACAATGTTATTATTGCGGCTAGCACCACATAGCCGTTAATTGAGTAAGTTGATAATAAACTGTAAATGTATTTGTCGTTCGTTGATACGTTATCACTTTAGATTGTACAACGTCAATGCTTGTACGTATGGTGTTGGTTAGCTTTCGAATAGCATCACGCCATTTCCTCCCGTGGGTGTAGTAAAAAGCGACTAAGGGATAATGAAGCGACTACAAAATTCCCCGAGAAACTATCTCCAAAAGCGTGAACTCGTCCACCAATGTATATGAGAAGGCCTGTGTTCAGTAGTGTAAGAAAAAAAGGCTGATTACGGTTAGATGTAAAAACGTGAAAGTAAGATCGGAATATATTACTTTCCGAACTGAATTATGTATTAAATGTGTTTTTGAATTTTGCTTTCAATTCAATTTGAATTTTGCTTCAATTAATGTACCGGCTTATGTTTGCGTTTTCCATTTTGTTTCTACGTCTCTTTCACAGAAGACTACCTTGAAACATACTACATTTCGCACTTCCCCGATGTAAGTACGTGTAGTGAGTGAGATATTCCAGATACCATTACCATCCCATTCCATTATATCCTACTCCATTTTCCCAATCATTCCTCCAAATCCATTTCTACATCTCCAAGATAGACGCGCATCCGGGGGCCTGCCAACGGTTGTCATTCTAGACTGATGTCGGCATGTATCGCGGATGTCCATAGGCGACAGTATCCACTTACCATCAGGTGGACTGTCAGCTCGTCTGCCGCCTTCTTCCCATAAATAACAAATAAAAAAAAATATATTGTATGCTATTAGAGCTTTTGCCCGCAGCTTCGCCGCCATGCTCACTATCCCACTGAAACCTTCATTTTGTAGCCTTTTCATACTCCCCTAGAAGGTTCATGCAAAACTTGAGCTCTATTCGTACTGGATGGACGAGTGAAAGCATTTCAAACAGATATCGTTTCATTTTATATATTAAATTAAAATATAGCGTCCAAAATGTCATTAATGAAGATTTTCCAATCATTTCATTCTGCCACTACTGGCGAATATTTATTACTAATATGAATAGAATTTTACTATTTACTAATATACTAATTCACGAGTCAATATCTATCGCGTGGGCCCAATGCGGATTGGTGGATACAGATATATCGGTTTTTCATAGGAACTAGTGATATTTTCTTTAAAAATCCATACGTAACTATAATAGAAGCTCAGCAGTACAGGCCGAGGGTTAGAACTCACTTTTTTTACTTTAATTGATAGATATTTTATTAAAATTAGTTAAGAACTTGTGTGCGCGTTGATGTCTCTACAAGACCGTGATTCCGCGTTACTTAGCTACGAAGCGTCTACGAAATTTGTAATGCTACGACTTACGAATTTGTATACTTATTTATTATACAATTTGTTGCACATTATCGTACAAAAGGTGAGCTTAGTGTTCTAAAGACCTTCGTTACTAGCCAACCTTTGGGTTGTTTAGTTAGAGAGATGCATTCGGAGGTGCCCAAAAATCTCTAATGAAATCGTGTGGTAAAATACACTGTATTATCTTATAAACATAGATACCTACATATATACCTACACACACACACACACACACAGAGATTTATATAACTTAAGTCTTATCTACTAAATACATACAGGACGTTGTTAAAACATTCACATAATTTTTTTAGAGGCATTTAAATTACAGATATGCCAATATTCTAGATATATAGATAGATGTACGACTATAATTTTAAAGCAGTTAAAACGATGAACCACATATGGGTGACATATTCGTTTCGTATCCGTTCAAAAATGCATAAAATACGACAATATTTTTCGTCGACGAACACGCTAGTACATTTTTCTTCATAGTGTAGGAGAGAGGAATGTGAGTGAAGATTAATTACCTAAACACGTAAATTCAGTCATAGGAGTGATTAGTGAAGAAATTTGTATAAAAGTATATACTCGTATGTATGTATGTTTATACACAGTGTGTCTGGAATATTCTCGAAGCTGAGCACTTTGGATTTCGTTAACGATTCTAAGTTCAGTTTCTACCAAATTATTCATTCAAACTTGCTAATTGCAAAGACCATAAAATTAATATTTTTTAAAACATTCGTTCATTTTATGTTAATTAACTCAATATCGTGAGGGCTTCAAACCTACCGTATATAAAGTAAGCGTGTATACATATGTATTTAGTATTTTAATATATTTATTACTATTTACATTTAATCTCCTAGATTGCGCCGGTGTTATATTTTCTGTTTAATCTGGTGGTTGAGTAGCAGAGAATGCCGTAAGGCATAGTTTTGTATTCGTCAAATATTAGTACCGTAACCAGTCCTTTTACAATCCACCGGTGAATATGGGTCTCCTCAAGTACATTTTCTTGTGGATGAGGAATGTATGGCTTTAACACACCTTGCTAAGCGCGTAGGCGAGTACACTCTAAAGCTGATACGGTTCTTCAGCGCTAGTGGTAGCGTTGGACTTCGTTATCCCGTAGTCGCCTCGACACCCACGGCAAGAGGCAAGGGTCTTGGTATTCTAAAGCCGGCTGACACCACATGAAACGCGTATTATATATGTGTGTTTATTATTATTATTTTAGCAAACTTTGCATATTATCGTACAAAAGGCGAGCCTAATGCCGACCAGGTATAAACTTTGAGTTATCAGCTAAAAGTGAGGTGCGATTAAGGGTGTAATTATATATGTAACTTAAACGACAACAGTACATATATTAAATAATACTCACTGATAAGTTCAATAGAACTTATCCATTTGTGTATCGGTTTCTTGTTTCTCACAATGAACAAATACTATAAAGGAAAGGCAGTATTTATTACTGACAACAATTATGTTCTCACAACAGGTTTAGATATAGTCCGAAACACCTCTGTACAATTACTAGGTCTGTGCGCCAGACGGTCTCGTATACAGTTTCCAGATAGTACTAGAAATTAAGGTTACTTTCGCTCAGTGGAAACTGTCCGTGGAATGCCTTAAGGGCACTTTCATTTGAATTTACTACCACAGACTGCGGTTGTTGTGTGTCAATGCATTATGACCCTTACTGGAACCTTATAGGGAGTTAACTAGTAAAGTAAACTATTATGTTTTGATGTAGAATATTATTGTGTTAACGTAGGTTAATGTTGCTTCTGTTGTAGAAGTGAACTTGGTATTGAATAGTGACAAACGGACATTTTAATTTTTCGCAATTTTTACTGCTATCTTAGCGTATATTTATATGTATATTATACATATCTATGCATATAACGACATAGTAACAGGGCCGCGTTGTCTGTTCAAGAAATATTTTTCAAAAAGCAATTTCAATTTAAAGTATAAATGATATAGAGACCAAAACAACATTTTTTTTCGTCTGTCTGTCTGTCTGATCGCGCATCACACAAAAACTGCTACACGGAATTTGATGAAACTTAGCTGAGTTGTAGTTTATGACATGTATTAACATATAGCGTACATTTTTTAACGATCCGTTACATAGTTCCCATGGGAATCACTCTAAAATTCAATAAATATTTGAATTTGAACTTTCCAAAATTGGAAAGTTGTATTATCCGCATTAGATGGTGTTTTTTCTAAATTCATATAAGTCAAATGTCATTCGTCAAAGTGAGAGGTAAAATTTATCGTTACATGAAGTGTTACACTACACTTCAACTTTTTACTACACTTCAAATTCAATCTATAAACAATGCTAGGTCCTTTAAAACTGTAACTCGGTTATGGAACAAAGTATCTTATGGCACAGTGTGCCAAATACCGATGTCGTTAAAATCGACGAACGGGACTTTGACAAGTCCAGACAATGCCGCCACAAACACAATATAATAATTTGGATCACGCTCGACATGATTCTTGAAAATGATAAGACTTGATACAGCTCCAAATAAACTACACAAAATATATTATAGATATTGAGTGAGATATATCTTTAGACGAAGTAGATCAAACTAAATTAAGAACACAGAACCTTTGATAATAACAAAGAGAAGTAGATGTTAACGAAAGAGATTTCATTTTGTAAATTTTGATAGCGTACATGATCGTGTAACACAAGTGAAACTATTATGACATTGAGGACAATAAACACCTGTGAACTATTTATCACTATTTCATTGTATTTGTATGGAGTTATACATAAATATTCCCGCTTTTGTACTCTGTTGGATACGGGTCTCTTATTTGTACATTGTCTTGCGCATGAGGAATGTTAAAAGGCTCACTGGCTAAGTGGGTTGGCGAGTCCACTGTTAGAGTTCCTTAGGGCTTCACACCAAAGGAATTTATTACGTAGTCCGATTTTTAGTTTTGAATTCTAATTATTCTATATTATGTTTTCCTTATAACAATGCTTTCTTTGTTTCCGATAACAGTATAACACAGTGTTTCCTTTGTACAATTTATTTTTTTGTTAATGTTAATGTCGACGTTGAAAACCATATAATCTACTTACTACAATACAATGTCTTTGTTTACCACTAATCAGGGGTGCTCAAACTTGAACTGCTGGCGATCTACCTCAATATTGTTAGACTACGATCGATCGACTCTGAGAGGCTGCAAGTATGTGTGATGCAGGATTGTCGTCTAGGTAGGGTGTATCGTGGCGTAGATATTAGTTTTCCGCACAATATGCATTTTTTTAGTCAAGGTAAGTCTGTCGATCGCGATCGACCGTTTGAGCACCCCTGTTACTAAGTAATAAGACTGTGTTTTATAATACTCATATATGTGTACTTTACGAATCACGCTTACGTTATTTCTTAAATCAGCGTCAATGTGTGTATTATTTGCACTTTAAATGTCAGTTTTTGCGGCAATTGCGTGTGACATTAAAGATTTTGACCGATGTGTCTGAAACTGAAATATCGTTTTTATGGCTCGCTTATAAGAACTATACCTATAAGGTTCGAAAATAATTGTGAAGATTTTTTTTTTCTCTTTATTTTATTTAGGGGCTTTTACACTATTGTGTATATCAGCCCCATCGTACCCTACAATGATGAATTTTATCCATTATTAACGATTAGAGAAAAAAACGTACTCATCAAGTCTAGTTTCTTACATAATCTAATAACAAAATATGTGAATTCTACTACAATGTATTTAAGTAACAATTTTATTTTATTTTCTAAACTCACCTGACTAAAACATATCGGTATTTTTAATTTAAAAAAAAATACATTTAATGTATGTTCCATTTTCTTGTTCTCCTCCGCCCTGTTTCTTTCAATTATGAAGATGTGACGCATAAAGTGATATTAAGTGGAAAGTGTTTCCGTCTGCGATTAACTAACAGTATTGCAGGTAAATTGTCGTCTATTGTCGAATGCACCGCAGAACTAAGTGATACTTATGCACTGTTGGCTTTGAAATGTTTTTATTGCGTACGTTTTATGTTGAACTTACGTCACCCGGGCAATAAATTCATGTAAGACTATGGTTTATGTTGTAATGATTATTATACTTGTGTGTTTATGCTTTCTTCAAACCGGTCTCTCAATGTTTACAGGCATGTCGTTGAATATTCTACTCACTAAGTTGAGCATATTTAATTATCTGTCACAGTTATCTGTATAAAACATAGTTTGTAATAATTGGCCGTGTGATGTTGGCCCTCTTTAGAATAGGACATCCTCACCTCTTTTATGTGGGTCGATACCCTAGTCAACTAAAGTATAATAAAACCGCTAGAATAAACTCCGAGGGACTACTTAATTTCTAAAAGATTTTAGACGCCATCAAGCTTGGTCAGTATGGCGTTTAAGGCCATACATCTTCAGGCACAAGACAGTGCCCATGACGAGGCCCATATCCAACAGTGGACGAAAAATAAATACTGATTATATAATTATATGTATATTCTAAATTGACTGAAAATCAACTGTTGTTGTCACAAAAATCATTATCGAAACCATTGAAAACATTTTATTTCACATATCCTTATCATCTTGTGTTTGTCTAGACATGGGCTTTTTCATTGTCTACTAACTGTTGTCTGCCACTTCGTGTGGGTAGACGTTAGCGTATATGTGGTTAGTTTACTTCCCGTGGGAACTTCATAACTGATCTAATTTAAAAAATCCCTAAATGTTAGCCCGGCACAGAAGTTACGACTAAGGCAATTTTCCTAAAAATCCTTTTTCTTTAAACTTTAAACAATTTTCTTTAAATCCGCTTATGGGAGGCCATCTGGATAGTGTAGATCATTAGGACGCAATAGATTCGATGGTCGTTGTGGATCGGACACGATCACATCTGACTAGAGTCTCGACGAGCAGCGGAGACTCTCGTGGCGGTGACGGCATCACGTCGAGGTCCCCAGTTCGGAGACTATTTAGACGTCGTGGTTGGTTCATAAATGCAATGAACGTGCATCATATTGATGCATAACCTAATTTGCCGAGTGCAACGGCTTGCTGATTAAGCGCTACAATACTTCAGTCCCAAAGTTTACATGTCAACGCTATAAAGACCAATCAATCTGAAAATAAATGGAAAACAGTAATAGATACCGAACTAGAAACGAGAACGCATTCCGATGCGCGCACGCTTACCAGTTATATCATTAACATAATAATCATGCGCAGCTGTCCCATTGAGTGACGGACGTAAGCGATAACAATAAAACTAAATGTTAGTTGTAATTTTTTTTTATAAAAAAAGGCGGCGGACGAGCATGCAGTCCACCTGATGGTAAGTGGATACTATCGTCCATAGACATCCGTTATACATGCCAACATCAGTCCAGAATGACAAATGTTGGCACGCCCTCAGATGCGCTACTTACCTTAGCAGATTAAGGAATGGAGTGGGAAAATGGGTAGGGATAGGATGGGATGGGAATGGGCTCTGGAATATCTCACTCAAACACGTACAGTACATCGGGGAAATACGATAAAGTAGGAAATGCAGTACATTTCAAGGTAGTCTTCTGTGAGAGAGGGTTAAAGTGGCCAGTCAAGTGCGGCCAGCGGCTGTGGGAATGCAGCATGCACTCTCCCCGTATAATGTCTAATGTTTAAATTAAAAAATTCGTTGTAAATTAAATTGAAATTATGTGACAAAACATAATTTCAATCACTTGTTTTTACTCCTAAAAAGGACCTTCAATATTATTATTCCTATATTTCCTAGATACGGAGGTGTCGCGTACCGTTCTGTCCAAAAATTACTTTATATCGTAGGCTGTGGAACGAACTGCCTCAAGAGGTCTTCCCATTAAGCTACGACATGGGGTTCTTCAAGAAAGCTGTGAATAGGATTTTGCAAGGACGGCGGCGCGCCCGCATACCCCCTGGTGTTGCAGGTATCCATGGATGGCGGTAACACATGAGACCGCTTGCTCGTCCGCCCTCTTCTCTATAAAAAAACAAATATCCTTAAAAACTAAAAAGTACAACATTTTGCCTCAGTATTACTCAGTATTATTCAATGATTTTTTTACAGCCTTCAGGCAACCTTTAAAAGGGGAACCTGGCAACTAAGAGCAGGTAGATTTGGGCTTTATTAAAAATACGACAACGTTTTTACTCCCTCTTGTCAAAATATTCAAGATTGACAAATGACGTATTGAAATATCAACGACAACTTAATTTAAGTATGTATAAGTTAATTTAATGTTTAAGTAACTTAATTTACTTGTAGGTAAAAAATGTTTTGACTAACTTCCGCAAATTTTACCGCTTATCTTCACATCGCTAGATGTCAAAAATTAGATACCGTATCTTAAAAAACACGAAGACTACTGAACGATTTAAAATAATAACAGAAACATGTACATACACGGCGCCTCTTTAAACATGGTATTGACTGAATTAATTATCATTTTGAATCAGTTTCAGCTTTAAAAACTTCACTATGTTTTCTCTTGATGTATTTGACTTATTTCAACTTTGTTGTCTTTTGCATAATATATTGCAGTAGAGTAGAATCCGCTAAAGTCTAATCGCTTGTGCCATGTTAATGGATCATACTTATCGTAATTAAGCAGTTAAATGTTACGGTCAAGTACAGTTAACCTAAACGGGATCGGTTACTACCAGGAATAATTTCATGGCTTTATTAGAATTCTGAAATTATACATATCAGATTACAGATTTATATTTTTGTTTCAAGTACAATTATGAAGTTCATCTAAGATGATTTTTGTGAAATTTCCCCCGTTATATTTTAGATTTTGAAAAACTCATACGTAAGTTAAATATAATTTAATTCAATATTATCATGATCAAGAATAAAAAGAAAGATAGGAATGCAATTGAAATTTCTAACATGAATACAAATGACGATGTGGTTCCTGCCTTTTGGAAGTAACCACAAACAAATGGTTTTTGGCATAATAAGAAAACAAAGAAAATTAGTCATATTATTTACTGTGGTTATATAGTGAAATAAATAATTTAACACTAAATTTACGTGACCACAATATATTTATAACTAGCTTTTTTTGTTTTAAAAGTAATGGAAAAAAGTACCGTAATAAGTGTGTGCAATAAAAAATGGGCCCGCTTGGTGCGTTATGGCCCGAAATCCCCCATTGATCTACTAGGGGAGGCCCGCATTCTGCAGTGAGACGCGGCTGATACTGATCCGATAGTAATTTTAATTTAATTGAAATAAATACTTTTTTCTAATACGCTTTACGAATTATATAAATAAAATAAAATTTAATACAAAGTTGTATCGATGTCCCAATTGTTTAGTAAATTGTGAATGAGGCCTGTAGCACCATACCATACTGTGTCTCTCCAGTGCTGGATACAGGCCTCTCCCAAGGACCGCCATTACACACGGTCTTCAGCTCTTAATATTCAGTCACTTCCGGCCAAGTTAAATGTCTTAAACATTTAATTATGCGTTAAATGTCTATTGCAACCAAGTATAAGTATCGATAGTACAACACATTTAACGAACGACTCAGAAATTGTTAGCGCTACGGTCTCTTACCACTTGCAGATATATACAGCAATTACATAAACGCGTACATTGACGATATACTAATGACAGCTTAATGTTTATCCCAGAGGTACTAATCGATGGATGTTGCATTATATGTTGTCGTCGAGAACCAGATGGGGGAAGGTGAACGACCTAGCGGCCATGACCGTCCGACTGCTCTGTCCGTATTATTTATACACAGTATTACTGACCTCCATAACCAAAACAGGCTTTAAAGCCTTCTGGTTCCGTTACACTGACGTCGGTGAAGCAATTTGGCGAGGATGTGAGTCGTTATTATTTTTTAACGATTTCACCAAATAGATGAGTAGGTATAGTGTACACATTCTTCGCTGTCGTGGACTAAATGCGCTGTGAATGGAATTTACAACGGATTATAATGATGGGATTATTGCATTATTAGTCGAGGTCAACGACAGATGACACTGTATTTTTATGGAACTTTGAAGTTATGCTATATGAAATAATTTGAAATTTAATATTATAACAATGTTGTACTTAAGGATGCATAATTGATTATTAGGTGTATAAGCAGAAATAACTTAGTGAAATGACATATTGTGGTAGAAATATCTTGGGATTCTTACGTTACTAGATGAAGTTAGCGATAAATGTTTGTTTTTGTACTAAAATTTCCAGTTTCCA
Organism: Sesia apiformis; assembly: GCA_914767545.1. Lineage (NCBI taxonomy): Eukaryota > Metazoa > Arthropoda > Insecta > Lepidoptera > Sesiidae > Sesia > Sesia apiformis. The sequence goes on from OU611962.1 coordinate 2,403,479, forward strand.
GTTTTTTGTACTAAGATCTCATTAGTAGCTGTATTAGCGTAGATCCTATCTATGTCTATATAACTATCCTTCTTCAGCATAACTCCAATCCTTTTTTTGGCTTCGGCCAATGTGATCGTATTTGCAGTTTTTGATGCCTTGTTTTTTCTGTCATGTAATTTGCACATTTTCCTTTCATCAAGTTTATTACAAACGAAATGACAATAAAAAATCTAAAAATTATCTTGATAGACGAAGCGCAATTTAATCAAAATGAATTTCCGAGTCGAGCATGAAAGAGGACGACCAAAATATATCTGACTTTATGGATTTCTTGTTTCGAATTCCGGTGACAAATAACGCCACACTCAATGGCCCACACTAGGGTTCCCTGTGTGGTGGGTCCAGAGACACATACAGAGACAAACACAGACTCACACCCAGACCCGAACATACATTTGTCTTTTTTTTATTAAACAAATGTATGTCCGACCGACGATCGAACCCGAGACCTTATGCACAGCAAGCCGGGTCACTACCAACTGCGCCAATCGGCCGGTATAAAATTTCTAATGAGATTTTAATGATTAAATGACAAAGGAAACAAAGACATTATTCAAAATATAAATCCAACTTTGGTCACACATTCTTATCACAAATACCGCATCGCGGTTAACTGTGTGAATCACTAAAAATAATACGAAATTAAAAGCAATAATTTCTTCGGATTTAATATTGATTTTCTTATTTAGAGATAGAATAATTAATTTTAAATGTATGTAGGATCAGCCAGAATAATTTGAACAGTGGTTAAATTCGTATATTTTATGACATTAGTACCTACGTCATTAGTACGTAATGGCATTCTAAATTACTTAGAATATATTGATCTTTTGTTACGATATATTTTGCAAATTCTCTGTTTTTTTTTAATTTAGCCAATATATGTAAAGACCATTTGTACTGTCACTATGGATATTTCATGTAATTGTAGTTCATTCTCCATTTGCATCCATTTTTTAAATGTAATTTGCCATTTACTCTTATTATCAGCTTCTACCTCAACAATTAACTATTATACTTTTCTATTTGAAATGCTAAATATAAAAAAACTTTAATATTTCGCCTTTAATATTCTATTAAATATAAAAGTATTAAACACTAATATATTTTATTGAATTTCAGTTGTAGTCGGAATTTAGTTTCTCTTAATAAATTTTATTTCAGGCGTTATTTCGTAAAATTGTTAAAGTTTACACAAAAGAAATATTAATAAAAAATTAAAATAAAATGTTCTTATCTAATAAAATTCACTTAACTTATTTTATGCATGTCTTTATTGTCACAATTCAGCATATTTCTTATCGATTGAATTAAATATGTTACTTTATATATATCGGATTATTTCAATTTCAATTACCTCTAATCTCGTTCTAAATGACACAATTCTCTTTCGTAATATACAATAAAATGGTCAATGTGTGCCTCGGCAAACATTTGAAGCATTCCATACACATTATTATATTGTATACTTATTGTAAGATAAGATCTTTAAGTAAGATGAGAAAGTAATAAGTAAGTAAGGTCTTATTGTAAGATCTTACGATGAAGCTATCACATGAATCATCGTTTGTCTTTGATGAATGAATAATTAATATACGCATTTCTCATATTTATTTAAGGATATCACGTATTTATACTACGCATTCCATCAATATCTTATTTGAATTATTCTCCACTCATAACGGTCGGTTCTGTGAGGTTAACGATGGGTTAACGGATCTGCTTTTTCCTCCACCCGATGGATTACCGGTTTTTGGGTTGATGCTATGTTTTGTTTGCTCACGCCTTTCACGGGATGTCGTTATGATGATAGTTTCTGAGCAAGTGGTGCGTTGCTGCAGCTCGAGCTGTATTTATTGTTTGTCGTCGTTATCTTAATTCCATTTTTAATTAAACGTTTTAGATATAATAACCTATATAACAATCACCAATATCATGACAAATAGTTTATTTATTTGTCAAAAGATCTATTAATACAATTCTGTAATAGTCATCTTGTTTAGAAATGTCTAATTTTCATTCTAATGCATAAATTACTGTATGGTAAGTTCATTACGAATCGATATCGATTCGTAATGTAGATTACAATAAATAACATTGATTTTCTTCTTTACAGGTAGAAAACATGTCGTTCAGCATGACGCGGCGAAAAAGTTTGTCTACAAAGTGGACTTTAGTGTTATTAGTAGTGACATTTTGTCCGTTTGTTTATTCGCGACCTCAAGACACTTCACCATCTCCGATTGTCGGTGCTTCTACAAATAGTGTACAAACTGAAAAACCAACAGAAAATGTGACAAGGTATAGGTATAGGAATGTTAATTTAAGTTTAGATAAATCTAACGTACCCGTTGTCATTAGTATTGTAAATAATTCCAATATTAATAATAGAACATATTCAAAAAACATAGCTAGTGCAGACAAAACCACAAATTTGGACATTAGTCACTTTTATGTACATACATCAAACCATGATCGTAAACCAAACAATATGAATAGATTAAGTCGTTTATTATCTAACAGAAACAAAGACATAGGCATAACCTATATTAATAGCATGAATGATAGAAATAAAAATAAATTTAATACACCTTCAAATCAATTAATTGTCAATGAATCACATGAAAGAAGAAAACCGTCTATCAAAAAGGTTATAACAAAATGGACAGATAATGCAAAATATGAAGGTTTAGATTTTACTTACGAAACAACTACATCTGACGAATTCAATAAGAATAAATTTACATATGGCAGTTCTTTAGGTACAGACTACACAAGTACAGAAAATGTAAATAATCTATCAACCGAAGCGTCTGATAAATTGTTCCGTCCTTATTCAAACAATTTGGTTACCAAGAATAGCAATACAAATCGTTATAGACCACGACCCCAATATTCGGAAGAAACTCAAGTGTATTCTAGTAATGTTCATATTATTGATTCATATCCTTTCCCTAGCGCCAGACCTACGTACATATTCAGTACTCCAAGGCCTACCCCTATTATTACAAATGTTGGTGCTCCAAAGCCATGGTCTCGTCCAAATTTTCAAACTATACACCAAAAACCAACAACACAAAAACCCGTTCAGGTAAAGCCGGTAAAGGACCAATATAACTATCATAACTCTGTTCATAATTATCCGCAATATTCGAACAACGATTTTGAGGTCACAACTTTCCAGCCATCGACAGCTTACACAGAAAGAATCGTAATAAGACCGGAAGAATATAACGCGTCACCGAACGACTGCCCTACCATATTCCTTACTTTGAACAATACATTTCAAGGTCAAGCTAAAGAAGTTTGCCCTGATTTAAACATCGCTGTAAATACCAACGTGATAAACAAGAATGTTGTTATAGAAACAGAAGAAGAAGAGGACACAGAAAGTATATTTCCAGGTCCATTTGGGATCCCATTTGGAGAAGATTCAGAAGAAGAAGGAGTGATCGATAATGATTATTCTGCATCAGAAGAAAATGAAGAAGAACCCGAAAGTGCATCTGTAGAAGGATCTGAATTGACGAATTACAACGCAGGTAATTCTGTACAGTCAGAATCTTCTGAACCAGGGGGACTGGCATCTCCTAGTTCAGTACTCTCATCTATTAACAGGCCAAATAGGCCACATCATCCCAGTAACGATGACGACGATGATATATTTAGTTTCACTTCAATTTCGCAATTCTTCAAACCGGCTTTCAACGCTTTAGGTTGGTTTGCTGCCATGAATCCTTTTAATGTCGGCTTGTTATCACTGTTTTTAGCACCATTGGCATTTCTATTTACAGGGATATCTGGCTTGACAAGATTATTTGCTCCGTGGTTTGCATCGTACGCCAGAGAGGCTCCTAAAGAAGTTCACGCATACCCCATAGGCATGGGGTATGTACCCCAATGGCAATGGGATGATGAAATTAAAAGTTGGCATTTGAATGCTCATAACGATTACAGTGATAGGCGTTGGACAACACGTTTGCCTAGGAATAGTCAAGAATTAGATACCAATACGGAAAGTTCAATAAAGCCCACATTATTCTTTAAACTTAAACAATTTATGAAAGACTTCACAAACAGATTAAGAGCGAGGAATGTTAAACATTCAGATCAAAATAATCGCAAAAATAAGAGAAAAAAAAGGGAGACATGGACTATTCGGGTAAAGTAGGAACAGAGTAATGAATATTTATTACACCATTTTTCTAAGGAAGGTCGCGTAAAACAAATAAAGTTAATCTACTTTGTAGCGTGCACCGCAAAAGCAGATGTATGTTTACAAAATAAGTATGTGGACATGCATACATACCAAAATGTAAACAAATAAACATCGACAGAACTGAATAACCCCAATGAAAATAACATACTCGGGGAATTTTAAAATAATTAATGAATTACATATTAATGAATGAATTGTATTAATTAAATAATTAATTACAATATTGTATTTGTTAAACAACTGTTTAACAAAGATAATGTACATTAGTCAATTGGTCATTTGTATTAGTCAACAATGCATAATATTTTATTTTATCAACATACTTAGTAATTAAATAATTTTGAAATATTCGAAACTTTATTCCTGAAACATTTATTCGCTTACAGAAATAAGTAGCGCTAAATAATTATACATACTTATTATTTTAAAATAAGGCAGCTCAATTTCGAGTCTAGTATACCTGCAAGCGTATAAGGTGTATACGAGCATAAGTTGATTGCCAATTTGTTTTCACACCACTCAAAAGTGGATCTTCTCGTCGCCCGAAATATGGGTGTTGCTCGCACAGTGATAATTCGATTCAAAATGGCACTTCAAAGATATATCATTATACCCATGGTGGCGTTGCCAGAGTGGTATGAAAAATTAAACTGGGGTTTAACTCCGGGGTTTAATGGACTGAGTGCGGAGCAAATTGAGTGTGCGGGTGATAACATCTATCGCGTTTCAGCTGATATCTATAGCGCTTGTGTAAATTCTGGATATTTATCTATTGAAAGCGGTGGTGGTTCTTGTTCAAAAAAATAATAACGGGGACCTTTTCAGTCCGAAAATCTATAGCCGGATTTCGTTGGGTACAGTTATTGGTAAAATACAGGAAAAGTTAATAGACTGAAGCATAATATAAAGCTTATTAATGATTCGCAGTTTGGTTTTCGTACCGGCCTCTCAACAGACTCTGTGGTCTTTAGTCTCAAGTCCACATTTAATTATTATCTCAATTTAGTTATATACTGACGCACCCCATTTTACGCATGTTTTCTGGACATAAGTCGAGCAGTTGACCTAGTAAATATAATTTGATCTGGCAGAAACTCTCGTTGTCTAGCGTTCCGGAAAGAACAGTGGATCTGTTGAGATACTGGTACGAGACCCAAATGAATTTTGTGAGATGGGGCGACACTGCCTTTAGCAAGTATAGGTTAAAGTGCGGTGTGCGTCAGAGAGGGTTAACCTCTCCAGACTTTTTCAGTCTGTACATGAACGATCTGATGCCCCTAGGAGCTGAGGAGGTACCGCCCGTTTAAATAATCTCAGTCATTCTAACGATATGGTTCTCTTTAGCCCTTCGGTCTATATACTTAGGGAGTTACTGGGCCATTTGCGAGCGTCATCACGAACTCAAGTACAACGTATGGTACATAAAACTCAGATGACGGCGTATCGGTCGGGTAAGGGTCCGAAGAGGATTGCTGCCAGTTTTTTGGATGGAGCTTCAGTCGAGAGAGTGGTACGGTTCGGGTACTTGGGGCACATTTTGACTACGGATCTCCGTGGTGATGAGGACATGGAGCGTGCGCACGGGGCTATGGCCTTGCAGTGTAATATGCTCGTGCGCAGATATGAACATTGCAGTAAAGAAGTGAAGTTTAGGCATATTGTCAATGTTTCTATACGTGTCAGCTTTGTGTCCACTGCACTAGATGTGCACGTATTCTATTAATATGAATATGAAAGTACATTTCATTGTAATATTTTTATGTATTAATTTGTTTTATTATTTGAAACGTGGATGTTTACATGTAATAAAGGACTATTATTATTATATATTGTACATACTTTAACAAATAAACTGTTTAAAACAGTAGAAAATAATAATAATATAACAGGCAAAAGTGGAAAATTAAGTTTTAAAGGTTTGAAGATCCAAATTCTAACGCCGAGATGCAATTTTGTAATTTCAGGTAATAAATGAGGTTAGATTTTTTAACAGTTAATCGATTATAATTTTCTTTGAATCGATTAGATACTTTTAAACAAGATTTTTTTTCTTTATTTTCTCTTATTTTCTTCTAAATATTTAACAATTTATTTAAGTATTTATTTAAGTTTTAAAATTTATTTTCTACTAGCTGTGCCTGGCCACGCGTTGCTGTAGCTACCCAACAGATGGCGCTAACCCTGTTTTTACCTATTTTTGAGTAAAAAGCATGTTTTTTACCCTATGATAGGCATACAAAAACACGCGCGTATTCGAATGCAACCTTGTGTTAAAATTTCAAAGCAATCGGTGAAGAACTTTCGGAAATTTAAGATTTTGAACAAACGAACGTTTACGTTTTATAGAGTTATAGAGAAAGAAATCTGTAAACCAGTCAATACAATCATAACATCAAAACAATTAATTTTTGTGTTGTGACTTTTCAAAAGTTAATGTGTGACTAATAATTGCATACATAAATACGCCGGTCGTGGATGGATGAGAAGAGCCGAGGATCGTGTTTGGCGGCGAAACTTGGGAGAGGCGAATACCCAGCAGTGGACAGACATAGGCTGATGGTATGGTATGGTAATGAGTGATGTCGGCCGCCTATAGAATAACACCACCCCATCTCTTGCCGTGGATGTCGTAGAGGAGCCTAAGAGTCTAAGAGCCTAAGGACCTACACCACCTATAAAAGTCGACTTGCTAACCCGCTTGATGGCTTTGTGTGGCGTTTTAAGGTTATACATCCCTCATACACGCGACAATGTGCATGAGGAGGTCTATATCCAGCAGTGGATACTGAAAGGGCTGGTAGCATTGCATTATTGCATTACTCATTACTGCATAAATTAGTTGCATAAATAATACTGATTTTTTTCTAATGTTTTGCAATGCAATGAATACTCCATTGCTATAGTTTCTTTTAATATTTCTGACACACCCGAAAACAAAGTAGGTATTTTAAAATAATATTTTTTTATATCATGTCCCATGTGTTACGTTTTTAAGTATGTACAAATTAGGTAGTTTAATTGAAGTATGTAATTTATGTAAATGTTGAATTAAAAGATTTTGTTTATATTAATTACAGTAGTCTTTTTATTTAAATAATTAAAAACCTTACACTAATTGCATGATGAGTTTAATTAAACCTATACCCACATTAAAATGACAAGTTATAAATATATAAATGTTGGAGCGACAAGGAGTGACAAACGTTAAATTAAAAATTATTAGTGAACTCAAATGTATATGTTAATACATTATTTTCTCAATGATACATACCTACTGGATGTTTTTGAATTTGAAGACCAATTAGCACAGTTAGTAGAGCCCATGCCTGCTGTGCAATAGGTCCCGGATTCAATTCCCGGTCGGAAGAAGACAGGTGTTTGTTCGACACAGGAAACCCCAGAGTTTGCCATTGAGTGTGGCGTTATTTATTTATTTATTCCAGAAGACTGACGTCATGGATTCTGCTTATATCGGAGTTCATTGATTAAATTTTTTCTTCCAACAACAAACAGTTTTTATGCTTTATATTTGACAAATTTGTATGTAAAATTGGGTAAAAATTAAAAAAAAATGAAATATAAAAATCATTTGTAAACAAGTTTTAAACGATTTTCACCCAAATAGAATCCATTATTTCAGGTTTCAGGAATAGTCCAGACACATCCTGTATAATAATAAATTAAATTTTATTGGTATAAGTATATGGTATAAGTAAGTTATGAAAATCCCGAGGTTTTTAATTTCTCATTAAAAATACGGGGATTAATTTATTTATTTTTATAAATAAATAAAGGCGAGCTTAATATCTGGCATTCTCTACCTTTGGGTTGATCAGAGAAGTTCGATTAGGAGGTGCATGCAAGACACAATTTAGATCAGCTATACTCTAAGTGTGTTCCGCGGAACCCTAGGGTTCCGTGATACCTCTGTCGGGGTTCCGCAAGAATTTAGAAATAAAAAAATCAAAACACCTCTCTCTGGTCGCTCCGCGGCTGTGCGGACTCCGCGGCCGCGCGGAGACAAAACGCTATGAATGTTATTTATTTATTTATTTGTATTTGTATAAGCTTGTGTTACATTAGCTGGTACAATATCTCATAAGTTTGGTCTCAACAATTTTATACTTGTACAACGCGTTCGCTCTAAGTTTGCCGGTCTGTGGAATGCGCGTACCCTCCCCCACGTGACAACAAAATTTATAATGTGTCATAGTTTTACCCAAATATCTAACGTACACAATTTTTATTGTTACAATTAAATAAAAAATTTCGAACGTCATACACTCATACCTATCGCCAGCGGCAAACTTAAAACGAGCGGGTAGTATACTTGTAAGCGCTCAGTCTCTTTGATAAAAGCCGCCTCTGAATTAGACGCTATAGTTGTCAACTAGCGACTTTCGTCTCTAACTTCAAAGGATAAAGTCGATATTGTTTACAACGCTATTTTTAAATTTCTGTTTTTATTTTTGCTTTTTGTTTATCAAAGGTGCCGACTCGAGTATTTTCGAGAATATTTGAGATCGAGTCTAGGACTAAGTATAAAAGCGGCGATCGCGCGTTGGCGTCGTCAGTTGATGATTAGCGTTCGGAGCGATAAGTTACTACCTACTTACAAGCTCGCTAGCGAGAAACTAGTGTTCATTGTTTTACTGCCTGCTGTATTCTGTTGTCTCAGTTTTATACATTTCTTCCCTGTAGGTTCTAAATTTAGTCTCTTATACGCAGTAACGATTGTGCATTATTTAAACCCCACTATCCTGACTTGTAACATTATAAATAAAGAAGAATGGAACGTTGGCTTAAAGGTGTTAAACGTGTTCCAACAACATCTTCTAATGACGCTGAATGTTCAAAAGCAATGCGCGCGGAGAATTTAGCAATCACCGATCCAGAAGATGATGCCACGAGTGCCACGACGTCAAGCTCGACGGTTTCAAAGACGAAAAAAAGGAAGTATGATGAATCTTATATCAGTTTCGGATTTGTTGATTCCAACGGCTCACCTCTCTGCATGCTCTGTAGTAAACTGCTTCCTAATAGTTCCATGGCACCTGCCAAATTGCGTCGACATTTAGAAACCGTACACCCCGAGACTAAAGACAAGAATAAAGAATTTTTTGTTCGCAAAAAAGATCAGTTATTAGAAAGTCAAAAAAATATGATGCATGTAACACAAACTACCAACGAAAAGGCCACGGAGGCATCATACTTAGTTAGCTATCGCATTGCACAAGCAGGTGAAGCGCACACTATCGCTGAGAAATTAATAAAACCATGTGTATTAGACATAACAAAATGTATGCTTGATGAAAAATCTGCAAAGCATCTTTCTACTGTTCCGCTATCAAACGATACTGTTTCACGACGAATCCATGATCTGGCAAGCTACGTCAAACAAGAACTAGTTACACGTCTACAAAATACACGATTCGCTTTGCAAATGGACGAGTCGACTGATGTCGCTGGTTTGGCTATCCTGCTGGTTATTGTGAGATATCCATATAAAAGTTCTTTTGAAGAAGACATGCTTATGTGTTCATCGCTGCTTACAAACACTACCGGGGAAGAAATTTTTAATAAAATAAATATATTTTTTGAAGAACATAATCTCAGTTGGAACAATTGCATTGACATTTGTACAGATGGGGCCAAGGCGATGACAGGTAAAACAGCAGGAGCAGTGTCACGAATGAAAAATAAAGCGCCTAATTGTAGTTCCAGTCATTGTATTCTGCATAGACAAGCACTTGCGATGAAGCAAATGCCGTCTAATCTAAAATTAGTTATGGATGAAGCGGTAAAAATAATTAATTTTATCAAATCACGACCACTACAATCCCGATTGTTCTCATTATTGTGTGAAGATTATGGCAGCAAACATAAAACACTGCTGCTCCATACAGAAGTGCGATGGCTGTCTCGGGGAAAAACTTTAACAAGGCTATTTGAACTTAGAGCCGAGTTACAAATGTTTCTTTCAGCAGATACTTCTTTTAATTTGAAGGACCGTTTGTATGATAAAACTTGGTTGTTCCGATTGTCTTTTATGGCGGATATCTTTCAAAAACTTAACGAATTAAATTTATCGTTGCAAGGTAAACAGACAACAGTGTTTCAGGCCTATAATAAAATAACTGCTTTTAAAAGAAAATTAGATTTTTGGATCATTTGCATTGGTAAGAAAGAAATAGAAAGTTTTACGTTACTCAGTGAGTTTGTTAGCGAAAACGACTCAGAAATGTTTGAAGATAATGTGTTTGAAGAATTGGTCCAATATCTCAGTTCGATGCGCGCATCTTTTGAAAAGTATTTTCCCGAAGAACACAATACAAAAATTAAAGTGAACTCCTGGATTCATAATCCTTTTTTACCCAACTTGGAAAAGCCTGAAAACATGTCAAATGAGATATATGAATCTCTTTTAGAAATGTCATCAGACACAAGTATGGAGTCATTGTTCAAAACGACGCCTCTTAATGATTTTTGGTGCAGAATCCAAGATGAATATGCAATGCTTGGCCAAATGGCTCTGGATATTCTTCTCCCGTTCCCAACTACATATTTGTGCGAAACAGGATTCTCTACCTACGCAGCCACGAAAACAAAATATCGCAATAGACTGGACGCCGAAGCTGATATGAGACTCCAACTTTCTTCCATCAAACCTGATATCAAGCAATTGATGAAAAATAAAAAACAGTTTCATACCTCCCACTAGTTAGATTTTTTCTTTTTTAATGTTTTCTATTATTGTCCTTACCAAGTGGTGAAGTAAATAATAATTAGTAACTGATACACTGTACTTTTATTATGCTGATTAATATAGAATACACTTATAAAAATAATTGTTTTATTGTAGGGTTCCATCAAGTATTTTGCTTCCCAAAAGGGTTCCGTCATTTAAAAAGTTTGAGAACCACTGATTTAGATGATGTGGTGAAATAAATATAACACATTATTGCATATATATTACAATCTCACACACATACATAAGAATAAATATAATATATACCAAGTATACATAATCAATGAACACATTATATAAATTAAATATCTAAATAAGTTACATTAAGAGAAACAATTAAAAAAACATGCTGACAAAAGTAAAATAAATATGAAAAAAAAATATAAAGCAAAAGGAGCTGACTAGCGATGAGAAAATGGAGACGTAATGTTCTGGAAGCACCTTTTTAAAAGAGATTTGGTTAGGAGATTTCTGGACGTCATGGTGATCCAGAGTCTAGCTGCCTGAGCAGTGAAAGATTTGGTCATAAAGTCAGTGCGGCAAGTAGAGACTTGGAGTAAGGAGTTGGTAGCAGAAAGAAGATGATGGTCGTAGGTGTCACCCAGTAACTTAAGTTGTACGTATTAAGATTTTTTATATTCTAAATCGGGTCTGAACGCGTATAAAAAGGTATTTGTTTAACTTATTTTTCTACTCGACTAAGTAGTCTGAATATGGAATAATAGGAATAGAAGGTAAACAAATATCTTTGTTATACGCGTTCAGACCCGATTTAGAATATAAAATGTGTATAAAACGCGCAAGTTTAGAAAGTTTTATATTAAGATAGCTAACAATAACCTCGTACAAGGACACTACCTATTCCGATCTTAATGTGCGAAAAATTTACACATATGAAGATTTTCTTATAAACTGTCAGTGGTCCTTGACGCGCGAACATTTGCACGAATTACTTTAACGCGTGGCCAGGAAGACTACAATAATTTCATAATAAAATAATTAATTAAAACACGTCATTTGTGTTTTATTTTGTTTTCCTACTGCCATGGAAAATCAGCAAAAATATGATATTACGAAGATGTGGAAAGTGTAAAACGTAATAATTTATTCAGTAAAATTAATAAAGAAATAATTATGTTTGTCTATCTTTTGAAATTTAGATACGAGTTTGAAGAATTCAATTATCAATATGGGATTGTACGGTGGGACTATGAAAATTTTTGTCAATTTCGCTTTCGATTCGTTTGAAAGAACAGACAGTGATAAAGTTAGATAATAGATATATAAATATAAATTTATATAATATATTTATTTCAATTTAACTTGTCATAGTTAGATTCGCAAACGAAAGTCGCCCATGTTTTAGAAAAGTCAACTTTGAAGTGTTCAACATAAGCATTGGTGGACGTATATTACCACAAAATGCGACCTTCTAGACTAGTAACTGAATCAATAATCAGTTAGAATTATTTCACTTTCTCATTAAAAGTAGGTATTTATAAACATTATGTGTTCAACATATATAACATTTGAATATATTGCGTAACACAAATGTGTTTCTTGAATATGACAGTACAATATGCTGATTTATTTAAGAAATTCGCAATGTAAATATAGATTTGATCACACGACACCAGTCATATTAAATCGATATCCGTGCTGGACTAAATGCCGTTCATTTTTTGAATATTATTTTGAATATAATAAAAACCATTATGTTTTTGGAATATTTATGGTGTACTGTAGCGTTCTATGCAAAAACTAAATAAATATAATCGTATTTGGTTGCTCTATCATTAAATAATTTTACATAATCAGACCATAACATCTATTAACAGTTACCTTTTTTATTTCTCAGGAACGCTACGGAAAATCCAGCTAAAATCCTAGAGACGGAACCATCGACACCTTCACCTACAACAGTAGTCGTCGATTCATCAAGAAAATATGTCAAGAACAAGGCTCCTGTCATTGAATCAATCAAAATGGTTGCCAATCAATTACTTGAAAGTCCTTCAAATTCTTCAGCTGAGACACCATTTGTCACTGACAGCAGAATACCGCCTAAGCTCAAGAACCAAGTAACAAAGCATAAGTTAAAGACAAGACACGAAAACACGGAGGAACATACAGAAAACTCTCATGCAGGCATAGCGGTTCCCGTAACTATGGAAGAATTGGAAACCGAAAACAAAATTAGTGAATCGTCTACTTCAAATGAAGGCATTTCAACTTGGATTTTACTAAGTAACCCGACTAATAAAGACAATGCATCAGTATCTACTGAACCAACTAAATTTGATGATAGTGCTAAAAAACAAAAGCCAACTGTCTCTAAAAATAAAAACAAGAGGCCTCATAATAAAAACCCAATAGCTAAACGTCCTATAATCGGCAGTACAAATAAATCTGATCTCGTCGCAGGTGGTTCGGCGATAAATGAGAATGTTTACAACAAGATTAAGGATACAGTTCTATCAAATGTACAGAAGAATAAGAATATACAAACGCAGCGTCCGACTACAGTTAGCTCTACAACTTCGTCTACAACTGAGGCATTGACCACAAAGAAAGAAAATATTACAAAAGCCCCAACATCAGTCACAGCGGTAGTTAAAGTCACGCCAAAACCTACTAAAAAGAAGAATAAAAATAAACAAAAAGTTAGTTCGACAATAACACCAATTGCAGGTGAATCTGCTTCACTACCGATGGAACCTAAAGAACAGGAAATTGAGTTGGAAATTAGTACACCAGCTACGACCACTAAAAAACCAAAAAGGAGTTCTACTAGGAAGAAGAACAAAACAAAGAAACGTAAAACGAAACCTAAGCCTGAAGAAACAAGTATCAGCGAAGTTAAAACAAGTAACAAAACAAAGGCTAGTAAAACATCCAAAAAGCCAGGTAATCCAACTGGTCCAATAACGACACAGATTTACAACTATCTTTCAAGAGAAGTTATGCCATCCGTCGGAGTAGGTGTCCTTGGTCTAGCTGGTTTGGTTGGTATAGCCAGCTACTTCCTCTATCCTTTTGCTACACCTATTAGAAGGACCTTTGAGGTAGACAAAAAAGATGATATATACAGACACAATGCTGAAGAATATGCTAATGAAGGTAATGGACAAGCTGAAGAAGAAATGCTTGGGTCAGTTCTAGCTGGAATGCCAGCCCATGCTAAACAGAAACTAAATCCTTATGCTGCTCAAACTTCCCATATCAACAGATATCCTGTAAAAAAGGAACAAGATGTCAGATATCGTCAAGTAACTAATAAATACGAACCAAACTATAATGTACGTTATCCCCAACAGAAGACTGGTATAGCACATGCAGCTGTTTATCAACAACCCATGAATTTTAATACGGAATATGAAACTCGGCATGTTTATACAACGGAAGGCAAGTATTTGTATGAAAAAGCAAGTTCATATGCCCCTTATCCAGCTGTTGAACCCATATATGCTGCGCCACAGACAGGACCTTCTGGAGTCTCGTCTTACGGAAACGATGCTTCGAACTCTGTAGTATACGGCGTAAAACCGTCGCCTGACACAGATTTTAAACCAGTGTACCCATTTGAAGCACAATTTTATAGCGAAACGACAAGTAACCCAGTAACATATCCACCTACGTCCATGTACTTAGGTTCGAATGATGACGCTGAGCAATCTCAAGACAATAACTATGCGGAAAATGATAACATAAACAATGTCGGTGCAGACAATAAGTTCGTAGTTGGAAATGTACCTAAAGAGTTGGTAGAAACAGCCACTCCCGTAGTAGTACCGGAACATGGTCCACGAAAGTTGAACAGAAGAAAGAGGCAAGTATTTCACGGTAAGAGAAGTATTACAAATTCTATTGAAGAAGTATTGAAGGCTGCGAAAGAAAACAATACTGATATTTTTATCAGCAACGAAATCGATGAAGCCCTTGGTCTACCTACAAAAAATCTTGCACCCGTAACTGAGTCGATGCCATTGATAAGTGACGTGACTAACCCACCTGTAGAGAAAGACATATTCCCAGTTTACGCTGTATCCATAGATCCAGCAAATGAAGAGAAAACTACGTCTACGGATACACCAACGATGACAAAAGATGAAATCATTGAGAACGTGTCCACAGTTCCAATTGACAATGACAGACAAGAAAAAACCACGACAGAATCGGAAATGTCTAACGAGTTGGAGGCAACAACTAAAACTTTCAGAGTATATGAAGTATTTTCTTCTCATAATCCAACCGTTGTTACTGAAAAAAGCAGCCCATTAGTTATTAAAGACGAAACTAAAGTCGAAACCACAACATTATTCAGAAACCTGAATACGGAAACTACTACAGAACTTAAATCGGAAACTATATCGACGCTGCCACCTTCTCCGTCACCTGTCATGGAAACTGAGGCCCCAAATGCACCAACTACTGGTACATTGAGACCTACTTCGAATTCTGATGTAATAACCTACCCACCTTTGTCAAATCAAGAGGGAGGTTTCTTCACTTTCTTGAAGCGTCTTGTAGAGTTTAAATACAGGCTTGGATTAAGCATTCTTCAGACCACGTCGGACTCACTGAATAGGTATTTACGTAGTATGGAAGATAGTATGCAGAGACTTGCAAAGGCATCTAAGGCGTAAAGAGAATTTTAGTATTAAGATCGCTTGAGATACTCACCGAGGTTAAGTTGATTATTTATTTTAATCTTGCAATAATTAAATATTGCAATCTGTGGTAATAGAAAAACATTATTGTCGTAGATATCCAGATTGGACGATATATAAATTTTCAAAATTGAATTAAAGCGTTGTTAAATTAATGAAAACACAGTTCGTTAGGGTTAATATATATTTTTGGTTTGGTTTATGTACTAATGTACATATTCTTACTATATTATGACGAAAGCAATACAGAGCATTTATTTTTTTGTATACATTTTGAATCCAAACAATTCATAATATTGCTTATTTGATTTAAAAATTCATTGCGTAATTATATAGAAACAGGGAAATGTAATTTAGAATTTATAAGTACTTTTTTTTCAAGTTGTTATAAATGTATATTTTCAGAACGTAATCCTCGACTGAATATAAATATTTTTTGAGGAAAACCTGCTGATTTTATATTGTGATAGAATTTAAATTCTTTCTTTATTTCTTATGAAAGGTTACTTTTATTTATGTAATCTTTTGTAAAATATTATTATAGTTATGTAAGATGCTTAGTATTTACTGGAAATTATGTAAGTTAATACTTTTATAAAATGCAATTGTAAATACGATAATAAACTTTTTATTTAATACTTTTTGTATTTTATTTAGGCAGCTCATATACATAATTATGTCGGGAGAAGTGAACTAAATTAATTTAATTTAAATAATTATGGGCCAATAGTGAATAGTTTGAAGAAGGTTATACCTACCTAAATTTTTAAATAACGAAACACACAATTTTTTCTGAAATTTTCAAGATATAAAGTAATAGGTTTAAAATATTATAACATTTGAGATTTTCGGATTTTCACACATAATTATTTATTTAAACGGGTATCCAGAAACAGTCTGCGATATTTCTAAATAAAAGATAATACTACATACCTACCTATTTGCCCCATAATATTGTAGGATAGGTACCTATTACATTTTGATATGGCTTTAAAATTTTGGAAATTATAGGAATTATAGTGATCGAACACACCAAAATGTAAGCCATTTCGGTATATTTGCTCTCAATAATAATTAATTTAAAATAATAAATAAATATTTGTCATAGTTTCATCGAATATTTAATATTTCTAATACTAGCGCCATCTAGTGACTTTCGAACGTACTTCAAAAAGTCCATAATATTGAAGTATAGAACTACGTCTCTATCTAATACGGCTATTTCATAACAGATGGCACGGTATACAATCTTTTTATTAAGGATTTTAGTGTTATAAAGGGACTTTTTTGTTTTTTTCTTTATGTAATCTCTAAACGAATTGTTTTATACAATAAATAAATATTTTTCATATTTTCACTGAATATTTAATGTCTCATTTATACGTTCGGGCGAACATCTCGGCGAAACGTTAGGCGAGAAACTAGGTTACAGGAGTCGAGCGTTCGCATGTTAGGCGAGATCACAATCGATACTTTGTTCTCGAACATGAATGACCTAAAAATTATTGCTGCATCAACGTTATGTTTGATGAATTTATACAACTATTACTATTGTTTATATTATGTCAAAAAGATATAGAGAAATAAGAAAAGGGAGATAGATGGTGGATGGCCTGTCACTGAACCCTCGACTGAGACTGGTCGGTGACGAACATGTAAACAGACGTTCGTGTTTCGTCCGAACTCCTTTTGACTCGTGCACAAAAAGCGACGTCGAGGCGAGCGTCCGTTCACGTGTTCGTTCTCGCGCGATTCGTCTGCTTTCGGCGTACATATTATAAACTATACGATTATCGCCATAACATTGCTGTGAATAGTGGCGCCCTCTACTGACTATGAAGCGTACTTGAAACTAAATAAATTCGTAATAATGAGGTATAGAGCTGCATCTCTATCTAATACAGCTGTTTCATAACAGATGGCACTGTCCATAAACTTCTTGTTGAGGATTTTAATATACTAATTATAAAATAAATTGTTTTTCGTTTATGTATAAGGGGTAAACTAAAAAAACTAGGGAAATGATTTTTAATATTCTTTCACTGTTGGGAAGTTAAATTAATGTATATGAACATAAGTTCCCCAGGAAATTTCAATATTTGTAATCACAAATATTCGAAAAAAGAAAAGACAGTTAATGAAATAACTACAGCTAATCTTTGACTAACAAAAAAAGCTTTGACGCTCGTTTTCTCGACATTGACTTTTTGTGGATTAATACACAAACGCAGAACAACGCTAATATAAAGAGTAAGTATAGGTAAGTTTTTAAAATGTTCTCTACAACCATTTGTTTCAAACCTAAAATTGCCCTGATAATCTTTTCTTGTATTTTATCACCTTGTATATAAATTAACTGAATCTTCCCAGCGCAGTATAACACAGCGCAGATTAGAAGCCTCATGATATGCGCATATTGGCGCTTCCCTTGATACGTAGTGTGAAAGTTTTCTAACTGTAAGTATGTATTTACTATTTTCTTGTTGCACAAATAGTCTGCATGTGGCTTCCAGTTAACGTGGCTACCTATGGTGACGCTAAGAAACTTTATCTCATTAACTTGTTCTAAGGCATTATTATTAAATTGTATAGTAATAGTCTGAGGTCGTGACTTAGAACAATAGAATTGCATGCTTTTGGATTTATCTATTGTATATTTATCAGGAGTTTATTGTTACTAAACCATTGTATAAGTTGTTTCAGAGCAATGTTAATTGCATTCTCATATTGCTTTAATTTTTGACATTCAATTAATAATGTTGTCTCCAGCAATGAGTACCATTGGATATAAGTAGTCCTGGGATACTTCCTTGTGGCACTCCAAATTTTATGGCGCGTAGCATAGATTTTGCATTCATATATTTATTATTAATGTATTATATTTAGGTATGACCTCATAAAATGAGCAAGTTCCCTTACCTGTAATTATATAAGTTATTTAGTAGTCTTGCATGGCAGATCATTATGCCGAATACACAAAATACACAAAATTTCAGAACTGCACTCAAAGATTTTAATTTGATTCAAAATTAACGCGTTTGACCGCCCCCCCACGCTTCCCTCCCCGGGAGAGACTTCTGGCTGCAGCGCTATGTGCTTGTCAGCTAGTAAGGAAGGACTTTATATAAAACTTTTCACTGCACCTTATCATTTTTAATTTTTTTAGCCAGCTCTTAGACCAAAATGCCATCATTGGTTTTTACCACGTCAACATATGTATTATAAAATGTATTAGCTATATGAATTGAATTTTCCAGAATGTTTTTGTTATATTTGAATTGAGATATGTCTGCTTTCGGTTGGTTATATTTACTTTTGTTAGTAATTTGCCATGTTGCTTCGCTTTTGTTAATAGGTTTATGTATAATGTATATGCTTCGTGTTTTGTAGTGAGTTAGTAGTAATTCTTTTCTTCTTCAAAATTTTGTTGTATTTTTCTATAATTCTACATTATTATTCTACAAGCCATTAGGTATAATTATATTATTAAATATACATGGATACATTACGATAACAACTGATCGATAAGACCGTTGCTATAACTTCGCGGTTAGTTCGCGATCGGCTTATGTTACACAAGCTAATATTCGCGGCAATATTAAATTAAACTTTGGTCTATTATGAATTTGGCGGGATTATTAAGCGGCGGTAAACCATTAGAATATTTAAAGCAACTATATTATTAGTAAGTTAGCTAAACACATTATTGTGATAATGGTGTAGTAGATTCTGTGTATTTCGTGAATCTGAAACATGTAACATTAAATCGTACCTTAACAAACCATTTTGTCGTCCACTGCTGAATATGGGTCTTCTCATACACATTATCTTGGGAACGTAGGACGTATGGCCTTAAAATGTCATGCTGGCCAAGAGATATACATGGTATAGTTCCACAAGCTTGTGTTACCACTTTGGTTTACGACATCAACGGCAAGACACGGGGTGATGCTGTTCTACAGCAACTGGCCGACACTACATCGTTAGCTATTCTAATATTAATAGATAACACTGCCTAATATTGCTAGTAGATATTAATTAACTATATCAATAAAGTTCAATTTCGCAATGCAAACACCGATTTCTAGGATAAAATCAATTACTTGCCAGAAACTAAACGAAATTTAATAAAAGCCTAAACATACTAAAGTTTGTATAGTGCTTGCAACTCGCTCAGAAAGAAATTGTCAAAGGGAATGCACAAATTACTAAATAGGGTGCAATAATTCCAAAATGAATTCAAAATCAGGATCGAGCGTTAAAGCATCAAGTCTGTGAATTGAAACGACCTCCGACCGAATCACCAGCTAACTACATCAGTTCGTGGGTTCCTGACATTTAATATCACTCGGTCTGCGGTTCACCGCAAACGTGTATTCGAGCTGGGGTTGTTTGTATATTGATTGGTGGTTGTCGAAACGTAGAATTCACGTGTTGCTTTCCACTTGACTATATGTTGTGAAGTATTGTTTGTGATGATTTGAGATGACAGGGGGCGAGAGTTAAGGAACAGTTTGTTTACTGTCTTTTGTATATGATGATGTCTACTGATGTCTATTGTTTTTTTTTGTATAATACGAGTTATTCTTTTACTCCACTCGTGTAACAAGCAATTGGTTTAATTCAGGAACAAGTACATATTAGCTACAATACGCCTACCTCAATGTGGGGTAGCTGTTAGCATTAACTAGATGAGTTGTTTTGCCCAAGTTATTCAAATGTTGTACGATTAATTTCAATAGAGATTGTAATTAAGATTTTGAAATTACTTTCTGACTTCTATTTTACTGTTTTCTGTTAAAGCGGTTCCTTATCTCATATTTTAAATTGCCGACTATCTAACTTCAGACTATTACTTGAAATAACCTGAAAGATAAGACAAAGTCTCCCTTTAGGGAAAGGAAAACATTAACGGTTTGACTTCTCCATGGTGACACTTCCTGACCGCTCTGGGTCGTAGAGTTATGGTATAATGGGCCACTTAACGGATGGGCGTTCATTGTTTAGAGCGTTAGAATTTGAGTGAAACGCACTTTTAGGGAAAGGCGGCGTTTATTCCGTCTAGAAACAGGTGAAATTCTACCAAATCATTTGATCTGCAAACTAAATTGATAAAAATACATAGAAATTGTTTTTTTGTTAATATAATTCTCATCTTAAAAATAAATCGTCAGATAATTAATTACTGGCATTGTTCCCACCAGAAGGCTTTCAGTTGCCTTATAGAAGGCTAGTAGAAAAAATATTCAAAATTCAATATGTCGCCGGTCATTATGACCCAACCTCAATGTCGCGAGGTTAATCTTTAGATCAGACAAGAGTAATTGTAATTCCGGCTGTAATATTTTATAACAATCAGTAGTTTGCATACAACAATATAGTTTGCAGTCAGGTAGAAAAATTCTCTCATAATATTAACTAACACATTTTTAATTTTTACATATGTCTTAATATGAACTTTCTGGACACCACTCCACTCAGCTCGTAACAATGATCAGTGCTACCCGGTTGTTTAGTATGTCAAAACTGACTGAATTTAAAAAAAAAAAACATTTAATATCTATTCTTCTGGCAACCTTTCAGCTATGGAGTTAAGACCCGCGTCTTGTTGTTGATCGTCGTCGCATATGATAAATGTACATTTGTGAAAAAGGGTAATCATGACCGAACCTCACTATCGATGTAACTATTTAATGAACCCATTCTCATCTGATTCACTTCCCCTAGAAGATGCCAACCAGGTTTCTTTGATAAAAACGTATGATGTGTCATCTAGTCTATTCCCAAATCGATGGGAGAGGCCTATATCCAGCAGTGGTAAGACGCAGGCTGATGGTATGTTATCGACTACATTTAGAGGATTATGTAATTAAACGTAATGTTATCTAATCTAAGTGACCTTACTGGCAGTATGGAATTTTTTACTTTGATTAGGATTGAATAATAATTTCGTTATTTCAAGATTCTGTTCAAAAAAGAACATGTTTTAAAAACTTTTAAAATAAAGTTTTAAAATAAAGCAAAAAAAATATCTTTTTGTTAATTTTGTATCTGGGAAACTAGACCCTCTCGAGGTCCCTCTCCTCAAACAATATACTTCAATGTACCTTCAAATACTAGAATTCGGTTTACAAAAAACACTAGTTTAGGCACAATGGCACATGGCACAATGGCACAATGGCATCATTCTTCTACAAACATACATGAGAGACAAACTTAATAATAATAATTAATAATAACTGCCCACCACGTTCCCACCGCAAATATTCTCAAGTTCTTATCAGGTTAATTTTCGTAATGAATTTGGAAAATTATATTTATACTGGATTATTTACATTTTTAGTTGTCGAATAAGCCATTTATGAAACAAATTTCATCAACAGTCAACTACCGTGTAAAAACGAGCGTTTTTAAACTGTTACGTTTCAAAAATTAGTGCATGAAGCCGCAGATTTTACGACCGTACAGCGGCATCCGATCAGATAGGCCTCGTCACGGTTGAAACAAAGGAATTTATTATTTTACAGTTCGGCAAAGGATTAATGCAGCCTGTTATTTTCATGTTCACGATTTACTAAGGTTTTGCTTGACTTTGATGTTACATTTTTTTAAAGAAGTGTATTTCTATTCACCTACAAAATCTACCTACAAAAATGAGTAGTCGTGATGCGTAATCAGAATTTTATTTTATTTTAGAAGATCTGTCATATTTCAGCCGAGAATAACCGGCGCGTCACCACTACTACTCGAGGTAACTGACTGATTACAGGTTTGTATAATATTTAAAGTGTATACTGTGTATTTCAAGTAGACATTTTTGTATTGTTTTTATAGAAAGGAAGTGGCAGACGAGCATACAGTCCACTAGATGCTAGTGTCGCACATGGACATCTGTGAAATATGAAAACATCAGTTCAGAATGATAAATTGGCACGGTTCTGGGTGCGCTGTCTAGCTTTGGAAATTTAGGAATGGATTTGGACAAAGGATTGGGAAAATGAGGAGGATTAGGGTAGGATAGGATGGAAATGGACTTTGGCTTAATATACAATACTTAAAAAGAAAAGTGTATCGGACTTTCTAGAAGTTGCATTAGACTGTACACTGTACAGATGATGGGGTCTTATCAATAAATCTAAAATGGAATTGGACTAGACACATCTACCGCATGCATTCGGAAAGGTGGGCGAAAAGGGTCACCGATTGAATGCCACCAGATGGAAGCAAATAGAGAATGGAAACAGAAGTTCATAAACTTGTTGAAGTATGACATTAAACCGAACGATCTGGCACAATAGAAAGGAGACCTTTGTCCAGCAGTCTGATTCCAGATTAAAAGAATAGATGTTTTTATCCACAATCCTACAAAATCTCCCATTCCTATATATTATTAGAACCACCATTGTTTCAACGGCGCTTTTGTGTTTAAATTCCGCCCAAATCATTCCTTAGTTACTACGTCCTTTCAACAATGGACCGTAATTTATTCGGGGGTTAATTTCCTATACAGTTTTGTATCTATGTTCGGGGAAGGACGAGCGGTTCCGATCACTGTGGAATTGTAAACTAACTTCATTTTTAAGCATTCGAAACGGGCTTAACGCTCACAGATGCAATAATTTATAGGTGCGGCGGGGAACATTGGAACTTCCTTGACAAAGAGTTACTGGATACAGTGCGGTATTTAAGACACATTATGTCGCGAAGCAGCGACTCTGAAATGTGTGAGATTGAGAATGAATAATTTTCCCTCTTTTAAAATCAGGTGGTGCTATAATTATTTTGTAATTTATGTTCTAACAGCTCTATATAAATATTCGTAATTGAACGCGACGTACTCGTATACGATCTCAAAGGTAACTAATTAATTACGATTCGTGTAATTGCGACAAAGGGAGTAAGAAACGAAAGAAGACGATGTACGGCCTTTTTCATGTTCTCGAGTATCGTAACCTACTTTTCATTATTGCACTCAATTATTGATTCCGTATTGATGTAATTATTGATGTCCGTTCGTCTACTGTTCATGCCCTTATTGTGTCCGGGCGGTTTTATGGACCTGGGAAGACTTTAAGTCACTATTTAGTGAAAGGGTCCAAACACTACCGTGCCAGGTTAATTTTAGATGATGTGGAAACTTTGATTTTGGCGTAGGATTTCTGTTAGTGCCTTTTAGAAGTTAACGTTATTTAATGGCTACGTGAATATATCCAAATAAGTAAATTTTTATTTGTGTACTTATATTGGTATATAACATTAGATTGGTGTAACATTAGTTGTCCTCACTCCAACATATTATATTTGTGTAATATGATAGAATTAAAATTGATGTTCTGCCTCAATAAGCGTACAAAATTTCACTTTCATATTTTATTAATTAAAATGAGCATTTAATTATAATTATGTTGCTTTAAATACAATTAAATTCCATTATTCGTATCAGTTACTCATTTTGTAATCAAATTTTAATTTTCGAGTGTCCTTGTATCAGCCTATAACTTCCCACTGCAGAACACTGGCCTCCCCTAGTGTATCACCGCGCGGGTCCAGGGTGGATTGCCTAGGCAAACTCGATATTTTTTTTTCCAGCACGCATGTATCCTCACGATGTTTTCCCTCACCGTCGAGCTGGTGACGATTTTTAAAAATACGTACTCATGTAGAAACTCAATGGTACGGGCCGAGGATTTCAACACACGATCACACGAATGTGATTCGAGAATAGATGTCACTAGGCTATCACCGCTCTTAAATTGACAAAAAATTTATTTTCTTTTACTATCGAATAAGCCACAAAATAAAAAAATTAAAATAATTTCATAGAACCAAAACACAGACCACTGATCCTTTACAAAGGCTTGTGACCACTTTAAAGTCAAATCGGGCGGTAACACATCGCGTTCGCTTTTAATTAATAAAATTATTTCGGTCGCACCTGCCATTATGGAAAATATCCGGAACATTTACGGACGAATAGTACCAATGCAATTATTTGAGGTATTCTAGTGAATTGTTGCCATTTTGTGGGCAATAAAATGAATTCCATTTTTATTACCTACGCACATGTGTGTTGAACTGTACACTATCCATTTTGGATGTGCATTTTAGATTATATATCGGTGTGACTGTATATCGATTATATATCGGCGTTGTAATAATACTATTTCGAGTATTGTCCGACCTTCTTGCTTCTTCTTGCTCTTGCTTCGACCTTGATTCTAAGGAAAAAGTTAAATTCAAATTTACTTAAAACTCTTTGACTCGATTACTTTTTAATTCATTCTGCTGTCTAATTTTCGATTTGTGAAAAAGTGCCTATTAAACTTCGGTAAAGGCCAAGCGCGCTGCCAAAGGAAATAAAAAACCTTCCAGAAAAAAACATATAAAAGAAAATTTAAAGATTTATACAATTATTATAAACAAATTAAAGTTTATATATAAACAAAAAGATTTATATATAAACGATTTTATACAATCATAGTGTGAATTCATCACTACATTTTAATATGTAATTTACATGGCATGTGATATATTTGTAATTATAATTCATATCTGAAAGTCCCATAATGCATATGAGTTTGACGAAATAGTTTTGATTAAGTCTGACGAAATATATGTATTTGCATGCCTATTAAGGCAGAACAAGTAAAAGTTAAAAAATTATGTACATAAAATTAAGGTAAAAAAACAATTTGTGTAGTACAAATAGGTAACCTTTTTATCCTTGAACTCTCGTTCTATCCGGCAATTTAATCGATGTACCTTCCTTCCAGATGTTTCCACGCCTACCTTTTGAATACCTTTCTTCTATTATTTACTATTGGAACACAGACACAATGTCACTTTTTTACACGAGTTTAGGGCTCATTCAGTTTGTGAATTGAATTTTAAATTGAATTTCAAATATAAGATGTTTATCAGACCTCAACAAACTCCACAGTTTCTTTGGTTATATAGCAATTAACACATTGTGGCAGTGTCGAGTTTTTTTCGTAGTCAACGATTTCAATGTCATAAATGTATTAAAGTCAGGAGTTGCTTAGTAAAGTTTGTTTTAATTGTAAAAAGGACAGAGGAGGATTCCTTGGAAACATACGGAAAAACGCACTCGTATGCTTCAAATACCACGCACAAAAACACTTTTAAGTTTAATAAACTATGACCACAAAACCCACACAATTTTTATAATAATTTCGAACAATAAATCGACTTCACTTCTCGAGTTATCGGCAAAAAGTTTGCGTGTCTCTGTGATTATGTGTTTTGCTGTCGGTAATGTTGGAATGTAGATAGGTAGGTGCTAGGGATGTTTCGAATAGCAAAAAATCACAATTCGCTAATATGACTACAGCTACGCACGCATTTGAAAATTTAGTTAGTAGGTGATTGGTAGTTCAATTTAAAGTTAGTGTTATAAATATTTCTTTAGTCCAAGTTTGATTTTAGTCCGGTTTAATCTAAAGTTAAGTACCTACCTAACTTAAACTAAAACTATATATCACTTATCAATTAAACTAAAAAATCAAATACGTAATTGATGTTCAAATGAATGTTTACTCATAAAAGTATTAATTTTTAAAACCTATTTTATTTACTATTTACATTGGGTTTTTATCGATTAGTATCCGAGTGTTCGTTTAGAAAATGGCGAGTATGTGTACAAATACTTGAAAATTGGCTCGTATTCGCCAAAACGAATTTGAATATTCGGAACATCTCTAGTAGGTGTTTATTAATTTTAATTAAAATTTAACTAAGATTTTCTAACTAATTCTCTTGAAATAGAAACATGCTGTATCATCTGATTTATAAACAATTTAAATATTTTTTTTTAATATAATTATTTTAATAAATAATTTACTTTTTAAAGATTTCAATTGAGATTCAATATCTGGGAAAAGTAGGACCGACAATGAGGTACCTTTTCTCAGGTAATGTCATATATCTTTTTAGCATTTTTTCTCTTTTCAAGATATTTAATAGCGCAATCAACACACTGTGCCAGTTTCAAGTTTCCGTTTGTTATACAAGTGACAATTATGTCCGGAGTTTTTCTTAGGTAACAATTTTAAAATCAAAATTCAACACATCGCGTCAATTCGAAGTTGAAGTCGAAGTAATTCAATAGTCGCTCAGTAATGTGCTAGTAGATTCACTGAGGACTAGTGAGGACAGAGAAGTTGGATTCCTTGGAAGAACACGAAAAACGCATTCACACGCTTTTATTTGATTATCACAAACATTATGCACAAACACTTTGAAGTTAAATAAACTATTACTATCAAATCAGAACATTCAAAATACATAATTTTACAATAATTAAACACAAACTCAATATTCACTTTCCGAGATCCCGGCAAAAAATTCTTTTCAAGCATTATCTTCGATTTTTCTCAATTAGACAGACACTACTGGTGAAATTCTTCGTCATTGGTCTATGTAGCCGGAGTGTGTCCCAAACTGCACTACCCGGTGCTTTTTTTTATGGACGAAGGCGGCAGACGAGCATACAGCCCACCTGATGGTAAGTGGATACTGTGATACATGTCAACATTAGATCAAAATGACAAACGCTGGCACACCCCCCGGATGCGCTGCCTACCTTTAGAGATATAGGAATGGATTTGGAGAAAGGGTTGGGAAAATGAGGAGGGATGGGAATGGGCTCTGGCACATCTCACTCACTACCGAACCACGTACGTACATTAGGGAAATAAAATAAAGTCGAAAATGCAGTACATTTCAAGTTAGTCTTCTGTGAGAGAGGGATAACGTGGCCAGTCGAGTGAGCCCAGCGGCTGTTGGATTGCAGCGTGCACTCTCCCCCTCTTATCCACTTTCCACTTGGTCTCCATTCAAGGACTTGTCTTGGACTGCGGCAGATATGACCAGCATTGATGATTCAAAAGTTATGTCGATCTCGAGTTATCACTTTATAATAAAAATGTGATATAAACAAAAATATCGACACATTAAAACAAGATTTTACATTACAAAAGCAACGCAATTCTGACTTGACCCATTTTCTATTAAACACTGCTTTGACACTAAAGTGTCACAGTAAAGATAAGGAACAGTAAGGATTATATTTAGAGATTTAAAAAGTGCGCCTTAGTCGGACACGGACGGACACATACTCGTACACATTTAAGAAGAAAAACAGAAAACATATTCACAAGACAGAAGACATAATTTTAGCAATCACATGTCATGTAAAAGATTGCAATATAGATGCAGTATTTTACAGAAATATACGCTTAGAATATAAAAATATTATCTGCATGATTGAATAGAATATAATTATATAATTGCAAGAATACTTCATACAAAAGATCTTAAAAAAATAAAGTTTCTTAAAATAATCGACAAAGATAGATGCAACTTACGTTTCTACCAAATTTTTTAATGATATTGAACAAATTATTTTTATTCTATGACGGATTTGTTTCCATCTCGTCCATGGGAATATAATAAGTTAAGTTACTGTTTATATTATCTCTGCTGCGGTATAGTTCATTAAATCAACAAATTATGTGTCAAAATCTCGCTCAAAAGGGCATGAAAGGGAACGCCGTTGGATCGGAAACTGAGGGGAAGGGAGTTTAATAGAATAAAATGAGAATATTATCGAATGGTACCCGCTAGGGGAAATGTGGGGTGCGAGGAACATGGAACAGGAGATGAGTGGAGTTAGTTGAGTTGTTTTTAGTTCTCTGAATAAAACGTTCGATGCGGGAGCTGGCATTTATATTACGAGTATCCCAGGGTTAATATTTTATATTTTGCGTTAATATTTATGGTTAATATGGTTAATATTTTATTAATATCAGTTGCGCTCGAGAAGGCGAAGAGGTAACATCTCTTCGAAAGTGAACGCAGTCGCCACTGAAGATGTCAACCGCAGTTGTTGACGAAACGTTTGGAAAAAACAGAAGAGATTCCAGAAGACCTCGGCCAAGTAGCCCGGAAGATGCAATTAATATGGACACCGGCCGAGAAAGCCTACACTCCACTATTTTATATTTTATCTACATTACATGGTGTAGACATGTTCTATAACAATATGTTTAGATAGAGACAGAAACATAGGCCACCTAAAGAATTAATGCGGCATATTTTGAGGGTGCACTCTGCAATCCCACAGCCGCTGAGCGCACTCGATATCCTCGATATCCGTTATCGCCCTCGTGAACATTTCATGTACTGCATTCCCTAATACCACCAGCTAATACCACCATACCACACCATCAGCCTATGTCTCCCCACTGCTGGATATAGACCTCTCCCAAAGCTCCTCACCACACATTTCGTTTTTCTCATTCGCTACTGACAAACTTCTTCAAGCCTCGGTCCACCTGACTAGAAACAATGGAAATATGGAGTATAGCTACTCCACAGTTTCGTTGTACAATACAAAAACTCTAATGTTGCGTCTATAAATTCGTATTCAACGTCAATACTCCACAATTACATTGACTTACAATTGAGACAACTCTAGTCGCATTGTGGTTCTGTGGTCGTGTAGTCGCCACAATGAAATTTATGAGCCATGATCGCTGGTGACATGTCGCTGTTAATAATTTATATCCTTGTTTGTTATTATTTCTTGATTTATTTGTCGGGCTATTTTTATTATTGAGAATTTTATTTTTGTATTGTGAGGATCTTGTATTGATAATGTCTGTATCATCAGATGGACATACAATGTCCAGATATATATAAATTCTAATTATCATTAAAAAATAACAATATGAATAAAAAATGATCTAGGTTTTAATTTTTAGCATAAGCTACACGTGCACACGTGTGTGAGTTATTAACTTTCGCGTTTAGTAGGTTTATTCGTAACGAAGGAATTAGATGAAGATCTGCCGACATTGCTCTAAGAATCATTAAGCTGATACAGCAGTGGGCAGGCCATATGCCGCAAGCCCGATGTTAAACTCGGATACAATACCAGGGTGGGACCAATAAACAAACAATAAGTATTAAAATTGTCAATTTACGATGCTTACACAGAAACGAAACCATACCGCGATGTAGAAACGATATAGCGACATCTGTTGTTCTTGACACGAACTAAACCATTAGACTAAACTAAAACTATCGCAGTCTGGCCGAACCAACATGGATATTACCTAATGGTAATACAGTGTTGAACACCCGATAACCAAAGGCGGAGACGAGTCCTCGAAATGGAAATCACGGACACGTAGGGACGTTCTCCGGTCAAGTCAACATCCCACGCTACGTTATGTATTTTTATAATTATTTTATGCTATGATAGCTTAGGGGTATCTATACTCGGCTCACATTCGTGCGTATGTGAGTGCCATACAATTGAGTTTACAATTACTCGGCGGTGAGGGAAAACATCGTGAAGAAACATAAATAAAAAAATATCTAGAGCATGTGATCAACCAATCCGCACTGGGCCCACGTGGTGGATTACAGCCCGAAACCCCCAGTGACTTACTATGGGAGGCCAGTGCCCTGCATTGGGACGGTATAGGCCGATACAATACAATCAATACAACAATATACCTGTCACCGTCGTCGCCAGACCTCTTATCGTCCTTTTATCGTTAGTCGCCTTTTACGGCACCCGCGGGAAGAAATGGGGTGGTGTTATTTTGAAGCCGGTCGACACCACGCGGCCAACAATATTGAAGTAAATTAAATTGTCCATTGTCCGTAGGTATAACTGGGAAATGCGCGAAGCTCTCCGGTCGCCTGTATTAGGCATCTACGAAATTGAAATATATTTCCGATGGATTGTCCGTCCGTCTTGAAAATTGGGAATTGCTTTCACCGGACCAGAAGCAATTGAATGCTCGGTGCCCTGAATTTTAATACATTTTTTTTGTAGAGAAAGTACTGGAGAAGATTATAGGCTTTATAGTAAGCGACATGCGAAAACACAGAAATTGGACACTTTTGACTCCGTCCAACGGCGTGCATTCCAAATTGTCGACGATCCCACTGTCACACGCGATCTAGAATCGCTCAGCATCCTTACATAAATTGCATAACCTATCTGGGAATGTTCTGAAGAGCCGTTCAATTTCATGCCAACTTCGGGTTCTTCCCATCCCATCTCCCGTCATCATCGTGCTGTTAATACGCACTTCCTTGACAAAGAGTCGCTACGTACAGTGCGGTCATTAAGTCATTTTATACCGCGAACCCGAAGTATAATGAACTGCCAGCTGAGGCTTTTCCGTTATACTACGACATGGGGCTTTTTAAGAGAGCTGTGTGTTTGAATTCTGAAGACGAGTTCTTCCTATAAAACTCGAAAGCGAGAGGTCTCTCTTAGGCGGCCATTAGACCTACAATGAAAAAAAATCGAAATCCGTAAAATTGCACAATATATTTGATCGTCTGGGGGATTACACAATACGAACTGTGACATCAATCTCGAAGGCTATTCTCGTGCCGTGTAAACAAAGCTTTAGACCTGCTAATATTTTTTCAACGTTGTGACAATAATATAATTTGAATTTAAACATCTTTCCCGAATTCTCCACAAAAAGGACAAAGCTTTTCTCTTATTGTCCGATTTAGATTTACATAATTTTCCACAGAAAATTATTGTACAATGGCGTCTCATAACGATCATTCATTTTGTATTGCTCTAACAATGGACCGATTATATTGAAGAGTGGATTAAATAGCAAACCCCGGTTATTGTTCTTCGCCGGTAGAATTTATTATGTTATTCTTTTTACAACAAAAGAGTTGCGATCATCAACGGGTTTAGCATTTTTCACAATGCTTTCGAATTAAGGCAGTGAAAATGTGCTTCGAATAAAAATGTTAAAAATGTATTTGTAAAATAAAATATTTCGATAGAATAATGCTGTGGAATATAGAATACTAACAGGGCTTTCTACGTACTGGCCACTTTGATTTTAAACGCAGATTTTAATTCATCTATGAATTAAAATAGAATCTATTTCACTGTGCCATTGTGCGATATTTACACCTGATGAGTATTTCCAGTCTGGTTAAAATATTGTTTATATTTCGTATTATTAATATTAATATGTTTTCATATGGTTCTATACAACGGGCGTGTCATATAAGAACCTTTTCGAACTGATTTTTTTCTGAATTTTCGACCGATCGATTGGCGCAGCACATACATTTGTTTAAAAAAAAAGCAAATGTATGTTCGCGTCTGGGTGTGTTTGTGTTTGTTTTTGTATGTGTCTCTGGACCCACGATACAGGGTATCCTATTGTGGACCATTGAGTATTTATTTATTTGTAGTACATTTGCGAACTACACCATTTGGCGAATTTCTTTAAGTTATTAGTCCACCTGGCTCGTGTGTCTCATACCTTGTTAAATAAACGTAATTTATTGACAGAGTTCCAATTTATTTCCACAGTGTCTATCGTCAAATAATGTCCCTAAATTGTTAAATACGTAGTTACTAATACCTGACCACAGATGACGCCCTTCAAGCCTCAAGGAGGCGGAGTGCGTTGGACCGTTCCAATTTGGTTAATTCATTTACCCCTACCACGGTATCTAGGAAATTTTCATTTTATATTGATGCAGTAATAATCAACACATGTGACGTTATCACGGAAAAAAGGAACTTGTTGTCGGTTCTAGTTCACGAGATATTCAGACTTTAGTGAAATCACTAAAAAATATCGTTTTCTTTTAATATTGCTCTGTCACAAAAATCAGACACTAAAGAGTGTTTTTGACTAAACACATTCTTAAAACAACGAAAAACGTCTTGCCCAAAGTTCAGTGAAAAGGTACCTTATTGTCGGTCGTTCGGTGCTTGCTGCGCGCCGCGCTTCGAGTATCGAACTTCGAGTTCGAGTACACGGCCGAGTATAGTAATAAATGTTACTACATTTTCGAAATATGATCGATAACCAATAGTATGGCAGTCTGTCTAATACCACCGGTCGACCCTTATCTCGGCTGACATGTCCCAAGTAGCCCTAGCAATTGGCCTTTTGGGAGTTGACCAATCACATGTTAGCATGCTAAGGTATTTCAGATTCAAATGCGTAAGCTTTTGATAAAATTACTGAAATGGCGGTATAGAACAATAATATAGGGATGGTAGATTTATTTTATGGAAAGATGGTAGCAAAGGAGCAGTCAGTTTTCTATTTGAATTGGGTTTTCAATGTGTACTATTTTAGAAAAAAAGGTAAACAAAAGACGATGTCGCTGTTCGCTTCAAAGAGCCAAAATTCAAAGTATATACACATTGGAGTCTGCCTCTGTACCACGCGAAAAGTAAATGAGTTACAACAGAAACGTTGATGGTACACTATATCAAAAACGTCCCGAGGAACTATACCAACTCTAAAAGAGGGGACACGACGACCCGATTGGCCAGCATGGCGTTTAAAGGCTGTAATACACCCATCATGCACAATGTGCACGAGGGAGTCCCTGTACAGCAAAGAACATTAAAAAGGCTGGTGACAGCCGGTGAAGATCTTTTTATTTTCTTCTAGCTTTCGAATAAGCCATAACACATACAAATTTCAAATAACAGTTAGCTACCGTATTTTATGCGCAGTATTACGCACTATGAAGCGCGATGGTTTATTCAACATTTTAATTCAAAGCTCCCACAATATGTGACCGCTGGAGACAAAGGATAAACTACTCCCCCATCTAAATGCACAGTTAAATTGTTCAAAATTTATAATGATGCATTTCATAAAGTGACGTCATGCGTTCTATGAACTTGGGGAATATAATTTTCGTATAATATTTTAATCAATCCGTTAGACAAGTCCTACTACAGTCGAGAGGCTGACTGACGCATTCAGCTCAATTGGGCTGTGGGTAGCGTACAGGAAAATGCGTCAGCTCTTCTCGTCGCCTATACATAATGTTTTAAGATGTAAGTCTTCATTCAATGCGTCCTGCCCGTTACGACGTATGGTGCCGAAACGTGGACTATGCTATGATGGTACGCCTGAATTACGAATTTAAAGTCGCTCAGCGAGCGATGGAAAAAGCTATGCTCGGCGTCTCTTAATTCTAGAAAATCTGTAATGAAGAGATTCGACGAAGAACTAAATTTGCTGACATATCCAGCTGCCCGCTGAAGTGGCAGTGCATACACCTATATACTGCGTGCGTATATATATATGTGTCGCAGAACCTTTAACCGATGGAGGAGAAGAGTCTTCTAATAGGGACTTCTTACCAGGAAACGTAGCGTGAAAGGTGAACTGACGACTTGAAGAAAGTCGCCGGTAGTGACTTGAAGAGAAGAGCATGAGTCCGTGTGTAGTGGCGGTTCTTGGCAGAGGCTTATATTCAGCAGAGGATGGACACAGGCTGATGGCAGTAGTGGAAGTTTTCAAATTAAAATAGATTCTTATTAAAAGCATTCGCGTGTAATAAAAGAGTTCCAATTAGTGAGAATACAGTTTTTAACAACGAATATCTGCCATTAAAACTGCTGTATTCCATAACTTCTCTATACATGTAAACGGACCTTGAATAACTATTCTTTCGTACACACGTTTTAGGGCTACTCGCATTGTAAATCATTACGCTTTGACATCCAGGGCCAGAGCAATAAAGGGCGAACAGCGGGTGGCCCTTTACGGTGTCCTTTCTGCAATCTGTATTTTCAACAGAATATAAAAAGGGCTTCGTATAGTATAGTCAGGGAGATGTTGTTTCTTACTTAGGAGAATGTCTGATTCTGTTGTATTAATTACTGGAACGACTCATTCGACTTCAGTTTCTACTAATGTGTGAAGTAATTATTCCGTAAGTGTACTAACATGTTTCGGGAATGTGTGAGAGTTACCAGAAACAATTCCTAACCTATTTTATCTTGTCCGACTCTATTCAATGTAATGTCATAATTAATTCAATCTAACAGTACAGAATGACAAAAATATCTTATTATATGAACGTTTACTTTATATGTCACAGACAGTACAATAAAGCAGAGGATACATGGTATGGTGTATAGATTTCTTAAATCGCTGTTTTCCTATGTCACTTTTAGTTGACCAGATTACATTTAGAGAGAGATTTAAATTAAAAATCGGTCAGGGTATACCATAAAATTTGCATACCACTATAAATATTTGAACGGGAGCAAAGTTTAACACAAATCAAAATGGTCTCCAATTTGAGGCTGAAAAGGCCTGCGAGGGTGGTGATCAGAATTGCAAATACACAGTAAATTTACAAAGAATACAGGAAATTTATGCAGGTCCGACAGAGGCTTTTATTCCTGGACATACGGAACCTTGTTAGGGCTGTGTTAGCCCTTTTATGAAGATAAAGGGCTATAACGATGTTTTAACCTACTGCGGAAGGTGGAACGAGATTACTATGGTTTGTAATACGTTTATAAGTGTTGTGAGACTTAGACAATACACTTATTAGTAACTAGTCGTGTTTTATAAAATTTAATGAAAAAAATCCCTCATGAAAATTAATTCACAATTTGAGTAATAAATAACCACACCATCTTGACCTCATCCTAAATTTATCTGAACCTTATTACAATAAACACTGTATGTACATTTCTTTTATGGAAGAAGTGGCAAACGAGCATACAGTCCACCTGTATGCTCGTTGGCACGTGTTGGCAGTGTTGGCATGCCCCCGGATACACTGCCTGCCTTTGGCCATTTAGAAATATATTTGGAGTAAGGGTTAGGAAAACGGGGAGGGATAGGATAGGATGTGATGGTAATGGACTCTGGAATATCTCACTCACTATCGAAACACGCGGGAAATAGGAAATAGGAAATAGGCGGGAAATAAATTGCGGAAATAGGTGGGGAATGTTGAAATGCATTTCAATGTAGTTTTCACTTAGATAACAAAACAAAACAGTATAATAATAATAACAGATATTGTAGACACAAAATGCACAAAAGGCGGTCTATCGCTAAATGCGATCTCTGCCAGACAACCTGGGTAAAGAGGATATAAATATTTCTATCACAGGTAGATTACAATAGTATTAGGTAGTATTTTAAAATTACTTATATAAAATACTAATAATGTTAGTCAATGCTCAAGTATTTTAAAATTTACTGAACGGCTTTCCTCACGAAAATTAATTTACAACTAATAACCACTTCATCTTGACCACGTCTTTTCAAGGGTCTAGTTAAAATGGCCTGTTTTACGTACATACTCCACTCAATTTTTTCAATAACACTCCGCTACAATATACCATTGTTTTAATTAAATTTCCAGAAGGGTTTAGGTGTCATTCCAGTAACTTATGTACTCATGTAATAAATTGCATTAAAAATTAATTGATGGCGAATAGCCAGGGGCCTTTTTCATCGACTTAAATGTTTATAAAGGATTGACACATATTTAATATCGAAATATTTCAAACTAGCCGTGTCCGCGAGATTCTTAGGCTTAGACGTTTGAGTATGTGTAATTAGATTGATTCCCATGGAAATTTTACAATTGATCTATCACCCAAACTTTACACTGCAATGATTTCTTTAAAAGAATATTAAATATATAGACACGACTTTGGTACGGTTTTATTATTATACGACTACACTTAGTATATGTACAGATAAAGTATAAAGTAATAAAGTATCTTGTATTAAAGTATGCAATTAGAGGTACGGTAATTCATAGGCATGAATGATGCGTTCGGGTGTTTCCGGATTAGCTGATGGTCAATGTTTTCGTATAGTTTCTGTACGAGTATACTTCGATATTATAATACATATAGAAAATTGGCAAATGAGAAGTAAATCGCCTGATATAAGTAAGGGGCTGATATATCAGTAGAAGAATGTCGACTATTAGTGCCAGAATATCACACAGATCTAGCACAACTGCCCAATATTAGTGTCAAAATAAGATATAGGCTTGTAATATTTGCCTACAAATTGTCAAAGATTCCCACTAGCCGTAATAGACCGGCCCGACACCCCCTATCTTAAGTTAGCTGAGACAAATTGACAACATTCATCTCTTGTTATCGCTTTCTTCTAGAATAACCCACTTAAGTAGCTGCCACACTGTTAGCGAGTACCGATAAGCGAATAATTATTTTTTACTCAATTCATAGATCGACGGGAATTATCGACATCAATCTATATTACATAGGTATAGGAATCGTCTATACTGTTCGTACTCATACATGAGATGTACTCAAACGTACTCATATACACACGTTAATAAAATCGTAACAGTTTTGAAAAGTAATTGAATTAGAGTACGTATGTAAGATTAAAGTACAAGTGATACAGAGCCCAAAACAAGAAGTTTTGGGGTTCAGTTGGGAGTTCGTTAAGTATTGAAAGTACGATGTATTTCCATGATATCGCTCCATATACGTTATTGTATTTAGATTTCTCGTTTGTGAATGAACATTCACTAAAATCATCACAATTATCAAAACTAGAACATATTTATTTTTTATTATTTTTCTTCGAACCAACCTCTTCTACAAAAAAATATGATTTAAATTATATGGCCCCTCCAGACTCTCGCGGCGAGAACTGGCATCCACATTCTCGCGTTACTTTGCGAGCACCTCAGTACCATGAGTGACACCGAAGTGGCAGCAGCAGCAGCTGGTGCTATTTTTGCATATTGCTATTATAATTATGTTGATATTTTTTTGAACAAGAAAATTAAAAAACCGTGGAAAAAAAAGAGATGGTGGATGTTGTCCATACATAGGAATAGAACAAGGTAGGTATGGTACATTTTTGTATACGACTCATAAAAAGTAATAAAAATCAGTACCAATATTTTCTATTTTTTTAGGGACTGGATGGACAGACAACGTGTTGAACTGGTGGAATTTATATTTGAAATAATTTTGAATTTATTTGCAAAAGCCTCAAGGAATTTTAGCTGAAGTTCTTGGGACCAACCACTCATTATAAATTATTAATGTATATTAATAATAAATATTTATTTATAATAATAAATTATTAAAATAACTAAGTTTGCTAATAACTAGTTTAACTACACAAATAAACACACTGAACGGCAAGCGAGGAAGCAGAGAGTGTGGAGGTCCACCTCCCTTCCCTCGTACTCGTGCCTCGTGTTCCTTTGACTCGGGTACCAAAGACCGCCTCCGATGCGAAGTTAGCCGAGGCGAGCCGAGGAAGCACGAGGCGGGTCGAGCAACGCCTCCACACTCTCGTGCCTCGGACAACCTCGTGCTACTTCGCGAGAGTCTGGAGGAGCCAATGGATTTAAAAACTATTGCAAAAACTGCAGATTTAAACAATTCGAGTACATATATTATTTTTATATTTATTAATGGTGTGATAAACGAATTTTTAAACGGAGTGATAGAAAATTCAATGGATAATTAAAAAAGAACCATTTAAAAAAAATTAAGACAACTGAAATGTCATAAAATGATAGCAGTCAGAATTCCATCAAATTAAAAATCAGAGAATAATTATTTCTCAATTCTCTAAACAAATTTCGACATATAGCCTGGCTGGACAAGAAAAACTTGTTCTACAGCAAAAATCCGCTTCCACATGGTTACACATTTAGGTGCCTTTCTCGAGTGGAAAATTTACGCGTTGCTATCCGCTAGCAATGCGACAGCGGTCTCCGTTTCCATGCTACGGTTGTTCCGGATAATGGAGTGGACGAAAGACATATCGGTTGGATGCGTTGAATTTGTACAGGCAGAGATTTTGTTTTGTGCATCATGAATAGTGCGTCCTAATAAATGGATACTCGAGATTGAATCTACGTCAAGGAGGAGCATGTTAACGTATTGGATATTATGTTTTGAGAACATATAGTAGGAGAATAGAGAATTTAAACTGAAATTATTGATTTGTATATGTTAAAGGAAAGGTCAGATGAGCAGATCGCCTTGTAGTGGGTGAATACTGTTGCCCATAGACATCCACGTTGCAATGTCTTTTTTTCGGAATGGCTAAATTCTTGTGGCCTTTCAAGAGTTCAAGGGTCACGGGACTTGTTTAATTTAGGGCGAGCGCAGAAGGCGCTCAGCCAGGAACAAAATGTGTGTTGCAACGAGGCCTAAGGGCTCCCCCGCCGGTAAACCGGCGGAAGGAACGGACCTCGGCTTAGGGCGTTGCATTGGGGGATACCACGGGATTGCAAACATTGGTAAACGTTGCAATGGTGACATCAATGGTGCAATGGTAAAATTAATGTTTTTTTTACCTTTTATTCCCACTCGAGGTTTCAGCACGGGTTCCATCAGCCGTGGTCACGAGTTGACTGAAGAGGTGGGCAGTCTAGGATGGGAGATGATAGCAGTTTTATCAACTACCCACATTTGATCTTCACATTCGGAAAGTCTGCGACACACGCGATAATTTAAATAGTAACATCAGTAGAGAATAACCAACGTTTGGCACATCCACTAATGCGCTTTGATTAGATTGCTTCCCGTGACCACTTATTTTTCATCCGTCCGAACTCTTTTACCAAATTTCCAACATATACTCGTCGCGGGTACAGCT
Organism: Sesia apiformis; assembly: GCA_914767545.1. Classification (NCBI taxonomy): domain Eukaryota; kingdom Metazoa; phylum Arthropoda; class Insecta; order Lepidoptera; family Sesiidae; genus Sesia; species Sesia apiformis. The sequence goes on from OU611962.1 coordinate 2,442,641, forward strand.
AGTATAATATTACCATACAATTTTATACTACAGCTAGTATAGTATAAAATAACAGCTAAAATTTCAATAAATATACAGATTTTTGAGTGCTTCTAACTCCTACAACTAACGTCGTTAAAGGATTCACAAACAATTAGACGTGAACAACAATCTGCATTTACCATACCATCAGCCTGTGCTTTTCCACTGTTGGGATATTGGCCGCTACTAAGGAACACCACCGCTCTTCTCATCCAGCCACTACCCGCGACTTTCTCAAGTGGTCAATCCAAGTAGCCGGAGGACGTCCCACGCTAAGTTTCGCGGTATGTGGTCTCCATTCGAGGACTCGAGAAATCTGCATTTATTTATGCATAATGTTGGGTCATGTATTAAGGACAAACTATATCTAGTGTTGTGTAGAACTAAACTTTTGCATGTAAGTGCATTTTGTATGGCGCATTTTGTAAAAAATCCAATAACAATAAAAAACGTTAAAATTTTCGGCGTATTTAAAAAAAAATCGTGACTTATTAGCAAATGTTATTGCAATATAAACGAATTTTTTTGTGGCAAAACAATTTGACCTACCGTGGTAGACTAAGGAAATCTTTTATTTGATTTCTTATGTAATTTTATTAGTTACTTTATATTTATATGCCCAAAGGGCGGGATGCAGAAGGCCCTGCTAATTTTTGTAATTATTATGACATCTTTGTTTTTTTTTATGGATGAATGCGGCAGACGAGCATACAGTCCACCTGATGGTAAGTGGATACTGTCGCCCATAGACATTCGCGCGCGGTACATGCCAACATTAGTGCAAAAGGACAAACGTTGGCACGCCCCCGGATGCGCTGTCTACCTTTGGAAATATAGGAATGGATTTGGAGAAAGGGTTGGGAAAATGGTGAGGGATAGGATGAGAATGGGCTCTGACACATTTCACTCACTACCGAAACACGTACGTACGTTAGGGAAATAAGATAAAGTGGGAAACGCAGTACATTCGCGCCAAGCAGCTGTTGGATTGCAGCATGCACTCTCAAACAAACTAGATCTACATTGTAAAAGACTTGATTTTTTTTTTTTTATAAATAGTGATAGATCCAACACTGAATTTACACCAAATATTTCACTGAAAATCATAAAAATGAATCGACATCTTAAGTGTACTTAAGACATCACGTGCCTCAGCACTTTGCTTCTTGAAAGTGTGTGACGTTTATTACACACTATAGATTTAATGTCACCTTTGACATGGGTGTAAGTACCAAAACTGTTTGCTCAGTTCATTTCTGACAAATCCTTCAGAACTTCCCTTTCAGCTAAATGCAAATATTTTATATCAAGGGCACGATGTGGTGGCGACAGATGATTGAGGTTAAATATAGGTCTGAAGATTTTGAATTTTGTATGGTTTTATAAGATTTAGGAAAACCTGTATCACAGGAGCTAGTGTCTTCCCTAATAATATGACAATAGGAAAACAAGCTTATAAATAAAGTTGAAATTATGAAAAAGAATATATATATGTATAAATATATACACATGTATACATGTATACACATATATATATATATATATATATATATATATAGCCGTTCATGTGTATGTATACTATATTACATCTTTCCTTTTAATTGAGTTATATTATAAATTGACTTATTAGATAAGTTACTTTTTTCTTTCAGCGTTCAATGGCTTATTGTCGTTTAGATATATCACCTACTCAGCCATGTAACACTAGTAAAACATTATTCATTTGTTATCAAAATATATTCCAGTATCTAGGAATCAATTGTAGGTACTAATTAGACACTATGTATTATTGTGGGTACTAATTAGTACATTTAGTTCTTTATACTGTTTCCTACAAGAAGTCCTGGCGCGACACCAGCGCCCCTATAGCAATAGTTTGGTCTGAAAGGACTCGTTTGTCTTCCGTTCTTATCGCCCCCTTCAGAGCGTTACAAGTTTCCCCTGACAAACTTAATTTTGTAACCGACAGAATCCTTAATCCAATACATTCGACCTCACGTATCCAATCATTTAACTGCAAAAGGTAACTTGTTGGATAACAAACAAACTCATATGGGAGTTAAAATGAACTTTATCTCTAATGAATTAGATGTGCTTTTTGGATAATCAACCGCAAATTTAAGATTGTTGAACAGAAGTGCCTGTCCGTTGACGGATGGCGACATTGTGAAGCTCTTTCTTGCCTTGTTTTCTGGACCCTTAACTCGATTTAGCTAAATGAAAGCTGTGACTCAAGTCAACCGTTAACAAGGGGAGTGAGTGAAACAAGTGTACGTTAGAATGAGATAACGAAATAGTAGTTCAATGATCTGTATCAGCTTATGGATGTAGTGAATTATCAGGACAGAAGCTCCAATGTAAAGAAAATGTAGGCTCTTGAGAAATATTGATGTAGTTATTTTTGTGTTTGATTAGTTCAATTTTCTACAGAACAAAAACTTTATACAATAGACTTTATTTACTAAAAATACAGTAGCGGTGATAGCATAGGGGTATCTGTTCTCGACTCTCAGTCGTGAGGTCGTGACTTCAAATATTCGGTCCGTACTACTAAGTTTCAGTTTAAAGTATGATTTTTTTTTTAAATTATCACTAGCTCGGCGGTGAAGGAAAACATTGTCAGGAAGACTGTATGTTCCTAAAAAAAATCCTAATTAAAAAAAAATCTGGAATATGTGTCCACCATTGCGCGCACTGGTCCTGAATATTGAATGTCTATATGTCCCAAAAAACCTTACAGATTTACTAAGTCCTGCAGTGGGACATTTAAAAAGCTGACATCAAATAAACGATATTTTTGAGAACTTAAATCACAAATAATTCGTAACGAAACAGGAAGATTCTTCACAGAATGATGACAGAAACAAATATTGATGATTAAGAAACTAACAAAGTTAACAAGAGAATTATCAAACCTACAAATTGTTAGCAAAAACACAACGAAATTTTTTGACAACAAATAAAGATAAAAATAAACTGCAGGACATCCACATCGGTTAGCACTGTTCCTTTATAGCCCGTTCACTGCATTATGATTACATAAATCACTTGTATATTTGCTCGGAGTGTTTATCGGAAAGTCACAAAAATAAATCCCTTTTATTTTTTTCCCCCGTTAACTGTAGTTCGCAAGTGGTGAATGGTAGAAACGGTAATAATTGATGTGGGAATCGTTGTTTTTCTCATTTGTTTTTCTCTACAGTTAACGTTTGGCACGAGTCAGGGGTGGAATGAATATATTTTTTTCTAACATAAAGAAAATTGACGCTTGGAGGCGGCCAGTTTATTGCGAATAACTGTGTTATATAAGTATTTCTCTAAAGATACATACTTATAGATACTATAATTAAATCATCAAAGTGAAAAATCAAAGATTTTTATAGACACTGCCTTAGAAATGTACCTGTGTAGTGTTACAATGTAGAAATGTGCCTGTAATACCATATTCTAGATATCTTACTGCTTCTACTAAATATTACTTTATGTATATTGTATAATGACTTATGATGCATATCTATATATTATATAGATTGTCTGGCAGAGATCGCTTTTAGCGATAACACCGCCTTTTGGGCATTTTATGTGTACAATGTATGTTGTTGGAATGAAGTTCCTTTACGCGGCTTGCGGTAGGTGTGATTCGAGAGAAAATGTAACGTCACGTAAGATTTTTACCCCCTCCATACGCCTTTCTCTTTCTCTCTGTGTGTGTGTGTGCGTGCGAGTATCGAGAGCGAGACTCAAGCAGAATAACAGACGTGCAGACTAGTGCGTGGCCGGTTGTATAACTTAAATTTTAGATTTTTGATTTGATTCCTTATTTTAAATTATTTGCATTGAAAATATGATACAAAATAAAAAAAAAATACATGATCTATACAGATTTTATTTCGAATTACATTCGGAGTTTAAAAAAAAATGCATTAGGATCTTCGTTCCTGGGGGTCTCCTGACCGCACACGTTTATTTTGTTTTGTGTTTGGTGTGCAATAATAAGTTTTATCCATATCTATCTAGGTTTCGAACTTTTAGATTCTAGAATTGGCGTTAGTCGCACCAATCTTAGTTTTATCTCCCCATTAAGCGGAATGTTGTCCACATACGAGTATGAATACAACTCAACGGTGTTAGAGAACATTCTTCACACATTTGACAAAACAGATTCTATCCCGTATTAGTTAAGTTTTATAAATAAATTTGATTATATTAAGGTTATAAATTTGTGTTAAATTTAGTTCTCATAAGTTTTGATCTCTTGATTTGATTTTTTTTATCAATATCAAAAATTGTAATTGTGAGATATATACTCATCGATATATTCACTTGATCCAATGTTAGTAAGTTTATTTATGTTGTTGTAATATTGTGATCATACTTTTTGAGTATCTACATTTAAATAAATATATAAAAGTACCATTTTTTTTATTTTTTTTTTGTTAAAATGCTTTTATATGACTATATGACCCTGTTTATAGGCTATAAAAGCAAGTAATATATCAAAAGTATGTAATGTTCTAAAAACATATATTATAATGACTAAATTTAATATAATATGATAATAATTTGATGGAAATCGATATTAATAACTAAATAATAATAAATCTATATTTTGTAATAAAATATTTTTTTTATTTAACCTGGAGTTGTGTACCACTGTTGGGCAATCAGACCTCTTTTATATCAGACCGCTTGTCCTATTAAATGCTGTGCTTTATCAAGTTTTGTGACAATAATATGTAGTCGTATCTAAATCATCCCTCCATTTTCTCGGTCTGTCTCTATATCGGTGTCCATTCTGTAGCATCCACTAAGTAACTAACGATTTTCGTATATTTTTCTGGTAGCATGCGATGGACGTATCCAATCCAGTCCTATCCGTTTTAACGCCAACATTTAGTAATACAGATTTTAGAAAGCAGTTCGGTGTTCCCGACGGAGCCTTAATGAAATAGTTAATTTCAAATTTCGCTGTTTAGATATTCTCATGATTTTAATTGCATAAAATTAATCGCTAAAATCTCAACATGGTTATAATTTTATAACTTTTTAGTGCTCTAGGCCTATTTATGGTACTCAAATGATGGACGACTGTTTACTTTTCACTATACTTAAACGCTCGTTTATGTAAAGGTTTATTTTGTTTGTTGCTAAATTGAATTTTTAAGGGTATTATTTGCTCTGTGATGCTGATGACGACGTGCGATAACACCGTAGGATTATAGTTACTGAATCGATGATTAAATTGCTATTTCAGTTGCTGGAAGCAATGTACTCAATTACACTGTATTAGCAATGTATACAATTGCAATTGTATATGTACTCGCATTTAACTGCGATAAGGTTTTCAATTTTTACAGTTTGAGTTAAATTGTATAGAGCTTAGTTATTCTTTCAATGCAATGCAACAGCCCTTTCTGTATCCACTGCTGAACATGGGGCCTACTCATGCATACTGTTTTGTGCATGAGGGTATGGCTTTAAAACGTCACGCTGGCGAAAGGGGTTGGCGAGTCCATTCTTTTAGAGGTGGTGTAGTTCTTCAACGCTTGTGGTAGCCGCTTTGTTATTTCTCAGTCGCCTTTAACGACACCCACATGAAGAGATGTGTGGTGTTATTCTATAGCCGATCCACACCACACGGTGCAATTGTTCTTTGTGAAACAAGAAAAAAACATTTCATAGATAACAATATGTGACGGTATCCGAGAAAAAGGTACTTAGGTATTATTGTAGGTCTTATTGCCAAAAGGTCTTATTGTAGGTACTTACGGACATTTTAACTTAAATCTTATTTCATTATTTCAGAATCATGTTTTTTATACCAGACAGTCCATCTGGTGATAAGTGAATACTGTCGCTCTGGTAAATGGATACTGGACATCGGTCCAAAATGACAAACGTTGACACGCCATAGGATACGCTGCCTACCTTTGGAGATATAGGAATAGATTTAGAGAAAGTATTAGCAAAATGTGAATAGAAATAGAAATAGAATAGAATAGAACATTGGAGAACTTTGAGTGACAGTTGATATACTTTTGAAATGTAATTTTATTTTTATTTATTTATTTATTTATTGGGTACCTATATCATATTCTAGGTTAACATCAAATATAAATTTGTTTAAAGCCAAGTATACGTCGAAAGAGAGAAACGATGCAAGTCATACAGTTACCCAAATAGACCAAAAGTCTTAACTATTTAATTAAAATTGATTGTTTTTTTGTTTGTATATGTAGTATATAACAACATTATATATGTATAATTAAGTCTAAGAATACGGACATTATTTTTTTTTCGGAATGTCTAAATTCTTGTGGCCCTAGTGGCCTTTCAAGAGTCACCGGTCGTGAGAATACGGACATGAAAACATTGAACCCAATTTATATAAAAGTACGTAACAATAATAACCCATCCGGTAATGTTATTATTTTTTATTAGTTTTAATACTAATTTGCAATGCCACCATAAACTTCCTACGTTTAAGGGTACAAAGTGTATAAAATGTCATATATCGTTTCTCTGATATAAAATGAAAAGTTGGAAATATAGTATCTACATGTTATATATCCTATGTAGTGAATGCAATCTTAAAGAAATGCGTTTAGTATAAGTTAGCTACGAGTCCATTATAGATTTTACTACAATAGACATCTCGATGTAAACTTTCTAAATTTTATTTTAAAAAGGATATAGCGATTTTGCGGGGATATATTCACGTTCTTAGGGAGTTTAGAATAAATTCAATAAATTTTCACATTTTATTCATGCCATTGCTCGCATCTTTTACGGAGTATAGGCGCGTTAAATTTCATTACGGTGTTGAAGGAAAGTCAATGCTATACTGATATTACTTTCGTTATTTTGTAGATTTTTCTGGATTTTTATTATTATATAAAATTCTTTATGTTACATAATCATACAAAAGGCGAGTTCAATTTTAAGCCATTCTTTACCAACCTTTGGGTTAAAAAGAGGGATACGTAGGAATTGCCTCAAGTAGTCTTTCCAATACGATACGCTATAAGTTTTTTGAAGAAGGCTGTGAATAGGATATTGCAAGGTCGGCGGCGTACCCGCATTCTGGTGTTGCAGTTGTCCTTGGGCAGTGGTAGCAATTTAGCTTCACTTGGGGCGCATTGGGAGGTAGTCACTTTAAATTATACTTTTATACTTGAGATTTACCTAATAAATATAAACGACAAGAGTATATACTTATATAATTTACATAAGTATACCCATTACAGATCGGAATATTTCGATTGCATGTAGTTAATTTTAGTGCCTCTACTAAAATAGTGTTGATTTCTTTTTGAATTATATTCTAAAATTTACAAAATTAATCTCCCGAGAAGGACTTTAGTGTCTGATTGATTTAGAAAGCCAGAAGCAAACATATTATGAATACCATTATAATATACGTATTATAATAAATAAAATTTGTAATTATAAATACCACCTTTGAGCGATATTAACATATTTTATTTTAACAACTAGAAAAAAATTTTTTTTTTTTAAATTTAAAAATTTACGTCATATCAACTAGAATTCTAATATGAAAATTAGAATTTCAAGTGTTAGAATAATTTTTTAGGAGTTCTGAGGTTCTGGTTATTTGGGCTATTTTGGCTATTGAGTAAGGTTCGATATTCGTATATTTAATCGAGACACTTAAAATGTCCTCCAAATACTTTACTCTGCATGAATACAATTGCCAATAATGGTTACTCAGATCGGTTAGCAAGAGCCAACTGAAGGTAGCAGGGCCGCCCTGGTACCTCAGTTAACTCACTCACCGTATCGCTACGGTGCCGCTTGGTCACTACCGCTGAGTTAACAAAACACTGTGTCTAGCATTCAACAGCGTGTCAACTCTGTGTGTATTCCTTACAAATTTCCTAGTTAGTTAGTCTTCAGTTCTCTCCTATTGGTTTTGAGCAGAGACAATTGTCGTTACTCCTCTCAACCGTGTGAGTATTTTGGGTGACACTTATTGTATTTAATCTCATTGTGGTAATAATCTCAAACCACCTTTGGTGTCAATGAGCAGACACCAACCAGTTCAATAAACTAATTCAACCAGTTCTAGATTTTGGAAGGGAAGGATACACGCTGAGTCCCTGTGCGATACACGCTGTGAGATTTTGCGTGTCCCGTTACCCCTCTTTCATAGACCACTATAGAGAAATGTATTTCTCACTTTATCCTTTCGATAGCGAGTGCGATATGCCAGAGTCCGTTCACATCCTATACTATCCTATTCCTCCATACTTCCAAACCTTTCCTCCAAATTCATTCCTTTAAACCTCCAAAGATAGGCAGCGCTTCCGGGGGCCGGGCGCGCCCGATTTTTGTCATTTATACATTTACGAAGTCATTCGTAAATGAAGTCATTTACGAAGTTTGTCATTCTGGATTGATGTTGGCATGTATCGCTGATATACATGGACGACAGTATCCACTTACCTCCAGGTGGACTGTCCGGTCGTCTGGCGAAGTCTTTCCATAAAAAAGCTTATTCAGTTTTTGTGTTTCTACTCCAATTTCTCATTATGTCAGTATGTATCTTTTATAACTCTGTGTTATTGGTAATGAAGATATTAAGAGCCAGACTGAATAATATGGCCATTTAAATGGACCGACCCCAATTTACACCTATGTATTTTTAATGGGGTATAATTGGATCGATTTGGGTTACCGCAAAGTGCTTCACACATACTCGACGCATTCATTGAAACATTCTCACACACCTCTCAGTTTAATTGAGGAAATAAAACATTAACTTGACACGTTGATTTATTCAACTGTTCCTAAGTACTTATTGCTTTTAACATGTTGATTAATATGTTTTCATCTATACATCTATATAGAAAGCAGTCCTGTTAACATTCTCAGTTTTGGATAACATGAGCTGTCTCAAGCAAATTGTCTTGTATAAGAGGAATCTATGGCCTTAAAACGCCACGCTGACTAAACGGAGTTGGCGGTCCATTCTTTTGGAGGTAGTGTAGTTCCTCAGGGCTTGTTTTTTCCTTGGTCGCTTTTTACGATACCCACATTGAGACATGGGGTGGTGCTATTCCGAAGCCGATTTATACATCTATAGATACATATAAAAATAAATGTCCTGACCGATTGACTGACTCACCTAGCTTCAGCTTTCGCAGAGCCAAAACCGCTGAAGCTGTTGAAATTTGGATTGTAGCTTCATTTATAACGTAAAGACTTACTAAGAAGGGATTTCTCGAAATTCAACCTCTAAAGTATGGAAAACCGTGTGTCTTAAATGTATATACACAAAAATATTTGATAGTCTTATTAACTTGAAGCTTGGTATAAATATTCTACGATTTGGACAAATATTTTACCCCTCTTTTCAATATTGTGACGGAGGTCAAATGTCAACTCATACATACATACAAATATCAAATACACACAAACGCATACGTACGTACACACATATACATACTCACACATATTATATTGATTTCAATGCATATTGATTCAAGTACTACGCCTAAGTGTAAGGAGGGTCTGGACACATATATATATAAGCAGGGAATCCTAGTGTGGGGTTTAGAGCACTCAGTAAATTATGTCATATATTAATGAAGTTACTGTTAAAGTCAGTATGTTAAGTTAGTATGCACTTGAACTATGTTTAAGTTACGATACTATACTATCAGCTTGCGTCTCTCTACTGCTGGATATAGGCCTCTTCCAAGGACCGCCACCACACATGGTCTTCAGCTCTTCGTATCCAGCCACTACCGGTGACTTTCTTTAAGTCGTCAGTCCACTTGGCCGGAGGGCGTCCCACGTTACGTTTCCGGGTACGCGGTCTCCATTCGAAGACTCGCCTCCCCATCGGTTATCAGTCCTGCGGCATATATGGCCTGCCTACTGCCACTTTCGCTTGCTATATCTTTGAAATATGTCGACAACTTTAGTTCTTCGTCAAATTTCGTCGTTGCGGATTTTGTCCAGCAAAAAAACTCCGGACATAGCTTTCCATCGGTTACTAGTCCATCGAAACTAGGCCTACCGTCAGAGACTACGTTTAGACAACATACGTCACTACGGGCAGGACGCATTGATTGAAGACTTTCGTCTTCAAACATTGTGGTATAGACGAAGAGAAGAGGTGACGCATTTTCTCGAATGCTGCCCAGCTGAGCTGAATGCGTCTAGGTAGGGAAATAATTTCCTTAGACAGGGAAAAGTTTGTATTTATGCTTACATTACTTAGGGTGTATGTGACAGTGTTGCAATTCACTCCTAAATCCTATTCACAGCTTTATTGAAGAACCCCATGTGTAGCGAGATAACCATAGCTGGAAATTCATTTCACACCTTTCAGGTTCGCGGTATAAAGTGTCTTGATAACCGTTCTGTGAGAGACTGTCCGATTACATATTCTTACTTGATTAAAGTTATAGCGATCGTGTGGTGAAAATTCGAAGAGTAGACGTGGAAAATGACGATAATACGCACCGTCGGGCTATCGAAATTCAAACCACATTGACTCTGCTTGCATCTTATTGAAGGTGTATTTTAGATTCAACGATAATGTTAAGAGTAAAAACAAATCAAATTCATCTTTGTGATAATTGTGTTATGGTTGAAATTGAAATCAAGAAGATGATGGTTACAAATTGTCTTCGACATGGAATCCGGTGATGAATAAATTTAATAAAATTAAACCTCGCGATTTTTCATCTGACGTTACTTCAGATATTGTGGGCGTTGTGTGCCGCAACTTTCCGGATTATGAAGACCAAATGCGGGTAGTTGATGAAACTGCTCATAATGCGCGACGTGGACTACCCGCCTCTTTAGTCAGCTCGTGACCATGGTTGATGCCCTTTGAGTTGAGACCATACGCGTTGAGACACCTTCAAATAGATAAATACTAGATAAATAATCCATCACACGGGCTCACTACGTAGTGGATACACATGCTGCAGATTTTTTTTTATTTCTCGAGCATACCGGATTCGTCACAATGTTTTCCCTCATAGCCATACTAGAGATATATTTTAAAAAAAATCTCTAATGCAGAATGTCAGTGGTACGGGTCGAAGCTTTGAACTCATAATCACACGAATGTGATATAGACACCACTAGGTTATCACCACTCTTAAATTGACTACCAATTAAAATTAATTGATTACTGTCAAAGCGATTTAGCTCAATATCTTGCAAAATTTAAAAGCCTTGCGAAAGAACATTATCTCGCAAATTAACAGTTCTCTTACGCGCAATATATTTTCCTTTACCTTTTCTAGGTCCATAGTACTTTCTGTATGTATATTATTCATTAACTGAACCATTTATCTCCATTCGTCTATAGACTTCTCCTTACCTACTACTCAAAGGTTGCCTGGAAGAAATCGCTTTAGTGATGAGGCCGTTGGTTGGGCTTGTAATTATTTGTATTTTATGTTTCTCTTCTGTATGTTATGATTATATTATAGAGTAGTAGGACCTCCTAGTCTTACTAGTACTGGTTCCACTATTCGTCTACAGACATCTCCTTACTACTCAAAAGTTGCCTGGAAGAAATCGCTTTAGTGATAAGGCCGTTGGTTGGGCTTGTAATTATTTGTATTTTATGTTTCTCTTCTGTATGTTATGACCAGATATAGTATGATAGTAGTGTTATGACCTAGTCTTACTAGTAGGACTAATAGCAAACAGCATCTCTTACAACACTACGGTCAAGGGACAGACCGAGAGTATGATATATGAAATAAAAATATTCATGATAAGTCGTAACAGTGTCGTAAACACGTCGTGTAGTAAAAGTGATCCCCGAATCTAGATAAACCAATATAAAAAGGTAAGAGGGACACCCATCATACCCTCGTGTTTGCTAAACTGAGCATTTTTCGTATTTTATACCTATTTGGGGTTGGGTTCTTAAATTTCCTTCTTTGAACGATATACATATTTATTATACGTTCATCTCGTTCATATGACATAAATAAATTGATAGTAACAAAGTTAATTATCAAAAAAGCAAACAATTTTTGTATTTATTAGGCAATAATCTATTGATATTAAAGCATAGACGTATTCAATCGCTTAGTAATTAGATTAATTACGCTAATTGGTTTGATGATGTCATTAATAATTCAGGCCAGCCCTTTGAGACGATGAATTACAGATTCAATACCCTGATTAAAGTAGCCAGTAAAATACGTATTTGTGCTATTATAATCAGGTCATGACATGAAAAGCAATTTGCAATATTATTTTGTAACATTATACGCCCCATGCCCTACTTCCTACTTTCCTCTGCCTGCTCCTGGTCTATATACGAGTAGTCAAGCAGCCAAGGGACTTTTTGTAATTTATTCTACATACATTTTAGTAACTACATGGTAATTAATTATATACTAAAATTGGTAATTGATAATTTTAGAATAATCACACAATGAAATCAACAAATAAATTGTTGCAACGATTTTATTTATTTATAATAAACTATAGTGATGTTACATGCAAGCATAATAATGGCAGTAAGAATAAGAATAAGAGTAATAATGGCAATATACGAGTATAATTAATTCTGATGATGTAAGTAATGATTTAGATTACATAAATAAGTGTCTTTATTGTGAACAACATAAAGTAATTAATTGAAAGTAATACGAGTATATTTTGTAATAACACTCTCTTGTGATATATACAAGTCACTTTTTGTGTAGTACATTCGATAAATGTAATTTTTCTAATTGGATAGTTATCAAGTTAGTTAACGAGCATATCAAGGAGTTCGGGAATTTGTATTACCCAATCGAGTCTCTATACAGTATACTGTGGGAATTTTAAGTAATATCCTAGTATGAGCGTATACTGCGCGTATACCATCTCATTGAAGTTCACACGCGGAACTCCACCCGAGTGTAATGTTAATCTGAGGAGACTTCGGCAAATTTACATGCAAATTGGGTTTTCGAACGGATCCCGCCAAACGCGTTGGTTAAACTCGCAATTTTACTCACACTACTTGAAACTTAGCAAACATACTTATTTTGCTAAGCATAAGTTCGAAGATAGAATGTAGTTTCGTCGAATCAACAGCAAAGCTATCTTGGTTGCCGAATTAGTTCTACAAGTTTATCTGTGCGTTCCAAATTAAATTATCGAGGTCTTTAACTTTAGACTTGTAGAGAAGAGATCAGATTGAATATTGATTTGGGACAGGTAAAATAAAATTGGCAATTCTGTAAGTTTTGGCTTTTGATAAGGACCTGCGACCTCGTGTGATGGAGTGTTCGTATGAATTGTTTGTTTGTTTTCGGCTATTAGTAATAATAAGACCGTGTGTACAATGAGGAGACATTGAATAAACACGTTCAAAGCATTCGACAACAGTGCGATTGTAATACAAATATACGAAATGAATAACAAACTTAGGTTAAAGGGGTGCTATCAGAACGAAGTCCAATTAACAAGACGCGTTTGCGCATTGACCCGTCTACAGCAATAAATACTGCATTTCTGATGTAAATAAAATGGATTTTACATATATGTTTTTACGACAATGACAATTTGCATGAAGAGGCCCATGTCTAGCAGTGTACGATAAAAGGGCTGGGTTACGGTACACATATTTAACTGTTTATTTTTTTGCGATTTTCTTAAATTTACATACAATTTAAAAAAAAAAGCATAAAGCGGGGTAGTTTCTTTAAAAACTACGTCACGTTTCACGACAATTAACTCAGTATCACAAGCAGAATTTATGGTGGTCGGGCTACGAGAATGGATCGGTTACACTTGTATAGTCTCACGGTAGGGTAAAGAAAGACCTTTCACTGGTAGTCAAGTCGCCGGCGGAGACGTGGACGTCCCCCTCGTTACACCGTTAACACACACCGGCCCTCAGCCAACACTTTTACTAGGTACCGGCACGTGCCTGGGCGCTTCTCGCCGACTCGCGAACTCGCGGAATCCCCCCAATGCAACGCTCTAAGCCGAGGTCTGTTCCTTCCGTCGGTTTACCGGCGGGGGAGCCCTTAGGCTCGTTGCAACACACACTTTGTTCCTGGCTGAGTGCCTTCTGCGCTGGCCCTACATCAAACACGAACGGTGACTCTTGAAAGGCCACAAGGGCCACAAGAATTTAGACATTCACGATATTAAGACAAATCAAGGTTTTTTAGCCGGTAAGAGTCCGGCACTACCTGGGCCCCCATTCCCAGGTGTCCATGAGGATTTTCCTTGGTTGTATTTCCTAACAAAAAAAAAGGTAGTCAAGCCACGAGGGGGTTAAAAGGTCTTATAAATTCTTCAAATTCTTCTTTAACTTCTTAAATTTCCACTGTCTTGCGGTTATCTATGCATATTGCAGTCGCCATAAATATTGGTTGGTATTATGACCCATTTTGACATCAACCTATAACCTCTCACTGTAGGGCCTATGCCCAGCCCTAGCAAATCATTAGGTTTTGACCCTTAATCTACCACGTACTTCCGGTGAGGTTACACACCCCAGATTATTTTCAATTCTTCATCATGCGGCTTTCCTCGCGATGTTTTCCTTCACCGCCGAGCTCGTGATAATTTAAAAATTCTGCACATAAATATCTCTATTTACTTCTACTCTGGATGTAATTGAAATTCCTAGAATTTAATCGAAAATGGATACCACAGGCTATCACCACTTTGATAACCAATACGTATATTATATTATATTTTCAACTATTTTTATATTTTAAATGCTAACTTTCAAAAACAGTTTTTTCTACCGCAAGTACGAACCTTGACGAAACATTATTTGCTTAGGACATCAAACGGCCGACTACTAAATATTTGTATTTCATTTGACAAATATTTACTTTGACAGTAACTCTATGTTTGAAGTGCGGATATTGTTCCTCACTGTTTATATTGATGGTTTGATTCAAAGGGCCCCACTCACTATAGGGCCCCACTCAATATAGGGGAGGAGATTGAAAATTAAATTGGACTTTATTTTTAAAAGCATAAGAGGTTTAAAAGCTGATGACAACGCAATATTTGAGCATCTCCGAAGATCAAAGTGTATTTTGTTTATTTATCTGTTGGTTACTAAATGTTATTAATTGTACCAGACTGCGGCGCGGCGTGTGGAGAGCCACTTTTCAAGTCTATAGATTTTACTTTATTAAAAATCTGATGTCACAGTTTAGTTTCGTTAATTAAATATTTTTTGGGAGGTAATAATCACTCTCAAAACTATTATTTTCCATGTGCGATACCTTCGTGAATTTCTTTCTACATATTATTATACACAAATTTATAAAATGAACGTCGTAAGATAAAATTAAATATAAAGTGAACGTCCAAATCGGTATTAATTGAATAGTATTGTTATTCGATAGAATTATTTAATACTGCGCTATACAAAAGCTACGAAATTCTTAGACAAATCGTTATAAAGAATGTATCTACGTATTGGTTTTTATAAACTGTAACCTACCTTTGTTTATGTTTGAATAAATAAATATCTAACTAATGGATAAAAGTTCGTCAATAAATAAAGAAGACATACAATCGTAAAGTAATCCTTTTTCCGTTTGGTATATTTGTATCTGATACCTAATAATCCTTACTTCCGTATTGGGGGGATGAGCCGATAGTGAGAGATGGTACCTACATGTCAATTTAGCATTCAAGTTTCTCTCCACTACTGGATATACTCTTCTGACAAGGACCGCCATCACACACAACCTTAACCTCTTTTCATCCACCGACAACCGGCGACTATCTTCAAGTCGTCAGTCGACTTAGCCGGAGGATATCGCCGGTTACGTTTCCCGGTACGTGGTCTCCATTTGAGGACTCATCTCTCCCATCCGCCACTGCATCGTCAGCTTGTGGATTGTTTAAGCTAAATTTGGCAATTTACAACTACATTGATTGTGCTACCCTAAAAAATATGAAATAAATTTTACGAGTTTACGTAGATACTTCAAATTACCCCCATCTGCCACTGCATCGTCAGCTTGTGGATTGTTTAAGCTAAATTTGGCAATTTACAACTACATTGATTGTGCTACCCTAAAAAACAGGAAATAAATTTTACGAGTAGGTACTTCAAATTAAAATTTAATTTTCATACTTCAACATGTATTTATGTTCAGGTAGTTGTTAATACGAGAGCAACACTGGTAAAACTATGTTTGTAATTTCCCCACATAATGGTTCATTAAACTACAATCTACGACTACATGCGACTATAACTTTGGGAGGGGAAGAGTGCACGCTGAAATCCAACAGCCGCTGGGCCCGGTCGACTGGCCACGTTACCCCTCTCTCACAGAAGACTGCCTTGAAATGCACTGCATTTCCCACTTTATTTTATTTCTCTAATGTACGTACGTGTTTCGGTAGTGAGTGAGATGTGCCAGAGCCCATTCCCATCCTATCCCTCCCCAACCCTTTCTCCCAATCCATTCCTATATCTCCAAAGGTAGGCAGCGCAACCGAGGGTGTGCCAACGTTTGTCATTTTGGACTAATGTTGGCATGTATGCGACCGTATCCACTTACCATCAGGTGGACTGTATGCTTGTCTACCGCTTTCGTCCATAAAAAGAAACATTCCCAGTAAACGTTACTTATCAGTAATAAATGAAAAATCAGATTCTGGCTAGAGCGTGTTTTTAAACAGATTAGTGGTCGTGTCGTGAAATAATATTAAATTAAAGTATTATGGTCCGGTTATTTTAAAGAGCTCTGACAGCTGATATAAACCTTTAAAATGTCGCAAAAATCATTTCACAACGCCAAAGTCCTTTGGGATTATTTTTTTATATTTAGATGTGGAGAGAAATGGTATTCACATAAAATGAATTAAATGCAGAATTGTAAGAGCTCTTTCAATGATAACCGGACCAATGTACAACACTATTACACACACTTACAGCATTCATAAAACAACTGTATTATGTGGTTATTTATATACAAAAAAGCAGTTGTAAAAACCAGTGTCAACTAAATGCCAAAAACATCGCCCATCGGCACACGTCGTTAAAACTTCACCGATCGTTCAAGTGGAAAAAATAAATTGCTCTTCAACTTCTAACAGCACTTTTAGCTGAGGTTAAGCAAGCAATATCCTATACACTCTGCGCGTTATCTTCCTAATCTTGATCGCTTTCAAAGTCGCTCCATTTTTTACTTTGTTAAGGACTTCCCCCTTTTTTGTGAGGAAATTTCATTGAGTAGCTATTATTAGCGAAATGACACGTAGGTATAACACTTTTAAATGGCGTTCTGAGATCAATAGCTTGGATTAAAAAAATACCGTTTAGTAATAATAAATACGGTTAAAAGTTTAGAGTTAAAGGCTTGTTCTGATATGACATCTTAATCATGCTGTTTGGAGTAAACAAATTAATTGACCTATATGGAACAGAAAGGTTTTCTTCGGACCTTAAATCCATGTTAACCTCTAATGATGATGTTGGCGTGTAGTGTGGAGTCGGCTGGAGTTAGAATAGCTCTACCTCATATCTTCTCAAGGGTATCTTAAAAAACGACTTACCAAAGTCGCTACAAGCCCTGAAGAACTACATCATCTCTAAAAGAGTGGACTCACCAACCCACTTGGCCAGCGTGGCGTCTTAAGGCCATACATCCCTCATGCACGAGATAATGTTCATGAGGAGGCCTATAGCCCCATATCCAGCAATGGACAATAAAAGGGCTGGTTAGGATTACCGTACTTATGATATCATCCCCTTTAAAGACCCATTGTAGGGTGTGCCTACGGTAAGTAAATTACCCCCGTAATAAATTACTAGGGTATTTTGGGCCATGATTCACCACGCGGGCTCAGTACGGATTAGTACATACCATACATAGTTCAGTTATCTTTTAATTCTGGAATATGTGGGTTTCCTAACGATATCTTCCTCAGTCTCCGAGCTAGTTATCATTTTCAAAAATTCGTACTTAAGTACTATCAGTGGTACATCAGGCTCAGTGGTACTTAGACTATCACCGCTAAAATTAGATGCTGACCTGTGAAATTGTCGTCTGTTCATAGTGGCCACTTTGAACTTAGTTATCTTACGTTTGGATTGGAATTCCAAATTCAAATTAAATTCAATTTAAAGCTATGACATTATTTTTTAAAATCAGTTATATATTTGTTTTTCCGTCAAATGATGTTTTGGTTAGATACGAGTATCGTTGTGTTTACGACCATGAA
Organism: Sesia apiformis; assembly: GCA_914767545.1. Classification (NCBI taxonomy): domain Eukaryota; kingdom Metazoa; phylum Arthropoda; class Insecta; order Lepidoptera; family Sesiidae; genus Sesia; species Sesia apiformis. The sequence continues at coordinate 2,460,872 of OU611962.1, forward strand.
AAAGTAATTTTAGAATATGAGTTCCGTCGTGACAGAAACGCACCACAGATGGCACTGTAAGTTTTTTGAATCTCAAAAATGAAATTAGATATAAAGATAGAAGTTATTTCATTGCTTATCGAAGTATTCTCCGCGGCAATCGATACACTTTTTCATGCGATAAAACCATTGTGTGAAGCATTCAGCTCACTCTTCTTTGGGCGCATCTTCAACTGCCTTTTGAAAGGTCGTTATTGCCTCTTCTGCATTCATAAAACGAATTCCTCTTAATTTATCCTTAATTTTAGGGAATAAATAAAAATCACAGGGCGCAAGGTCGTAACTGTATGGCGGATGACCCATTAATTCTACATTTACAGTACTCAAAAATTGCTTCGTTTGTCTGGCGGAAATAGTTGGGGAATTGTCGTGATGGGGGATTAAACTGCTTCGTGGGCGTCGTTCTTTGACGTTTTCCAAGCTGTTCACATACTACCCGCAGTTACTCTTCTTTTATTTCATAAAGTTATAGTGTAGCAAACTGGACCGATCTGCCAAAGCAGGAGGCATTCATCTTCTTTTCAGCTCTACGTCCTTTCTTCACTTTAGTCGACAACACTTCGAAAGAAAAGTTTAACTTCTCAGATTGCCTCTTAGTTTGAGGCTCATAGCAGTATATTCAGCTTTCATCACCTGTTACTGGTATCAAAAACAGCAAGCATTTGATTGACTATTGTCTAATTTTTCAAGCATTTGGAGACACCATTCCACGTGGCAGTGTTTTTGAGCTTCGCTCAAATTGTGAGCATTCCATTTGTCTAGCACAAATCTTCCTTATCCGTAGGTGATAGTGTAAAATAATTTGACATGACCTATACCAATACCTAATGATGCCGGTATCTGCTGATATGTCGTTCGTTTGTCTGTTTCAATCATGAGCTGCAAAGTTATGATGTTTTCCTCCATCACCCCCGTTGCAGGGTGCCCTTCTCTAAACATCGTCACCGAGATGGGTACAACCACATTTAAATTTACTGAACCGGTTATAAACAGTGATCCATCACTGACAGTCTTTCATAACTTTATTTCTGGTTCAGACGGCAACGAAAGTCATAAAAAATCATTGAACCAAAATCTTCTCTTCTTAAATTCATTTTTCCGCAAACACTAAATTTCCAAGTTGCCGCCAGAAATAAAAAAACAAAGGACAGCTTTGAAAATTTAATGGCGTTTGACAAGCAAAGAGTTCCATTTTTTAAATTTGATTTTTTTTTTCTATCGTATTGTACAGTAGCTAGTTATAAATATGTTTAGTTTGACCTATCATTTAAACGGATCAAATACCGCAAACGAACGCACAGTGCGTTTTTGGCTCGATCGTTTCCATTCTGGAAATTTCGAGCTCAAGAACAAACCCCGTGGACGATTAACTTTTATTAACCTTAAACCTTAATTAATTACCAATTCATTGGGTTTGGTGTTAAATTTGGTTAACTCAGACAAATCCATCGTTAGCTCTGTAGCTAACAGGCCACATTACTGTAAATTATCGCTGAAATTCAGCCCCGCTCTTCAAACTGAAAGCACAAAATCAGCACCGTTTGATTTGTGGTTCGTTTGAGATCCTAAACAAACAAGGTCCAAACTATAACGGTGACAAGCTGTATTGGTTTTGCTTTCAAACAACAACATGGTAGCGATTTTTGGAATGGGATTATGAAGGAAATAACGCGGTTTCTGTGCGTCTTAATTCTATATTGTACGGGTCACCCGGGGTAGTCAAGGACGTCGCCATGAATGTTTTTTATATCAATTTTATTTATATACTTTATTGTACACACAAATTATAAAAATAATTCCAAAAGAAAATATATACAAATGGCGTGTTTATGGGAAAGGAGATTTCTACCAGAAAATCTGGGAGAGCGATAGGTTAAAAATGAGATATAGTTTATTGAGGGGGAGAGTGCACGCTGCAATCCAACAGCTGCTGGGCGCGCTCGACTGGCCACGTTACCCCTCTCTCACAGAAGACTACCTTGAAATGTACTTCACTTCCCACTTTATCTTATTTCCCTAATGTACGTACGTGTTTCGGCAGTGAGTGAGATGTGCCAGAGCCCATTCCCATTCTATCCCTCCCCATTTTCCCAACCCTTTCTCCAAATCGATTCCTATATCTCCAAAGGTAGGCAGCGCATCTGGGGGCGTGTCAACATTTGTCATTTTGGACTAATGTTGGCATGTATCGCGGATGTCTTTGGGCGACAGTATCCGCTTACCACCACGTGGACTGTATGTTAGGCTGCCGCCTTCGTTCATAAAAAAAAAATGAAATGACCAGAACTTTTACAATTTGATTACTATCATTATTATTTTTTTATCACTGTCTATGACGCGACTCAGATATGATAATTACGTAGTACACGTTGGCCAAACAGGTTCGTGAGTCCAATCTGTCAGAGGAGGTGTAATTCCTGAGGGCTTGTTGTAGCGGACTTGTTATTCCTTCGTCGACTTTTACGATACTCAGGAGAAGATATGGGGTGGTGTTATTCTAAATCCGGACTACACTACACGGTCAAGAAGCTATAATAAGCTGCCATTGAAATAAATTCTGTAAAAATATCTATTTAAAGTTCAATTCTCGAAACTCCGCATCAGAATATTACGACTTTTTTCTTTGAAGCTTCGATTTGAGTAAATGCCTAAAAAGATAATCTTTTCTAAGCTCAGTAAATGAAAAAAAAAAACACACACTAAGACATAAAATTAATACCTAAGTATGGAGAGTCTTTGAAAGGAAGACTTTCCTTTAGGCATATGTGAGGCCATGCGGAAAAATGATTTCCTTTCATCGAGTCCTTAGGACTGCCGCATAAAATTGAAAACTTATTACCCGTCTGCGATGAAGCTATTGCGGATTTCACCCTTTTAGAGTACCTACTAATATTAGTCCTTATTGCAAAACATAGTATAGCTGATATTTATATCATAGCGAGTATCGGGTAGCGGAATATGTTAGGTATACAGCGTTAAATAAATTATTCTTACACTCTCTTAACATTGAACTTCTACCATTAAAACTAACAACTTTTTGTTCTACGACTTCATTTCTCTCTGTCATTTCATTCATTTCAAATGAAGTCTCTGACTTTATTAACCTGTATACTCCCTATATGCTGCTACGAATGGCAACGCCGCACGATCGATTCATAAATAACTGATAAGTGATAATCGAACTGCGAGTGTATGTATGCGGTGAGTGAGTGGGTGAAAAAATAAGTGACAAATTAAAAAATGACAATTTATACGAGGAATGAGGAGCGGTGGATGCTAACAGGGCTGCTTTCGATTGCAGTTTACCTCGTCATTTACCTCATATACAATAATTTTATGAAACGACAAATAATATAAACTTATCGGGAATCTTTGTTTCGTAGGAATTGGTCAAGAATCGCTCTATGTAACAGACTACATAAGGTCCTATAATATGACATGACTAATTTTAAGATATTTTTTTTTATTAAACTGGCTGCTAAATCTTTGCTGCACTGTAGGTATATGAAATATCATCAAAATTAAATAAATCTACTCTCTACGATAAATTAGACGGTTCTTTTAGAAGCTAAAGTATACAAACAATAGCTATTAGAATTAATGTTTGGCTGTATGTCTGTTTGTTACCGCACATCACGTGAAAACTAATCTTTATGTCCAGAAAGAAAACTGGCGTATGTGTCATCTGACACACAACGCAAGGAGGTTGAGCTATAGCAGAAAATATAAAAAAAATACTTTTAAAAGTTACTCAAAAATTACTGGATCGATTTTAACGAGATGACAGTGGTCACCTGAGTGCATCTTATTTCCACAAAGAAAAAAAAAACATTAAACTTAAATCGAGGAAGTATCAGTCTATGTTTCTTCACTGGTGATTATAGGCTTCTCCCAAAGCTCGCCACCACTCATGATCCTCGGCTCTTTTTATACAGCCACCACCGACGATTTTTTATCAAGTATTCGGTCCACCTGGGCGGAGGACGTCCAACACTGCGCTTCCTGATACGTGATCTCCATTCGAGGTGTGGTCGTCTCCATCGGTTATCATATTTATGTGGTAAATACAACCTGTCCGTTGTCACTTTAGCGTGCTAAGCTATGTCGGTGACTTTAGTTCTGTGGGGTTCTTTAGTTTAGTTAGGGGTAGTTTAGTTTAGTTTAGTTAGTTTAGTTAGTTTAGTTAGTTTAGTTAGTTTAGTTAGTTTAGTTAGTTTAGTTAGTTTAGTTAGTTTAGTTAGTTTAGTTAGTTTAGTTAGTTTAGTTAGTTTAGTTAGTTTAGTTAGTTTAGTTAGTTTAGTTAGTTTAGTTAGTTTAGTTAGTTTAGTTAGTTTAGTTAGTTTAGTTAGTTTTGTTAGTTTTGTTAGTTTTGTTAGTTTAGTTAGTTTTGTTAGTTTAGTTAGTTTAGTTAGTTTTGTTAGTTTTGTTAGTTTAGTTAGTTTAGTTAGTTTAGTTAGTTTAGTTAGTTTAGTTAGTTTAGTTAGTTTAGTTAGTTTAGTTAGTTTAGTTAGTTTAGTTAGTTTAGTTAGTTTAGTTAGTTTAGTTAGTTTAGTTAGTTTAGTTAGTTTAGTTAGTTTAGTTAGTTTAGTTAGTTTAGTTAGTTTAGTTAGTTTAGTTAGTTTAGTTAGTTTAGTTAGTTTAGTTAGTTTAGTTAGTTTAGTTAGTTTAGTTAGTTTAGTTAGTTTAGTTAGTTTAGTTAGTTTAGTTAGTTTAGTTAGTTTAGTTAGTTTAGTTAGTTTAGTTAGTTTAGTTAGTTTAGTTAGTTTAGTTAGTTTAGTTAGTTTAGTTAGTTTAGTTAGTTTAGTTAGTTTAGTTAGTTTAGTTAGTTTAGTTAGTTTAGTTAGTTTAGTTAGTTTAGTTAGTTTAGTTAGTTTAGTTAGTTTAGTTAGTTTAGTTAGTTTAGTTAGTTTAGTTAGTTTAGTTAGTTTAGTTAGTTTAGTTAGTTTAGTTAGTTTAGTTAGTTTAGTTAGTTTAGTTTAGGGGGGGACTTTAGTTCTTTAGATCTCTTCGTTTCGTATCGCGTAAAGGAACTCGAGCGACTTTGAACTGATGGCGGCCCACCGTCAGTAGACACGTTTCGGCACTGTATTTCGTAACTGCACGAACGCACTGACTGAGGAAGTTCCTAAACTATAACTGTTCCTAATTTTTTTTTAAACCCTTTCAATAATCGCCTACAATTTCCACTCTATTTCTCGAAAACAGATTCGTAAATTTAGTTCCTTTAATATGCAAATTACATTTTGATCTCGTAGCAAAATCTTTGAAAAGGCGCAATCGCGTCGCAAATTAAATCTTATTCCCGAATAATAAAAAGAAACGTTTTCAAAAAGGTTTCCCAGTCCATGTAAATACGAAAATTAAGTGCTCTGAAGCTTTTAAATGGATTCTGTAGAGCCTTTCATTTATAGTTGGAGTATTTTTTGGACCGTTTAACTTGTATTTGAAATAATTTTTTTTCGCTACTAATAAATTTTGCCACCGGATATTAAAGGCGGTTTATTTTCAAATGTTCTTAGAACAGTCTTGAATTGAGACTGAAAATGGGTATAGGACTTCACAAAAAAATAAAAGATTCGCGTTGGTACTTTTATACCAACAGTGGACGACGCAGGACGATATGGTATTTAGACTTTTGTTAGATAAATAAGCTATTTTATAAAGGATATTTTTTTGTGCGTCCTGTGGCTCGGTGATCACCAGTCGTCTCCCGCGCTCCCAATTTGAATGTATTCAATAACACAGCCAATTTAATCATTTATAAGACATATTTTGTCCTCTAATTGATCAACCTTCTGCTTTTACACTAACATCCTATTATCCTCCGTACGGTTAATTGATTTAATCTTTTTCGGAAATAAACCAATTTTATATGGCTTATATTTTTGGAACGAAGTTCCTTTACGGGGCTTGCGGTAGGTGTGATTCGAGAGAAAATATAACGTCACGTAAGATTTTTATCCCCTTCATACGCCTTCCTGTTTCTCTGTGTGTGTGTGCGTGTGAGTATCGAGAGCGAGACTCAAGCAGAATGATAGACGTGCAGACTAGTGCGTGGCCGGTTGTATAACCTAAATTTTTGATTTGATTCCTTATTTTAAATTATTTGCATTGAAAATATGATACAAAATAAAAAAAAATACATGAACTATACAGATTTTATTTCGAATTACATTCGGAGTTTAAAAAAAATGCGTGATAATCTTCGTTCCTGACCCCTGTCCGCACATTTAATATTTTTTTTTATATATATGGCAATGGTACAATTAGCACATTCTGCCGGTATCAAGTTTTCTTCTCAATAAAGAATTTTATAGTCTAAAACGTACTCTGTTAATTACCAGTCCCGTCGTAGAAAGTAAGGAGTCGCTTAGTAAAATGATAGTAGGTTTACTGAGGCGAGTCACCTCTTTGGAAGCACGCGAAATACGCAGTCCTATGCTTTTGTTCGAGTATCAGAAACAATATGCACAAAAAAACCCTTTGAAGTTTAATAAACTATCACTATTAAATCACAAAATCACATTGTACATTTTTTATATTAGTACCTAACCTAACAACTTACCGTTTGTTCATAGTGTCCTCTTTGAACATAGTTATCTTGAGTTTGGCTTTGAATTCCAATCCTATACAATAATAACAACACAATACGATAATATACCTATACGACACAATACAATAATATGCCTATACGAGACAATACAATAATATAGCAATTAAACAACTTTGAACGGTTTAAATCGCGTATATTTAATATTATTTATATCCCGACGTTTCGAACACTTTACAGTGGACGTGGTCACGGGGTGACTAATTGATTTTATTTGTCACTTGAGTTATTAAGAAATTATTTGAACTACGGTTCAAAGTTGTTTAATTGCTATGTATAGTAATCGCGAAAACCCAAGAAAATAATACAATAATATGCCTATACGACACAAGTTAAGCGTGGTCACAGCGTAGGATGCAAAAAAAATATAAATTTATTTAATATAAAATTTACTTTAATTTACTAATTTTACAATGAATTATAATCTAATAGCTATATCTAAGGAACGTATTGCTTCCGCCGATGTTAGGCATAAAAAGGAATTCTAGTTGAAATGGTGGCGGCGACATCGCCTCGGCTATGACGTCAAACGGCACGTTGGTGCAGTGTCAGCGCCTCGTGCCTCGTGTTGCAATTGTGTGACCAAATGAGGTCGGTGCAACGCAGCGATCTTCCTATGTTAGTCATGCGTAACACACAGTACAATAATATGCCTATACGACACAATACAATAATATGCCTATACGACACAATATAATAATATGCCTATACACGACACTGTTCAGAATCAGTCCCTTGTGGCCGACTCTAAATCAAGCGCGATACGTGCATTAGAATACTAATCGAAATTAGAAATCAAATAGCCATCAGTTTTAATGCATAGGAACATAAGTGCACCTACCTGTGGCGTCTGTTGCGTAGAAAATGACGAGGGGGCTCCCGTGTCCGAAGTACCCAGAGACGTGGAGGTTCTCACCAGCTGGTACAATTTATGTACATTCACTAGTTTTCGAAGCCGATGGCAAACCATAGTTTATTTCTACAATTTAATTTTAGGTTATTATTTAATGTGTCCGACCTCCGAATAGAGGTATATAGATATAGATTTTGAGTACCAAAGAGGGCAATTCCGAAGAGACACAGTACAATAATATGCCTATACGACACAGGACGATAATATGCCTATACGACAAAATAAAATAATATGCCTATACGACACAGTACAATAATTTGAGAATAAACTTAACAGGAATATATATGGTAAATTAATGTGATGGAACGAATAAATAGTGAAAAATTTGCCTATAAATAAAAGATAACATCAATATCTAATTTTATTTCTAGACGAATTTTTTTTCAAACTTTGTCACTTCCGTGAACGAAGACAGAAATGAATTTTAATCAACACCATCATAATCGGACCTTACCGCAACTCCCACCGCTTCGTTATTATCGTCTATTTTGGAATTGTCACGGGTCAAATTATAGTGGTCACTTTTATTAAGAAAACCATTCAATATGATTGACATTTTGCATTACTTCCACAAACTCTGAGATTATGTCAATACCAGTGACGCGGGCGACGGGAAATTATTAAAATGACCGGGAAGTGGTTTTTCAATAAATGGTGCCGTACGACACTTTTTTAATATTCATAAAGGCTTTATTTTTTTAATATTAATAATAATAATAAATACTCTTTATTGCTTACAAATGCTCATTATACGTGCACATTCATCTTTAACTGACAATACAATAGGTGACCTTATCGCTAGACGATCTTTTCCCGGCGACCTTAGGACAGAGATAAATAAAAGTGATAAATAATAAAATAGGTAGTGCAAGACGATTGAAATTTACTGATAAAATTATGTTCAATATATATCGGCTATGCAATGCAAGACTGCAGTGGATACTGAAAGGGCTGATGGTCTTCCTCATGCACATGATCGTGTTCTTAAAACGCCACGCTGGCGAAACGGGTTGGCGAGTCCACTCTTTCAGAGATGGTAGCGACTTTAGTCGCCTCTTACAATACCCGAGGGAAGAAATGAGGTAGTGCTATTCTGTAGACGGTCGACATAACACTACACATATACCGACTATATATTTTTAAAATATCAGTAATAAATATACTAACATTTTATTTTTCAAAACGCACGCAAAATAGCGAAATTAAAGCACTTTTTATATACGAAATGGGGATGGGCCAATATTTCGAACACCCTGATTTTTCTGTATTTTGATATAGAGTAGACAAACCAATATATATTGAACCACAAAATAGCAGTAAAAGAAAGATGATAATCGTAGAGTTATAACATTTCAAAGTACATATTCATCTATTAAAAGTAGCGTGACGTCACAGTAACGGCTGCATGGAATATGTACAATGTACATGTATCAATTTTAAGCAAATTAGTGGAATTTGCCCGTACAAATGGAGCAGCAACATTCATTGTGCAGTTTCGAATGCAATATTGTCGTAAATAATCAGAAATTCATGTTTAGAAAAAAAAAAAAAAACCGCAGTCAGTTTACAACAAAGAGGTAATGGCCACAAATAGAGGTTATGTTATTGTTTGTTTAGCTCGATGACGGGTGACAGTGAAGTTTATTTTGAGTGAAGTGGTGACTTTTGTATGCATTATGTTACGAAAAAAGTGGCAATCCATACATTCATTCATTCACCCGTAACTGTGACGTCATCTCGCCTATATTTCACACTTTTCCTTTGTTATTTGTCAAAAAGAAAAACTAGCACGTGATGTTGTACATCTCTAATTCTTTGGAAAAACTAACAATTATCATTAAAAAATTTGGCTCATCCCCATTGTGGTAAACAAGCAGTCAGTTTACCTGGTGGTAAGTAGATACAGTCGTCCATTGACATCTGGCGATTAATGCTAACACCAGTCAAGAATTATAAACGACGGCATGCCTCGCCGCGCCGTTTACGTTTGCAAATTTCGAAGTGGATTTGAAAAATGGATTGGCTTGAATGGGAATATGGATGAGAAATTTTCCTCATTTAAGTAGTTACACTACACTCTTTCCGTTTAAAGAGTGGAGAAAATAAAAGAGAACAAAGAGTTTTCCTTTATGCCATTATACTCTCTATACGATGCAAAAAGAACGCCAAAGTAAGTTGACATTTTGGGATAAGATTCTTATATTTTGGGATAAGAACAGAGGACTGTAGTCGACCAAAAGTTCAGCTGAGTTCAGCGGTTTTTGTCACCCTTTTAGCATCTGATATTCATACCAACAGATGATGGTCATCAATAGTGATAATATTAGCATGCCCTATTCACTGACTACGTTTGAAGTTTAAATGTGAACGTTTGTGAAGGAATTGAGGCATCTTAATTTTTTATTTCCACAAAATTATAATTCACATTTAAAGACAAAGCAATTTCAACAAAGACTATATAAACACAAAATCCTAACCTAACCTGCTCGTGACCTTTTTCTGTCACCGAGGGATGAGGCCACATGAATTTGGTTCTCCGCCAACCCTTATTTCTGCCTTAATAAACGTCAATTTGCCCGAATGACATTTTCTGCTGACCACGTGAGGGCCCACACACAATAATAACTAACTCATAAATAATGGATCGATACTGTCACGGTACAAAATAAAGGGAGAAAAGCTTGTGTCCGATTTGAGACAATACAATTTACAACTGGTTTTCTTTTTGCATTATTTTATATTCAGCGACCCTTTGAAGAGGCATTTTAAGAAATCTGTACTTGAACTTCGAAATATGTGTATCGTATTTGTTCTACAAGTATTCATGGAAATATACATGTACGATTTAATATTTTTTGTTAACTTTTTCTTCTAAGTTAACTATGTGAGGTTGTCACTGTAAGTTAACTGTAAGGCTGTTGATTGTTCTCATATAGCCTTTTGATTAATATGTGAACATTGGTATAAATTGTAAATTTATGTAACGTACAGCAAGTAAGTAATTTATAAGTATTTTTTTTATATATAGTTAGATGGTGGCAAACGAGCATACAACCCACCTGGTGGTAAGTGGATATTGTCGCTCTTGGATACCCGCGGTACATGACAACATTAGTCCAGAATGACAACCCTGAATGCGGATGCGGACCATGCGCTGCCTACTTTTGGGTTGGAAAAGGTTGGAAAGGTTGTTCCGAAAGGGTTGGAAAAATAGGAAGCGATGGGATATGATGGGTTGGCATGGGGATGGGCTTTGGCACTTACTCACTATCGCAACACGTACGCATATTGGGCAAGTGGAAAATGCATTACATTTGAAGGTAGTCTTTTGTGAGAGAGAGGCAACGAGGCCAGAAGTTGTGTAATTGTTTTATATTCCAAAATGAATAAACTTAAATTTTCCTTGTTTCAAACTTCTGTTTTAATAGAAACGTGCTCCGACATGCGATTTTTACAATCTATATAAATAAAAAAAAAACTGAATTTTGTTCGTTGGTAAGCGCATCTCTTGAGAACGGCAGGACCGATTTGGCAATTTTTTTGTAAATGTTCGTAATAGTCCGAATAAGGTTTTTAGGGAAACAAATTAAAAAAGTTGCCCGGAAAATTATAAATTCGGGAAAAACTGAAACTGTGCTTTTTTCTATGGGATTTTTGTATGAACTTATTGAAATTGTTATATTATTGAAATTTGGACAGGACAACGTCTGTCGACTCAGCTAGTAAATAAATAAAAAAAAAATTTTTTTTTGTTTCACTCAGATAAGATGTCAGATATGATCAGTGAGCAAAATATGCCTTTATTATAGTAGATTGTTAACTAAGGGATGAAAGGCACCCATTTCTGACAATTCGAGTCAGAAATGGGTGCCTTTCACCCGAATTAAACACTCTACTTTTCATTTCGAATATGAGGAAAGTAAACACAAGCGATATATGCAAAAAAATATTACTTCAATTTCCCAAGAATTTGCATTAATCTCACTTTCCCGCCTTTTTTTTTCTTTTTTACGCGCAACATTTTTCAAGCTCCATAATGCCAGCCAGTCTTTTTGAGTAGTATTTGTTGCTAGCTTGATAAAAAGAACTTATCATTATAGATTATTACTAATTTATGTCAATGATCTATTTAAATTAATTTGACGCGGTTTAATCGGTGTCTTAAATAACATCACAAACAAAAATTCTACAAAGTTAAGAATTAATATAGTATTAATCGAAGTGTGGCTGTATAGGTTTCTGCCGTTGCACAGTGTAACTACGATTTATTGACTAAAATTTTTTTAAACTAATTTTCGGCCTGAAAGTGCCGCTCTGGAGCTTATTGCTGAAAGTGCCTTAAATTTATTTAAGCTCTAGAGCTTAAACGTATCACTTTCAGCCCGCTTCTTAGATAATCTATGGTCTACTTTCAGAGTATGAGAAATGAAAAATTAATTGCCGTAAATTCAAACTAAAGGCGGTGGGTAATCTAGGGATATTTATACTCGACTCACATTTGTGTGACCATGACTTCAAATCATCGGCTCGTACCACTGAGTTTCCACTAGTCTTATTTTTTTTTTTTTAAATTTCAGTAGTTTGGCGGTGAAAGACAATATCATGAGAAAATTCCGCATGCTCGAGAAACAAAAAAAACTGGAGTATGTGTTTGGACGTTTCAACGTACCTACCGGTACAGAAACGTACGGCTAATACCAAACGGATGAAGAGTTTTAAAAATTGCATTTGACTCAATGCCTACGTTGTGTAATGCAATTACAGCAATACGATTTTCGTTATCACCCCACTCCATTTTAATATTAGTACAATATTTAAAATTGATCGGCGCCAAAATAAGAAAAAACATTTATTTTTCAAGTGAGAATGACAGATTCGAAATTCAAATGTAATTTATTTATTTTTCTTTATTGTATTTATTTCTTTATTTTTCTGGTATTTATGGCCAGACTAGGTACAGTGGTGTTAAAAGTAACCGTTGTTTAATTTATGAGCACACACATCCTACATTGTATCCAATCCGGACAATCCGGACGTGGTGGATTATGACCCGAAACTAAACATTCAATGGCTTTGCAGTGATTTACCCGCAAAGCCACAGAGCTGCAGGGCACAGTGCCCTGCAGTGTGACGTTATAGGTTGATATGACGAATGCAAACTGAAAAGCCACGGGCAAACGCTAGTAAGGTACCCAAATAAAAGTTGGCGTAAATTTGAAATGAATTTTCTCTCACGGTTTCATCTTGATGCCTCCAATTTGAAGTCTTTTAATGTCTACTTTATTAGTGTATTTTTTCCTTAAGCGCAAGACTTTTATTAAAATTGACGTCGAAAATTTTACTTTTTTGTTTCAGTTTTCAAATTTATTTTCTAATGATTGATGATTGACGTGAATTGAAAATGGGATTGCTAAAAGCACAATAATATACTTTAGTAATAATATATTATATGAGCAGTGCCCACGACTTTGCTCGCGTAGACGCTATAGTCGGTCTGTCTGTCAATAATGTGTCATGTCCGTATAAAGATCCTCTTTATAATTATAAAAAGTTACCTACTCACGTTGACGCGGCAGAATAGTTATAACAATGCCAAGTATCATTAAAGTCCGTTCGGTGGTTTTTGGATGATATGCGGTCAGAGAGACAGACGGACAAAGAAAAATTCCCAAAAATGTTAATTTGGGCTTTGTATCATCCAGCTTCAGAAGTCAACTCACTAAACACAATTTATTTTGTAATCGTTCATTCAGTTACTGACATTGTACTATATATTTGCGTATGTATGTATAGGTTGTGTATATGTTTATTGATATGTACGTACCATCTATCTACCGGTGATTAAAATTTTTATTTTTTATCTACCCAAAGGTTGTCTGGCAGAGATCGTTAATAGAGATAAGACAGCCTTTTGTGTATTTCATATGTTACAATACCCGTTACTGTCTTGTTTTGTTTTGGTGTGCAATAAAGAGTTTTACCTATATTTACCTATGTATATATCTACAACGATTTTTTTCAAAAAACTATTTAATATTTAAGACACTGCTTTGTTACGATTTTATTATATTGACTTCTATCCGCGGCTTCACTCCAACTAAGCAGCTGTAATATATTTTTTAACATCTTTAAAAACATCCAATATCCTGAACTTCAGGGATGTATTTGCTTCCAACCTGGACATTATCTTCTCACTTCTCTCCTATTGATAGCCTACTGGACTATATGTCAAATATTGTTCCTCCTCGTCGCAGTTTTCAGGTTATAGCGGTTTTTAAGTAACCGAGATATGTATCAATACTTAAAAAAAAAAAAACAGTTTAAGAGAAGGAAAAACAATCATTATAAGACAAAAAAATCGCTTGTGTCCAACTTCTATATGAACACAATATTGAAATAAACTATAATACAAAAAAAAAAAACAAGTAAGTAAGTTATTAAGCCAAAATTGCCGCCAGAAAGCAAAGCAATCAGAGCAAAGCGGTACTTCACCCCTGGGCAACTTCTGAAATTCTACAAAACTCAGCCCGTATGGAGCACTGCTGACATGTGGGCCGGCGCACCTATATACGATAGGATACGTTGACCTATATACGTTGACGATTCCACTCTCACGGGCGGTCTAGAACCCCTCAACGTACGGTGAGTTGTTACGTCTCTCTGCGTGTTCTACCGACAGTACAATGGGGAATGCTCTGAATACAATGGGGAATGGTTCAACATAATTACCACCTCGGGTTTCTACAACCGCGCCTGTCGTCACCGAATTGCCGTGCATCCACATTTCCTCAATGCGAAGGTGTCGCGTACTGTTCGGTAAAAAAAAACTTTTTATACCGCGAACCAGTAGGCTGTGAAACGAACTGCTTCAAGAGGTCTTCCATTACGCTACGATATGGGGTTCTCCAAAAAAGCTGTGAATAGGATTTTGCAAGGTCGGCGGTGGACGACCTTGCCCATGGGCATGGGCGGCGGTAACATTTACGATCACGTGAGACCGCTTGCTCGACCGCCTACTTCCTTATAAAAAAATAATGCTGCATACACAATTGGTTTGTTTGTTGTGTTTTGTTGATTACTTTGGTTGTTTGTTGATATTTTCTAATTCCTTTGTATTTTGTAACATTTCTTTTTTATATAATACCTCCCTTCGTGCCGCAGTCCGGTAAAAATGAAATAAATTGTGTACCTTGAAGCTTGATCCTCCTGTTCAGTGTGTTCTGGTTGAGAAGAATCGCTACCGGGCTCTCCACAACGATACGAGGATGATCTCTCCAGCTAATGCATATTGGAGGCGTTCAGGCGGGGTCTTTAAAGAGCCCAGTCTCACATTTATTTTATCTTTTTCTCTAATGGTGTAATAAAGTCTTTCGAGTATTGTCTTTTACTGAATTTCTTGCCCCTAATGAAATCCCGAAGAACTCGCCGCTAATGAAAACCTAAATTCATTTTCGCTCTTAATGCCAAATGCCATTATTCATTCTGCTATATATTTTTTGATCAGGACGTGTTTACTGCACAATAGTGAAGTCTTCTGTATCAGTACTGAGTATGTTTATGACTATCACTTAAATCGCTTGTTTGCGAGTGCGCCTGTTTGCCGATGAGCGTACGTCTGTCAATTTCGTCTGTACAACTACACATATATATATAAAAAACTATTATAGTGTCGGTAAAACAGTGTAGGCGTCAAGTGAAGAGAATCGTTCTGTCAAATTGTAGGTAAACATAAATAAGAGTATTGTAAGGATTGTATTGTAAGGATAAATAATAGATTTTAAAAAGGATTGAAGACCTTATATATATATATATATATATATATATATATATATATATATATATATATATATATATATATATACATATATACCTTTTAAAATTAGTGTTATAAGTGCTATTGTTCTTTAAAGAACCCCCTACCGACTGGGCAAACGTTGTAATGGCTATACTCGTAACTTAAGATCTAGGTATCTACTGGATGTCAAAGTTCATCCGTGTTTATAGTGTTTGCAAAACCAAGTTTAATTCAGTCAAGTGCCTACATTGTCGGAATAAGTTTTTTTTATTAAATTAGATATGAATGTTCGTAATGATACTTACCGTCAAAACTATAAACTAATTGAATATAATATGATCAATACAGTTTTGTTAGAGTTGAAACGATAACCACGACATAATTCAATCAAACGAAGTTCACAATTCAATAAAACAAATCCAACTATAGTTTCAAAACAGATTTTAAAACAATATTCGAATGAATAGAACTAAAAAGGGACAAAACAGAGAGCTGTAGTGATTGTGGAACGATCAACGATGTGGAAACACACGGATTGTGTTACTGTAGTGTCCGTTTCATTTATATTAATCTACATTAGACTAACTTTTCACTGTTTCAAATGTTAAACTTCAATGAAATGTTTTGGCTTGACTAATTAACTAGATAATAACCTACAAATGAAAGAATGCGAATAGGACATGTAAGTAAATCTCCCGGCACTGTATAATGGCGTTTTTGACGTTTACATGCCTAATTCCGTAAATATAAATAGTGACGTACTAAACAAATTATTACTATACTCCATTGTTAATAGTGATGTTGCCGCGGTTGTGTATTTATTTTATCGATATAGTTTTCGTTACCTTTGATTTTAATGCGATATTATTTTAAAAAATATACATTTTAATATACTATATAACTCATTGGATATGATATACAATTTGACACAGTTTCACTGATTCACATTACTTAATATTAATAGTGGAGTGTAGGCTTTCTCGGCCGGTGTCCATATTAATTATTATGTTTGAGTTAGAGACACTTTTGTTTTCTTACGTTAATATATACTTAGTTTAGTTTCGGGTAATAATCCACCACGTGGGCCCAGTCCGGATTGCTGGATACGCTGTGGGATGTGTGGGCTCGTCAATTAGACAACGGTTACTTTTAACACCCCTATACCAAGTCTGGCCATAAATATGGTTACAATAAAGAAAAATGAATAAAATACATTTGAACAACTTTTAACGGTTTAAATCGCGTATATTTGACATGATTTATATCCCGACGTTTCGAACACTTTGCAGTGGACGTGGTCACGGGGTGACTAATTGATTTTATTTGTCACTAATTGATTTTATTTTTACTATGGAGTCTGAGGTCAATAAATCCTTGGCTTTCCTTGACATTTCAGTCATCAGAAATCCTGACAACTCTCTTGGTCATACTGTGTATAGGAAACCCACCCATACAGATAAATATCTCAATGGTAACTCCCATCACCATCCATGTCAGTTGACTACCGTAGGCAAATCTTTGTTACAGAGAGCACACGGCATCTGTGACACTGACCACCTCGAGGAAGAGCTTCTGCATGTGAAACAAGTACTGCGAAGCAACAATCACAAACTCCCACGAATGCGTCACAGAAGCCGCCCCAAGCCTCCTACAGTTGAGCGACAACCTGCCATCTTACCATACATCAAGGGCATCACTGACAAAATTGGCAATATCTTAAGACGAGCTTCAATTAAAACTTACTTCAAGCCGCACAAGAAGATTAGCCAATTTTTAAGACCGGTCAAGAGCAATATCCCCCTACAAGATGCAGGTGTTTACAAGCTTGATTGTGAATGCGGGTTATCATACATTGGGCAAACAAAGAGGAGCATCGGTATCCGGATAAAAGAACACATAGCTGACATGAAGAACAGACGCTCGACCAAGTCTGCAGTTTGTGAACATGCTCTGGACAAACCCAACCATTACATTCGATTTGATAATCCACAAATCCTCGCTAGAGAGACCCGGTACATGCCAAGAATGTTACGCGAGGCTATTGAAATTAAGAAACACCCAAATTTCAATAGAGAAGATGGTTGGCAAGTACCACCAGCTTGGGATCCAGTCATTAAATTAATTAAATCACAAGGCCAACGCCATACTGCAAGACCTCTGGACACCGTGAGCGAATACTGCGTGCATAGGGAATGTTATGATTAAAAAATTTCAGACGGTAGTTCAAAAAATTTCAGACGGTAGTAATAATTTCTTAATAACTCAAGTGACAAATAAAATCAATTAGTCACCCCGTGACCACGTCCACTGCAAAGTGTTCGAAACGTCGGGATATAAATCATGTCAAATATACGCGATTTAAACCGTTAAAAGTTGTTTAATTGCAATGTATAGTAATCGCGAAAACCTAAGAAAATATTAAATACATTTGACTTTGGAATCTGTCATTCTCGCGTGAAAAATAAATGTTTTTATTCATTTTGGCGCCAATCATTATTAAATATTGAACTAATATTAAAATGATCTAATATTCGATAACAAAAACCGTATTGATGTAATTGCATTACACAAAGTAGGCATGTAGCCACATGCAACTCTCCATCCGCTTGGTATTACCCGAATGTTTCTGTACAGGTCTATTGGTAGGTACATTGAAACGTCCTCTGTTTGTGACAGAAAAAGCTCTGGCCATTCACGCATTATTGGTACTAAGCACATGATTGCAGCTGTGAATGAGAGAATCCGAAGAAATCCCGACCGGACGCTACAAATTTTATCCAGAGAGATGACTATAGCACCAAGAACCATGTCATGTATTTTAAGAGATGACTAAAGAATGCTGCTTACAAAAGACCTACTGGTCATTTCTTAACTGATAATTTAAAGAAAAGTAAAGTTGACAAATCAAAACAACTTCTTCGGCGGTACGAAATGGGAGCTGGCAGACAAATGTTCACCATTAAGGAACATTTGAACAAGCAGAATGATCAAGTTTATGCTCACGACTCTAGAGAAACTGTTCAGTTGGTCAATAGGGTGCCATTATCCATTATGCCATTAACGTGGCCATTACCCGGCTTCAGTGATGGTTTGGTGGGATGTTAGCTATTAAGGAGTGAGCGAACCATATTTTTCCATAAAGCCAGGTCATAAAGCTTGCTCAACACAGGCGTGGCTACAAAGAAATATTCCCGACTTCATTAGAATTGAAGACTGGCCGTCATCTGGTCCCGAACTTAATCTGCTCGATTATGATTTATGGCCTATTTTAGAGAGCATGGCGTGCTCTAACCGCCATGATAATATTGAATCTCTAAAACATTCCATAAGGGTGTCAGTTGCCACCTACTGAAAATTGGCCACAACGTTTGAAAGATTGTAAAAAAATCAAGTGGTGACCATTTGGGATATACGTAATATTTTTAAAATGCTTACCTATTTATTTCTTAAATAACACAAATGCTTCTAATAAATTTATAATGTGATAATAAAAATATCAATGTTTTGTTTGTAACAATATTTATGGCTAGGTATTATAATGTATGAAATCTATTAGTGACTAGCAGTTGTCTGTGCACATATTTGGTTTCCTTTACTCTCTCAAAGGACCCAACACATACAATTCTGTGATTATAACTATTATAAAAGTTTAATTTGTTTTTGACGTTTTAGAAAGAACATTTAAGAGTACACAGTCCCTATATGACTGTTGTTTTATCGATAAAGTTTTAATCGTGTTCCAAGCATTATGCTCAACTATCATAAGCGCAATGGTAAATTGATTTAACTAATTTAATATTAAGAACATTTTATGACTTGGTGTTTTGTAGCCATATTAATAAAAAAACATTCTTATATATAATTCTTTTGTAGCTAGAAATAAAGTCATTCATTTCATAATTGAATTGTAATAAAAACTTTTGAGTTTATATTTATTCACTAAAGATATAAGTTGTAAAATGCACAATTTAAGCGCGCGCCACGTGCAGGAAGAATTTCGGTCATAGACATGAGGTCAGGCGAGACTGGACGGTAACAGGATTTGTATGAAATCGTCGCTCAACGGTCACTTTACTAGACCCCTTATACTCGTATTAAGATTCAATAATATAAGGTCAGTCTAGTAAAGTGGTCAGTTATCGACAATTTCATACAAATCTCTTTTCAGTCCAGTCTTGGATGATCTCATGTCAATGACCGAAATTCTTCTTGCTTGTCGTCTTCACTTTAAACATTAAATAGACTACCGATAAAATTAGCAATATAAATCAGTATAGTACAAGATGATGTTTGATTTTGATTTGTTCAATTAGTTTTAGCCGCATTAAATTTCAGAGAGTCAATAGAAAGTAAGGCATTTAAAAAAATGACGACTCTTTTCAGAAGTGCAAATGTGGCCTAGAGGATATTACATTTTACATGAAATGAAATCAGCGTTGTAATTACTGGCTAACGCTTCAAGCTCGGAACCAAGCATGGCTGTATGAAGACTAAAGTTCGCAGAAAATACACCAAAATTACTAATCTTCACAAGACTTCCCAACAAAATAATAAATACTTCTATTCCTAGAATAAACGCTGCTGTTTGTAACGCGATTTATAAACGTGTGTCTATGTCAGTAGCCTAGGGGTAAGCAGTGTGCTCTTTCGTGTGCCATCGAGCGGAAAAATGAATTATTCTTCCAATTTATTGAATAGCCTACGCCTTGTAGGCGTTGGTTAGTTTATTCTAGTGCTCTCAACCACTAAAGACATCATTTACATAATTTAAGTGGAAAAAAACAAAGTACCCCTACGTAAATGAAATTTGCCCCCGTAAGAAGAAACGGTATTAGTTTTACGGCATTTTTACATCATAAATATGGATATAAGGAATCATAAATAACATTATGTTCGAAAATTAAAAATAACGATAATAAACAATAGTTATTTAAAAGTTTGAGTTTTGGAGATAACAATATTTTATCCTAGATTTATCAATCTTATTTTTCTTAATTTATCAATATTTTCAAATCAATCTAGAAACTTCGATCAATCGAAGTTTCTAGATTGATTTGAAATTAACGAAAATTTAAAAAATATGATAATGAATAATTAAAGACAGCGTTTTTTGACATTTGACGATCAATTAGCCCAGTTGGTAGCACTGCTGCCTACTGTGTGATCCTGTGTTCGAATCCCAGTCTGATGTTAATTTGTTTAAAGACAAAGTGTTTGTTTAATGTTTTTACAGCGTGTCGAAATAACGGAAAAGCTCTGCTGAACTAAAATTCCATTGCCAATGAAAATTTTCAATTTCAAATTCTCAATTTTCAGTTGTTCATTCTCAATTTTCAATGACAAATTCTTCATTCTCAATTTTAAAATTTTTATGTAGTAGCATTTTCAAGTTAAGTGTTTTCTAGCAGTTCGACAAGAAATTAGATTTTGCAGACATGTATCTAATATTCACTAACACATATTAGATTTAGGGTCTTCCTCACTACCGCCTGATACTTTATCAGAAGGTATCCGAAATTCAGTTATACTTTATCAGAAAGTAAAGATCAGCTACATTTAATTGACAGATAAAGGTAGATCATTTATCTATCAGTTTGTTGATACTTACTTTATTAGGAGGTACTTTATCAAATCCCCCTGATAAAACCTATCAGAAGGTGATGAGAAAGGCCCTTAGCATTCTGAAGCCTCATAATTACAAAATTATGGAGTGTTATCTGAATTAACCCTTTGAAATTTCACTATATTACTTACCATCGTTTTAAATGGGATACTTTTGATACCACTGCCAGGAACCAATTTAAATTAATGTTCTTGTACTCAACAGTATTATAGGCGGTTTTATAACAATCCCACATTATTTCCTTACAAAGTCTTACAAGACGTCGATCAAAAGAACAATGTCCAAAGTCAATTTAGGCAAATCTCCCCCTCTTTATTACTAATAAATCGCTCAAACTCTCGCCCATCATAAATTCATTCGTCCCACAGGCTCCTTTGTGTTAATTCTGGAACATTCTTTAACCGCCTATTGAATTAATTTTATTCTGTTGATTGTAAATTGAAAATGTTCGAATTTGAATTGCAAATGGCGGGGGTATTCTACATTCGATTCGTTTTACGTTAACATTGTTACAATATTTAAATTCGAGATTTCCGA
The DNA here is from genome assembly GCA_914767545.1 of Sesia apiformis. Classification (NCBI taxonomy): domain Eukaryota; kingdom Metazoa; phylum Arthropoda; class Insecta; order Lepidoptera; family Sesiidae; genus Sesia; species Sesia apiformis. Next base: position 2,482,389 of record OU611962.1, read on the forward strand.
CGTACGCTTTTGCATATTGTACTTAATATGATTACGTTAAAAATTAATAATTATTGTCCTTTGTCGGACACTTACATTACATTATTTTCATATCAATATTCATGTGTTCGGAAGCGAAAAATGTTTCTGCTATGAAATTCATTTTATATTGTAAATCGGGTCTGAAATCGTATAGTTAAAGGTTTTCTTTACCTTTTATTTTTACTCGACGTTTCGACAGGGGTTTCTTTAGCCGTGGTCACGAGTTGACTGTCAAGTCAACTCGTGGTCACGGTACAATCTAAACCGAAATAAAACCAGTTTGTTGTAAACAAAACATTTACTTATGCGCTTTCAGACTCGGTTTACAATATAAAATGTGTACAAAAGGTGAATGTTTAAAAGGTTATATGAAATTAATTTACTTCTTTTTATAGAGAGATGGTGGCAGACGAGGGGACAGTCCACCTGGTCACCTCTGTCGCCGATCAATATCGTGAATCGATATCCCGGTACTTGTCAAGAATAACAAACATTGACACGTCGCCAGATGCACGTTTAAGGATTTAGGAGAGGATTGGAAAAAAATGGGAAGAATTGAGTAAAGAGAGTATAACCAATTCTCATCCTTCCTCTACTCGATAGGGTTTAAGCTGATGAGGAGTAGGTACGGTTTGCAATGGAATGAAAGATTTGTCTTATGCCATCACAATTTAAATGAGATGGGAAATGGAATAAAATTATTATCGTTAATAATTGACTGTCATTATAATGACCTGCTTTATTTCACCATTTGTCAGACATAAACTTAAACAATGACACCCAGTAACACTAATTGTCTCTTTATAACATTTTGAGTTTGTACAAAGAGAACAAAACAAAAGCACACATACAAAAAGTTTATGAAAATTTCATTGCACCTTGAAAAATAAGCAACAGCAATAATATTTTAAGTCTTATAAGGGTGCTGTAAACTATACTGGAATCCAAAGGAGAATTACTGTTAAGTAGAAATTTGTTCCCGGAATAAGGCCATGAGTAGATTGTGATTTAAATTATTTTACAAAGCTCCTTTAAATGATTGGTTTATTTAGGCATAGCATCGGATCCGTTGCCTTTGCTTTTCCAACATCGCCACCATCTTTATTCATAGCCGTATTCGTATAAATTTTGCTAATTGACTTGCTATTGATTCTCAAATTCATACCCTCTTGGTGCTAAGTAAATGATAGGTATGGTAATTACATTTTTGTTATTGAAAGAAGGCGGGTAGGCGAGCAGGCAATCTAACTGGTGGTAAGTGTACACTGTCACTCATGGATATATGGCGACATCAGTCCGGAATGACAAACTTCGGCAGACCCGGGATGAGTTGCCTACCTTTGAAGATTTAGGACTGAATTTTGATAAAGGATTAGGAAACTGGGGAGGTATAGGATAGTGACGGGACTGGCACATCTGGCTTAGTTCTAGGCTCTGATACTATAATATAATTAGAATTTCAAATTCTAATATGTCTTAAGTATACAAGACTTAAACAACAGCAAACAAAAAATAAAAATTAAACAAGACGATAAAACTGTGCGGTCCCATGTGTGTCGAAAGGGCGTCCGTCTCAGCACAAGCTGTATACCGTAAAAACGGCACACAGCGCCGATTTTCTCACGACACCAAGCCGCGTGAACGAGTGTAACACACACACACACACACACACATACAATAATATAACATCATTTTATCATTTCAAAAAAAGATTTGGCAGTTTATTTAGTTAGAATTATTTAGTAATCTCTTAAAGGACAATGGGTGTAAAAGTCCATGTACGTACATATACCAACACAGTTGAGATATACGAGTACATATACACATCTATCTCAAGTGAAAACTTTTATTTCAGCTTCATTATTTCATGAAAGCTTTTATTTTTTAGTTGTTTTAATGTCGAAAAGTCGTTAATGTCAAAATGGTGGGCGAATCCATGATTCATGACATTCACCGCTTTTCAACTCTTGTCTAATGTATTTTATTGTTTAAATTCTTGTTTGTAAAAAAAAACATCGCTTTAGTCCCAAAAATCAACAAGCTTTTATTTCCTAAACCATTTTAATGTTAAAGTCCTCTCGGCGCATAATGTCACTTTCGCAATATGTCACAATAAGAATCCTATTTGCATATTTGTCACACTCGCACAATGTCACACTAGCAAATAGCTACCCGCTCGCGTGGGAGGCGGTTCCTAAATGAACTTATCAGTCTTATCAATCACCTTTAATAAAATTTAAATACTATTAATCCTATACTCAAGGAGTAATAGGATAGTACAATACTGACAGTGACAATGACATATTGTAATAATAACCAATAATAAAAACATAAAATCAATTTGAAATGACCGGCAATAACAGTACTACGTATAGAAGTTGCACTTCTTTAAAATTAATTAAAAATTTTTTTTTTTTTTTTTAAAAAAACTAGATATATTTAAAAACGATTAACATCTCATTTCTAACTAACTATTAAAAATATTTATGCAACAATAACTTTATTAATTAATTAACTCTTTTAAATTCGAGAAAATTTCCCCCCCAAAAATTTTTATTAATAAACTCTGATACACAAGATACATACTAAATCGCACGTTAGTGCTGCGCGCGAAAGTTGTTATTACTTTGTGTTTTTTATCTCTTTTCTTTTTCAATAGACGAATGTGCAGTGCCTGCACAAACCTTCTAGGTGTATGGGCACAAAGCAGGCAACATAAATATATTTATTCTTTAGTACATTTAGATAAAAATGAATTGTTTCTGAGTTCGCGGTTTACCGGGCACATCTTGAAAGGCTTTAGCCCGTAACTTTTATACTACAATAAATTGTACAATGTAGTATTTATTGAGTTCATTTATAACGGAATTAACAAACTCCAAACCAGATGAATTCATTTCGTTATAATTAGTTTTCCCTAATTAAAACTAGTTTTAAATAACAAACAAATTTGTTTGTCAGTAAATCCTAATTTTTAATAGGAAAAAATTGTTGTAACGAAGGCGTTCAATCATAGGTTTTACTAGGAAAAACGCGTTTTTACTGAAAACTGGAATTAACTATAACATATACCTATTCGTATATATAATTCTTACATTGAGAGTTTTCAGGTTTACACAACATATGATACAAGGAAACATACTTATAACGTAGTTCGAAAGTAGGACGCTACGGAAGCAGGAAACAAGCAGCGTCCAACGTTTTCTAACAACTTAATAAATACAATGTACTCGTGAATATAAAAGGCGTCCGTGTACAGGCGTTATTCGATCTTACTCCTGGACCTACGAGTAAGATTTTATCATGTATGATTTTTTAAAGTTTGGGCCGAAGGTGATGAAGTGATGTTGCATTTTTATACCATACCATAGATAGATAGATATACACCAAAAATACAGAAGAAAAACGCAAAAATACAAGTAATTAGAAGTACAAGCGGCCTTCTCGCTAAGCGATTTCTTCCAGGCAACCTTTGAGTGGTAAGAAGAAGGCTGTGGGCGAATAGAGGTAGATACCATCAGCCTATGTCTCTCCACTGCTGGATACAGGTCTCCCAAAGCACGCTCCAGCTACCACTGACGAACTTCTTCAAGTGTACTAGGCTGGATGTCGTCCTATCGAAGGGAATTTTCTTATACTCCACGGAATTTAAAGTTTAAATGAAAGCTATGACTTTTCTTATTGAAATATTAGAGAAAGGGCGGTCATTTACCATCATATGACCAGTTAGCTCATCTGCTACCTTTTCCATAGAAATATAATACATATCTTTTGTTTAAATTGTACTAAACAATATGGATTAATGTCACAGTACACCAGGTTTGACAAACCTCAAATCCTTTGAACCATTTCGACAATAGACAGATGAATTAACAATTTGGCCACACAGCTCTCTGTTGTGCCACCAAACATCCTCAGTATAACTACTTAACTGATTAAACACTAACACTACGGAACTGTTTCCGTATTAATCGCTGTGTTTTCTTTGAGCGCGACCATTTGCAATTCAAATGTTAGGTCGGGAAGTCGGGAGTCGAGTCCGAAGTTGTAGCGGTGACAAATTCATGAGACATGAGCTGCAGACACGATAGATTAAAGGAACAGTGTGAAATCTTTGTACTAACCGAAGATATACGAGCTATTTTTAAACACTTTATCTTTGAAAAACGAGACACTGAATGTTACTATTTTTTTAAGAGAAGGGCTCTCGTATTGGTAAGTGATTACCGCCGCCCATGGACGTCTTCAACATCAGGGGGTAGGCGGTTAAAAAGAGAATTTGGCAGACCAGCATATGCTACGTGATGGTAAGTGTTACCGCCGCCCATGAACACCTACAACACCAGGGGGTATGCGGGCGCGCCGCCGACCTTGCAAAATCCTATTCACAGCTTTCTTGAAGAACCCCATGTCGTAGTTTGATGGGAAGACCTCTTGAGGCAGTTCGTTCCACAGCCTACGGGTTCGCGATATAAAATATTTTTTGGACTGAACAGTACGCGACACCTCCGTATCTAGGAAATGCGGATTGACCGCACTTCTGTGACGGGAGGTGCCGGTTGTAGAAACCCGAGGTGGGAATTATATTGAACAATTCTTCAGAGCATTCCCCATTGTACAGGCGGTAGAACACACAGAGAGATGCAACGTCTCTCCGAACGCTGAGGAGTTATAAACTGCCCGTGAGAGTGGGATCGTTGACAATACGAACAGCACGTCGTAGGATGGAGTCAAATGGGTCTAAAATACAATACAATGGGAGTAAAATACAAAAGTGATGAATTATAGAAAATGTCGATTTACCAGGGAGATTCCAGGCGCAGATCATCCAGCAGCCGGCGAAGACGTGTTCATTTACTTCTGTCACCATTTCACTGGGATCGCGACCCTAGTAATTGGTTTAATACCGATATGCACTGGGATTCTATGTGGTGCTGAAGATAGCGACCAGCCTCAGTCGTCATCTGTCACGGTTTTTATTATATAATTTATTTGGACACTGGTAAACAGCATAGCAAATAATAAAACAGAATTGTTTTTATCACGTCATTGTCCAGTCCTGTCGAAGCAGTAGTCGCCAAGTAAAGTGATAGTACGAGTAGATTCATTGAAGACAGAAGACGACTCCTTGGAAGAACACGAAAAATGCAGTCTCACGCTTCTATTCCATTATCACAAACATTATGCGCTAACAGTGGGCATTTTGCAGTTTAATAAACTAACACTATTAAATCACAAATTCCACAATACACAATTTTTACAATAATCAAACAAAAATTCAACTTTACATCTCGGGTTCCCACCTAAAACGTCCTTTCTGTGATAGGATAAAAACGGCGCGAAGAAAGATTTTGCTCTGAGGTAGTCACCTCAGTAACAAATTAACAGTAACAGTTTGACGTAGTCAAATTGTCAGTTGTCAAGGCCTTAAACTAAATAGTGACGTAGTAATTGTTTATATATGCATAATTTGATTCATCGAGACTGCAAGTTTGCCCTAGATTTAAAGCTAAATATTTCATTGATTTAGTTTTGCTTTCAGCAAATTGAATTGAAACGGACTTCAGTTGTGGGTTAGGTTATCTTAGAGAGCATATTATCCTCTACTGTCATCTTGACTCCACTGTGCTTGAGAGATGTCTATGTTACCACCGGTTTTGATTATAGTATTTGACATAAATTGTCGTTAGATTGGTATTGTGTATTTTGATGTAATCCCGAGCGATTAATTTGTTGTGAATAAATTTTCGACAATCAACGGCAAATGATGGATGATCAATGTTGATTTGACAAAAGTATGATCATCAATTAACTTATACGTCAATTATTTATCAATTACAATACCCGGTGATATATACCTATGTTTATCAACGGGTATAATTGCCCATCGCCACTTCAGCATGTTGATTATATAAGTTATGTCGGTGACTTTTGTTCTGTGGTGATTTTCTTCGTTTCAAATATTTTGGCCTAGAGTGAGTGAGTAGAGCCGTCTGTATTCAGCGACGGGTATGACATTGTAATTGTTAAATTTGTAATCAATCGGTCATAAAACATTAGATCTGTCAAAGAGAAAGATCGACGCTCGAGTGTTCATTTCTACAACATCACAACAAACATCAGACTCAGCTCTTGAAATGCTCAAGTTGTATTATAGTATTGTTTTCTGATTATTGGAAAAAGGCGGCAGATAAACGCACACACCCAACGGCAGAACATTTCAACGGTACAAGGATGACCCTGAAGTTCATTAAATTTACATTTATTTCAATAATTAGATAAATGAATAAGTTTTATTTGACGCAACTCAATACACAGCTATAAAGTTAACAACACACGAAAGAATTAGTTCATAAATGCTTTACCTTACCTAGTTAATCCTTGACTGTGTGTCACGGCGACAAAAAGGTTTAACTGGTTCAGCATGATGCCGCGGAACAGAATTTGCAACCCCAGCACTGATATTCTGACAGCATCCCATTGTAATGAATAATTAAATATATATTATATTATAATACAATTTAATTTAAAATATTGTATATTGAGTGTATATATATATATATTATTCTAGTTATATGGGCTACCCACAGACGACAAGCCCCCCCCCCCCCCCCAAAAATGACGAGACATCACACTGGTGATGTATGAGCAATGTAAAAGTCTGTACAATTTACAGCTTATTATATCTTTTTCTTTCAAAGTATCGATTGAATTGGGCTGAATTTTGGTTTCCTCCTCTGATATTAGTTTATATAATAGGGGTTAAAGTATGAAATTGCCGTTTTATAGTAATAGATACTTTGCATTGACATAAAACCTTCATGGTGTGAGATTTTCGAGTGAAACTTTTTTCACATGATACCTATGAGGTTCTTGTTCTAAAAAATGTGCAACATTCGATTTTCGACTTTCAATTGTTTTTTTTATTCAGCTTAGACGAGACAGATGGATACTTCGAAAATCCGAGTAATCTTTGAATACGAGTTCAGACGCGGAACTAACGAGAAACCGTTGTAACTCTACAGGAGCTGCAGTTAGAAACCATACGTCATCCTCCGTATTCGCCAGACCTTGCTCCAACGGACTACCATTTTTTTCGTGATTTGGACAATTTTCTACGTGGTAAAAAATTTTCTTCCCAAGAGGCAGTACAAAATGCTTTCACACAGTTTGTCGAATCTACACTACATCCCCAGAGTTCTATCGCAAAGGCATAAATGAACTTCCGATTAGATGGCAACAATGTATAGATAATGAGGGTAAATATTTTGATTAAATAAATATGTTACATTTTAGAAAAAAAATAAGTTTTAATTTTTCAGTACAAATCGGCAATTTCATACTTTAACCCCTAATATTATATGTGAAATATGTGTATACGTATAATGTACTGGTAGATGCATACATACAAATATGTCACTATAATGCGATTTTTCCGCATGTACTCTTATTGGTAAACCTAATTAAATTAAATGAATCCTGGACAGAGCCGGGGCAAATTTACTAGTCTCCAACCAAAATACAAATAAGTAAGCCCGCAATAAATTTTACAATTTCGGCTGCCCCAAATAATTTCCCTGATAGATTTCGGGTATCAAAATAAAATCGTCTAGACAAAATTTATGGGCACTCATCTAATTGTAGGAGGTCAGGCTATTTTTGCTTTATATTTTTATTATTTATGTTGTTTTCTAGGTTTTTATTATGATGCAAGCGGTCAACAAGCGGCAACTGCGTTGCGTGGTCGACTCAAGCGCGACGACTATTTTGTCAACGTCGCGTGTAAATGAATTTCAAGTAAATATGTATGTCGTCGCTCAGTAAAACGATAGTACGTTTACTGATGACAGTTGAATTCCTTGGTAAGACACGAAAAACGTAGTCTTTTGCATTTATTTGATTATCACAAACATTACGCACAAACATGTCACTTTGAACTTTAATAAATTATAACTATTAAACCACAAAGTCCATAATACATGATTGTTATAGTAATCAAACAAAAACTCAAAGAATTCAACTTCGTTGTTATCGGTTCACAAAATAGATACCACATTTGCTGATAGGTGGCTCAGATAAAGCTTGAATTTTAACCTTCGGTCCGTCGCCACGTATTGTCAAACATGAATAAATGCACCTGCATCGTTTACTTTAGACCTCTCCATACGTGCCAACGTAATAATTCACAATGAAAAGGCTTAGCTTTCATAGCGCAGGTGTTGGCTAATGGTTCACCTGGTGATAAGTGGTTGCGGTATATGCAAAAATTTAGAGTTATGTGTCTAACGATGCAAAGATGCAAAGATGCCCTTATAAAAACTATTTATAAGGGCAGGTAGCATGCTGGATCCCACAGCCTTCTTTCTATACGTGACCCACTCACCGAATTAATTTTCTTTCACAGAAGTCTGCCGTCAACTACTTTAACCTTAACCTGAAATAATGTGGAAAAAAAAACGCGGGAGTATCATTATCACTGAAGAAATTATACGCGGCTCTTGCCATTACCTACGAAGACCTTGTTAATAGTTTTATACAAGAGATGGCAGACGAACGGTCGTATCACAAGACGGTACGACCGCCGCCTATGGACACCTGCAATACAAGGAGGCATACGGACTCGCTACCGACCTTGCAGAATCGTGCTCTCAGCTCCTTTGAAGCTCCATTCGTAGCATACGAAGAACGGCATTATAATACACGCAGAAAAGACGCGCCGCTCTGTATCCTGCGCTCACACCCACGCCCGCGTTCTCTGCGCTTCGGACCTTACTAAATCGATACAGAAAGTTTATTAACTGTTTCTTATAAAGGAGAGATTTCTCTTTCTGCGGAAGTAGTCCTGATCGTGTCGTACATGAGTTTTGACATAAACCGTTTTGCATAAAGGATAGTACAATATATCAAAGTAAACCCTTTGACACTTTTGGCAGGCAGACGTTCTGACTGAGCCAAGTGGGTCGACATGATATTAAGTGATAATGTTTGTCTACATTATCTCCCTTCTGGTGTGTATACATCGCTTGGACGAGATTGAAATAAGGAATGCTTTGAAAGCGTAGTAGGTACTGTGGACAACAACTAAGGGCCACTATTTTTGGTTTTGTTATGATATTTTTACTGGTTATTAATTTATGATAATGATAAGTATTTTTTAATTATCTTACTTATTCATTATAACTTTTTAAACTTTCGGGTTTTGTACACATTTTATATTCTAAATCGTGTCTGAACGCGTATAATAAAGGTATTTGTTTACCTTTTAGTCCTGCTCGACGTTTCGGCACGGGTTACACCAGCCGTGGTCAATTGACCGTGCCAGTATGTGTTGAGCCGTGCCAGGCCGTGCCGTGCCATACTTATACATTGTTTGTAATCTGTGGACAATGAAGTAGGTGATACAATCAAACATACTCCATTATATTTATGTTTATTGCTTTTTGGATAATTTACAAGATCTTATCAATAAGAAAATTTATTAAGTAATGCAAATTGTTTGTATTATTAGCGTTACAAGTTCATTCCCACTTCAACTAAATAACGAAATCAATTGAGACCATCGATTTGAAGTTTATACTTGAAACACAATCTAGGTAGCAATTAAAGAAGTCTTTAAAAGGTGTTAATGTGATGAGGAAACTTCTTATTACTTGCTATACCCCGTTTTTCCTATCTTTCCTCCAAATCCATTCCTAAATCTGCAAAGGTGGGCAACGCATCCGGGGGCGTGACAACCTTTGCCATTTTGGACTAATGCTCGCATGTATCGCGGATGTACATAGTCGACATTTACCGTCGGGTGGGCTGTCTACTCGTCTGCGACCTTATTTATATAGAAAAAAATAGATAAACTATATTAACTATATTTACGACATAACTATATTTACGACATAACTATATTTACGACATAACTATATTTACGACATAACTATATTTACGACATAACTATATTTACGACATAACTATATTTACGACAAAACTATATTTCCGTCATAACTATACTATTGTGCCGTGTGATGTCAGTCGACTATAGAATAGCACCAGCCTATTTCTTCTCGCGGGACTCGTAAGAGGTGACTAAACAAAGTCGCTACCGCAAGCGCTGTGGAACTACACCACTTCTGAAAGAGTAGACTCGTCAACCGGTTTGTCCAGCGTGGCGTTTTAAGGCCATATATCCCTCATGCACTAGACAATGTCATGATGCCCATGTCCTTCAATGGATACTAAAAGGATATTTGACAAATCAAGCGCGGCATGACCCAATATTGCTACTAATAATGCAAATAAACCAGCTCCATGGTAACACAGACGTATCGTGTGTTACTACCGAATAGACATCTCTTTACATAAAGAGAAAGTGTGATAAAGATAAATTGAAGGAAACTACACGATGTTAGCACTACATTTATTTCTTCAAAATTCGCTTACATTTTCAACAGGTTGGTAATACCTCGCGTCTTGTCTGACGACGCTCTAATATCCTGAACACGTCTGTAGCAACGTTTGAAGAATGCAAAGCTTTACTCGTCTTGAACACATTGTCTGTTGTACAGTCACCTGCGACGACTTGTTTTAACAGTAACCATAACCAGCCCTTTTGTCGTCCACTGAAGAGCATGGACTCATGCACATTGTCCCATGCATGAGGGATGTATGGCCTTAAAACTCCACTCTGACCAACACTCTTTTATAGGTTCTTTAGCGCTAGCGGTAGCGGCTTTGTTATTCCTTAGTCGCCCTTCAGGACATCCTCGAGAAGAGATGAGGTGATGCCATTCTATAGCTGACCGATACCACATGACCAGCCTACTTATTGTATCACCTTTTTATTACAGGTTCACATAGGCTATGATGATGCTAATAATAAGGCACAGGCCTCCTTTTTGCAATTACGAGGGATGTTAGGTCATACAAACCATGCAAGACCAATTCGTATGCTATTGCACATGTCCTATGTTCCAGATAAGCTATCACCATCAAAAGCTGACGATAAATAACACATATCATATTTTTAACGAGGCCAAATTTGTAAATGTTTTTTATGAATACGTGTGGTGTCGTACTTACCTTAAGATAGGCCTATATTCAACAGTAGAAGACACAGGCTGTCACTGCTACAAGACCTATAACAGGCGAGGTAAACGGGTGCTGATTTATAAAGAGATGCAGCGTAGGACGCCGGGTCTTACCTTCACATGACGTACGGACATTTACAGCAAGTCTTCAATGGCTGGATACTAGACCATACCAGCAGTCTGTGTCTCTTTGCTGCTGGATATAGGCTTTTTCCAAGGTAATCCACCACCTAGGGTCTTTCATTCTATCCGTCCAGCAACTACTGGCGACATTCTTCAAGTTGTCAGTCCATCTGGCCGGGGGACGTCCCATGCAGCGTTTCCTGGTACGTGGCCTCCATCCGAGGACTCGTCTACCCCATCGGTTATGGGTTCCGCGATAGATATGACCAGCCCACAGCTGCTTCAGCTTGCTAATTCTATCAACTCTAACGGTAACTTTTACGTTTTTTATATTTTTCACATTTCGGATTGCTGGATAAGAAAAGCAAATGATTGTGGTGATACGGATCTTGGGAAGAAGTCTATATTTCATTGAAAGATATGAGCCGATTGTATGGTACACATGATTTTGCTTCCCAGTAGTCTTGGTCCTGATTTCTTGCCGGAACTACCGTCTATGTGAATGACTGTACATCCAGTACCACCTCAAACGATGTAGGTATTTGCATATTGCTGAATGGTCGCCCTTTGTTGAGAGTTCAGGTCTCAAACGGGTTAGTTTACTTCCAAATGTATGGAGTCATTAATTTAGGCTTCGCACACAGCCTCATTATGTCTAATGGAGACAGCAATTACAAATGTGGATCGAAAATCTAACGAAAGTCACCATGAGAATAGTTGAGGATCATTTGTGGTGCCAAGTCATGAGAGAGATCTAGATGTTATGTGGAATGCACTGAAACTGCATAACGATTATATATGTGTTTTAAATTATAGAAAGTTATTTATATAGGTACCTATATATGGGATGCGATGATGAGATAGAATAAGGATAGGATGGGATGGGATGTGATTCAAACTTTGTCATCTATTCCTCACTCCCGAATCACTATGATACATTTCAGAGCACTCTTCTGTAAAAGCAGGGTAACTCAATGTTCGCTCGTGTACTTTTACAATGAGGTGCTGGCAAATAACAGCGCTTTGGTTGCAAATTCTGCTCCGCAGCATCATGCTGAGCCAGTTAACCTTTTTGCCGCCGTGGCACACAGTCAAGTGTTGACTAGGTTAGATATTATAGTATAGTATTTATTAACTAATTCTTTTATTTGTTGTCGACTTTATGTCTGTGTATATGTTGCGTCAAATAAAACATTTTCTTTCTTTCCTTCTTTCTGTAAGAAGTGTCCAGTTCGACTAGCTTACACCTGCTACTCGAGAATGTTGGTTACACATTAACTAACCACGCATACTATAATGTCTGAGTATGTGTAGTTAGTTAAATGTGTCGAACTAATCGGAACGGATTCGCAAACAGAGGTGTTAAAATTAATTCATCTAGAAAATCTATATCATCGCTTCTCAACCTTTCCAGGGTCGCGACCCCCTGAAAAGGTAAAAAATTAAGTAAATAACTTCACGGCCACCCTTACTAATAATTAAATGCTAGTTATATTTTATACCTTTTAACACTATATTTAATATTGTTGGGCATGCTGAGTATGCCTTTAATTAATGTACCAAATAATGTATTTTTTTGAAATATTTGTTAGTACAATAGGGTGTGTTCAAAGGTGTGTGTGTACAATAATTTATAAATCATTAATTAAACGCTTTTTTCGGATATAATTGTTTAGTTTTTCCTGACCAACTGTGACCCCTGCATATGTGATTGCGATGCATATGTATAGTCGAGAAACGATGATTTAGATCATTCTAATATATAAATCTGTAAAGTCTGTTTATTACTCAATCCGGCCTCAAGGAAGCAATGGATATATTTTTGATTTAAATTTTAATCCGTTTTTGAATTTTGATTTATTCCGTAAGGCCTTGCCTACTGCACTCTCCGCTGCAGCCTTCAATGCCACGAGTGTTTGTCTATATTCGACTGTTAAATAATCAACGGTTAACATTCAAACCTCCTTTCATAAAATAACAGTAGAATAATAAAAATAAATAACAAATTATTGTGAACTACTTTAAAAGAAACTTATGTCAGGAAGTTATGGTCCAGAACGAAGCACCCTCCCATCGCATTTCAGTACTATTGTGATTGCCTAGCAATGCAATTAAATGGCAGCCGCAGAGTACTAGAGTCAAGCCATGTAGAAAAACCGCAGGATTTATGCATGGATTTATGTTTTGCACTAGTTTTTCCGGTTTTGCAGAAATACAAAATGGTTTGATTCGAACTTTATTAAAAAGTAGATTTCTCTATACATAGAAGGTAGCAAAGGTTTAGTGCACTTGATGGTAAGTTGATACTATAGGTCATAGACATGCCAATGGCTTTTATTAGAAGATATGAACATTTCTCAACTGAATGGGTATATTGTTTGGAAAGAATTTTGAAAATTGCGAATAATTTGTAATTATTCCATAAATATTATAAGGATTCATACGATGAAGTAATTTTGTCGAAAGACTTCCAAGAATAAAGCTTTTTGAAAATACTGCTACAAAAAAATAGTTTTTAGGGAATGCGGACTTAATTTCGACCTAATCTAGACATTTAGTAGGTACATGCGTACCGTAACAGTAACCAGCCCTTTCCGCTGCTGGACATGGACCTGCTCATGCACATTGTCTTGTACACGAGGGATAGACGCCCTTAAAAACATCCCTATTAAATACAGATAAGTACTTCCTTGCCGAAAGCAATACATATCGGCCTTTATAAAGGGACTATCGACTGGCTTGTGCCAGTATCACTCACATATCTCACATATCTCACTCACTACCGAAACACGTACGTACATTGAGGAAATAGGATAAAGTGGGAAATGCAATACATTTCAAGGTAGTCTTCTGTGAGAGAGGGGTCCGTGGCCAGTAGAGTGCGCCCAGCGGCTGTGGGAATGCACCATGCACTGTCCCCCTACAAACTAATACAAATACTAATAAATATAAAAGAGTAGATAAATGCTTGTATATAATGCACTATACAACATATACACTATATACTATATAATGCATTAAATGCACTGGTAGATAAATGTGACCAACAATTGACACACACGTAAACTGGAGAGACCACATTGCTGGGATAAAATCAAAATTGTCACAATACATTTACGTCCTACGTCATCTGGAATAATGTACCTTTCAAATGGTGAAATAATTTTTAAAATCGGATTAGTAGTTTCGGATATTACCTCCTACATCTAAATATTTACCTCTTTATAATATTAGTGTAGATATTCTGTAAAAAACTTAACGATCTTCTTCTAATCAAAAAGTATTATTATTCACTAGAACAGTTCGTGTCTGACAAAGTATAATAATAATTTCAATCTCGCAATCAACTGACAATAAAATTAATGACGATAAAATTACATAAATTTATGTTTAATGGTTCATTGTGTTTTTGTTCTGGGTTAGTTTTGTTACAATGCGTGGCTTGTCTTCGCGAGGGTACTACCGTGCCCCCTGATATAATATGACATATATAGTTCCTGCCTGTGTACATGATAGCCATGAATAAATAAATAAATAACAATAAAAACAAATCATGAATAACAAAATGCTAATCATAAAGCTGAAACTACAAGTAGCCGAACATTATTTCGTTAACATTTCAGAATGTGCCGTACATATCGCGTGGTACTATAAATAATATATTTATATAGTAACTAGAGTTCCCTCGACTTATAATGCTGACATATTTTTCTCTCGACTTTTGGAAGGTCATTAAAAGTTGGATGTATCATAGTTCAGTGCACGTGTCAGTAAAAAATATTTTCGGGATAATTAGTTTTGTTACGACAAAATGCTTACGTACAGTTAGTAACATTCTATTGTCCTCCAAATTCAATCAATTCTGACCCTTAATCCTTGGGATTAACGCAGTCGAAACGTCAAGGAAAAAAGGTAAAATTACGCGTTTAAGATTCGTAATATACCTACATATACCTATACAAATTAAAAACAGTATCAATTCTAAATGCAATGAGGATTACCCCTTACATCCCTCATAAAAAAAAAACAGGCAAATAAAAACATTTTATTTACAGAAATACCCATTCGTTAGGGTTGAAGCACGAATCATTAAACCACCAGTTTTAAAAGACGCAATTTCATACCTACCCTCTTACAGCGACTTAATTCTAAAATACTGAAGGCTTTCCGTTCCGCGGATGTTTTTGTGGCCCCGAAGATTACATAAAATTTGATGAATTTAAAAAAAAAATATAATGTCGTATCTTTTTGGGTTACGAAGGGAATGAATAGGTACTTCTGAAGATTGCCGGTTCGCAAAGGGTACTTTCGTTTTTAATATAACTTTTATTTGCTCTTTGCTGACACGGTATAAAGAGTACTGAGTAGAGGAGCACCAGAAACGCCTAAATTAAAGAGTCAGTAGCTCATCCACATGTCGATGTTATGCCATTGTAGATAAACCGGGTCAGGCATATAAAGAAATAAAGTAATAACTGTTAACTAATACCGTACTGCTGCATCGATGTATAGAGTACTGCAGCGTAGTGTGTAGGCCAGATTTTGCAACTTACGAGTACTTAATTAGGCTTGAAAGGATACAAAAGCGATTACTTTAGTAGCACCTAACGTACAGCACTAGAAAAGCGAAGTCCTTAAAGTCTTAGGTACTTGGATCAACTAAGTTATTTTATTTTTCAGTCTCTAACAAATATGATAAACTATCCAGACTTAACCTTTATATGACAGCCTAAATCTTTTATCAAGTTTTCACCTAAATATACCGTATAGGTTATCCAAGAAAGCTTGCGAAACTGTTCACCGCCTCTGCGAGGAACTTTGCTTGACTCTAATTCTCCCGTACCCTGTCTCACTTGCAATTAATGATGCCTGTGGACTAAATAATAAAATGAAATAAAAATAATATTTTATTATTAGTATGATATTGTTTGTATGGATGGTCAGTTTCTTCCGACATTGTTATCGGAGACTTTATGTAGCAATACGTGGTTACATATGAATTCCAGGGTTCGCTGATATATATCACGACATATATCAATTGATATTTATATTGATATACATCAATTATTAATTATATTGATATATATCAATTGATATTTAATATTGATATATATAAATTGATATTTATACAGATATATATCAATTATTATTTGTCGTCAAAACTACAATTTTGGCAAGTCCCACGCTTACGCTGGCAAAACCCAAAAATCGATCAAGTAGTTTTGCGAGATTTTTGAGCAATAGTTTTTGACAAAATTATTAGATTATGTTAATTATATCTGGCGTTGTTTTGCACAAGTAATTGATTTAGATCTAGATTTTTCTTTATATCACACTATTCAATTAAGTAATATCTAGGAAAACAATATTAAAAACAGGTAATAATATCAATAAAAAACGTTATACAAACTGCAATAAAATAAAAATTGGACATTAGAACGAACAAAATAAAACTATGACATCGTCAATGATTGTCAATTTTATTGACTTTTATTGTCAATAAAAGTTTGTTAATCTTGAAATTGTTAATATTTATATTGCATAATACATATTTAATATTTACACGTCTTAATTAAGCAGATTTTGAAGGAAACTATACATAACAATGTCTACTTACGAAATGAAAAGCAAATAATAAATGAACACTAAAATTTCACAATGTTACCTAATATCATCCCCATTTCACACAGCTCCAAAACTATTTTATATATTTTATTAGCATCTATTTTACTTTAATCTACTTAATTAATTAACTAAAATTAATAACAGTTTCAATTTAAAATTACTTCTAGAAGAACATCCTTAGGCGAGCCCTAGATTTATAATAAAATTGTATAATAATATCATTGCATAATATTAGGGGTTAAAGTATGAAATTGCCGATTTGTACTGAAAAATTAAAACTCGTTTTTTTCTAAAATGTAACATATTTATTTAATCAAAATATTTACCCTCATTATCTATACATTGTTGCCATCTAATCGGAAGTTCATTTATGCCTTTGTGATAGAACTCTGGGGATGTAGATTCGAGAAACTGTGTGAAAGCATTTTGTACTGCCTCTTGGGAAGAAAATTTTTTACCACGTAGAAAATTGTCCAAATCACGAAAAAAATGGTAGTCCATTGGAGCAAGGTCTGGCGAGTACGGAGGATGATGTATGGTTTCTAACTGCAGCTCCTGTAGAGTTACAACGGTTTCTCGTGCAGTGTGAGGTCTTGCGTTATCATGGAGCAATAATGGTGAAGATCGATTCACGAGTCGGGGCTGTTTCACTGCTAGTTTCGCCATCATTGTTCGAAGTTCGGCACAGTAAACATCTGCTGTTATTGCTTGACCAGACCTGAGAAAGCTATAGTGAATAACACTACGAATAGACCACCAAACAGT